>JADMNL010000023.1:118983500-120255500 GCA_016271365.2 Neoceratodus forsteri
TCACCTCTGGTGGCTTAAACGACCACCATCCATATTTTACCTCAGCTCCAGATATCACCTGGAATTCAGTTTTTGCAAAAATAAAAATTTCCCCTCAGGTGACTTAAACAACCATTGTGGACTTTTCACAATGACTCCATAGATCACCTGAACCCATTTTGGCAAAAATAAAATATAACCTCAGGTGGTCTAAATGACCACCTCACCTTCAACCTCTGGTGGCCTAAATGACCTCTGTCTACCTTTTTGCTAAAATAAATATATCACATCAGGTAGCTAAATGTTCACTGTAGACCTGTCACTCAGCTCAATAAATAATCTAGAACCCATTTTTGACAAAGATATAAGTTTCACCTAAGGTGTCCTAAATGACCACCGTGTACCATTAAGCCTGGATCCATAGATCTCTTTTAACCCATTTTTGGCAAAAATAAAAATATCACTCCTGTTGACCCATAGGTCTATTACGGACCTTTTTCCCCAGCTCCATAAATAAACTGGAAACCAAACTGTTGGCAAACAAAAAATAATATTGCCTAAATGACTACCTTGAACCTTTTATACTGGCTACAAAACTAACATGAAAACCATTTTTGGCAAAAAATAAAAAAATACCAACTTAGGTGACCTTAACGACCGCTGCTGACCCTTCACCCCAGCTTCATAACTCACCTGGAACTCATTTTTGGAGAACAAATGAACATTTCACTACCAGTGACCTAAACAACCTCCGAGGATCTTTGAATCTGGCTCCATAGATCAGCTGGAACCCAGTTTTGGCAAAAATACAATTATCACCCCAGGTGGCCTAATGACCAAAACCTGCCTTTAACCTCAGGTGGCCTAAATGACCACTGCCAACCTTTTACCCTAATCCCATGAATCACCTAAATTGCATTTTTGGCAAAAAATAAATTTGTTACCTCAGCTGGTCGAAACTACAAATTCAGACCTTTCACTCCAGCTCCATAAATCACCTGTGACCCATTTTCTGAAAATATGTAAATTGCACCTCTGGTGGCCTAATCAACTACTGAGGAACATTGAATGTGGCTCCATAGATCACCTGAAACCCATTTATGGCAAAAAATGGTTATGATTTAAGGTGATTTATGGAGTCATTGGGAAAAGTCCACAATAGTTGCTTAAGCTTACCTGAGTTGAAATTTTCGCCAAAACTGTGTTCAGTGATCTAAGACTGTGTGAAAGGTCTTGGGAGTTTGTTTAGGCCACCTGAGGTGATTTTCTTTGCTAAAATTTGTTCCAGGTTTTATGAACCTGGGGTAAAATGTCTGTGGAGTCATTTAGGCCACATGAGTGATATTTTAGTTTTGCCAAAAACATGATCTAGGTGATCTATGGAGCCTGGATAAAAGTTTCCTCATGGTTCTTTAAGTCACCTCAGTGAAATTTTCAAAAATGTGTTTTTGGTGAGTTAAATAGCTGGAGTGAAAGATCAACGGTGGTTGATTAGGCCACCTAAGGTGCTTTTTCAAATTTTTTCCAAAAATGGTTTCTGGGTGATTAATAGAGCTGGTATAAAAATCTGAAGTGGTCATTGAGGCCACCAGAGGTGATATTTTGTTTGATGTTGCCAAAAATTGGTTTTAGATAATTTATCAAGGTGAGGTGAAAGATCCACAGTAGAGCTTGACCACCAGGCATGCTATTTTTCTTTGCCAAAATGAGTTTCTAGCTATATATGGAGCCATATTCAATGTTCCTCAGTGGTTGTTTAAGACTGCAGGTGAAATTATATATTTGCTGAAATGGGTTCCAGGTGATTTATGGAGTCATCTGAAAAGTCCACAATGGTTGTTTTAAGCCACTTGAGCTGAAATTTTTATTTTTGCAAAACTGAATCAGGTGATATCTGAGCTGAGGTGAAATGTCCATGGTATCATTTAAGCCACCTGAGGTTATAGTTCTTATTTTTGCCAACAATGATTTCAAGGTGATATTATGGAGTAATAAGTCCAGTGTGGTCATTTAGGCCACCTGAGGTGATATCATTTCTTTACCAAAAATAGGTAACAGTTGAATTATGGTGCTGGGGTAAAAGGTCCACAGTGAACTTTTAAGACACAAGCAATGATATTTTAATTTTTTGCCAAAAATGGGTTCCAGGTAATCTGTGGCATTTGGGTGAATGGTATGACGTGATTGTTTAGGCCACCTGAGGTGAAATTCTTATTTTTGCCAAAGCTGTGTTCAAGGTGATCTATGGAAGCATTGTGGAAGGTCTGAGGAGTTTGTTTTGGATGCCTGATGTGACATTGTTGTTTTTACAAAAATGGTTCCAGGTAATTTATGGTTCTGGAGTCACCCCATCACCCCATATAAGCCCTGCCTCCATTATAACCTCATATAAGCCTCACCTCCAAAATGTCACTGTCATCTCATTACTTGGTCCAGAAAGGTGAGTTCGCTATCGCTGCTCATAATCACCTTTTCGGTCTTAAAATCAGCTTTTGGGACAGATTAATAAAACAGCAGTGCCAGCCTTCATAAGCGCAGGATGCAAACGTCAATTTTGAAAATGTGGTGCAAAATACCACAAAATGCCGTCTTACAAGCGTGTGTTGCACAGTTTCTATGCAGGCTCGTAACTCACCAATTTGTACTATTTTCAGTCCAGATTTTCAGTGTTGCCATTTTTTCACACCTCCTCATCAACTGTACAACTGTCATTTCTCACATCCTGCCAGAAATGTGTTTTCACACCTTTGCCACAGAATGGCGCGTCACAGTGCAAAATCAGCTTTCAGGATAAATTAACAAATTCACAGGGCCAGCTTTGATGAGGGGATTTCTCAGAGATCTCATGTTGAAGATTTGATTAAAAAATTCTGAAAAATGTGCTCATTACGAGTGTGCATTGTGCAGTTTCCACACACACTCGTAACTGCCAATTTTTCATATTTTCCCTCCTGATTTTCAACATTACCTGCTTCCACATCTCCTCATGAACAGTATATAGCCATCATTTTTCACAGCCTGCCCAAAACTTGATTTTGTACCTCTGGCGCAGAATGGCGCATTCGCTGTGCGAACTCATCTTTCGGGACAGAGTAATGAAATGACAGTGACATTGTTCATGAGATTCGGTCCCTGAATTGCCTTGTTGTAAAGTGGGTGGATAAAATCCTAAAAATGCTTGACTTACTTGCATCCATTGAACTGTGGCACCCGCGGCACCTGTATCTTGAAAACGATGTGAGAGAGATTTCGTTGGCTTTATCCCCCGAGAATTTCTCACTGTCATGACTGCAATGACATTTAAATTGTTTTCATGGCTGCTATGGTTTCTGAGATATTAGCAAATTAGTGTTACAAGTGTTTCTTGCCCTGTAGGGCTGCTGTGTAGTGCTGTAGTTATGTTCAAGCGGGAGGGAAGAGCCCAGAGCACCTGCATTCCCACACATGCATATCGTTAATCAGGAATGGGCTGCATGGTGGGAGTGCGGGGCCCACCAACACATGCTATTTGCTAGTTATATTACACTTTTTGAAAAAGTGAGGCAATTCATTACAAAAAACTGTTGTTAATGCATCGGTTAGGGTTAAACTGACAAAAGTCAGAAAATGAGATTTTAGGGTAGAGCCCCAACCCCAGCCACCCCATCTCCCCATCCCCTCCTGAACCCGACGAAGGACTTTGGGGTTTGCCATGGGGTAATGAGGCCAAACTCTCAGCCCATTCTCCTTTACTGTAGCATGTCAACCTGTTTATACTTGGAATGGGGTGAGTTGGGCCTCACTGCCCAATGGCACACTCTGGTGTCTCTCACTGTGTGGAGAATTTGGGGTGGTGATGGGTTGAAACCTTCCTGACATCTCATTTCTGCACTTTTGTCGGTTTAACCCTAACTGATGCATTACCGGTTTTGGCAGTGCATATTAGTATATATAGAAGGTGAAGATGGGGTACCCTCAAGTGTGCGGTGCCAACAAACTGCAAATGGGAAAGTGGGATGATAAAAAAAAAGAATGCAGGCAATTAAGGTGACTCCGAAAACATTAATATGCATCTCTAGTGGAACCAGGAGAAACCAAAGAGAGAAAAAAAATTAGTGCATTAGCCAGTATTTGAACTCAGGCTACCCAGAATTCTGTTCAAGTAATAAATGAGCAATATTCAAATGTTGTGATGTGGATATACTCATGCTTTTAACAGCCAAAAGCCCCTTCTATGGCTAAATCATGTATTACAAAGCTACATGCTCTTAAAGACAAAACCAATGTTTTCACCAAGCTACTCACGTAGTACACTGGATGTCTCTTGGCTTTACAAGCAAAAAGGCAAAGGTCTGGCCCTAGAGGGCACTGGCATACTGCCTAATCAAGGACACTCAGGAATTATGCAGTCCCTGTTATCATGGTTTCACCTTGCCCTTCCTGTTTTTACTTCCTTTAGTGTTCATACTTAAACCCCTACGATTACTTAAAAAAAAGAATAAAAATATTGACAGAGTATTAAGGTCTGCAATGTAGTGCAGAGGTTAGAACATTGAGTTATAAGCCAAAAGTCCTCATAGTCCTAGGTTTGACTCACACAAATACCAGATGAACAATGCACCTGAAACAGCCACTGCTCAAGTCAAAGCATCTCATTTTGCCTCATAGTCAGCATGCAAGGCCCACCTCTAATCTTACCATATATAAGCCAAGCCTCCAATACCACCCCATATAAGCCCTGCCTCCAATATCACCCCATATAAGCCCCACCTCCATTATAACCTCATATAAGCCCCTCCTCCAACAATGTCACTGTAATCTCATTACTTGGTCCAGAAAGGTGAGTTCTCTATCACATCTCATAATCATCTTTTCGGACATAAATTCAGCTTTTGGGACTGATTAATAGAACAGCAGTCCCAGCCTTCATGAGCACAGGATGCAAATACCGATTTTGAAAACGTGGCGCAAAATATCCCAAAATGGCCGTCTTACAAGTGTGCGTTGCGCAGTTTCTACGAAGGCTCGTAAGTTCACCAATTTGTACTATTTTCACTCCAGATTTTCAGCATTGCCATTTTTTCACACCTCCTCATGAATGGTACAGCTGTCATTTCTTACATCCTGCCAGAAATGTGTTTTCTCACCTCTGTCACAGAATGGCACATCACAGTGTGAAATCAACTTTCAGGATAAATTAACAAACTCACAGGCCAGCTTTGATAAGGGGATTTCCCAGAGACCCCATGTTGAACATTTGATTAAAAAATTCTGAAGAATGTGCTCATTACGAGCGTGCATTGTGCAGTTTCCACGCTCACTCGTAACTGCCAATTTTTCATATTTTCCCTCCTGATGTTCAACATTACCTTTTTCCACATCTTCTCATGAACAGTATAATGCCATCATTTTTCACAGCCTACTTAAAACTTGATTTTGCACCTCTATCATGAGAATGGCGCATTACATCGCGAACTCAACTTTAGAACGAGTAATGAAATGACCAGTGACATTGTTCATTGGATTCGGTGCCTGAATTGCCTTGTTGTAAAGTGGGTGGAAAAAATCCTAAAAATGCTTGACTTACGTGTGTCTGTTGAACTGTGGCACCCGCGACGCCTGTAACTTCAAAACAATGTGAGATAGAGAATTCGTTGCCATTATCCAATGAGAAGGTCTCACTGTCATGAATGCAATGACATTTGGATTGTTTCCATAGCTGCTACAGTTTCTGAGATATTGGCAAATTAGTGTTTCAAGTGTTGCTTGCCCTGTAGGGCTACTGTGTAGTGCCATAGTTATGTACAAGTGGGAGGGCAGAGCCCAGAGCACCTGCGCTCCCATGCATGTATATTGTTACTCAGGAATGGGCAGCATGGTGGTAGTGCGGGGCCCACTAACACATGCTATTTGCTAGTTGTATTACACTTTTCAAAAAGTGAGGCAATTCATTACAAAAAAAACTGTTGTTAATGCATCTTTGAGGGTTAAACTGACAAAAGTCATAAACTGAGATGTTAGGGTAGAGCCCCTAACCCCCAACCACCCCATCTCCCCATCCTCCACAGACTGATGAACTTTGGGGTTTGCCATGGGGTAATGAGGCCAAACATTCAGCCCATTCTTCTTTACTGTAGCATGTCAACCTGTTTATACTGGAATGGGGTGAGAGTTGGGCCTCGCTACCCAATGGTACACTCTGGTGTCTCTCGCTGTATGGAGAATTGTGTGGTGATGGGTTAGGAGCTCTTCCCTGATGTCTCATTTCCCCACTTTTGTTGATTTAACCCTTACTGATGCATTACCAAAGGTTTTGGAAGTGCATAATAATTATATATAGAAGGTGAAGATGGGGCACCCTCAAGTGTGTGGTGCTGACAAACTGCAGATAGGAAAGCGGGATGATAAAAAAAAGAATGCAGGCAATTAAGGTGACTCTGATAACATTAATACGCATCTCTAGTGGAACCACAAGAAACCAAAGAGAGAAAAACAAATTAGTGCATTAGCTAGGATTTGAACCCAGGCTACCCAGAATTCTGTTCAACTAATAAATGAGCATTATTCAAATGTTGTGATGTGGATATACTCGTGCTTTTAACAGCCAGCAGCCCCTTCCATGGCTAAATGCATGTATTGCAAAGCTACATGCTCTTAAAGATGAGACCAGCCTTTTCACCAAGCTCCTCAGTTGGTACACTAGATGTCTCTTGGCTTTACAAGCAAAAAGGCAGAGGTTTGAACCTAGATAAGAGCACTGGTATACTGCCTAATCAAGAACACTCAGGAAATATGCAGTCGCTGTTATCATGGTTTCACATTGACCTTCCTCTTTTTACTTTCTTTAGTGTTCATACTTAAACCCCTACGATTACTTAAAAAAAAAATAATAAAAATATTGGCCAAGTATTAAGGTCTGCAATGTAGCACAGAGGTTCGGACATTGAGTTATAAACCAAAAGTCCTCATAGTTCTAGGTTTGAATCTCACAAATACCAGATGAACAATGCACCTAAATCAGCCACTACCCAAGTCAGAGCATCTCATTCTGCCTCATGGTCAGCATGCAAGCCCCATCTCTAATCTCACCACATATAAGCCCTGCCTCCAATATCACCCCATGTAAACCCCACCTCCATTATAACCTCATATAAGCCCCACCTCCAACAATGTCACTGTCATCTCATTAATTGATCCAGAAAGGTGAGTTCGCTATTGCTGCTCATAATCACCTTTTTGGACTTAAAATCAGCTTTTGGGACTGATTAATAAAACAGCAGTCCTAGCCTTCATAAGCTCAGGATGCAAAAGCCAATTTTGAAAATGTTTTGCAAAATATACCAAAATGGCTGTCTTACAATCGTGCGTTGCGCAGTTTCTATGCAGGCTTTTAACTTTGCCAATTTGTACTATTTTCACTCCAGATTTTCAGCATTGCTATTTTTTTACACCTCCTCATGAACAGTACAGCTGTCATTTCTCACATCCTGCCAGAAATGTGTTTTCACACCTCTGTCACAGAAAGGCATGTCACAGTGTGAAATCAACTTTCAGCATAAATTAACAAACTCACAGGGCCAGCTTCAATGAGGGGCTTTCCCAGAGATCTCATGTTGAACATTTGATTAAAAAATTCTGAAAAATGTGCTCATTACGAGTGTGCGTTGTGCACTTTCCACGCACACTCGTAACCGCCAATTTTTCATATTTTCTGTCCTGATGTTCAACATTACCCTTTTATAGATCTCCTCATGAACAGTATACAGCCATCATTTTTCACAGCATGCCCAAAACTTGATTTTGTACCTCTGGCGCAGAATGGCACATTCGCTGTTCGAACTCAATTTTCGGGACAGAGTAAGGAAATGACAGTGACATTGTTCATGAGAATTGGTCCCTGAATTGCCTTGTTGTAAAGTGGGTGGAAAAAATCCTAAAAATGAATGAGTTACATAGATACATAGATACATAGACAGTGTCGGCAGATAAGGGCCTATGGCCCACCCAGTCTGCCCATTTAAGTTTGTAAGTTCAGTTTATGTTTTCCAGGAAGACTGTTGCCCCTTACCCCTGACCTCCAGAATTCTTTTATGTCTATCCCATGCATTCTTAAATCCCGTGATTGTTTCAGCCCCCACCACTTACTCTGGCAGGGTGTTCCACTTGTCCACCACCCGTTCTGTGAAGAAATTCTTCCTCACGTTTCCTCTGAATCGTCCTCCCTCCAACTTCATCCCATGCCCTCTAGTCCTGGAACATCTTTTCGCTTAAAAATAGTGCATTCCTGCTTCCTGTTCCTCCTGTAAGATACTTGTATGTTCTATCATATCCCTCTCTCCTCCTCTCCTCCAGGGAGTACATGTTCAGTGCCTTCAACCTGTCCTCATAGGACTTGTGATGCAATCCATGCACCATCTTTGTTGCCCTCCTCTGAACCTTCTCTACCCTGTCTATATCCTTACGTAGGTAAGGTCTCCAGAACTGCACAGTGTACTCCAGGTGCGGCCTCACTAGTGTCTTGTATAGTGGAATTATGACCTCCTTTTCCTGCTGGTGATGCCCTGCCTATGCATCCCAGCATCCTATTTGCTTTACCTGCTGCCTTGTCACACTGTTTCCCTGCCTTGAGGTCATCAGAGATGATAACTCCAAGATCCCTTTCCTGCTTGGTGTATGCTATATCCTCACCCCCAACTGATATATTGTGCCAGGGTTTTGTGCCCATATGCATTATCTTGCACTTCCTTGCATTGAATTTCAACTGCCAAGCCCTGACCATTCTTCAAGTTTCTGCAGGTCCCTTCTCATTCTGTCTACACTCTCTGGTGTGTCTACTCTGTTACAGAGCTTTGTGTCATCAGCGAACAATGAAATTCTGCCTTCTAGGTCCTGTGCAATGTCACTGATGAAGATATTGAATAGTACCGGTCCCAGCACTGATCCCTGTGGTACCCCACTGGTCACTCTTCCCTCTGTGGAGTGACAGCCATTTACCACCACCCTCTGTGTCCTGCTGCCCAGCCAGTTACCTACCCACCACACTACTGTCCTGCCCACACCCATATTCCCCAGTTTGTGCAATAGTCTTCTGTGTGGCACAGTGTCAAAGGCCTTGCTGAAGTCCAGATAGGCCATGTCCACTGCCCTCCTGATCCACCTCCTAGTCACCCAGTCAAAAATTCAATGAGGTTGGTCTGACATGACCTTCCCCTGGTGAAACCATGCTGCCTTGGGTCTTGTAGTCCATTGACAACCAGGTGTTCCACCAATCTCTCCTTCAGTAGTGCTTCCATGATCTTCCCCACTACCGAGGTGAGGCTGACTGGTCTGTAGTTCCCCGCTTGCTCTTTGTTCCCACTTTTGTATAAGGGGACTACATCTTCTATCTTCCAGTCTTTGGGTACCTCCCCTGTTTCTAGTGATCAGCCAAACAGGATAGCATGATAGAGTTACATGCGTTGGTTGAACTGTGGCACCCGTGGCACCTGTAGCTTGAAAACAGTGTGAGATAGAGATTTCACCAAACTTATCCCCCGAGAAGATCTCACTGTCATGATTGCAATGACATTTGAATTGTTTTCATAGCTGCACCAGTTGCTGAGATACTGGCAAATTAGTGTAAAAAGTGTTGCTTGCCCTGTAGGGCTGCAGTGTAGTGCCGTAGTTATGTTCAGGTGGCAGGACAGAGCCCAGAGCACCTGCACTCCCACGCATGCATATCATTACTCAGGAATGGGCAGCATGGTGGGAGTGCTGGTCCTCCATTAATAACCTGGAACCAATTTTTGGCAAAAATAAAAATATCACCTCAGGTGGCCTAAATGGCTGATGCCGACCTTTAACCTCAAGAAGCATAAAACACCACTGCAGACCTTTCACCTTGCCTCCATAAATCAGGTGATCTATGGAGCCAGGGTGAAAGGTTTGGGGTGGTCATTAAGACCACCTAAGGTGATATTTCTATTTTTGCCAAAAATGGGTTCCAGGTGATTTATGGAGGCAAAGTGAAAGGTCTACAGTGGTGTTTTATGCAGTGGTGTTTTATGCTTCTTGAGGTCAAAGGTCGGCATTAGCCATTAAGGTCACCTGAGGTGATGTTTTTATTTTTCCAGGTGATTTATAGAGAAAATGTAAAATCTCTGCACTGTTCGTTTATGCTATCTGAGGCTAATGATCCACGGTGATCAATATGGCCACCTGAGGTGATAGTTCTATTTTTGCCAAAAATGGGATCTAGGTGATATATGAAGTTGGAGTAAAAGGCAGGTAGTCTTCATTTAGATCACATGTTACCCATTTTTGGCAATAATAAAAACATAACCTCAGCTGGACTAAATGACCACCACAGAAATTTTATTCTGGCTCTATAAATTACATGGAAACCGTTCTAGGGAAAATGAGAAAATCAGCTCAGGTTGCCTAAGTCAGCACCTCGGACCTGTTACCCTGGCTCCATAAATCATCTAGAACCCATTTTGGTAATAATAAAAAAATCACCTGAGGTGGATTAATGACCACCATCTATGTTTAACATCAGGTGGCCTAAATTACTGCTGCCTACATAGTTCAGAATTTAAAGAAGCACAACAAAATGATGTGTCACTAGCCACATTTTTTTCACAGGTGGGAAATGCTGATGGATCTAAAGGTCCTGTGTTTAAAGTCATAAATGGATTGTTACACTGAGTATGTACTAATGTACATATTGGGGAAGTAGTAGAGCAGCTTATGGTACCCCTAAATTTTAGAAAACAACTATTAGGTATAGCTCATGACATTCCCATGGCTGGACATTTGGGAAGGGACCATACAATAAGTCACCTTCTTTATAGGTTTTTCTGGCCCAGCATCCATGAGCAGGTTATGGAGTACTGTAAAACCTGTGAAGCATGCCATAATGTAGCCAAACTGAGGTGTCAAGATATGGTTCCTTTGCTACCCTTACCATTGGTAACCACACCATTTAAAAGGATAGCAATGGACCTAGTAGGACCTTTGCCCAAAAGTTCAAGGGGTAATAGATTCATTTTAGTAGTTTTAGTAGTTGTAGACTATGGTACGAAATACCCTTAGGCCATACCATTAAGAACTGCTACAGCACAGAGAATAACAGATGAATTAGTGCTCAAACATTTATACGAGGCTTCGGGGAATAGATGCTCTGTTTACCCCCTACCATCCCCAGATTGATGGGCTTTTAGAGTACTTTAATCAGACCAGGAAGCAGATGTTAAAGAAATTCATGGTAGATGAAGGGAATAAATGGGACTCCTACCTTCCTTATGTTATGTTTGCATACAGAGAAGTCCCACTGGTGTCTACAGGATTTTCCCCTTTTGAATTGCTATTTGGACATAACCCAAGAGGACCACTAAATATTATCAGAGAAGAGTGGGAAGACAGTAAACAAAAGAAACCCTTCCCTTGGAATATTTGCAAAAAGTTATGACAACATTTAATCTCTTATGTTCAGAAGGTTCATAGTAGATTAAACAACAGCAAATAAAACAAAAAGAATACTATGATAAAGGTACGGGACATAAAGAGTTTAATGAAGGGAACAAGGTTTTGCTACTATTAAGATCTTCAGAGCACAAATTGCTGATGAAATGGCAAGGCCCTTATGTTGTCACTCAAAGAACTGGTCCTGTAACCTATGGAATAGCAGTACCAGATAAGAAGGGTAAGAAATGCATATATAATACGTATTTATTGAAAGCATGGGTAGAGAGACCAACCTCTTTGTCCAGTTATGTTCTCCCCGAGTCTAATAATGAATTAGACATAGCATACCAATGTTTGGAAGGTATAGGGAAGATGACAGATCTGCTGATTAACCCTGATCTTAAAGAAATCCAGAAATCTGACATAGAGAAGGTGATGTCTAAGTTTAAGGACACAATTACGGGTACTCCTGGCAGAATTAAAAATGTTAGTCACCACATCAGGGTAACAGAGAAACAACCGCTTAGTCATAAGCCCCATTGACTTCCTGAAATGGTAAGACAAGATGTAACCTGAAACCCATTTTTGGCAAGAAATAAAAATATCACCTCAGGTGGAATGAATAACCGCTTCAGTCCCTTTACCCCTGCTCCATAACTCAACTGGAACCACTTTTTGGTAAACATAGAAATATCACCTCAGGTGGCCTATATGACCACCACAGACCTTTTACAAAGGTTCCATTAAGCAACTGGATCCCATTTTTGCAAAAATAAAAATTTCACCTCAGGTGGCTTAAACAAATATCATAGACTTTTCACAATGACTCCATAGATCACAAGGAAACCCATTTCTGGCAAAAAAATCACCTCAGGTGGCCTAAATGACCACTGCCTACCTTTTTTTTCTGAACTACATAAATCACCAGAAACCCTTTTTTGTCAAAAATACATACATCTCATCAGGTAGCATAAATGTAAAAAAACAGGTCTTTCACCCTGCTCCATAAATCACCTTGAACCCATTTTTTGCAAAAATAAAAATAGCACCTCTTGTGGTCTAAAGCTCTACTGTGGATCATTTACCTCACCTCCATAAATCACTTAAAACCCATTTTTGGCAACAACAAAAACATATCACCTCTGGTGGCCTCAATGACCACTTTGGACTTTTGACACCAGCTCCATCAATCACATAGAAACCATTTTTGGCAAAACTAAAAGAAATCACCTCAGGTGGCCTGAACGACCACTGATCTTTCACTCCAGCTATTTAACTCAACAAAAACCCATTTTTAAAAAATAAAAATGACACCTCAGGTGGCTTAAAGAACCACAAAGAAACCTTCAACTAGGCTCCAGAGATAACCTGGAGCACATTTTTGACAACAACTAAGAATATCACCTTATGTGGCCTACATGTGACCTCCACAGACATTTTACCCAAGGTACATATCACCTGGAACAAATTTTAGCAAAATTATCTAAGGTGAGCTAAACTACCACTGCAGATCTTTTACTCTGGATCTATTAATAACCTGGAACCCATTTTGGGGAAAAATACAAATATTACCTCATGTGGCCTAAATGACAACATCAGACCTTTCACAACAGCTCCATTAATCACTGACAACCCACTATTCAAACAACAAAAATATCACCTCACATGGCTTAAACAGCCACCGTGGACATTTCACCTCAGCTCCAGATATCACCTGGAATCCATTTTTTGGAAAAATAACAATTTCACCTCAGGTGGTTTAGACAACCATCGTGGACTTTTCACAATGACTTCATGTATCACCTGGAACTCATTTTTGGCAAAAATAAAAATATCACCTCAGGTGGTCTAAATGACCACTGTCTACCTTTTACCCCAGTCCCATAATACACTTGAAGCCAATTTTTGGCAAAAATAAATATATCACATCTGGTAGTGAAAATGTTCACTGCAGACCTTTGACCCGAGCACCATAAATCACATGGAACCCATTTTTGGCAAATATATAGATTTCACCTTAGGTGTCCTAAATGGCCATGGTGTATCATTCCACCAAGCTCCAGAGATCACCTGGAACACATTCTTGGCAAAAATACAAATATCACCTCAGGTGACCTAAATGACCACTGCCTACCTTTTACCCCAATCACATAAATCACCTGAAATGCATTTCTGGCAAAAATAAATATATCACATCAGGCAGCGCAAAAGTACACTGCAGATCTTTCACCCCAGCGGCATTAATCATCTGGAACCCATTTCTGGTAAAAATAAAAATATTACTTCTCCTGGACTAAATGGCCTCTGCTGATCATTTACTCTGGATCCATAAATTACCTGGAACCCACTTTTGGCAAAAAAACAAATATCACCTCAGGTGGCCTAAATGACAAACTCAGACCTATTACACCAGCTCCATTAGTCAGTTACAACCCACTTTTTCAGAAACTGAAAATATCACTTCAGGTGTCTCAAACGGCTGCCATGGACTTTGGCCCAATTATAGATATCAACTGGAACCTATTTTATGCAAAATTAAAAATTTCACCTCAGCTGGCTTAAACAACCACTGCAACCTTTCACAATGACTCCATAGATCACCTGAAACAGATTTGTGGCAAAAATAAAAATATTACCTCAGGTGACCTAAATGACCACTGCCTACCATTTACCCCATAAATCACTTGAATCCCATTTTTGCCAGAAATAAATATATTACATCAGGTAGCATAAATGTAAACCACAGATCTTTCACCCCTGCTCCATAAGTCAGCTGGAACCCATTTTCTACAAAAACTAAAATTCACCCCAGGTAACCTAAATGACCACTGCATTACATTCACTACATAGATCACCTGGAACCCATTTTTGACAGAAATAAAAACTGCAACCATAGAGGCCTCAATTACCACTTTGGACATTTTACACCAGCTCCATCAATCACCTAGAAACCATTTTTGGCAAAAATAAAAAAAATCACCTTAGGTGGAATGAATAACCACCACTGATCTTTCACTCCAGCTATTTAACTCACCAAAAACCCATTTTTGAAACAAAAAAATCATTTAATCTCAGGTGGCTTAAAATACCATAAAGAAACTTTCAATCAGGCTCCATAGATCAGCTGGATTATGTTTTTAGCAAAAACTAAACATATCACCTCATGTGGTCTAAATGACTTCCACAGACCTTTTACCCCAGATTCATATCACCTGGAACAAGTTTTAGCAAAAAAGAGAAATCACCTTAGGTGGCCTAAATGACCACTGCAAATCTTCTACTCTGGATACATTAATTACCTGGATCCCAGTTTTGGGAAAAATACAAATATCACCTCAGGTGGCAAACAACAACCTCAGACCTTTCACACCAGCTCCATTAATCACCTGCAACCCACTTTTAAAAAAAAACTAAAAATATCACCACATGTGGCTTAAATGACCACTATGGACAATTCATTTCAGCGATATCACCTGGAATCCACTGTTTGAAAAAATAAAAATTTCACTTTAGGTGGCTTAAACAAGCATTACAAACTTTTCACAATTACCCCATAGATCACCTGGAACCCATTTTTTGGCAAAAATAAAATTATCACTTCAGGTGGCCTAAATGACCACCACCTACCTTTAACCTAAGGTGACATAAATAACTACTGCTTTGCTTTTACACCAATCCCATAAATCACCTGAAATGCACTTTTGGCAAAAATAAATATATCACCTCAGGTGGCCTAAACGACAACCTCAGACCTTTCACCCCAGAGTCATAAATCACCTGCAACCCATTTTCAGCAAATATATAAATTTCACCTCAGATGGCCTAAACAACCACTGAGGAACTTTGAATCTGGTCCATAGATCACCTGAAATCCATTTATGGCAGCAAATAAAAATATCACCTCAGGTGGCATTAAGGACCTTTTACCCCTGTTCCATACATAACCTGGAACCAATTTTTGGTAAAATTAAAAATGTCACATCAGGTGTTCCAAACAACCTCTTCAGACCTTTACAATGTTTACATACATCACCTTGAACACATTTTTGGCAAAAATATCACCTCAGGTGGCCTAATCAACCACCTTGTATCATTCTCTCTAGCCCCACAGATTATCTGGAACTCCATTTTTCAAAAACTAAAAATGTCACCTCAGGTGGCTTAAATGCCTACTGTGGACATTTCACCTCAGCTCCAGATATCACCTGGAATCCACTGTTTGCAGAAATAAAAATTTCACTTCATGTGGCTTAAACAGCCATCACAGACTTTTCACAATTACTCCATAGATCACATGGAATGCATTTTTGGCCACAATAAAATTATCACTTCAGGTGACCAAAATGACCACCCCCTACCTTTATCCTCAGGTGACCTAAATGACCACTGCCTGCCTTTTACCCCATCCAATAAATCACCTGAAATGCATTTTTGGCAAAAGTAAATATATCACCTCAGGTGGCCTAAATGAGACAACCTCAGACCTTTCACCCCAGCTTCATAAATCACCTGCAACCCATTTTCAGAAAATATATAAATTTCACCTCAGGTGGCCAAAACAACCACTGAGGAACTTTGAATCTGGCTCCATAGATCACCTGGAACCCATTTTTGGCAAAAAATGAAAATATCATCCCTGGTTGCCTGAAGGTGCTCTGCAGAACTTTCTCCCTGGCTTCATAAATCCCTGGGTGCCAATTTCTGGTAAAAATGAAAATATCACCTCTCCTGGCCTAAATGACCACTGCAAATCTTTTACTCTGAATCCATGAATTACCTGGAACCCATTTTTGGCAAAAATAGACCACCACCTACCTTTGACCTCAGGTGGAGTAACTGACCAGTGCCAACCTTTTTCCCCAATCCCATGAATCACCTGAATTGCATTTTTGGCAAAAATAAATATATCACCTCAGCTGGCCTAAATTACAACCTCAGACCTTTCAACCCAGCTCCATAAATCACCTGGAACCCATTTTCAGCAAATAGATAAATTGCACCTCAGGTGGCCTAAACAACATCTGAGGAACATTGACTCTGGCTCCATAGATCACCTGAAACCCATTTATGGCAAAAATGAAAAAAATCAACCCTGGTGGACTAAAGGTCCACTGCAGACCTTTTATCCCAGCTCCATAAATCACCTGGAACCAATGTTTACTAAAAATAAAAATGTCTCCACTGGTGGCCTAAATGACCACAGCAGATCTTTTACTCCACATCCATAAATTACCTGGAACCCATTTTTGATAAAAAATAAAAATGTCACATCATGTGTCCAAAGCAAATGCCTCAGACCTTTCACAATATTTCCAAAGATCACCTTGAACCCAGTTTTGGCAAAAATAAAAATATCACCGCAGGTGGCCTAAACAACCACCTCATACCATTCACCCTAGCTCCACAGACTAGCTGGAGCAAATTTCTGGCAAAAAATAAAAATATCATCTCTGGTTGACTAAAGGTCATCTGCAGACCTTACACCCTGGCTCAATAAATCACCTGGAGCCAGTAAAAATAAAAAATATCACATCTCCTGGTCTAAATGACCACAGCAGATCTTTTACTCTGGATCCATGTATTACCTGGAATCCATTTTTGGCAAAAATACAATTATCACCTCAGGCGGCCTAATTACCACCACCTACATTTAACCTCAGGTGGCCTAAATGACCACAGCCAACCTTTTATCCCACTTCCATGAATCACCTGAACTGCATTTTTGGCAAAAATAAATATATCACCTCAGCTGGCCTAAACTACAACCTCAGACCTTTCACCCCAGCTGCACAAATCACCTGGAACCCATTTTTGGCAAATACATAAATTGCACCTCAGGTGGCCTAAACAACTACTGAGGAACATTTAATCTGGCTCCATAGATCACCTGAAACACACTTATGGTAAAAACCAAAAATATCACCTCGGGTGCCATAAATGACATTTAACCCTTGCTCCATACATAACCTGGAACCCAATTTTAGTAAAAATGAAAATATTACCTCAGGTGGCCTAAAGATCCACTGCAGACCTTTTGTCCAGGCTCCATAAATCATGTGGCACCTATTCCTGGCAAAAAAGTAATACAAATATCGCACCACATGGCCTAAATGACCACTGCAGACCTTTCACCTCGGCTCCATAAATCATCTGGAACCAATTTTTACTAAAAATAAAAATAGCACCACTGGTGGCCTACATGACCACAGCAGATCTTTTACTCCAGATCCAAAAATTACTTGGAACACATTTTTGATAAAAATAAAAATGTCACATCAAGTGTCCAAAATAAACTCCTCAGACCTTTCACAATGTTTCCAAAAACACCTTGAACCCAAGTTTGGCAAAAATAAAAATTTCACCTCAGGTGACCTAAACAACCACCTCATACTATTCACCCTAGCTCTACAGATTAGCTGGAACCCACTTTTGGCAAAAAAATAAAAATATCACCCTTGTGTCTCAAATGTTCACTGTGGACCTTTTACCCCAGTGCAATAAATCACCTTGAACCTATATTTGGCAAAAAAATGTATATCAAAAATGTATATCACCTCAGGTGTCCTAAATGACCACACTGGACATTTTACACCGGCTCCATCATTTCAGCTTGAAACCATTTTTGGCAAAAAGAAGACATAACACCTCAGGTGGCTTAAACGACCACTGTGGATATTTCACCTCAGCTCCAGATATCACCGGGAATTAATTATTTGCAAAAATAAAAATTTCTCCCAGGTGTCTTAAACAACCATTGTGTACTTTTCACAATGACTCCATAGATCACCTGGAACCCATGTTTGGTAAAAATAAAAATATTACCCCAGCTGGTCTAAATGACTGAAACCTTCTTTTAACCTCAGGTGGCCTAAATAACCACAGCCTACCTTTTACCTCAATTCCATAAATCTCCTCAATCTCATTTTTAGCAAAACTAAATATATCACCTCAGGTTGCCTAAATGACAACCTCAGACCTTTCACCCCAGCTCCATAAATAATCTAGAACCCATTTTTGACAAAGATATAGATTTCAGCTAAGGTGTCCTAAATGAGCCGTGTGTACCATTCAGCCTGGCTCCATAGATCTCCTGGAACCTATTTTTACGCAAAAATAAAAATATCACTTCTGTTGACCAATAGGTCTACTACAGACCTGTTTCCCCAGCTCTATAAATAAATTGGAACCCAAATTTTTGGCAAACAAAAAATAGCATTGGCTAAATGACTACTTTGAACCTTTTACACCTACTACAAAAACTCACATGAAAACCATTTTTGGCAAAAACAAAAAAAAAATCAACTTAGGTCGACATAATGACCACTGCTGACCTTTCACCCCAGCTTTATAACTCACCTGGAACTCATTTTTGGAAAAAAAAATTAACATTTCACCTTAGGTGACCTAAACAACCACTGAGGAACTTTGAGCCTGGCTCCATCGATCACCTGGAACCCATTTTTGGAAAAAAATAAAAATATTATCCCTGGTTGCCTAAAGATCCTCTGCAGACCTTTCACCATGGCTCCATAAATCACCTGGAACCAAGTTCTGGTACAAATAAATATATCACCTCTCCTGGCCTAAATGTCCACTGCAGATCTTTTACTCTGGATCCATAAATTACCGGGTACCCATTTTTGGCAAAAATACAAATATCACCTCAGACGGCCTAAACGAGAACCTCAGACCTTTTACACCAGCTCTATTAATCACTTACAACCCACTTTTTGAAAAACTAAAAATATCACCTCAGGTGTCTTAAATGGCTGCCTTTAACCCCAACTCCAGATATCAGCTGGAATCAATTTTTTACAAAAATAAAAATGTCACCTCAGCTGGCTTAAACAGCCACTGCAGACCTTTCACAATGACTCCATAGATCACCTGAAACCCATTTCTGGCAAAAATAAAAATATCACCTCAGGTGGCCTAAATAGCCACTGCCTACCTTTAACCCCACCTCCATAAATCACCTGGACCCCAAAGGCCAACAGTGGACATTTAGGCCAGCTGAGTTCATATTTTTATTTTTGTCAAAAATGGGTTACATGTGATTTTTGGAGCCTGGGTAAAAGGACCGCGGAGGTCATTTAGACCAACTGAGGTGATAATTGGTTTTTTGCCAAAAATTGGTTCCAGGTGATTTATGGATGTAGGTTAAAAGGAAGGCGATGGTCATGTAGGCTGTCTGATGTGATGTTTATATTTTAAAAAAAAACAGGGTTCCAGGTGATCTGTGGAGACATTATAAAAGGTCAGCGATGGTTGTTTAGGCCACCTGAGGTGAAAGTTTCATTTTTGCCAAAAATAGGCTCTAGATGATTTATGAAGCTGGAGTAAAATGTCCACGGTGGTGGTTTAGGCCACATGAGGAGTTATCTTTATTGTTGCCAGAAATTTCCAGGAGATTGATGAAGTCCTTTATGACACCTGAATTGATATTTTCTTATTTGCCAAAAGTGGGTTCCAGGTGATTTATAGAGCCAGGTAAAATGTCCATAGTGGTCCTTTAGGCCACCAGAGGTATTTTTGCAGGTGCACTGCAGAACATTCATTCTGGCTCCATAAATTGCATGTGTAACCCCCTTGTTACCCGGGGTTACTGGAATCCCAGTAAGACCTAGTGGTAGGCAGGGAAGGCAGCTTTTGAAACTCCAGTTAAATGGGTTTCACACTGTCTCTCTCTGTTCTCAGTCTCAGCTGAGACTGAGGGATGATATCACCAATAGAACTTTCGCAGCTGCATGAGCCACATTGGAATCTGCAGCAAAGGGAGTTAGATAGAACATTGGGAGTTTTCAAGTCAGTCTTCAGTTGGTGTTCAGTGAGTGTGTGTGAAGTAGGGAGCTTGCTGTTAACGCAGCTCAGTGAAGGCTCTAGGAGCCTCAGCCCTGACAGAGGGCTACTTTTAAGTAATAGGGTGTGTGTCTCCATCTTAAAGAGAGACACAGAAGAGTAGTGAAGTGGTGGAGACAGCTGTTTCGGGTCTCAGTGCCCCCTCCCTCCGGGGGGGATGAGAAGGTTTCCCTGCAGATTCCTGGGCAATCCCCTAGTTCTGCTTGTGGAGGAAAAGCTGCCTGTTCATTCCAGTATTTATTTGGGAAGAAAAGAAGGTTGTGTGAGTCACCTGTGGGGCACCTGCGTGAGGTGAGTGTCTACTCCGGCTAAAAGGGCCTATGTTTTTCACCCTGGGACTTGTGTGACAATGTGGGGATTGAACTACTAAATATTGGGAAGCCTAGAGAAATGGGCTAAGCAAAGTCAAAGTAGTTTCAAGTTCCAGAGTTTGTTGGGATGCAAATAATATGTAGAGGTGATGTGACAGACATCTACCCTTAATCTACATTTAAAAGTTCAGTACAGGAATTGTTCAGTTTCCAGAGAAATGGCCGGGTATGGGCTGTGGGAGCTGGAGGTGGGTGGACCCCCCATCTTTAGTGACCAGGTCCACCTCTACGGATTTCTTCTGTGGATTTCTACTTTGCCTCAGGCACTTGGCCATTGATGGGGGAAGTACACAGATGTGGGATTGTAAGGAAAAGTCTCTCTAAGAGTCATAGACTCTAGTGTGGTTTGGGGAACCACAACAGGATAATTGGTTCATTCCTCAAATGGACTGTGGATCAAGTGGCCGGCAGGAGGGCTGGGTCAGTGGGGAAAACCCCAGTAGTGTACAAATCAGGCTGTGTACCCAAAGCTGTGTGCAAGTCTGGGCTGTGTGCCTAGTGGGTTTAGAGCCTGTGGGCTGGAAATAGTGATTAAGTGTTCTGTTGTCTCTAATTTGCATTACCAGGAAATGTAGCCCCATGGGGGTCCGTCTATGCTTTGTTTGTTCAGCTTGGATGTGAATAAAAGCCTCACTGAAGAATCCCATTCCTGGTTCTGGACATTACAGTTTTTGCTTCCTGTACTGGAAGGGTAAAAGGTAGGCAGTGGTTATTTACACCACCTGAAGTGATATTTTTATTTTTGCCAGGAATGGGTTTCAAGTGATCTATGGAGTCATTGTGAAAGGTCCACAGTGGTTGTTTAAGCCAGCTGAGGTGACATTTTTATTTTTGTAAAAAATCGGTTCCATTTGGTATCTGGAGTTGGGGTTAAAGGTCCCTGGCAGCCATTTAAGACACCTGAGGTGATATTTTCAGTTTTTCAAAAAGTGGGTTGTAAGTGACTAATAGAGCTGGTGTAAAAGGTCTGAGGTTCGCGTTTAGGCCACCTGAGGTGATATTTGTATTTTTGCCAAAAATGGGTTCCCAGTAATTTATGGATCCAGAGTAAAAGATCTGCAGTGGTCATTTAGGCCAGGAGAGGTGATATTTTTATTTGTACCATAAATTGGTTCCAGGTGATTTATGGAGCCATGCAGATGTCTGCAGAGGACCTTTAGGCAACCAGGGACAATATTTTTATTTTTTTCCAAAAATGGGTTCCAGGTGATCGATGGAGCCAGGCTCAAAGTTCCTCAGTGGTTGTTTAGGTCACCTAAGGTGAAATGTTATTTTTTCTCCAAAAAAGAGTTCCAGGTTAGTTATAAGGCTGGGGTGAAAGGTCAGCAGTGGTCATTAAGGTGACCTAAGTTGATTTTTTTTGTGCCAAAAATGGTTTTCGTGTGAGTTTTGTAGCCATTGTAAAAAGTTCATATTAGTCATTTAGGCAATATTATTTTTTGTTTGCCAAAAATTTGGGTTCCAATTTATTTATGGAGCTGGGAAAACAGGTCCGCAGTAGACCTATTGGCCAACAGGAGTGATATTTTTATTTTTGCCAAAAATAGGTTCCAGGAGATCTATGGATCCAGGCTGAATGGTACATGCTTCTCATTTAGGACACCTTAGGTGAAATCTATATCTTTGTCAAAAATGGGTTCTAGATTATTTATGGAGCTGGGGTGAAAGGTCTGAGGTTGTCATTTAGGCAACTTGAGGTGATATATTTATTTTTGTCAAAAATGAGATTGAGCAGATTTACGGAATTGAGGTAGAAGGTAGGCTGTGGTCATTTAGGCCACCTGAGGTTAAAAGTAGGTGGCAGTTATTTAGACCACCTGAGGTAATATTTTTATTTTTACCAAACATGGGTTCCAGGTGATCTATGGAGTCATTATGAAAAGTCCACAATGGTTGTTTAAGTCACCTGAGGAGAAATTTTAATTTTTGAAAAAAATTTATTCCCGGTGCTATCTGGAGCGGAGGTGAAATATCCACAGTGGTAATTTAAGCCACCTGAGGTGATATTTCTTCTTTTTGCCAAAAATGGTTTCAAGGTGAAATGATGGAGCCAGTGCAAAATGTCTTGTATGGTCATTTAGGTCACCTGAGGTGATATAAATATTTTGCCAAATATAGGTTCAAGGTGATTTATGGCACTGGGGTAAAAGGTCCACAGTGAACGTTTGGGAAACAAGGGGAGATATTTTTATTTTTTTTGCCAAAAGTGGGTTCCAGCTAATCTGTGGAGCTAGGGCGAAAGGTCTGAGGTGTTTATTCTGGACACTTGATGTGACATTTTAATTTTACTAAAAATGTGTTCCAAGTAATTTATGGATCTGGAGTAAAAGATCTGCTGTGGTCATTTAGGCCACTAGTGGTGATATTTTAATTTTTAGTAAAAATTGGTTCCAGATGATTAATGGAGCTGAGGTGAAAGGTCAGCAATGGTCATTTAGGCCATGTGGTGTGATATTTGTATACATTTTTTGCCAGGAATAGGTGCCACATGTTTTATGGAGACTGGATAAAAGGTCTGCAGTGGACCTTTAGGCTACCTGCGGTAATATTTTCATTTTTACTAAAATTGGGTTCCAGTTTATGTATGGAGCAAGGGTTAAGGTCATTTAAGGCACCTGAGGTTAAATTTTTATTTTTTACCATAAATGTGTTTCAGGTGATCTATGGAGCCAGATTCAATGTTCCTCAGTAGTTGTTTAGGCCACCTGAGGTGCAATTTATATATATTTGCCAAAAATGGGTTCCAGGTGATTTATGCAGCTAGGGTGAAAGGTCTGATGTTGTAGTTTAGGCCAGCTGAGGTGATATATTTATTTTTGCCAAAAATGCAGTTCAGGTGATTTATGGGAGTGGGATAAAAGGTTGTCTGTGGTCATTTAGACCACCTGAGGTTAAAGGTAGGTGGTGGTGATTAGGCCACCTGAGGTTATAATTGTATTTTTGCCAAAAATGTGTTCCAGGTAATACATGGATCCAGAGTAAAAGATCTGCTGTGGTCATTTAGACCAGGAGAGTTGATATTTTTATTTTTACCAGAAATTGGCTCCAGGTGATTTATGGAACCAAGTTGAAAGGTCTGCAGAGGACCTTTAGTCAACCAGTGATGATATTTTAATTTTTTGCCAGAAATGGGTTCCAGCTAGTCTGTGGAGCTAGACTGAATGGTCATTTAGGCCACCTGAGGTGATATTTTAATTTTTGCCAAAACTGGGTTCAAGGTGATCTTTGGAAACATTGTGAAAGGTCTGAGGTGTTTGCTTTGGACACATGATGTGACATTTTAATTTTTATTAAAAATGGGTTCCAGGTAATTTATGGATCTGGAGTAAAAGATCTGCTGTTGTCATTTAGGCCACCAGTGGTGATATTTTAATTTTTACTAAAAATTGGTTCCAGGTGATTTATGGACCCGGGATAAAAGGTCTGCAGTGGACCTTTAGGCCACTAGGGGTGATTTTTTTCATTTTTGCCATAAATGGGTTTCAGGTGATCTATGGAACCAGAGTCAATGTTCCTCAGTTGTTTAGGCCACCTGAGGTTCAATTTATCTATTTGCTCAAAATGGTTTCCAGGTGATTTATGGAGCTGGGTTGAAAGGTCTGAGGTAGTAATTTTGGCCAGCTGAGGTGATATATTTATTTTTGCCAAAAATGCAATTCAGGTGATTCATGGGATTGGGGAAAAAGGTTGGCAGTGGTCATTTACTCCAGTTGAGGTCAAAGGTAGGTGGTGGTCTATTTTTGCCAAAAATGGGTTCCAGGTAATTCATGGATTCAGAGTAAAAGATTTGCAGTGGTCATTTAGGCCAGGAGAGGTAATATTTTCATTTTTACCAGAAATTGGCTACAAGTGATTTATGAAGCCAGGGAGAAAGTGCTGCAGAGGACCTTTAGGCAACAAGGGATGATGTTTTAATTTTTTTGCCAGAAATGGGTTTCAGGTGATCTATGAAGCCAGATTCAAAGTTTCTCAGTGGTTGTTTTGGCTACCTGAGGTGAAATTTATATATTTGCTGAAAATGGGTTGCAGCTGATTTATGAAGCTGGGGTGAAATGTCTGAGGTTGTCATTTTGGCCACTTGGATTATATATTTATTTTTGCCAAAAATGCATTTCAGGTGATTTATGGGATTGGGGTAAAAGGTAGGCAGTGATCATTTAGGTCACCTGAGGTTAAAGGTAGGTGGTGGTCATTTTGGTCACCTGAAGTGATAATTTTATTTTTGCCAAAAATGCATTCCATGTGATCTATTGTGTAATTGTGAAAAGTCTGTGATGGCTGTTTAAGCTACCTGAAGTGAATTTTTTATTTTTGAAAACAGTGGATTCCTGGTGGTATCTGGAGCTGAGATGAAATGTCCATAGTAGGCATTTAAGCCACCTGAGGTGACATTTTTAGTTTCTGAAAAATTGAGTTCCAGATAATCTGTTGAGCTAGGGTGAATGGTACAAGGTGGTTGCTTAGGTCACCTGAGGTGATATTTTTATTTGTGAGAAAAACTGTGTTCAAGGTGATGCATGGACACATTGTGAAAGGTCTGAGGAGTTTGTTTTGAACGCCTGATGTGACATCTTTATTTTTACCAAAAATTGGTTCCAGGTTATGTATGGAACAAGGGTAAAAGATCTTTTATGCCACCTGAGGTGATATTTTCATTTGTTGCCATAAATGGGTTTCAAGTGATCTATGGACCAGATTCAAAGTTCCTCAGTGGTTGTTTAGGCCACCTGAGGTGAAATTTATATATTTTCTGAAAATGGGTTGCAGGTGATTTATGGCACTGTGGTGAAAGTTCTGAGGTTGTCATTTAGGCCACCTGAGGTGATATATTTATTTTTACCAAAAATGCATTTCAGGTGATTTATCGGATTGGTGTAAAAGGAAGGCAGTGGTCATTTAGGCCACCTGAAGTGATAATTTTATTTTTGCCAAAAATGGGTTCCAGGTGATCTATGGGGTAATTGTGAAAAGTTTGCAATGGTTGTTAAAGCCACCTAAAGTGAAATTTTTATTTTTTCAAACAGTGGATTCCAGGTGATATCTGGAGCTGAGGTGAATTGTCCACAGTGGTCATTTAAGCCATGTGAGGTGATAGTTTTAGTTTTTTTAAAAGTGGGTTACAGGTGATTAATGGAGCTGGTGTGAATGGTCTGAGGTTGTTGTTTAGCAACCTGAGGCGATTTTTGTATTTTTTCCAAAACTGGGATCCAGGTAATTAATGTATCCAGAGTAAAAGATCTGCAGTGGTCATTTAGGCCGCCTAGGGTGATTTTTCTTTTAGCTAAAATTTGTTCCAGGTGATATGAATCTGGGGAAAAAGGTCTGTGGAGGTCATTTAGGCCACATGAGGTGATGTTTTTAGCTTTTGCCAAAAACATGCTCCAGGTGATCTATGGAGCCTGAATAAAAGTTTCTTTGTGGTTCTTTAAGCCACCTCAGGTGAAATTTTTATTTTTTTCAAAAATGTGTTTTTGGTGAGTTAAATAGCTGGAGTGAAAGATCAACAGTGGTTGTTTAGGCCACCTGAGGTGCTTTTTTTAATTTTTGCCAAACATGGTTTGTAGGTGATTGATGGGGCTGGTGTAAAAAGTCCAAAGTGGTCATTGAGGCCCCCAGAGGTGATATTTTTGTTGTTGTTGCCAAAAATGGGTTTTAGATGATTTATCGAGGTGAGGTAAAAGATCCACAGTAGAGTTTTAGACCACCAGGCATGTTATTTTTCTTTTTACCAAAAACTTAATCCAGCTGATCTATGGAGCCTGATTGAAAGTTTCTTCATGGTACTTTAAACCACATGAGATTAATTTTTTTTGTTTCAAAAATATTTTTTTGGTGGGTTAAATAGCTGGAGTGAAAGATCAATGGTGGTCATTTATTCCTCCTGAGGTGATTGATGGAGCTGGTGTAAAATGTCCAAAGTGGTCATTGAGGCCACCATGGTTGTAATTTTTATTTCTGCCAAAAATGGGTTCCAGGTGATCTATGTAGAGAATGACATGCAGTGGTGATTTAGGTCACCTGGGGTGAAATTTTAGTTTTTGTAGAAAATGGGGTCCAGCTGACTTATGGAACAGGGGTGAAAGATCTGCGGTTTATATTTATGCTGCCTGATATAATTTATTTATTGTAGGCAAAAAACAGGATTCAGGTTATTTATGGGGCAAAAGGTAGGCAGTGGTCATTTAGGTCACCTGAGGAAATGTTTTTATTTTTGCCACAAATCTGTTCCAGATGATCTATGGAATCATTGTGGAAGGTTGCAGTGGTTGTTTAAGCCAGCTGAGGTGACATTTTTATTTTTGCATAAAATCGGTTCCAGTTGCTATCAATAATTGGGCAAAAGGTCCATGGCAGCCGTTTAAGACACCTGAGGTGATATTTTCAGTTTTTGAAAAAGTGGGTTGTAACTGACTAATGGAGCTGGTGTAATAGGTCTGAGGTTGTCATTTAGGCCACCTGAGGTGATATTTGTTTTTTTGCCAAAAATGGGTTCCAGGTAATTTATGGATCCAGAGTAAATGATCAGCAGTGGCCATTTAGGCCAGGAGAAGTATTATTTTAATTTTTACCAGAAATTGGTTCCAGGTGATTTATGGAGCTGGGGTGAAAGATCTGCAGTGTACGTTTGCGCTACCTGATGTGATATATTTATTTTTGCCAGAAATGCATTTCAGGTGATTTATGTGATTGTGGTAAAAGGTAGGCAGTGGTCATTTAGGTCACCTGAGGTGATATTTGCATTTTTGCCAAAAATGTGTTCCAGGTGATTCTGGAGCCTGTTGGAATGGTACACAGTGGCCATTTAGGACACCTAAGGTGAAATTTATATATTTGCCAAAAATGGGTTCCATGTGATTTATGATGCTGGGGTCAAAGGTCTGCAGGGGACATTAACACTACCTGAAGTGATATATTTATTTTTGCCAAAAAGGGGTTTCAAGTGTTTTATAGGACTGGGGTAAAAGTGGTTATTTAGACCACCTGAGATGGTATTTTTATTTTTGCCAAAAATGGGTTCCAGGTGATACATGAAGTCATTGTGAAAAGTCCACAATGGTTGTTTAAACCTCCTGTGGTGACATTTTTATTTTTCCAAAAAATGGATTCCAGGTGATATCTGGAGCTGAGGTGAAATGTCCACGGTGGTTGTTTAAGCCATGTGAGGTGATATTTTTGTTGTTTGAAAAGTGGGTTGTCAGTGATTAATGGAGCTGTTGTGAAAGGTCTGATGTTGTCATTTAGGCCACATGAGGTAATATTTGTATTTTTCCCCAAAATGGGTTCCAGGTTATTAATAGATCCGGAGTAAAAGATCTGTAGTGGTCATTTAGGCCACCTTAGATAATTTTGCTAAAATTTGTTCCAGGTGATATGAACCTTGGGTAAAATGTCTGTGGAGGTCACATTTAGGCCACATAAGGTAATATTCTTAGTTGTTGCCAAAAATGTGCCCCAGGTGATCTCTGGAGCCTAGTTGAAGGTTTCTTTGTGGTTCTTTAAGCCACCTGAGGTGACATTTAATTTTTTCAATAATCAGTTCTTGTTGAATTAAATAGCTGGTCATTTTGGCCACCTGAGGTGATTTCTTTTAGTTTTGCCAAAAATGGTTTCTATGTGATTGATGGAACTGGTGTCAAAAGTCCAAAGTGGTCATTGAGGCCACCAGAGGTGATATGTTTTTGTTGCTGCCAAAAATGGGTTTTAGGTGATTTATGGAGGTGAGGAAAAAGGCCCACAGTAGAGCTTTAGACCACCAGGGGTGCTATTTTTATTTTTGCAAAAAATGGGTTGCAGGTGATTTATGGAGCAGGGGTGAAAGACCTCTTTTTTTACATTTATGCTGCCTAATGTGATGTATGTATTTTTGCCAAAAAAGGGTTTCTGGTGATTTATGATGAGTATGGAGCAAGGGTAAAATTGTTCCAGGTGATCTATGGAGCCAGGGCGAATGGTATGCAGTGGTCATTTTTGTGACCTGAGGTAATATGCCAGGGTAAAATGTCCTTTATGCCACCTGAGGTGATATTTTTATTTGTAGCCAAAAATGGGTTTCAGGTGATTTATGTAGCCAGATTCAAACTTCCTCTATGGTTGTTTAGGCCACCTGAGCTGATATATTTATTTTTTGTCAAAAATGCATTTCTGGTGATTTATGGGATTGGGGTAAAAGGTAGGCAGTGGTTATTTAGGCCACCTGAGGTTAAAGGTAGGGGTGGTTATTTAGGCCACCTGAAGAGAGATATTTTATTTTATCTTTGACAAAATATTAATTTCACGTAAGGTGTCCTAAATGACCAGTGTATACCAATCAGTCTGGATCCATAGATCTCCAGGAAACCCATTTTTGGCAAAATTAAAAATACCTCTCCTGTTGGCCCATAGGTCTACTATGGACGTTTTTCCCCAGCTCCATAAATAAACTGGAACCCGCATTTTTGGCAAACAAAAAATAATATTGCCTAAATGAATATTTTGAACTTTTTACACAACTCACATGAAACCCATTTTTGGCAAAAAAAATATATCAACTTAGGTGGCCTTAACGACCACTGCTGACCTTTCACCACAGCTTTATAACTTACCTGGAACTCATTTTTAGAGAAAAAATGAACATAAACTTTTCACCTCAGGTGACCTAAACAACCACTGAGGAACTTTGAACCTGGCTCCATAGATCAGCTGGAACCCATTTTTGGCAAAAATAAAATATCTTCCCTGGTTGCCTAAAGGTCCTCTGCAGACCTTCCATAAATCACTTGGAGAAAATTTCTGGTAAAAATGAAAATATCACCTCTCCTGGCCTAAATAACCACTGCAGATCTTTTACTCTGGATCCAGGAATTATCTGGAACCTATTTTTGTCAAAAATAGACCACCACCTACCTTTAACCTCAGGTGGAGTAAATGACTAGTGCCAACCTTTTACGCCAATCCCATGAATCACCTGAATTGCATTTTTGGCAAAAAAATAAATATATCACCTCAGCTGGCCTAAACTACAACCTCAGAACTTTCACCCCAGCTCCATAATTTACCTGAAATCCATTTTCTGCAAATATATAAATTGCACCTCATGTGGCCTAAACAACTACTGAAAAACATTAAATCTGGCTCCATAGATCACCTGAAACCTATTTATTGCAAAAAATAAAAATATCACCCCAGGCAGCATAAATGACCTTTTACTCATGCTCCATATATAACCTTGAACCCATTTTTGGTAAAAATGAAAACATTACCTCAGGTGGCCTAAATGACTACTGCCTACCATTTACCCTGGCTCCACAGATCACCTGGAACCATTTTTGGCAAAAATGAAAATATCACCCCTGGTGGCCTAAAGGTCCACTGCAGACCTTTTATCCAGGTGCCATAAATCACTGGAACCAATTTCTGGCATAAAATGTATAAACATACAACCCCAGGTAGCCTAAATGACCACCGCAGACCTTTCACCTCGGCTCCATAAATCACCTGGAACCCATTTTTGGCAAAAATACAAATATAACCGCAGGTAACCTAAATGACAACCTCAGACTTTTTACACCAGCTCCATTAGTCACTTAACACCCATTTTTTCAAAAACTTTAAATATCACCTCAGGTGTCTTAAACAGCTGCCATTTACCTTTCACCCCAAGTATAGATATCAACTCTAACCATGGAGCCATGCAATTAATGGAGCCAGAATAAATGTTCTGTGGTGCAGCTGCAAAAATACAAATGCCAAAATAAATATATGACATTAGGTAGCATAAATGTAAACCACAGATCTTTCACCCCTACTCCATAAGTCACCTGGAACCCATTTTGTGCAAACATTAAGATATCACCCCAGCTGACCTAAATGACCACTACATCACATTCACTACATAGATCATCTGGAACCCATTTTTGTCAAAAATAAAAATAGCAGCCGTGGGGGCCTCAATGACCACTTTGGACATTTTACACATAGCTCCATCAATCACCTAGAAACCATTTTTAGCAAAAATAAAAAAAATCACCTCAGGTGGAATAAATGGCCACCGTTGATCTTTCACTTTAGCTATTTAACTCACCAAAAACCCATTTTTGAAACAAATAAAACATTTCAACTCAAGTGGCTTAACCATGAAGAAACTTTCAGCCAGGCTCCATAGATCAGCTGGAGCACGTTTTTGGCAAAAATTAAAAATACCACCTCAAGTGGCCTAAATGACCTCCAAAGACCTTTTACCCCAGATTCGTTTCACCTGGAACAAATCTTAGCCAAAACTAAAATCTCCTTAGGTGGCCTAAATGACCACTGTAGATCTTTTACTCTGAACACATTAATTAACTGGATCCCAGTTTTGGAAAAATACAAATATCACCTCAGGTGGACAAACAACAACCTCAGACCTTTCACACTAGCTATATTAATCACCTGTAACCCACATTTAAAAAAACTAAAAATATTACCTCACTTGGCTTAAACGACCACTGTGGACATTTTGCCTCAGCTCCAAATATCACCTGGAATCTACTATTTGCAAAAATAAAAATTTCAGCTCAAGTGGCTTAAACAACCATCTCAGACTTTTCACATTTACTCCACAGATCACCTGTAACCCATTTTAGGCAAAAATGTAATTATCACTTCAGGTGGCCTAAATGACCACCACCTACATTTAACCTCTGGTGACCTAAATGACCACTGCCTACCTTTTACCCCAATCCCATAAATCATCTGAAATGCATTTTTATCAAAAATAAATATACCACCTCAGGTGGCCTGAATGACAACCTCAGACCATTCACCTCAGCGTCGTAAATCACCTGTAGCCCATTTTCAGCAAATACATAAATTTCACCTTAGGTGGCCTAAACAACCACAGAGGAACTTTGAATCTGGCTCCATAGATCACCTGAAACCCATTTATGGCAACAAATGTAAATATCACCTCAGGTGGCATAAAGGAGTTTTACTCTTGCTCAGTACATAACCTGGAACCCATTTTTGGCAAAAATAGAAATATTACCTTAGGTGGCCTAAATGACCACTGCATACCATTCACCGTGGCTCCATAGATCACCTGGAACCATTTTTGGCAAAAACTAAAATATCACGAAATGGCCTAAAGGTCCACTGCACCCCTTTTTTCCAGGTGCATTAATGAACAGAAATGTCATCTCAGGTGGCCTAAATGACTACCACAGACCTTTCACCTCAGATCCATAAATCACCTGGAACCAATTTTTAGTAAAAATAAAAACATTACCTCTGGAGGCCTAAATGACCACTGCAGATCTTTTACTCCAGATCCATAAATTTCCTGGGACCCATTTTTGACAAAAATAAAAATGTCACATCAGGTGTCCAAAACAAACTCCTCAGACCTTTCACAATGTTTCCATAGTTCACCTTGAACACAGTTTTCGCAAAAATAAAAATGTCACCTCAGGTGGCTTATACAACCATTGTGAACTTTTCACAATGACTCTATAACTCACCTGGAACCCATTTTTGGCAAAAATAAAATTATCACCTCAGGTGGTCTAAGTCACCACCACCTACCATTAAGCCTAGGTGGCCTAAATGACCACTGCCTACCTTTTACCCCATCCCATAAATCACATGAAATGCATTTTTAGCAAAAATAAATATATCATCTCAGGTGGCCTAAATTACAAGCTCAGACTTTTCATACCAGCTCCATAAGTCACCTGTAACCCATTTCAGCAAATATATAAATTTCACCTCAGGTATCTTAAACTACCACTCAGGAACTTTGAATATGGCTCCATAAATCACTTGAAACCCATTTATGGCAAGAAAAAAAAATAATCTTAGATGGCATAAATTACATTTTACCCCTGCTCCGTACATAATATCGAATCAATTTTTAGTAGAAAATAAAAATATCACATCTGGTGGCCTAAGTGACCACAGCAGATCTTTTACTCCAGATCCCTAAATTACCTGGAACCTATTTTTGGTACAAATAAAAATGTCACATCAGGTGTCCTAAACGACCACTGCAACACATTCACTATGGCTCCATAGATCACCTGGAACTCATTTTTGGTAAAAAGAATAATAACATGCCTGGTGGTCTAAAGCTGTACTGTGGATCTTTTACCTCACCTCGATAAACCATCTAAAACCCATTTTTGGCAACAACAACAAAAATATCACCTCTGGGGGCCTCAATGACCACTTTGGACTTCTTACACCAGCTCCATCAATCACCTAGAAACCATTTTTGTCAAAAATTAAAAAAAGCACCTCAGGTGGCCTAAACAACCACCGTTGATCTTTCACTCCAGCTATTTAACTCACCAAAAACACATTTTTGAAAAAAATAAAAATTTCACCTGAGGCGGCTTAAAGAACCAAAAATAAACTTTAAGTCAGGCTCCATAGATCACCTGGAGCATGTTTTTGGCAAAAGCTAAAAACATCACCTCATGTGGCCTAAATGACCTTCACAGACAATTTACAGCAGGTTCATATCACCTGGAACACATTTTAGCAAAATGAAAAATCACCTCAGGTGGCCTAAACAATAACTGTAGAACTTTCATGCCAGATCCATTAATCACCTGCAACCCACTTTTTCAAAAACTATAAATATCACCTCACATGGCTTAAACAACCACCCTGGACAGTTCACCTGAGCTCCAGATCACCTGGATTCCGTTGTTTACAAAAATAAAAATTCCACCTCAGGTGGCTTAAACAACCATCACAGTCTTTTCACAATGACTCCATAGATCACCAGGCACCCATTTTTGGCAAAAATAAAATTATCACCTCAGGTGGCCCAAATGATCACCACCTACCTTTAACCTCAGGTGGCCCAAATGATCACCACCTACCTTTAACCTCAGGTGGCCTAAATGACCACTGCTTACCTTTTACAGCAATCCCATAAATCACTTGAAATGCATTTTTGAGAAAAATAAATATATAACATCAGGTGGCCTCAATGACAAACTCAGATCTTTCACCCAAGCTCCATAAATTACCTGGAACCCATTTTTGGCAAATATTAAATTTCACCTCAGGTGGCCTAAACAACCACTGAGGAATCTTGAATCTGGCTCCATAGATCACCTGAAACCCATTGATGGCAGGCAATAAAAAAAATCACCTCCCATGGCATAAAGGACCTTTTACCCTTGCTCCATACATAACTTGGAACTAATTTTTGGTAAAAAATACATCAACTTAGGTGGCCTTAACAACCACTGTTGACCTTTCACACACCAGCTTTATAACTCACCTGGAGCTAATTTTTGGAGAAAAAAATGAATATTTAACCTCACAAAATATCATCCCTGGTTGCCTAAAGGTCCTCTGCAGACCCTTCAGCCTGGCTCCATTAATCACTTGGAGCCATTTTCTGGTAAAAATGAAAATTTCACCTCTCCTGGCCTAAATGACCACTGTAGATTTTTTGCTCTGGATCCATGAATAACCTGGAACCCATTTTTGTCAAAAATAGACCACCACCTACCTTTAACCTCAGGTGGAGTAAATGACCAGTGCCAACATTTTACCCCAATCCCATGAATCACCTGAATTGCATTTTTGGCAAAAAATAAATATATCACCTCAGGTGGCCTAAACTACAACCTCGGAACTTTCATCCCAGCTCCATAAATCACCTGGAACCCATTTTCGGCAAATATGTAAATTGCTCCTCAGGTGGCCTAAACAACTACTGAAGAACATTGAATCTGGCTCCATAGATCACCTAAACCCCTTTACTGCAAAAAATAAAATATCACCTTAGGTGGCATAAATGACCTTTTACCCTTGCTTCATACATAACCTGGAACCCAATTTTGGTAAAAATGAAAATATTACCTTAGGTGGCCTAAATGACCACTGCATACCATTCACCCTGGCTAAATAGATCACCTGGAACCATTTTTGGCAAAAATGAAACTATCACCCCGGTGGCCTAAAGGTCTACTGCAAACCCTTTATCCAGGTGCCATAAATCACCTGGAACCAATTCATAGCATAAAATGTATAACAATGTCACCCCAGGTGGCCTAAATGACCACCACAGACCTTTCACCTCGGCTCCATAAATCACCTGGAACCAATTTTCAGTAAAAATAAAAATATCACCACTGGTGGACTAATGACCACAACAGATCTTTTACTCCAGATCCATAAATTACCTGGAACCCAATTTTGATAAAAATAAAAATGTCACATCAAGTGTCCAAAACAAACACCTCAGACCTTTCACAATGTTTCAAAAGATCACTTTGAACCCAATTTTGGCAAAAATGAAATTTTCACCTCTGGTGGCATAAACGACCACCTCATACCATTCACCCTAGCTCCACAGATTAGCTGGAACTCATTTTTTGCAAAAAATAAAAATATTCTTCCTGGTTGCCTGAAGGTCCTCTGCAGACCTTTCACCCTGGCTCGTTAAATCACCTGGAGCCAATTTCTGGTAAAAATAAAAATATCACCTCTCCTGGTCTAAATGACCACTGCAAATCATTTACTCTTGATCCATGTATTACCTGGAACCCATTTTTGGCAAAAATATAATTATCACCTCAGGTGGCCTATTCACCACCACCTACCTTTAACCTCAGCTGGCCTAAATGACTACAGCCAACCTTTTATCCCAAACCCATGAATCACCTGAACTGCATTTTTGGCAAAAATAAATATATCACCTCAGCTGGCCTGAACTATAACCTCAGACATTTCACCCCAGCTGCATAAATCACCTGCAACCCATTTTTTGCAAATATATAAATTGCACCTCAGGTGGCCTAAACAACTACTGAGGAATATTGAATCTTTCTCCATAGATCTCCTTATACCCATTGATGGCAAAATAAAAAAATATCATTTCAGGTGGCCTAAATAACCACTGTTGATTTTTCACTCCAGTTATTTAACTCACTAAAAAAACATTTTGGAAAAAAATAAAAATTTCACCTCAGGTGGCTTAAAGAACCATGAAGAACCTATCAACCAGGCTTCATAGATCACATGGAGTACGTTAATGGCAACAACTAAAAATATTATCTCATGTGGTCTAAATGACCTCCACAGACCTTTTATCCCAGGTTAATATCAGCTATAACAAATTTAAGCAAAAAAGAAAAATCACCACAGGTGGCCTAAATGACCACTGTAGATCTTTTACTCTGCATCTTTCACACCAGCTCCATTAATCACCTGCAACCCACTTTTTCAAAACCTAAAAATATCACTTCAGGTGGCTTAAATGCCTACCGTGGACATTTCTCCTCAGCTCCAGACAACACCTGGAATTAATTTTTTGCAAAAATAAAAAATTCACCTCAGGTGGCCTAAATGACAACCAATTACCTTTAACCTCAGGTGACCTAAATGATCACTGCCTACCTTTTACATCAATCACATAAATCACCTGAAATGCATTTTTGGCAAAAATAAATATATCACATCAGGTAGCATAACAGTCCACTGCAGACCTTTCACCCCAGCTCCATAAATCTCCTGGAACCCATTTTTGGCAAAAAATGAAAATATCATCCCTGTAGACCTTTCACAATGACTCCATAAATCACCTGGAACCAATTTCTGGTAAAAATAAAAATATTACTTCTCCTGGCCTAAATGGCCAATGCAGATCTTTTATTCTGGATCAGCAAAATACCTGGAACCCATTTTTGGCAAAAACACAAATATCACCTCAGGTGGCCTAAATGACAACCTCAGAACTTTTACACCAGCCCCATTAATCACTTACAACCCACTTTTTCAAAATCTGAAATTATCTTCTCAGGTGTATTAAACGGCTGCCACATCAACTGGAACTGATTTTATGCAAAATTAAAAATATCACCTCAGCTGGCTTATACAACAACTGTAACCTTTAACAATGATTCCATATATTACCTGGAACCCATCTGTGGCAAAAATAAAAATATTAACTCAGTTGGCCTAAATGACCACTGCCTACGTTTTACCCCATAATCACCTGAAACACATTTTTGCCAAAAATAAATCTATGGCATCAGGTAGCATAAATGTAAACCACATATCTTTCACCCCTTCTCCATAAGTCACCTGGAACCCATTTTGTGCAAACATTAAGATATCACCCCAGCTGACCTAAATGACCACAGCATCATATTCACTACATAGATCGCCTGGAACCCATTTTTCACAAAAATAAAAATAGCAGCCATGGTGGCCTCAATGACCACTTTGGACATATTACACCAGCTCCATCAATCACCTAGAAACCATTTTTAGTAAAAATTAAAAAAAAATCACCTCAGGTGGAATAAATGGCCACTGTTGATCTTTCACTCCAGCTATTTAACTCACCAAAAACCCATTTTTGAAACAAATAAAAATTTCAACTCAAGTGGCTTAAAGAACCATGAAGAAACTTTCAACCAGGCTCCATAGATTAGCTGGAGCACGTTTTTGGCAAAAACTAAAAATACCACCTCAAGTGGCCTAAATGACCTCCACAGACCTTTTACCCCAGATTCATTTCACCCGGAACAAATTTTAGCCAAAACTAAAATCTCCTTAGGTGGCCTAAATGACCACTGTAGATCTTTTACTCTTGATACATTAATTAACTGGATCCCACTTTTGGAAAAATACAAATATCACCTCAGGTGGACAAACAACAACCTCAGACCTTTCACACTAGTTATATTAATCACCTGCAACCCACTTTTTAAAAAACTAAAAATATGACCACACGTGGCTTAAACAACCACTGTGGACATTTTGCCTCAGCTCCAGATATCACCTGGAATCTACTGTTTGCAAAAATAAAAATTTCAGCTCAAGTGGCTTAAACAACCATAGCAGACTTTTCACACTTACTCCATAGATCGCCTGTAAAACATTTTTAGCAAAAATAAAATTATCACTTCAGGTGGCCTAAATGACCACCACCTACATTTAACCTCAGGTGACCTAAATGACCATTGCCTACTGTTTACCCCAATCCCATAAATCATCTGAAATGCATTTTTATCAAAAATAAATATACCACCTCAGGTGGCATAAATGACAACCTCAGACCTTTCACCTCAGCGTCATAAATCACCTGTAGCCCATTTTCAGCAAATATACAAATTTCACCTCAGGTGGCCTAAACAACCACTAAGGATTTTGAATCTGGCTCCATAGATCACCTGAAACCCATTTATGGCAACAAATGAAAATATCACCTCAGGTGGCATAAAGGAGTTTTACCCCTTGCTCCATACATAACCTGGAACCCATTTTTGGTAAAAATGAAACTATTACCTCAGGTGGTCTAAATGACCACTGCATACCATTCACCATGTCTCCATAGATCACCTGGAACCATTCTTTCGGCAAAAATTTAAATATCACCCCTGATGGCTTAAAGGTCCACTGCAGACCATTTATACAGGTGCCATAAATCACCTGGAGCCACTTTCTGGCAAATCATGAACAGAAATTTAATCTCAGGTGGCCTAAATGACTACCGCAGACCTTTAACCTCGGCTCCATAAATCACCTGGAACCAATTTTTAGTAAAAATGAAACATTACCTCTGGTGACCTAAATGTCCACTGCAGATCTTTTACTCCAGATCCATAAATTACCTGGAACCCATTTTTGGTAAAAATAAAAATGTCACATCAGGTATCCAAAATAAACTCCTCAGACTTTTCACAATGTTTCTATAAACCAATTGAACACAGTCTTGGCAAAAATAAAAATTTCACCTCAGGTAGCCTACACAACAACCTCGTACCATTCACCCTATCTCCACAGATTACCTGGAACCCACTTTTGGAAATACTAAAAATTTCACCACAGGTGGCTTAAGTGCCAACCATGGACATTTCACCTGAGCTCCAGACATCACCTGGAACCCATTTTTTTCAAAAATAAAAATTTCACCTTAGGTGGCTTAAACAACCATCATTGACTGTTCACAATGACTCCATAGATCAACTGGAACCCATTTTTTGCAAAAATAAATATATCACCTCAGGTGGCCTAAATGACCACCACCTTCCTTTAAACTCAGGTTACCTTAATGGCCACTGCCTATCTTTTACCCCAGTTATATAAATCACCTGAAATGCATTTTTGGCAAAAATAAATATATCACATCAGGTAGCGTAAAAGTCCCCTGCAGACCTTTCACCCCAGTTCCATAAATCTCCTGGAACCCATTTCTGGCAAAAATGAAAATATCATCCCTGCAGACCTTTCACCCTGACTCCATAAATCACCTAGAACCAATTTCTGGTAAAAATAAAAATATTACTTCTCCTGGCCTAAATGGCCACTGCAGATCTTTTACTATGGATCCATAAATTACCTGGAACAAATTTCTGGCAAAAATGAATAGAAATGTCATCCTAGCTGGCCTAAATGACTACCGCAGACCTTTCACCTCAGCTCCATAAATCACCTGGAACCAATTTTTAGTAAAAGGAAAAACATTACCTCTAGTGGCCTAAATGACCACTGCAGGTCTTTCACTCCAGATCCATAAATTACTGGGGACCAATTTTTGGTAAAAATAAAAATGTCACATCAGGTGTCCAAAATGATCTTCTCAGACCTTTCACAATGTTTCCATAGATCACCTTGAACACAGTTTTGACAAAAATAAAAATGTCACCTCAGGTGGCCTAAATGACCACCTCATACCATTCACCCTAGCTCCACAGATTACCTGGAACCCATTTTTGGCAAAACATTAAAATATCACCCCTTGTGTCTTAAAAATTCACTGTGGTCTATTTATTACAGTGCCATAAATAATCTGGAACCTATTTTTGGTAAAGAAATGATTTCACCTCAGGTGGACAAAATGACCCCATTGGACTTTTTACTCCATAATATCACATTGAAACAATTTTTGGCAAAAATAAGAACTATAACCTCAGGTGGCTTAAACAACCACCATGGACATTTCACCTCAGCTCCAGATATCACCTGGAATCCATTGTTTGCAAAATTAAAAAATTCAACTCAGGTGGCTTATACAACCACTGTGGACTTTTCACAATGACTCCATAAATCACTTGGAATCCATTTTTGGCAAAAATACAATTATCACCTCCGGTGTCCTAAGTCACCACCACCTACCTTTAAGCTCAGGTGGCCTAAATGACCACTGCCTACCTTTTACCCCCATCCCATAAATCACCTGAAATGCATTTTTAGCAAATATATAAATTTCACCTCAGGTGTCTTAAACTTCCACTGAGGAACTTTGAATATGGCTCCATAAATCACTTGAAACCCATTTATGGCAAGAAATAAAAATATAATCTTAGATGACCATTAATTACCTTTTACCCATGCTCTGTACATAACATGGAACCAATTTTTAGTAAAAATTAAAAATATCACATCTGGTGGCCTAAATGACCACGGCAGATCTTTTACTTCAGATCCCTAAATTACCTGGAACCCATTTTTGGTAAAAATAAAAATGTCACATAAGTTGTCCAAAACAAACATCTCCAACCTTTCACAATGTTTCCATAGATCACCTTGAACCCAATTTTGGTAAAAATAAAAATTTCACCTCATGTGGCCTAAATGACCACTGCATCACACTCACCATGGCTCCATAGATCACCTGGAACCCATTTTTGGTAAAAAGAATAATAACATGCCTGGTGGTCTAAAGCTCTACTGTGGATCTTTTACCTCACCTTGATAAATCATCTAAAACCCATTTTTGGCAACAACAACAAAAATATCACCTCTGGGGGCCTCAATGACCACTTTGGACTTTATACCAGCTCCATCAATCACCTAGAAACCATTTTTGTCAAAAATTAAAAAAAGCACCTCAGGTGGCCTAAACAACCACCGTTGATCTTTCAGTCCAGCTATTTAACTCACCAAAAACACATTTTTGAAAAAAAGAAAAATTTCACCTGAGGTGGCTTAAAGAACCAAAAAGAAACTTTTATTCAGGCTCCATAGATCACCTGGAGCATGTTTTTGGCAAAAGCTAAAAACATCACCTCATGTGGCCTAAATGACCTTCACAGACATTTTACCCCAGGTTCATATCACCTGGAACACATTTTAGCAAAATGAAAAATCACCTCAGGTGGCCTAAATGATAACTGTAGAGCTTTCATGCCAGCTCCATTAATCACCTGCAACCAGTTTTTCAAAAACTATGAATATCACCTCACATGGCTTAAATGACCACCCTGGACATTTCACCTGAGCTCCAGATATCACCTGGATTCCATTGTTTACAAAATTAAAAATTCCACCTCAGGTGACTTAAACAACCATCGCAGACTTTTCACAATGACTCCATAGATCACCTGACACCCATTTTTGGCAAAAATAAAATTATCTCCTCAGGTGGCCTAAATGATCACTGCTTACCTTTTACAATAATCCCATAAATCACCTGAAATGCATTTTTTGGGAAAAATAAATATATAACATCAGGTGTCCTAAATGACAACCTTTGACCTTTCACCCAGGCTCCATAAATTGCCTGGAACCCATTTTTGGCAAATATATAAATTTCACCTCAGGTGGCCGTAAACAACCACTGAGGAACTTTGAATCTGGCTCCATAGATCACCTGAAACCCACTGATGGCAAACAATAAAAAAATCACATCCTGTGGCATAAAGGACCTTTTACCCTTGCTCCATGCATAACTTGGAACCCACTTTTGGTAAAAAAATAAAACTATTACCTCAGATGGCATAAATGACCTTTTACCCCAGCTCCATTCATTACATGGAACCAATTTTTAATAAAAATACAAATATCACCTCTGGGAGCCTAAATGACCACAGCAGATCTTTTACTCCATATCCATAAATTACCTGGAACCCATTTTTGGTAAAAATAAAAATGTCACATCAGGTGTCCAAAACAAACACCTCAGACCTTTCACAATGTTCCACTGATCACATTGAAACCAGTTTTGGCAAAAATAAAAATTTCACCTCAGGTGGCCTAAACAACTGCCTAGTACCATTCACCCTAGCTCCACAGATTAACTGGAACCAATTATTGGCAAAAAGTAAACATATCACCCCCTGAGTCCTGAAAGTTCACTGTGATGCTTTTACCCCAGCTCCATACATCACCTGGAACCAATTTTTGGCAAAAAAAAATGTATATCACCTCAGGTCATTACTTAATTTACACCTTGGGCATGTTAGTGCATTTGATATGTAGGCAGGCTATAACATTTAAACCGAACCTGAGTTCTCTATATTTTATTTTCTGTACTGTATTTGGAGCCCTGCTATACTGATACAGGAAGCAGGAAGAAGGCATTGTAGTCCTGTGGCAACAAGTAGTGGACTACAATGAGGTGCCAGTTCTCTGTTTTTTAAAACAGAATCCAACAACCCTTTGCCTTGGTCATGCTTGAATGGCTGACGTGGGGAGAAGAGATTAAAAATGAGTATTTTAAAAATAAAAATTTGGTTTCCTGTGTTATGGTGCCTCTGACCCCAATTAGATCCTGCGAGTTATATAGTGCTATATTGCTTGGCCACGCTGCGAGTGGCCATTGTATTAGTTACTTTACACCTTGGGCATGTTAGTGCACTTGATATGTAAGCAGGCTAAAACATTTTAAATGAACCTCTGAGTTCTCTATTTTTATTTTCTGTACTGTATTTGGAGCCCTACTATACCGATACAGGAAGCAGGAAGAGGCACTGTAGTCCTGTGGGAGTGAATAGTGGACTACAATTAGGTGATAGTTCTCTGTTTTAAAATGGAATCCAACAACCTTTACCTCAATCACATGAATGACTGACTTGGGAGAAGGATTTAAACCAGTATTTTAAAATAAAAATTCAGTTGCCTGTGTTATGATGCCTCTGACCCCAATTGATCTTCTTGGTCATATAGTTCACATAGCCTCGCCATGCGGCAAGAACCCAATGATGGGGACGCAGATAAGGACCCGAGATGCCTACAGACACACCGCATTCTGGTGCGTGTAAACAATATCAGCTTGATGTCAGTTGATATCAAATAAACTGTATAAGCGTGAGTATGAATATCAAGCATGTTGAGTTATTCAATGTGGAATGTTTAAGATGGGGTAGAAGCTGCAGATTATGTGGCAGCAACTGCACAGAAATACAACTAACTCAAGGAGGAGATTGTGTCCATAAAAATAGATTACAGGTGCAGCTCGAGATTTCCTCACCTGAGCAATATATTGACTCAATGGTGGATGATATCTTGAAGAAAAAAACATGAAACTGGGGACCAGATTGTTAATGAAACCCTTAATGGGGAAATGGCAAATGAAAGGGATTGGTCATTAGTTACTGGAAAACAAATATTAAAAAGGGGGTAGAAGGAACATTGGTGGAGTATCCAATATGTTAACCCCAAATAGCTTCTAGACCCTTGTCCTTGAGGAGAACATTGTGGCAACACAGACAGCAGACCAGGAACTTGACATGAGCACATTAAGTAAAGTTTGCACAAGCATACACAAAAATAACCAGGGACAGCCTAATTCAACCTGTGTTCCAGGGCAACATTGGTTCCATGTTATGTATAGAGCAAGGGTAAAAGGTAATTTATGCCATCTCAAATTATATTTTTATTCTTTGCCATAAATGGGTTTCAGGTGGTTTATGGAGCCAGATTCAAAGTTCCTCAGTGTAGTTTAAGACATCTGAGGTGAAATTTATATATTTGCTGAAATGGGTTACAAGTGATTTATGGAGCTGGTATGAAAAGTCTGAGCTTGTCATTTAGGCCACCTGAGGTGATATATTTATTTTTGCTAAAATGACTTCAGATGATTTATGGGATGGGGTAAAAGGTAGGTAGTGGTCATTTAGGCTACCTGAGGTTAAAGGTACAGTAGGTGGTGGTCATTTAGACCACCTAAGGTAATATTTTTATTTTTGCCAAAAATGGGCTCCAGGTGACATATGGAGTCATTGTGAAAAGTCCACAATGGTTGTTTAAGTCACCTGAGGGAAATTTTATTTTTGCAAAAAATGAATTCCAGGAGATATCTGGAGGTGGCGTCAAATATCCATGGTAGTCATTTAAACCACCTGAGGTTTTTTGTAGGTTACAGGACCAGGAGTAAATCAGAACATGCTTAAAGTTGACAACACCTTCTCTATGTCAGATTTCTGGATTTCTGTAAGATCAGGGTTAATCAGCAGATCTGTCATCTTCCCTATACCTTTCAAACATTGGTATGCTATGTCTGATTCATTATTAGACTCGGGGAGAACATAACTGGACCAAGAGGTTGGTCTCTCTACCCAGTCTTTCAATAAATTTGCATGATATATGCATTTCTTACCCTTCTCTTCTGGAAGTGCTATTTTGTAGGTTACAGGACCAGTTCTTTGAGTGACAACATTAGTCCATCAATCTGGGAATGGTAGGGTGTTGTAAACAGTGCATCTATTCCCAAAGCCTGGTATAAATGTTTGAGCAGTGGTGAACAAAAATTGGAACCCCGGTCTGTCAAGATGTCTCTGGGCATTCCCACCTGACTGAAAATCTTCACCAATTCATCTGTTATTCTCTGGGCTGTAAGAGTTCTTAACGGTATGGTCTCAGGGTATTTCGTAGCGTAGTCTACAACTACTAAAATTAATCTATTACCCCTTGAACTTTTGGGCAAAGATCCTACTAGGTCCATTGCTATCCTTTCAAATGATCTGGTTACCAATGGTAAAGGGGTTGCATAGAACCTTATCTTGATACCCCAAATCACCTGGAACCCATTTCAGCACATATATAAATTTCACCTCAGTTGTCTTAAACAACCTCTGAGGAACTTTGAATATGGCTCCATATATCACCTGAAACCAATTTATGGCAAAAAAAATAAAAATATTACCTCAGATGGCATAAATGACCTTTTACCCCTGCTCCATTCATAACATGGAACCAATTTTTAATAAAAATAAAAATATCACCCTCTGGGAGCCTAAATGACCACTGCAGATCTTCTACTCCAGATCATTAATTACCTGGAACCTATTTTAGGTAAAAACAAAAATGTCACATCAGGTGTCCAAAACAAACACCTTCGACCTTTCACAATGTTTCCATAGATCACCCTGATCCCAATTTTGGAAAAAATAAAAATTTCACCTCAGGTGGCCTAAACAACCACTGCATCACATTCACCATGGCTCCATAGATCGCCTGGAGCACATTTTTGGCAAAAGGAAAAATAGCATGCCTGGTGATCTTAAGCTCTACTGTGGATCTTTTACCTCACCTTGATAAATTATCTAAATCCCATTTTTGGCAACATCAAAACAAATATCACCTCTGGTGGCCTCAATGATCACCTCAGACTTTTTATACCAGCTCCATCCATCACCTAGAAACCATTTTTGGCAAAATTAAAAAAAAGCACCTTGGGTGGCCTAAACAACCACCGTTGATCTTTCACTCCAGCTGTTTAACTCACTGAAAACACATTTCTGAAAATTTCATATGAGGTGACTTAAAGAACCATGAGAAAACTTTTATCCAGTCTCCATAGATCACCTAGAGCATGTTTTTGGCAAAAACTAAAAATATCACCTCATGTAGCCTAAATGACCTCCACAGACATTTTACCCCAGGTTCATAAAACCTGGAACAAATTTTAGCAAAAAGAAAAATCACCCCAGGTGGCCTAGACAAACTCCTAAGACCTTTCACAATGTTTCCGTAGATCACCTTGAACATAGATTTGGCAAAACTTTCAACTCAGGTGGCTTAAACATCCATTGTGGACTTTTCACAATGACTCCATAAATCACCTTAAATTATAACCATTTTTTGCCTTAAATGGGTTTTAGGTGATTTATGGAGCCAGATTCAATGTTCCTCAGTAGTTGAACAGGCCACTAGAGGTGAAATTTACATATATGCAGAAAATGGGGCACAGGTGATTTATCGAGCTGGGGTGAAAGGTCTGAAGTTGTAGTTTAGACCAGCTGAGGTGATAAATTTATTTTTGCCAAAAATGCAATTTAGGTGATCCATGGGATTAGGGTAAAAGGCTGGCAGTGGTCATTAATGCCACATGAGGTTAAAGGCAGGTTTCGGTCATTAGGCCACCTGGGGTGATAATTGTATTTTTTCCAAAAATGGATTCCAGCTGATCTATGGAGCCAGGTTCAAAGTTCCTCGGAGGTTGTTTAGGTCACCTGTGGTGAAATGTTCATTTGTTCTCCAAAAATGAGTTCTGGGTGAGTTACGAAGCTGGGGTGAAAGGTCAGCAGTGGTCGTTAAGGCCACCTAAGTTTGTTTTTTTTTTTTTGACAAAAATGGTTTTCATGTTAATTTTGTAGCCGTTGTAAAAAGTTCAAGGTAGTCATTTAGGCAATGTTATTTTTTGTTTGCCAACAATTTGGGTTCCAGTTTATGTATGGAGCTGGGGAAAAAGGTCCGTAGTAGACCTATAGGCCAACAGGAGTGATATTTTTATTTTTGCCAAAAATGGGTTCCAAGAGATCTATGGATCCAGGCTTAATGGTACACGGTGGTCATTTAGGACACCTTAGGTGACATTTATATCTTTGTTAAAAATGGGTTCTAGATTATTTATTGAGCTGGGGTGACAGGTCTACAGTTAACATTTATGCTACTTGATGTGATACGTGTATTTTTAGCAAAAAATGTTAGGCAGTGGTCATTTAGGCCACATGAGGTTAAAGGTAGGTGGTGGTCATTTAGACCACCTGTGGTGATATTTATTATTTTTAACAGAAATGGTTTCAATGTGAAATTATGGAGCCAGTGTAAAATGTCCAGTGTGGTCATTTAGGCCACCTGAGGTGATATAAAGTTTTTTGAGAAAAATAGGTACCAGGTGATGTATGGTGCTGGGGTAAAAGCTCCACAGTGAACTTGTAGGACACAAGGGGTGATATTTTTATTTTTTTGCCAAAAATGGGTTCCAGGTAAATTATGAATCTGTAGTAAAAGATCTGCTGTGGTCATTTGGGCCACCAAGGGTTATATTTTGATTTTTGCCAAAAATGGTTCCAGGTGATCTATTGAGCCAGAGTGAATAGTATGCAGTGGTAATTTAGGCCACCTGAGGTAATATTTAATTTTTTTACCAAAAATGGGTTCCAAGTTATGTATGGAGCAAGGTTAAAAGGTCCTTTATGCCGCAGGAGGTGATATTTTTATTGTTTGCCATCAATGGGTTTCAGGTGATCTATGGAGCCAGATTCAAAGTTCCTCAGTGGTTGTTTGGGCCATCTGAGGTGACATTTATATATTTGCTGAATATGGGTTCCAGGTGTTTTATGGAGCTGGGGTGAAAGGTCTGAGGTTGTTGTTTAGGCTGCCTGAGGTTATATATTTATTTTTGCAAAAAATGTATCTCAAGTGATTTATGGGATTGGTGTAAAAGGTAGGCAGAGGTCATGTAGCCCACCTGAGGTGATAATTTTATTTTTGCCAAAAATGGGTGATAGGTGATCTATGGAGTCATGGTGAAAAGTCTGCGATGGTTGTTTAAGCCACCTGAGGTGGATTTTTTTTTGTAAACAATGGATTCCAGGTGATATCTGGAACTGAGGTGAAATGTCCACAGTGGTCATTTAAGCCATGTGAGGTGATATTTATAGTTTTTGAAAAAGTGGGTTGCAGGTGATTAATGGAGCTGGTGTGAGCTCTGAAGTTGTGTTTACTGCACCTGAGATGATTTTTCTTTTTGCTAAAATTTGTTCCAGGTGATATGAACCTGGGGTAAAATATCTGTGGATGAAAGTTTCATTGTGGTTCTTTAAGCCACCTCAGGTGAATTCTTTTTTCAAAAATGGGTTTTTGTTGAGTTAAACAGCTGGAGTGAAAGATCAATGGTCGTTGTTTAGGCCACCTGAGGTGCTTTTTTAATTTTTTGCCAAAAATGATTTCTAGGTGACTGATGGAGCTGGTATAAAAAGTCCGAAGTGATCATTGAAGCCACCAGAACCAGAGGTGATTTTTTTTTGTTGTTGCCAAAAATAGATTTTAGATGATTTATCGAGGTGAGGTAAAAGAGCCACAGTAGAGCTTTAGACCACCAGGCATGCTATTTTTCTTTTTGCCAAAAATGGGTTCCAGGCGATCTATGGAGCCATGGTGAATGTGATGCAGTGGTTGTTTAGGCCACCTGAGGTGAAATTTTTATTTTTTCCAAAATTGGGTTCAAAGTGATCTATGGAAACATTGTGAAAGGTCAGAAGTGCTTGTTTTGGACACCTGATGTGACATTTTTATTTTTACCAAAAATAGGTTCCAGGTAATTAATGATCTGGAGTAAAAGATCTGCAGTGGTCATTTAGGCTCCCAGAGGTGATATTTTTATTTTTATTAAAAATTGGTTCCATGTTATGAATGGAGCAGGGGTAAAAGGCCATTTATGCTATCTGATTTAATCTGAAGTGACATTTTTATTTTTTACCAAAAACAGGTTCCAGGTAATGTAAGGAATCTGTAGTAAAAGATCTGCAGTGGTTATTTAGGCCACCAGAGGTGATATTTTACTTTTACTAAAAATTCTTTTCCATGTTATGTATGGAGCAGGGTAAAGCCCATTTATGCCAACTGAGGTGATATTTTATTTTTCCCATTAATGGGTTTCAGGTGATATATGAGCAAGATTCTCAAAATAAAAATATACCTCAAGTGGTCATTTAGCACCTGAGGTAATATTTTTTTACCAAAAATGGGTTCCAGGTTATGTATGGAGCAAGGGTAAAATTGTTCCAGGTGATCTATGGAGCCAGGGTGAATGGTATGCAGTGGTCATTTTGCCACCTGAGTAATATGCCAGGGGAAAATGTCCTTTATGCCACCTGAGGTGATCTTTTTATTTGTGGCCAAAAAATGGGTTTCAGGTGATTTATGTAGCCAGATTCAAACTTCTCCATGGTTGTTTAGCCACCTGAGCTGATATATTTATTTTTTGTCAAAAATGCATTTCTGGTGATTTATGGGATTGGGGTAAAAGGTAGGCAGTGGTTATTTAGGCCACCTGAGGTTAAAGGTAGGTGGTGGTTATTTAGGCAACCTGAAGTGATATTTTTATTTTATATTTTGACAAAGATATTAATTTCACATAAGGTGTCCTAAATGACCAGTGTGTACCATTCAGCCTGGATCCACAGATCTCCAGGAAACCCTTTTTTGGCAAAAATAAAAATACCTCTCCTGTTGGCCCATAGGTCTACTATGGACATTTTTCCCCAGCTCCATAAATAAACTGGAACCCACATTTTTGGCAAACAAAAAATAATATTGACTAAATGAATACTTTGAACATTTTACACAACTCACTTGAAAACCATTTTTGGCAAAAAAAATATATCAACTTAGGTGGCCTTAATGACCACTGCTGACCTTTTACCCCAGCTTTATAACACCTGGAACTCATTTTTGGAGAAAAAATGAACATGAACTTTTCACCTCAGGTGACCTAAACAACCACTGAGGAACTTTGAACCTGGCTCCATAGATCAGCTGGAACCCATTTTTGGCAAAAATAAAATATCTTCCCTGGTTGCCTAAAGGTCCTCTGCAGACCTTCCATAAATCACTTGGAGAAAATTTCTGGTAAAAATGAAAATATCACCTCTCCTGGCCTAAATAACCACTGCAGATCTTTTACTCTGGATCCAGGAATTATCTGTAACCTATTTTTGTCAAAAATAGACCACCACCTACCTTTATCCTCAGGTGGAGTAAATGACCAGTGCCAACCTTTTACACCAATCCCATGAATCACCTGAATTGCATTTTTGGCAAAAAAATAAATATATCACCTCAGCTGGTCTAAACTACAACCTCAGAACTTTCACCCCAGCTCCATAATTTACCTAGAACCCATTTTCTGCAAATATATAAATTGCACCTCATGTGGCCTAAACAACTACTGAAAAACATTGAATCTGGCTTCATAGATCACCTGAAACCTATTTATGGCAAAAAATAAAAATATTACCTCAGGCAGCATAAATGACCTTTTACTCAAGCTCCATATATAACCTTGAACCCATTTTTGGTAAAAATGAAAACACTACCTCAGGTGGCCTAAATGACTACTGCCTACCATTTACCCTGGCTCCACAGATCACCTGGAACCATTTTTGGCAAAAATGAAAATATTACCCCTGGTGGCCTTAAGGTCCACTGCAGACCTTTTATCCAGGTGTCATAAATCACCTGGAACCAATTTCTGGCCTAAAATGTATAAAAATACAACCCCAGGTAGCCTAAATGACCACCGCAGACCTTTCACCTCGGCTCCATAAATCACATGGAACCAATTTTTACTAAAAATAAAAACATTAAACCTGGTGGCCTAAATGACCACTGCAATCTTTTACTCTAGATCCATACATTACCTGGAACCCATTTTTGGCAAAAATACAAATATAACCACAGGTAACCTAAATGACAACCTCAGACCTTTAACACCAGCTCCATTAGTCACTTAACACCCATTTTTTCAAAAACTTTAAATATCACCTCAGGTGGCTTAAACAGCTGCCATTTACCTTTCATCCCAAGTATAGATATCAACTCTAAACAATTTTATGCAAAAATAAAATTTTCACCTCAGCTGGCTTAAGCAACCACTGCAACCATTCACAATGACTCCATAGATTACCTGGAACCCATTTGTGGCAAAAATAAAAATATTATCTCAGGTGGCCTAAATGACCACTGCCTACCTCTTACCCCATAAATCACCTAACATAAGAACATACACCATTTGCCAGCTGATAAAGGCCTAGAGGTCTATCAAGTCTGCTAGAATGTGCAGCTAGCACCCCTTATTATGCAGCTGCCCTTCCCTTTCACCCTTCCACTTCATTAATCCTCCCCCTTGTCCTGTCCCATCCCCTTTTGCAGCAATCAACTGTTCTGCTGGATACCACTTCCACAGGTAATGCATTCCACCCAGCCACCACCCTCTCTGTAAAAAAGTGTCTCCTCATGTCCCTCCTGAAACCTGTTTTTGCCAAAAATAAATATATGACATCAGGGAGCATAAATGTAAACCACAGATCTTTCAGCCCTGCTCCATAAGTCAACCTAAACCAATTTTGTGCAAAAATTAAAATTTCACCACAGGTGACCTAAATTACCACTGCATCACATTCACTCCATAGATCACCTGGAACCCATTTTTGGCAAAAATAAAAATTGCAACCCTGGTGGCCTCAATGACCACTATGGACATTTTACACAAGCTCCATCAATCACCAAGAAATCATTTTTGGGGGAAAAAAATCACCTCAGTTGGAATAAACGTCCACCGTTGATCATTCACTCCAGCTATTTAACTCATCAAACACCCATTTTTGAAACAGATAAAACATTTCAACTCAGATGGCTTAAAGAACCATAAAGAAACTTTCAACCAGGCTCCATAGATCAGCTGGAGCACGTTTTTGGCAAAAAGTAAAAATATCACCTCATGTGGCCAAAATGACCTGCACAAACCTTTTACCCCAGATTCATATCACCTGAAACAAATTTTAGCAAAAAGAAAAATCACCTAATGTGGCCTAAATGACCACTGCATATCTTTTATTCTGGATACATTAATTTCCTGGATCCCAGTTTTGGGAAAAATGCAGATATCACCTCAGGTGGCCAAACAATAACCTCAGACCATTCACATCAGCTCCATTAAACACCTGTAACCCACTTTTTAAAAAACTAAAAATATCACCTCACATGGCTTAAACAACCACTGTGGACATTTCATCTCAGCTCCAGATGTCATCTGGAATCCACTGTTTGCAAAAATAAAAATGTCACCTCAGGTAGCTTTAACAACCATCACAGACTTTTCACAATGACTCCAGCTATCACCTGGAACCCATTTTTGGCCAAAATAAAAATATTGTCCCTGGTTACCTAAAGGTCCTCTGCAGATCTTTCGCCCTGGCTTCATAAATCACTTGGATCCAATTTCTGGAAAAAATGAAAATATCACCTCTCCTGGCCTAAATGACCACTGCAGATCTTTTATTCTGGATCCATGAATTACCTGGAACCCATTTTTGGCAAAAAAAGGTCACCACCTACCTTTAACCTCAGGTGGAGTAAATGACCATTGCCTGCCTTTAACCTAATCCCATGAATCACCCGAATTGCATTTTTGACAAACATAAATATATCACCTCAGCTGGCCTAAACTACAACCTCAGACCTTTCACCCCAGCTCCATAAATCACCTGGAACCCATTTTCGGAAAATATATAAATTGCACCTCAGGTTGCCTAAACAACAACTGAGAAATATTGAAGCTGGCTCCATAGATCATCTGAAACCCATTTATGGCAAAACATCACCTCAAGTGGCATAAATGAAGTTTTACCTTTGCTCCATACATAACTTGGATCCCATTTTTTGTAAAAATGAAAATATTACCTCAGCTGACCCAAATGACCACTGCATACCATTCACCCTGGCTCCATAGATTACCTGGAACCATTTTTGGCAGAAATGAAATATCACGGTTGGTGGTTTAACGGTTCGATTTCGGTAGACCTTTTGATCCAGAAAGCCATAAATCACCTGGAAACCAATTTCTTGGAATAAAATGTATGTTACCCAGGTGGCCTAAATGATCACCACAGACCTTTCACCTTTGCTGCATAAATCAGCTGGAACCAATTTTTAGTAAAAATAAAAACATTACCTCTGGTGACGTAAATGACGATTGCAGATCTTTTACTTCAGATCAATAAATTACCTGAACCCATTTTTTGGTAAAAATAAAAATGTCACATCAGGTGTCCAAAACAAACTCCTCAGACCTTTCACAATGTTTCCATAGATCACCTTGAACCCAGTTTTTGCAAAAATAAAAATTATACCTCAGGACGCGTAAACAGCCACCTCGTACAATTCACCCTAGCTCCACAGATTACACGGAACAAATTTTTGGCAAAAATTAAAAATGTCATCCCTTGTGACTTAAAAGTTCACTGTGGACCATTTTACTCAGTGCCATAAATCAACTGGAACCTATTTTTGTTAAAAAGAAAAAAACGATATCACCTCAGGTGGCTGAAATGACCACACTGGAGGATCTTAGTGGAGAGTAGGTGCTGATCTTGACTGTGACAAGGGACCATGGCTCAGCGGATGCAGAGGAAAAACCTGCCTTGCCAGATATGTGACAGGCCAATGGCACCATTGGTTTGGAACAGTGAGGTTAACACCATGCCTGACATTTAGGCCAGCTGAGTTCATGTTTTATTTTTTGTCAAAAATAGGTTTACAGGAGATTTATGGAGTCTGGGTAAAGGTCCATGGTGGTCATTTTGCCATCTGATGTGATGTTTTCCTTGCAAAAATGGGTTCTAAGGATTTATGGAGCTGGACAATGTCACAGTGGTCATTTAGGTGACCTGGTGATATTTATATTTTAGAAAAAACTGGGTTCCATGTGATCTGTGGAGTCATTATAAAAGGTCAGCGATGGTTGTTTAGGCCACCTGGTGAAAGTTTTATTTTGCCAAAAATGGTTCCAGATGATTTATGAACTCAAGAGTCAAATATCCAGGTGGTGGTTTAGGCCACCAGAGGAGTTATTTTATTTTGACTTTCACACCAGCTCTATTAATCACATGCAACACATTTTTGGCAAAACTAAGTATTTCCTCCGGTGACCTAAATGACTCTTTGGACCTTTACACAGGCTCCATTAATCACCTGGAACCCATTTTTTGCAAAAATAAAATTTCTGCTCAGGTGGCCTAAACGACCACCGCATATCATATATTATAGTTTTGCAGTCATGCCACTATAGTTAGGGTTCAGCAGTCACTTCTATGTTAAACTCAAAATTTTGCACGTTAATAACTTTGGACCCATTCAACGCAGCTGTTGGGATACAACCCACAGCCATCTGACCTTGCAGCCTCAGAAGCGAGTGTGCTACTTGCTGAGCCACTGACATTGCTTAAGCCTTATTTAGGCCACATCAGATGATATTTTTATTTTTCCCAAAAATAGGTTTTAGGTGAGTTATGAAGCTGGGATAAAAGGCAGGCAGTGGTCTTTTAGGCCACCTAAAGCAACATTTTTATTTTTTCCAAGCATGGGTTCCCAGAGATTTATGGAGTGGGGGTGAAAGGTCACAGGTGGTCATTTAGACCACCTGAGGTAATAATTTTTATTTTTGCCAAAAATGGGTTCCAGGTGTTTAATAGAGCCTGGGTAGAAGGTGCGGTGATATGTTAAATTTTAGAAGAAATGGATTACAGGTGATTTATAGCCAGGGTAGATTGTAGGTGGTGATCATTTAGGTCACCCGATGTGATTTTTTGGGGGGCCAAAAATGGGTTTCAGTTGATTAATGGAGATAATGTGAACAATCTGTGGTGGTCATTTAGGCCAACTGATATGATATTTTAATTTTTGCCAAAACTCTGTTCCTGGTGATTCACAGAGCCATGGTAAATGGTCAACTGTGGACATTTAGGCCACCTGGGTAATACTTTTATTTTTGTAGAAAATGGGTGCCATACAGTTATGGAGCCAAAATGAATGTTCTACGGTGCTGCACAAAAATACATCCGGTGGCCTAAAGGACCACTATGGACATTTTACCTGGCTCTATAAATCACCTGGAACCCATTTTGGCAAATATGAAAATATCAATTCAGGTGTTTAAAGGCTCATAATCTCCTGGAAATTTCTGGCAACAATAAAATATCCTCATGTGGCCTAAACCACCACCGTGGACATTTTAACCTAGCTCCATAAATCATCTAGAGCCTATTTTTGGCAAAAATAAAACTTTCACCTCAGGTGGCCTAAACAGCCATCGCTGACCTTTTATAATGACTCCACAGATCACCTGGAACCCTGTTTTTTCTCAAAAATATAAACATCACCTCAGACGGCCTACATGACTACCACCTTCCTTTTATTCTACATCCATAAATCACCTGGAACCAATTTTTGGCAAAAAAACAGTTAGCACCTCAGTTGGTCTAAATGACCTCCACGGTCCTTTTACCCAGGCTCCATAACTCACCTGTAACCCATTTTTGACAAAATTAAAAATATGAACTCAGCTGGCCTAAATGTCCGCTGTTGGCCTTTGGCATCCAGGTGATTTATGGAGGTGGGATAAAAGGTAGGCAGTGGTTATTTAGGCCACCTGAGGTGATATTTTTATTTTTGCCAGAAAGGGGTTTCACGTGATCTATGGAGTCATTGTGAAAGGTCTGCAGTGGTTGTTTAAGCCAGCTGAGGTGAAATTTTTATTTTTGTACAAAAAAATAAATTCCAGCTGATATCTGGATTTGATGTTAAAGGTCCATGGCAGCCGTTTAAGACACCTGAGGTGATATTTTTAGTTTTTCAATAAGTGGGTTGTAAGTGATTAATAGAGCTGGTGTAAAAGGTCTGAGGTTCTCATTTAGGCCACCGGAAGTGATATTTGTATTTTTGCCAAAAATGGGTACCCGGTAATTTATGGATCCAGAGTAAAAGATCTGCAGTGGTCATTTAGGCCAGGAGAGGTGATATTTTTATTTGTACCAGAAATTGGTTCAAGGTGATTTATGGAGCCATGGTGAAAGGTCTGCAGAGGACCTTTAGGCAACCAGGAACAATGTTTTAATTTTTTTCCAAAAATGGGTTCCAGGTGATCTATGGAGCCAGGCTAAAAGTTCCTCAGTGGTTGTTTAGGTCACCTAAGGTGAAATGTTAAATATTTTTTCCAAAAATGAGTTCCAGGTGAGTTATAAAGCTGGCGTGAAAGGTCAGCAGTGGTCATTATGGTGACCTAAGTTGATTTTTTTTTTGCCAAAAATGGTTTTCATGTGAGTTTTGTAGTTGGCGTAAACAGTTCAAAGTAGTCATTTAGGCAATATTATTTTTTGTTTGCCAGCAATTTGGGTTCCAATTTATTTATAGAGCTGGGGAAACAGGTCTGTAGTAGACCTATTGGTCAACAGGAGTGATATTTTTATTTTTGCCAAAAATAGGTTCCAGGAGATCTATGGATCCAGGCTGAATGGTACACAGCTCATTTAGGACACCTTAGCTGAAATCTATATCTTTGTCAAAAATGGGTTCTAGATTATTTATGGAGCTGGGGTGAAAGGTCTGAGGTTGTCATTTAGGCAACCTGAGGTGATATATTTAGTTTTGCTAAAAATGAGATTGAGGAGATTTACAGAATTGAGGTAAAAGGTAGGCTGTGGTCATTTAGGCCACCTGAGGTTAAAAGAAGGTTTCAGTCATTTAGACCAGCTGGGGTAATATTTTTATTTTTACCAAACATGGGTTCCAGGTGATCTATGGAGTCATTGTGAACAGTCCACGATGGTTGTTTAAGTCACCTGGGGAGAAATTTTTATTTTTGCAAAAAATTAATTCCCGGTGATATCTGGAGCTGAGGTAAATTATCCACAGTGGTCGTTTAAGCCACCTGAGGTGATATTTCTTCTTTTTGCCAAAAATGGTTTCAAGCTGAAATGATGGAGCCAGTGTAAAATGCTCAGTGTGGTCATTTAGGACACCTGAGGTGATGTACATTTTTTTGCCAAATATAGGTTCAAGGTGATATATGGCACTGGGGTAAAAGGTCCACAGTGAACGTTTGGGACACAAGGGGTGATAATTTTATTTTTTTGCCAAAAGTGGGTTCCAGCTAATCTGTAGAGCTAGGGTGAATAGTATAAGGTGGTCGTTTAGGCCACCTGAGGTGAAATTTAACTTGGGTTCAAGGTGATTTTTGGAAACATTGTGAAAGGTCTGAGGAGTTTATTTTGGACACTTGATGTGACATTTTAATTTTTACCAAAATTGTGTTCCAAGTAATTTTTGGATCTGGAGTAAAAGATCTGCTGTGGTCATGTAGGCCACCAGTGGTGATATTTTTATTTTTAGTAAAAATTGGTTCCAGGTGATTTATGGAGCCGAGGTGAAAGGTCTGCAATGGTCATTTAGGCCATGTGGTGTGATATTTGTATTAATGTTTTGCCAAGAATAGGTGCCACATGATTTATGGAGCCTGGACAAAAGGTCTGCAGTGGACCTTTAGGCCACCTGAGGTAATATTTTCATTTTTACTAAAATTGGGTTCCAGGTTATGTATGGAGCAAGGGTTAAATGTCATTTATGGCACCTGAGGTGATATTTTGGTTTTTTACCATAAGTGTGTTTCAGGTGATCTATGGAGCCAGATTCAATGTTCCTCAGTAGTAGTTTAGGCCACCTGAGGTGATATATTTATTTTTGCCAAAAATGCAGTTCAGGTGATTCATGGAAGTGGGATAAAAGGTTGGCTGTGGTCATTTACGCCACCTGAGGTTAAAGGTATGTGGTGGTGATTTGGCTGCCTGAGGTAATAATTGTATTTTTGCCAAAAATGGATTCCAGGTAATACATGGATCCAGAGTAAAAGATCTGCTGTGGTCATTTAGACCAGGAGAGGTGATATTTTTATTTTTACTAGAAACTGCCTCCAGGTGATTTATGGAGCGAGGGTGTAAGGTCTGCAGATGACCTTTAGTCAAAGAGTGATGATATTTTTATTTTTTGCCAGAAATTTGTTCCAGCTAGTCTGTGGAGCTAGGGTGAATGGTACGAGGTGGTTGTTTAGGCCACCTGAGGTGATATTTTTATTTTTGCCAAAATTGGGTTCAAGGTGATCTTTGGAAACATTGTGAAAGGTCTGAGGTGTTTGCTTTAGACACATGATGTGACATTTTTATTTTTTTTCAAAAATGGGTTCCAGGTAATTTATGGATATGGAGTAAAAGATCTGCTGTGGTCATTTAGGCCACCAGTGGAGATGTTTTAATTTTTAGTAAAAATTTGTTCCAGGTGATTTATGGAGCCAGGATAAAAGGTCTGCAGTGGATCTTTAGGCCACCAGGGGTGATTTTTTTTCATTTTTGCCATAAATTGGTTTCAGGTGATTTAAGGAGCCAGATTCAATGTTCCTCAGTTCTTGTTTAGGCCACCTGAGGTGCAATTTATCTATTTGCCAAAAATGGGTTCTAGGTGATTTATGGAGCTGGGGTGAATGGTCTGAGGTTGTAATTTAGGCCAGCTGAGGTGATATATTTATTTTTGCCAAAAATGCAATTCAGGTGATTCATGGGATTGGGGAAAAAGGTTGGCACTGGTCATTTACTCCACCTGAGGTCATAGGTAGGTGGTGGTCTATTTTTGCCAAAAATGGGTTCCAGGTAATTCATGAATTCAGAGTAAAAGATTTGCATTGGTCATTTAGGCTAGGAGAGGTGATATTTTCATTTTTACCATAAATTGGAACCCAGGGATTTATGAAGCCAGGGAGAAAGTTCTTCAGGCAACCAGGGATGATATTTTTATATTTTTGCCAAAAATGGGTTCCAGGTGATCTATGGAGCCAGATTCAAAGTTCCTCAGTGGTTGTTTTGGCCCCCTGAGGTGAAATTTATATATCTGCTGAAAATTGGTTACAGGTGATTTATGAAGCTGGGGTGAAAGGTCTGAGGTTGTCTCATTTAGGCCACCTGAGGTGATATATTTATTTTTGCCAAAAATGCATTTCAGGTGATTTATGGGATGGGGTAAAAGGCAGGCAATGGTCATTTAGGTCACCTGAGGTTAACGGTAGGTGGTGGTCATTTTGGTCACCTGAAGTGATAATTTTATTGTTGCCAAAAATGCATTCCATGTGATCTATGGAGTAATTGGAAAAAGTCTGTCATGGCTGTTTAAGGCACATGAAGTGAAATTTTTATTTCTGCAAACAGTGGATTCCATGTGGTATCTGGAGCTGAGGTGAAATGTCCACACTAGACATTTAAGCCACCTGAGGTGACATTTTTAGTTTTTGAAAAATGGAGTTCCAGATAATCTGTGGAGCTAGGGTGAATGGTACGAGGTGGTTGATTAGGCCACCTGAGGTCTTATTTTTATTTTTGCCAAAAATGTGTTCAAGGTGATGTATGGAAACATTATGAAAGGTCTGAGGACTTTGTTTTGAACACATGATGTGACGTTTTTATTTTTACCAAAAATTGGTTCCAGGTTATGTATGGAACAAGGGTAAAAGGTCCTTTATGCCATCTGAGGTGATATTTTTATTTGCTGCCATAAATGGGTTTCAGATGATCTATGGACCAGATTCAAAGTTCATCAGTGGTTGTTTAGGCCACCCGAGGTGAAATTTATATATTTGCTGAAAATGGGTTGCAGATGATTTATGACGCTGGGGTGAAAGGTCTGAGGTTGTCGTTTTGACCATCTGAGGTGATATATTTATTTTTGCCAAAAATGCATTTCCGGTGATTTATGGGATTGGTGTAAAAGGAAGGCAGTAGTCATTTATGTCACCTGAGGTTAAAGGTAGGTGGTGGTCATTTAGGCCACCTGAAGTGCTAATTTTATTTTTGCCAAAAATGGGTTCCAGGTGATCAATGGGGTAATTGTGAAAAGTTTGCGATGGTTGTTTAAGCCACCTTCTCTATGTCAGATTTCTGGATTTCTGTAAGATCAGGGTTAATCAGCAGATCTGTCATCTTCCCTATACCTTTCAAACATTGGTATGCTATGTCTGATTCATTATTAGACTCAGGGAGAACATAACTGGACCAAGAGGTTGGTCTCTCTACCCAGGCTTTCAATAAATTTGCATGATATATGCATTTCTTACCCTTCTCTTCTGGAAGTGCTATTTTGTAGGTTACAGGACCAGTTCTTTGAGTGACAACATTAGTCCATCAATCTGGGAATGGTAGGGTGTTGTAAACAGAGCATCTATTCCCAAAGCCTGGTATAAATGTTTGAGCAGTGGTGAACAAAAATTGGAACCCCGGTCTATCAAGATGTCTCTGGGCATTCCCACCTGACTGAAAATCTTCACTAATTCATCTGTTATTCTCTGGGCTGTAAGAGCTCTTAATGGTATGGTCTCAGGGTATTTCGTAGCGTAGTCTATAACTACTAAAATTAATCTATTACCCCTTGAACTTTTGGGCAAAGATCCTACTAGGTCCATTGCTATCCTTTCAAATGATGTGGTTACCAATGTAAGGGTTGCATAGGAACCTTATCTTGATGCCCCAAATCACCTGGAACCCATTTCAGCAAATATATAAATTTCACCTCAGTTGTCTTAAACAACCTCTGAGGAACTTTGAATATGGCTCCATATGTCACCTGAAACCCATTTATGGCAAAAAAATAAAATAAAAATATTACCTCAGATGGCATAAATGACCTCTTACCCCTGCACCATTCATAACATGGAACCAATTTTTAATAAAAATTAAAATATCACCTCTGGGAGCCTAAATGACCACTGCAGATCTTTTACACCAGATCATTAATTACCTGGAACCTATTTTAGGTAAAAATAAAAATGTCACATCAGGTGTCCAAAACAAACACCTTCAACCTTTCACAATGTTTCCATAGATCACCCTGAACCCAATTTTGGAAAAATTAAAAAATTCACCTCAGGTGGCCTAAACAACCACTGCATCACATTCACCATGGCTCCATAGATCGCCTGGAACACATTTTTGGCAAAAAGAAAAATAGCATGCCTGGTGATCTTAAGCTCTACTGTGGATCTTTTATCTCACCTTGATAAATTATCTAAATCCCATTTTTGGCAACATCAAAAAGAATATCACCTCTGGTGTCCTCAATGATCACTTCGGGCTCTTTATACCAGCTCCATCAATCACCTAGAAACTCTTTTTGGCAAAAATTTAAAAAAGCACCTTGGGTGGCCTAAACAACCACAGTTGATCTTTCACTCCAGCTGTTTAACTCACTAAAAACACATTTTTGAAAATTTCATTTGAGGTGACTTAAAGAACCATGAGGAAACTTTATCCAGTCTCCATAGATCACCTAGAGCATGTTTTTGGCAAAAACTAAAAATATCACCTCATGTAGCCTAAATGACCTCCACAGACATTTTACCCCAGGTTCATAAAACCTGGAACAACTTTTAGCAAAAAGAAAAATCACCCCAAGTGGCCTAAACAAACTCCTAAGACCTTTCACAATGTTTCCGTAGATCACCTTGAACACAGTTTTGGCAAAACTTTCAACTCAGGTGGCTTAAACAACCATTGTGGACTTTTCACAATGACTCCATAAATCACCTTAAATTATAACCATTTTTTGCCTTAAATGTGTTTTAGATGATTTATGGAGCCAGATTCAATGTTCCTCAGTAGTTGAATAGGCCACCAGAGGTGCAATTTATGTATATGCAGAAAATGGGTCACAGGTGATTTATGGAGCTGGGGTGAATGAAAGGAAGGCAGTAGTCACTTATGTCACCTATAGTTAAAGGTAGGTGGTGGTCATTTAGGCCACCTGAAGTGCTAATTTTATTTCTGCCAAAAATGGGTTCCAGGTGATCTGTGGGGGTAATTGTGAAAAGTTTGCGATGGTTGTTTAAGCCACCTAAAGTGAAATTTTTATTTTTTCAAACAGTGGATCCCAGGTGAAATCTGGAGCAGAGAATTGTCTATAGTGGCCATTTAAGCCACGTGCAGTGATATTTTTAGTTTTTTTAAAAGTGGGTTGCAGGTGATTAATGGAGCTGGTGTGAAAGGTCTGAGGTTGTTGTTGTTTGCCACCTGAGGTGATATTTGTAAATTTTCCCAAAACTGGGATCCAGGTAATTAATGTATCCAGAGTAAAAGATCTGCAGTGGTCATTTAGGCTACCTAAGGTGATTTCTCTTTTTGCTAAAACTTGTTCCAGGTGATATGAATCTGGGGTAAAAGGTCTGTGGAAGTCAGTTAGACCACATGAGGTGATATGTTTAGTTTTTGCCAAAAACGTAATCCAGCTGATCTATGGAGCCTGATTGAAAGTTTCTTCATGGTACTTTAAGCCACCTGAGATTAAATGATTTTTTTTTCCAAAATGGGTTTTTAGTCAGTTAAATAGCTGGAGAGAAGGATAAATGGTGGTCATTTATTTGACCTGATGTGATTTTTTTTTTATTTTTGCCAAAAATGGTTTCTAGGTGATTGATGGAGCTGGTGTAAAATGTCCAAAGTGGTCACTGAGGCCTCCATGGTTGCAGTTTTTATTTTTGCCTCAAATCTGTTCCAGGTGATCTATGGAGTCATTGTGAAAGGTTGCAGTGGTTGTTTAAGCCAACTGAGGTGACATTTTTATTTTTGCATAAAATCGGTTCCAGTTGATATCTATAATTGAGCGAAAGGTCCATGGCAGCCGTTTAAGAAACCTGAAGTGATATTTTCTGTTTTTGAAAAAGTGGGTTGTAACTGACTAATGGAGCTGGTGTTATAGGTCTGAGGTTGTCATTTAGGCCACCTGAGGTGATATTTGTTTTTTTGCCAAAAATGGGTTCCAGGTAATTTATGGATCCAGAGTAAACGATCAGCAGTGGCCATTTAGGCCAGGAGAAGTAATATTTTTTTTTTACCAGAAATTGGTTCCGGGTGATTTATGCAGCTGGGGTGAAAGATCTGCAGTGTACTTTTGCACTACCTGATGTGATATATTTATTTTTGCCAGAAATGCATTTCAGGTGATTTATGTGATTGGGGTAAAAGGTTGGCAGTGGTCATTTAGGTCACTTGAGGTGATATTTGTATTTTTGCCAAGAATGTGTTCCAGGTGATCTCTGGAGCTTGGTGGAATGATACACCATGGCCATTTAGGATACCTAGGGTGAAATTTATATATTTGCAAAAAATGGGTTCCTTGTGATTTATGGTGCTCTGGTCAAAGGTCTGCAGGGAACATTTTCACTCCCAGATGGATATATTTATTTTTGCCAAAAATTGGTTTCAAGTGTTTTATGGGACTGGGGTAAAAGGTAGTCAGTGGTCATTTAGACCACCTGAGGTGATATTTTTATTTTTGCCAAAAATGAATTCCAGGTGATACATGAAGTCATTATGAAAAGTCCACGATGGTTATTTGAACCACCTGAGGTGGAATTGTTATTTTTCCAAAAAATGGATTCCAGGTGATATCTGGAGCTGAGGTGAAATGTCCACGGTGGCTGTTTAAGCCATGTGAGGTGATATTTTTGTTGTTTGAATAGAGGGTTGTCAGTGATTAATGGAGCTGCTGTGAAAGGTCTGATGTTGTCATTTAGGCCACATGAGGTAATATTTGTATTTTCCCCAAAATGGGTTCCAGGTTATTAATAGATCCAGAGTAAAAGATCTGTAGTGGTAGTTTAGGCCACCTTAGATAATTTCACTAAAATTTGTTCCAGGTGATATGAACCTTGGGTAAAATGTCTGTGGAGGTCACATTTAGGCCACATAAGGTGATATTCATAGTTGTTGTCAAAAATGTGCTTCAGGTTATCTCTGGAGCCTACTTGAAGGTTTCTTTGTGGTTCTTTAAGCCACCTGAGGTGAGTGACATTTTAATTTTTTCAAAAATACGTTTTTGTTGAGTTAAATAGCTGGAGTGAAAGATCAGTGGTTGTTTAGGCCACCTGAGGTGATTTCTTTTAGTTTTGCCAAAAATGGTTTCTATGTGATTGATGGAGTTGGTGTCAAAAGTCCAAAGTGGTCGTTGAGGCCACCAGAGGTGATATGTTTTTGTTGTTGCCAAAAATGGGTTTTAAGTGATTTATGGAGGAGAGGTAAATGATCCACAGTAGAGCTTTAGACCACAAGGGGTGCTATTTTTATTTTTGCAAAAAATGGGTTCCAGGTTATTTATGGAGCTGGTGAAAGACCTGTTTTTTTACATTTATGCTACCTGATGTGATGTATGTATTTTTGCCAAAAATGGGTTTCTGGTGATTTATGTGGTTCAGAAAAAAAGGTAGGCAGTGGTCATTTAGGCCACCTGAAGTGATTTTTTTGCCAGAAATGGGTTTCCTTGTGATCTATGGAGTCATTGTGAAAAGTCAATGATATTTGTTTAAGCCACCTGAGGTGAAATTTTATTTTGCAAAATGGGATCCAGTTGCTTAATGGAACCTTTGTAAAAGGTCTGTGGTGGTCATATAGGCCACCTGAGGTGATATTTTTATGTTTACCAAAAAGTGGTTCCAGTTGAGTTATGGAGCAGGGGTAAAGGGACTGAAGTGGTCATTCATTCCACCTGTGGTGATATTTTTATTTCGTGCCAAAAATGGGTTTCAGGTTACATCTTGTCTTACCATTTCAGGAAGTCTATAGGGATTCTGACTAAGCAGTTGTTTCTCTTTTACCCTGATGTGGTGACTAACATTTTTAATCCTGCCAGGAGTACCCATAAATGTGTCCTTCAAGTTAGGCATCACCTTCTCTATGTCAGATTTCTGGATTGCTGAAAGATCAGGGTTAATCAGCAGATCTGTCATCTTCCCTATACCTTCCAAACATTGGTATGCTATGTCTAATTCATTATTAGACTCGTGGAGAACATAACTGGACAAAGAGGTTGGTCTCTCTACCCAGGCTTTCAATAAATATGCATTATATATGCGTTTCTTACCCTTCTTATCTGGTACTGCTATTTCGTAGGTTACAGGACCAGTTCTTTGAGTGACAACATAAGGGCCTTGCCATTTCATCAGCAATTTGTGCTCTGAAGATCTTAATAGTAGCAAAACCTTGTTCCCTTCATTAAACTCTTTATGTCCTGTACCTTTATCATAGTATTCTTTTTGTTTTATTTGCTGTTGTTTAATCTACTATGAACGTTCTGAACATAAGAGATTAAATGTTGGCATAACTTTTGCAAATATTCCAAGGAAAGGTTTCTTTTTGATTGTCTTCCACCTCTTCTCTGTTAACATTTAGTGGTCCTCTTCTGTTATGTCAAGTAGCAATTCAAAGGGAAAATCCTGTAGACACCAGTGGGACTTCTCTGTATGCAAACATAATGTAAGAAAGGTAGGAGTCCCATTTATTCTCTTCATCTACCATGAATTTCTTTAACATCTGCTTCCTGGTCTGATTAAAGTGCCCTACAAGCCCATCAGTCTGGGGATGGTAGGGAGTTGTAAACAGAGCATCTATTCCCAAAGCCTGGTATAAATGTTTGAGCAGTGCTGAAGAAAAATTGGAACACCGGTCTGTCAACATTTCTCTGGGTATTAACACCTGACTGAAAATCTTCACTAATTCATCTGTTATTCTCTGGGCTGTAGCATTTCTTAACAGTATGGCCTTAGGGAATTTCATTTCATAGTCTACAATTACTAAAATTAATCTAATACCCCTTGAACTTTTGGGCAAAGGTCCTACTATGTCCATTGCTTTCCTTTTAAATGGCATAGTTTCCAATGGTAAGGGTAGTAAAGGAACTTGATACCCTTACCTTGATGCCCCAGTTTGGCTACTTTATGGCATGCTTCACAGGTTTTACAGTACTCCATAACCTGCTCATGGATGCTGGGATAGGAAAAACCTATAAAGAAGGTGACTTATTGTATGGTCCCTTCCCAAATGTCCAGCCATGGGAATGTCATGAGCTATATCTAATAGTTGTTTTCTAAAAGGTTGGGGTACCATAAGCTGCTCTACTACTTCCCCAATATGTACATTAGTACATAGTCAGTGTAACAATCCATTTATGACTTTAAACACAGGATCTTTAGATCCATCACCGTTTCCCACCTGTGAAAAAAATGTGGCTAGTGACACATCATTTTTTTGTGCTTCTTTAAATTCTGAACTATGCATTTTAGTAGGTATATCGAAGTCATTTTTAAAGTCCTGTATAGCAATGGTTTTATTATTATTAGTCCATAAATATCACCTCAGGTGTCGTAAATGGCTGCCATAGACCTCTAACTCAAATTCCTAATATCACCTTGAACCAAGTTTTTGCAAAAATAAGGACTTCACCTCAGCTGGCATAAACAACCACTACGGAACTTTCACAAAGACTCCATAGATCACCTGGAACCCATTTCTGGCAAAAATGAAAATATCACCTAAGGTGGCCTAAATGACTACTGCCTACCTTTTACCTGAACCCCATAAATCAAATGAAACCCATTTTTGGCAAAAATACAAACATAACATCAGGTAGCGCAAATGTAAAAAGCAGCTCTTTCACCCCTACTCCATAAATCACCTGGAACCCATTTTTTGCAAAATTAAAAATTTCAGCGCAGGTGGCCTAAACGACCCCTGCATCACATTCACCGAGGCTCCATAGATGATCTGGAATCCATTTTTTGCAAAAATGAAAATAGTACTCCTGGTCATCTAAAGCTTTACTGTGGATCTTTTACCTCACCTCCATAGACCACCTAAAACCCATTTTTGGGAACAACAAAAACATATCAACTCTGGTGGCCTCAAAGACCACTTTGGACTTTTTACACCAGCTCCATCAATTACCTAGAAACCATTTTTGGCAAAAATAAAAAAAAAAATCCCCTCAGGTGGCCTAAAGGACCACTGATCTTTCACTCCAGCTATTTAACTCAACAAAAACCTATTTTTGAAAACAATAAAAATGACACCTTAGGTAGCTTGAAGAACCACAAAGAAACCTTCAACCAGGCTCCAGAGATCACCTGGAGCACATTTTTGGCAAAAACTAAAAATATCACCTCGTGTGGCCAAAACGACCTCCACAAACCTTTTACCCCAGATTCATAACACCTGGAACAAATTTTAGCAAAAGGAAAAATCACCTAATGTGGCCTAAATGACCACTGCATATCTTTTATTCTGAATACATTAATTTCCCGGATCCCAATTTTGGGAAAAATACAGCTATCACCTCAGGTGGCCAAACAATAACCTCAGACCATTCACATCAACTCCATTAAACACCTGCATCCCACTTTTTAAAAAAAACTAAAAATATCACCTCACATGGCTTAAACAACCACTGTAGACATTTCGCCTCAGCTCCAGATATCATCTGGAATCCACTGTTTGCAAAAATAAAAATGTCACCTCAGGTGGCTTAAACAACCATCGCAGGCATTTCACAATGACTCCAGCTATCACTTGGAACCCATTTTTGGCCAAAATAAAAATGTTGTCCCTGGTTGCCTAAAGGTCCTCTGCAGACCTTACGTGTACTGCCCGCGCATCGGGCTGGTGGTGGGGCACAGGAGCGAGTTGGGGCCAGCCAGGGTGGCAGCTGCTGTGTTGCGCCCTGCAATGCAGCAGCTCACCTGTGGGTGGCCCTCGACTTGAGCCTTTTTTTTGGCTCAAGCTGCGGCGCAGCTTGTTGCGTGATGCGTCAACCCCCGCGCAACGGAACACTGGACATCGCCGCGAGGTTATGCATGATCCTCCCCTCCTGTTGAGCATGCATTCGATTTGCATTGCTCTTTGGCGCAACCTGATGCTAGGGCGTAACTGCCTCCTGCTGAATATCGCAGAATGGCGCATTTTGGACTTGCGCATGGCACAACCCTGTTGCGCATGGTGCAACCCTTTTGAATATCTGGGCCATGGTATATAATAATACACAATAAATTGTTTCCTATAATGAGTACTTTATATATTTTGTTGGCTCCATTTCCTTTTCATGGCCACAGTATTAGTTCAAAGCCAAAGAAGTGACCATACTTTTTTTCTTGATGAAAAAAATAATTTAAAATATTTAAAATGCCTAAATTCTGTTAGAGGTGAAAATGTTTACCAGCAAATTAAACTGGAAGACAATGGGCTGTGTTGCTGGTACAAAAGGTGGTGGCAGCTTTGCTGCTATGCCACTTTAAGATGCAGTCGGAAAGATTAGGTTAAAGGAGTAGTCCACCCAGAATAAAAAAAAACATATGTTATGTAGAGTGTTTTGATATGTATGTTAAATCCTAGTGTGTCCTTCCCTCTGTCTGCTATTTGGAGTTTTTCTTGAATTGCCTGCTAGCTGTATGGTAGTTTTACAACTCCTGGGGATCTCCATAACAAATAGTTTTATTGGCTTTCTTTCTCCCAGGATGCCCCCTGTCTCATGTAACAGTGATGTAGCCATGCCCTTAGATTTAGCATGTGTATTGCTTTAAAATTAGTTTAGCAACAGCAGAGCCTTGTTACTTCTTATCCAGGGAGCACAAATGGCAACAGTTAGTTTAGCAGATACTGAGAGCAAGCTAACTGGGGTTTCTGTAAGACAACAGCTACTAAATAGCTCTAATTCACTATTTTTTTTTCTCTGTTTGTAACCCCTTTGTTGCCCGGGGTTACTAGAATCCCAGTAAGACCTAGTGGTAGGCAAGGAAGACAGCTTGTGAAACTCCAGTTAAATGGGTTTCACACTGTCTCACTTCTGTCCTCAGTCACAGCTGAGACTTGAGAGATGACATCACTATAGAACTGCTGCAGCTGCATGAGCCACTTTGGAATCTCCAGCTCAGGGAGTGAAGTTTAGAACTTTGGGAAATTCAAAGGGACTCTTCCGTTTGTCCTTAAGCAAGAAGGAAGCATTATTCTGCAGTTTGATCTCTCACTAAGAAAAAAGGAGGTGTTGCTGTATTTTACCTTTTTTAAAGTGGTGGAGACCACTCTCCCGGTCTCAGTGCCCCCCTTCCTCTGGGAGGGAGGAAAGTTCTCTTTGGGTTCCAGGGGCAATCCCCTTCTCCCACCATGGAAGGAAGCTGCCTGATTTAATTTCAGTCTGTTCTTGTATAACAGCAAAGGTTACAGTACTTCGCCTGTGGGGCACCTGCAACGAATGGGTGAGTGTTTGGCTCCATTTGAAGGGGCAAGCATATTGTTTTCTTCAGTTGGATTTCAAGTAATGTGGACTGCTCTTTGGGAGGACTATGTCAACTAGGACAAACAAATAGAGCAGTCAAACAGTTTAAAGTTTTAAATGGATTTAAAGTTCGCTGTTGAGGGGGTGCTTCAGGTCATCCACCGTTCAATCTACATTTTAAAGTCTAAAGTTTTCTGTGTATCCAGAGAAATGGCCGGGTATGGGCTGTGGGAGCTGGAGATGGGAAAACCCCCCATCTTTAGTAACCAGGTCCACCTCTACGGATTTCTTCTGTGTTTTTGCTACTTGCCTCATGCACTTGGCCAGTGATGGGGTGGGTACCCAGACGTGGGTCGCAACTTGAAAATCTCTCTAGGAGTCACAGACTCTAAGTGTGTGGGGAGCCACAGGATGGGAAAATTACTCCTTGTTGGATGGGAGTCTCCTTGTTTGATGGGAGTTTCAATTGAAGTACGAAACAAATCTTCTAGGAGTCGCAGACTTCAAGTGGTGTGGGAGCCACAGTTTGGGAGTCTCCTTGTTTGATGGGATGTCTTTCCAAGTAAAGTTTGGGTTCATTCGTCAAGTGGACTGTCAGTCAGTGGCCGGCAGGGGAGCCGGGCCAGTCGGGCTATGTATCCAATGCGCATGCAAAGTCCAGGCTGAGTGCCTGGTGGGTCCAAAGCCAGACATCTGTAGTAATGTGTTCATTCCTCAAATGGACCGCTGTGTTTAATCTCTAATCTGCACATACAGTAACGTAGCCCTTTGGGGGACCATGCAGTGCTTTGTTTATGTTCAGTTAGTTAATAAATAAAGCCACACTGAAAAATCCCAATTCTGGTTCTGGACATTACAGTTATTGCTTCCTGTAGTTGGATTTACTTGGGTGCCCCTGTGCAGAATAGCCAAACCTAGGTCCCTTGTGCCAGGTAACCTCATCCTTCCCCGAACCCGTAGATATATATATGTTACAAAAATGGAGGCACCGCTTTGGATTTGTTTGGGAAGGAAGGTGCTTGGGCAAGTAGGCTAGCGTTTTGGCTATCTGGCAGTCGGTAGCCCCAAAAAGTTGAAGCAATTTCCCTAGTGTGTGCTGTGTGCTGTGAATCTTGTGCTGCTGTTTAAAAAATGCCAACTGTTTACCAAGGAGCTGTAAAGCCAAAGTGTGTGTCCTTGTCCTGCATCAACATAGTTTACAGCGTTTGTCGGTTTTAAAATAAAGTTCTGTGAAGGAAAGTGTGGAAAACTAGGGGTAGCAACAGAGAAATTATGCCCTGGACGTTGGAAATGCTTTCTGTGCAATGTTAGAGACTGCAGAGTTAATGGCAATGTTACATGGTTGAAATGGGCTCCCGCCGTGGAGTCAGTTTAAAAAAAAAGTGCATCTTTCAGTTTAAATTTGCCTGCTCGACGATCGCCGTGAGGAGAGGAGCCCTCGTGAGAAAGAAGAGGCTCATTTGCATGACGTCATGTGGTTGGTCAGTTTGCCATTAGTCCTGCCCCTCAGCCAGCTCTTCTGTGATTGCCTCAGCATTCAAGAGGGAGACAGAGAGCAGTGCGTGTACTGGCAGTGGAGGAGCGTTCGAGAAGTGTTCAAAGCGCTGTAAACAGTAAAAAGTGACTTTCTAATTAAAAATCGGGCTCAACCTGCTTATCGATCGTGGGATCAGTGAATTGTGCGGTTAATACTACGATCGCGGAGACTGCCCACCCGTTTGCAATCTGAGGCCTTCAAAAATCTGGCTGCAGGCCGTTTTACTCCATCACAGCAATCTGCTACAATAACAGTGAGTAAATGATTTAAAACTGCTCAAATCAGTGATTTTCAGATAATGCCATCTAAAATGTGTGTGCAGCTGTATAGTCGCTTTGCAAGTAGCGATTGTGTGATATCCTGCTGGCTAGTGCAAGTCTGTAAAGCCATTAAATGTGTGCATAGCAATGAAAGTAGCCTCAGTTTAAAGTTTGCAGCCAGAGAGAGACTGTGGGTTGTAAAATAAGTGCAACACTAGTAGAAGCAGGCAATCCTGTGCTGAAACCTGAAGTTTTAAAAGGGACTGTAATTAAATGAATGTTGCCAGCATGTGAAAAGTCCAAGGAAAATCCTGTAAATGTGTGAACAGCGGAACAGAGCAAGTTGTGCAGTTTGAGTAAAAGTTATTAGTAGCTGATGTAAATCGGTGCGGAGTGGCTTGACCCAGAGTCTGAATGTTGATGCATAGTGAGTGCTGCTCACGCTATTACAGGGTGGTAGTAAAGTAAACACAGCAGCAGAGGAGCCATTTTAAAGCTACAGAGTGTGTTCATTTAAAGTGGGACTTTCAGTTACAGTGAACTTTTGTTTGTTTTTCTGCAATTATGGCCTCAGGACCAGCTCGTTACCCGGATCATGCCCGGGTTGCAGTAACAGCAGCAGTAAATAGATTGAGAGATATTGAAAAGTGGTGCTATAGAGGGCAACTCCCTCCTGATGTGGCAATTCCTAATTATCCAGTGCATGTATGCCAGATGTGCTTGAGTGCTGGAAGGGATGTCTTCATGATTCCTCACTGTGCTGGATGTCTACAAAAATATGGCTTGTATAAAGCACCTCAAATTTGTTTGGCTCCACATGGACACAACTTCAAGAATCTGCAGTTGGCACACAGCATCAGGCGGAGCTTGTGGAGGAAGGTCCTCGGGAGTGTGGGCACAAAGTTAGAGAGTGCAGAATTAGAGACTCGAATCTGAAATTGAAGCATTGGATGCTGGATCTCAGAAGGCAAGTTCAGATAAAGCATCAATAGTCCCCTGGGTGGGGGCCTAGCCCAAGTCTCAAAGGTGAAGATGAGATGCGGAGGCCTTTGAATGGAGGTGTCGACCTCCGCCTCCCAGTGATGGATGGATAGTCTCGGGTGAGAACCACTGCTCACCCTGGGCTCAGATCCTCAGTAAAGAGGAAGATGAGGGGGAACCTATGTGGCCTTGTGAGAAAGGAACGGGTACACAGCCTCAAGATCTTGCCTCGGAGGAATGTGTTCAAGAAGGTGGTGATGCCACTGCCCTGGCTTCACCAGAAGAAGAAGAAGTCAGGGATCCATTTTTAATTTCATTGAGGATGCGAAGCTGGCAGAACCAGGACTGGCCACCCCCAAGCCAGGCCAGTGGTCTCAGATTGACCAAAGCAAGTAAAGAGGAGAGACTGGTTCGTAGAAAGGCCAATGAAATCTTTGGTATGACCTTTCCTACTTTTCCTTGGAGAGTCTGGGAGGAGACTGAGAACTGCAGGAAATCCTGGATCTGGGATGAAGCAATGAAACATGTGCATCCTGGGGCTAACCAGCATGTAAAGAATAGACTGTTCCACGAAAAGTATACACAGTGGAAGAGAGGCAGGACACTATTTATGGACAGCGTGAGAATAGTGGACGGAGAGGGACGTGAAGTTTCCCACTGTGTGAATTATGTGCGTCCAGATGGAGTAATAATTCAAGCCCCTGACCCCCTCTACTATTGGCCTCAGTGCAAGGACCTCCCAGTAATTAAGCCCATGCCTACAAAATGGAGAGCTGAGCAGTGGTAGTCAATACTGCCACATCTAGACTGTGAAGTGCCCTTATTGAACTGCCAATATGAATAAACAAGGAATCAGGTGCCCCATATTCTTCAGTCCACAGTGTACTGTCCTGTTCAGCAACCATCTACTGGTACCACCAGATGACTTCAGATCCAGAGAGGACACCAGCCCAGCTGTTTTCCTGTTCATCACCTGGTAATCGGATGACGCCGGACCAGCTGTTTTTCTTTTTGTTCCTGTTCTAATGTTCCTTCTCCAGTTATGACATCAGCCCAGCTGTGCATTCCTGTGGGTTCCGGGAAGATGTCCGCCCAGCTGTATCAGAAGAAATGCTGCCAGGGAGAGTCTTTGGAAGGGACCAGGTTTGTGATGTCCGAATACTTCAAGAGGCTGGTAAGTCCGAAAAAATATTTTTATTCTATCTTTATGACATTGCAATACACACCCTACACTACAGACTTCAAACAGTGTGTGAACTGTCCGCAAAGACTCTCCCCTTCGGGATTATTGCCTTAAAGAACTATGCTTCACGGGGCTCTGGCCCAGGAGAGACTCTTTAATGGACTGGCCTTCGGGCCTTGTAGTCACTAGTTGGGACATTTAGGGCACTCCATCCCCCCCCAAAGGTGTATTGTTACCAATGTCATTTCTGTACTTTAATGTAAATACTGTTTTTCTACCTTTTTCTAAAAAAAAAAAAAAATCTTTTTCCTTTTTGGGATTGTTCAGTGCTTTTTCTGTGTGGTAAGGGTTGTTGTTGTTGTTGTTGTTGTCGGTGTTGTTGTTTAGATAGACTGTACCTGCAGATTAGGATGTGTTTTTTTTTTTTTTTTTTCTTACAGGTGTTCCTGGAAGACAGAAGAGAAGACAAGAAGAGGAGGAGGGGCTCATCAGAGTCCCTCATCAGTGCTTATGGTGTAGAATTTAAATGTACTGTGTTATTATTGCTAATGGTTGTAGTTGCAGGCTGTCCAAGGTCGGGGAGGTCTCCGGGTTTTTGTTTTGTTTGGGATGTTATGTTAGAGGCAGATAGGTTTTCCCTAGAGGGTTAGGGGGGATAGACAGGCTGTGGTCCTGAACAGCCGTAGGGATTGCAGTACTGATCTATCAGGGCTATGCTCTGAACAGTTCTACCAGAGCCACTAGGTGTCCATAGTAAGTGGATAGAGTAGAGGCTGATATGTCAGCTATAGGCCTCTAGGCCCTTAGTGTTGCCTACCTGTGCTTGCACATGGTAGGAGGGGGCCTGATCACCCCCCTCCGCAGGTAGCACATAGGGTGGGATGGCCTAAGACCGGGTGCATAATGATTGGGGACAGTCATTTTCCTGGTCAAGGGTGAGTGTAACCCCTTTGTTACCCGGGGTTACTAGAATCCCAGTAAGACCTAGTGGTAGGCAGGGAAGGCAGCTTGTGAAACTCCAGTTAAATGGGTTTCACACTGTCTCACTCTGTCCTCAGTCACAGCTGAGACTTGAGAGATGACATCACTATAGAACTGTCGCAGCTGCATGAGCCACTTTGGAATCTCCAGCTCAGGGAGTGAAGTTTAGAACTTTGGGAAATTCAAAGAGTCTTCCGTTTGTCCTTAAGCAAGAAGGAAGCATTATTCTGCAGTTTGATCTCTCACTAAGAAAAAAGGAGGTGTTGCTGTATTTTACCTTTTTTAAAGTGGTGGAGACCACTCTCCCGGTCTCAGTGCCCCCCTCCCTCTGGGGGGGAGGAAAGTTCTCTTTGGGTTCCAGGGGCAATCCCCTTCTCCCACCATGGAAGGAAGCTGCCTGATTTAATTTCAGTCTGTTCTTGCATAACAGCAAAGGTTACAGTACTTCGCCTGTGGGGCACCTGCAACAAATGGGTGAGTGTTTGGCTCCATTTGAAGGGGCAAACATATTGTTTTCTTCAGTTGGATTTCAAGTAATGTGGACTGCTCTTTGGGAGGACTATGTCAACTAGGACAAACAAATAGAGTAGTCAAACAGTTTAAAGTTTTAAATGGATTTAAAGTTCGCTGTTGAGGGGGTGCTTCAGGTCATCCACCGTTCAATCTACATTTTAAAGTCTAAAGTTTTCTGTTATCCAGAGAAATGGCGGGTATGGGCTGTGGGGCTGGAGGTGGGAAAACGCCCTATCTTAGTAACCAGGTCCACCTCTACGGTTTCTTCTGTGTTTTGCTTTCTTGCCTCATGCACTTGGCCAGTGATGGGGTGGGTACCCAGACGTGGGTCGCAACTTGAAAATCTTTCTAGGAGTCACAGACTCTAAGTGGGGGGGGCCACAGGATGGGAAAATTACTCCTTGTTGGATTGGAGTCTCCTTGTTTGATGGGCGTTTCAATTGGAAGTACGAAAACAAATCTCTCTAGGAGTCACAGACTTCAAGTGGTGTGGGAAGCCACAGTTTGGGAGTCTCCTTGTTTTATGGGATGTCTTTCCAAGTAAAGTTTGGGTTCATTCATCAAGTGGACCGTCAGTCGAGTGGCCGGCAGGGGAGCCGGGCCAGTCGGGCTATGTATCCAATGTGCATGCAAAGTCCGGGCTGAGTGCCTGGTGGGTCCAAAGCCAGACATCTGTAGTAATGTGTTCATTCCTCAAATGGACCACTGTGTTTAACCTCTAATCTGCACATACAGTAACATAGCCCTTTGGGGGACCATGCAGTGCTGTGTTTATGTTCAGTTAGTTAATAAATAAAGCCACACTGAAAAATCCCAATTCTGGTTCTGGACATTACAGTTATTGCTTCCTGTAGTTGGATTTACTTGGGTGCCCCTGTGCAGAGTAGCCAAACCTAGGTCCCTTGTGCCAGGTAACCTCATCCTTCCCCGAACCCGTAGATATATATATATATGTTACATGTTCATCAGGTCTAGCTAGCAGGAGTGTTGTAACATCAAAAACACAAATAACGAATTAGAGCTATTTAGTAGCTGTTTTCTTACAGAAACCCTAGTTAGCTTGCTCTCATGTATCTGCTAAACTAACTGTTGCCATTTGTGATCCCTGGATAAGAAGTTACAAGGCTCTGCTGTTGCTAAACTAATTTTAAAGCAAGACACATGCTAAATCTAAGGGCATGGTTACATCACTGTTACATGAGATGGGGGCATCCTGGGAGAAAGAAAGCCAATAAAACTATTTGTTATGGAGATCCCCAGAGGTCGTAAAACTACCATACAGCTAGCAGGCAATTTAGAAAAAACTCCAAATAGCAGACAGAGAGAACACCACACTAGGATTTAACATACATATCAAAACACTCTACATAACATATGTTTTTTGCACATTCTGGGTATACTACTCCTTTAAGTAAGTGCTAATGGTGTTAATGGCCATACTTTACACCTCCCAGGTTGACCGCTTTCACAAACAAAAGGCTATACTGACAACATAACTTGTTTGTAACATGGACATGTAACTGAAACAATCAATGAGATGACAAAATCTATTTCAAAAGTATGTGAGCACTCAACATGGCTCAAAAACCTGAACAGCACAGAGCAAAAACAGATTACCTGATAGGGACCCTGGAAACCTGATCACCAGCTAAAAAACCTGACAGGTGGCAACCCTAGGTTAGATTGGGGAGGAGAACAGGAAATGAAGTGGAAGAGAAAAGCTAAAGTGTAGGTTATTTTTGGCCTTTCCAGGGAAAGGCGGCAGCGTGGGCTAGTAGAGGACTGTGGAAGAGGAAATCCAAGGTTCAAATTCCATCTGAGCCACGTTCTTGCATTATGACCTTAAGCAGTTGTCTTGACCTTCATCTGCTTTAGTCTGTCAGAATGCAGTGAAATAGTCAGCCCATCAGAGATCCAAGGTTCAAATTCCATCAGAGCCATGTTCTTCCATTATGACCATGAGCAACTCCCTTGACCTTCACCAGACCTGTCACAATGCAATTTCGTTGGAGAGTCAAAGTTCAAATTCCATCACAGCCATGGTCTTCCATTATGACCTTGAGCAACTCCCTTAACCTTTGTCTGCTTTAGTCCTGACAGAATGCAGGGAACTGGAGCCAGCCATTTAGTGCAGTGGTATTGCTACCACTCGTGATGCCTGTATCCTGGGTTGGGGAATTAGTCTAATTAATTGGAGAGCCAGCCAGGAAGGGGTGATTGTGTGTCCTGGAGACCCTCTACTCCCCTATGGAAACAAGGGGGACCCATTCTGTCATACAACTACCAGCTGGGTGATCACAGGTGGTGGTACAGGCTGGCAGTGCATGCAGGGGCAGGGTGGGACATGATTGGCTGAGCTGGTGCAGATGTCATGCCCTTATGTCAGCATTAGTGGATTTGCATCCCAGGGGAGAGAGTGGGCAGGGACTGAAAATGGAAAAATCTCTTGGCCATCGCAGCATGTTAGCCTGCACAGTGCTCACATACCCTGCACCCATTGAGTGGGGCTGGGCTCCCTGCACACAAATATAGCCTTTCCAAGCAACCTGGACAAACCCAAGGACCTCCATCATGGGGAGGGGATACTGTGGTTGCATGCAGCTGCAGGAGAGTAGGTAAACCCTGGGAGAAGGCTAGGTGATGGGGTTGTGGTTCTGTGGGGCCTGAGAGGAGCCTGAACCATACTGAGCAGTGGAGATGCCTAAACAGAAAGTAAAAAAAAATGCAGTGAAACTACCCCAGGCACACTGACTCTAGGATTACCAATTATTGATATATTTATTGATGATGCTAGAAAAACAAGCTGTCAATTTAAATACAGCCAAAATTGAAAATACTGCAAGATTTAACAGTGGTGTGGCACAATGTGCTGAGGCACTGGTAGGGTGGCAAATATTATTTATTTGTGAAATGCACACAATATTGAAGCAATTTTATTCTGAAGATTCTTAATTTTGTATTCCTAAAATAAGCATTTCACAAATATCTTCCTTTTAATGTTTAAATAGTTTGTGCTTATAGATTCCAAACTGTGCATTTTTAAAAATATTTTTTTAAAAACATTAGACAATGTGCACAACAAATGAGAACTTTCAAGAATGTTAATCAGAGTGCATAAAAACACAGCCATTGCCCAAGTGAAGGTCACCTTTGGTCACAGGAATTGTACCTTACAGAGTGCCTCTCTATTGAAATAAAAAGTAACAGATTTACACCAATTTTGTTCAGTAGTGTTTTCTAATATTTTTATGTTCTCCTCATGTTGGTTCACTAAATGTTACAGATAAGTCAGTCCATATTTCAGTGAGTCTTTCAAACAACACCTGACTGTTCCCCAACTGACCTCACAATACCAGTCTGTTGTCATGGTGAGCACTATGATGTCATAAACAAGTGCCATGAGGTCAGTTGGGGGCAGTCCAATGCTTCTTATACACGCTTCTCAGACAGGCTACCAAGATGTGTTGTTAAGCCAGAAAAGGAAAAAACTGAAAATTAGAAAAAGTATGTTCTATAGTATATTGTAATGGCTGCAACATCAGACTTTATATTCTATAGTATATTGTAATAGCTGAAACATCAGGCTGTATATTCTATAGTATATTGTAACGGTGGAAAAATCAGGCTGTATGTTCAATAGTATATTGTAATAGCTGAAAGTATATTGTAACGGTGGAAAAATCAGGCTGTATGTTCAATAGTATATTGTAATAGCTGAAATATCAGGCTGTATATTCTATAGTATATTGTAATAGCTGAAGCATCAGGCTGTATATTCAATAGTATATTGTAATAACTGAAACATCAGGTTGTGTATTCTATAGTATATTATAATAGCTGAAACATCAGGTTGTAAAAGTACATGCTGACTTGTAGAGCTGTTCTTCAAGCATTCACACTGCCATTAAGACTGAAGTGATTTAGATGCTGTATTGCTAGTTGTAGCCATAATATTGTCACTTTTAGCCACTAAACATTGTCTTTTGGTGGTGTTACTGAGAAGTATGAAACCGATTTTTGCCATCCTGATGTGACTTGCTGGTCTTTAGTTTCAGTCAGAGATTGTGGGCAGTTACAGCTTTGTTTAGTATGACTTTTTTCCCGATTGTTGCCGATTTTTCTATTCCCTCACCCCAATACTCAGGGGCACTACTGTAGTCACAGCCTTCCTCCAGTTAGAAAGGGGCACAACTGTCTGCCTTTACAGCCAGCGCCAACAGCAGTGGTGACTGACTGCTGGGCAGCTCACACTCCACCTCCCCCCAGGAGATGAGTCTGTCATCACTGTAACATGCTTGTCCCCTTGCTCCCAGCCAGTGTGTGATTTTGGGGCTTGTATTATGACACTGGTCTTCCAGGTCAGTACACAATACCATGCCCCTGGGCCAGCTCAGAGAGGATCAGCAGCTAATCAACCATTTGATAATTAGAGTTGAGAAAACTGCGCAACAAAAAAAATCCATTTCTACATTTTTACACTCTGATTAACATTCTCTGAGGGTGTTTTCTTCTTGTATACAAGATAACCTAATATAAACAGCTCTACTATAGTATTGTTAGTAGTAAATATATCTTGGGTTTGTGTCTCAAACATTGCCTGGAATGCCTGCCATCAAAAATATCGTCTGTGTCATTCAGCAGGACCCTCCACTGCCACATGAATGCAATCAGAACTCTTACCAAGGTCGCAGTTTCATTGACACATCAGCAGATGGAATTTAAGACTGTGCCAAGTCATGTCTAGTTTATTATCTGGGGCTATGCTGCCTTCTTCTTAAAGGTATAATGCAGTCATTGTGAAAGCTAAATTAAAATACTAGTGAAATGTGAAATGTTAAAAGCTCTTTAAATATTGTCACTAGCAATCATTCTGAAAAATTGTGTACCTGTTCTTGTTTTATGTGTTTTCTAGCCATCTCGCAGAAAGGGCGAAAACATACAGTGAGGCACACAACATTCTGAAAAAGTCGTACTTCACAGGTACGGCATCATACCTGTTAGTGACATTTATGATGTCATACCCATGAATTACATCTTTTTTTCTGTTTGGCCTGGCTGTGAATTTAAAAAAGCTAACCATGTATTATAGGGAACTGACTAGAGAGGGGGAAACCCTTGCTCTGGTTTTGTTTTAATGCTGAGATAGTCAGAGAAGTAGAGATAAGTGAACAACTGGGATCCAGTGACCGCAATACAGTGTGGTTCAATATAACCACAGGAATGTATCACTCCCACTCACAAACTGTGGTCCTAGACTTCAGAAGGACAGATTTTGGCAAGATGGGGAAATGCTGAACGATAAACTGGTAGGGTGCAAGAGAGGAAGAAGTCAAATGGGATGTTATAAAGATGAGTATAACAGAGATGATGGCATAATTTATGACATAGCTTGGGAAGAACAAAAGCACAAAAAGCCACGCTGGTTTTCCAGAGGGGTGAGAGAGACAGTAAGGGAAAAATGGGTAGCATTTCAAAAATACCAAGGAGAACAGAACAAGGGCAACCCAGAGGATTATCTAAAACAGATGAAAGAGGTCAGAATAATGGTACGGTAAAGTGAAGCAGAGACGGGGCTGAGAATAGCGGAGCAGTCAAGTAGGAAGAGAAACCTTCTTTAAGTACATTACAGAAAAAGGAAATCTAAGGACAGTATTATCAGATTTAAGGAAGAAATGTGGTGGAGTAGGATGGGAAAAAGACCAATGTGTTGAGTGATTACCTTTGTTCAGTATTCACCATAGAAGGGTGGAGACCCTACCAGAGTGATGAATGCAGGTCAAAGAGAGGGGGTGAGAAGGCTGGTTGTAGTAGTACCAGTCTTGAAGAAATGGGGCTCAGGGGCCTCAAAATGCTGAAGGTGGACAAACCACCTAGTTCATAAACTGCTCACTTTCTGAGGGTACTGCTATTCAAGCATGGAAGGAGGCTACTATAATCCTGATGCATAACAAGCATTTGTCAATGCCGATTGTTGATTGCTTTTCTCCATTGAGCTCACTCACTCCCTCCCTTCCCCTCCATGAGTCACTCATTGTGTTTCTGTTGGTGCTGCAAGCTGCACATTTGTACTGGGCTTCTGTCTGCTTTGGCAACTTTGTCTGCCCACAAAGAAATCCACAGCTGTCCTGACAGAGCTCCGTTGAGGTCGCTCAGTCTCCCTCTCTCACGCGCTCATTCTGTTTCTCCTGGCGCTGCAGGCTGCCCTTTTGTACTGGGCTTCTGCCTCTGTTGGCGTCTTTGTCTGCCCACAAAGAAATCTGCAGCAGTCCCGACAGAACTCCGTTGAGCTCACTCACTCCCCCTCTCTCACTCACTCATTCCGTTTCTGCCGGCGCTGCAGGCTGCCCTTTTGTACTGGGTTTCTGCCTGCATTGCTGCCTTTTTCTGCCCACAAATAAATCCGCAGCAGTCACGATAGAGCTCAATTGAGCTCGCTCACTCCCCCTCCCTCACCCACTCATTCTGTTCTCCTGGCGTAGCAGGCTGCCATTTGTACTGTACTCCTGCGCTGGGGCCTTTTTCTACTCACAAAGAAATCCACAGCAGTTCCGACAGAGGTAAGTTGAGCTCGGTCACTCCCCCTTCTCTCGCTTGATCTTAATCTGTCCCAAACACTGATTTCCCACAGCGACCGTGCTATTCTGCGACAAGAGTGCAAAAACATATTTAGGCTAGGATGTGAAAAATGACAGCTGTACTGTTCATAAGGAGGTGTGAAAAAATGCCATTGTTGAAAATGTGGCGTGAAAATATTACTGATTTGCCAAGTTACAAGGGTGCGTGGAAACTGCACAACGCACGCTCATAACAGTCATTTTATGGATTTTCATCACAAAATTTTTAACATAGGCATTTGGTCACTTGCTCATGAACAGTGTCACTGTGGTTTTCTTAATGTGTCCCGAACACTGATTTCCACAGCAGCCGCACTATTCTGCGCTAGAAGTGCGAAAATGCATTTCGGCCAGGATGTGAAAAATGGCAGTTGTACTGTTCATAAGGAGGTGTGAACATGTCTACTCATTGCGTTGTTCCACTCCACAGACCCTGCTGTAATATAGGACCACAGAGGGCCCTGGGGCGGGAGGGTGGGCAACTCTAAAGTTTCAGCACAGCTCCATTGAGCTCACTCACTTCCCTCTCACTCACTCATTCTATTTCTCCCAACGTTGCAGGCTGCCCTTTGTACTGGGCTCCTGCTTGCATTGGTACCTTTTTCTGCCCACAAAGAAATACACAGCAGTCCCGACACAGCTCCATTGAGTTCACTCACTCCCCGTCTCACTCACTCGTTCTGTGTCTCCCCGCACTGCAGGCTGCCCTTTTGTTCTGTGCTCCTGCCTGTGTTGGTGCCTTTTCTGCCCACAAAGAAGTTCACAGCTGTCCTGACACAGCTCCGTTGAGGTCGCTTACTCCCCCTGTCTCACCCACTCATTGTTACTCCTGGCGCTGCAGGCTACCCTTTTGTACTGGGCTGCTGCCTCCATTGGCACCTCTTTCTGCCCACAAAGAAATCCGCAGCAATCCAAACAGAGCTCCGTTGAGTCCGCTCACTCCCCCTCCCTCACTCACTCTCTCGTTCTGTTTCTCCCACTGCTGTAGGCTGCCCTTTTGTACTGGGCACCTGCGTTGGGGCCTTTTTCTGCCCACAAAGAAACCTGCAGCAGTCCCGGCAGAGCTCACTTGAGCTTGGTCACTCCCCCCTCTCACTTGCTCGATCTTAATCTGTCCCAAACACTGATTTCCCACAGTGACCGTGCTATTCTGCGGCAGGAGTGCAAAAACATATTAAGGCCAGGATGTGAAAAATGACAGCTGTACTGTTCATAAGGAGGTGTGAAAAAATGGCAGTGTTGAAAATGTGGCGTGAAAATATTACAAATTTGCTAAGTTACAAGGGTGCGTGGAAACAGTTCAACACACGCTTGTAACACAGTCATTTTACAGAGTTTCATCACTACGTGTTCAACTTAGGGATTTTAGGACCTCTGCTCATGAACAGTGTCACTGTCATTTTCTTAATCTGTCCCGAACACTGATTTCCCACAGCGACCGGGCTATTCTGTGCCGGAAGCGTGAAAACACATTTCAGTTAGGATGTGCAAAATGACAGCTGTACTGTTCATAAGGAGGTGTGAAAAAATGCCAGTATTGAAAATCTGGCGTGACAATATTAGAAATCTGTGAAGTTACAAGGGTGCATGGAAACTGCTCAATGCACACTTGTAACACAGTCATTTGATGGGCTGTCATCACCAAATTTTCAACATAGGCTTTTTAGGACCTCTGCTCATGAACAGTATCACTGTCATTTTCTTAATCTGTCCCAAACACTTATTTCTTACAGTGACCGCGCTATTCTGCGCTGGAAGTGCGAAAAGACATTTCGGCCAGGATGGGAAAAATGACAGCTGTACTGTTCATAAGCAGGTGTGGGAAAATGGCAATGTTGAAAATCTGGAGTGAAAATATTATAAATTCACGAAGTTATGAGCATGTGTGCAAACTGCGCAACACACGCTCGTAACACAGTCATTTTATGGAGTATCATCACCAAATTTTCAACATAAGCATTTTAGGACCTCTTCTCATGAACAGTATCACTGTCATTTTCTTAATCTGTCCTGAACACTGATTTCCCACAGCAACCGCGCTATTCTGCACCGGAAGTGTGAAAACACATTTCCGCCAGGATGTGAAAAATGACAGCCATACTGTTCACAAGGAGGTGTGAAAAAATGGCAATGTTGAAAATCTGGCATAGCAATATTGCAGATTTGCGAAGTTATGAGCTTGCGTAGCAACTGTGCAACACATGCTCCTAAAACAGTCATTTTTTGGATTTTTTCCACCAAATTTGCAACATAGGCTTTTTGTGAGCCCACCTCATGAACACTGGCACTGTCATTTTGTTAATCAGCCCCAAAAGGTGATTCCATACAGTGACCACGAAATCACCTTGTGGGGCGGAATAACGTCATGACAGTGGCAGAATTCATGAGGAGGGGTCCCAAAAACCCCATGTTGAAAATGTGGTGCCAAAATTTAAAAAAATGCTTGAGATATGCAAGTTGAAAAAATCCTGTTTATGCAATTATACAGCTTACCGGCATGTCCTCAGTTCGCGGTCGACTTTGAAGAGTGCAGACGTGTTCCCGGTCCACCGAAGATCATCGCGCCGGACTCTGCAGGTAATTATGTGGTGAGGGAGGGGTGTGGAGAGGCAGGGTGTGCAGAGGGTGGGTGTGGATTGTGGGAGGGGGCAGGGAGAATGCGAGGGACCATTTTATTTTTTGACAGGTAAAACAAAAAAATCACGGGACTTTTTTTTTTACAGGGCCATTTGGCATGCTGGGGTGGGCTCCCAACATGCCTACAGAGTGTTTGTTTAGGGGGGCAGCTGTGGGAACGGGGATTGGGCAGCCCCATCGGCACAAAAGGGGTTGGAAGAGCTGAGGGGGATTGGCACCCCTCAGCACCACCGTAGTGTGTGTTTCGGGGGGGGGGATTATGCCAATAGGGAGTGGTCTCACTGTCTGCAAATGACACTTTTGGGGAGGGACATAATGCCAACGGAAAGTGGGCTCCCCCGTGGGCAACATCAAAATTATGGTACTGAAGCCGATGGGGATTGGGGCCCCCGTCGGCAAATAAACATTTGGGGGGGGCACATGCTGCCATGGGGGATTGGGCACCCCCTCGACAGAGAGGCTGCTTCATATTGTTTGTGAACATGGTGGCAAGCTGCCGCCATGTTCACAAACAATATCACACTAACAAGGTTCCACCAAGCAATGACAAGTCGCTTCCTTATTGCAGCGGAATGGCTTACGCTGCAATGTTGAGGCGGCCCCTGATTGTAGCAGCTGAAACCTTACAAGGTTGTGGCACGCTGGCTGAACCAGTGTCAGTAGCAGCATGCCACCCCATTGAGAAAAGTGGGCCAAGCCTGCAAAGGCTGTGGGGGCACTGGCCACAACAGTGCCGTGCCTCCACAACCTGCTTCTGGAGCAAACTGCCACAATATGTTTCTTGTGCATGCGCGCAAACAACATAAAAAGGAACCAAAAAGTGACTGTGGAAGTTTTAGACCAATTAGTCTGACTTCAATTATTTAGTAAGGTAATCGAGAGTATAGTAAAAAGACCTGATATGTGAATATATAATTAACATGGGCTTTGTGGACATCAGTCAACATGGATTTCAAAATGGTTGGTCATGTCAGATGAATTTGTTATACCTCTTTAATCCAGTCAGTAGTGCCCTTGATATGAGATTACCATTTGACTTTCTGTATTTAGACTTCTCTAAGGCATTTAAAACCTTGCCTCATAAACAGTTAATAGAAAGATTGATAGATATAGGGCTTGATATAAACATTGTTAAATGAGTTAAATCCTGGCTTGTTGGAAGGAAACAGTATGTCTAGAAGGCTATCAGTCGCCATGGGCAGAAGTTACAAGCAGAGTCCCACAGGGGTCAGTTTTGGGCCTAATATTATTTACTATCTATGTGACACCATTACAAACGTCATCTTGTTGTTGAATTTCTAAATTTGCGGATGACATCAAAATAGGAAGTATAGTAAATGATAGTCATTCTACCCACAGTGGGAGAATGGGTTTCACAGAACCAACTGACACTTAACTTAGACAAATGCAAGATTATGCATATGGGTGGTAACAATTCAAGGGCCACATGTTATCTCTATGGTAAAATGATTTCTGTTTCTGAAATGGAAAGGGACCTGTGTGTATTGGTCTCAAGTACTCTATCATCCTTGGAACAATGTAAGGCCACAGCCGATAGGATAAATAGGATGCTGGGATGCATCTATGGGAACATTAAAAGTAGATATAGGAGAGTTGTACTTCCATTGTATTCATCTCTTGTGTGACTGCATTTGGAGTATTGCATCCAGTTCTGGGCACCACATAAGGTTGGGGACATAGACATGTAACCCCTGGGTGGCACTATCCCAAGGGCTACTACCACTGCCGGCTTGGCTAGTAGCAGGTTAAGGGGCCTGAGTTCTGAAAAGGGTGCCTCCACCCAGAGGTCAGGGTTGGTAGTGGTCAAGCTAACCTGGGCACAGCCCTCCGGGACACTGTAACCCCCCTCTTTCCTTACTAGTGGCCAGAACAATACACAATAATCACTTTCACAATACCCCTGATACACCACACAAGTACCCACACTGTTTGCACTTACCACCAGGGCTTTCCTCTGGCTCGACCCTGGGGACCTCCTGTAAAACAAGGTTATACACAGCAAATAACAGCAGTACAGTACTCTTGCACAAACTGGAACCACAGTCAGGGTAAATGCAAAAAAGAGTTAGATCTGATTTATTTAAGGGACTTGAGCAAGGGAGGGGCGTAATCAGGTTAATTTGCTTAAAGGCTGTATCAGTCAAACACTTATGCATGCACTTCAGGGTCCATAAACAGTCACACACACTGGGTACCCAGATGGAGAATGGTGGGCTAGCCAGGAATGTTGCAGCTGGTTGAGGACCTGTGATGGAAGAAAACAACATGCACAACACACACTATTTGTAATCCGGAGCCGGAGGGCTCAGTTCATAAAAAGAAAACAATAAGACAATCAGATGACACACTTTTAGATTAGGCTGTTGTTGCAGGCAGCTTCACTGATATTTACTCATGATACCCAAGACTGGACACAGGCGGGACGAAAATCAAGACAGCAGGTGGTTGATCTGGAGTGCCGGGCCCACACGATTCACCGAGGCATCATTCCTATTCAAGCATGGAGCAGGGGGATGATCCCCAGGCAGGTCTCTCATTGGTGGCTTTCTCTGTGCAGTGGGGTAGTCTGGCAGGGCCAACGTGGCATGGCTCAGGCCAAATGGAGACAAATTCAGATACAGTCCGTTTTGGGCTGGATACAGCTTCCAGCAAGTAGGACACAGTTCACACAGTGGGGAACCAAATCATGACCCACTTTCAATACACAGCACCTTTACATGTAAGGAAATTCTACTCTACCAGGCAAACTGCTCTCCGGTCACGATCACAAAGTCTCTGCACAAACCTGGGATTCAAAAGCAGCTGGAAATCCTGACAAGCCGATCACATTCAGCAAAATCTTCGGTCTTCTTCAGGTATGAGTCTGTGGCTAACTTAGTCTGAAATAATTCTCTTCTCTGCCTCTCAGGGGCAGCAGGCAGACATGCAGGCCACAATTCAGGCCTTTCCATAGTTCTCCCTCGCGAAACTACTCAGACGGCTGCTTGACTGTCTCAAGCTGTTGCTCCTTCAGCTCCCAACTTTGATCTCACTCAACTGCCAGCAAGCCAGGGACTTTTCCCAGAATCCAAAAGGTTTGGTTGGCTGATCTGTCAGTCACAACAAAGGCTCCCCCTTCAGGTGCAAATAGGTGCCAAAAGCCCAAAACTACAATTCCTACAGATCTTGACTCCAGACAGCTCCTGTAGTCCGGCTCCATTTTAGGTCCCACCAGAACTGATTGGTCCAATTTGCAGTCCGGGACCAAGATAGTGGAGAGAAACAAAACAGTCCTTGCTGCAAAGAAGGCAGGTTAGACAAACTACTTATCATTATCACTCTAAATGATTTTCAGCAAATAGTTACATCTTTCAACAGAGCTCCCTCTCAGATTACTTAAGACTGCAATCCAGGCAGTTCTTAAAGAGACAGTACACAGAGGCTATACAGGCACTCTCTGGCAATCACATTCAAACTGCTAAAACACAGGACACAAGCCTGGTAGTGAGCATTTAGGCAAGCTCAAGGAAGACTTTTCAGGAACCTTCATTTGTAGGGGGTCACAGAAACATAGAAACATAGAATTTGATGGCACATAAGGAATGCTTGGCCCACCTAGTCTGCTCATTTCCCCTACCTAATGGATAAGCTGCAGATCCTAGTTAACCAACAGCCTACTTCCTCCTACCCCCACTAGAACTGCCTTATGTCTGTCCCATGCATTCTTGAATTCCCCCACTGTTTTTGACTCTACGACCTCCTCAAGAAGGCTGTTCCATGCATCTACAACCCTCTATGTGAAGAAATACTTCCCCACTTTATGTCTGAGCCGTCCCCCATATCTTTAAATTGTGCCCCCTTGTTCTTGTGCATCTCTTTTTCTGAAAGATGCTACCCTCTTGGACTTTGTTAATTCCCTTGAGGTATTTGAAAGTTTCTATCATGTCCCCCCTCTCCTTCCTTTCCTCAAGGCTCTACATCTTAAGCTCCTTTAGTCTTTCTTCATATGTCTTCTGGTGCAGACCCTACACCATTTTGGTTGCCCTCCTCTGGACAGCCTCCATCCTGTCTATGTCTTTGCGGAGATGTGGTCTCCAGAACTGTACACAGTACTCCAGATGTGGTCTTACCAACTGTCTGTACAGAGGGCCAACAACTTCCTGTTTTCTACTGGTGATGCCTCTCTCTCTGCATCCCAGTATCCCCCCAGACCTCCTTATTGCCTTCTCACATTGCTGGCCCACCTTTAGGTCATCTGATATGACTACCCCCAGGTCCCTTTCCATTTTTGTTGTTGTCAGTATCTCACCCCCCATTGTGTACTCTTCCCCTGGGTTTTTGTTTCAAATTGATTGAGAAAGTGCAGAAAAATGTAACCCCCCCGCTACTTTACACAGTTAGCTAGCCCTGGCACTCATAACATGGGCACAGACTCAAACATTTAGATAAATGGTACCACCCCTAGCTTTGGGAATGTATACCAGGTTCATTCTTCTAGAGAATCAAGGGGTGGGGTGTAAAAAAGCAATTTAACCTATTTGGTATTTACAAAACCAGGTCCTGGGGAGAGAACTTTTTGTTAGGGCTATGCTAGACCTAACTTCTGGAGGGGTACCCAGTAACTCCACACAGTAAGCAACAATGTAACTGCTCAGACCATAGTTGGGGTTCTAGAGTGTGACTTTATTCCAAAAGATGTTCTCTAAAGCAAGGGTGGACCTCCAAGGTTTACACATCATGACACTAGAAACTTGCAGAACAACAGAATCAACTGTCTCTGACAGATAACTCTATATTCCCACCTCAGTAGGACATAGGACATTTGACTTGGATTCCCACATATTGTAGGATATAAAACAATTTTCAGTGGCACTGGCCACAACTGAAAACACATTTGCTAAGAACTAGCATTATTCTTCATAACCAGAGAAGAAACTGTAACCCACTTCAGGGGGTAAAATTCTCTTCAGACATTAGCTCTTTGTGTAAAGTAACCAGGCGCCCTTACTGAACCTGTAGTCCTGAACTGGATACTCCAGATGGGGGTCTGCCCACCCTTTGCTTCCAAATCCATACTCGGGCATTCTTTCAGAGTTACACCCTAAACATTTCGAAACACACTTTGGAAAATGCTTGGCATTTGGAAAAAACTTGGCATCCAGCATTCAAATCACTACACTGGTAGTGGAGAAACTAAAGTCCTGAACGATGTGATATACTCATACCTTGGACATCACACACTTCAGCCAACTTTAAATTAGAACAGTCTCACACTTCTGAATTCACAGAAAAAGTTCTGCCTTCCCTTTTAGCCAGAGAACACAACAGCACAGGTACTTGCTTTCTGCAGCAAAAGTCATATCTTACTCACTGTTAGACATTTAGGCAGCTTCAAAACATCCTGAATCAAAAAGGGGATTGCCCCTTGGATCCATCCTCTAGCAGTCCTTTTCACCCCTTCAGGGATGAAAATCATGAAATCCTGATGTAGAAACTGGAGAATTACCAGGATTGGGGTGAGAGTGCAGGACCCTCAACTCAGAGCCCTCAGCCGAGCAGTTCTCACTCCTTCAACTTCAAGCCACTACTGCCAACTATTGATTCACACTAACTCTCATCTCAGCACTCCCTCATAGCTGGCCAAGGCTTATGCTGCTGTGAGAGTTCCAAATGAGCTCATCACTTCCATCTCAGCTGAAGCCAAGTAAACAGAAGAGTGAGCAGGTGAAAAATCAATTTAACTAGTTAATCACCAGCTGCCTCTCCCTGCCTAGCACTGATACTGAGGGGATTAACCCCAGGGGACTGGGTGGTTACAGAAGGGCAACCAAAAATATTAACCAACTGAGGGATGTTGAGTATAGTGACATGATGAAACACCTAGGTTTGTACAGTTTGGAATACAGGAGACTTAGGGGAGACCTGTGCTTGTTAGTTAAAGCCCTAAAAAAATGATGACCTATGGGAATCAATTGACCTTGTTAGAAATACAGTAAGAGGTAGCAGATTCCACCAACATCAATTGCAAGGGGGATTTTACAGGACAAACTTATGAGGGCAGTGGTTTAGTCAAAGAGTGATTACCTCATGGAACAGGCTACCTAGTAATGTAGTGTCTAGCTCTACAATTGATAGCTTCAGGGCATCTTTGGATGAATATAAGGGAAATAGAAAATATGCCTTTTTAGGGTAGAGTTTGGTCGAGTCCAGTTGGCCTCTGGCTTCTGACTCGTACACTTCTATGATTCTGATAAGTTGTACCCTAGAGTACTGAAAGAGGTGGGACAACAATTGGGCAGTGCATTTGGTAAATATTTTTAACTGTTCCCTGGAGATGGAGTGGTTCCAGTAGAGCTGAATGCATCTAAGGTGATGCTGCTTCACAAGGAGCAGGACAGGGATGAGTCGGGGAAATTACAGACTAGCCAGTTGAACTTTAATTGTGGGCAGACTGCTGAAAAACATCATTAAGGAGCAGATAAGGAATTCTTGGAGGCAAGCTAAAGACGTATCTACTTTAAAACTGCTTATGTACCTGGTATCAGTAATTGTCCCTACTTAATGATCTATGTTTTATTGTTCAGGACAATGTACTCCATGCCCTTGATCACTGTGTAGCCAAACCGACTACTGTAACCTAGTCACTGTCTTATTTATTACTGACTCAATAGTCAGAATTTGATATGTACTTTTTCATCTTGTAAACTGTGTTGTATCTTGCATTTCCTTATGTACTTTGTCACATATATCTGTAATTAATCCCGGGTCATCCCTGAAAAAGGGACCTCTGGTCTTAGTGAGCCTACCTGATTACCAAAATGAAATGAAATTAAATAAATAAATAAACAAACAAATAAAGAAGTAAGTGGATTGCAGGACAGGAGGAAGTACAGACTGTGTGCAGGGTAATCTTGGCAAACTAGCCTGACTTCTTAGACTAGGTCACAGAGGTGGTGGACAAGTGTCCAAGTAGTGTATGTGTCTTATTTTGAACTTAGAAAGGCCTTCAATTCTATTCTATACAGATGGTTAATAAAAAAGGCTGGGTGCCCTGGGGGTAGGGTACAAACTGACCAGGTGGATAAGGAACTGGCTGGGGGCCAGGATGCAAAAGTTGGTCACCTATGGGGCACACTCAGGGCCCAGGGTAGTCACAAGCTGGATACTGCAAGGGTTGGTTCTGGGACCACTGTTCTTCAGCATTTGTGTTTGTGATATAGGAGAGGGAATGCAGAACCCTAAATCGTGCGGGTCATAATATCGCTTGCGACATAATGTCTACGACATTCGGTGAACACAGACTTGTGTGCACCCGAGTCAGCCCCGGAGTTGAGAATCTATAGTGGAGGGGTCCGGGGGCACGAACCCCATAATGGGGGGGTGGGAAGAGCCCCCACAGAGACAAGATATCGCCTCATGGCATCAACGCGCAGTGCGCGATGTCATGCATTATATCGTGTGACATAATGACACCGTGCCAGAACAAATGTGTCTGCTGATGACACTAAGATCTGTGGCAGAGTGAACACTGAGGATGTAGTTAGAGGAATGAAATGAGACCTGGAAAAGTTGGAGTGTGGTTGGCTACTAAAGTTCAATGCAAAAGAATGCCCCTTGGTAGAAAGAACCCTAAACTGATTACTGGATGGGGGAGTAAGTTTGGTGCAGACAACTGAGGAAAGAGACCCAGGGATAATCATTAGTGACAGCCTCAAGTCCAGTGCACAGTGAAATGAACTGTATGGTAAGGCAAATAGGAGGCTGGGATGTATAAGTAGGGGATGTAATAGTAGGATGATGGAGGTGATACAGCCCCTGTACAGGTCCCTGGTAAGGCCACACCTGGAGTACTGCACACAGTTCTGGAGTCCACAGCTCAACAAAGATAGTGACCTGTGGCACAATAGTAGGCTTACCGCTCATGACGCCTCTGACCTGGCTTAAGAAATTAGCCTGGGACATTGGGGGCCTTACAAGGCAGGAGGATTGAGCATTCCAAAGGAAGCTGTCCTCTTTCAGGGACTGAAAACATGCAGCAGGTTCCCTGGTGATATTGCCACCTGGCTGACCACAGGTGGTATTGCAGTCAGACCAGCTTGCAGGGACAGGAGGGCACTGGCTGGTGTCATGTGCAGCCATGTATATGCATGTACATGCCCACATGGTGCCACTATTGCCAGCATCTGAGGGGGAAGAGTGCTACAAAAGGAGAAAAACCCTGTCACACACAGGAAGATGCCCAATACTCTTGGGCCCTGACCTCCTGATTAGCCACTCCACCTCCCACAATAGAGGGCAGGAGGGGGCAACTAAACAACCCCTAAAGAAAGCACCACTGGGGAGGAGCTGCAGTGTGGCATTGTGAGGCTGGAAGTAAGTGCCATAGAAGGGACGGTACAGGTTGGGAGTCAGGGCAGAAAGGGCCAGCCCTGGTGACAGAGGGATAAAAAGAATAATGAACAAAAAGAAAGGCAGGAAATTCAATGAGCCCATAAAAAGAAGGGCCATGAAAATGATTTAGGGGCAGCAGGAGAGGTTGTGTGAGGTCAGGTTGGTAGACCTTAACATGTATTTACTGGAGGCCAGGTAGGAAAGGGGGAATATGACTGAGAAATACAGGTTCCTGTGAGGAACCAACAGGATGGATTGTAAGGACCTGTTCATGAGGAAAGAGGGCACAGTGACTATAGGGCATGGATTGAGACTGGTGGGGGCAGAGTCAGGAGGGACATGAAGAAGTTCTTCATGGAGTGGGTAGTGGACAAATGGAACAGACTGCCCAGAGAGGTGATTGAAGCCAAGACTTTGACAGCTGAAACAGATATAAGGAGATAGTGGGACCTACAGGTGGAAGAGGAAAGGGGTACCTGAGAAGGAACATGGTGATCAGCCACTAGGGCTATCAGATCTCTAAATCAAGCCTGGTGTTAAGCTGAGCTAGGCAGGGAAACAGGCAGATTGGTCAGACATCTGTGTCTTTTTCTGTTGACTCTATCTATGGTTCTATGTATAGCATTTTTATTGATGGTTTCCTAGCTAGTGTTTTATTTAGTATATGTAATGTAGACTTGAAGTTGTACCTTTCTCCGGTGTTAGTTCAAAACATGCTCTTGAGTATTGGTGTCACTCTTTTTATTTTTCTTCCATGCTTATGTGTATTGTTAGCGCACTGTATTTTGTACCAACCATGAGTCTCTTGTTGTGGTATACTATCTGTGCACTTATTATTTGCATTAATGATCTTGATCATGTATGTACAGTAGGTCAATAGATGTTGTACAGTAGGTCACTATAATTAACCCTGAATTGCCCCTGAAAAAGGGACATTTATTTCAGTGGGGCTACATGTTTAACAAAATTCAATAAATAAAATGTTTGCTACCTATTGCTGCTAGTTGACTTCTGAATATTAAATATCTTCTGATATCACTGTTGTAGATATCATAAAATATGGCAAATATTGTTTTTACCTTTTTCTCTGTATCATCGAATTTATGTACCACTGGACGTTTCTGAAAACCGTCATTTTTGCTCACATGCTTTCCAGTATAACAAAATAAAATTGAAAATGTTTTAGATGAATGTGTTAAGGGACTAGAAACTGTTTTTACTTTTTATATTTGTGGTGTTATGTTATAAAATGTAATTTTCTTAGAGGGGTAATATTGATGCGATATTGCGTATGATGATGCTGGCACGAAGACCATTCTTAGGGTTGTAAGAGTGGTGCTATGCACATTATTAAGTGTATGAGAACCAGTTCTAATACCCCAAGAATGTGAGATCACTCTTACAACCATGAAAGTATTTCTGTGTGACAGTATTAAAGAGCAGCTCACACCTAGCTGGTCAGGTGGCAACGCGAGATTGGGAGCAGTCATGGATTGCTGGATGTTGGCTGGGGGGGAGAAGGGGATTGAGCGTCCAATGAACTGCTCTCCTGTCCTGCGGTGAGAGAGCTTGCTGACTTCACTGAAGAACTGCCACAAGGTGGAGGCCTGGTGGCAGTACGGGACAAGAGCAACACTATCGGGATTGGCAGGACTCTGCAGAGCGTGCATTCCTCCACACATGCACCAGCATGCTCACCACAGCTAGGGACTTGGTGAAAACAGGAGGAAAAAGGAAGGCGAGGCAAGTGTATGAGAAACCTTGCATGCTGACCCTCCACCAGCATACCACTTGGACCCTGCCAACCCATATCTGGATGAATGACTCAGGGGAAATGAAGGCCATCCCCTTCTGGCCCCACCTTTGAGGCAATCTGTGGGGGAACATGGGTTGGAGAGCTAAGTCTTGGGGAGATGGGAGCCCAGCCTCCCTCAGCCCAGGAGCATACAACCTTGTTTAGAAAAAAAAAAGAGCAGCTGACACCTTTCTGAAAACTTTGGAAAACATATTATTTTATTTATTTATTTATTTATTTATTGGAGAAATCAGTTTTACAACCTTTGAGTCATGGACTTGTTTACAAAGGTACCTCGTCATAAGGGGGGGGAGACAACAATTAAGTGAGTTTGAGACAGGGGTGAACATACGGGTGAAGATATATAAACACACTTGGAAGTTACAGGCAGCAGCTATACTGGGCAAACATGTGTAAAGGTACACGCATTGTAACAAAGCAATAGATGCCAACCCGTATGTCCCGTAGTTCTTTTGAACTTTTGTCTACAGTTCTAACCAGAACATTCTTGTAATGAATACAAATACATCACAGTCTGTTGCCATGGGAATAACTGTGATGCCACAAGCAAAGTATGTGACATGAGGTTGGGAAGAAGCATTTAGAAACAATTCAGCTTGTATCTCATATATTATCTATAGATTTCTCCTCTCCATTTTTATTACTGCAGAAATTCCCTCAGAAACAAGATCTTTAGCTGGCCCAGTCACGTAGAGGGCTGAGGCACTTATTGCCTCACTTCCTGCAATGTTGGCGACCCAGATTTGGAAATGCATGTGGGTCGCTTGGTGGCCGGTAGGGGGAGGGAGGATTAAGCATCTGTAGGATTGTTCGTCTCCCTCGGGGAGGGGGGGTTGCTGCGGCTTGCTGCTTGTGTGCCTGGTGGTGTCCAGGTGACAACGCATGTTACTCACACATAGAGGGAAAGGACCACATTCAGGGCACTAAGGGAGTCTCCACAGCGGCAGAGTTTGCCACCCATTGCATGTCTGTGGGCCCAGGGACAAAATCTGGCAGAAAACAACCCCCAACAGCAGAATGATGGCCGACTCCTGGCAGGCTGTGCACTGGTGACTGGGCACCACTCCACATGTCCTTTGGCAGAGGATGCCGAGGGAAGGTAAGTCCTGGAGAAGCCAGGTGACGGGTCTTGGGGGGGGGGTTGGTCTCAATGGGGTTGTTGGAGGAGAATTGGAGGATAAATGCTTAAATAAAAACAGAAACAAAAAAACAAACAAACAAAAAAAAAAGATCTTTTTCCCTTAGAGTTCATCTGCTTCTGTAGCTTATTCCCTACTTGAAATTATAATGCTCTGTTGTTGTTATATTATGTGTACTCTCTGAATGTTTTTTTTATCTCACCTCAGGCATTGCATATAAATTTTCCATATCTGCAGTTTCTCTTACACAAGCTCAGGCTGTAAATTGTATCTTTCATACTCTTGTATTTTCATGTATCCTGTATGTCCCACAAGTGTTCTTTTGAACTTTTGTCTACAGTCCTAACCAGAACTTTCTTGTAATGAATACAAATACATCACAGTCTGTTGCCATGGGAATAACTGTGATGCCACAAGCAAAGTATGTGACATGAGGTTGGGAAGAAGCACTAGGAGCTGATGGACCCTCAAGGAACAATTATAAATAACTAAGGTGCTTTCAGCCAATCAGCATGCAGAGCCACTGTACCACTCAGCCTGTGTATAGTGTGCTGTCATGCAGTAGCATTAAGGGAGACCACTCCACTTCAGCACTGGGGAAGGACTGCTAAGTAAATTTAAAAAAAAAAGCTCTAAACGTACTATCAATTACTCGAACTAAACTCAAGTGATTTATAATAAATTAATAGGGCCTCTGAGGGGTGTCTCTATGATATAAGAGATTTCTCTCATGAGGTTTGGGCAGACAGAACCGCTCAACTTCACTTCACTGTCCTCTCGCCCAAACCTCATGCTCGGTGTCTCTCATGCCACAAGAGACACCTCTCAGGGGTCCTGTTAAAATATACTACCCTGTTTTCATTGCATGTGACCTCTGTGATAAATGATGGTGATAAGAAATACAGAGCTGATAAGAAATACAGGCTGCTTTGTCATTGCATGCAAAATCAGTAATAAATGATGAGGATAAGAAATACAGCTGCTTCGTATCAAACATTTTTTTTTTCTTGAGACGTCAGTGGCTTTTTAATATAGTATTGAACTGGTTTCCGTGGCAGCCATAAGTGAGGCACTCTTTACAGAATAAGAGTGTCTCATACACAGGGGAAAGAGGGTTCCAATTGGACTGACATGTTCTTTCGATCTATGATATTCAGTGAAGGGGCCACTGAGCTTTTAAGTATAAGTCGCAAATATTTCAGAGATATAAGGAAACAGAGACAGACATCAGTGAGTTTGTCTGTCTCACTAGCTATCGTTAGAAAATTGGCTTTTTATTTGCTGGGTTCTGATTAGCTAGTACCCCTACTGGGGGGAGGGTACATTAACTTTCAATAGACGCCCAGCAAATAAAAAGTGCCAGTCACCTGACCCCATCACCACCTAAGGTATCTTTTTGCTCACTCTGCTTGCTCATTGGCGAAAACATCTTTATTGAATTTGAAATCACCGTCATTTATTTCTTTCGCTTAGTGAGTGTTACTGCCCCCACAATACTCAATCTGACACTCTAACCTCACCACAGTCTCTCCAATTTCTAAAACATTTTAATACAAACCACGCAATTTTTTTATTCATAAGCATTTAAAATTGCTGTATAGTCTACCTCCTTCACTCACTTGAGTCCTGGTTCTCCGCTCCGCTCCCCCCTTTCATTATTGTGACACCCCGATCCCAAATGTATTCCCATTAATAGTCATTAAAAAAGTATCCGTTACAACAATGCAGTGCAAACTCTGCCACTTCTTGCACAATTATCACACAGTAATAAAAACCTTTTTTTTTTAAATTAGTAGAGCTAGCACGTTGCGTGCTCAATGCTACTCGTAGTCAACACTTCTTGCCCCTTAGTCGCCCTGGCTCCACTTGGACTCCTGCAAAATATTAAAGATATATATTTTTTAATATATAATCACATTTTGGTAACTTACTGACATTTCTTGTACCTTTTGCATTCTGTTTCCCTGATTGCTACTTCGGCTGCTACTTCCAGCCACCACTAGGGTCAGTAGTTCTAGTACTAAGCATAAACAAGGGTTAACCAGCACTCTAACAAAGCAAGAATTTAAAAAAAAATAAAGGAAAGTGAGCTGGTGGGGGGAGGGGGAGATATTTCAAGAGCCAAGGAAAGGACATAGCACCTATGATGCTGTAAGCAACTAGTGTGAAACACTGCACTGTCCTTTACTGGTAACTATTGGTAAGTATACCAGTAGAGGGACTACTTTACTATCAAAGTAACTTTAGAGGGAAAAGGCACTGCTTTACCCAGGCACTACAAACATGCTTGATCAGTGCTTTCAGACAGTAGATTTCTTTTTAAATTCCCTCTAGAACTAAGGGAAGAACTAGTAACACCACTGACTACCCTTTTTAATAAATCATGAAGGGATGGTGTGGTACCTGAGGACTGGAAGAGGTCGGATCAATCCATCAAAAATCAATCAAAATCTTTATTTATCCAGGCGAAACATCGTTGAGCAAGTTCATTTGCAAGATAGACCTGGTTAGGTCCAGATTATATTACAAAGCAAACATCAAACATCAACATCAATATTTACAGAGAAGATAAAGACATAGTGGGAGTGCAAAGCAAGAAGCACACAAACAGTACAGCGTGTATCAAAAACATACACACACAGCAATACCAGTGATACAATGGGCATTAACCAGTAAGCAGATGGAGTAGGCAGACCTGAGATATACAGAAATGGATCATAATACTGTGATTGTCATAGAAAAGGATAGACTAGTCCCAGGTGATGCTGTTAGGGCAGGCAGATGTACTGTATGTGATGCAGCTTTTCTTGACCAGTTCACAAATGAGTGTGCAGGTGAGTCTATGCTAGGAGGGAGCTAGGTGCCAGTAGCCTGCTGGGTTCTAATATCGCAATCCCGTGGATGTTTGCATCGGGGCTGCGGCATGCTGTGGAGGGGTATGAGTGAGGTACTGGGTACAGGTGAAATGACCTCTACTGTGTATTTAGTCCAGTACTAGATGCTATCACTATTTGCCATGTCCATCATACCAACAGACCACAGGGATAGGATGTGAGTGTTATGGCTCCTGTGGCCATACGTGGTTTGTGATTCAAAGAGGGGGGCTTAAACGCTTATAGATCTAGTGAGAGCACTTTAGCCTTGTGGAAGGCTAGCTCTTATACTTCTACTGAGAGCACTTTAGCCATATGGAAGGATTTCATTGGGAGGGGATGACACGGTGACAGCTGGATAATCAGAGTGTGGCGGACTATTCAATATATATTGCCGGTAATGGAGGATCGCCAAGGAGATTTGCAGGAACCAATCAGGAGCAGAGACCGGAGGGTGCTCGCGATCCGGTTGGTTGGTGGTGCTAGTGGTAACATGTTGGTGAAGAGCCCAGGCAGAAGAACTCCAAGGTGGCTTGCAAAGGTACAACCATCACAGGGCTATGACATATTATTTTGGTTTAGGAAACTCATAAAAATTCAGGGAGACTTACATATGTGATTCCCCTTCACAAAAGTGGGAGCAAGACAGAGGCAGGAAACTACAGACCTGTCAGTTTGACCTCGGTGGTAGGGAAAATGATGGAATCACTTCTGAAGGAAAGAATTGTTGAGTACCTAGAGGTCAGTGGGTCACAGGACCCAAGGCAGCATGGATTCACAGCAGGAAGGTCATGTCAGACAGATCTAATTGATTTATTTGACTGGGTGACCAAAGTAGTAGACCAGGGAGGGGCTGTGGACATGGCCTACCTAGACTTTAGCAAGGCATTTGACACAGTCCCACACAAAGGACTAATAAACAAATGAGCCAGCCTGGGAGTGGGTCCCAGGGTGGTAGCATGTGTAAAACACTGGCTGAACAACAGGACACAGTGGGTAATAGTAAATGGAGTCCACAGTGAAGAAAGGAGGGTTACTAGTCGGATACCGCAGGGTTCAGTACTGGGGCTGGTCCTTTTTAATGTCTTTATAAGTGACATTGCAGAGGAACTGGAAGGGAAAGTATGTCTCTTTGCAGATGACACAAAGATCTGCAACAGGATTGATATGCAAGGTGGGATGGAAAGGATGAAAAGGGACTTGGCAAGGTTGGAGGAATGGTCAAATGTATGGCAGCTTAGATTCAACACAAAGAAGTGCAAAGTAATGCACCTGGGAAGCAAAAACCCAGGGAAAGAGTACTCAATGGGGGGTGAGATTCTGACAACAACAGAAATGGAAAGGGACCTGGGGGTAGTCATATCAGACGACCTAAAGGTGGGCCAGCAATGTGAGAAGGCAGTAAGAAGGGCTGGAGGGATACTGGGATGCATAGGGAGAGGTATCACCAGTAGAAAACAGGAAGTTGTTGGCCCTCTGTACAGACAGTTGGTAAGACCCCATCTGGAGTACTGTGTACAGTTCTGGAGACTCCATCTTTGCAAAAACATAGACAAGGTGGAGGCTGTCCAAAGGAGGGCAACCAAAATGGTGCAGGATCTGCACCAGAAGACATATGAAGAAAGACTAAAATGGCTTAAGCTGTGTAGCCTCAAGGAAAGGAGGGAGTGGGGGGACATGATAGAAACTTTCAAATACCTCAAGGGAATCAACAAAGTCCAAGAGGGTAGCATCTTTCAGAAAAAGAGATGTGCAAGAACAAGGGGGCACAATTTGAAGATAGAGGGGGGCCGGCTCAGAGGTAATGTGAGGAAGTATTTCTTCACAGAGAGGGTTGTAGATGCATGCAGTAGCCTTCCTGAGGAGGTCGTAGAGTCAAAAACAGTGGGAATTCAAGAATGCATGGGACAGACATAAGGCAATTCTAGTGGGGGGGGTAGGAGGAAGTGGGCTGTTGGTTGTCACAAACCCACTCAGCAGGTCAGCCCTCTACTCCCAAAGTGCCAACCTCTGAGCGCAGTCTTGTAAACAGTTTAACAGAACAAGGTAACACTCTTGACTGTTTTGTGAGTTCAGATCAACCTTTAGTCTCAGTTCTGGAGGGATTCAAACTGTGGACCTCTTGCTAGCGTACCCAATGCACAGGCCCAGATATATATGTCTTCATTGGGCCAGATATCCTTGCCTACGGGCACCCAACCAGGTATACAGAGATGAACCCTTAAAAACTTTACTAAAGACCTCAGATTTAAAATGCTTCTCTTTCTGGTTTAGTACCACAATTCAAGCTTATGCCTAGTGTCTGCTATAACCATATATACTCTTCTTTCAAGTGAAGGAAAATCAAAGACAGACCAAGTATGCTCTAAAAAGAATTTTACTAAAATAGATAAAAATATATAAAACACAAAATACAGAACTGTTATATCACAAGACATACAAATCTTTTAAAAAAAACAAGATTTAAACAGTGCAAATTCCTACAACAATATTTAGATTTTGTCTATCTTTCTAAATACCTGTTTAAAAGTGCTCACAGATGTTTCCTTGTCAGATTCTAGATAGAAGTGTCTCTGAAGTAAAACAGAATATTCCTTAAAGCAAACTGTATTTGCCAACCCCTTTTTGGGAGAGGTCACCTAGCTCCTCCTCTGTCAGAATATTTAAAAAAATATATATTTAATAAAAAAAAAGGATGTATTTTTCAAGAATTAAATTCTGCAACCTCAGCATACTCATATGTTCTTCAAATGACATCTCTTTGATCTTAATCAGTATTCTCTCTCACACAGGCATCAGAGGAACATTTACAACTTTGCGTCAGTTTGCTCAACCTGATTTCCCCTTCTAACATCATAAACCTTTTTTTATGATTTCCCTCTTAACAGCAACGTCTATAATTAACTTACAAAAGTATGTAAATGGCTTCTGGCCTGCCATGTAACACCTGGTATCTAAAACCGGTGTGTGTGTGTGATCTCACATGCTGTTTCAGCATTTTCTCATGGCTTTCATCTTTCAGCTGAAACCTGGGGGGTGAGGTCACTCCTAGAGCACCAGATTTCAGCATCTCTCATAACAGACAGTCCATAACCCATTTTGATATTACAAAAAAAAAATGATACTACAGCACTCAGAACTGGCTGTCCACGTCATAGTTCCTCCCCACCTAGACTGAATTTGGGGGCTTTATCCCCTGCATGGTATGAGCTTCCCAAATCAGCTCACTGCTCATAGACCCTAGACAGCCCATCTGAGTTCTGGTTTTTCACTCCAGTCCTATGTACGATTGTCAGATCATACCTTTGTAAAGCAAGACTCCATCTTAGCAATCGGCCATTGTTTTTCCCCATCTGCATCAGCCAAACCAGGGGTTTGTGGTCAGTCTGCACCACAAAGTGCTGCCCATACAAGTATGGCTCTAATTTCTTTAGGGCCCACACTATGGCAAGACATTCCTTTTCCACCGTGGAGTACGCTTGCTCCCTGGGAAGTAACTTCCTGCTCAGGTACACTACTGGGTGATCTGTCCCTTAGCTAGATGTCTGACTCAGTACTGCCCCAATACCCATGTCTGAGGCATCAGTCTGAACTATAAAGGTCTTGCCATAGTCAGGACTTGTCAAAACAGGAGCACTGCACAGTGCCTCCTTTAGTTTGGTAAAGGCTTCCTCACAGGCTGGGCCCCAGGTAATTTTCTTTGGCATCCTTTTCTTTGTCAGGTCTGATAGGGGAACAGCCAGGGCACTGTAATTGGGTACAAATTTCCTGTAGTACCCTGCTGTCCCTAGAAAGCTCCTGACCTGCTTCTGGGTTTCTGGTCTGGGCCACACCTGGATCACCTCTCTCTTTATTTGGTTAGGATGGAACTGTCCCTGGCCTACCACATGCCCGAGGTATGCCACTTCCCCCATGGCCACCTGGCACTTCTCGGCTTTGACAGTGAGTCCGGCCCTCTGTATACTGTTCAGTGCTTCCCTAAGGTGGGATAGGTGTTCATCCCAGCTGGTACTAAAGATGGCAATGTCATCCAGATACCCCACGGCGTACTCCTCAGCACCATTTAACACCTGGTTCACCAACCTTTGGAAAGTGGCCGGGGCATTCTTCATTCTGAAAGGCATTACTTTAAACTCAAATAAGCCTATCGGAGTGATGAAGGCCGATGTCTCCCTAGCACTGTCTGTCAACTCTACCTGCCAATACCCCTTTGTCAGGTCAATGGTCATAAGGTAGGTTGCCCCTCCCAACTTGTCCAGGAATTTGTCCATCCGAGGCATCGGGTGGGCATCTGACTTTGTGACTGCATTCAGTCCATGATAGCCCACACAAAAATGAGTTGAGCCATCTGGCTTAGGTACAAGGACTATGGGTGAGGCCCAGGGGCTGTGGGATCTCTGGATTACCCCTAAATCCAGCATCTCCTCCACTTCCCTCCTAATGTCCTTTTGGACAGCCTCTGACACCCGATATGCTGTCTGCCGTATGGGTGTCTGTGTCCCTATCTCCACATCGTGTGTTGCTAAGGGAGTTAGTCCAGGCTTGGCGCTAAACAATGGGGCAAAGTCTGCTAAAACCTCCTTTACTTTCTGGATCTGGTCCAGGGTCAGCTGGGGAGACAGTTTTACTGCCTCCACAGAGGACTCCCATTTACTTTCTTCCAGAAAATCCAGAAGGGGGTCTCCTTCGTCCGTCCCCTTCCCATGACTACCCACTGTGAACACCCATGTCAGCCCTATTTGCATATAGCTTCATCATGTTGGCAAGGTACATCCTTTCTGTCTGTCTTCTGTCAGGTAACTCCACAATGTAGTTCACGTCATTTACCTTCCTAACCACTTTGTATGGTCCTGCCCACTCAGCTTGCAGCTTGTCTTTCCAGACCAGAATAAGGACCATGACTTCCTGACCCACCATGTATGAGTGAGCTCTGGCTCTGCGGTTGTACCACACCTTTTGTTTCTGTTGGGCAGCTGCTAGGTTGCTCTGGGCCATCCCCATAAGCTCCTTCAGCCTTTCCCTAAACCTAAGGACATAATCCACAATGGGAGTTCCCTGGGTGGCGTGCTTGCCTTCCCAGTCCTCCCAGAACAAGTTTAGGGGCCCATGTACCCGGCGTCCATATAAGAGTTTGAAGGGGGAAAATCCTGTTGACTCTTGGGGCACCTCCCTGTATGCAAACAACAGGTGGGGAAGGTATTTCTCCCAGTCCCTCCCATGCTGTTCAGCAAATGCCCAGAGCATTGATTTTATGGTACCACTGAATCGTTCCACAAGTCCACTGGCTTGTGGGTGATACAGTGTCGTGCATCTCTTCACCACCCCACACTTCTCCCATAAACATTTCATCAGGTCCGACATGAAGGAACCCCTTGATCGGTGATAACCTCCTGCGGAAACCCAACACGGAGAAAAATCCCAAGTAAGGCATCTGCCACTTTGTCTGTCCTTAGTGAGGATAGGGCGACTGCCTCTGGGTACCGGGTGGCATAATCCACTACAGTCAGGATGAATCTCTTCCCTGAAGAGCTGGGGGTATTTAAAGGCACCACAATATCCATTCCCACACTCTGGAATGGCTCCTCCACTATGGGCAATGGAATCAGGGTGGCTTGGGTTTTCTTGCCTACCTTCCCTATTTCTTGGCACTGGTGACAAGACCTGCAATACTTCTTCACCTGATGAAGTTAGGCCAGTAGAAATTCTGGGCCAACTGCTGCGTTGTGCGCATGATTCCCAGATGACCAGACAAGGGAATATCATGTGCAATCTTGAGCAACTGCTCACGATACCCCTGGGGAATGACAAGCTGCCTGTCTAGCATCCCTCCCTCTGTCTGCACTGCCTGAGTATACATAAGTCCATTTTCTCAATAATCCTTATGTCGGCCATCACCTCCCTGTGTGCTGTCCAAGTCTGTCCAAGACCTCAGCTTCTTTAAACTAGGGTCACTTCCATAAGCAGCTGCGAATCCCTCACATATTCCCAAGGCATGGGACAGGTCCCCTTCAGTCGCTAAACTATGGTCCCTAACACTAGTTTCAGGGCCTTCAGGATCACTGTCAATCCCAACCCTCTGACAATGGGTCACCCCTCCCTCTTCGGAGTAACCTTCTGTAGCTGTTGGGTCACTTGCTACTGGGGAAATTTCTACCCCCTTTTTTATCAGTCTTCAAATCAGGATACACAGGCTGGGGAACTAGCCTCCTAGTGGTTTCTGCAATGGCCTTCATGGGGCTCAGGGAACTACAATTATCCCTGGCCGCTTGGCTACGGGTAATGCACATACCATCCCCTGTTGGTGATTGTTACCCAGGATCACATCCACTGATAATGTTTTGGCTACAGCCACCTGTTGCACAGTTCCCCATGTTTCACCCCAGTCTAAGAGAACACTAGTGAGGGGTAATGTTTTCTTTTCACCAGTGAACCCTTGGACAGTGATGTATTTATTGGGTATAAGCTGACCAGGCTGTACCAGATGCCCCTTTACTAATTTCAGGAATGTCCCAGTGTCCCTTAACCCTTGCGTCTGCACACCATATACCATGACTGGGTGCATTTGTTCCCTCATGTTCACTGGCATGCTTCCAAGGACACACAAACAACCTACTTCTTTTCTAGCACCCTATTGTGCATTGCTCGCCTTTTTGGGGCACTGTCTGGCAATATGCCCAGTTTCTTTACACAGCCAACATTAATTTCTTCTCTCAGAGAAATCCTTTCTCTGAAACCTGGGGCTAACTGGTTTTGGTGGAGGCAGTGAGGGGTTTAGCTGCCCTGAAGGTATGCTTTCCCTTTCTGCACTGCACACCCATTGCTCTCAGAGCAGGTCTGCTCTTGGCATAGTGGTCCGAGAGTTCAGCAGCCTCTTGCACTGTTTTGGGATCTTGGTCCTCTAGCCAGGTGTTTAGCTCTGCTGGGCAAGCCCAATAAAACTGTTCTAATAAAATCACATTTTCAATTTTATCAACAGAGTTTGCCTCAATTCCTTCCCACCAACGTTTTAAAAACTGACGTTGTTTCATGGCTAGCTCCTCATAGCTCGTGTCAGGGCTTCTCCTGAGCTTATGGAATTTAGCTCTGTATGATTCAGCAGTTAATTCAAACCTTTTTAACAGTGCAACTTTTAGCTTGCCATAATCATTGCTGTTCTCATTATCCATTTGACCCAATGCATCCTGAGCTTTCCCGGTAAGCAGCAGGGATAGATGGAAGCTCCAGGTCTCTCTAGGAATTTTAGCCTGAATACAAACTTTTTCAAAAGAATTTAAAAAGACATCCATATCTTCCCCCCTCTTTAAACTCGGCTATTAATTTTGAATTCAATTTGTAACCCAGTTCTGCAGTTCCAGTTAAACCCAAGCCACTTACCTGCTCTGGTGCCGCTGGTTGAAGTCGTGGCTTCTCCAGTTTGTATTGCCACTGGCACTTCTCTCTCTTCTCGTCTGCAGCTCGCTGGCACTCATGCTCCTCACGGTCTGCCTCCCTCTGTTGTTGCTCTGCCTCTCACTGTTCCCTCTCTGCCTCTCGGCATTCTCGCTCTGCTTCTTGGTTCTCTCACTTCCTCTTTCTCTGGAACTCCAGCTCCATCCTGCACAACTCAATTTGCAGCCTGAGTACCTCTGAATTCAGGATACTGGTGACCTTCCCCTGCTGCTGTGGCCCTTCACTGACAGTGGCCCTGCTGTCATCCTCACCGGATCTGGACACAGCAGTGGCCACTAGTTCTGCCACACTCTAGGTCTGGTCCCTTTCAGTCATGGTCTGTGACTTGCTGCTCTGGGTATCTGCTACCATCAGGGCCTCTATGAGGTTCTGCTTTTTGGCTGTCTCCTTGAACGGGAGTCCTCTGTCCCTGCACAACTGCTTCAAGTAATCTACAGTGTGCTTGCTGCAGTCGGAAGCCATCTTCTTCCCTGACTACGGCTACTCTGACTTGCACTTTAGGAAAAAAAAATAAAACGGGTAGGAACTTGACTGTACGCCAAATATATATAGTTCTGTTTCTTTTTAAAATAAAACTCTGCCTTCTTTCTTTATTTGCAAGATAGCTTACAGTCTCAGCTGACACAGAACAATAAAAGCTTGTGATACCAAAATTATGCCACCGCTGCAAACCAATCTGTCACAAACCCACTCAGCAGGTCAGTCCTCTACTCCCAAAGTGCCAACCTCCGAGCGCAGTCTTGTGAACAGTTCAACAGAACAAGGTAACCCTCTTGTCTGTTTTGTGAGTTCAGATCAACCTTTGGTCTCAGGTCTGGAGGGATTCAAACTGTGAACCTCTTGCTAGTGTACCCAATGCACAGGCTAAGATATATCTGTCTTTGAGGGGGGCATATACCCTTGCCTATGGGCACCCAACCAGGTATACAGAGATGAACCCTTAAAAACTTTACTAAAGACCTCAGATTTAAAATGCTTCTCTTTCCAGTTTGGTACCACCATTCAAGCTTATGCCTAGTGTCTGCTATAACTGAATATTTAAACTAGCAAATGGGGAGGGGGTGCAGCACCCCATACGTTGAATGGGAAGAACCCCCTCCCCCCCTCAGCTAGTGGTCAAACAGGGATTCAGCATGTTTGCAGTTCATTTGCATCACCAGGTAAGAAAAAAGGTCTGTCTCCCCATACGACACACGGGAAAATGCCAAACTTCACCCAACAACTAATACCCCGAAATCTGGCCAAGGGAAAATCATGTACACAAATGCTCACAGCCTGGAAAATAAGATCCCAGACCTGCAGGCAATAATGTCAGAGGCTAAACTGGACATAGTAGCAATTAGTGAGACGTGGTTTACCAGTAACCACACTTGGGAGACTTCAATACCTGGCTATGTACTGTTCAGAAGAGACTGAAGTGCAAAAACGGGTGGTGGAGTGGCCCTGTATGTCAATGAAAATATCAAAACTACAGAAATTCAGAATACACATAAGGAGCCAGAAGAACTGTGGGTCACCCTGGAAACAGGAAATGGGACAGCCATAAGAACTGGGGTTGTCTACAGGCCCCCAGACCAGGGGGAGGACATAGACACATTACTGTTAGAAGATATACAAAACATGACAGCTAAAGGGGAGGTTCTGATAATGGGAGACTTCAACATACCGGATACAGATTGGTCAATACCAGCAGGAACATCTGCCAAAACTAGACACATGATGGATTCCCTGCAGGTGGAGGGCCTCAAAAAAACTGGTACAACAACCCACAAGACACAGGGCTATCCTAGATCTAGTACTGACTAACAGGGAAGGGATCACAGATCTCAGGTAGAAGGTCACCTGGGGCCAGTGACCATCACATGGTATGGTTCAATTTGGCCACTACATCTAAATCATCCCATTCCAAGGCAAAAATATGGGACTTCAGAGGCTGACTTTGATAAGATGGCCAACAGAGTTAAGCTTGCCCTGGCAAAAAGAAACACAGGTGAGGGGGTACAGGCAAAGTGGGCAAGCATTAAGGATGCAATACTTGAAGCAACATCCCATTGTGTTAGACAGAAAAGGAAGTGCAAATGAAAAAAGAAGGAATCCACTTTGGTTCTCAAATACAGTAGCAGAAAAGGTCAGAGTCAAAAGGCTGGCCTTCATGAAATATAAGGGAACACAGCAGGATGAAGATAGGGAAGCATACCAAACTGCCCTAAGGGAAGCAGGGAAGGCAGTAAGGAAGGCAAAGTCCCAAACTGAGGAAACACTAGCACAAACAGTAAAAGAAGGTGACAAGACTTTCTATAGATACATTAATGAATGCAGAAAGTCCAGATGGGGTATCGCTAAGCTCAAAGGAGAAAAGGGGGCATGTGAGGAAGAGGACCATGTGAAAGCATCTATCCTAAATAGATACTTTTGCTCAGTATTTACTGAAGAGAAGGTAGGGCAGGGTCCACAGCTCAGCACCATGGACACAGCGGGGAGGGAGGTGAGCACTACTCCCTTCACAAAAGAAAGAGTCCTACAAGAGCTCAATAAGCTCAGGGTGGACAAGGCAATGGGACCTGATGGCATACATCCCAGGGTACTTAAGAAGCTAAGGGTGGAACAAGCAGAGCCATTAGCAGAACTGTTTAGTGAGTCTTTGAGCACAGGAGAGGTCCCAGAAGACTGGAGAAGGGCTCATGTGATCCCGCTTCACAAGAGTGGTAGCAGGGAGGAGGCAGGAAACTACAGACCAGTCAGTCTTACCTCAGTGGTGGGCAAGATTATGGAGGCACTCCTTAAGGAAAGGATAGTGCAACACCTGGAATCCATAGGGGCACAGGATCCAAGACAGCATGGGTTTACAAAAGGAAGGTCCTGTCAAACTAATCTCATAGATTTCTTTGACTGGGTAGCCAGAGTGGTGGACTGGGGGGAGCAGTTGATGTCGCCTACCTTGACTTCAGCAAAGCTTTCAACACTGTTCCACATAGAAGATTGATAAATAAGCTGGGTAGGCACGGGGTGGGTCAGAAGTTGGTCAACTGGGTGGCAAACTGGTTGACAGAGAGTGGTGGTAAATGGTATACAGTCAGAAGAGATGCAAGTCACAAGTGGGGTACCTCAGGGATCAGTCCTGGGGCCAGTCCTCTTCAATATCTTCATTAGTGACATTGCAGATGGACTAGAGGGTAAGGCTTGTCTGTTTGCAGATGACACCAAGATCTGCAACAGAGTAGATGATCCAGATGGGATGGGCAGAATGAGAAGAGATCTGGATAAACTAGCAAAATGGTCGGAAGAGTGGCAAGTAGGATTTAATGCAAAGAAGTGCAAGATCATGCACATAAGGAAGAGAAACCCTGAAGCCACCTATAGGGTGGGAGGGGAGTTGTTGGCAATCACAAAGGAAGAAAGAGACTTGGGCATCATCATCACTGATGACCTGAAATCATCCAAGCAGACCTCTAAAGCAGTAGGTAAGGCTAGGGGGATGTTAGGGTGTATTAGTAGGGGTATCACAAGTTGTAAGAGGGAGGTAATAATCCCTCTTTACAAGATACTGGATAGGCCCCATCTGGAGTACTGTGTGCAGTACTGGAGGCCACACCTTCATAAGGACATTAACCAAATTGAGGCAGTCTAGAGAAGGGCAACCAAAATGGTGCAGGGACTGCATCAGAAGACATATGAGGACAGATTAACAGAACTCAATATGTATACCCTTGAGCAAAGGAGGGAGAGAGGTGATATGATCGAAACATTCAACCACCTTAAGGGCATTAACAATGTGAAAGAGTCTAACATGTTTAAATATGAGAAAAATAGCAGGACAAGAGGACACAGCATGAGATTAGAGGAAGGCCGATTAAGGGGGAATGTGAGAAAATTCTTTTTCATAGAAAGAGTGGTGGATGCATGGAATGTCCTACCTCAGCAAGTGGTGGCTATGAATACAGTGCAGGGCTTCAAACAGGCATGGGATAGGCGTAAGGGAGCAATACAGATGAGTATGAATAGATAGGCCACTGACAGAGCAAAGGCCAATGGCACATTTATAAGGCAGAAAAAGAAATGGGCAGACTGGATGGGCCTTGCGGTCCTTATCTGCCGTCAACCTCTATGTTTCTATGTATATACTCTTCTTGCAAGTGAAGGAAAATCAAAGATAGACCAAGTATGCTCTAAAAAGAATTTTACTAAAATAGATAAAAATATGTAAAACACAAAATACAGAACTGTTATATCACAAGACATACAAATCTTTCAAAAGAACAAGGTTTAAACAGTGCAAATTCCTACAAAAATATTTAGATTTTGTCTATCTTTCTAAATACCTGTTTAAAAGTGCCCACAGATGTTTCCTTGTCAGAGTCTAGATAAAAGTGTCTCTGGAGTAAAACAGAATATTCCTTAAAGCAAACTGTATTGGCCAACCCCTTTTTTGGTGAGGTCACCTAGCTCCTCCTCTGTCAGAATATATAAAAAAATATATATTTAATAAAAAAAAACAGGATGTCTTTTTCAAGAATTAAATTCTGAAACCTCAGCATACTCATATGTTCTTCAAATGACATCTCTTTGATCTTAATCAATATTTTCTCTCACACAGGCATCAGAGGAACATTTACAACTTTGCGCCAGTTTGCTAAACCTAGTTTCCCCTTCTAATGTCATAATCCTTATTTTTATGATTTCCCTCTTAACAGCAACATCTATAATTAACTTAGAAAAGTCTGTAAATGGCTTCTGGCCTGCCATGTAACACCTGGTATCTAAAACTGGTGTGTGTGTGTGTGTGATCTCACATGCTGTTTCAGCATTTTCTCATGGCTTTCATCTTTCAGCTGAAAGCTGGAGGGGGGGGTGAGGTCACTCCTAGAGCACCAGATTTCAGCATCTCTCATAACAGACAGTCCATGTCCCATTTTGAAATTACAAAAAAAAATGATACTACAGCACTCAGAACTGGCTGTCCACATCACATTGGTTAACTACGATCTGCAGCTTATCCGTTAGGTAGGGAAATGGGCAGACTAGGTGGGCCAATCGGTCCTTATCTGCTGTCAAATTCTATGGTTCTATGTTTCTCTAATTGTTTTTTTAGTGATTTAAACAGTGGCCTTCAACTTTCACTTTCCACTGCTGGAAGCCACCATTTCATGAGCAGCAGTAAGCTTCCTGAGCACACTTTATGCTAATATGTCCTGCCAACCAATAGCAGAGGTCAGACAAGCATATTAGCATAAAGTGAGCTCAGGAAGCTTACTGCTGCTCATGAGATGGTGGCTGCCAGCAACAGAAAGTAAAAGTTGTGGTAGGTGTTTTAAATAATTTAAAAAAGTTGTTACTGTCTGATAGCACTAATTGAGAGTTTCTGTAGTGTCTGAGGAAAGCTGTGTCTTTTCTAGCATTTTCCTTTAAGTTCATTTTGAGTCTTTTTTTCTTTCTTTTTTTGTTTCTTAGTTATTACACAAAAACTTTACATATAACTCATTTTCTAAGTGCAATAGTACCATCCAGGGTGGGCAGTTGGGCCTCATTACACACCTAGGTGGCCCAGTATTGCACAATACCATCCACCCTGTTGGGTATTATTGCTTGCTTACACGCATCTAAACAATTAGTAAACCCCACCCCCCCAATCTTAAAATTCATTACAAAAAATGGGATCTTGGGGTTTAAACACGGAGCCCAGTGAACAGGCAGCTTGAAAGGAGAATCAAAAACTGAGGTCATTGTACAGGTCGCTAGAAAAGCCACACTCAGTATATTGCTTGTTTGCTGTCTATATTGGGCACCATAATACTACAGAAAGGTAATAAAATACTATAGAGAGGTAATGAAGAGGGCAACTAAGCAGGTTTGGGAACTGAGTGAGAAAAGAGCTACGAAGAACGACTAACTGAAATCTAGTTGCTCAGTCTAGGAAGAGAAGAATCAAGGACAACCTAATTCAGATGCATAAAATGATTCAGGGTAGTAAATGAATGGATGGCTTGAATATAATAATAATAATCATCTTTATTTGTATAGTGCCTTTCCAATATCAAGGTGCTGAACACTAAAAACAGATAAAACAATTAAATAAATAGATCAATAAAATACCCAACATTCAGAGTAATTACATAAATAAAACAAATAAGCAGGGTACATTCTGTACCAGATGTGTGTGTTTTTAGAGCCTTCTTAAAGCCCTTCATGGTCGTGCACTCACGTATCTGACAGGGTAGAGAATTCTGCAGAGCATGGGCCACGTACATAAATGCATGGGCCCCAGATGACTTAAGACTCACCCTGGGAATCTCTAGCAACCCCTCATCAGCTGAGTGGAGCAGTCTTCTGGGGAAGTAGGGAACCAGGAGCTCTTTCAGATAGTCCGGGTCCAGTCCATGTAGGGCCTTGTAGGTCAGAAGCCCGACCTTGAAGGTGATCCACCACTGAATAGGCAGCCAGTGCAGGTCGCACAGCACTGGTGTGATGTGACTTGCATGTGGGGTCCCCATCAACAACTGGGCTGCAGTGTTCTGCAGTAGCTGCAAGTGGTGCATATCAACCCCCAGAAGCCCTATATGAAGGGACTTGCAGTAGTCAAGGCGCAAGGTCACAAAGGCGTGGACCAATGTAGGAAGGTCGCCAGATGGAATGAGGTGCTTAACCCTGGTGATGTTCCTCAGATGATAAAAAGAGGACTTGATGACTGCCAACACCTGCGAGCGCAGAGTCAGCCCATCATCAAGAATCACCCTCAGGTTTCGCACCCATTCAGAGGTAAGAAGCTGGTTGCCCCCCCAGAGAAAGTCCAGAGGGTTGACCAGTCCCCAATCCCCTGTCCGGTGATCAGGATCCACCACCATCACTTCAGTCTTACCAGAATTCAACTTCAACCAGCTGGAGCTCATCCAATCCTGGATTTCAGCGAGGCAGTTGTTAAATACTGAGCACGCGCTATCCTGGTCAGGTGCAAAAGACAGGCAGAGCTGGATATCATCAGCATAGCAGTGCAACCACAGCCCATACCATCTTACAATGTCTCCGAGTGGCAGCATATACACTGCGAACAACATGGGGGACAACACCGGGCCCTGAGGGACCCCACATGGCAGAGAGAATGGCTCAGAGGAGAAAATCCCCAACAAAGAAAAAGAAAAACCAACAAAGAGAAAATAACTAGAAGGTACTGCAAACAAATCCAGGAAATGATCATCAGGGAGCAAAGGAGGCATTTCAAACAGAGAGGCACTTCCAAACAGCGATTGTTGAGTGCCTGGACTAATCTACTGGAGTTAGGGACTGATGCACAGAGCTAACTCCATTTTTTTCCATCTAGATTTTTCTCACAGGTGGGCCAGCTCCAGTGGGCTTTCAGCCCTGTCCCTGCCTCTCCCACCCAGCATCTTACCAAACTCTGGTGATACAGAAGCAGGGAGTAGGCAGGCAGGGCTTCACTGGTCTGAAGCTGTCCCTTTTTCCATTTTCTTCCCTGTTCCCGCATGCTGGGGCATGCACATAGACATGCACTTGGGGAGGCATGTGCATGCCCCTGAGTCACGCAGCACTCCATTCTACTGCCCTTCTAGACCCACACTGAGGTGGCAGTTATTTGGTGGAGCATGCAGGTCCTCCCCACCAAGAAAGGAGAGCAGCTGTCAGGTGCTCAATCCTTTCCCTCCCTGGCTGACCCCCAGCAAGCCGTGCTCGCCGCCGATGGCAGGAGGTAAGTCACCAGCACCTCAGCCCTCCACACTACTGGGCCAAGCAAGAGCTAACTCCTTTAATGGGGAATGCTTATGTGTACAGTCTCATACCTAATGTGTGGGGCTGCACCTGCTGTATGCTGTACCCACTAGTGGGGCTATCTGAACTTTCATTTTCAGAAGTCATTCTAACTTATATCTGAAGAGCCTGCCCTCCCCAAAACCAAACTTTGAACAACTACCTCGTATGTGGCATCCTAGAAACCCCACCCACCCATCCATTCTATAAACAAATGCTCCCATGTGGCATCCTGGAAACCTACCCGCCCATATGATAAACAAATGCTACTGGTGTGGCATCTTAGATCCCAAAACCATACTACTGAAAAATGCCTCTTGTGAGGCATCCTAGAACCCCCACCACCTATATTATAAACAAACCCCCTCTTGCATGCCATCCTAGAACCCCAACTACACTATAAGCAGATGCCTTGTGTGTAGTATCTTAACCCCCTTCCACCATACTATAAACAAATGCCTCCCATGTGGCGTCCTATAGCCCAACACCACCCATACTATAAACACATTTCTCTTGTGTGGGATCCTGGACCCCCCCCAAACCATACTACAACCAAACACCTCTCATGTGATATCCTAAACCCCCACCACCCTAAACCTCTATCACCATACAATAAACAAATGCTTCTCATCTTGAACTCTAGAACCCCCCCCACTATACTATAAACAAATGCTTCTTGTGTGGCATGCTTAAACCCCTCAATCATACTAAAACAAATGTGCCTCATGTGGCATCCTAGACCCTGCAATCATACTTTTAACAAACACCTCGTGTGGCATCCTAGAACCCCCCACCGTACTACAAATAAATGCCATGTGTGTGGCATCCCAGCCCCCCCACAATACTATAAAGAAACGACTCTTGTGTGGTATTCCAGAACCCTCCAAACCATACTATAACTAAACAAATGCCTCATGTGTGACATCCTAGAACCCCCCCACCTGTACTATAAACAAATATCTCTCGTGTGGTATGCTAGAACCTTTCAAACCACATAATAAATAAATACCTTAGGTGTAGCATCCTAGAACCCCCCATAATATGAATAAATGCCTTTCATGTGGCATACTAGAACCTCTGATCATACTACTGACAAACACCTCTTGTGTGGCATCCTACAACCCCTCAGCCCATTATAAACAGATGCCTCTTTTGTGGCATCCTAGAACCCCCATCCACACTATAAACAAATGCCTAACATACAGTATTCTGGCAAGGCAATTTTATTTGTAGAGCACCCAATCCTGAAGGCTCTAGGCGCCTAACAGAGATTATAACAAGAGCACAGGAATAAAACAAACATGAACAAATATAACAACAGCAGTTCATAAAATACTAAACACAGCAATTAAAATGATAAATGGGCTTTCAGACTGTCGCATATGAGGACTAGATCAAGATGGAATCAGGAATCTGTGAAAACCAGGATAAAGAGGTGGGCCTTTAGCCTCTGCTTGAACACCTCAATCGAAGGAGCCTCCCAGACTGAAGGTGGTAGTGAGTTCCACAGGGTCGGCCCAGAGATGCTAAATGCGTGATCTCCTGAGGTCCTAAGCCAAACCCTAAGAACATCCAGGAGGCCCCTCGAAGTGGATTGGAGGGATCGAGCAGAGGTCGCCGGTGTCAGGAGCTCTGACAGGTAACTAGGATCTAATCCAAACAGTGCCTCAAAGAAGAGACGACCCACCTTGAAAAGGACTCTCCACCTGACCGGCAGCCAGTGCAGAGCCCATAGGACCGGGGTCACATGACTGGACCTTGAGAGGCCCGTCAGTAACTGGGCCGCCACATTCTGCACCAGCTGCAGTTTGTGAAGGGTCCCTCCTGTGACCCAAAAGTACAGAGAGTTGCAGTAGTCAAGCCTGGAGGTCACAAAGGCATGCACTAGCATTGGCAGGTCCTCGGGTGGAATGAGGGGCTTAAGTGGGCAATGTTCCACGGATGGTAAAAACCACTGCTGACAACAGACAACACCTGATCTTCAAAAGTCAATCTGTTATCAAGGATCACATCCAGATTTTGCACCCTCGAGAAAGCCACCAATGGAGCAGATCCCAGGAGAAGCCCTGTATCAGCCCCAGGTGGCAACCCATCCTATCTGCAATCAGGCTCAATCACCAGCACCTCTGCCTTGGCTGGGTTTAGTCTCAGCCAGCTGGAAGCCATCCAGTCATTGATTTTAGTCAGACAGTTGTTAAGCACGTTGACAGCTCCTTATGTTCCAGGGGCAAAATACAAGTACAGCTAGGTATCATCTGCATAACAGTGAAACTCCACATTGTACTGATGAATGATCTCACCCAGGGGCAGCATGTACACTGCAGACAGCATGGGTGACAAGATCGAGCCCAGTGGCACTCCACAAGATGGGGGCATTGGGGAGGAGGAGAAATTCCCCATCACCACCCACTGCACCCTGTTTGAGAGATAGGATTCAAACCATCTGATGAAAGTACTGGTGAGTCCACGAAACTCACAGAGCCGATCAAGAAGCCCAACGTGATCCACAGTGTCAAAGGCTGAGGAGAGATCGAGGAGAACAAGAACTGACCTGTCTCCTCTATCTATAGCCCTGAGCAGATCATTATGTACCCTCACTAGAGCTGTTTCTGTGCTGTGTCTGGCCCAAAAACCTGACTGAAATGGCTCACAGATGTTTGAGGACACCAGGCGATCCTCAAGCTGTTGTGCCAATAACTTCTCAACAACCTTGCCCGAAAAGGGCAGGTTGGAGATAGGGCGGTAATTCGCCAGGATGTCAGGGTCACGGAAGGGTTTCTTTAGGAGGGGCCTCACTAGCACTTCTTTCAAAGCCGCTGGGAGGACCATCACCACCATTGAACAACTAGCAATCCTGGGGAACACTGGGTCAACAGCCTCTACAAATCCCATTAAGAAACGCGTTGGGGATGGGTCCAGTTCACAAAAAGTGTGCTTCAGCTCCAAGATCACCTTAGTCACTTCAGACACCTCCACTGGCCAAAACTCCTCCCAGACAAGCAGACTGCCTCTGAACCCTCAAGCTTGACTGTTGTGAGGTGAATGCCTCCCTGGTGGGATCCACAACTGGATGTCTGACACTGTCGGAGAAAAACAAAGCAAACTCCTCACATGCAGTGAATGACAATGTTTTTTTCAGCTGCAGGCGGGGTGAAAAAGCCTGTCTACAGTCTGAAATAGCTGAGATGGTCTGTTTTTCCCTGCAGCAATTTATCTGGACAGGAATTCTGTCATCTTATGGGAAATTATCCCCTGGTACTCAACATAGTGAGCACGCAGGACCAGCCTATCAACCTCCAGTTGGGTCCTCCGCCAGCAATGCTCCAACCTCTGACCCTTGATCTTCATCACCTTGAGGTCTCCATCAAACCAGGGGGAACTCAAGTGAGAAGATCTGGGTCATATGCGAACTGGTGTGAGTGCATCCAGAGTTTCGGAGATCACCCTATTATAAGTGGCCACCGCCTCTCCGGAACCAATCGCACATGCCACATCAACCCGAGATAGGTCAGCTAGCACCAACAATCCCTCAGGGCACACACCCCTTAAAGGGTGATAGCTGACCATCTCCATGGGGGGAAGTACCAGGGGGGCCCCAAATGTGAACTCCATGGTACAGTAGTCAGACCAAGCGACCCAATCAATTTTGAGGTTATTGACCTCAAGACACAGCTGGAACACCAGATCAAGTGTGTGGCCATGCTGGTGGGTTGTAGAAGCAACAGCTTGTGACAGGCCCAGTGAATACATCAGCTGGAGGAGGTCGTAAAGCAGACGTGGAGATTCATTGTCGATCCAGGCATTGAAGTCCCCCAGGATTAAACACCTGGGGGACTCCAATACCTGGTCAACAATGAAGTCCGCCACCTCCTGCAGGAAATCTCCACCCACCCCAGAAGGGCGGTAAATGAGGAGAATCCTGCAACCTGCACCCCCGCATATGGAACCCTGCAACCATATTGTAAACAAATGCTTCATGTGTAGGATCCTAGAACCCAGTAACCATATTATAAATGCCACTCATGTGGCAATCTAGAATGCCCCCGATCGTACTATAAACAAATTTCTCTCATATGACATCTCAGAACTCCACAAACCATACTGTAAAGAATAGAAATGCTTTGTATGTGGCATCCTAGAACCCCCCAAAATGTACTATAAACAAATGCCTCAAATACGGCATCCTAGAAGCCCCCTTTAATACTATAAAAAAACACCTCTCGTATGACATCACAGAACTTCCCCACTCCCACACCTGTCAGCTGATGTCACCAAGAGGATTAGCACTGGGAGAAACATAGGAATATAGGAAGGTATGGGCAAAAAATAACCACACTGGCTTTTTGAGTTTGCCCGCTGCTGCTTAGCGAGGGTAACCGTCAATTCTCCTATTGTCCACATACTTATCGTGCTGTGTTATAAAAGACCACACTGTTCTGCTATTTATCATACTAGACTGCAAGCTGTTCTAAGTTGAAAACCAGTCTCTGGGTGAAGAAATGGCTTCTGCTTCACTATTAACAATCATCCCAAATAACTGATAATCATGGCTTCTAGTCGGGTTTGATTTTTCATGGTTTAATGCAGACATTCCATGAAACTGGAGTCCCTGCTTGTTTTGCATAACAAGAGCATATCACCTCTCATTCTTCTTCACTAATGTGTATAGGTTAAAGGATTTTAGTCTCTCCCCATATTCCATGTCTCTCAAGCCCCTTAGCAGTAATGAGGGACCAAAAACTGAGCCCGTAACTGTAGCTGAGGTCACCTCTGCTCGGTTTTCACCCATGAGGTCAAAGGTAATGGCCCAGCACTAGCCAAAGCACATCTCCACAACAGGGGAGTAGACACCAGCCCTTTTACAAAAGAAAGGTTCCTTGAGGAGCTGTCTAAATTAAAGGTGGACAGGGCAATGGGGCCGGATGGAATACACCGAAGAGTTCTGAAGGAACTGCGGGAGGAACTTGCAGCCCCACTAGCCAAACTATTTAACAAGTCACTGGAAGATGGCATAGTACCACAGGGCTGGAGGAGGGCCACAGTTGTGCCATTGTACAAGAGTGGTAGCAGGGAGGTAGCAGGAAATTACCGCCCAGTCAGCCTGACCTCAGTGGTGGGTAAAGTGATGGAGACATTACTTAAGGAATGGGTAGTGGAGTACTTGAAAGAAAGTGGGAAACTTGACCCAAAGCAGCATGGCTTCAGGGCAGGATTCCCATGGCAAACAAATATGATAACATTATTTGACTGGTTTACAAGAGTGGTGGACCAAGTTGTAGCTGTGGACATGGATCTCTGGATTTTAGCAAAGCCTTTGATATGGTTCTACACAGAAGGCTAGCAAATAACTTGGAGCAAACATGCATAGGTCAGAAAGTGGTCAACTGGATAAAAAGCTGGCTATAGGACAGGACTCAGAGAGTTATGGTAAATGGCACCTTGTCCCAGGAGGGGAGGAGTAACCAGTGGGGTTCCAAAGGGATCAGTGCTTGGCCCAATCTGTTTCAACATATTCATCAGCAATATTGCTGAGGGACTGAAAGGAAAAGTCTGCCTGTTCAATGATGATACAAAGATCTGCAACAGGGTGGACACACAGGAAGGGGTCCAAGGAATGGAGGCAGATCTAAGAAAGCTTGAGGAATAGTCCAAGAACTGGCAGTTAAGATTCAACACCAAAAAAATGTAAGATAATGCACTTGGGTAAGAGGAACCCAGGAAATAACTATGTCCTGGAAGGGCAGCAATTGGAAAAGACAAAGATGGAATGGGATCTAGAAGTTATGATATCAGACGATTTAAATGAAGGAAAGCAATGTGAAAAAGCAGCAAAAGGGCAAGCGGCATCCTTGGATGCATAGGTAGGGGTATTACTAGCAGAAAGCATGAGGTAATCATCCCACACTATAGGTACTTGGTGAAGCCTCACTTGGAGTACTGTGTGCAGTTGTGGAATCCACACCTAAGAAAGGACATAGACCATCTGCAATCCATGCAGAGGAGAGCCACCAAGATGGTGCAGGGACTGCACCATAAACCTTATAAAAATAGGCTCAGCCAGTTAAAGCTATTCTCCCTAGAGCAGAGAAGGAACAGAGTAGACATGATAGAAACATTTAAATTTGGTAAAGGGATAAACGCAATACATACCGGTAACCTCTTTCAGGAAAATAGGACTGTGTGTACAAGAGGGCACAACTTACTCTGGTTGGTGGTAAATTCAGAACCAATGTTAGGAAGTACATTTTCACAGAGAGGGTCATGGACCCTTGGAACAGCCTGCCATCTGAGGTGGTGGCAGCTAAGACTGTCCGAGAATTCAAACAGGCATGGGACAGTCAATGTAGTCACCTCAACAAGAGCAGTAGTTGGGGGTAGACATCTCTGGCAGACTAGATGGATCACACAGTCTCCTTCTGCCTGCAAATTCTTATGTTCTTATGACCATGGATCTATCAAGTGGCATCAAGATATTTCTAATACTGCTAGCAAAGCCTGTCTTGTTACAATCAATTATCTTGTGGTACTTTTTGGCAAATTGCTTTACATTGAACTACAGTCTTCAATTTATTGTTTATTGTGACACCCAGGTCCCTGTTCTGGGTAGTTTCCCATAATGGATTCTTCCAAGGTGATATTTTTGACATTTAAATTCTCTTTTCTAGATGTATATATCCTCAAGAGAAAAAGAATGAGTTAGACCCATTAGGAGTGGGAGATAGCGCAATGGCCTTTTCCCATCTAAACTACCAAGTACCACGCATTTATTCATGCTGAATTTAATTTTGGACTCTAATGAGTAGATGATCCAGGGATTCAACTAATGGTTAGGCATCCTGGAGCTTTGCAACGCTCTTATTAGCTGTTTGCCATTTTATTTTATGCTCCTTCCAAGCCAAAGTACAGGATAAGTTCAGTTATTACTACCTGTACAAAGCCTTGGGAACAGAGCAAAACTGCTGAATGTTGTGTTGCAGAATTATAAATCTCCATGACACCTAGCCATCAGTTGAATCTCCCACAGTTGATCCCATTGGTGACATCAGCAATCAGGGGTTCTGAGAAGCTGCACGATCTGTGTTTGTTTATAGTATTGCAGGAGGGGGAGTTGCAAGATATCCAGATATAAACTGGAAAATGGTCAGATAGCCATAAAGGTAGGAGCTGTGGACACTGGGCACAGCAAGTGTGAGCCTATAGTATATATTTGAGCATTCCTTATTTTTATCAAGATTTTTCTCATTCCCTGACTTGTCCAACATCACCAACATTTATATGGATTTACTGGTTATCCACCACTTGCCCAGAACCTGGTAATGGTGGGTGCCGCAGGAGTGTAGCCAGAAATTTCCATTTTGTACACAATCTCCAACAGTTACACCCCCCCAATTAAAAAATGCACACATCCCTTCCAAATGGCACACCCTTCCAGACAAGTCAGATTGTTGTCAGATGATTCCTCTACTCTCTAAAGAGGTTATACGTGTATTGGACCCTCCTCAGTGGCCTTCACTAACCCAAATACTACAGATTAGAATGATAATATTAGCAGAGTGGCTTATGGTTTGTGACAGGCACTCAACAAAACTGTACACAAATGTGTACAGTGAGTATGCCTGTCTACACCCTTGGTGGGTGTTGAACCATGTCAGTTGTGCGTGGGCCTGTGGGGTTGCTGGCACAATGGTGTGCCAAGGCTTTTTCCTCTGGCTCCTGGTTTTCTCCCCAAGGGTGCCAGTGTTCAATGACTGTGGCACACATCCATTTAGGCTTCTGACAGCTGCCCATCCCATTGCTGCTGTCTTGCTGTGCTGCCTTTTAGCCTCTGCAGGTAGCAGACGAACAGCAGAATGCAGAGTCCCACCACCCTGTGGGAGGAGAACTCTCCCTGCGATGCTGTATTCTACCTCCCCTGACCAGTTGCTAATATACAACTAGGAGTTTTGAAACATGGGTTTTGAAAGCTCTACAAGTATGGCAGTTGAAGTGAAAGGTGCCTTTTTTCTCTTTTTTGCTGTGAACTAGATTTGGATAAACTATTATGTGCGTATCTTAAAGAGGGACTCTTTCCAAGTGCTACATTGCAGAATTAGAATAAGCATACCCCTAGTAAATCTCATACCAAAAATTAGGTTTCTACGTTACTTCATTTTAAAGTTATGAGCTATTTTGAAAACCCTGATTTCACTAAGTATTCAAAAATGCCAGTTTCAGTGAAGAGCCACTGATGATGATGTCAAATCCTGAACTCACAATCTAGTCCTCTCTGTCAGCAACCTTTTAGGACTTGCTTCTACCAAGTTTAAGAAACTGTAGTGTAGCTGTAATAATCCTTAAAAAAAATGACATAGGGCTGGCTGCAGTGCTTGCATTTCCAGAATGTTCAGATGCATGGCACTGTACTTTAGAACATGTCAGAAGGTGGTTTTGGAATGCAGCACTGAACTAAGGTATGTCAGGATGGTGCACAATTTTTAAATGTTGGGGGGACACGCAATCTCAAAATGCGACAGGGATGTGCCATCTCAAAACGTTGTGGGACAATCAGTTTTGGAATGTGACAGGGACACACATCGAGGAATCTGGTGGGGACTGGCAATTTCAGAATATAATGGGCTACACGCTGTTGGAATGTGACAGTACACACCATTTATTCTGAAATTGCTTGTCCCCGCCACATTCCAGAATTCTACGCACCCACCATATTTCAAAATTGTGCATCACATCCCCACCACATTCCAACATTATGAGTCCCAGACACATTCTAAAATTATGCACCCCTGCTATATTCCGAAATTGTGCGTCACTGCCACATTCTGAACCTGTGCGTCCCGCTGCATTTTGAAATTTTGCATCACCACCACATTCCAAAACTATGTGTCACTGCCGCATTCTGAAACTGTGCATCACCACCACATTCCGAAACTGTGCATCATCGCCACATTCCAAAACTGTACATCACCTCCACATTCCAAAATTGTGCATCACTGCCACATTACAAAATTGTGCGTAACCGCCACATTCCAAAATTGTGCACCACCACATTTCAATATTGTGTCACCACCACATTCTGAAATTGTACATCACCACCACATTCTAAAATTGTGCATCACTGCCAGATTCCAAAATTGTGTCACTGCCACATTCTGAAATTGAGCGTCACCACAAAATTCTGACTCTATGCATTAACGACACATTCCAAAACTGTGCATCACTGCCACATTCCAAAATTGTATGTCACTGCCACATTCCAAAATTGTGTGTCACTGCAAGATTCCAAAATTATGCACCACTGCCACATTCCAAAATTGTGCATCACTGCCACATTCTGAACCTGTGCATCTCTGCCGCATTCCAAAAACTGTGCGTCACTGCCACATTCTGAAATTATGCACCACCACCGCATTCGAAATCTGTGTGTCACCGCTGGATTTTGAAACTGCATCACCACTGCATTCCTAAATTGTGCATCACCCCCACATTCCAAAATTGCATGTCACTGCCACATTCTGAACCTGTGCATCACTGCCGCATTCTGAAACTGTGCGTCACCACTGCATTCCTAAATTGTGCATCACCGCCACATTCCAAACCTGTGCATCATCACCACATTCCAAAAATGGGCATCACCACTACATTCCAAAACTGTGCATCACTGCTGCATTCCTAAATTGTGCATCATTGCCACATTCCAAACCTGTGCATCACCACCGCATTCCAAAATTGTGCATCACTGCCACATTTAAAAATTGTGTCACTACCACATTCCAAAATTGTACATCACCACCACATTCCGAAATTGTGCATCACTGCCACATTCTGAAATTGCACATCACTGCTGTATTCCGAAATTGTGTCACCACCGCATTCTGAAATTGTGCATCACCACTGTATTCTGAAATTGTGCATCACCACCACATTCTAAAATTGTGTGTCACCGCCACATTTCAAAGTTCTGTGTCACCACCACATTCTAAAATTGTGCATCACCACCAGATTCCAAAATTATGCATCACTGCCAGATTCCAAAATTGTGCAGCACTGCCACATTCTGAAATTGAGCGTCACTGCCACATTCTGAAACTATGTGTCACCACAGAATTCTGAAACTATGCAACACCACCACATTCCAAAACTGTGTCACCACCACATTCCAAAATTGTACATCACTGGCACATTCCGAAACTGTGCATCACCACTGCATTCCTAAATTGCACGTCACTGCCACATTCTGAAACTGTGTCTCACCGCTGCATTCCGAAACTGTGTGTCACCGCTGCATTCCTAAATTGTGCATCATCACCACAATCCAAACTTGTGCATCACCACTGCATTCTGAAATTGTACATCACCACCACGTTCTGAAATTGTGCATCACCATTGTATTCCGAAATTGTGCATCACCACTGCATTATGAAATTGTGCGTCACCACCGCATTCCAAACCTGTACATCACTACTACATTCCAAACCTGTGCATCAGTGCTGCATTCCACAATTGTGCATCACTGCTGCAATCCAAAATTGTGCGTCACCACTGCATTCTGAAATTGCTCATCACCACTGCATTGTGTGACCACTGCATTCAGAAATTGTGCGTCACTGCCACATTCTGAAATTGTGCATCACTGCCACATTCTGAAATTGTATGTCACTACCACATTCAGAAATTGTGTGTCACTGCCACATTCCAAAATTGTGCATTACTGCCACATTCTGAAATTGTGCATCACTGCCACATTCCGGAATTGTGACTCACTGCCACACTCTGAGCCTGTGTCATTGCTGCATTCCACAATTGCAACCTGATGACATTTCGAAATCTCATACCTGCAGTATTTTAAAAATTGCGCACAACTTTGTCATTCTAAAGCCATGTTTGCCACTGCATTCCATTCCCTTCATCACATTCTGAAGTACTGTAGCTTGCATCTATGCATTATGGAAGTGCATGTGTTGACCCCCCCGTCCCCGTGTCAGTTTTCCTTTTTTAGATGTTTACTACACCTGCAGTTTTAAGTAACATAGGAGAAATAAGTCATATAAGGTAGCATGCAGGGACAACTAGGTTGTGAGTTCAGAAGGTGACATCATCAGCAGTTCTTCACTGAAACTGACTTTTTTGAACAGGCAGTGAATTAAGGGTTACAAAATGACTTATAACTGGAGCGTGTGCTGGCACTTGAAAGTAATGGAGGGCTGAATAAACCGAGCTGATGCTTCACCCACGATTCCCTCATATTTTAAGCTCATATATTTAAAAATTTCAGACAACTAGTTCACGTTCGTTTGTCGGAGTACAGCAGCTACCAGACAGGGTATATATTTCATGTAGGAGTGAAGTTTTCACTTTATAAACATTTTAATACCGCAGACCTCCACTTTGTTCCGAGATGCCAGCCAGTGCCTCAAAGATCCCTGATGACAGAAACGCTCTTCTCAGCAGAGAGGTCAGTTCTGACAGTACTAATGCCACTAAAAAAGACATAAATCAGTTAAAAACTGTGCTAGCAGATCTGTAATTGGACATTACAACAGCGCTGGCTAAACACAAGGAAATATCCTCTAAAACTGAAGCAAATTCTGCAAAACTTTGTGAACTCACAAGCACAATAGATTTCCTTCAGCAAATAACACAGAGGCAGAGCAGTCAGATCACCTACTTGTTGGAAAATTTAGATGATTTAGAAAATAGGGGACAACGTAATAATCTGAGGTTTTTGGGAGTGCCTGAAGGTGTGGAAGGGGGTAATATGGTAAACTTTCTACAACATTTTATACCAGATTTGTTGGGACATCAGTGGTCATGGCCACTGGAGATTGAATGTGCTCATAGATCTTTGGGCCCCAGGTCTGCTAATGGGAGACCCAGACCTATTGTTGCTTACTTTCTTAGATTTACCACAAAAGAGGAAATTTTAAAGCTGGCTAGAAATAAAAAGGTATTAAACTGGAGGGGGAAAGGATCTCAATTTATTAAGACTTATCCTCAGAGGTTGTTGAAAAGAGGAAAATGTTTTTTGATGTGAAACAGCAACTCCAACAAAGGGGGATTTTGTATCATTTTAAGTACCTGGCTACTTTGGTTATTCGTGAGGAGAAGTGATCTTATGTAAAATGTGACTAGGTACAAGATGCTTGGCAGGTTTTAAACATATACTGTACGGCCTCACAGACAAACTGCCATTATATTTTAAACACTGTACAGGGCACCCCTAGTGAGCAATGCTCAGATTCCTCAGCGCATGGCCTCCGTTCCAGAGTGCAGCATCACACAGAGCAGGTCACAGAAAAGCAAAACAACATAAATCCATTTCAGAGCCCAAAAATTTCTACCCCACACTTATACTCTTCTGTGCTTAGTGACAAATATTCTGGTCCTCATTCACCTGGCTTCAATAGGAAGGCAAAATCCTCTACTCGATCTTCCAGCAAACCAAGACCTGCAGCTTACAACCCGAGGAAACATAACAGGAGCCGGGACAGTGTGCGCTCCACTTCTTCAGGAGTTACCTCGGAACTGGAAAGAGTGAAAAGGTCAGCAAACAAGAAGTCCTACAGTTCTTTGCCACCCCCAGAAACCATCCTGCAACAAGGTTTGCAAGTATAGGAAATGCAGGTTTCCCATGTGTCACTTCCTGCTGCAACACAAAATATTCCCTGCAGTATGCTTCCGGTGTGATGAATGGAAAGAAACTAATGAAGCATATGGATTCAATTTAGTCTATACTTGCATATTTTTCTTTGACAGAGGTAAAGGTGAGACCACTTTGCTATTTTCAGGGTGTGAAGTGGAAAAAATTAAAGCATTACAAACAAGCCTATGTGTCAAGGCTGTGTTTATTTTACTGACATAACTATCTAAGTGGAACATGGGTTAGGAGGCTCTTTTCTTTTCTGACCCTGTAAGTGATGCATGGGGAAGGTTTATGCAGGCTGTTTGCTTTATGCTTTTTGGCTTGTCAGGAGACTGCTGGTCCAGCCAAATGTGTTAGCAAAAATGTATTTATGTATTTATTTGCATTTCAATTAATTTAATAAGTTACTCTCACAGTGGGCACTAGTAGTTTTAAAGGGTACCTAAATAACATTTTGACAACAAACTCTTCAAAAATCTGACCTCAAACAGGACTAAAGGAAAGGCTGCTGAATTCGTTAATGCTAAAACTACATTTATATAAGTTACCTAAATGTGGTTACAAAGCATTTGAAAAATTTAAAATCAGCCTTCCAATTAAAAAAAAACTGTCTTATATGCTTCTTAAAATGGCCACCAAATGTATTAAGTGATGACATCATCAGAGGCCAAAGTCAGAGAGCTATATGGCTCGCTATAGTGCTAACTAGTTCTGTATTCCCTTTGTATAGAATTGTTTCACCAAAATTGTCAAAGCCATGTGCATTATGTAGATCAATACTCATGGTAGGCTATGGTTCTGTTCATTTTGTTTACTTTAACATGCTGAAATTGTGTTTTAATCCAACTGACTTTCTGTTTGGCAAACCACAGTGCAGTACAAATCTTGATTTACCTGGTGGTCTAGTGGTTATGGTGGATCCAGGATGCTACAATGGGGGGTGCTGGGAGTGTGTGCATACTTGATATGCACTTTTAACATTTTCATGAAACCTTTATATTTTCTGCTATTATGCCTTTCTGGTATGTTTTTGATTGAAACTACAAATGTAATCCATATTTTTGAATGTAAACATTTGTACAATCAATAAATCAGACTTCTTCAACAAAATTAAATGCAGCAGCAACAGCAAGCAAGTACTTTACAATGGGGTACAGCTGCACCATTCACCACCCCATAGATCCACCACTTGTTTGTAGCAAAGTTCTTCTGTAGTCCAATGCCAGAGTTCATACTTTCTGGGAAATCAAAAATATGCTTGTCTTTTCTTCTCTTTTTTACCCATGGGAAATAATAAGAAGAATCAGTATTTATATAGTGCTTTCATACACAATGTATCCCAAAGTGTTTTACAAGCAATGCTAGACTGGTAGTGAAGTGACTGAATGTGTAGTGGCAGCCAATTCACACATTAATACCCCCACATAGCCTTGGGCAATTACATGAACTGGTTTTATGGGAAGGGGAATGTTGGCCAGGACAATAGGGTCAGGTAGTGCTCATGGTCCTGGCAGCCCCACATCTTGTTTCTCACAGTGATCTGCTCATATTTCTCCCCTTCTGTCTTCCCCCTGCCCTGAATATAGCAGTACCTTGCAGGAGTGGCCTTCTCAGTCCCCCTCTGGTATTCATTCTCACTACTTCTCCCCACACCAAAAACTGGTGAGCTCATCACCCTTGTGCATCATGAATGTGTGTAGTACAGTCCCCAGATTTTTTGACATATGAAAAATAAACAAATCTTTCCAGTAAGTCAGGCTGATAGCAGCAGGGAACAAGGGGAATTATAGGCTTTCCTATCCTTAAAAGATTAGGCTACCTTTGATTAGGCAATATTAAATGATGGGTGTGCACATCATTATGCATGTCATTTAATAGTGCCTAATCATAGGTGGATTAGATCTTGTATGGGTAAGAATGCCTATGTTTCCCTTTGTGCCCTGCTGCTATCAGTCTGGTTTACAGACAATCATATTTATTATTAATATGTAAATATGACACGGGCGACTGCACTAACCACATTCATGATGCAGAAGGGTAGTGAGTGCACCAGGTTTTGGTGCGGAGAGCAGAAGAGAAGAATGAATGCCAGAGAGGGACTGAAGAGGCCATTCCAGCAGGGCACAGCTATATTCAGGTTAGGGGAACACAGGAAGGGGGATGTTTAGCAGATCATTGTGAGATCTGAAATGTAGGGCTGCCAGCACCATGATCACTACCTGACAGTGAATGAGAGCAGCCAGTGATGACAAATACTCAGTGGCAGGGCTGCACTTAAAGTGTTATTTGAATTCAGTGTAAATAAATTACCCTCAGGTGGTAGTGGTGGTGAGGGGTGTGTTGACGTTTGTTAGGACAGTATTGAGGGAGCTATGTATAGGTCATTCAAGATTTAGAAGGGTGGTAGCCAACCAGCTTGCATTGTGGAGTAGGGCACTAAAAATTACTGGAGAAGATTTGCAGGGAACTGTCCTGCAGGGTTCTGCAGATCACAGGTAAAGGAGTAGACTGACACTGGAAGTCTGGTGGATTTGCTTAAGGCATTAGTATGTCTATCCTGCTAATAATATTGTTATTCATAGTAAGTACAGCCCTTATGAGGGCATGAACAGCAGTTTTTCTGGTGAGTCCTGAGGCTTATTGCTTGGCCCTCCATGAAGATCCAATTGTTGGTTAATGAGGCGGGACAAAAACACAACAGGGGAACTGTACATACTGCCTTCACTGTGCAGAAGGGTGGTGATCCACTCAGTGTTTACTGTGGGAGCAGACATCAAACATTGAAAAAGTGAACTTAAGTGTGATTTGGGAGGTCTTTTTTAAACAGTGCCAGCTGATGATCTGTATGTAGGTATGCACAGCTCTCTGAGGTATACGATTACAGTCTCAGGTGTGATAATTCTCTTCATGAGACAGCAGGCTCATATGCAGCCCCAGGCAGTACTAAGGACATGGTATGGATGGTGGGGTGTTCAACAGAAGTCAGGCTAGGTGCAGGGGATTCACTTGGAAAAAGAATACAAGGGAAGCTTTTTTTTGTGTGGATTAATAAGAATGCATGAGATTTGGAATTGGACCAGACTGGTACTTCGCTGTGTGATCCTGAGCAAGTCACTTGACCTCCGTGTGCTGCCAGGCCACATCTGTAAACAAGGTTTCAGCATAGTGTGTCTCTCCTGGTTAACAAAAAAAAATTCAGGGCATCACATAACCATCAGGTATTTGAAGTGCTGTACTGTTCTGCAGTTTGCCAAAGAGAAAGTCGGCTAGATTGCAAAACATTTTCAGCAAGTTAAAGTAAATAAAATGAACAAAATCATAGCCTAACATGTGTACTGATCAAAATAATCCATATGATAACACATGGTGTTGATCATTCTGGTAAAACAATTCAAAACAAAGAGGGAAAGAAGAACTAGTTAGTCTATAGGAATCTATATTGGTCTCTGGCTCTGGCTCCAATGATGTCATCGTGACTCATCACTTAACACAGTTGGCAGACATCTTAGGGAGAAGGCAAGGCAGTTTTTTTGTAAGGGAAAGGCTGATGTTTACATTTTTCAAAAGCTATGAAACTGCATTTATGTTATTTACATGTAACCCCTCACCCCTGCCTTTTTAGCAAAATGACAGGTGGCATGCTGTTGAAGCTGACAGCAGTACCTGGTGAGGACTGGGTTTGGGGAGGATGAGGTTACTCAGCACAGGGGACCTAGGTTTGGCTACTCTGCACAGGGGCACCCAAATAAATCCGAACACAGGAAGCAATAACTGTAATGTCCAGAACCAGGAATGGGATTCTCCAGTGTGGCTTTTATTCACATCCAAGCTGAACAAACAAAGCATAGACGGACCCCCACGGGGCTACATTCCTGGTAATGCAGATTAGAGGCTACAGAACACTTTATCACTATTTCCAGCCCTCAGGCTCTAAACCCACCAGGCACACAGCCCGGACTTGCTACACAGCCTGACTTGTACACTACTTGGGCTTTCCCCACTGGCCCGGCTCCCCCGCCGGCCACTTGATCCGCGGTCCATTTGAGGAATGAACCAATTATCCCGTTGTGGCTCCCCAAACCACACTAGAGCCTTCGACTCCTAGAGAGAATTTTCCTTACAATCCCACATCTGGGTACTTCCCTCATCACTGGCCAAGTGCCTGGGGTAAAGTAGAAATCCACAGAAGAAATCCGTAGAGGTGGACCTGGTCACTAAAGATGGGGGGCCACCCACCTCCAGCTCCCACAGCCCATACCCGGCCATTTCTCTAGAAACTGAACAATTCCTTTACTGAAAACTTTCAAATGTAGATTCTGGGTAGACGTCTGTCACATCTCCTCTACATATCATTTTCATCCCAACAAGCTCTGGACTTGAACCTACTTTTACTTTGCTTAGTCCATTACTCTAGGCTTCCCAATATTTAGTAGTTCAATCCCCACATTGTCACACAAGTCCCAGGGTAAAAAACATAGGCCCTTTTAGCAAGAGCAGACACTCACCCTCACATTGCAGGTGCCCCACAGGCGACTCACAAATCTTCTTGTTCTCCCAAATAAACTCTGGAACACATAGGCAGCTTTTCCTTTAGAAGCAGAACTAGGGGGTTGCCCCAGGAATCTGCAGTGAACCCTTTCCTGCCCCCCCGAAGGGAGGGGGCACTGAGACCCGAGAACAGCAGTCTCCACCACTTCAATTATCTTCTGTGTCTCTCTTTTGGTGGACGCACACCCTTTTAAGCTAAAAGTAGCCCTCTGTCAGGGCTGAGGCTCCTAGAGCCTACACTGAGCTGCTGAGCTGCTTACTCAGCAAGCTCCCAACTTCAACTCCACACTGAACTGACTCACACTGACTGACTGACTTCAAAACTTCCCAGCGTTCTATACCAACTCCCTTGCTGCAGATTCCAATGTGGCTCATGCAGCTGCGATAGTTCTATTGGTGATGTCATCCCTCAGTCTCAGCTGAGACTGAGAACAGAGTGAGACAGTGTGAAACCCATTTAACTGGAGTTTCACAAGCTGCCTTCCCTGCCTACCACTAGGTCTTACTGGGATTCTAGTAACCCCAGGTAACAAGGGGGTTTCATACATAAATGCAGTTTTCGCATAAATGTAAATGGTAGCTTTTACTTTACCTCACTATGAAGCCAGATTTTGGAGTTTGCAGTTTTAAAAAACTGCTTGTTTAGGTATCCTTCAAGTAATTAAAACTTGCGGGTCATAATAAGTGATATGTGTGTGTATATAATCTTTAGTCTGGCAGTGTCTAGAGTCATGTGGAAGTTAATATCTACTCCTCTCATCCTTTACTGGTTATTTTGGCTCCTGTGGTTGTCTTTATATGTTGCTACCTGCTTTTCTTGTTTTTGTTTATATTGGTTACGTATTTTAGTATAACAGATAACAAAAAAAGAGCTTCTCAGGTGATACAGTTTTGTTATGAATAATAAAAGTGCTAGATAGTTTTAAAGAGCTAAAATATTAATAGTGGTTCATGTGGCCTTGATTTTATTTGCCTGGTGGAAGCTTGCATTAAGAGGCCTTGGCTTTGAGTCAGAAGGTGAAGTGGATAGTCTTATATTGGATGATCCTCGCATGCTTTTATTAGCTAGCAGTATCTAGCACAATAACATTCTAAATTTTGCAGGTTGTCTGACTGAGTAAGCTGAATGTTTAAACATTTTTTTGTTCTCTCTTTTCTGTTTTTAATTTTCTTCTGCTCTGTTTCTACAGCCTCTTTGTATCTCATTAATGTACACATGACTCAGGTATAATATTGGTTATATTTAAACTTTAGTAGTGTACTGCTTTTGCCTGTTGTAACTGGTAATGCTTGCTGGTTCTGAATGTTGCCTATTAAAAGTCCACTTTGAATTAGATATGTGGGTTGAAGACATCAAAGTTGCAGGTTTCAGTGTTCCTAGTTTTTTTTTTACGCCTACGTCATCTTGGACTTGTAGGAGTCCAGTGGATGCGGGCGATACAGTAGAACACAACCTACTGTTTGTAGTTTACTTTTTAGTTTTAGTACTTCTTAATTTGAGAGTCGTAGTGACTAATTTTCTTATCTACTTGCACTTTGTTTTTTGTTTTTTTTTTCTGTTTTAGTTTTATATAATTAGATTATAGGAATCTTACTGTGTTCATTGTTTATCACATATATATTACCAAAAGCTAAGTTGTTACTGATAGAGTTAATTATCTTTACATTTGATTCTTACTAACTGCATTTAATTTTACTGTTTTTTGGTTTGTTTTTTTAAGATGGCTCTTACAGGTCACAGGGACTAGGATCCCCCATTAAAAGAACAAAGTATTGTTGTATTTAGTCAAGAACAATATTGATATTGCATTGCTTCAGGAAACTCATTCAATATATATTGAGGCTACAAAGCTAGCTAGATCCTGGGTTGTGTCAGTGGAATTCAGTGTGTTTAACTCAAAACAGAGAGGCACAGCAATATTAATAAGGAAAGGAGTAAACTTTCTTAAGTCTGATCACTTTGCAGATGTCAATGGTAGATTTCACTTACTAACAGGATCTATTAATGGATGTAAAGTGGTTATTGGTAACTTATATGCTCCTAATGCACAAAGAAACCTTTTTTTGACCACATTTCAACCAGGATTGGTTCTGTTAAGGATCATGAGATCATTTTGGGAGGGGACTTTAATGAAGTAATGGACCCCATTCTTGACAGGAATAGAACAGATTCTATGTGTGAGAAGACTAGGTCCCAAATTTCACTCATAAAAAGGTGGCAGACCTCAACTCAGTAGACAGTTGGAGGCTAGCTCATCCCGCGGATAGAGATTATTACTTTTATTCTGCCAGATGTAACTCTTATAGCAGGATTGATTACTTATTGCTTTCTAAAAACTTGGTAGGGGGTATTAATAGTGTCTGTCTGAATGACATTATGATTTAAGACCATGCCCTCCTAAAGTTATCAGTCTATATCGGAGGAGGACAGGAAAAAACTAGGAGATGGAGAATGAACAACTCTCTTTTAAATTATGCTGATTTCAAGCTTTGGCTGGGCAAAGAAATTGAAGACTATTTTCACATTAATGATAGTGATGAAGTTTCCAGAGCATGCTTGTGTGATGCCTTTAAGGCATTCATTAGAGGCAGAATAATAAGTTACTCATCTTATAGAAGAAGAGAAACACAAAAGGAGTTAGCAGAAAAGGAGAATGAGTTGCGTCTACTTGAAAAGGAATTCAAAAGGAAAAACAATTCTGATGCACAATTACTGTACAGAGTTACATGCTTAAAATATGAGATAAATAAGATTTATTCAGCCAAAGCAGAATATGCTTTGTTTAGAACAAGGCAGACTTATTGGGAAATGGGAAATAATGCAGGTAAGCTATTGGCATATAGGCTTAAGGCAAGACAAAGTCAGAATGTAATAGTGGGCACAAGAAATAACCAAAATGTTGAAGTAGTTTCCAATAAAGAAATAAATAATGAGTTCAGAGACTTCTATTTAAAGTTATATCAAAGTTTTTGGGATGCCCCAGATAGTATTATAGAGGAATATCTTAGGTCAGTTAAAATCCCAGCTTTAACAAATATGGAGAGAGATGAGCTGAATGGACCTATATCTATGACTGAAATAGCTCAGGCCATAAAAGATTTACCGTCAAATAAGGCTCCAGGTCCGGATGGTTTGCCAGCAGAATATTATAAGTTTTTGAATGTTCAGACTCCTATCCTTTAGAAATGTTTAAGGAGATACCAGTCAGAAAGGCACTGCCTGATTCAGTGAGAGAGGCTTATATTACCCTTATATTGAAACAAGGTAAAGACTCATTGGTGTGTGATAGCTATAGGCCCATTTTTAAAACTTTTAAATGTAGATTACAAAATTCTTTCAAAGGTGATGGCTACCAGAATTAAAATGCATGTTGTCAAGTTGATAGGTAAAGCGCAAGTAGGTTTTGTTCCAGGTAGATCAGGGGCTGATAACATTCAGAGATTGCTCAATGTCATCTGGCAGGCCTCTATGTCAAATACTCCAGCAGCTATTGTGGCTCTGGATTTCTGCAAGGCTTTCGATTTGCTGAAGTGGAAATATTAGTTTTCTGTTTTAGAACACATGAAAATGGGTGAGAACATAATTTCTTGGATTAAGACTTTATATAATTGTCCATCAGCTAGAGTAATAACAAATGGGCTAGTTTCAGAATCCTTCAATCTTTTAAGAGGAACTAGACAGGGATGTCCTTTATCCCCATATTTGTTCATTATGGCTATTGAACCATTGATTAGGAAGATTGCAGAGGAGAAAAGAATACGGGGGATCAAAACAAGTAATGAGGTCAACAAAGTCTTTGCATATGCTGATGATCTGCTAATCACAACTGAGAATACTAAAGAGTCATTTACTGTCTTGAGTAAAATGTTGGAGGGTTTTTCATAGCTCTCTTGGTTGTGTTTAAACTGGAATAAGATGCAAATATTGGCTATAGGACTGAGACCCCCCAAAATGGTAGGAGTGAGTGGGTCTGATCCAAAGGAGCAATTTAAGAATCAAATTACTTATCTTGGACTAGATATAGTGAAAGATATAGGCAAAGTGCTTGATCTTAAATTCTTGCCACTGCTAAAAAAATCTAGAATGTGATCTTTTAAAATGGCAGGATTTAAGCTTGTCTCTATGGGGCAAAATAAATGCCATTAAAATGATAGTTGCCCCAAGATTGTTTTATCTCTTTCAAAGTATTCTACTCAGAATTCATAATAAGATACTTAAACACATTGAAAGTTTAATGAGAAAATTCTTATGGGGGTCAAAACCACCTAGACTTTCTATCAAAAAGTTGAGAAGTCCTTGGTCAAAGGGGGGATTTGCTCTACCAAATTAAAAAAAGTATCATATTTCCTTTCTATTCAGGCAAGTGGTCAAATACATATCTGATGTAACTGGGACTGACACTCCAATGTGGTTGACTGTGGAGAAAGCACTCATCTCTCCATTTAAACTTTCTGATTTGTTGTTTATTAAGAGTCTAAAGCAAGTTAAAGATAACCCCTGTACAATTTCCTCGCTACACACAGTTATTGAGGTTAAGAATTTACTGAGTTTTATGAGTTTCCCTACTAACCTCACTGCAATTTGGAACAATTCAGATCTAAAATATGGTGGTAAGCCCTTGGATGAGGCTAACTGGTTAAGGGCTGGGATAACAAATGTAAGGGATCTAGTTGAGGAAGAATGTAAAACGCTACTTTCATTTGTTGAAGTGAGGAATACATTTAAATTGCAAAAGTATCAGTTTGTAAATTATCTACAGATTAGAAAGGCTTTGCAAGATTCTGTTTTAACTTCAGACTTTACCTTACCTGAAAATAAAGAATGGGCACAGGTAGTGAGGTTGGCATCATTAAGAAGAGAAGTGTGTTTGTGTTATAAAATGATAGCTAATGTTGAAAATACTATCTCACTTTCACAAGCATCCAAGTTGAAGTGGGAGACTGAATTGGGAGAGACTTTGACAGAGAATGAATGGGCAAGAACTTGGAGTAATGCGTACATGAGCTGTAGAGAGGTTCAAGGTAGTACAATTCAATTTAAAATTCTCCACTATTATTATTATTCCCCCAAACGCTTAGAAGAGATGAAGTATTTACAAGAGGGTCCTTGTTGGAGATGTCAGGAAAAACATGCAAACCTCTTACATATGCTATGGAATTGTCCAGTTATTAAAAAAGTTTGGAGCAATGTGCACAAAGTATGTGAGGCAGTAATAAATGTTAACTTACCCCTTTCAAGCAAACTTTTTATTTTAGGAATTGATTCAGAGCTACCTTTTTTAAGCAAGCCACAGAAGTATTGAATATTTGCAGTTGCCCTTGCATTGAAAAGATTACTTCTCTTTTACTGGAAATCTCCAACTCCGCCCTCAGTAAATGAATGGTTTAATAGTGTAGGGCTAATAGCTAATAATGAAAGAATGGCTGCAGTAATTAGTAACACGTTAGACAATTTTGAGAGAGTCTGGTCTCCATTCCTTGCTCTTTTGAGAAGTAGACTTTTAGCTAAATGATGAATTAACCCATTAAAATAAGTGATATTCAGAGTTTTGAATTCCAAGCATAAAGTCATATTGTAAAGTGTGTGGTAAGGTCTTTAAAAGTTTTTTTCTTCATATTTGGGAGTATTGTTGTTCTAGTTAGTTTATATATCTGAAATGTTGTCAGGAGGTGAATTGATTAATAATACTTGCTGATGCTGCTGTTAATTTTATTATGCTATATTGTTATTGTATGTATCAATTGTTCTTGTTTTCTGTTTTTTAAGAAAAAATAAATAAATAAAAACTATTGATTCAAAAAATGACTTGTAACCTTTAAATGAAGTAACTTACAGATCTGATTTTTGGCATGAGGTTGATTGAGGATATGCTGATCCAAATTCTGAATTTGCTGATGCCAAACAGTTTGGCCTCTGTCCCTCTTTAAATTGTGGAAAAACTATTGTGGTTATGTCTAAAATGTGGCTAAACTATCATGGGCATGTCTGAAATGTATCTAAACGTTCGTGGGCATGTCCTAAATATAAAAAAAACTATCATGGGTGTGTCTAAAATGTGGATGATCAACTAAGGAAGTGGTTGTAGCAGTTTGTAGGGTAGTAAATAATGATTTTTGTTTATTCCGATTGGCTTACAATAGACACCTGTTATATAATTTATGGTGAGTCATCTACAGAGCAGAATAGGGCAGTCACAATGAGCTAACATCTTGCCATCGCCTGCAGATCATATGTTCCTAAATTATTTGCATACTCTGGAACACAGAAGCGGCTAGCCTTTATTTTGAATAGAGACCATGACTCAGTGAGTTCAAACACAAACTTCAGCACAGCCCAGGTCAGCTGCAAATCTTTTGCACAGCTGTTGGGGGGAGCAGATACAAGTACTATATTCATACAGAAAACGTAGCACCCTACAGTACTTTATGGAGTAAAAAAGTGCTTCTCTTAGGGATGACTGACAGACATCACTGTATAACGTACTGTGATGAAAGGGCTTTATTGCCCTTTTGTAGTTTTTCTTCCTCTAAGGTTAACCCAGTACAAACATAATTTACAGGGAGGCATTAGCAATTTGAAAGAAATTACTAGCTCGGGGATCCTGGTTATAATCACTGAAGAGTTACTGACTCATCCAGTCCTCCCAGCTGTATAATGGGAAGAAATTAGACTCCACACCCAGTAAACAAGATATGACTCAGCTGGGCTAAAAAAATCTTTTAGGCCTTTCACACTTAATCCCTTAAAGACCCCCAGCATTATAGGGTACTCTTTGAAAATCTGTTTTTACACATTGTTCAACTTATTTTTCTCCTGTTCTCTAGATCTAGCCCCCTGCCAAGGACAAGTAGTAGATTTACTCTACTTTGACTTCAGCAAGGCATTTGACTCAGTGCCACACAGATGTTTGTTGAAAAAATCAGAGGATATGTGAACAGCAAGTTAGATGGGTAGGAAGTTGATTAGAGGAAGACAGCAAAGGGTGGTGGTAAATGGGGTCAAAATCAGGGGAATGGAAGGTCACAAGTGGGTTCCACAGGGGTAAGTCCTAGGATCAGTCCTTTTCAATATGTTCTCCAGCGACATAGGAAAAAGAACTCAGGGCCACATATGTCTCTTTGTAGGTGGCATTAAGTTCTGTGGAAGGGTAGACAGCGAGGAGAGGTAAGAGAGTTTCAGAGGGACTTGCAAAGGTTAGAGAGGTGGTCCAAGGTCTAGCTGATGAAATTCAACACCAAAAAGTGCAGGGTGATGCACAGAGGGAACAAGAACCACAAGAGTGAATACTGGATGAGAAGGGTTAACCTGGCCACTACTTTAGAGGAAAGGGACCTAGGAGTCCTCATAAGTGACTCTCTAAAACAAACCAGCCAATGTAACAAGGCCTTCAGCAAGACAACTAGAATGTTGGGGTGTATTGGAAGTGGGTTTTGATAGCAGGAGAAAAGAGATAATACTACCTCTCTACAGATCATTGGTGAGATCCCTTATGGAATACTATGCCCAGTTCTGGAGTCCTCACCTGAGGAAAGACAGAGACAAGCTGGAAACAGTGCAGCATAGGGTAACCAAAACTGATTCAGGGCCAACAGCGCAGACCTTATGATGATCCGTTCAGGGCACTGAGCATGTACTTGCTAGAGGCCAGCAGGGAGAGAAGTGACATGACAGAGACCTTCAAGTTTCTGAAAGGAATAAACAAGGTAAACTGTGAGGAATTATTTAGCAGAAATGGCAGGTCAAGTACAAGGGGACATGAATGTGAGCTGGAGAGGAAGAGATTCAGAAGGGATGCAAGAAAGTTTTTTTTTAATGAGAGCATGGATGAGCCGTGGAACAGCCTACTGGCAGAGGTGGTGGGTTCAAAAACCATTAATGGGTTCAAGTACAGCTGGGATAGAGTAAAAGGCTCGATAGTTACTTTATTTATTTATTTAGTTTTTGTTTACCGGGTAGGTGCACTAGACAAGAGCAATTGCCTATTTTCAGGCCTGGCCCGGGATAGTTACAAACAGCATGAGCAGCAATAACCGGGGTGTACAAATAAAACAAAAACATCAACATTGGTCAACCATAATACAGAGGTTTCCTATGATATTGTACTGGATAAGCATAGCCTATTTTCTAGAAAACCCAGTAGAGTTACAGACAGCATGGACAGTAGTAAACAGGTGAACCATACAATGGGTTTACATATAATAAGGAGGTAACCAGAACATATCCCATAAGAGCAGATTAGACACAAAATAAAATCAAGTGCTAGGAGCCCTGTGGAGAAAAGATGATTCCAGGTTAAGTAGGATTAAACAACATCAAACACATGAGCATTTATCCAACCTCATGAGGAATTTGTGAAGGTCACTCTTAAAAAACCCGATGAGTCTTAGCATGCCTTAAGGTTAAAGTAAGGGAGTTCCATAGCTTGGGTGAAAATGCAGAGAACGCCTGCTCTCCCATCTCAGTTACACATTTAGGAATGTCTAGGAGAGAACTATCTTCTGACCTTAGGGGGTATGCATGTGGCGTGTGCTTTAACATGCTGGCGTGCCAGCTCTTTAGAATACTGTCAACTATATAGCCTGCAGTGTAAAGCCAGTAGGATGATGAGGAGAGCCACCTGAGGCTTGAGTAGAGGACACAATGAAGTGTCTGCTGGGGCACTGACAAGGCAAAGCAGCAGATATTGTTGTAGCACATGTTCCATTTGTCAAGGATCCCTTTTTTGGGCTTCAAGATAGGTAACCAAACCATAGGTGAGCCCCGGCTGAGGTACACCCTGTGCAATAGCCAATCTAGCAGCAGCGGTGAGGGTATGCCTAACTTTATAGGCAAGCTCCAGCTTAATATTTACAGACTTGCAGCTGTTTGCCAGATGGAGGTTGAAATCCAGAACTGGGTCCAGAATGACTCCAAGGTATTTAAAGGATCCTACCACACTGAGTGGTGTACCACTAAGACCAAGGATGGTAAGAGAGAAAGTGCACTGAGTCTAGGTGCAGAACCAAAAAGCATGGCTACAGTCTTCTTGGTATTTAGAATGAGTCTATGTTGCCTAAGCCAAGAGTGCGTGAGATCAAAAACTACAGTCAGGGTTGAGTTTATCCTGGTTATATCTGCAGCACTTGTGTATAGCACCATATCATCTGCATAATGTCGAGCATGAGTCAGCCATTGAGGGCATATTGTTGATAAACAGGAAATAGTAGGGGACCTAGACCGGATCCTTGAGGGACAACAACTCTAGCCAGAGAGAGATCAGATTTAACTTTTTCAGTCTGAACAAACTGTTGATGTCTAGCAAGATAACTTGCAAACCAGGAGGTAGTAGATGATGAAAAACCAGGGAGGTAAGTTTAGATATTTAAAGTGGGTGATCCACAAGGTCGAATGCCTTAATGTGATTGATGAAGACTGCCCCATTTGCATGCCCTTATCCTTCCATCTTTTCATCATTTGTAAACTGTATAAGAGCTGTGGATGTGCTGTGCACCTTTCTGAAGCCACATTGCGCCATGGATAGTAAATTGTATTGGTGAAGGTGTTCAGTCACCTGGGTAGCCACAACCTTCTCAAGTAACTAATTCAGAGCAGAAATAATGGCTATGGCATTTCTCCATATTCCTGGTATCACCCTTTGTGTGGACCGGGATCACCCGAGTGATCTTCCAGAGCTTAGGGACAGATCCAGTAGCCAAGGACAAATTGAAAAGCCTAGTGACCAGAGCAGCAAGTAGAGGAACAGCAGTTTCTATAAACCTGGGTAATAACCCATCCAACCCAGCTGATCCATATGCAAGGATGGCTTTTAAGAGTTGAAGAACTTCAGTGCTAGAAGCAGACCTAAGATTGAATGGAGGGGCAGTCGATTCCACAGAACTAGATATTATGGGAGTGATCTGTCCAGTCAGCTTAGTATATTCTGTGAGATCAGAGAAACAGGTGTTAAGGGCACAAGCTGTCTTACTAGTGTTATTGCAATTTACTCCATCCAGTGCCATGTCAAATATGGAAGTGCAGTTTCCCTGTCCCATGTATGATTTCATATGACTCCAAAATCCATGGGAGTCACTTCCTGATGTCTGGAAAAGCTGCCTGGAGTAGGTGCTTTTAGCAGTTCACATAGCATGTTTACATTCCTTCCTCAATCTCTGTACTTCATCCAGTCAGCGGGAGATGTGGTAAGTTTGGCTTTTGCCCAGGATTTGTCCTTCCTCCTAATGGACGCAAGTAGGTCACTATGTAGCCATCTGGTCACTGATCCTCTGATTCTATGTTTCTTCAGTGGGACATGCTTGTCTTGTAGATCCTGAATAGAGGTTATGGAGACATTAAAAGCTTTCTCCATGTCTGACGTCTGGTAAAGAGGTGACCAGTCCACATAGTAGAGATCTGAGGTTAACGCACCTATGTTTAGTTTAGAGAAGTCTCTAAAGAGAATTTCCCTGGGCAGGGTCTTAGGGGAACTCGACTTCCACATGCAGAAAACAGGTAAGTGGACTCTAACAGATCAAAGCACCTGTCACCAGCACATGCTCGCTCCTGTTGGTAATGATCCAGTCTAACAGTGATTGACAAGTGCCAAGTGGTGAGATCCTTGTTGGGCAGGAGACCAGTTGTGTTAGGTGGAGATTCCCTATCTCAGCATCAAACTTGCCTGATTCTTTCCCCAACCCGTCTAGATTGAGGTTACCTAGGAGGAGAAGCTCCAGTTTGCCCTGCATGGACTCCAAGCAGTTAATGACAGCCTTCAGACCATTTAAACCACTCCTTGAAGGATTGTAGACACATAATACATGTAATGTCCTTGTATTTCCAAGGACAAGAACTGCGTGGAAGGTTTCACAGGCACATAGAGTTTCAGCATGAAGCACTATGGCTGACAGATTTTCCTTATAGTAGAAGGTGACCCCCACCCCCTTTTAGCTGCAGTACAATCAGATCTAAGAAGCCTGTAGCCCTTTATAGCGCACATGAATTCTGGACTATTTGGCTTAAGCCATGTCTCAGTTAGCTCAAGTATGTCCAGGAAGTAATTTAATGATTTATTTAAGCGCTTAACCGGGAAAGCATGCTGAGCGGGCTACTGCTCGTTTCCTGATACGTCCTGGGGGGAAGGGGCACAATTACATAGTTGAACAGACATAATACATATAGTATACAAAGTATAGAGATAAACAGCAGATACAGGCACAGCATCAAATACATTACCATAAAATATATACAGGTGGAACATACAGTGTAGTAAATTACAGCTTGGATGCACTGCCCAGCTATTCAGTGATCCGTAAACTGTCTAGACACATGAGCAGGTAGTGGAGAAGTGAGATTGGAGCATGGCGTTGAGGAGCAGGGGGAAGAGCAGTGATGAATGTTTGTTGGGAGGGAATTCTACAACGTCAGTAAGTAGTAGCTAAAAGCCACCTGGCCTAGCAACAGTGGCCCTGTGAGGGACTGCAAGGGACCTGGAGTCTGTGTTTCTGAGGGAGTAAACTGGGGTGCTGGGCTTGACAAGAGCAGAGGCAAGGTACGAGGGGAGTAGCTGGGACCAGTACCTGGCTGTGATCTTAGCACAGTGGGACAGCCTTGAATTGCCTAGAGAAGGGAGGTTCGTTAATTGGTAAAGGGTACAGTGGTGAGTGGAGTAAGGACAGTTCAGGATAAAGCAACAGAAAGAATGGAAAAGAGGGTCCAGTCTAGCTAGGGTGGACTTAGGACTTGCACTGTATACTACATCCCCATAGTCGAAGATGGGGAGGATCATTTTCTGCACAATGGCCCTAAGACTGTTTTCTTGGCATTGAGGACGAGTTGATTGGTGTGAAGCCAGTGCTGAACTGTAACAAAGTCACGCTGCAATCTAGTCGAGACCTCTGCAGCTAAGGGGCCAGATGTATATAGTACGGTGTCATCCACGTACATATGGATTGAGGTGTGAGGGCAGGCAGAAGGCAGGTCATTCAGAAAAATGGAAAACAGGAGCGGACCAAGGACAGAGCCTTGTGGAACCCCTGTGTGGACTGGGAGGGGGGCTGAGATGGAGGAACTGAGTCAGACAGATTGGAACCTGTCCACAAGGTACGAGTGGAACTAACTGATAGCACTGCTGGATAGATCAGCATTGCCAAGTTTGGTCAGGAGGAGTGAGTGGGAGACAGAGTCAAATGCTTTGGCCAGGTCAATGAAAATAGCAGCCGTGACGTGGCCAGCATCCATCCCAGTGAGGATGGAATCAGTGAGCCTGAGAAGGGAGGTAGTGGTGGAGTGGGATTTCCAAAATCCAGACTGGAATGGGGTGGAAAAGGAGGAGGAATCCAGAAAGTTCGATAGGCGAGAGAGTACTAGACATTCTTGGAGTTTAGCCAGAATAGGTAGAAGGGAGATGGATTGGTAGTTGCTTGGGTATGAGTTATCCCTACCCTTAGGAAGGAGGATTACAGTGGCATGTTTCCATTCAGAGGGCACCTCAGCAAGGGAGAAGGATAGGTTAAAAAGGGAGGTTTGGTTATGGCTGGGGCCGAGAGGTGGAGCATTTTGAAATCCAACCCGGTGGGGCATTTGCCCTTCCATGGATTAAAGGCAATCAGTGCATTAAATACCTCACCAGGGGTGACCTGCAGGAAGGAGAATGGGTGAGCTGATTGTGTAGTTCTTGGCATGGAGTTAGGGGAGGGGTACTGTGCAGGGAGAGGAGATGGCTGGAGAGTGGCATAATTGTTTGTGAAATGGGAGTTAAACAGTGCTGCCACTGCAAGGGGGTCAGTGATGTTGAGACCGCCTACCTGCAGGGCAGGAGTAATGAGACACCCAAGCCTCCATCTCATCAAAGTTAGCTTGAAGCTCCGTACATTCATATGAGCTATTTTAAGCTCCTTAGTAGAGAACCACTGGATAAAGGTCACGTAACTAGCCAGTTTAAGGGGGACCAGGGTTTGATTCAATGTCACCAGCTAGGGAAAGGCACAGGGAGTATAGCCAGACCTCAAGGAAATGTTTTAGCATACCATGGTAGCACACACTATGGGCGTAGAAACAACAGCGTGTGCTGGTGGGGTGAGGCAAGCAGAGCGGCTGCCGAAAGAGCAACAGTACTGTAAGGCAGACTGACAGTACAAGAGTGAGAAAGGCAGCCGTTCTGCTATGGCGACTCCCCAAGCAGCACAACGACAACAGGCGGCCCCCGAAACACCCAGGTGGCCAGGAAGCGAGTGTCAGGAGCGGGCCGCAAGGAAGGCAGCCGCCGGAAGAGAGACCCACCACGGCCCACAGACAGACACAGTATGACAGTAGCAGAAGAGCAACTCCCCCCCGAAACAGCACCTACCCCATGGCCACCTGCTATGCATAGACTGTTGTCTTGTGCTCAGTTCCCTTGCTGCCTGCCACCTGTTGCCATCTGGCATGTGCACTGCAGGGAGCTCTTGCACCCAGCAATGGAGCGGTGCCACCCGGTATGTGCGCCTGCTCAGTACCCACATCCTGCAGAGTTGCTCGTTTGACCTGCATTCCTGTCCCTCACCTTTGGCCACATGCCACCGCAATGGGTGGCCCTGTATGTGCCCTGTTGGCTGCCCCACCTGCCGCTGGACTGCCGACTGCTACACCGCTGGTGTGTGCACAACCTGTTCTGTGCCCCACCTCCCCACCCCTACTCTGCCTCCTTGGGCTGGCTGCCTGTCTCCTGTTGCCCTTGTTCCTGGGCCCTTGGCACTGTGCCATGATCGACATGCCCTGTGCTGTTGCCTGGCCATGGTTGCCCTTGTTCCTTGGCCCGCTCGCGCTTCTTCATGTGCCCATTCGGTCTCACCCTCCTGACCGTGCTGTCACTGAGTGTCACCATTCCTGGTTCCTCACCCTTCCTGTGGTCTGCCTCCCGTACTTGCCCACTGGGGACTCGTGCAACAAGAGTCGCCTATATCACATAAATTCACATGCCATGGTCCCAAGGGGTAGAATAAGATGAAGTGGTTAAGTAATGAGCAATGGTTTTATGTGATAATGGTGAGTCCCTGCTCATTAGAGCAATGAAAGAATCACCTACGACAAAAGGGCGACTTCACGTTAGAGAGACCGCCGCAAACAGTGACGGTCCTCTAAAATATTCAATACTTCTTTTTTTATGTGGGGGCAAGCCCCCCGCACCCTCCAAAGTGAGGATTCTCAACTCCAGGGGGAGCAGACTTAGAAAAAATAGAAACTCCCCCTTGAAGCAAAAGAATTGCCTGCACCAGGATCCAAACCCGGCACCACAGGCTCCAGGAGCAGTTGCTCAAGCCACTACACCACACAGCCAGCTTGGCAGGGCTTGGCCAAATAATTCCTTTTATCCTCTTTCTCGCGAGTGTAGCGTGTATGCCTCAGCGGTATACTCGCTATACTAATTCAGAGCTCTTTTTCCCACACTCGCTCTACATGGGAGCAGTATTATTGAGTCACTCATACTGAGCCACTCAATAATACTCACCCATATAGGCTGCTACCATGAGCAATATATGCAACCGGAACAGATCTGAGGTACCAGTTGGAGTTAGAGTGCTTATCTACCCCAGCCAAGATGTTCGAATATTCAGAGGAGGTATCACTAAGCCTAGAGTGCCTGGTGTCATAGCCCAGAACACTAATAAGGTGGTCCATAATGGTTAACAGAGATGGCAGCAGCCCCCAGCCATAATGGATGAACAAATCACATTCATCTTCATATTCATATTCATATTCATATTCATGATGAGAGATCAGAGTTAGAGGAATCAGTGCCAGGTAACACACCCACCTGTTTTAAAACTCCCAAACTTGCTTCCAGAAATAAGTGAATAAAAATACAACTACAGTCATTGTACCATAACCACATGCACTAATAGCCCAGAAACTAGTGGGAAAAGTTAGACTTTACCAGATTTGATTTATCACCTAGTGATCACCTAAACAGCAGTTGACTGAGGATTAATGCTGAAACAAGAATTATCCGCAGTGACTCAATCAGCAGGCATTCAATATCAAGATACGACAGGCTACATTCGCATTTTGTGAAATGAGAGCAGCAAACTAGGTGAAACCTGAGGATTAAGACAAAGTTGGGTAGAGGGCAGACCAGATACTTTCTCATTACCTTTACAGCTCATAGGCATCATGAGTATACAACATGCTAAGGGAACAACAAGGGAAGTCACAGAGTTTGGAACTGCGTGATTTTGAAAGCAGCACAAGGGAAGTCACAGAGTTTGGAACTGCGTGATTTTGAAAGCAGCACAAGGGAAGTCACAGAGTTTGGAACTGGCTGATTCTGAAAGCAGCACAAGGGAAGTCACGGAGTTTGGAACTGCGTGATTTTGAAAGCAGCACAAGGGAAATCACAGAGTTTGGAACTGCGTGATTTTGAAAGCAGCACAAGGGAAGTCACAGAGTTTGGAACTGCGTGATTTTGAAAGCAGCACAAGGGAAATCACAGAGTTTGGAACTGCGTGATTTTGAAAGCAGCACAAGGGAAGTCACAGAGTTTGGAACTGTCTGATTCTGAAAGCAGCACAAGGGAAGTCACAGAGTTTGGAACTGGCTGATTCTGAAAGCAGCACAAGGGAAGTCACGGAGTTTGGAACTGTCTGATTCTGAAAGCAGCACAAGGGAAGTCACGGAGTTTGGAACTGTCTGATTCTGAAAGCAGCACAAGGGAAATCACAGAGTTTGGAACTGTCTGATTCTGAAAGCAGCACAAGGGAAGTCACAGAGTTTGGAACTGGCTGATTCTGAAAGCAGCACAAGGGAAGTCACGGAGTTTGGAACTGTCTGATTCTAAAAGCAGCACAAGGGAAGTCACGGAGTTTGGAACTGTCTGATTCTGAAAGCAGCACAAGGGAAGTCACAGAGTTTGGAACTGTTTGATTTTGAAAGCAGCACAAGGGAGGTCACGGAGTTTGGAACTGTCTGATTTTGAAAGCAGCACAAGGCAAATCACAGAGTTTGGAACTCAGTGCTTTGGCTTCTCAGAAGGAACTAGAAGGGGGATGATATCAGATCTACAGTACAGTAGCTTCTTCTTGTTTTACATTGTTTCTTGTGGATTCTACTTGGTAGAAGGTTATTTCTTTTCTTTCTTACTACTAAGGGTCTAGCAGGGTATTGTTTGGGGCTGTTGGAATTTTGAAACCTGTTTTGGTAGTTATAAGTGGGCTCATTTGTTTGATTCACTGTGTGGCAGGCTGCATTTGTAGAGACCTATTTCTTCTGTTTTAAAACATAATTGGTGTGATTTAACTGGGTCTGTTTCTTTGAATTGGAGACATATATCTTCTAATTCCAAGCCTATTTTGATGTGTTGTTGGTGAAGCTGTTTGAATTGGAGTGCTGTTTCTTTGGGTAGCAAACTTATTTTGGGGGCTTTGAGTAGAATTGTGATTCATTGTTGCTGGCTTCACCAGCTGCAAAGTTTGAGTGCAGAGTGGGGGAAGAGTGCTAATGGTCTGACCAGAGGCCTCAGCTACCTGATTGTTTCTGGAAGACTTGAGCTGGTCCCACCCTTGGTCCATTATTTCCTTTATACAGGGTTCTGACATCACTTCCTCAAACAGGCAAAGGATATGCACCTGTCATAGCAAAAGCAGACATCCAGGAAAGGAACAGCAGCAAGTGAAGAGGTGACTGCTCTCTCAGTGGAAGGGAAGTAAATGCAAATCTAGGAGCTTTCATTATTACTTCTTCGCATTGATATTGCATTGGGGAAAGAAGGAGTAGGAGTTTGAAGAAGGTTGTGCAATGGCTACTTAAAGTCTGTTTTGGAGTGTGGATAGGAAGGATAGGAATATAAAAAGCAGTTGTTCAGTATATCTAAATGTGTGCAACAAAGGAGGTAAGGGAAATAAAGAAAATGTTTTGCACTGATAGAGGAGGGAGAGGGGAGACTTGGAGGAGTGTTTGGTATCCTTCATCTGGAAGGGTGGGGGGTCGCTGGTGGGCAACGACAGCAATGGGTAGGGTGGTAGGCTGCAACACTGGTGGTGCACCAATCTTTCTAAAATTGCTTGGAGTGTGGGAGGATGTTTAGTGTGCAACCACATAGAAAAACTTAGAAAGGAGATTGAGGGTCTGCAGGAGGAACTAAGACAGGCAAGGCAGATTGGGGGTGGGTTTAGCCCAATACTGGAGGGAGGAAGAAGGGGAGATGAGGGAAGGCGATTTAAGCCAACAGTGGTGAGGAGAGGGTCAGAAGAAGGGAAGCAGAGACAAAGGGGCCCAGGCCAGGAAGAACAATTGCCGGGGAAACCAGGTCAGGAGACAAGACAAATGGAAGGAGGAGATAGGGACTTGTGAGGAGAGGCGAAGAAGTGGCAAAAGTCATGGAGTGGAAAGGAGAGAACAGGTTACTATGAAGAGAGAGGGAGCGGGCATTTGAAGGGCCTTCAGAAAATAGTTGTGCACTGCTAGAGAGGAAGAAGGTGGAGGAGGGAAATGATGAAATTAGAGGAGTAATTGATAAATGCCTGGACCAAACTGGAGCGGGGAGAAGTTCTGCTGGGAGAATTGCAACAGGGGTAAAAGGGGGAAATAATGTGCAGGAGGAAGAAGAGGAGCTGGAAATGAGAGAGGGAGATGAATAGAAGCAGGCAGGGAGTAAGAAGGGTGGAATCTTAGTGCTGGGGAACTCAAAACTAAGAGGAGTTAGGTGTGGTAGCAAGGGGGAGAGGCATAGTCGCATTTGGGTGGAGGCCATGCCAGGAATGACAGTGGAAAGGGTGGGACAGTCTGTTCTGAAATATGCTAGAAGGGGTAGGGACAAGCCTCATTTAATTATACATCTTGGGACAAACGACCTGGCTGACAAGACAGTAGATATAGTCCAGAGGAGGTTTGAGGAACTAGCACAATTATGTGAAGGGGCAGGAAGATCAGTAACTTTTTCAGAGATACTTCCGGTGCCAAAGGCAAGCACAACAAGAAAGCTGAGAATGGAGGAATTTAACGGATGGCTAAGAACCTGGAGTTGTGCTAAAGGGTATGGGCTGTTGGGGGGTGGGGAGGGACCTGGGAGGACAGTAGTCTCTATGCCAAGGACAGACTACACTTGAGTGAGGAGGGAAAGAAAGTGTTGAAACAGAGGATGGAGGAGTACATAGAGGAAGTTGGGAATTTAAACTAGGAGTAGGGGGTGGCAGTTGGGGAAGAGATATGCAGAGACCACAGGTTGGGAAACCATATGAGCTTACCCCCCATAACAGTGACAAAGGACAAATGGCAAGTACTGTTGGTGATGCTAGGAAAGGAGGGCAGGATGGGAGGGGAGGAAAGGGTGGAAGGTGGTTACCCTTAATGCTAGGAGCCTTGGGAGGAAAACTGCAGAGTTACAGGTTCTCATGGCAGAGGGAGAGGTGGACATTGCAGTCATCATGGAAACATGGGCCACCCAATACAATGACTGGGACCTGTCTGTACCAGGGTACAGATTATTTCATAGGGACAGAGTGATTGGGAAAGGAGGGGGTGGCACTATATGTGAAGGAAGGACTGAAGTGTGTAAGGGAGGAAGGGAGGAGGTGAGAATGCAGTCACTTTGGATGCAAATCCAGGATTCCAAGAATAGGATTCTTAGAATGGGAGTGGTGTATAGGCCACCATCTCAGACGGAGGAGTTAGACAGGGAACTAGCAGGACAGATCAGGAGGACCTCAGAAGGGTAGTGTGGTGATTGTGGGGACTTCAACATGCCAGGAGTGGACTGGAGTACCCCAACAACCAGGAACAGAAGGGAGCAGGTACTGCTGGATGCCTTCAGGACAGCTTCCTGCTGCAAATGGTCAGTGAACCAACCAGGTTAGAAATACCCTTGACCTTGTGCTGGCAAATGGGGACTTTGTGAGAGAACTTACAGTGGAGGAACCGCTGTCAGGGAGTGACCACCGCTCAGTATGGCTCACATTGGATATGGGCAAGGAAGAAGTGGAATCTGGCACAATAGTGCTGGACTTCAGGAGGGCTGACTTTGGGAGGATGGGGGAAGTGGTAAAAGGATACCTGGCCAGAATTCAATCTAGTATGGACACTAACCAAAGATGGGAGCTCATAAAGCTTGGGATAGTGGAGGCAACCAAAACCTGCTGCAAAGCCCAAAGCAAGAAGGCTAGGGCTAAGAAACTGATCTGGTTGAGCAAGGAGGTCATGGAAAAGGTAAGGAGGAAAAGAGCTGCCTTTAGGAAGTACAAGGAAACAGGGAGGGGAGAGGACAGGGAGGAGTACTTGACAGAATCAAAGGAGGTGACAAGGGCAGTAAGGGGAGCCAAAGCATCTATGGAACTCAGGCTGGCACAAGCCTTTAAGAAGGGGGAGAAGGACTTCTTTAGTACATCAGGAGAAAAGGGCTGTAAGGACCACATAGTAAGGATTAGGAAGGAGGGGGTTGGGTGGAAGCAGGGTGAGATGGGGAAGCACTAAATGAGTACTTTTGCTCAGTATTTACTAAAGAGAAGAGGGGGTGACACCCAAGGTGGGAGAAATGGCAGAAGCAGAGGGAAGTGGTGACAGATGGGAAATCATGGAGAGCAGAGTTCAAGAGGGTTTGAAGGCACTGAGGGTGGACAAGGCGCCAGGCCCAGATGGCATCCACCCCAGGGTACTGAAGGAGTTGGCAGAGGTCCTGCAGGACCTTTGGCAGACCTATTAATGCCTCACTACATTCGGGGTGTGTAACCTAGGACGGAGGATGGCTCATGTGGTGCCCTCCACAAGAGTGGCCCCAAGGATGAACTGGGAAACTACAGACCAGTGAGCCTCACATCCATCGTGGGTAAGCTAATGGAGACTATCCTGAAGGAAAGGCTGGTGGCCCTCCTAGAGGCCAAAGGACTACAGGACAGCAGACAGCATGGCTTCATACGTGGCAGATCCTGCCAAACCAACCTGATTGAGTTCTATGACTGGGTAACTAGGCAACTGGACAGGGGCCATGCAGTGGATGTCCTGTATCTGGACTTCAGTAAGGCATTCGACTCAATGCCACATGGAAGGCTGGGAAGGAAGTTAGTAGGCACAGGGCGGGTGCAAAGCTGGTGAGATGGGTAGGAAACTGGCTGCAGGGAAGGCAACAGAGGGTGGTGGTGGGTAGGGAGCTCTCACACCCAAGGGCAGTGACGAGCGGTGTTCCACAGGGCTCAGTGTTGGGACCAGTGTTGTTTGGGATATTCATTGCAGACATATCATGGGACATCAAGAGCAAGATCAGTCTGTTTGCTGATGATACCAAGGTAGGCGCAGTGGTGGATGACCTAGGGGGATGGCAGGGGTTGCAGGATGATCTTGCAAAGCTTGAAACCTGGTCAGACACCTGGCAACTGGGCTTTAATGCCAAAAAGTGCAAGGTGCTACATTTTGGAAAATAGAGAACCCAAGAAGGAGTTACCAGCTAGGGGGAGTGCAGCTAGCCCAGACAGAGGAGGAGGAGAAGGATCTGGGTGTGCTCATTACAGGGTCAATGAACAACTCGGCACAATGTAGGAAGGCAGCTGCAAAGGCCAACAAAATGCTGGGTTGTATTGCAAGGGGTATATCCTCAAGGAGGGAGGAGGTGATTCTGCCACTGTATAGGTCATTAGTTAGACCAGTACTGCGTGCAGTACTGGCGTCCAGTATCTGAAGAGGGACATTAAGTTACTGGAGGGTGCAGCGTAGAGTGACAAAGATGATCAAGGGTCTGGGGGACTTATCATACGAGAGGAGGTTGAAGGAGTTGAACATGTACTCACTGGAAGAGAGGAGAGACAGGGTGATGAAGGATTGAAACCTTTAAATACATGAAAGGAATAAACAAGACGGTACAGAGGGGCTGTTCTAAGTAAGGGAAGGGAGGGCCACCAGGGGCCATGATATGAGACTGGAGTGAGGAAGGTTCAGGAGGGAGATGAGGAGATACTTTTTTACAGAGAGTGTGGTGGCTGGGTGGAATGCGTTACCTTCTGAAGTGGAATGCAGTAGAACAGTGGACTGCTTCAAATGAGGATGGGACAGGACAAGGGGGAGGGTTAATGAAGGGGAAGGGTGGAAGGAAGGGGCAGCTGCAGAATAAGGGGTGCTAGCTGCACATTCGAGCAGACTTGATAGACCTCTAGGCCTTTATCTGCTGGCAAATTTCGTATGTTCGTATGCTAACATAAGACACACAAAAAACAGTCCATCTGCACCTACAGTACCAAACCCTGTTGCTGCTGTGCAGAGAAATCTCTGTTGGCGAGTCAGTAAGGGCTGCTTGTTGCCCTTAAGTTGGTGACTAATTTGAATTTGACACCTGAAATACTGCCCCAGAAGAGAAAGTACAAGTGGAGTTAATAGAAGCGGGTCTCTTTTCAAAAATCCAGACCAGTAAGCCTAACAGTCCATAAGAGTCCCAAAGAGAAAATATTAGAGACAGCAGTCTAACACAAAACTCCAAAACATTCACTTACTGTGCCTTGTAACCCCAGTCAAACAGCAATCTCCGCCTCTGACATCACTTCCCGTCCAAGCCCTTAAAGTTAATTGGGTGGGTGGGAGGTGGGGTGTGGCCAAACATTTGGCAGTTCAGTTCAGTGGGCAGATTGAAGGAGCGGAGCTTCTGAAAGCTGAACAAAGTCACTAAAAAGAAAAGAAATCAAAACTGATGTAGGGGGATATTTTTTAATCAAAATCCAGCTCCTAAACCTTCGACCCCCGAGTTCCTTCTTGTAGCTTCCACGGTGACTGACTGAGGCTGCTGGTAGCCTCAGAAACAAAAGGCAAAGTCACAAAGCAGATTCAAATGTTGGCACCCTTAACTGGTGCTCCCAATTGGTGTGGTCTGTTGGGAGGATGGGTTAGCAGTACTGCAGTGAATGGGGTGGGAGGATGAGGGCCAAAACCCCATCTAGCCAATAGGTCGCAGGGTGGAGTAGGGTAGAACTGAACAGACTGGAGGGACCAATGGGCTTTTTCTGCTGACATTGTCTATGTTTCTCCACCCCCCATCCCCAACTTAAACTATGCTGACATCACAATCCTCTGCTTGTGACAGCATAATCATTTTCACAATAACAGACTATGATGTCACAAGCAGTGGATTTGTGAAGATGTAGACAGGCAGCAAGAACAGATAACATCTAGAGGATAGTGATTCTGGTTTTTGTTAATTGGTCTAGTTTAAAAAAATGTAAGAGTGTTATACATTAGTAACCCCTAGGGGGTGCTATCCTAAGGGCTACTACCCCTGCCTGCCCTACCCGTGACAGGTTGAGGGGCCCAGATCCGTTGGCTGGTGCCTCCACCCAGAGGTCAGGGTTAGAACAGTCGAGATTGACTCGGTCACAGCCCTCTGGGTTGCTGCAACCCCCCTTTCTTCCCACTAGTGGCCCACGCAGTTCACTTTCAGTGTCCTTATCATATACACTTACCCCCCCGGCTCGAACCAATCAGCTCACTCCGGGGATCCCCTGAAAAGCAAGGTACCGTTACATCACATTTGCTGTGCAATACTTCCCCATTAATACACAAACTAGCCAGTGTACTTTTGCAAAACAAGCAATCTGATCTATTCAAGGGGAGACAACAAGGACCGGGAGAAATCAGGGTGATTGGCTTACCACTATAATATATGTTTGACTACCTAGGGCTCTGTGCACAGGCCTAACCTATTAATTACTGTCTATGGGTACCCAAGCCCAAATGGCTAGTTCCTCGATGCAGCTGGTTGGGGCCCTGACACAAACGAGCATTTAATTCCTGAGCAGATCAGATGGAGCCAGAAAGCTCAGTTAGTACAGTCAGCAATACAACAAGACGATTTTGCCTTTGTTTGTAACCTTGTTTGTAACCGTGTTGAATCTGACCTTTTACCAGCTGGAGGTGTGAGTAAGAGGAGCGAGACTTTGATGCTGAGGGGGCCGGGACAACTCTGCATAACTTCAAGTGCCGCTCGAAAGCGGTAGCTCTGCATGTTTGAACTGCTACCTGTGACTTTCTGGGACGCCGCTCGTTAGTGGGTTGGATTGTGTCTGGACTCTGGGTTTTATACCTGCTTTCCTCTGTGCCTGGCATCTGCTGTCCTGCTTGTGGGCTACCTGTCTGCTTGCCCTCTGTAAGTGCTGATTTACACGGCGTGAAAGGCCATGTTGAATCTGACCTTTTACCAGATGGAGGTGTGAGTAAGGGGAGCGAGGCTTTGATGCTGAGGGGGCGGGGACAACTCTGCATAAATTCAAGCGCCGCTCGCAAGCGGTAGCTCTGCATGTTTGAACTGATACCTGTGACTTTCTGGGACGCCGCTCGTTAGCGGGTTGGATTGTGTCTGGACTCTAGGTTTTATACCTGCTTTCCTCTGTGCCTGGCATCTGCTGTCCTGCTTGAGGGCTACCTGTCTGCTTGCCCTCTGTAAATGCTGAGTTACACGGTGTGAGAGGCCGTGTTGAATCTGACCTTTTACTAGCTGGAGGTGCGAGTAAGGGGAGCGAGGCTTTGATGCTGAGGGGGGCGGGGACAACTCTGCATAAATTCAAGTGCCGCATGTGGAGTAGTTGTGAGTGGCGCGAGTGCCACTGGTGCTGGAATCTTTGTTTGGGATGAGGAGGAGGAAGCGGGTTAGTTTAGTTAATGGTTTAAATTGTGTTAAAATAAGACAGTTTATATAGGAATGTTTTAACTGTTTTGGGTTTTTGTATTAATGATTTAGTTGTTTATTAGTTTATTTAATTTAAATTATTTTTTATTTAATGTGTGTTAGTAATAGTTTGGGTAGTATTGGAAATGTGTAGGGGTTTGGGGAGGACTTGGGGGCTAGGATCATCTATGGGGCTCATAGCTACACGCTTACGTCCCTTTATCCCTCTCCCAGTGTCTGATACTACTATTAGACGCTGTAGGGAAGTGGGGATTGTAAGGAGTCGTGTCGCTAGTTGGCAGTGGGATGACCAGGAGCTGGTTGATGGAAGGATAGAGGTTGTTAGGTCCAGGAGATGCCCTGGATTATTTAGGGCATCTGGGAGAGGCCAGACGTGGTTGGTGCCCATTTCCACGGAGACCACCAGACCGAGTGGTCAGGTAACCCGAGGGGCTGCACCACCCTCTATTTCTGTGACGGCAGTGCTGTGCAATGCCAGGTCAATCAGAAACAAGATGGCAATTATTGCTGCCTTGATTTCATCGGTCGACCTGGCTTGCATTATGGAGACCTGGGTGGGAGATGATGCTGGCCCTATTTTTGAGGCTGCAGTCCCCCCAGGGTATACCGTGGTGCACTGCCCCAGAGAAAATCGCAGGGGTGGCGGTGTAGCTATTTGTTTTAGATCTAGCCTGACCTTCACCGTGCACCCAGTGGGAACCCCAAGTTCATTTGAGTGTGTGGCCGTTCATGGAGGACTCGGCGTAGGCTGCAGGATCCTTCTCATCTATCGTCCTCCTGGCCCGATGGGGGGTTTCCTGCAGGAATTTGCTGAGTTTGTTGCCGGTGAAACATTGGGTTCCCCCAGTTGTGTTTTTCTGGGGGACTTCAATGTTTGGGCCGATGATAAAGTTCAAAGGTGTACTGGAGAATTTCTGCAGAGTATGTCCTTGTTGGGGCTGACGCAGGTCGTTGATGCACCAACTGATCAGGACGGCCACACACTGGACTTGGTGTTCTCACTGGGGCTCGAGATTGCAGATCTCGGGATTGATCAGGTATTTTGGTCTGATCATTGCACGGTGAGGTTCATCCTTGGGGCTCCCGCTATAAGTTCTTCCCCTGCTGAGATGATTCGCTGCCGCCCTTTATGGGATCTTACCCCTGAGGTTTTTTTGGCAGCAGTTGAATTATCCGGTGTGGGTGGTGCATGCGTCAGAGGTGTTGATGTCGGGGTGGACACCTATAATAAGGTGTTATCTGACACCATCAACTCCCTCGCACCTATCCGTGTACGACCCAGAACTTTGTACCTGAGGTCTCCATGGTATGATGGAGACCTTAGGGAAATGAAGAAGATGGGTCGGAGATTAGAGCGCTGCTGGAGGAAGTCCCATCTGGAGACAGACAAACTGGTCCTGCGTGCACATTATTGTGCATATCAGGAGGCAATCAAACGTAAGAAGGCAGTGTTTCTGTCTAGGGAGATTGCTGCCGGGAGAAACCGACCAGCCTCACTCTTCCGGACTGTCGATAGACTTCTCCACCCTGTCTGTCTGCAGCCCGGGAGGGTTTCTTCAAATGAAGATTGTGAGGATTTTGCTTGGTTTTTCTCGGACAGGGTGTCTTTGATCCGGAGGGAGGTTTCTTCAGCCAGCAATACCATTGCTGACAGTGGTCGCCAGATGTGTTCTGAGTGCACTCCGCCTAGTTGGGGAGAGTTTAGGCCAGTGGAGGTTCGTGAGGTTATTGAGGTGGCAGCCAACTTGAAGCATACCTTTTGTGAGCTGGACCCAGTGCCAACGCATTTCTTAATGAGATGCATTGACTCTGTTGGCCCGGTGTTCCTTGTGTCAGGGTGTCTTTCCAGATGCCTTGAAGGAGGCTCTGGTGAAACCCCTTTTAAAGAAATTTTCCTTGGACCCAGAGATCAAGGCAAATTACCGTCCCATCTCCAATCTCCCATTTTTGGGGAAGATTGTTGAGAAGGTGGTATCGCTTCAGTTGGTGGAACACCTCATGACTCACGAGTTGTACGATCCCTTCCAGTCGGCTTTTTGGGCCAGACATAGCACTGAAACTGCACTAGTTCGGGTGCAGAATGATCTCCTCAGGGCTAGAGACTGAGGGGACAGGACAATTCTTGTTCTCCTCGATCTCTCTTCAGCATTTGACACTGTGAACCATTGTGTGTTGCTTCTCTGCCTGAGGGAGCTGTGCGGACTCACCGGTAAAGCCATCAACTGGTTTGAGTCCTTTCTTACCAGCAGGAGACAATGGGTTGTGAGGGGAAATTTCTCTTCTACACCCTGCCTCCTTTTGTGTGGAGTCCCTCAGGGTTCGGTATTGGCCCCAATGTTGTTCGCAGTGTATATGCTGCCCCTGGGTGGGGATCATTAGGAAGTATGGTCTGAGGTTTCATTGCTATGCTGATGATACTCAGCTATACTTGTCCTTTGCGCCAGGAACATCCAACGCAGTGGACGTGTTAAATATCTGTCTGGCTGAGATTAACAACTGGATGGCCTCCAGCTGGCTGTAACTGAACCCTGACAAGACTGAGGTATTGGTAGTGGAGTCGAACAGAGTTCGTGATGGGATGGCCTCTGACTCCGCAACTGGACTTGTGCTAGGAGCTGCGTCATTGATGGCCTTCTCTTGGGTGCGAAATCTTGGTGTGATTCTTGACAGGAACCTGTCCATGGAAGCTCAGATATCTTCTGTGGTTCGTACCTGTTTTTTCCATCTTAGAAACATTGCCAGGATTAAGCCCCTTGTTCCGCCTCTGGACCTCCCTCCCTACCTTGATACATGCCTTAGTCACATCTAGGCTTGACTACTGTAATGCCCTCTATCTCGGGGTCTCTGGGGGTTCTCTTTGTAGACTGCAGCTGGTGCAAAACACTGCTGCCCGGCTTTTGACTGGGCAAAACAAATTTTGTCATATTACACCTGTATTGCGCGAATTGCACTGGCTGCTTGTCAGGTGGAGAATACTCTTCAAGGTGGGTCTTCTCAACTATAAGACCCTACACGGGCAGGGCCCTGGTTACCTGTCAGTACTCCTGGTACCTTCTTCCTCTACCCGCCATCTCTGCTCTTCTAGTGGTGGCTTCCTGACTGTTCCTAGAGCGAGGTTAAAATCTGCAGGTGACCGAGCTTTTAGTGTTGCCGCTCCCGCTCTTTGGAACTCTTTACCAACTGTAGTCAGGGAGGCCCCCACTATAGCCACCTTTAAAGCCCACCTGAAGACATTCCTATTTCTGCAAGCATTTGGAGTTTAATGTTGATTACTTTGTATGTATTATTTTAACTTAAATATTTATGTGGTATGCAATGTTATAAAATTTGTACGGCGCCCAAAGCCTCCAGGATTGGGTGTATTTTAAATAAATTTGCCTTTGCCTTTGCCTTTAACAGGGAGCTACCCTGATTCAGTACTCACAACCCCAACAGAGAACCACTCTTTCACCACTCGCAAGGCTGAGCCTGAGCTTCAAAGGCCTCCTCACACATTTATATGGAAAACAACAGAGGGGTACCATACCAGGCAGCTGCTTCTAGAACTCGACCGAACTCACAGCTATCCGGGCATCTCACTGCAGCTTCACTGTTCTGACAAGCCGAGCATGATTTATCAGATTCTCCAGTCCTCTACAGGGTGAGCCTGATAGGTAGCTGTGCTCCTACACAGCCTCCTCTGACTGCTGCCCCGCGGATTTAGTCTGATTCTTACGGCGACCGAGCTGCCCGAAATTGGCCTTCACCACACACACACATGCTTCCCGCGTGAAGACTTAAAGGCACAGAAGCCCAGGGCTCCTTCCTCGCTCACAGCCACAGCATCTCTGCCCTTTGGCAGTTAGGGCAAGTCTCTCCAGTCGGGCGTCACCCGATCCCGTTGGAGGGCTGCAGATGCCAGTCACTCAATATTGCCCTCATTGGTGCAAAAAAGCGCCATGGCCCCGAATGCCACTGCCCAGAATTACAAGCTGTGTCCCCATTGGTCAGCCGGCTCCATCTAGAGTCCTGATTCCTGGTTGGTCACTTCCACACCATTTTAGATGCCCCTTAGCTACTATTGGACCCCTTCAGCACAGTCTGGGTCCAAAATAGAGGGGCACAGCACAAAGTCCCAGCTGCAAATAAAAAAAGTTAGACAAACTGCAATTTTACCAACACTATACATGTTCTCCAGGGAACAACTACATCTTTCAGATGGGTTCCCTCAGCGCTCCTAGTGACTGCAGAAACAGAGCGATCAGACAGCAGTCCAAGGCGGGACTCGAGCAGGGAAACCCTAGTCCCCCTATTTGTACCATTAAAGCCTGCAAGCAGGCAGCTAGTAAAGAGGCAGTACTGGAGGCTTTAAAGGCACTCACAATACCTGCATTTAACGGCCTTATGCCGAACACCAGTCAGGCATGGAGCATTTAGGCAAGCTCTGGGAAAGCTTTTAAGAACCCCCATTTGTAGGGGGGTTACACATAGAAAATCAAAATGCATGAATTAAAAACTAAAATGTGCATAAAAATTGGAGGCCTGATTCTCAGTCACAGTGGAATAACACAACATCTTTTAAAGGGTGTCATAATCACCTTATGCAGCACCACACTTCAAAGTGCTTTTGTGCCTGGAAGGGGGTGGGGTCACCATGCCAGTGGCATGCAGACTTTGTTCAAAAGCATGGGGAGCTCTGCATAACTGTAGAACTATTACAAGCATGTGGTATGGGCATCACAAAAGTGTAACCAGACTCTTTGTAGTCAGGAGGAGGTGGAGAATGGCAAGAGACTAGAGCCTTGAAAATGCAGGGGAGATAACAGGGCTGGGGAAGGGAATTTTGGCTGGGGTGATGGAGGGTTGGTTACTGGACTGCCAGGGAGATGTCAAGGGACTAGATGAGTAGATTTTCTGCTGGACCCATAAGTAGGCAAAAGGTATCGGTCTTGGGGTTGGGGGGGGGAGAGTGTGAGCAGCAGACATGTTATGCATGTGGCTTCTTATTTTGTGCTGGTACTGTGTGCAGACCCAGTTTGTGCACAGTAACAACTGGAATGCCTAACTTTTATTCAGATTGCAACTCTGGTTGCCACTTCTCATAGCATAAGTCAGGGTTTTGAGTAAAGCAAAATTGTTATGGCTCGCAACAGGACGCTGGTGCACCTGTTTTGTGATGTTTTGTGTATGAGAATTGGACATAATGTGTTTTCAAAGTTTCCATATAGGCATCAGGGGCTCTTTCACAGCAGAATAGTCATAACTTCTATTTCCTTGGAAAAGGGTTTTGGAAGTAGTGCCCTGGAAATGAGTCTGTCTGTTTGTTGCCTGTTGAAGTTTTCATGTATCATAACCACTGTGACCATTTACTGTATGTCGTAGGGTGAATAGTTTATCCCTCAATGACAAGAGCCAATTTTGATAACTGGGTAGGCTGACTGGGGCTAGGTCTCTTATACAGGAACAACCCGTGCACAGGGTACGATTCAGCAAAAAGCCATGAACATACACTCATGCAGATCCAGATGCAAGGAACACTGCAACACTCAGTATTCTGAAACTAGTTGTTCTTTTATTGATCAGCACACATAGGACTACCAACCCAGCAAAAAAAAAAAAACACAATAGTTCACGCTAACGCACTTTGTCAAGAGGATGCCAAGTGGTTACACATTTACTCTTAAATAATGAGCTCTTAAAGAGACAGTACAAAATTGCATTACATGAAATGAGTGTAACCATTCTCAGACATAGAGACATACATGGCAAAATATTATTTTTTGTCTAAAGAACAGAGTACATAATGGAATATATATCAACACCACTACACAATAACTATAAATGTAAAAGAACATAAAAAAAACATTTTAATTGAATTAAAAAATTGGCATTAAATCTGATATTTAAATTCATATCATGCTGCGCAAAGTACCCTATTTGCCCCACTATAATGAATTACAGATATGGAGACAGCTCAATCTTGTCATTAAGTAATGTATAGATTCAGTAATCAATCTATACAAAGTCTGTTGAAACTTGGTATCAATAATTCAGATCCTGCCAGGCACCAGATCAATGAGTTTAAATAGTGAAGTGCCAGGTATTAAATAAAATTTCAACACCTGAACACTGATCAGGTCCTATTGTGACAGAGTGACCTCTGTCATGGAAGGGTGCCCTGGTATTTGAACTCTCCCCCCCCAGATGTAACTACAAAATTGCTAATAAGAATACTGGTGTGTTGTTGAAGAGGGAGGTGTGTGGAGAAGTGCCCTACGCTCCCTAGAAAAAAAGAATAACTCTAACTGATGAACCCTTTTCTGTCTTCTTTTCTCTTCCCCTCTAAAAACTTCTGTTGCACAACAGTACCCCTTTATATTTCTATTTGTCTTATTTCCTTTATCCTGGATAGGCCACCTAGGATAAGGCTGCACTATCTGACATATCCACAAAATTCTTCTTGGTATCCTTTTCCTGTTTTCTCCTCCTCTTGGTTCATCCAGTTACCGCTCACCCCTCTTTTGTTAAATAAGAAAATACAAGACTGTACAATTTTACTATAATGTTTAATAATAAAGGAAACGTTGGTTGTAATATAATCCTTTTGTTTTATACAGGAGTTATGTGTCTTGCTGGTTTAATTAGGATTTGTTGAACACAAACCTTGATTGGAGCTGCTGTGCTAACTTGGGGCAGGCGCAATCTGATTTTGCAGCCGCTCGAGTTGGAGAGAATGTTTAAATGGTTAAGAAATTAGTGTTTAGGCATAAATGCTGGAAAAAAACCCTTTTAGACTCTTGGTATCAGCTCCTAATGCACTGAGAGGCGAAGAGCTGTAAATGAAAAGGGGACAGTGTGAGGAGAGGCGGTGCGGCAAGCAGAAATCTCAGCCACCCGCCAGAAAGTAAAAGTGAAGCGCTTTCCCTTTTGGAAGTCGCGCTGCAGGTGACTCATGCCAGAAAGGAGCCTTCTGCCCTTAGCCTCCTCTGAAAGCCGTGATAGGCTGCTCCCTGGGTAAATCATGCTCTAGAAGCATGCACACAGTCTGGAGCCAGTATGTGAACAAACAGGCAGATAGAAGTGACGGCAACCTGCAAAATAAAAGTGTTGCTGTTTTGATATTTCAAGCCGTCGCTCCTACTGAGCTGAGAGCGCTATGAGCGCTACCAACTCCAGACACTGAAAAGAGCTGTAATGACTCAGGACTCGTGGATAAAGCACTTTCAGGCTACAAATGCAATAAAATATATCCGTTGCCAAAACATGCTTTAGGTTTAACGTCTGAACCTGTAGGGAGCTGTTAGCATTATTAAATAATACTGGGTTGTTTTAAATATAGAAATAACAGTAATATTGTTACTTTTTGTACAAATAGACTTACTGGAACATATAGTCTGTTACTATCCTCAGCAGAGCTGCCTCTCTTCTGTTGGATTTCTTAGGGAGAGCGCGCCCTCTAATGTCTCTGTTTTATAGGACAGTCTGATTATGAACTGTCACTCTGCCTGTAACCACGGTAGTTACCTCAGAGTTGCTAGGCAATTAGTGACCTCATTGTCGTATTTCTTCTAAAATTTCCAGCTATACGCTAGTATAGTGGGAAGTTAGAGGTATAAAGGAGAAGGTAGAAGGGATTAAAGTACTGAGGACACTTTTAAATGACCTAAATCACTGCCTTGGAATAAGAAACATGCTTTACAGGTGACCATGACTCAGGGGTATAAATATCCCCCTTTCCTGGACATTAGGCAGTTGAGCCTGGGAAGTGATAAGGAGAGGTCAACTGAGTGAGTAGATACAGAGGTAGTAAGAGTTGTAGCATTTCTACAAATTCAAAGACTATGTTAAATAACTGAAAGAGCAAGAAACCACTGAAGGGACAAGTGGTCGTTTATATTGCTGAATATTATTTTACCTGACTTGAAGGTAATTATTTTGGTTTTCTTATTTTCTGGTTTATTTTCTTCCTTTCTGTAAATAAATTCTTTGTTAATAAATATCACACAACAGTGTGTTTTAAATCTTAAAACATTGTCCTGTCTATTTCCCACCCTCTGTGACACCTATCAACCAAAAAGATGGTCCAGTATACCAGGCCCGTTGAGCCTAAGAAATGTCTCAAAGAGTGTGGAATCTGATGTCTTGTAAAAAGTAAACCTCAGAATGGTTGAAAGGAGCTGAGTCACAGAAGCAGGACAAAACGTCAAGGGGGGGATAAACATAGAAACACAGAAGTTGACGGCAGATGAAGGACCGTGTGTCCCACCCAGTCAAAATGGGCACCCAGAGCAAAATTTGAGGAAACAATATAAGCATAAAGATTATGTCTAGTCCTTGTAGTATTATTTCCCGGGGTCAGACTCCAATCCTTAAGTTTTTGGAAAGCATGGAGAACATAAGAGAGAACTAACGAGAGGAGATCCATTCTAAACCCTGGGAACAAGTTACGGTCCCAAAAGTAAACAAGCAGGACCAACCATTCTTCCACAACTGGAGGCCAGATGTTATCAGCACGACGAAGCACATGGCCAAAATTCCAGGAGAAAAACTATAAAAAAGCTATCAGGTGCACCATTTGAACACCACCTATACCATAGGAGAAATAAGTTACATCCCTTTTAATTGGGTTTAATCAGGAACCCCATAGGCCTTGAAAAATATACTGTACAACCTGGTGTTCAGATGCGGGTTGGGGGGGGGACTTAACTTAGAAAAACAAAACAAGGTAGCAGTGAGGTTTTAATTAAACACACTCCTTTCTTCTTTGAAAGAGTCCTACCTTTCCACTCAGAAAGTAAGTACTTTTATTATACAGTGTTGCCAATTCAGTTATGTGGCATGTATACTATTGAACCAAATATCCAGAATTTTAACTGGGGTCATCTGAACCGGGATTCCAGCTACGGTTGGCAGTAAACCAGTCACTGAAGAAGGATCCAGGAAGACAGCCATACTTTTATAAAAATTTATGCTAGACCCAGAAACCTGTGAATAAGTATGCAAGGTGTCCTGGACACCATGACTTGAGGGGTAATCCTGAATAAGGATGTAAATATCATCTGCATAAATCAGGGATTTCAAAACAGGTGCTTCAGGAGCTAGGGAGATACCATTGATATCTGGATTGCACTGGAGGAGTCACAAAAAGGATCAAGGGAGAAAACCTATAGGCAGAGACTCAGAGGACATCCCTGCTTAACGCCCCTCTGGACCTGGACAGGGGCGCCAAACCAACCATTTACAGAAGGAAACATTGTGGCCCCACCATACATGACAGAGAGCCAATTAAAAATTGGTTGCAGTAAACCATATTTGGCAAGGGTAGCAAATTAAAACTGATGATCAACTCAATCAAAATCCTAGGACTGATCCAAGGATAAAATATACCCTGAGGTTGTATGTTTCTGTCCCCTGTCAAAGAATTCACGTAGTACAGTTGAATTATCCTGTATGTGCCTGTGGGGAACGGCACAAGTTTGCGACGGGGATATAAGAATAGGAGTCACTGAAGCAAGTTGGTTTACCAATATGGTTTACAAAATCTTTTGGTAGGTATTTAGGGGGGAGGAAGGGGAAGGGGAAATTGTTTAACCAGGAAAGGCACACTAAGCCAGAGTTTGTTTCCAGGTGTGACCTGGGAGCACAAGGAAGTTAAGTGACTTGCTCAGGGTCACACAGTATGCAAGTGGGAGCTGATGGGATTAAAAAAATGGGATTTAAAATACATAATAGTCACTAATTGTGCAAGGAGGTCCTATCACCTTCTTATAAATAAAAATCAAGACAGCTTGTAACATGCAAAGGGCAAGTCTACCAGTGTGCAAAAAGTAATTAAACAAAAATTGCAGAGTGGGGCTAATGTAAGATCAAAATTTAATGTAAAACTCAGAGGGGAGTCCATCATTTTAAGGAGACACATTATCCTGGAGACTGTGAATAGCAGAATCCACCTCAGAAAGCAGGATTAGCTGGCTAAGCGAGGGATCACCACAACCCAACCCGGCTAGACCAACATAGGGTAGTTAATTCATTCCACTGGGGTGTTATACAGATGGCACACTGATGAGTCCTGTAGGACAAAACACGTGTCTGTGTCTTCTGTTGGAACCCTTTACAGTCTGTGTGAGAGGCCTTTCGGCACCATGCATTTCAGCTTAAAGTTGAACCAGCATAATATTTTGTGGTGATTTGTATATACAGCCCATGATGCTTTGATTATGGGGGTATGTGTGATTTTGTATTTCTTTGAAACTTGGCTTCCTGGCCAATGCCCTTTGAGGTAACCCTTGCCTCAGTGCTTGTGCACTAAGGTTCTTTTTTAGCTCATTTTTTGGTTTTATTGGGCTCACCACAACACAACCCAGATAGACCAACTTAGGGTAGCTGGTTCATTCCACTGGGGTGTCATACAGACGAGGCACACTGATAAGTCCTGGTACGACAAAACACATGTCTATGTCTTCTGTTGGCACCCTTTGCAGTCTGTGTGAGAGGCCTTTCAACACCATGCATTTCTGCTTAAAATTGAACCAGCATACTATTTTGTGGTGATTTGCATAAACAGCCCATGATGCTTTGCATTATGGGGGTATGTGTGATTTTGTATTTCTTTTAAGCGAGAAGAAGATGTCCAGAGGTATGGGGTATTTGTAAGGAGCGTAAAACATCCTGCAGATTGGCCAATGTGTTAGAAGTACCAAAAGTGTGGATGAGATGATCATGCACAATCCGTAGGCTTTCATCCTTAAGGGAGTTGGGTACAGTACCCTCGTGGGAGGAGAGATTATACATACAGTAAGATTTATGCCTTTTGTTGACTAGCCTTAAAGCAATTTAGGGGTTGTTTCATGCCCTGAGTGCCACATTTTATCTCATATGACAAGGAGCAGGCTCGGTTGCACTGGCAGTCCATCATACAGATTTAGTGCTATTGATGGATTTGGTCAAGTCAGCAATGGTGGTGTACACACTGGAAATGAATGTATGTAGCCTAGACCGCAAGGACTAATACTGTAAATACTGTCGGTTCTTACCCCTGGCTGCCCAAAATTTAAAGAGGGAATGAAAGTCGCGTTAGGTATCTTCCCACCAGTGGGGAATATCATCATAAGCTCCAAACATCGACCAACGCTCTTGAAATAAGTGCTCACACCTGTCCGCCACCTGAGAATCATCCAGGAGAGAGGAGTACAGGTGCCACATGAACTTGGTTTTGGGGAAGTCCTGTGTCAAGGAGCAATCAGACAGGATAGCTGAGTGGTCAGACGTTTCAACGGGTACCGTCCTGTACTGAGTTGTAGTGAGGACAGAAGAAAGAAAGAAAAAATCTAAATGGATGGCCAGGGTACCCTTATGGAAAGTGGGGGGAGCACTGGGAAACTCAATGCCCCAGCCTTTAGGAAGGTCATGGAAATAACTTTCTGTAAGCAGGGGTTCAGTTAATTTATTTTCAGTGGAAGTCTAAAACTTCCAGGAGTTGAAAACTGGAAGTCATTCCAATTTTTTGGAAGTCAAAATACTTCCAGGATCCCACTTTTGGAAGTCAATATTCTAGGAAGGACAAATTTATGGATGTTAATATAATATATTACTGGTAAAATACAATTTCTTTCAAAACAATCAATCATTTCTGACTTCCAAGCCTTCAATTTTGGAAGTCATCTAATTTTTGGTTTTACATCTAAAAGTCAATGACTTCCTCTCTCTTTATTTTGGAAATTTTTGCCTTATTTTTGGAAGTCAAATACTCCCAAAATGGAGTTAACTGAAGCCCTGCCTGTAAGTATACAGAGTCACAATAGATCTTGGCAGAGGTGCATCGGGACCGGGGGAGACTACAATTGAAGTCTCTGCCCAAAACTATCAGTCAGCGAGTATGGAGGTAGGGCCTCAGTTCTTTAAACAATTCAGTTCTGCCTGACTTAGTTTGAGGCGCATAAACATTGATGAGATGTAGGGGAAAATGTTCATATAACATGTCTAATAATAAGGCACAACAGAGAACAATGTCCAATATGTAGTGGACTTGACAAGGAAAGGAGCGGAAAATAATATCCACCCCATCACATCAGTCTGGGCCAGGGGACCAGAAAGAAGGGCCATGTGTCCAGAGTTTCTTAGTACTTGTCAAGTCATGCAAAGACTTCAGTTGTGTATCTTGCAAAAAGACAATCGCCCCTGGGAGTGTGGAGAGAACAGAGAGAGTGGTTACGCAATTATTGTAATTTTTTTAAGTGGTACATACAGAGAGCAGTTAATTTACTATAGACAAGACATCACAATTTGTCAATAAGTATCATCGGCATATAGCTTATATTTGTATATCAATTACCCCACATATCTAGGAGGGGGAAGACACTAAGGGGATTAACTTCTGATAATAAGTGCGAGATGAGTGAGAGAGTCACTCTGTGTGTACTAGCTTGTATACAGAGCCATTTTAATATGGGCAGACTGAACCTGATCAAGTGCTCCGTATAGTAAATTTGATTAAGGTACTATATCTGGTCTGTGGTCAGCTATATATATATATATATATATATATATATATATATATATATATATATAAACCAGGTTGTCCATCTGCTTGTTATTAAGGGTAGTTTACCCTGTAATTTAGCTGCCACAATTTCCATATGATAGATGTTATGTATGGTATTTTCCCGTTGTTGAAATGTTGGGGCGTAGACTGTAACCACACTCTGGTCAATAATTTTTTAGCTGTGGTTAAAAAGACACTCAGTAAATAAATTTGGCTCCATTGTTTAAAATGGGTAGGCAGATGTAAGAATTGCCATCTCTGACATTAAGGAACCTAAATCAGGAAATAACTCCCCCAAAGCCCTTCCTATCGCTTGCTAATACTGAGATATTATGGGGCAGGACCAGAAGACATGGGTATATGTCGAGACCTCACATCCACCTTGCCTCCAACACGTGCCTTGTATGGATATAAATTTGGCTGTGATTTGTGGAGTATGAAAAAATCAAGAAACCACTTTCCAGACATATTCTCTCTGGCTATAAGAGCGCATTATCTGATGTCGCCTGCTCCATATCTGACTCCAGTCATCTTGTGTCAATTCTGTGGAGAGTTCAGCCTCCCAGTTTGTCTGCACCACCTCCGTCAAGGTAAACAGGAGATCAGTAAGGGCTCAGTTATATCTGGAAATAAGATGGATTGGGAAAGCTTCCATTTGGATGTGCTGTAATAATAGAAGGACTGGGGAGAAATTCTGAGGGTTAATATTTAGGCCTAAAATATGTTCTAGAAAGTGGTGAACCTGTAAATATCTGTAAAAATCAGATTTGGGGAGAGAATAATCCATCTGTAGTTGTGAAAAGGACTTGAGAGACCCATTTTGGTAAAAGTGGTAAGTATGAATGAGCCCCCAAAAAAAAACCACCTTTTAAACCCATGGTCCAGTCTCGCCAGGAGGAAAGCATGATCTTTTTTTTTTTTTTTTAATTGTTTAACCAGGAGTGGCACACTAAGCTGAAAGCGTGTTTACAGGTGTGACCTGGGAGCACAGGGAAGTTAAGTGACTTGCTCAGGGTCACACAGTATACAAGTGGGAGCTGATGGGATTCAAACCCAGGTTTCCAGATTTGCAGCTCAGAGCCTTAAACCACTGCACTATACTGTGTGATCTAAAGCCAGGATCCCCAACCATCTGGCTCCTATTAGATTTTCTTTTTTTTTTTTTTTTTTTAGAAAAGCTCTCCAGTAGTGCAGTATGTCTGCTGTATTTAAGGACAGTTCTCTTGTGGGATCATGGCTGTTCAGTTGCAAGATCGTAGTATAATCTAAGCGAAATGGGGGCATGTTTCTTTCCACCCCTACCCACAGGGAGGCCAGAGTGGATGGATGGAACCAGGAGGTCATATAATTAAGCAGAGCAGCAATGGCATAATTTTGAAAATTTGTAATTTTTGATACCATTGGTGTTCAAAGACACACAAGAAAAAGAACCTCTGTGTGCAAGCACTGAGGCAATGGTTACCCCAAAGGGCATTTGGCTAGGAAGCCAAGTTTCAAAGAAATACAAAATCACACATGCCCCCACAATGCAAAGCATCATGGGCTGCATATGCAGATCACCACAGAATATTATGCTGGTTCAACTTTAAGCAGAAATGCAAGGTGCCGAAAGGCCTCTCACACAGTTTGCAAAGGGTGCCAACAGAAGACATAGACACATGTTTCGTCCTACCAGAACTCATCAGTATGCCTCATCTGTTTGACAACCCAGTGGAATGAACCAGCTACCCTAAGATGGTCGATCTGGGTTATGTTGTGGTGAACCCAATTAAAACAAAAAGCAGTTAAAAGACAAAGAACCTCTGTGTGCAAGCACTGAGACAATGGTTACCCAAAAGGGCATTTGGCTGGGAAGCCAAGTTTCAAAGAAATACAAAATCACACATGCCCCCACAATGCAAAGCATCATGGGCTGCATATGTAAATCACCACAGAATATTATGCTGGTTCAACTTTAAGCAGAAATGCATTGTGCCAAAAGGCCTCTCACACAGTTTGCAAAGGGTGCCAACAGAAGACATAGACACGTGTTTCATCCTACCAGGACTCATCAGTATGCCTCGTCTGTTTGACACCCCAGTGGAATGAACCAGCTACCCCTAAGATGATCGATCTGGGTTATGTTGTGGTGAACCCAATTAAAACAAAAAACAGTTTAAAAGACAAAGAACCTCTGTGTGCAAGCACTGAGGCAATGGTTACCCCAAAGGGCATTTGGCTGAGAAGCCAAGTTTCAAAGAAATACAAAATCACACATGCCCCCACAGGGCCCCACACAAGAAAGGTGGGGCCCTGGACACATGGAGAAGATTAAGTAGGATGTTCAGCCAGTTTCTATGTCTGAGACCTGGTTTGGCAGCGTTTGGAGGCAGTATCTAGGAGAGTGAAGTCCTGATCTAAGCCTGGGTCATGGATAAAGGAAACAACAGAGGGAAACCTCTGAGTCCATAACATCATCATCAATATCATCCCATCGGCCTGGTGTGGACAACACAGTATACCTATTCTCAAGAACAGGGTGGGGGGGTCAAGAGGTTGGTTTATCCTTCAGAGCAGTATGATAATGTTTTTTATGAAGCCGCACTGATATTAACAGGGGTTCTAGTGGGGGGAGTCTTTTAACAGGGTACAAATTACGTAAAGCCTGTCTGGCAGACGTTCCAGGACACCAGTGTATAAGAGATGGACAGCATTGCACTGCTGAGGAAGTTCCTTCACAGAGGAGAAAAGATGTGACATCTGGAATGGTCTAGAAGTAGGAGAAAATGGAGCAGACGATGAGGTGCTTACGTCAGGAGGATTCATAGAGGGAGGCTGCCCTTGGCTATGAGGGGGGAATGGGGTTCCTAATGTGGTCTGATGCCCAGTGGAGGCCAGAGGTGAGTAGTTGGTAACAGCTGGCCTTGGAATGGCATCAGGAGATCCTGAGGCTGATGGACATGCAGAAGGGGGGAAGGGCCATAGCAAGATTTATCCAGAGGTTCTCAGGAAACCCAATCCATAGCCTTTCCCCAACTGGCAGTCAACAAGGTGTCTTCAACAGACCATTTGTTGAGTTGCTTGAGAGCCAGAATAGGGCCCCATCTAGAGCCAGTGTCCCCATGAACCGAGGGTGCAACCAGGGTCATGGCATCTGCATCAGTAGAGGCAGGAAAAGTCACTTCAGTTAGTACCTTCCAACAGAAGGAAGATTTAAATGGTCAGGTTACCTTTACTTTCATCTGAGGGTGCTGTGGTTGGTGGTGTTTGTTGGAGCTACTGCCAAAAGTTGATTGTTTTTCTCTACAGGTACCTCTACTAATTTTCTACAGGGGAAGTACCCACCCCCCAACCCATTCCCACCCCAGCCCCATGCTCATCCTCTACTATAGCTCCTGACCGCCTCATATCCTTCCTGCAGAAGTAAGGAAAGAGCTGGACTTACTGCACATCTCAGAAAAAAAACTCAGGGGAAAAAAACATTTTTTTCTTTAGCTACTCTTTACAGGTTCTCTTTCATCCACTGAGGCCCAAGACAGGCGATTGGCATCCTAATTGTTTACTTTATACTCGCTTTTTTCGTTCATCTTATCTGTTTATTTTCCACTCTCTTGTTTCATCCACTAGCTACACACATGGATATTATTAGCTGCCAGCACTGTGGGGCACTCTTCAATGGATTCATTGCCTGGAGGCAGGGCCGCTGTCCCATATGCTGGGAGATATGTCACCTCAGAGCTCAGCTCCATGAAGCTTGAGGTGAGATCAGCCTTCTACATAACAGCATACAGGAAAACTTTTCTTATGGGAATGCACCTCCGCATTGCTGGCACCAAACCAGCAAGCCTTTCCCCCAAAGAACAACTAAGCCGGGGGGGGGGCAGCTGGTTAAGGGAAAAGGAGACAGCACCCGAGCAAAACTCCCTAACAGACAAAACACTCTAAACATGGAAAACAGGCACATGCCTCTTGCCATCTATACCATTAGAAAGGAGAGAGGAGGCCTTGGGACAGTACAAAGCTGAAAGCAACAGGGTAACAAAACATCATTATAAATGGAATTCCAAGGACAACAGGAAAAAGCTTATAATCATAGGGGACTCCATGATTCGTGGCATGGATCCCACTTGAGCCAAAACGAGCAGACGGATGTGTAGGTTAGATGTCTCCCAGGAGTGTCTGCTTGGAAGGAGACTGACTGAATAGTCAGCATAATTCAAAGAGAAAGTATAGGCTGTAACATCCTGGTCCATCTAGGGACCAATGACCTTGCTAGCTGGCCGGTAGAGGAGGTTAAGGAGCACATTGCTCAACTCGGGGAGAAATTGGTTTCCCTTTCATCCAGCATTGCCTTCTCAGAGATTCTGCCTGTTTGGAAAAAGGGAAAAAACATTCAGAAAATCAGGGAGAAGGAGATAGGTGAGCTCAACGCATGGCTCAAAGACTGGTGCCACACCAAGGGGCATAACTTTGTCAGAAACTGGGACAACTTCTGGGTAAGGGAGTTCCTCAAATTCGATGGCCTCCACCTGACTAAGGAGGGGGTTAGGGCACTGGGCCAAAAATGTTATGTCCATGCAGGGCATTTAAACTAGTGGATGGGGAGAAGGCGGCAGCTCTAGAGGTAGTACTGCATTAAGGCCGTCTCTCTCAGCTATACCAATCCTAGGACACTCCAGGATAACGGTTGCAGAAGGCAGAAAACATGCAACCCTGTCAGAAACTGACAATGGCCAAAAAAAGGTAAAGGGAGAAACAAGAACAAAAAGGGAGGTATCACAAATGGGGATACACATCAGGAATGGACAGCTTTATATCTCAATGCACACAGTCTGGCTAACAAGATGCCAAACCTCACTGCCACAATAGCTGAGGCAGGACAGGACTGGGTTGCGGTGACCAAAATGTGGTTCATGAACAATCATGACTGGGAGGTGACTATCCCAGGATATAACTTGTTCAGGAGAGATAGGACCGGGTAAAAAGGGGGTAGCTATGTATGTTAAAGATACCATAAGTGCTACTGAAATCCAGCAGGCACGGGGGAAACCGAGGATCTGTGGATTACAGTCAGGGCCGGAAGCCGGACACCCATCCAGGCAGAAGTAATCTACAGACCCCCAAGTCAGGGGAAACCAGGGACAAGAACACCCTGGAAACCATCCTTCAGATGTCAGACAAAGGGGACATGGTGCTGGTACTGGTGCTGGGACTTCAATCTACCAGACATTGATTGGAGTTCCCTCACAGCAACATCAGAAAAAAAGTAGGGAATTCCTGGTTACAGTACAGGAAGCAGGCCTAAGTCAACTAGTGAAGACATTCACAAGAGGAAATGTGATCTTAGACCTGGTATTCACAAATAGCGATAGGTTTTTGGGTGTCGAAGTGGGGAAACACCTGGGAAACAGTGACCATCGCACAGCATGGTTCAAGGTAAACAGGACTGAGAACTCCACACACTCTAAACTATAGGTCCTTGACTTCAGGAGGGCAGACTTCACAAAAATGAAGGCTTGCCTGAGGGGCAGTCTTAGTAACACAACAGAGGGGAGCATCGAGGAGTGTCAGACAAGGTTGAAAGATGCAATAACCATGGTCACATCACAGTGTTCCTGCTGGGTCAGTAAGAATAAAAAGAGGAAAAACCTACTATTGTTTTCCAAAGAGGTGACAACCATGGTGAGGGAAAGGTGAAAAGCCTTCAGAAAGTACAAGGAGTCAGGGAAAGAGGCTGATAAAACAGAATATAAAGAAAAGCTAAAAGAGACAGGGAAAGTAATAAGAAATGCCAAGGCACAGACAGAGGTGAGGATAGCTCAGGGAGTGATAAAGGGTGACAAAACGTTCTACAGGTACATACGAGAAAAATGGAAGACTAAGGGAGGTACTGTTAGAATCACAAAAAAGGACGGGCAGCCAATGGAACATGGCAGAGAGAAGGCAGAGGCACTCAATGAATACTTCTGCTCAGTCTTCATACAGGAAGCAGACTGTAGCGGTCCAAAAATAGGCAAAAAAAATATTCCACTTGGAGGTACTGACGTGAGTCCCTTCACAGAGGAAAGGGTACTAGAGGAAATCAACAAGTTAAAGGTGGCTAACGCTATGGGGCCAGATGGAATACACCCAAGAATACTTAAGGAGCTTGGGAGGGAACTAGCAGCCCCCTTAGCAGTGCTCTTCAACAAATCATTGGAGAGTGGGGAGGTTCCGGAGGACTGGAACAGGGCAACAGTAGTGCAACTCCACAAGAGTGGAAGCAAGCAAGAGCCAGGAAACTACCGTCCAGTTAGTCTAACTTCAGTAGTGGGAAAACTGACGGAGTCCCTACTGAAGGAAAGAATCATTGCTCTTTTGGAGGAAAGTGGTCAGCTTGACACAAAGCAACACAGTTTCACAGCAAGGAAGTCCTTCCAGACAAACCTGGTAGATTTCTTCAAATGGGTCACCAGAACAGTGGATCAGGGTGGGGCAGTGGATGTGGTTTACCTGGACTTCAGTAAGGCGTTGACTCAGTTCTGCACAGGAGACTAGTCAATAAACTGGAGAACATGGGAGTCAGGCTTAAGGTATCAGGCTGGGTCAGGCACTGGTTAAGTGGGAGAACATAGAGGGTATTAGTAAATGGCTCTATGTCAGAGGAAGGTAGGGTGACCAATGGGGTTCCACAGGGCTCAGTTCTGGGGCCGATCCCCTTCCAACATATTCATCAGCAACATTGCTGATGGACTGAAACGGAAAGGTGTGCCTGTTTGCTGATGACACCAAAACTGGCAACAGGGTTGACACACCAGAGGGGAAACAAAAGCATGGAATCTGATCTCCGAAAGCTGGAGGAATGGTCAAGGATTTGGCAATTGAAATTCAATGCCAAAAAATGTAAAGTCATGCACTTGGGAAAACGTAACCCAGGGAAACTGTACTCAATGGGAGGACAGCAGCTGGTGGATACAAGGCTAGAGCGAGACCTGGGGGGTGATCAGATCAGATGACCTCAAGGTCAGCAAACAATGCAAGAAGGCATCACTAAGAGCTAGTGACATCCTGGGATGCGTAGGAAGGGGCATCACAAGCAGGAGGCATGAAGTGATCATGCCTCTGTATTGATGCCTGGTAAGACCCCACCTAGAATACTGCATCCAGTTCTGGAGGTAACACCTCAGGAGAGACATAGATATGCTGGAGACTGTACAGAGAAGAGCAACAAAGATGGTGCAGGGCTTGCACCATAAACCGTATGAAGCCAGACTCAGTGAACTCAATCTATACTCCATAGAGCAGTGCAGGAATCAGGGTGGTGGGGGACATGATAGAGAGACACTTAAATACCTTAAAGGCAACAACAAGGTACAGGTGCAGAACCTCTTTCAGGTAAAAGACTATAGCAGCACAAGAGTGCATGACCTTTGCCTCAAGGGTGTAGGTTTAGGAGCAATATGAGGAAAGTTTTCTTCACGGAGTGCATTGTTGAACCGTAGAATAGCCTGCTGGGGGTGGGTGGGGGTGCAGACGGTGGAAGAATTCAAGTGGGCATGGGACAGGCATTGCAGGATACTCAAGCCGGCAGCTAAGCAGGTGGGAGTAGGAAAACAAGGGCAGACTTGATGGTCCACATCTGCCGACAACTTCTATGTTTCTATGTTTAGTGGAGAATGGGTCAATGCAGTAACATCCACTGAAGCTGGGGCAATACAAGTAGGAGAGGACTGGGCTCGGGGAGTCCTAGAATCATGCAACAGAGGGATACTTGGAAACACAGAAACATAGAAACATAGAAGTTGACGGCATATAAGGACCGTAAGGCCCATCCAGTCTGCCATTTTTTCTACCTTATGAATGTGCCATAGACCTTTACTCTGTCAATGGCCTGTTGGAGCCCTTGACTCAGTGGGGGAAGGGTGGGCAGTGGAAACAGAGGGGGAGGCTGTGGAGGCAAGAGCAGCAGGGGCAACAACAGGAGAGGTTGTATCCAGTAACACAGAGGCAGGGGTAATCAAAATCTGCATACCCAAGCCATAGGAGGTAACAACAGGGTCCTGGATCTGCAGATCCGCAGGTGCCATAGCCTCCGATTCAAGTAGTTCTGTGGCAGGTTGTAAGGAAGGGGCCATAGAGGCTGGTGTCAGGAGAGTAGCATTCCAGGACAGGGAAGAACTCTGAGACAGTGCCGAATGGAGGGAGGCAGTCCTCTGTCTCTAGCAGGTGCAGAAACTGTTGCCTTCATGTCCTGTAAGCTGTACTCAGGGATGCATCTTGGAAGTGTTTCCCACTCGGGGGTGGGGGGCAGAGAAGGGAGCAGGAGACTGTCCATGTAACCCTGATCTTTCACTTCGAGCAGAGGTTACAAAAGACTGTACCTCTGAGACAACAGCAGAGCCCTGTCGATTCACTGGTGCAAAGGAGGTAGCAGAGGGAATATGACCACTTAATACTGGCGGCACACCTTCTGGAATAATCATAGTTAAAGAGTCAGATGGCTCAGGACAGTTCTCAGCTGCTGGGCATGGCCATCCATCGGTCAGCAGAGTGCTCTCGTGAGGCCACAGCCCCCTATAGAGAACAAGATGTCATGGCCCAGGCTGCCCACGCAGTTCCAAAACATCACCATGGTCTGCAAGCAGCACAGAATCCACCCCATGGAAAGGTTCTGCAGCTTCCAAGCCAGACTCTGGATGTACCACAGGCTGTTGCTCCCGACTTGGGAAGGTATGTACTGGTGCTTGGGTCAACACTGTAGACACAGGCTGACAGGTAGCTGTTTTGAAAGGTGGGGTTCATTTTAGGTCAAGCAAGCAATTGCTTGTGTATGCCATTCCTAGCAAACCCCCATGGTCCAAACTTGTTTATCCACCCATTAAAGCAAAGGGCATAGGTGCTGCTCCAGGGTAGGCAGGCAGAATGCTGGTCAAGTCGCGGAGTAGAACAGCCTCTGAGGTATTCACTTACCAGCCATTATTATGTACAGAAGTCATCTGATTCAGTGAGGCAGCAGGGTCTGTGGCAGGCAGCGAGTCCAGCAACATCGCAGGTCGCAGTTCAAGAGTAGCAGCAATAACATCAATTTTATGCAACTGCCTGTAACAGTCCCCAGCATTCCAAATACAGACTTTCCTCCAAATCCAGATGTTTAAGCAAAAGTTCTTTAGGGAAAAACAAAGTGCCGAGTCCAAGATGCCCACAACCAATGCAGCAATAGCAGTTGAACTGTGTGGAGTATTTTTGTGTTTTTTAACCAGGACAGACACACTAAGCTGAAGCTTGTTTACAGGTGTGACCTGAGAGCACCAGTAAGTTAAGTGACTTGCTTAGGATCACACAGTATGCAAGTAGAGGCTGTGGGATTCAAACCCAGGTCTCCAGATTTGCAGGTCAGAGCCTTAAACCACTGCACTATACTGCCTCCTGTGGGCTACTCTATTTTCAAATGGTGAAATCCTACTGCTCTGAACACAATCCATGAGGTCTTCAGCTTCAACGGGTGCAGAAACAACAGTCTCAGGCAACAGCGAGGCAGGAGAGGAGACCAGTTCCCCAGCCCCACGTACATCCATCATCTCTCCCTGCACACACAGCAAGCCAAAGACGGTCAAGGGGTTCCCCTTACTGGCAAGAGTAGGGGAGTTTCCACAGTGTCATGATCAACATTCCCCTATTAATAAAGATAGAAATACAGGTCCATGTAACCCACCCTCTGGATGCACCTGGAAACAAGCTATAACAGCTTAGTGTGCGTCCTTGGTCACAAATTACACATTCTGTAAATAAATGAACAAGCAAGGTTCAGTACAGTGCAGGCAGATTATGATACAAATCTACATACAACTGACATACAGTGAGTGTTAGTGTAAGCATTTACTGTTTGCATTCATAAGCTGGATATTTAAAAAAAAAAAAAAGGCTAAACCTGCTTATACAGTGTCAGTGGCCCAGTAGGTAGCACACTCACCTCTGAGGCCAGGAAATCAGAGGGCTGTGGGTTTAGTTCCCACATCTGGCACTTGGGTTAATATCCCAGTACTGACACTGTAGTGCAGCATGAGATGGGTGCTGCACTTCTGAGGTGCTGTCTTTCGGATGAGACGTTAAACCGAGGTCCCATCTGCCTGGATTGGTGTTAGTTCAGGTGGATGTTAAAGATCCCACGGCACTTATCGAAAAGAGTAGGGGAAAGTTTTATTGTAACAGAAATGGTACAGAAGCATACAAAAACAAATCACATACAAAAAAAAAAAAACAAATAGAGTAATCAAAAGGAAAAAAAAGGAGAAAAACACTGTGGAACCAAAAGAAATACATTCAAGTCACAGCAGCGTCAGAGTCTGTCACTCAAGGAAGGGCATTCCAAAGTTCCAAAAGCCGAGCCTCAGATAAGGAAGTACGTTCCTGTAAATAAATAACCCTCAAATCCTGCACAATCTTTTTTTTCCAATGCAATATACGTACATTCTTTCTGTTGCAAAGTAAATAAACAATGAGTCATCCATATATTCCACTTAATAACGATAAACACCAGGTTCAAAGTATCAATGTGCCATAAGGACCATTGAGGGGAAAAAAACCCATAAACAATATTAAGATATGTAACCGTCTGAAGCAAGGGAAGATGCCAAGTATGTGCCAAAAAAGTCCACCAAGACTTAATGAAAGAACATTCAAAATATAAGTGAGAAATGGTCTCAGGTTGAGTAACACATAACAATCTCAAACACATTCTGTCTTGAAATTGCTTATGTTTATGGTTCACCTTAACGTTAATCCTTTCATGGCAGGATAACCAGTGAAAGTCCCACATATGAGCTGGTACTCTTGTGCAATGTAATAAGGACATAAGGGAAGGGATATGTAGTCGAGGACACTTTTCAAAAGGTACAGGGACAGCACAGACAGTGGAAAGTAAAGACTTATATAAAACCTTATGGGAAGGAGGCAACAACATCTGGGGCGTTATCTTCCATTGCTTCAGATGGAATAAAACATACTTGACATACACAGGTTGTCCAACAGTATGACGCAACACAGACAAGGAATTAATTTCCCATTGGCGAAACCAAATATGACAAGAATCAGAAAACCAGGGTTCCCAACCCTTTTGGGTGTTAATCAATAAATGTCGTAGGTTGGCCGTAAGAAAAATAGAGAAAAAAAATAACAGGGGATGAGTCATAAGGAGACCGCCCTCCGAAATGGGTAAATATGTAACATTCCTTTTAATCGGATTTAGCCTGCTTCCCCAAAAAGCCTGAAAAAACAAACTAAGAACAGTCGTTTCCAATTGCTGGGGAATAGGGAAAATATAACTCAAAAATAGAAAAATCGGTATCAAATAAGATTTGATCAAAAAAACACGCTTCTTTTTTCCAAGGTGTCCCCTATTCCAATATGCTACCTTAAGTTTGCCCTGCTGCAATTTCGTATCCCAATTATAAAAATCAGAATCCCTTGAACCAAAATAAACCCCTAAAATACGAACAGGGCCATCCACCAAACGTAAAGGGCCAATATGATCTAGCTGTGACACAGCAGAACCCACCCTTATTCCCACACTTTTATCATAATTCAAAACAGCACCAGAATACACCCCAAAGGAAGAACAGACCTGAAGAGAGATCATCACAGAGGGGGCATCAGCTACCAGAAAACAAACATCATCAGCATAAGCAATGGCTTTATACGGTGAGCACAGAGTTGAGTTAGAAATAGCCATAATCCGAGGATGGGTATTCAGTTGATGAAGCAAAACATCTAGAAAAAAAATATACAAAACCGGGCTCAAAGGGCATCCCTGGCGAACCCCTCTCGTAATAGGAATCGTAGGACCTAGCCAACCATTCACTACTGTTACCACAGTGGCAGCTTGGTAGAGACAGAATCCAGGTAACCAACACCGCCGGGCACACTTAGTAATTGAGGCGTCCATAAAAAGGCATGGTCAACGAGTCAAATGCCGCTTTCTGGGTCCACGGAAATCACAAACCCTGAGAGTTCATCAGCAAAACCATGGGAGAATAATTCTGAAAGGAGAATCAGGTGGTCTGAGATCCTCCTGGTAGGCACCGAACAGGACTGTGCAGGATGCAAAACTACTTCTGCTATCCTCACAAGACGTTTAGCAATAATTTTCGACAATATCTTAAAATCAGTATTCAACATGCTTAACGGACGCCAATTGTCTAGGGAACGATATCCCTTTATGTTTATATATATAAATCAAAAAGCCTTCGTGAACTCCAAAGGAGAAATTCACACTTAACCAGAGAGTCAAAACTACAACCAATTCTGAACTCATGTGGCACCCAACACTTTATATAGGGCAGCGGGAGACCATCCAGGCCAGGGGTCCTCTGTAGAGGCAGAGAAGAGATGACCGAGGTCACATCCAACGCAGAAATAGGCAAACTAACCTGGTCCAATAAAGACTGGGAAGGGAAAGGGATGTCAAGGCCAGCATAAAAACTATCAGAATCAACTGCAGTTTTTTTGGGGGGAAGTAAACAAAGCCAATGTATGGGCCGTCACAATATGACAAATATCCGACTGGGAAGTACATAGGCTACCATCGGAGTCAACTAAACCAGTCATGTTTTTCTGGGAAATTTGATGGGAATTGGCTTCAAAAGGGCAAACAACAGCATGAGCACCAACCGTACCAAATTTTTGTTGGAAATAAAGTTGCTGTGATTTTTGAGTTTGAAAACGTAACATCGCATCCTGAACTAATTTAATTTGGTGAGAAAGATCTTGCCCCGTCAGGTGTGCAGTAGTTAATAAGGATTGCAAGTGAACCCTCTGTTGTAAATAATCCAAATATTCTCGTCTACATTTCCTACGACTATAAGTTTTCAAAAAAATACAAAAGTCATGTTTAGTATCAAACCACCACCTAATAGGGTCTTCATAACAACAAAAAACAGATTTACGTGCCTGGATAAATGATAACAAGGAGTGCAGGAAAACTGGGATTTGCAACAAGGATGTATTGAACTTCCAAAAGCCAGGGCCTTTATAAAAAGGGGTAACGGGTCCCAAACCAATCGACAACAATTTATGATCCGAAAATGCGACCGCTTGTACCTCAGCCGACGCAACATGCAAAGATTGGGACAAAAACACAAAGTCAATCCTCGTCGCTAATCTACCCTTCTGAAATGTGGGGGTGTGTGGGCCAGTAAATGTCAAATAAGCATCATTCAAACGGGCTATACGAACCAGTTTCCCTAATGCATGTGAGTCACAAAACAACTTACGGGTAGTAGCAAAAGAGCTCTTATCGTGCAGACTTAAACCACAATTAAAGTCACCAGAAAAAACAATCTGTAAGGGAGTATGCAAAAAAGGACGGATCAAGGAAAATAATTCTATACGTGCCGATTTCGTCTGAGGGGCATAAAGATTAATCCCCCGATATGAACAAGGCCCAAGCACAAAGTCCAAAATAAGTGCTCTACCTGGAGCCACATCATATAATTTCAACAAGCGAAACCCCGGGACAGATATAAGAATCCCTAGACCGGAGCAAGAATCCTGCCCGATGGACCAGTATGAAGGTCCCTGCAACCAGTCTTGCTGTGCATGTCGTATTTCCTGAGTAGTGTGAAAATGGGTATCTTATAAAAAGAAAATCCCCAGTGGCAACAGACGTATCCAAGAAAAAATCAGGCTTCTCTTCGACAGTCGCATCATACTGTTCACATTAAGAGTATAACAAGTAAAATAGGACATAGAGATCGATTAAGGCAAAAAGACACATCACAATTTCCTTCTCCCAACTGCCTTTTGCCCCTTAAGTTTCACCCTTGCTTTTCGTTTTTGAGAAAAGCCAGAACCTAGGTTGAGTCCCATATCAGTAGGACCATCAGGGAGGGATGAAGCTACCGAGGGAGAGTCTGATTCTCCCCCGGCATCATCAGAAACAGACTGGAGTAACTCAAAAGGATGAGATATAGGGATAGGAGAGGAAACTGAACCTACTGGGAGGGAAGGCACAGAACGGGACACATTTCTCAAAGACCTACGACAACTAGATGTGACTAATATCTGAGGGGGGGGAAAGGGCATAGTACTCGGACCAGGGGTAGGGTCAGAAAATGGCATAACAGGCTGGGCCAGTATAGCGGAGGGCTGCTCCTGGGCACTGACCGAAAGGGTGACCACAGTCGACTCCTCTTCCCGTGGGGCTGAGACAGACTCAGGGACCAGTGCAGGGGACTGAAAAACCGCCAAGGGCGGAGTAGCGCGCAAGCGAGCCTTCTGTGCCTGTGAGATGAGAAAACGCTGGTCAACCCCCCCATCATGAGATACCTTATTATGGGCAGCCCAGTGACAATTCTGGAAAGTATGTCCCAATTCTTCACATAGGTTACACTTGCACTCATTAACACAGTGTGCCACCCACATGACCCGAACATTACACTTCATTTTGTCACACACATTACTGAGATGAGTAGGATCACCACACCGGTAACACGCTTTAGGTTGACCCGGGTAAAATAAAACCCCTCTATCCCGGCCTATAAAAAAAGAGTTGTGGAGATGGACTGGACCCGACTCATTTGTATGCAATAAGACCTTAATCTTCCAGCCCCCAGTCCAGATATTTTCCGAGTCCAGGATTGCCTCAGCACGGCCCTGCACAGTACATCGTTGCCCCAACCAGTAAAGGACATCATTAATTTCCACTCCCTCGTTCCGAAACAAAATGGTTATAGTCTTAAAGGCTGGTTTAGAAAGAGGAATGACTTGGAACGGAGTCCAAAGAGCAGTGTTCTTTAAGGCAGAATATCTTGACCAAAAACGTTCCAAACCCCGGACAGTTTGGAAACTGACATCAAAGGAAGACTCCCCAGAAATGGGAATCATTGCATATATTTCATGAGAGAAAAATTTCAAGGAGTCTTTTAGAAGAGTCCGAGCCACATAGGTACGGTCAGGGAGGTCAGGTAATCCCCCCTTATACAGCAAACGGACAGCATTATGCCTCTTGGCAGCCTGAATTGGGAACTTAAATAAGGAGGAAAACGAATGGGTAGGTGCAGCCAAACCAGAAGTAGGAGCAGGAGAGGAAGAATCTTTTTGAACAATACCTGCAGTTCCAGGAGAAGGAGCAAGGGAGGAAGCCTGGCAATCAGAGCCCATAACGTGCATCAGAGTCGGGTGTTGCGTCAAAGCCAATTCAACTTGCAAACTCAAGAGATCTGAGGAATCTATAGGAGCATCAACGGAACCATGCGTTTCAGGAAGAGCTGTACGACTGGGGGACCGTATAGGGGACGGACCGGAAATCCAACGACCAGTTTGCAGTTCCTGCACCCAGCCAGCTCCACGAAGAGCAGTGTCAACAGACCGAGGATGCTCCTCAGGGGAGAGCGAGACGTGGGGCAATGGCAATAGGGGAGACAATGCAGCAGGCTCCAATGCACAGTCGCCTTCCACCGCTGACAAACAGGAATCTACAGGGGCAGCCTCCAGCACGAAAGAGTCCAATGGCCCAGAATCCAAAACCGCATCGACCAGGTGGTGAGTTTCCGAAGTCGGTCCAACCAAAGGTACAGGCAAATCTATGGGGGGAGAAGCAGCTCGATAATGTTCAGCAGCAGAAGAGAAATCTGGTAGAGAACTTAATTCATCACAAATCCGTTTTTTTGTAAGCAGAAAACTACGTTCTGCTTCAGCCAGGCGGTCACACAGCTCCTTCTTAAGCGAGCAAAGTACAGGCGAAACAGGTAGCGAAGTATCCTCCAAGGCAGCATTTGTAGACATCATGCTAGGTTCCAAAACTGCAGCGACTAACATAGGAACAGGTTCCGTCTGTAGCAAAGGCACAACAGCAGCAGAAGGCAAAGATCCCAATGAACAAACAGCATTGTTGGTCTCGTTAAGAGCCAAGGTGGGGGCTGAGACCAAACCTCCCACCTCTATAGCTTCCTCCACCACAACCACAGGGACGTCCGCCATCTTGGGCAGGGGTTCCCCCACTAACGAGTAGGGGAATTTCCCCGGTGTCCTGGCCAAATTTCCCTATTCACTAAAAATACCACCAACAGCTTAATCTGGTTCAAGGTCAGTTGGCATTCATCTGTATCCCCCTTCCCTGGGTCGTGTTTGAAAATAGGCAGGATTTGTCTAGTGCACTTACCCGGTCAACAATAAATAAATAAATGAGTGTCATTCATTGTTTTAGTGAGAAATCGTGTATTATTTACAGCAACTGCCGCTTTATGAGAATTTTCTGCAGTGTGGGGGTTATTTTCAACAACACATTTATGTGTCTGGATCCTTGTTCAATACTTACTACAAGCCATAGTTTTTTTTATCAATATTGTATTTCTGGGAAAAAAAACATTAGTCTACCCATTTTTTACTGTATTTTATTCCTGAACATGTGGTTGTAAAGCTTTTAAAAGTTCTTACTCTCTTGTTACAGCCATCATGAAAAAAATAAACACCAAGATGTAATACTGTGTAGTTTGCCATCAGAAACATGTGTTAACACCATCCTAATATATCTGCAATATGAATATACTATGTATAGTCAAAAGTAACCTCATCAGAGATGATTTCTAAATATTGCTAGTGGCAGCCATATTTATTGACTTGAGTCTTTAATTATAAAACTAGGAACAAAATATGTTTTAAAATTATGACCCACATCTTTTTCAAAACAGACCAATTGGCAGCCTTAGTGTTTAGTGTGAGAAGTAATCAGAAGGGAGGGAGAGTCACCTACCCTTTCTGATCAGGAGATGTCAATGATGGCACATGCAGTGGAAGGCTTATAATAAACTTTGGCTCAGAACACTAAATATGGATTAATACGGACTGTTATTTTCTTTTGTCAAATAATAACACGGCTGGTGTTAATTTCTAGAACTGGATGCTAGTGAATAGGTTTTTTTTTTTTTCTAAGCTAACTGATATTGGGGGAAATATAGTATCATAGTAATGTGTCAGTAGGAAAGGACCATCCTGGCCCATCTAATCTGCCCATCTCCCCCCACCCCTACTTGTCACTGGTGCACAAGGAGCCTATCCTCTGTCCTCTAATCAACCTCATATGTCTATCCCACGCTCTCTTGAATTCCTCCACTGTTTTGACACCTACCACCTCCTCAGGTAATCTGTTCCAGGGTTCAGACACCCTCTCAGTGAAATAACATCCCCTTATATTACCTTTAAATCTTCCTCTTTCCAATCTCAAAGTATGACCTCTTATTTTAACTATGAAGTAGGGGAGGTGTGATTAGATACTGTTTAATATCAATCAATAGTCTGAATACGAGGTCATAAGTAGCTTCTGTTTTGTGGTCTGCTCAAGTAGTTAAAAAGTAAAATGTTCTCATTTGAATAATTGAACTTTCTCCTCCACCGATGTTATGGACTTTGCATCCTATGTTCAGAAAACATAACATTACCTTAATCGCGCTTTTCTTCATTTACATATAAACATAGAATTTGACAGCAGATAAGGACTGCTTGGCCCACCCAGTCTGCTCATCTCCCTTCCTAATGGATAAGCTGCAGATCCTAGTTAACCAACAGTCTACTTTCTCCTATCCCCACCCTCTAGAATTGCCTTATGTCTGTCCCTCGTAGTCTTGAATTCCCCCACTGTTTTTGACTCCACAACCTCCTCAGAAAGGCTGTTCCATGTATCCACAACCCTCACCGTGAAACAATACTTCCTCACATTATCTCTTAGCCGTCCCCCCTCTAATTTCAAATTGTGCCCCCTTGTTTTTGCACACCTCTTTTTCTGAAAGATGCTATCCTCTTGGACTTTGTTGAGTCCCTTGAGGTCCTTGAAAGTTTTTATCATGTCCCCCCTCTCCCTCCTTTCCTCTAGGGTATACATATTAAGCTCCTTAAGTCTCTCTTCATGTCTTCTGGTGCAGACCCTGTACCATTTTAGTTGCCCTCCTCTGGACTGCCTCCATCCTGTCTATGTCCTTACGAAGTCTGGTTCTCCAGAACTGCACGTAGTACTCCAGCTGTCTGTACAGAGGGATAACAACTTCCTGATTTCTACTGGTGATGCCTCTCCCTATGCATCCCAGTATCCCCCTAGCCCTCCTTACTGCCCTCTCACATTGCTTGCCCACCATTAGGTCATCTGATATGACTACCCCCAAGTTCCTTTCCATTTTTGTTGTTGTTAGTATCTTAGCCCCCATTGTGTACTCTTCCCCTGGGCTTTTGTTTCCCAGGTGCATTACTTTGTACTTCTCAGCATTAAATCTAAGTTGCCATACATCTGACCATTCCTCCAACCTTGCCAAGTCCCTTCTTATCCTTTCCACCCCACCTTGTGTATCAACCCTGTTGCAGATCTTTGTGTCCTCTGCAAAGAGACATACTTTTCCTTCCAGTCCCTCTGCAATGTCACTTGTAAAGACATTGAAGAGGACCGGTCCTAGTACTGAACCCTGCGGTACCCCACTAGTAACCCCCCTTTCTTCAGAGTAGACTCCGTTTACTATTACCCTCTGTGTCCTGTTCTCCAGCCAATTTTTTACCCAGACTACCATCTTGGGACCCTCTCCAAGGCTGGTTAACTTGTATATTAATCTTTTGTGTGGGACTGTGTCAAATGCCTTGCTAAAGTCTAGGTAGACCATGTCCACAGCCCCTCCCTGATCTACTACTTTGGTCACCCAGTCGAAGGAATCTATTAGATTCATCTGACATGACCTTCCTGCTGTGAATCCATGTTGTCTTCGGTCCTGTGCCCCTCTGGCCTCTAGGTACTTAACAATTCTTTCCTTCAGAAGTGATTCCATCGTTTTCCCTATCACTGAGGACAAACTAACAGGTCTGTAGTTTCCTGCCTCTGCCCTGCTCCCACTTTTGTGAAGTGTAATAACATTTGCCCTCCTCCAGTCCTCAGGTACCACACCATCCTCCCATGATTTGTTAAAGAGGGTAGTCAGTGGTGTCACTAGTTTGACCCTTAGTTCTTTTAGAATTCTGGGATGAATCCCATCAGGCCCTGTTGCTTTGTCCACCTTCAGTTTTAAGAGTTCTTTCAGAACTCTTTCTTCTGTGAATGGGCTGATATCACCCCCCTATCCAGAGTGTTTCTATTGTTTGGTTTAGGTACCCCCCTTTTCATTTGTGAATACTGAGCAAAAATATTTGTTTAGTATCTCTGCCTTTTCACAGTCACCCTCTGCCCACCCCCTCCCCTTTATTAAGCTTCACTATCCCTCCCTTGATCTTCCTTTGCTCCCTGATGTACCTATAAAAGGTTTTATCCCCCTTCTTAACTGAGTTGGCTATCTTTCCTTGGTTTGGGCCTTTGCTATTCTGACTGCCTTCCCTGCTATATATTATGCTATATATGTTATGCTCTGTATCCTAAATTTTATAATGCAGCCCTCAAGTACTTTATTCTCCAGTTTAACAGAGTCTGTAATATTGTTGCACCGTTCAAGCCCCTAGTTAGGAAAGGAAACTCTTAATTTTGGTACACCCCTGCTATTAAGTCACTGACCCAAGAACGTGGCAGAGCCTGGAACCTATGCAAAGAAATGGGTGGCAGTAACCACCTGCAAAAGTACAAGGATTTATGTAACTCTGTGGAATTTTGTATCAGAGAAGCCAAGGCTGCTTGCTATAAAACCCAGCTAAAAAAACTGCTTAATCAGCCCAAAAACTCTGGTGTAGCATCACTGAACTTCTGGGGAATGCTAAAAAAACCTTTCCACACTCCATGAGCCCTGGTGATACCAGTATTAATGGAGGCAAGTATGTTGCTGATGTCTTTAACAATACATTCAGTGACCTATCAGCATATATAATGGCACCAAGCACCCACCCTGCCCCAGGTGGTTGCCCTCTTTGTGAACATAACAGACCTAAGTTGTACTTTAAATGACTAACCTGGTCTGATGTACATGGCTGCCTACCCAAGATAAAAATTAAAACTAAAATCAATCTCGTTTGCATTGACATGAAGCTGCTTAAGTATGGTATTAGGAAAGTCACCTACCCCTTGCAGCAAATTTTCAATTTGTCCCTGGCCACTGGGCAACTGCTCAGTATCTGGAAAGAGGCCTATGTGATCCCTGTGTTCAAGGGTGGGGAAGCCAACCTGTCTTCCAATTACTGGCCAAGTCTCTATTCCTCCACCTTATACAAAATGCTTGAGACAAGAGGGTAGTGAATGACCAGCTTGTAGACTGCTTTAGCCAGCATGAGCTCCAGGCCAAAGAGCAGTGTGGGTTCAGGAAGAACGTCATCAGCATGACTGCACTCCTAGAGTTTAAAGGTGCAATATACTGTGTGCTTGACCGTGGGAATCTGGCTGGATCTATATTCATAGATCTCACTAAGGCGTTTCACCTTGTCAACCGTGCCCTCCTCTGCAGAAACTACTTCACCTGGTCCTCTCTGATGACACAATCTGCCAGTTTAAGGACTACCTGTCCTGTAGATTACACGCTGTAAAATGCTAGAATGTGCTATTCGATGACAGGTCAGTCAATCTAAGGGTTCCCCAAGAGTCCATTCTTGGGTCTCTACTATTCAGTCTAATCATAAATTCAATCTAAGGGTTCCCCAAGAGTCCATTCTTGGGTCTCTACTATTCAGTCTAATCATAAATTCAATCTAAGGGTTCCCCAAGGGTCCATTCTTGTGCCTCTACTATTCAGTCTATTCATAAACAACCTACCCTTGGCCTGTAAATTGACCACTATAATTCTATATGCAGACAACACTATCATTTTTTCAAGTGGCAAAAACTTAAATAGTTTGAGATTGAGGAAGCAGGATGATTTTTCCTCCATCCAGGAATAGTTCACTTCAAACCTCCTTGTAATGAATGAGAAGAAGAAGACTAAATGCATGCTGTTTTGTAATTGCAACAAGCCTCATGCCTCTGTGGACTTAAGCATTTCCTCTTTTGCTGGGGTCACACTTGAGCAAGTCATAACGTTTAAGTACCTAGCCATTATCCTTGACAGTGCCTGTCATTCACAGAGCATGAAGACTACCTTGTTAAGGCAGTAAACTCCAGACTTGGATTCCTATATAAGTACAGTGGCAACTTCCTACCTGAGATTAAGAAGCTACTGGTGCAGAGCTTTATCACAAGCATTACTGACAATGGAGTAGTTGTTTATGGCTTGGCAATTGATAGTGCACTCTCCCAAGTTAGGGGTCTGCTTATAGGGCCTGCTGCTTTGCGCTAGACCTTAAAAATGATACCAACACCTGTGTCCTGTATAGTAGCTTGAACTGGCTTAACCTCAGCTTCATGGTGCTCTATCACACTTTAGTCTTAGACCATAAAGCTCTAGAAGGCCTGCTGCCCCAGGGTCTCCAATCTGTATTCTGTTATGTGGACAATAAATATGGCACTAGGGGCATGACATCACTATACTGCTACGTACTGCTACTCCTATTATACCTCCTGCACCACAGCACTTCTAAAGTCCCTCCCTTCTAACCTCCATCCTCCTCATCCTCCCATGCACAGCACTCAACCCCTCCATGCCTACCCTTCCTTTTCCTTTTCTGCTGTCTCCTCAGAAGAAACTCTAATAACCCTTCTCTCTCTTAATCCTTCCAAAGGCTCATCACTAAACTCCTCTACCTTTCAGCTTCTGCCATAGCTTACCCTCTCTCCTTAATCCTAAATCTTTCCTTCTCGTCCTCATCTGTCCCTTTATCCTGGAAACGTGTGGTGGTCCTCCCTCTCCCAAAGGGTGGAGACCCCTCCTCCCCTGCAAATGTTCACCCAGTATTCCTCCTCCCTGCCCTTGCTAATCTCCAAGAACACCTGGTCCTCTCTCAACTAAACTCCTTCTTCGATTACTCTTCCTTTTTCACCCCATTTCAATCTGGTTTTCCGAAGAACCACTCCACTACCACCTCCCTACCCAGGCTCACTGACTCCATCCTCACTGGGATGGATAATGGCCTCATTACTTCTGCCATCTTTGTCAACCTCGCCAAGGCTTTTGACACAGTCTACCATACCCTACTTCTTGACTCTCTTAAGGCTGCTGGGTCGTCTACTTCTGCCCAAAACTGGTTTAGAGCTTACCTCTCAGGCAGAACACAATCAGTCAAGATCCAGGATACAATCTCTCCCCCCTCCCTATTTCCACAGGAGTCCCACAGGGCTTGGTGCTTGGACCCATTCTCTTCTCCAGCTTCCTAAATGACTTGCCCTCAGTATGCTTCTCCTTCTTCTCTATCCATATGTATGCCAACGACACTGTCCTGTTCTCCTCTGGCAAATGCCCCGCTGATGTAGCAACCATCCTTCAGCATGACTTCCACCAAGTTCAGCTATGGTTTGCCTCCCATCAACTATTCCTAAATGCCAAAAACTCTGTCTCCATGACCTTTGGCACTAGGCAGAGACTTTCTAGGCTCCACACTTTACCGTCTTTCCATACCCTTAATAGGACAACCCTAGAGGACACCTCCTCATTCAGATACCTTGGGTTTGGTTGGACCAACACCTCAACTTCTCTGGCCACATTGATGCCATCCTGAAAAAACTGCGCCCCAAGCTTGGTGTATTATTCAGGAACTGTAGTTGTATCCCTCCTATGGCGCGGCGTGAACTAGTCCAGAAGATGATCCTCCCCATTTTCAACTACTGTGATGTAGTCTATGGTGCCACTCCCAAATCCTCCCTAACCAGATTGGACACTCTCTTTAACTCCTTCTGTCGATTTGCCCTTGATACTCCATCACGCACTCATCACTGTGACCTCTGCTATGCCCTGTCCCTCTCTCCCACTTGCCAACAGGTGCCTCACTCATTGTGCCAAACTCACTTCTAAATTTTGGTTAGGAGAACTTCCCACCTACCTCTCATGCTCACTCTCTACTCCCCCCATCCCACTCCCTTAGATTCTCTGACACTCGCATTTTGTTGGTTCCCCCATTGAACCACTCTCATTGGTCAGTTAGGCTTTACCCATAGTTTCCCGCAAATCTGGAACTCCCCCCCAAATATGGCACCTCTCCTCCACCTGCTCCCTTGCCTCTGCCTTACATCACTTTCTCTTATTTAACTGCTCCTGCTTTAACCCACCTTAACCGTCCTCCTATACCTCTGCTCCTCTCCATGACTCACATCCCTTATTAAACCTTCCTCCCCCCCGAGCCTGCTTCTCAGCATGCTCTCCTCTCCCTTCACCGCTTACCCCCTCACTCCTACCCCTAACCTTTTTTCCATTACCAACTTGCCCCTGCTTAGTTTTGAACTCTGGCAGGGTCTTCAGCATCCTGGAAGGGTCTAGCACTGGGCAAGCCTCCTCCTTCCCCTCCCCCTCTCTCTCCTTTCTACCCAACTTGTCCTCATCTAAATCTGCCCTCGGTTGGGATTCTTAGCACCCTGGCGATGTCTACTTTTGAAGGCAGTATAGCGCAGTGGTTTAAGGCTCTGAGCTGCAAATCTGGTGATATCCAGCAGACCAGACCTGGGTTTGAATCCCACAGCTTCCGCTTGCATACTGTGTGACCCTGAGCAAGTCACTTAACTTCCCTGTGCTCCTAGGTCGCTCCTGTAAAAAAGCTTTCAGCTTAGTGTGCTACTTCTGGTTAAACAACTAAATTAAAAAAAAAAGTTTCTGCCCTTCCTCCTTCTTTTTTCCTTTCCTCTTCTAACCCCCTCATTCCCTCTGCCCAACTTGTCCTCACATAATTCTATCCCCTGGCAGGGTTCTCTGCATCTTGGAGGGGCCCAGCACTGGGCAATTACTCTTCCTTCACTCCACCCCTTTATCCTTTCTACCCAACTAGTTCTCACTTGATTCTGCGCTCTGGCAGGGTTCTCAGCAGCCTGGAGTAGTCTAGTCTTAGGCAAGCTTTTTCTTTCCCTCCTCTTCCCTCCTTTCCCTTCATCCTTTCTTTTCTCTCTTCCCAACTTGTCCTTACCTAGTTCTGCTCCTGGCAGGGTTTTCAGCATCCTGGAGGAGTCCAGCACTGGGAAATGACTCTTCCTTCCCTCCCCTTTCCCCTCCATCCTCCCTACCTATCTCGTCCTTGCCTGACTCTGCTCTCTGGCAAGATTCTCAGCACCCTGAAGAGGCCTAATCTTAGGCAAGTTTCTGCCACCTCTCCTCCTCCTTTCCTGTACCATCTCTCTACTATCTCTACCCAACTTGTCCTTGCCTACTCCTGCCTCTTATTCTAAGTCCTCGCCTCATTCCGCCACTGGCAGCGATCTCTGCACTCTGAAGAGGCCATTTCCAGGTATGACTCATCCTTCCCTTCCCTGTCCCTTACCCCCATGCCCTCCTCTCTACCCCCCCACACTTAATCAAAGGAATTAGTTCACTTGAGCTAATAATTTGCACTTTTTGTTCTGTCTGAGGTGCTCCCAGATTGCACTAGCCCTGTGTTAACTTGCTCCTCACAACTGATTTTTTTCCTCACTTTTCTCTGGTGATGTTCCTCCCAACTTTATCCTCTCCTTCCCCCAGCTGGTTTCCCCTATCTACCCCTCTACCCTCCTTGATGTCCCCTCACTGCACCTCATTCATTCAATAATTGTTAAATAATCTGCCTCCTAACCGTGATCCATTCCTGCAAGGAGTTGGCTCCAAGGCTACATTAAATTTCTGTACAATGTTCTTCAGATATGCCACTTGTAATTAAATGCATATTCCACAGGGATGATATATGTAACTGTATGTTATGTCACAAATGCGACTGTATGATTATTTATAATATTTTTGAACTGTATGTCTTGTTACAAATGTAATTGAAATGTTTAATTTCTCGGATATGTTAAATGTTAAACTGTATGTCTAATTCTTCATCCAACTGTAACCCCCCCAGGTCGTGCCAGGAGACGAGCAACTTGTTGTTCAGTGTGCCTTCCTGGTGAAACATTTCAATAAATAAATAAATAAACCTTGCTGGAGAACTGCGCTGGGACAAAACTGTATCTCCTATCATTCTGCAAACATTGGAACACACTGATGGACACATTAAGGTCCTGTCCACACTAGCACTTTTTACTGAGTTTTAAACCATTTTAACACTGTTAAAATGGTTTAAAAGTCTTGCCTCCACACTGTAGCATAGTAAAACCATGCTACAAACTGTGTTTAAAAGCTGTGCTAAAATTCTGATTGGAGCAGGGCTTTAGCATGGTTTCAGATGGACATGGTTGCCTTAAACTGTGTTAACAGTAGTGCTGATGCAACCATGCTGTAACACGGTATAAGACAACCTCCATTGTACTTCTTGTGGCTTTTTAATGCTGCCACAATGAAAAGGGGAGGATTTGCTCACACTCTCAAGCTCACAATGAACTCCTGATCAAAATGATGTTATTTTCTGCAGGATCCATTACCATGCCTGGTCGCAAGTATCCTGGCATGCATTGCAGCACTCACAATGCTTCGCAGTACTGCCACAATCATGCCTGGGAACTCGAGAGGGCAAGCACAGTGCTGGAGCACAGTGTGGATGCTCTGACAGCCATGCTGAAGCATGGAAATTAAAATGTTTTTAAAAACATTTTTTAAAATACATGGCTGTGTGGACAGGGCCTAATAGACTGACACTCTCCTGAACCATTTAAAGCCCAACTGTTGTCCATGCTCACTCCCCAGGACATGTAATTGCTACCATTGAACATCTGTTGTAAACTGATGATGTATTATTTCTATACTGCTCCTTATGCAAACTGTCAGGTAATGTTTAAAAAAAAATCCAATGCTATGTGTACATTATCGTTACCTGTATTTACTACTGTATATTTCTTATTGTGTGTACCTGACTCTAAACTCTTTGAAAATACACACATGCCTAAAGAGTTTTATGTGAAATACGAACATACATACGAACATACGAAGAAGCCAGCAGAAGAAGGTAATTTAGTCTATCTAGGCTGCTCACATTACAGGGTCCACAGTTTGAGCTACTGTTCCTGCCCCCCTCCTCACTCCTCCCATCCTCCCTACTCCTCCCATCCTCCCTACCCATAATACTTACCTTCCCCATACCTATCCCAGCCTGTCTTAAAGCTGCCCACTGTCTTCAATGAGATCACCTCTTCCGGCAGCGCATTCCAAATGCCCACCACCCTCTCTGTGAAGAAGTGCTTCCTGACCTCCCTCCTAAATCTCCCAACCTCCAGCTTAAGACTGTGCCGCTTCGTGTTATGGTTGCCAATCAGCTTAAAGAGACTCTCCTTATCCACCTTATTTATCACTTTCAAGTACTTGAAGGTGCCAATCATATCCCCTCTCTCCTGTCTTCTGGGGAGTACATGTTTAGTGCCCTCAACCTCTCCTCATATGCCTTACCCTGCTGACCCGCTATCATCTTTGTAGCCTTCCTCTGGATCTTCTCCAGCAGGTTAACATCCTTTTTGATGTGTGGGCACCAGTACTGAACTCTAGATGTTGCCGTACCAGTAACCTGTACAAGGGCAGTATAACCTCCTCTCTCCTACTACTGATCCCCCTAGCTATGCATCCCAGCATCTTGTTTGCCCTTGCTGCTGCATTCTTGTACTGCATGGAGTGCTTCAGGTCACTAATGATCATCACTCCCAGGTCCTTTTCCTCTTCCTCTGATACAGATACCTGGACTCCACCCATGTAGTACTCTGTTCTGGGATTATTGGCTCCAATATGCATAACTTTGCATTTCTTGGCATTGAAGCCAAGCTGTCAGATCCTGAACCACCTCCCCAGCTTTTCTAGATCTTCCTGTAGGTCCTGTATTCCTTCAGCTGTGTCCATTCTCCCGCAGAGCTTGGTGTCATCTGCGCATAGGCACATTTTGCCCTTAACACCATCCAATGCCATTGATGAAGACATTGAACAACACTAGCCCCAGCATCGAGCCCTGTGGGACCCAATTGGTTACCTCTCTGCAAATAAAAATAAAAACTAAACTTAACTAAAACTAAACTGAATGAAATATAAGTAAAAAAATTAGAGAAAATTAAAAATACACTGCTGATGAATCTGTGGATGTCATAAATAGCTTAATGCCAAAAACTATATGGTGACTGTCACAAATGCACTCAGCAAGTCAGGCCCTCTGCTCCCACAGTGCCAACCTCCGAGCGCAGTATTGTGGACAGGTAACAGACAGGGTAACCCTCCTGTCTGCTTGTGGGTCCAAATCACCTTTAGTCTCAAGTTCTGAGGGGATTCAAACTGAGAACCTTATGCTGCCATGCCCAAATGTACAGGCGCAGATAGTCTTCTCTTCAGGGGGGATGCAAGATGTCTTTTGCCTAAGGGCACCTAACCAGGTATCCAAAATGAACCCTTAAAACTCTATAAAAGACCGTAGGCATATACTTACCTTTTCCCAGTTTGGTAACACCATCAAGCTTATGAACAGTTTTTGTCGGTCTTCCCTCTATACGTCACATGCAAAAAGGACTTTGAAGACACACCCAAGCAGTCTTTCAAAATAATACTTTTACTAAAATGGATAAAAATATGTAAAATGTAAACACAGAACACTATATCAAAAAGCATACGATCACTTAAAAGAACACGGTTAAAGTACAAAACATAAACTCCTACCACAATATAATTAGACTTTTTCTATCTAATGTATTACCTTTTTACAGTGCTTAAGTTAGGTCAGAGATCTTGTTTCTTAAGAGTCCAAAAAGATATGTCACAAAGATCAGGCACAAGTCTTAGTTAAATTGTGTCTCCCTCCCACCCCTTTTATGTGTCATCTAGCTCCTCCTTGTTGAATATTGAATATAAAAAATATACAGACAGGATGTCCTATCAGGAGGCATATTAAATACTGTGACTTAAGCAAAAACTAATTTCCCAAATTATGACAGTCTTTAATCAAGTCTTTCCTCTTTAATCTTGAGCAGTTCCTGTTTTCCCAAGAAATCAAAAGATTTTATAACCTTTTAGCACTATGGTGAGATAACATGTTTTCCCTCTAAGACGTCATAAAAGTTTACGAGCCCCATATCCTGGCAGCTGGGTCAGTTCTAATTACAGGAGACTCTTAATTAAGTCTCTCTAGTCTTTTAATTACCTCATGGTTTCAGGTTAATTGCCACTTCACTGACCTGAGGGGACACCCATAGAACAAGATGTTTCATGTGAGACACTCACATACCACATTCTATATTACAAATATCATAGAACAATCATACCCAGCTGGCCAAGTGTCACAATCCTCCCCACCTAGACTATATTTGGGGGCTCTATCCCTTGCATGGGATGAGCTTCCCAAGTCAGTTCACTCCTCATAAACACACGACAGACCATCTGCGTTCTGATTGGTCGCTCCAGCCCTATGTAAGATCGTCATGTCATATTCTTGCAAGGCAAGACTCCATCTTAACAGTCTACCATTAGTTTTTCCCATTTGGGTCAGCCAAACCAGGGGGTTGTGGTCCATTTGTACCTCAAAATGCTGCCCATATAAGTATGGCTCTAACTTCTTTATGGCCCACACTATGGTAAGACACTCTTTTTCCACAGTTGAGTAAGCCTGTTCCCTGGGAAGTAACTTTTTACTCATGTACACTACAGGGTAATTTTTCCCTTGGTTGGATGTCTGACTCAGTACTGCCACAATACCCACATCTGAGGTGTCAGTCTGAACTATAAAGGATCTGTTATAGTCAGGACTTGTCAATACAGGAGCACTGCACAGTGCCTCCTTCATTCTGGTAAAGGCTTTTTGACAAGCTGGTTCCCAGGTAATTTTCTTAGGCATCCTTTTCTTTATAGTACCCTGTTGCCCCTATAAAACTCCTGACCTGCTTCTGCATTTCTGGTCTGGGCCATGCCTTGATCACCTCTATTTTTACTTGGTTAGGACAGAGCTGTCCCCAGCCTACAACATGCCCAAGGTATGCTACTTCAGCCCTGGCCACCTGGCACTTCTCAGCTTTGACAGTGAGCCAGGCCCTCTGTCCAGCACTTCCCTAAGGTGGGATAGGTGTTCCTTCCAGCTGGCACTAAAGATGGCAATGTCATCCAGGTACATCATGGCGTACTCCTCAGCCCCATTTAACATCTGGTTCACCAACCTTTGGAAAGTGGCCGGGGCATTCTTCATTCCGAAAGGCATTACTTTAAATTCAAATAAGCCTATCAGAGTCTTGAAGGCCAACCTCTCCCTAGCTCTGTCAATTAGCTCGACCTGCCAATACCTCTTTGTCAGGTCAGTAGTCATAAGGTATGTCGCCCCTCCCAACTTGTCCAGGAGTTCGTCTGTCTGGGGCATCGGGTGGGTGTCTGACTTTGTGACTGCAATCAGTCCACGATAGTCCACACTGAAATGAGTAGAGCCATCTGGCTTGGGCACAAGAACTATGGGTGAGGCCCAGGGGCTGTGGGATCTCTGGATTACCCTTAAATCCAGCATTTCCTCCACCTCCCTCCCTCCTAATTTCCTTTTGGACAGCCTCTGACACCCGATATGCTGTCCACCGCATGGGCATCTGTGTCCCTGTCTCCACATCATGCATCGCTAAGGGGGTTAGTCCAGGCTTGGTGCTAAACACTGGGGAAAAGTCTGCTAAAACCTCCCTTACTTCCTGGATCTTGTCTGGGGCCAGCTGGGGAGACAATTTAACTGCCTCCACAGAGGACTCCCACTTGTTTTCTTCCAGCAAGTCCAGAAAGGGGTCTCCTTTGTCCATCCCCTCCTCAGAACTACATACTGTGAGCACCATGTCAGCCCTATTAGCATATGGCTTCATCATGCTGACATGGTACATTCTTTCTCTCTGTCTTCTGTCAGGTAACTCTATGATATAGTTCACATCATTTACCTTCCTAACTACTTTGTACGGTCCTGCCCACTCATTCTGCAGCTTGTATTTCTGGACCGGAATAAGGACCATGACTTCCTGACCCACTGTGTATGAGCGAGCTCTGGCTCTGTGGTCGTACCATACTTTTTGTTTCTGTTGGGCAGCTGCCAGGTTGCTCTGGGCTGTCCCCATAAGCTCCTTCAGCCTTTCCCTAAACCTAAGGATGTAATCCACAATGGGAGTTCCCTGGGAGGCATGCTTGCCTTCCCAGTCCTCCCAGATCAAATCTAGGGGCTCACATACCTGGTGTCCATCTAAGAGTTTGAAGGGGGAAAATCCTGTTGACTCTTGGGGCACCTCCCTGTATGCAAACAACAGGTGGGGAAGGTATTTCTCCCAGTCCCTCCCATGCTGTTCAGCAAACACTTGGAGCATTGACTTCAGGGTACCATTAAATCTTTCCACAAGCCTATTGGCTTCTGGGTGATAAGGCGTCGTGCGCCTCTGCACCACCCCACACTTCTCCCACAAACATTTCATCAGGTCCAACATGAGGGAACCCCCTCGATCGGTGATAACCTCCTGCAGAAACCCAACATTCGAGAAAATCCCAAGTAAGGCAACTGCCACTTTGTCCTCAGTGAGGATAGGGTGACTGCCTCTGTATACCGGGTGGCATAATCCACCACAGTCAGGATGAACCTCTTCCCAGAGGAGCTGGGGGTATTTAAAGGCCCCACAATAGCCATTTCCACCCTCTGGAATGGCTCCTCCGCTATGGGCAATGGAATCAGGGCAGCTTGGGTTTTCTTACCCGCCTTCCCTATTTCTTGGCACTGGTGACAAGACCTGCAGTACTCCTTCACCTGCTGGGTGAAGTTGGGCCAATAGAAATTCTGGGCCAACCACTGCATAGTGTGCGTGATTCCCAGATGACCGGACAAGGAAATATCATGTGCAATCTTGAGCAACTGCTCACGATACCCCTGGGGAATGACAAGCTGCCTGCCTATCACCCCTTCCTCTGTTTTCACAGCCTACATATACATCAGTCCATTTTCCCAATAAACTTTATGTTTGCCGTCACCTTCCTGTGCACTGTCAGAGTCTGCCCAAGCCCTCAGCTTCTCTAGACTATGGTCACTTTTCTGAGCAGCTGCAAACTCCTTACACATTCCCAAGGCATGGGACAGGTCCCCTTCAGTCTCTAAACTAAGGTCCCTTGCACTGGCATCAGGGTACTCATGATCAGTGTCATCCCTAACCCTCTGACAATGGGTCACCCCTCCTTCTTTGGAGTAACCCTCCATAGCTGTGTGGTTAACTGCTACTGGGGAAATTTCTACCCACTTTTCATTAGTCTCCATATCAGGAGACACAGGCTGAGGAATTGGCCTCCCAGGGATTTCCACACTGGCTTTTGTGGGGTCCAGGGAACTACAATTTCCCCTTTCCACTTGGCTATGGGTAACTGCACACACCATCACCTGTTTGAGATTGTTGCCAAGGATGATGTCAACTGCTAATATTTTGGCTACAGCCACCTGTTGCACAGTTCCCCCTATTTCACCCCAGTCTAGGAGAACAGTAGTGAGTGGTAATGCTTTCTTCTCACCAGTGAAGTCTTGTACAGCGACATAATTATTGGGTATAAGCTGACCAGGCTCTACCAGATCCCCTTTTACCAATGTCAGGGATGCCCCTGTGTCCCTTAACCCTTGTGTCTGTACACCATTCACCTTGACTGGGTGCATGTGTTCCCTCATGTTCACAGGCATGCTTCCAGGGACACACAAACAACCCACTTTTTTCCTAGCCCCATGTTCCGTATTGCTCATCCTTTTGGGACACTGTCTGTCAATATGCCCAGTTTCTTTACAAACCCAACATTAATTTCTTTTCTCAGAGAAATCTTTTGTCTGAAACCTGGGGCTAACTGGTTTCTGTGGAGGCAGTGAGTGTTTTAGCTGCCCTGAAGGCACGCTTTTCCCTTTCTGTGCTGCCACACCCACCCCATTCTCTCTCAGAGCAGGTCTGCTCTTGGCATAGTGGTCCAAGAGTTCAGCAGCCTCTTGCACTGTTTTGGGATCTCAGTCCTCCAGCCAGGTTTTCAGCTCTGCTGGGCATGCCCCAAAAAACTGTTTTAACAAAATAGCATTTTCAATTTTATCTACAGAGCTTGCTTCAATTCCTTCCCACCAACATTTTAAAAACTGACGTTGTTTCATGGCTAGCTCCTCATAGCTCATATCAGGGCTTCTTCTGAACTTACAAAATTTATCTCTGTATGCTTCTGCAGTTGAATCAAACTTTTTTAACAGTGTAGCTTTAAGTTTGCTGTAATCATTACTGTCCTCATTGTCCATTTGACCCAATGCATCCCGAGCTTTCCCGGTAAGTAGCGGGGATAGCTGGATGCTCCAGGACCCTCTAGGAATTTTAGCCTAAATACAAACTTTTTCAAAGTAATTTAAAAAGGCATCGCTATCCTCTCCCTCTTTAAATTCAGCTATCAATTTGTAATTCAATTTGTAACCCAGTCCTGTAGTTCCAGTTAAACTCAAGCCACTTACCTGCTCTGGTGCTGGTGGTTGGAGTCAGAGCTTCTCCAGTTCATGTTGCCTCTGGCAGTCACGCTCTTCCTGGTCTGCCTCTTGCTTTTCATGCTCCCTCTTCTCCTCTGCAGCTCATTGGTGCTCACACTCTTCATGGTCAGCCTCTCGCTGTTCTAGCTCCCTCTTCTCCTCTGTGGCTCATTTCACTCACTCAGTGTCTCTCTGGAACTCCAGCTCCATTCTGCACAACTCAATCTGCAGCCTGAGTGCTTCTGGTTTCAGAATGCTGGTGACCTTCCCCTGCTGCTGTGGCCCTTCGCTGGCACTGGCCCTGCTGTTAGCCTCACCAGATCCAGACACTGCACAGGCCGCTGGCCCCTCCATGCTCAAGGTTTGGTCTTTTACAGTCACAGTCTGTGACTCGATGTTCCGGGCATCTGCTGCCATCAGGGCATCCATGAGGTTCTGCTTGGTGGCTCTCCCCTCATACAGGACTCCTCTGTCCTGGCACAACTGCATCAAGTAGTCTACAGTGTGCCCACTGTAGTTGGAAGCCATCTTCTTCCCTAACTATGGCTACTCTAACTTGCACTTCAGAAAAAAAATAAAATAGGTAGGAACTTGACTGTAAGAAAAATGATATAGTTCTGTTTCCTTTTTAAAAATAAATCACTGCCTTTTTTTGCAAGTGAGCTGTACAGTATTAAGCTGAACAGTTAAAGCCTGTTTTACCAAATTTATCTGCACCGTTGCCAACCAATCTGTCACAAATGCACTCAGCAGGTCAAGCCCTCTGCTCCCACAGTGCCAACCTCTGAGCGCAGTATTGTGAACAGGTAACAGACAGGGTAACCCTCCTGTCTGCTTGTGGGTCTGAATCACCTTTAGTCTCAAGTTATGGGGGGATTCAAGCTGTGAACCTTATGCTATCATGCTCAAATGTACAGGCGCAGATAATCTTTTCTTCAGGGGGATGCAAGATATCTTTCATCTAAGGGCATCTAACCAGATATCCAAAATGAACCCTTAAAACTATAAAATACCTTAAATATATTCTTACCTTTTCCCAGTTTGGTAACACCATCAAGCTTATGAACAGTTTTTGTCAGTCTTAACCCTCTACACGTCACATGGAAAAAGATCTTCAAAGACACACCCAAGCAGTCTTTCAAAATAATATTTTTACTAAAATGGATAAAAATATGTAAAATGTAAACACAAAACACTATATCAAAAAGCATACAATCACTTAAAAGAATAACGTTAAAGTACAAAACATAAACTCCTACCACAATACAATTAGACTTTTTCTATGTAATGTATTACCTCTTTACAGTGCTTAAGTTAGGTCAGAGATCTTGTTTCTTAAGAGTCCAAAAAGATATGTTACAAAGATCAGGCACAAGTCTTAGTTAAACTGTGTCTGTCTCCCACCCCTTTTGTGTGTCATCTAGCTCCTCCTTGTTGAATATAAAAAATATACAAACAGGATGTCCTATCAGGAGGTATATTAAATACTGTGACTTAAGTAAAAATTAATTTCCCAAATTATGACAGTTTTTAATCAAGCCTTTCCTCTTTGATCTTGAGCAGTTCCTGTTTTCACAAGAAATTAAAAGATTTTATAATGTTTGTTATGGTGAGATAACATGTTTTTCCTCTAAGACGTCATAAGAGTTTACGAGCCGTATATCCTGGCAGCTGGGTCAGTTCTGATTACAGGAGACCCTTAATTAAGTCTCTCTAGTCTTTTAATTACCTTCTGGTTTCAGGTTAATTGTCACTTCACTGACCTGGGGGGGGCACCCATAGCACAGGATGTCTCATGTGAGACACATTCTATATTACAAATATCATAGAATAATCATAACCAGCTGGCCAAGTGTCACAGTGACATTTTGCTGACTGCCAAATACTGCAGCTTTAAAGTGATAGCCAGAAAAGTCAACCCTCAGAGAGAGAGAGAGAGAGAGAGAGAGAGATGGGTAGTTGTGGAGTGAGGAGCTCTAAGATTAATAACAGGGACTCTAAAGAGAACTTTATGGTGTGGTAATTATATTTATAAAAAGTTGCCACTATATGGCTTGGAGTGCCTAAACAATATAAGACAGACAGCCGCCAACAGCAACATGACAATAAACTAGAAATTAGTCGGTTTATTTATTTATTTATTTATTTTATTTAGTTTATGTTGACTGGGTAAGTGCACTAGACAAATCCTGCCTATTTTCAGTCATGAGCCAATGAATGCTTACTGACCATGAACCAGATTAAGCTGTTGGTGGTATTTTTTTAGTGAATGAGGGAAATTTGGCCAGGACACCGGAGAAATTCCCCTATTATGTGTGGGGGCACTGTTGGACCATGGATTCATTTGTGGGACCCAGTCATTCTGCTGGTGTACCTGCAGGAGAGCAGAGCTCCGCTCCTGCAGGTCCAGCCTTGGAGCCTGAAGTACTAAGGACATCTGGCCATTTTGTTGATATGCTTGTGGATCTTGCTGTACCAGATGAATCTTTACCTGCTCAGTCTGCCTCTGCATCATCAGATTTTTTGCCTGCGGATGAACTTTGGTTGAAGTCTCTCCTTGCTGCACATTGGGACCAGGTGCTTGCTGTTGTTGATGCCATTAGCCCTCTTGAGTCAACCTCTCCTGGGATATGGACTCTGTCTCCAGAACTTGGAGATGTGGAGGCTCTTCCTGCTTTCATTACGGATGCGGTACCTTTGGGCTTCTTGGAGGTGCACAGTCAGCAACAATCTTCTGTTGCACCGGTCCTACCAGTGTTGCACCATGCTTAGTTGAAGTTTTCAGTTCCTGCAAATCGAGCAGTGTCTTCTCTGCCTTTGAACTCGGCGGCGACTTTGCCTGATGAACTTGTGAGTACTATGCATCCTAGACCGGGTGTTTCACCTAATGCGCAGACTGTCTTGCCTGTTTTGTCTCCTCCCACTCTGTTGCCTTGTTCTAGTCCACTACCTGTCTCTTTGGAGGCATCCCTGCGAAGTGCGGGTTGGAAACCAGGCCTTTCGGGGCATTGGATACCTGACCCTACCCATAGCCCGATACCTGGTTGTGGAGGGCAACAGTTCCCCTTGATAGATATGCCTCCACCTTTGCCTGGTAGCCCGGATTTGGATTTGCGTGCTGAGGATGTTTACCATCCTGCATTGGATACTACTCTGCTGACTAAAGTTCCTTCTTTACCGCCCTCCTCTTCGGGTGATGAAGGCCCTAGCTCTATTGGACCAGCGTGGGGTGATAGAATGGACATGGATATCCTACTCCCTGACCCTCCTCCAGGCCCTTCTCCTGACCCTGGGGACAAAGCTAAATCTACTTGGGAAGAATTTCATAGAAGGGATAAGTTTAAGAACTCCCCCTCCTCTTCAATGATGGAATGCGGTCCGCCTTCAGTATATTGGGGGTCTTGATGTAGCTCCAGACCATCTCTATGTGGGAAAGTCACTTTTGAAAGGATCTTTGTTTTTTTTTTTTACAAATGAAATATTTGCATTGATTCATGTATCAGGTTCTTCCTTATATGACGTTAGTTTTCAAAGCCCTAGGGGATTAGATAGATTCTGGACAAAATATGATACTCTTAAATACACTGAGTTGTGGCTACCATTTTGGGCTATCCCACTTACTAGACCTTCTGTTAAAAATGTCACCATTTTGTTTAGAAATGAGAATGTAGCAGCTAGTGATATTACACATTGGTTAGCTAAATGCTGTGATGTCTTGGGGTTGCCACAGTCTATATTTGACTCTGAACACTTGTGGACTGGTGGTTGGCGTTATAGGGTGAGACTTATAAATATGAATGTGGGTCTCATACACTTGCCTAACTGTTTGTTTTTAGGTAGGGAATGGGGGCATTGTTTCTATGTGGGGCAGCCTCATACCTGTTTTAAATGTGGTTCCCCTTCCCATCTCAGTGCTGCCTGTGATAGCTACGATGTTTCCTTTGTTTATCTTTTGGCCATGCTAGTGTAGATTGTACTTCTGAACTAAAGTGTAACCTGTGTGGAGACCTAGGTCATGGTTTTAGATCCTGTCCTTGGACTTCCCATAATAGGGAAGATAGCCCGGATCAGGATGTGATCCTTCTTAATGCCCAGAAAAAGGATATTGCTACGGCGCAATCCCTTTCTTCACATGTTACAGTAGTCACTGGTCCCCCTTTATGCCCTGATATTGCGGTGCCTGCTCCCCAGTCAGTGGTTTCAATATCTGAACCTTCCTCTGAGCCTGCTTTACAGGAAGTTCCATGACCGGTTTACAGGACCCTTCCTCTATGCCCCCACCTTTCTATTGTTTCTCCGGTTCCTGCTGAACCTTTGCCTGTCCCTGACAATCCTCTGGATAATATTATTATGCCCCCACCTGAGCCTAGTGTTCAGGCAAAGAAACAGGCCCAAAAACAGACTACAGGTAGGGCCAAATTGGCTAAAGCATCTTCTCATGGTGGCTCTGTTCCCTTAAGTAATAAATTTGAGGTCCTGTCCCATCACACTCAGTCTTCCGATATGGAAGCTGATTCTGACACCTCCTCACAACCTATGGTGTCCTCTGATTCTGAGAATGATAAATCAAAGGAGTTGCCTATGGATACTCGATCCTCGCGGTCAGGGGTAAGACCCTGGAGAAGTACTAGAAAGGGAAGGGTTACTTGATGTTGACTTATTTTTATTTTGACCCTTTATCTGATTCCCTTTCATGGCCATGGCATTTCATCTCACTGTAGCCACCCTCAATGTAAACAGTGTGAAAAATGCTCGTAGCCGCCTGATTACTTTTCAACTTTTGAGTGATTTGGCATGTGATATTTGCCTTATTCAGGATACCTGTCTCAATACCCTTTCTTTGGTTAATATGGCCAAATGACTTTGGCGATGGGGTCCTTCTTTTTTATGTTGGCTTGCGCGCATGCGCAAGAAACATCTTGCGACAGTGCGGGTCTTGGGGGCGCAGCTGCTCTTAGGAAAATGTAGGGCATGCATCAGTAGATGCGTCCCTCATTCCCCAATCAGCCTGCATGCCACCGCCACACCATGCATTTATAATGGGGCGAGCACATCAAAGCAAGGTCCGCTGCAATGCGTCATACACAGCGGTCCTTGCTTGCGTGCTCGCTGCCATTATGATTATGCTTCAGTGAGCGATGCCGCCACTTGCTTCTCTCGGCATCGGGGTGCTCTAACTTCTGCTCTGCAACCCCCATGTTTATGTGCCCTGCCGGCATCCCCCTCTGCAAATGGGAATGCCGGGGAGTGCTCAATCCCCTTGGCTCGCGCCCCGCTTTTTTGCGCTGACAGGGGCGCCCACTCATTGGCATCACCCCCAACTGTTGAATGCGGTGCCCATATCCTCCTCGGCTCGTGCCCCCGCTTTTCAGCCGCCGAGGGAGCCTACCCCCTGGCATTACCCCCAACTGTTAAATGCCGAGCGGTGCCCAATCCACCTCGGCTCACGCCCCTCCTTTCTTTGTTTGCCAGCGGGGTGCCCAATCCCTCCAGCATTACCCCGTGTTGTGTGCTGATGAGGGTGCCCAACTCTGGGCCGGCTACTGACACCCCCACAAAACCACATAGGTGGCACACTGGGAGCCCACCCCATCGTGCCAAATGCCCTGTAATACAAAAACTGTCCTGTGACTGTTTTGCTTTTTCCTACACCTGGAAAACGAAACCGTCCCCTCACAGTCTACATGCCCCCTCCCCCACCGCACCCACCCACTGTGCACCCTGCCTCCCTCACCCCCTCACCCCATACTTCACTTCAGGACTCCGCGCGATGATCTTTCGTGGACCTGGAACACGCCTGCACTCTTCAAAGCCACCACTTGAACTGAGGAAATGCCGTGTAAGCTGTATAATGCAATGAATAGGGTTTTTCAACTTTGTTTGCATATCTTGGGCATTTCTTGGAATTTTGGCACCAAATTTTCAACATGGGGTTTTGGGGCCCCTCCTCATGAATTCTGTCACTGTCATGGCATTAATCGGCCTCGAAGGTGAATTCGCAGTCACTCGCAGCGAAATCACCTTCGGGACCGATAATGAAATGACAGTGCCAGTCTCATGAGGTGGCCTCTCAAAGCCCATGTTCCAAATTTGGAAAAAATCCAAGAAATGCCTGTTTACGAGTGTGCGTTGTGCAGTTGTTACCGCGAGGCTCGTAAATCACAAGATCCAAGATTTTAACACCGCATTTTCAGCATTGGTATTTTTCTGCACCTCTTGTGAACAGTACAGCTGTCATTTCCCACATCCTGCCTGAAATGTGTTTCCGCACTTCCGGCGCACAATTGCGCAGTCGCTGTGGGAAATCAGTGTTTGGGCCAGATTATGAAAATGACAGTGACACAGTTCATGAGCAGAGCTCCTAGAATGCCTATGTTGAAAATTTGGAGCTGATACTCCATAAAATGACTGTGTTAAGAGCGTGCATTGGCAGATTGCACGCATGCTCGTACTGTCATGTATTTGTGTTATTTTCACTCTGGATTTTCACCATTGCCGTTTTTATACACCTCTTGATGAACAGTACAGCTGTCACTTCATATATCCTGCCCAAAATGTGTTTCAGCACTTCCGGCGCAGAATAGCGTAGTCACTGTGCGAAATCACTTCTTGGGACACTTTGAGAAATGACAGTGACACTGTACATGAGCAGAGGTGTAAATGCCTATGTTGAAAATTTGGTGCCAACGCCCACAAACTGCCAGTGCTGCAAGCGTGCTTTGCATATTTGCCACGCACCCTTGCAACTCCGCAACTTTCGTATATTTGTATGCCACATTTTCAGCACTACCATTTAATTACACCTTCTTATGAACTGTGCAGCTGTCATCTTTCACATCCTGCCCAGCATGTTTTCCTGCACTGCACTACCAAACACCCACAGGGACACCCTAATGCCTCCCACTCTTTGTAGGGTGGGGGTGGGTTGGCATCAGTTCAATACTTGACTGCCACACCTATGCTGCATCTCTCTAACTCCTGCACTGCCAATGACAGCAAGACAACATTCGGCATTGACAAATGCTTGTTTTCTTTGGGATTAGACACATGTAGTGGTGTTGGGGTGTTGTTTAGGGGTGATAGATTTCATGTTACCAAGTTGGTTGAACTGCTTATGGGACGGGCCTTAATATTGGATTTTACTTATTTACATTACACTTGGAGATTAATTGTGATGCACCAGTTACGAAGAAAGGTCGAGTGGATCTCTTTCGTGAGGTGCAGCCTTTTTTGTACACGTCACGCTTTCTCATATGGGGTGGTGACTTTAATTGTGTAGTGCATAAATCAGATCGGGGGGCTCAGACTGAGAAGGATTTCTGTGATACACATTGTCTCAATAACATTATTGACCTGGGTCATTTACAGGATGTTTATATGGTTTGTCATCCTACTGGTGGACGTACATTTTTAAGGGCTCCTTGTCCACTAGGATTGATTTTCTTTTTGTCTCTGCAGCTTTAAGGGTGACTCAGGCTCAAACCATTCCAGTGGAGATTTCGGACCATAATGTGGTAACTGCCACATTAGGGGTAGGCACTCATGCTAAACTGGGGCAGGGATATTGGAAACTGAATTCTTTACTGCTACTTGATGACAGATTTTTGGCCCAAGTTCATAATTTGTTGAAAACTCATATGTCACTATCTGGACTTTCCGAAGATTTGTTAGATTGGTGGCTACTCACTAAATCTGAAATCTCTACTGTGGCTAGGAGGACGTCTAAATATGCTGCAGTGACTAAATAAAAGAGATATTTGTCTTTACGTATGCTGTTGGAAACTTTGTATTCAGTTATACACTCATAAGTCTTCTCTTTGACTGCACAGGTACAGAATGTAAAAAAAGAAATGGCTGCACTACAGTATACTAGAGCTACTTCCCTGTTACATGAACATAGGGTTTGTTCTGCTAATAAATCTGCTTTGGGGATGTTTTGATTGTAGTCATAGGCGTTCTCATGGATCGCTTTCTGACTGAAGTTGTGGATACTGCTGGTAATAGTTACACTGCATTTCAGGATATCTTGCGAGCAGTCTCCTCGCATTTTTCAGACTTATATGCTGCATCTCCAGTGGATAGCACTGGTGTAGAACAATTCCTTTCCTCTCTCCATATTGCCCCTTGTTCTGATATACTATTACAGGCTTTAATTGCTCTGATTAATGTTGATGAGGTTAAAAGGGAAATTTCCCATTTAAAGAATAACATGGCACCTGGTATTGATGGCTTACCTGCAAAATTTTATAAAACCTGTAGTCCTTTGGTTTGTGATGTGCTCACAGTAGTGTTTAATTGGGTTTTGCAACATCACACTCTCGATTTCCATTTTTGTACTGCAATCCAGATTTTGTTATATAAGAAAGGTGATAGAACTTTACTTTCCAGTTGGAGGCCTTTAAGTCTCCTTAAGACGGATTTTAAAATTTTTATGAAAATATTGAATACCAGATTGTTGTCCATAGCACCACACTTGATTTTCCTACACCAATCCTGTTCAGTACCGGGCAGATCTATCTATAATAATCTCATTTTGCTTCAGGAACTAATAGAGCTTGGTAAAGTTGATGTTATAAAGGGTTTTCTTCTGTCCATGGATCAACAAAGGGCCATTGATCAGGTCCCGCATAGTTATTTGTTTCAGGTTTTATGAATCTATGGAGTTCCTGACCTCTTTATAACCTGAATTGCTTTGCTTTATAGTCGTGCTTATGCTATGCCCTTGGAAATGGTTATTTGGGTTCCTATATCCCTATTCATTGGGGGGTGAGACAAGGCTGCCCCCTGAGTCCATTGCTTTATGTTTTTAGTCTGGATCCACTTTACGTACAATTGCCCAAGATGTGCGGATTCTTGGTATTGCTTCCCTTCATAGTACCCTAGAGACCAAAATTACGGCTTATGCTGATGATGTCTGTGTCTTTGTTGCTGATTTGACCTCTGGAGAGAAGGTATTACATAATTTTTCTAATTTTTCAAATGTTGCAGGTTCTTCTCTTAATAAATCTAAGAGTTTTTTTTTATCCATGCATACTGCCATTCCTGAGGTTACAGAGTTGCGAGGCGTTCCTGTTATACTGGGCCCAGTCCGAATTTTAGGTATTGACTTTGGTAAAGGTGATAATGCGTTACTTAATTGGTCAGTTAAAATTGAGGCAGTTCAATCCAGAATCAGATTATGGAAGTCATGGCAACAAACTAAACAGAAAAAGGTTATCATTACTAAAATTTTACTTCTCCCTCAATTCTTATACCTTAGTGCAGTATACCCCATTCCTTCTGATCTGGAAGCCACTATATTGGGTCTTTTTTTTTTTCAAATTATTTGGGGGAGTCGCCTAAATCCCATTAAAAGAGATGTGTTGTATCTTCCTATTGCACAGAGTGGTTTGAATTGTGTGAATCCGATTACTTTTTACTATAGTATTTTTTTTCATTGGAATTTACTAGACCTAAGTTGTCCACACTCTGTGTTATGGGTGATTTATGCGTATGGTTGGTTACCTAGATTGTCCTCAGAGTGGCCAGGTTTGAGCCAGAAAAATTTACACACTTCTAGTTATCCGATTTATGTCATATCTGTGATATCGAAACTTAATAGATGGAAGTTACTTCCAGCACATGTGTATTGCAAATCGCGCAAATATATTTATGATGTCCTACAATCTAAAGCACATTCCATAGTCCCCATTTTTAAGGATGTACCGGATGGTCATGTTGTTAACCTCCTTAAAAGTTTGGTAGATAAATGGATTCCATCTAGATTATGGGGTGTTTTATGGCTTAGTTGTCATGGGCGACTCGGTGTTAGGGGGACTTTAAAACATAAAATGGTTACTGAACATACTTGTTCGAGGGATACTTGCATTAATCAGGAGGAAACAATGTCCCATTTTTTTGTTTCCTGCCCCTTTGTGCAAGACTTCTGGATGATCCTTTCTGCCCGTTGGAACCAGCCTTTCTGGCGTGCTGTTACATATCTGGAAGTTGTGGGAGTTTTTTTGCTTTATTCTACTTTGTTGGATGCAGGTGTAGTACGACTGCTGTTCGCTATGTTCAAGTTTCATTTATGGCAAGTCAGATGTCACCTTACTCTACGACAGTTATATCACTCACCACTTGAAGTTCTTCAACATATTGAACATGATTTGCTGTTACAATGTGATTCTGAACGCAAATATTTGTCCAAAACTGTCTGGCTTATGAGGTGGAAAGAGGTTCCTTTTTTGAAAGACAAAATAGGTTGAATCATTCTGCTGTAAGAGAATTGAGTCTTGCTGATATTCTCTTTGTTGTTTTTTTTTCTTATTTTTCATTAATTGTATTACTGTTTCTCTGATTTATTGTTCTGTTTATTAACAAAAACCTTCCCCTACTCTTTTTGATAAGTGCCATGGGATCTTTAAAATCCACCTGAACTACCACCAATCCAGGCAGATGGGACCTTGGTTTAACGTCTCATCTGAAAGACGGCACCTCAGAAGTGCAGCACCCCTTTCATGCTGTACTACAGTGTCAGTACTGGGATATTAACCCAAGTGCCAGATGTGGGAACTGAACCCATAGCCCTCACATCTCCCGGCCTCAGAGGCGAGTGTGCTACCTACTGAGCCACTGACACTGAATTATTACTTATCAAAAACTAATATCTTCAGACTCCTACATCATATATGTGCAGAGTACTTGAAGTTGTTGTGATTATATATTCTTACTTATGATCGCTACCTGACGTAAATTGTATAACTGTGTTTTATTCAAAATGCAATAAAATGTAGGCTTAAAACAATATACTTGTTGTTTGCACCATATTATTTAGAATACATCAGTACAGTTACTTTGAACACAACATGTTTATGAAACATAAAAATACACAAAAAAAACACTGCAATAAAACAAATGGCAAAAAATAAAAATATCAGAAGCAATATAGAACAGTAACATACATAGTAAGTCAACATATTTCACATAGAAGTGTATGCATACAAATTATAAACAGCAGTATTGTAATAATCTCGATATAATACATTTATATTGACAGAATTATAGTATGCAGCTTAAAGTGCTTGACCCTAAATGTTTGTTCATGTAAATATGTCAACAGCTACTGTATATTTTAGGTTTGCACATATCTTGTTATGCATTCTCATACAGTGACTGAAGGTATTAATGTCAGCAATATCATTATACCATTTTTATTCCTCTAGTGACAGCATTTTAAGTCTAAGCATTTTATTACTGGCTTTTGTATTGCATTTCAGTTTGAGATGCAGGTATTAGGTTAAGAAGATACAGGGGCTCCAATTCTAGAAGGCTGGTGCAAGTCGGCGCCAAACGCGACTTGCACAAATTGCCGTTGCGACATGGACCCTGCACCCTGTGACTTGCGACATACAGCCAGGTACGCCGAACAGAGGGTGTACCTGGTGAGGAAGTCACAAGGCACAACTGCAATGCCACAAGGTGCAAGTGCCCCCCATGCCCGAACCCCAGTGAAGCCCCGCAGGGCAAGAGGCCCCCCCCACCCACTGTCATGCCACCATGGGTGCCCCAACACCAATCCCGAGTCCCTTGCAACTGATGTACTGTACAGTATGTACAGTACATGCAATCCGATAATGTAGTGGTACCTGGTAGTCTAGTGAGCCCCCCACCCAGCTGTGCCCAGTCCACCCAGCACCCCCACCCGTCCCCAGCCGGTGACTGGCACAGCCACCTCTCACCTCCATGGTCAGCTGCCGACTGCATTCAGTAGGAGGCGCTTACTGAATAGACATGCTCAGAGTGAATTTCTGAGTGTGTCTATACAGTGGCACTCCTACTGAACTCAATCATGACTGCTGTCGAGGAAGGGTGAGAGGTGGCTGTGCCAGTCGCTGGCTGGGAATGGGTGGGGGTGCTGCAAGGACTAGCACAGCTGTGTGGGGCCACTAGACTACTAGGGATGGTGTGGGGTACTGTAATCAATTGTGGCAGTATTTCAGGGTTTGGGCATGGGTGGGGAGGGTTGACAGCGCTCCTACAGAGCATTGACGGTGGGGATTTGGGTGCAGGGGTGTGTGACTGGTGGGGTACCTATATAGGGGTATGCTGGGCATGGGGGAGGGCACATGTGGATTGTATGCTGGGCTGCTGGCATGTCTACAGAACTCTCAGTATATATAAGTTACACCAGCTAAATGCTGGTGTAACTTACATTGCCGATTCTCCTCTGGGGGTCCTTGTAGAATCCCAACATTGGGGACTTTGTTGCTGCCCTTCTGGAATGGGGTGTAACTGCCTCAAACCCCTAGCGCTATGTCACGGGGTTTGTAGAGCAATGCTAGGCGTAAGGGCTGCTGGGCGCAAGTGGCCTCGCGACGCATGTTGCAGACCAAGATTTTAGAATCACATGTCACAACTGCTGGCATAAGTTGCTACTTGTGCCATTCTATTTGGTGCAGGTGCTGTTACTACAGGCATAACACCTCTAGAATTGGGGCCAGAGTATCCAATGTCTTGCATCTACAGTACGTAGTACTACATAAACCAAACCTTCCACAGCTTCCACTTGCATACTGTGTGACCCTGAGCAAGTCACTTAACCTCCTTGTGCTCCCAGGTCGCTCCTGTAAAAAAGCTTTCAGCTTAGTGTGCTATACCTGGTTAAACAACAACTAAAAAAAAAAAAAAAACCTGGAGGTACATTTACAGTATTACCAGTATCAAAGGCTGCCTTTGGTAAAGTATTTTCTTGCAATTTGTGTACAGTACAACCATATGCCATAGAGAATGGTATTTGTTTCCTAAAACCAATTTTGTCAAGGTGCCTAAAATTACATTTGACTGGCTGGATCAAGCAAACCTGGTTATTGTGATCAAACTTAGTATGTGTTGTACATGTGACACTTTAACTGTCTTAAAGGATCTGTTTTAAAAGCTATTTTTTGGACAACATGAAGTACACCATTGACTAGTCCATTTTCAGCATTGATGTTCGTTCTTAGCATAACTCGTGCACTCTTAGCAATTATTATTAAAGGTGACATTCTCCAAGCCTAAGCAATTTCACATCGTGCAGTACTGAAATTTTCAGCACATATGTCATGTAATGCTGTGTTCAGCTGTCATAGCATATTTGTATTGTGATTTCAATATTCATTGTTCTAAACACCCAGACACATTCTTTTGGTAATTTTTCATCATTTACAACGTGAGAATTTATAACACCAACATCATCTGTTGTAAAGTCTCTAATCCATAATCGGTTCAACAATTGTACAAATTAAGTACTTGCTTTCTGTCACATGGAGACGTCCAGTTCCATCACGATGAATAGATCTTTCCAAGTGTGTCTCAATATGTACAGTTTCTGCATGACCCATGGCTGGTTGTAGTTTAACTAAATCTCCAAAGATCACCATTTGCCTATTGCCAATAACAGAGTGAATCACCACGCATATATATGTGTTCTGCAGTTGTTCATAAATCTCCAAAGATCACCATGTGCCTATTGCCAATAAGAGTGAATCGCTGGTGTAAATGTGTCCTGTAATCACTCATGGATAAGTTGTAACAGACTGCATGAAACCATTTGTAACCCCCTTGTTCCCAGGGGTTACTAGAATCCTATTAGAATCAGTGGCAGGCAGGGAGATGCCAGTCATATGGATTTCACAGTGTCCCACTCTGTTTTCAGTCTCAGCTGAACTGGAGTGATGATGTCACTTTATAATTGTTGCAGCAGCATAAGTCACAATGGAACGCTAGTTGGGGGAGTTCGCTGTAGAATGTTCAGTTAGAGTTCAGTCTGTCTGTACAGTGGTCAGAGAGAGGAGGATGCTGCTGTCTGGGCAGCACCTCAGATTCAGCTCTGACAGAGAGCTACCTCTGGAGATTGAGTAGTTTGTTCTCCCCATAGAAGAAGAACATAGAAGACCAGAGAGTGAAGTGGTAGAGAACATTCCTAGAGGGTTTTCCAGTGCCCCATCCCTGGAGGGATGGGGGGAATTCCATGATTCATTGGCAATCCCCTGGTCCATGCCTGGACTGTGTTGAAGCTGCCTAGATTCATCTGCTCTGTGAGTACCCAAGACTTTCGTGTGGAAAAAGCCCTGGGGCACCTGCATTCCTGTGGTGAGTTTTTCTTTGACAAAGGGACTCCGTCACCAAGACTGTTTCTGTTTAAAGTGTCTGCCTGCTATGGGGTCCGGAGAGAGACTTGCCAAGTACGTAACTTTCAATCCGTTTCTGTTTAAAAGTGTCTGACTACTATGGGGCCCAGAGAGAGACTTGCCAAGTACAGAAATTTTAGTTGGTGTCTGATTTAAAAGTGTCTGCTAAAGTGGGGATCCAGTGAAGATACATTGCCAATTACAGAACTTTTAACTTCATGACACCTCAAGAGGTGTGAGAAGTAGTATGTTAAATGTGAAAGACATTTCAAGATAGCATCTACAAGAGTTTCTGAGAAGGGTGTTATTAACCAGATGAATGACTGATTATAAATTTGGAAGCAAAAGGTGGGAGACCCCCCTTCTGGAGTAACCATGTTTACCTCTCCGGGTTCAGTTTGGGAACCTTTGTTTTTTCTCAGTGCACTTGGCCAGTGCCTGAAGAAAATACCCAGATGTGGGATTTTGGATTTTCTGTGAGCCAGAGTGTGCTCTGTGGTGGTCAAGGGTGTCACTAGGAATTCCTCATAAGTTATATAGGAAAGTCTCCTAGTACTGGCCGAGGGTGCCTAGTCAAGGGAAGTGTACCAGTTCTGGCTGTGTGTGCCAATTTCCATTCAGAACCTGAGGGTTCACTGTGTACATGCTCTGTACCTCAGTACTCTGTATTACCAGTGGGAGTAGCCCTGTGGGGGTCCATCTTTGCTTTGTATTATTCTCTGTGTACAGTATGTGAATAAAAGTCACACTCTAGAATACCAGCCTGGTTTGGACAGTACTGTTATTGCTTCCACTGTGTCTGGATTTACTTAGGTGCCCCTGACCAGACGTACAAACCTAGCCTAATGCTGAGCAAATGTTTTCTCCCAGGGACCCAGGATGATGGCCATGATAAATGGTGCCCTCAGGTGTGAGCCAGGTAGTTGCCACACTTAGTTTGCCTGTCTGAGGATGGCAGGCTCTGAAGTAGAAATATTGGCAAACAGAACTGTTCATAGTGACAACCCCCATCCCTCTCGTTGGCACCATGTGTGAGAGGAGCACCTCTGCTAGTTGAACAAGGGGGGGGGCTGGTACGGGTAGGTTACACATGAATATTTCAGCAGTGATGGCATATTTGACAGCGGACAGTACGCTTCAAAGTTCAATGAATTTTCACAAAAAATTTTTCCATTGATGAATGTTCTGGTCGGAATGTGGAGTAATGAATGAATAGTAACTCCATGTATACCATAAGCATCAATCCTTGGGGTGCTGCAACTACTGTTACAATTTGTTCAGGTGTTTCAGCCAACACCTTATGTGTAGTATTGTGTATAAGGGTAATCAGGAATGATATACCCATTTCAGCTCCACCTGCACACTATTTGCAATACATTTTCCTCTTTAATTTCATCACATTCCTGGACTACAGCCATATTAACTTGCTGTTGGCCCTCATTAAGTGTTTGTAACATCTGCATGTATGCCTCATCTGTCACCAAGTAGTTGTGGTACACGGGCACCTCATTCTCTTCTGGGATTTCTGACAATATTTCTACACTGGTTAAGAACTGGAACTGGAAGGGGACAGGATCAGTTGTGTTCCAGGACAGTAGCTGCTGCTGTTGTTTTCACAGGGTTCTTGTGGATTTTACTTGGTAGGTTAGTTCTTTTCTTTCTTTCTTCTAAGGGGCTAGCAGGGTATTGTTTTGGGGATGCTGGATGTTTGTAAACTGATTTGGTGGCTGTAGTGGGGCTCTTTGTGGATGTTTCACTGTGTAACAGGCTGCGTGGTAGAGGCCTATTTCTGCTGATTTAAACCTATTTTGTGGATTTGCTTGGGCCTGGTTCTTTAGCTGCAGGGCTTGGAGGGGAGACACAGGGCTGATACATCTCTCTTGTCAGGTGTCTGCTCAAGACCCTCCCTCCCACCCCTCCCTCCCCAGAAGTCTGCAAATTTATAGGGGAACACCTGCCCTGCAATTGGAGTAAAAGGCTGCTGGTGCAGCTCATGTGAGTTCTAGCCACTGGGGTTGGATTAAGGCTGGGAGAGAGGAGCTTAGGGAGTTCATTTCCCTTATAAGTTTAATGTGTTGTACTGCACCTAGTAACAGAGTTACTGGTGTACAGTGGGACTGTCTCTAAGATTAGTGGGTGACCTGATTAGGCAGTAGGGGTATCTTGGACTAGGGGGGAACTTGGTGGCTTACCCAAGGAAACCTATTTGGAAGGGGATGGAACCACACATCATTAGGGCCGGCATCTTTGGGAGGGTGGTGGGGTGCACAGGGTGTGGAGCAACCATGATACTGGACTGGGCTTGGAAGTTTGGTGGTTGCCCAGTGTGCTACCAGCTAGCACAGCTTAGGGAGGAGGTTGCGGGGATGAGGAGAAAGCTGGGGGAAGGGGGGTGGGATGGTTGGGGAAGGGGGCTGGAAATCTCCCACAGGGTTGCACCAAGCACTGGGGGTGGGGGTATAGGGAAAGGAGTGCAGGAGAATACTCAGGGGTCACATAGGGACCCTGGCAGAGGGGGTCCAAAAGGACACTACCAAGGAAGCAGGCAGGTAACTGGGGACCCTCACAAAAGGGGATGGAGGGACAACATTCTCAGGGAAGTAGGCAGATGGCCAGTGCTGGACAGAAGGAAGCAAGGCGGGGAGGTGGATCAGACCTTACACTCAGTAACCGCTTCAATTCTCTTCTTCTGCTCAAGGATGAGGGTGATGTAGCCACGACAGAGGTGGTTAGAGACGGAAAGGGAGTGGGAGTGGGAGGCAGGAGGCAGGGGCCAGATAGCAGGAAGAACAGGGGGGGACCTGGAATGCAGGAGAATGGGGAGCAGTGAATCAGAGCAGGATGGGCAGGGGAAGATTGAGGAAAGTGCAAGGAGAAGGACCAGTTGGGAGGAAGGTAAAGGAGAAGGACCAGAAGTACAAGGAGGATTCAGTAAGGGAGGCTGAGGGTTTAGGCAGGGGAGCACGACAGGCAAGGAGGAACTAAATGGAGACAGGAAGGAAGGGAGGATGAGCCAGGCTAGTTTAGCAGATGGGGAGAAGGACCAGTTGCAAGCAGTGAGGGGAATTAGCAAGGTACAGAAGGATACCAGGAGGAGAAAGAGGCATAGGATTGAGGAGGGGTGGCCATGGTAAATAAGGAGGGGTGCATGTGGCACCCAGATAGGGGAGGAACAAGGAGCCAGCTGGGTGGAGGGGCCGTAGAAAGGATGAGGGACATGGAAGGGGAGGAATGGAGGAAAGGAGTGGTCAGAGTGCTCCTGCTGGGGATTCTATGATCAGGGTATCAAATGGGATAGGGAGGAGAAGCCTGGCCAGTTAGAACAAGATGCTTCCCTGGACTAACGGTGCACAGGGCTAAGCACGAGGTATATCAGCTGGCAAAGGACTGTGGGGGTTCCCCAGACATACTGGTCCACCTGGGTACAAATGACATTGAGGGAAATAGCGAGCTAGAGATACAGGCAAGATTCAGGGAGCTCGCCAGGGTCTGTCATGACATAGGATGCACAGTTTCCTTCTCAGAAATCCTGCCAGTGCCAAGGGCTAGTGGGGAACACAAAAGGAAAATTAGGGAGATAAACCAGTGGCTCAGGGAGTGGTGTGAGGCCAGAGGGTATGGGTTGATGGGGGATTGGGGAGACCTGGGAGGATAAGGAGCTGTATGCTGAGATAGACTACATCTCAATTTGGAGGAGGGAATCTATGTTGAAAATAGAGGAGTTCATTGGTGAAAAGTGGGGTTTAAACTTGTGAAGGGGGTGGGATGGGAGAAAGGCTGTCAAGGGGTGCCGATAAGGAGGGACTCTGTCTCCACCCCTGGGGACCAGGAGGATTGCAGGAAAAGGCCAACTGGCAAAGTGCAGACCAGGAGAAAACAGAATCTCCATGGGAACATGAGCAGGGAACTGGAACTATAGGGAAAGGGTGGAAGGTAGTCCTGCTAAATGCCAGGAGCTTGGCAATAAAATGCCTGAGCTCCAGGCGATGATTAACTGAGGAGCAGTGGATGTGGCAGCGGTCACTGGAGACTTGGGCCACTGACATGACTGGGACCTGAACCTGGAGGGTTACACTATGTTCAGGGAAGGACAGGGGAGGGAAGGGGAGGAGGGGTAGCAATGATAGTCAAAAACTGCATTGGCATAGGGGGAGTAGAGGAGGCAGAGGGAACCGTGGAGGCGATTTGGGTCACCTTGATAACAAGGGGGGGCAAGAGAGTAAAAATAGGAGTGGTGTATAGAACCCCTGCCCTGGCGGAGGAGCTGGAGGACAGTCTGGTGGCAGATGTTAGGAGACACTGCAGACTGGGCAGAGGAACGGTGGTGGTGTTGGGGGACTTAAACATGCCAGGAACAGACTGGGAGACTATGACATCCTCTGTGACCAGGGAACAGAGGTTGTTGGATGTCTTTCAAGAGAGCATTCCTAACTCAGCAGGTGAGGAACCGACCAGGAGGCATCGGTACTGGATGTGGTCCTGGCAGACAGTGACCAGATTGGGGGCCTGGAGGTAAGGGACCCATTGGCGGGAGTGACCATGCCACGGTCTGGTTCTGCCTGGACCTAGGAGGGTAGAAGGCTGCACAAAGACGGAAGTAACTGACTTCAGGGGTGGATTTTAAGAAATGGGAAGGATCCTTAGGAGCATTTGGATGGGATTGGGTCAGACATGGACGCTGATAGTAGGTGGAAATCATCAGGAGAGGGTGCAGGATGCTACCAGCACCTGTGCAAGAGTAAGACGAAAATGCTGTGGGGCCCAAAACCCTGTTGGTGGACCAGGAGGTCCAGGAGGTGGTGCGGGAAAGAAAGCAGCCTATAAGAAATTCAAGTGCTCAAGGAGTGAAAGGGATCGAGGGAGTACGAGCTGATGGCTAGAAGGGCCACTAGAGTGGTGAGGTGGCTAAGGCAAGGAAGGAGCAGAACCTGGCCAGGGAAATTAGGAGAGGGAAAAGGGGTCTTTAGATACATTGGGGAAAGATGAAGGGTGAAGGGGCAGATTAGCAGATTAAATCAGGGAGAGATGGACACAAGACCCAGGGGAGCAGGCTGAGGTACTAAATGAGTACTTCACCTCAGTTTTCCTAGGGAAAATGGGATGCTGCATCATACATGGGAGGAGACAGATAATGAGGAGGGGGACCCTACCGATCGGCAGGTCTGGGGAGAGAGGGAGGCATCACTGGCAGGTGGGGAGGGCTAAGCAGGAGAAGAGGTACCAGAAGTGGAAATCACAGCAGAGAGAGTGAGAAGCCCTCCGCTCCTTAAGATGGAGAAAGCACCGGGGCCAGATAAATTACATCCTAGAGTGCTGAAGGAACTTGCAGATGTCCTGGCGAAACCCTGGCAGAGCTTTCACCATCTCTCTGAGGACAGGGTGGGTGCCCCAAGACTAGAAGGTGGCGCATGTAGTGCCTATCCACAAGGGGGGATCAAGGGAGGTGGCAGGGAACTACAGGCCTGTCAGCCTGACATCAGTGGTGGGCAAGGTGATGGAGGGCATTGTCAAGGAGAGGCTAGGGGGACCTGGATAAGTCAGGGTGCCTGGACGATAGACAGCATGGATTCATCCCAGGGAAATCATGTCAGACAAACCTGGTGGAGTTCTATGACTGGGTGACAAGTGCCTTGGACCTGGGTAGACCAGTGGATGTCCTCTTTCTAGACTTCAGCGAGGCATTTGACTCTGTTCCTCATGTGGACCTGTTGGATAAGCTAGGAGAAATGGGGGTGGGAAACCAGATGATCAGATGGATAGGCAATTGGCTCCAGGACCGGACCCAGAGGGTCGTAGTTGGTGGGATAGTCTCATCCCCAAGGAGGGTCATTAGTGGGGTCCCACAGGATCAGTCCTTGGGCCCCTTCTGTTCAACGCCTACCTATCTGACATAAGGACAGGGAATCAGGAGAGATGAGTCTCTTTGCAGATGTCTCGAAACTGGGGCGGTGGTGGATGGGGAGGAGGGAGGGTGCCCTGCAGGGGACCTGGAGGCTCTGGAAAGATGGTCTAGAAAGTGGAGGCTGAGTTCAATGCAGGGAAATGCAAGGTGACTCCACCTGGGGCCAGGAACGCAGGCCAAGTGTACACCCTCGGGGGAATACACAGGTCTCAATGGCTGAGGGGACCTGGGGGTGGTGGTGGATGTCAAGATGAACAACTCTGAGACTTGTAGGAGGGCAGCAGCAAGGCCAACAGGATGCTGGGATGCATCGCTGGGGATCACCTCCAGAAGGAGGAAGTGATACTCCCTCTGTATAACTGCTTGGTGAGGCCGCACCTGGGTACTGCGTGCAGTTTTGGAGCCACACTTAAGGGGACATTAACCTCCTGGAGAGGATCCAGAGGAGGGCAACCAAAATGATTTGGGGCTTGGGGACAGGACCTATGAGGAGAGGCTCGAAGAGCTAAATATGTACATTGGAAGAGAGAAGGACCGGGGGACATGATAGAGGTCTTCAGGTACATGAAGAGGGTAAATGGGGAGGAACAGTCAGGGTGCTTCGAAGGAAGGAGGAAGGGGCCACTAGAGGGCATGGGTGGAAGCTGGAGGGGGGAAGATTCAGGGGAGAAAGGAGGAGGTGCTACTTCACTGAGAGGGTGGTGGAGCCATGGAATGCACTACCTAGGGGGCTGGTGGAGGCAGAGACAGTGGAGGGGTTCAAGAGGGGGTGGGACAGGTACAGGGGAAGGGTTCTGGAAGCAAAATCCAATGCAGCAAGAATATCCGGAACTGGGAAGGGAGAAGCCAGAGAAGGCGAGGGGGGACAGCAAGGTCAGCACCCAGGGTGGGGGCTGACCAAACGAGCAGACACGAAAGACTGTTAGGCCTATTCTGCTGGCATTTTAGTATGTTAGTATGTTAGTAAGATATCCTGGACATCTGAGTTGACTATTGCTATTGTTGCTGGTTGTTGCTCATTATCATTTTTATTTCATTTTCTGTCTCTGTACACCATGCCAGTGCATTTTCTATATCTGTTGAATATGTTTCATGTTTCAGCATATGTGCCTGTATACTTGCAACATTCATTTGGCATATTTCCCCTTATGTCAGAGCACTGTTATGTTGGTTGTTCATGCCATGGATGGTACATCACAGTAGTAGTCATAGACATTGCCAGCTATTTCCAGATATTTTGCGAAATTTCTAAAGAGTTTCTCTCTGCTTCCCCTACTGTGGAAATGGAAAAAACATGAGATATTTCTGGAAATATCACAGAAATTTCAGGAAATAGCTGGCAGTGCCTGTGGCTGCTACTGTCATAACAACTGATAACATCCACTTGTCCTCATTAAGTTGCTGGCTAACACGGTACATGATTTATTTGCTGCTGTTTATGTTCAGCACCCAGAGCCTCCAGGATTGGGTGCCTTACATATAAAATTGCCTTGCCTTGCCTTTTTGTGAAGTATTGAGTTACCATGCAATAGGATCTGTGGAGTAACTCACACTCTTTTAAATACTCAAACTGTTGTATTGTACTGGTGTCATCTTTCTATCCACAACAATGCAGTAGTATTTGCAGAAGTTCTTCCCCACCTATGTTCAGCTGTGCTTAAAGTTACAAACCATCTGATGATCCAGCATATGTCAGTGCCTCATGATGTCTGTGAGTGGACATAGTGCTGACTGGCATGGCCACTGTCTGTCTAGATGTGGCTGCCTGCCTGACGTGGAAGGGCGCACCTCTGCTGTGTACGAATCGTCCACCTCCCGTACAACTGTGCCTGGCTCCACCTGGGACATTGTCTGCTGGGCATGTAATGCTGAAATGGAAGAGACTTACGTCAGTTGCTGCTACAGTGACCAGCTCACCCACCGCCACACCACTCCCAACAATGCCACATGCACCCCCAGCAATGTGTGCTTCTCCAGCATGCCCATGCAGACACCAGTGTGCATCCCATGCAATTGCAGCCTGTGCCCTATGAGCCCCTGCACCATGGCACACATGCACTCACATGTGCCTGCCAGCAGATGTCCACCACTGTGCAGCCCCAACACCACCCTTACAATGAAGCATACCCATGTGGGCTCTATGCATGCACAATGACAGTGGTGATGTGTGACTCTGTCCCCATGGTGTTGCTGTCCACTGAGTGGTGGATACATGCCACATACTTACCTGCTCTGGGTGGTGTAAGTGGTGTCTCACACCCACCACCTTCGACCTCACCGACTGCCACTGGCAGCAGGGTAGAGGCTACTATGGCCATCAATGGGTCCCAGTCCCGCTGTTCAAGTGGTTGTGGTCCCCCACCAGTCTGCAGCCTGTTCCAGATCCACTGTGCCCCCTCCTTCTTCGCCCTGCACAGCAGGTCATTCCACCTTTTCCGGACGGCATCAGTGCTACGGCCACGACTACCTACGGCGTTTACTGCTGTGGCAATCTGCTCCCACATCAGATGAACAGTGGCGTCCGTTGACTTGTTCCTGCGTAAGACCATCTCCCTGTCCTTCACTGCATGTACCAGGGCACACAGCTCATCTCCTGAAAATTTATTGGGCCCTGAGCTGCTCCTGTCCTGCAGCCTCACCTGTGTGGGACAGAAGGCAGGAAAGGGTTAAACAGACTTGTGAACAAACATTGCGCGGCTGTAACAGTAACATATGGCCATGCTGTAATACACAGCTGCTATACATGCCCCCACCCCCTGAGGAACGGCAACAGGGCATGCACGATGCACCTCAGTGCTGTGGAGTCCTGTAGGCCAGCACATGTGGAAGCCAGCTGTGTGTGTGCAGCACACAGTTGTGCTGGCCATGTTGCTGCCTGTGGCATGTGAGAGGTGGCCTGGCTTAACATGTTGGCATGGACATGGGTGCACTGCAAGGCAATCACAAGATCTACAGCCACAGATGGTGCCTAATGTGCACATGTGTGGGACTGTGCAGCCATGGCTGTGAAAGGCTGACTCATGGTGCCCCACCGGCACATCCAGTGCCATGCTGGGCCTCTGCATACCCAGCACCATGGAACACATGCTGTGGAAGCATGGGTGTCTCCCAAAAACAGGGCTAGATGGCTGACCAGGACACACGTTCCACTAGGGGTGCGGCCTAGGCACCATTGCATGTCCCAGAGCATGTATCAGTGCTGCCACATTGTACAGACATACAGGCGTGGTGTGTGTATAGATGATCCTGGCACAGCTGTGCACAAGGCCTGTGTGTGATCCACCATGTGTCGTAGTTGTGGGTACTGTACAACAATAAAACTGGGTTACTGGACTCACAGCATGTGTGTCAATGCCTGTCACACAATGGCCTGGATGTGCACACTGTAGATGGACCTGCCTGTCTTGGGGGTAGACACCGTGGACCACAACAATGTTGGTAATGCCCCTGCCCCTGGCTGCACAGCACTGTGCACAGACAATCAGCAGCCAGGACCACAGTGTACAAACACTATTAACTGCATGAGTACTGTCTGCCATGCCCACATGCACACATCACACAGCACAACACAGGGGTGGGGGGTTGGCTGTCTGTGATGCAGATGCCAGTCAGTGACATGGGTGACAGCACGGGCACCTGTGGCAGTTGTCACACTGGAGTACATGCACCCCCCAGTCACAGTGGACTAATGATCCACTCCAAAGTGCATTCTCCACACCGCTGATCACATCCCACTGTCATCTGCAGCACCACAGCATGCAGTCAGTCAAGCATGGCCTCCGCAATGGGCGTTGGACAGTGCATGACGCTGGTGGGGCAACACTACCCACACAGGGGCAATCAAGAGGTTCAAAGGGCCCCCCAGCTAGCACCAGCACCACCTTATACATACCCAGCCACACTGCACTGGTCAAGCATCAGCTGCAGTCCCAAGCCCACTAACAGTACTGCAGTGTTGGATGGTTCACAGATACCATAGCCTGCCACATACAGGCAATACAGGAGCAATGTGTGCGTGGCAGGGATGATACAGCCACACATGTGGTACTGCTACACCTGGAATCAGGTCCTTTCCTGACAGACAGGAAGGTGGCTGGCATTGTCTGGGTCAGCCTATCATCCATGCAGAACAGGACTTTAAAGTATGGGTAGCCCTGATTACCTGCTGACATCCAACAGATGACAGGCCTGGCATCCCAGTGGTGTGATGTCAGGACCATATGAACTCATCTCAGCTATGCCTTAGCAGTGGGTCAACTAGACAGACTGCCACTGTTAGTCGGTATTCTGCACACCTGGAATGTGCTTGAAAGCCTCAGTACAGTAGTCCTATAACATTCCAGTTGTCACAGTGTACTGTCACTGAGGCTAGCGATCTCCATGGCTGATAAGGGTTAACAATGGTACTATGCTGGCCCACAGTCATTCGTTCCATGTATCCCAATAGTGTGTGGTCAGTACCTACACATACATTTAGCTGTACCGCAGAGTCAATACTGGGGTAAGGCCCACGCACATACGTGGGGGATTCCGTCATGCGAGTCCCATCCACTAAACCTGACAATGCCTGATGTACAGGTGATAACCATGGTGTACGCACCTCTTGTTGCTAGGGCAATTGTAAGCCTCTCAAGCTGCGCACTCGAGGTTTACAGATGTCCTAGCAACCAATCGAGGTGTTTACACCATGGTAATCACCTGTACGCCAGCCAGTCTCCTGTATTACATCACACAGATCGCACACAGTACAATACACAGGTGATGACAATGGATCAGCAGGTAGCACAGACGCCATGCGGCCGGGAGATCATCCAGCTGTGGGTTCTAGTCCCACCCAAGGCTCCTGGGTTAACATCCCATAAGTGACACTGCAGTGCAGCATGAGGGGGGTGCTGCACTCCTGAGATGCCATCAGTCAGATGAGATGTTAGACCGAAGTGCCATCTGCCTGCTCTGGAGGTAGGTCAGGTGGATGTTAATGACCCCATGGCACATACCAACATGTGTAGGGGAATATCTATGGTGCCATGGCCATGTACCCCCCATCCACAAGAATACCACAAGCAGCGTAATCTGTTTCAAAGACATTTTGCATTCACCCGTATCCCCTTCCCCCTGGGTTGTGTCTGAAAGAGGCAGGATTTGTCTACAGCACGTACCCAGTCAGCAAACACTACAAAAAGCAAATCACATGACAGGCAGAGCAGCGCAATGCAAAACCAGCGTCCCCTGTCGGGTCTGGATTCTGATTCCCATGGACCTCACAAGCTGTGTTCTCGGTGTCATTGGGCCTCAGAATCCTTCTGTGGCAGAACACACTGGTGCTGCAGAGCTGCCCATCCAGTATCCCCTGTGTGGTGCTGCAGTAGTGCTGTCATGATGATGTTCTGCTGAAGTACTGGTGTCACCACTGCTGCATGAGCGCATGGCTTGCTGGCACAGTGTTACCATCCTCACAGTACTGCAGTGGTGTCAGTAGTCTCAAACCACTTGAAACATCAGTGTCAGTATGGAACACAGTGCAGAGTAACACACTGCACACATGTGACATACGACAGCTATACAAAACATCACATACATGATGCCACAGGGACTGAGAATCCCTCTGTGGCAGTGCATATGCCTTGAGCAGACTGGACCATCCAACAGACAGAGTGGACATGTGTTACAGCCCTGACCTGGATGTCTTCCATCAGCCAGTGGTATCAAGCCATGCACACATGACATGGGGATGCCCAACTGTTGTCAGCATGTTGACTGCACAGGACATTCATGAACAGCAGCCTCATCCAGGACACAGTCAGTTAGCAGTCATCTGTATCCCCCTTCCCCTGGTCCATACATCTGAAGTGTACCACAATACGAGGAATAGTCCTCATGGTACAGCACAACAGCACGCTGTTCAACATTGTGAGGAGTTGTCCCGCATTCAGTGGTAACACTGTAAGGCACTATTCCACAGTAAGTGATGCAGAACATATATATAATATAATTGGTAATACATGTTGTATTGCTATACTAGCGCCAGGCAAAGTGTTTAGCGTAGGGCAAACCATATAGCGCCGGGCTATCTCGGGGCTGAAACACTCAGGGGATTTAAGAATGCATGGGATAGATATAAAGGAATTCTGGAGGTCAGGGGTAAGGGGCAACAGACTTCTACGAAAACATAAACTGAACTTACAAGCTCAAATGGGCAGACTGGGTGGGCCATAGGCCCTTATCTGCTGACACTGTCTATGTATCTATGTATATATTGCTCAGTTACTAACTGACCTCCTGTTGTAAATGCAAATTGTTTCACAGTGTTCTGGGCCTCTGAGGTGCAGTTTGTAAATGTGTTCCACATATTGAGATGCAGTGTTCCACATTTGAGGGACATAAGGTTGGGAGGTATGGCCAGGTTGTGCCTGGCACTAGGCACCCAGTCAACATAAACCACATCACAAACCTACTGATATATCCCTTAAATTTTACGTCTGTCCGCCCACATGCAGTACATACCTGGCTGACTCTGTGAGTGTTCCATTGACATCCTGTGCTGCAGCAGTAATCACACAACAACATGTATTACCAATTAGCAACACAGGGGGGGCACATTTAGCCCTCATATAGCACAGCCGGGCAAACAAGCCTGTTAAGCATGCTAATGAGCTGATAATGATATGCTAATCTCCTTGTTAGCACCATGCATACACAATGACCATCATTTGCATAATCTGTTTGAATATGGCCGATGCTAGCGCTGGGCAAAGTGTTTAGCGCAGGGCAAACCATATAAGCGCCAGAGCTATCTCGGCTATGCTTAGCGCGGCCAGGTAGCAACAGTCGCTATGTGGTCAGTGCAGATATGGTGCTTGCGTGGGGTGGGGCAGTCTGTGCTAACAGGTCCATGCTACTGTGCCTTAGTGCTGCGCTAACCATGTTAGTGCGCTGCCACTACGCATGCCTGGAACGTCTGCACAGGGTCATGGCAGGGTCGTGCATGCGCATTGCGAACACTTCCGGTTTGCGCGGCACTATGGCATACTTCTGCGTGGTGCTAGACTGAAGTGCTTGGGAGTGTCAGGGTGTGTGGCCAGTCAGTTACCAGTGGAGCAGTTTCTTTCCCCCCTCTCATATTAGCCATGTCTGGGAGACGTAGGCAAAGGGCAGTGGTGGGCTGTGACAGGCGCTGGGATGAGGTGGAGATGGCCAACCTAGTTCAGCTAACTGAACAGTGCCATCGGCACCTATTTGGACCGGTCCGGGAGGGTGACTGTCGCCGTAGCCAGGTCTGGGCTTCAATTGCCCGTCGCCTCACAGCAATCACGGATATACCCCGTGATGGTGAGAAGTGCCGCCACTGATATGTGGATATTAGGCGCAGGCAGTGCCCACTGCTGGAACGATGCAGGGCGATGGTTCGGGAGGGGACTGTGCCTGTGCCAGGTAAGTGATGACTCTCACCACGGTGATGTAATGGGTGGTGGGGATGTGTGTTCAGTGGTGTGCTTGTGTGCATGTGTGTGTGTGTGTGTGTGTGTGTCCTGCCCCATTAACATACCATCGAGGGGATTGTGTTGCTGTGCTGGTAGGGTCCAGCTAGAATCTACCATGCATTTACTGTTGTGCACCTTGTGTAATGATATGTGACTTGGGTCACTCTTGGACATGGGTTCAAATCCCACTGCCGTTTTACCATTCGCTACCTGTTCAAAAGTACACTTTAAATACTACTCTGATATGTTGGTCTTATGCCATGGGGACCTCCAATCAGTTGTGTGTGTACTGTGTGGGCCAGGGGGACAAAGCATCTTGGGAATGTTGTCTGCAATGTCCTGCACTGTGGTGGCACACTGCCCCTTACCACCTATTGTGGTGGCATGGACACACGACACCTGGCACCCTGCCACCTCCACTGTGTTCTGCCATGCTGCCAGGGGGCAGCATGCAGCTGTGCCTACTTTGTACATCCACAGTGTGTGGTTTGGTGTGTTGTCTGGGCCAACATCCCAACCATATCACACCCACTTGTGGTACATTGGCTCTCACTATGCGGCATGAGTGGGACAACTGTGGATCACTGACACATAGCTACACCTACGCTGCTCCAAACACTGTCACCATGTTTGCACTTATGTTCCAGGGGTCTGTTGATCCATTGTATGGTATATGGTTAGCACCATTTACTATGGCTCTGTGCTTTTGTATGCATATACACTGCATATGGGTCGAGTCCTCACAATGTGGTACAGGGTGCTTCTGTGACGTACACTGAGGAGCGTTCCTCAGAATGTGGTACTGTTGAGAAGTATGTGTCTGGGTGTGGTTCACTCCACCATCACTACTGTGTCTGTGCCATGACACTGGCCAGTAGCTCGGGTGACAGGTCCTTGGCATTGGTGCCCTGCTGTGCTGCAGACTCACACGTACTGTACTCGGTTGTGTACAGTAATGCTGTGTGCATGTCACATCCCGTATGCCTTCCTGTCATCATTGTCATTCTATCTGTAGCCTTTGGGATGTTGTATGCCACTGGGTCATGTCTGTGTGTCCACATCTATTGTTGAGGGGTTCGATACTTGTGTTCCTTCATTACGGGTTGGGGACTCCTCTGCTTACAGTCTGCCTTGTGTGTGAGGGTGTACCATCCAGAGGGGCTGTGTACATGTGATGGAGGGGGAGCTGTTGCAGCTTGTGTGTACAGGATGGCATTGTCAGGCACATATTGGCCATGCACTGTGCAGTCTGCACTGACCCGTATCATGCTTGGCATGGCTTTGGTGGTGCACTGCACCTGTGTGCCAGTTATGCGTGTGTTGTGCAACGCCACCAGGGTCCAGGGTGGTCTTTAGCGTACCATGGTGGCTGACATTGTAGTAATGCTGCTGTACCATCTTCCCACTGCAGAGCATAGAGGCCACACCAGAGACAGGAGGGGTGAGCCGCAGGCCGACCAGAGGCCATCCACAGACAGGCGCAGGGTGCCTTCAATGGTGCAGCGTGCGGCAGTGACGGGGATGGGAGTGTGTTGCGTGAGTACTGTGTGCCATTGTGCTTTTCTACTATGTGTCTGAGTTGCCACTGCAGGCACTGGAGTGCTGTGTCTGGTGTCATGACACGGTTGGCTAGGTAATCCAGGCCTGATGTGATTTAGCTGTGTTGCATTTGGATTTCAGGGTGCTCACTTGGAGGGACCCTTTAGCCATTGTGGCTACAATATGTACATCCACCTGGGGCTACAGTGTTCACACTTAACCTGTGCTGGTGGGGGGGCACTGGATGCTTGACACCAGTGGCACCATGCAGTGCACCCATGACCGTTACATCAGTGGGGCCTGCTATGCTGGCTGCATGCATTTGTGTTGTCTTCCGCGCCTCCAGTGCCTTGCCTTCTGCTGTGAAGCCTGAGACATGGTTGGCTCTATGTCTGATCTATTGTTGCCATTACAGCCATGTGCACTGCTATCTGCCTTGTACTGTCATGTGCAACATGTTGCTGTTATGTCCACCATTGTGGCAGGATGCAGCAGGTCTGTGCATGGCCGTAGGCCAATCATCATGCCTGGAGGTGGGGGATTACTGGGGTCAGCCTGTTGTGCTGGGTGTTTCTGCTGCTGCTGTTGTCCTGTCTGCCATGGCAACACTGTTCTCCACTTCTCATGGCATGTCTCATTCACAGTACCATGTATAATGTGTCAGTATCTATGCAGGACATGTTGTTAGTGCCTGCCAGGGCTATTCACACTATGGCGAACAGGGGGCCACAGTGTCATGTGGTGCCTGTATCTCCCTACCAGTGTAATGCCATAGTAGTAAGGGCACGGGTATGTTATTGTGTGCCCTTGTCTGACCTCCGTGGTGTACATGCATGGGGGCTGTTGGGGGAGAGCCTCTGGGCCTATGGTGCCACACGGGCCAGTGTGGCTGTGCATGTCATGTGTGCCTGTTGCGGCATGGGCGTATTCAGTCATCCTCCAAGCACTCCATGGTGTGCTATTTTATTTCTCGGGGGGTAGCAAATAGGCTCTGAACTGCTTCCTTTTTCCATGAAGCCTAACAAAGACAATGTTGTACCTTTCTGTGATTTCATTCATTGGGGTCTACGCTAGGGGAACTGGTCACTATGACTGTCTTTGTCTTCCATGGAAAATACAACTGTACAGATTGTGGGCTGGTCTGTGAGTGTCTTGGGATGCTATGCATGGCTTTGTATTTACCCATGCAGGGCAGCACCCATTGTCATGTGTTTCATAAGTTGTATTTCTTATGCCACTGGTGGCAACCTACACAGTCCTGATGTACGTTTGTATAGTATCTGGCTACACTCCAGGGTGGGGGTAGCTCACCACTAACGATGGGGAGAGAGAGAGAGAGAGAGAGAGATAGCAGTGTGTGTCCACATGGTGTGCAGCTGTGACCACCCTGGCTACACCCCTGCCTGTTGGCTCCAGCTCTGTTGTGGGGGCCATTGTCCCCTACAGGGTGCTGTCCTTCAGTCCCTGCAGTGCATGGTATTTGTGTATAGGTTATGCAGGTGTGCTGCAGGGGTTGTTCTGTGGTAGCATGGTGTGCTGGGTGTCAGACCCTATGGCAGAAGCTGCTCCCACAAGTGTGGGTGTGTGCCTCGCCATGCCTTGGCCACCAAGGTGACACTGTCCTGTGCATATCATTGGCCTACCACTGCCCTGCCACTGGTGGACCATGGCCTGTGTCCCTGTTTCACATGTGTGTGTCTTCTTGCATGTGCACCTTCAAGGTGCTACCACTTTGGGTGGTGGCACAGCCCCGTGCCATGCTCTTTACCAGTGTGGGATCATCATCCTTCTGTTGTGGCCATGGGGGTGGGTGGGCATTGGCACTTTCCCTGTCTGTGTACTGCTTGGTTACCTGTGCTGTAGTCTTTACTGTACTGTTGCCAGTGTCGTTGTCCTCTGTGGTCATTTGCTCTCTGTGGTCCATGTCGAGTCTCTATCTGTGTCACTTGCCACTGTTCCGCACTTATGTCAGTCACCCACCTGTTCAGGGCTTCCTGACATCATTTGTACGGCTGCTGTGTTATAGCATTGTGGGTGGCAGTTTGGCTGGGTCTCTACAGTTGTTGGGGGGGCACCAGTGAGGGTGGGCCACTGTTGGGGGGGTATGGGACAGACATGTCTGGTTACACACCTGGGTGCGGCTGTGGCACCTTCTCCAGGGGGTGTAATCTGTCTTGTGTATCATAGCTGTGTGACTGTGGGCAGCATGTCCCACCATGTGCCATCCCATGTGCATGTCATTCAGTGTCCACTTGTTGTTCTCATCTCAGGGGTGGCTGTCTGTTTGCACTGTTACAGTCTGCACACCGCTGTGCTGGCTGGATTCCACTGTGTTATGCTTCTCAGCATCCATCTATGCATATCCATGTACATTGGGGTGTTGCATGCTGCCTATTATATACTGCCTTGTCCTGCAGGCACATGTTAGTGTACGTTGTGGTTAGTTCTGTACTGGCACATGGGCGTGGTTGTTGGGGCATGCTGTCCACCATGTGGTGGTACATGGTGCCTTTGTGTCATCGTCATGTCCTGATATTGTCCCTCTGTCTCCTGTAGGTCCACATCGGGCATCACTGTGGGCCACCCATCCAGAGGAGGATGAGAGCCGGGATGAGCTGCTGAGGCGGGTGGTGCGCCAACAGCAAACACTGATTGAACAGCAGGCTGTATTGATAGAGGAAGTGAGACGGGTGGCAGCCATCCTCGATGAACGTCTGCCAGCACCTGCCCGCCCCTAAGTCCTACCTCCTATTTTTATCCTGCTTCCTGTCCCAGGCCCAGTGTCCCTAGCCCTATGTCTGCCATCCTGTTTCCCTCCATTCCTTCCTATGTCCACATACCTCTCCCTCCCACATTCTTTCCCCATTGTACTCTACACATTTTTCACAATAGCCTTTTTCTACTGTTACTATTTTCCCCATTGTTTTCAGTCCCTTTGTTAGGCCTGCCCTTTTCCCTCTCATTGTGTTTTTCTTGTACCCCATTATTGCATGCTGTATTCTGCGGTGTTTTGCTTTGTTTTTCTGTTTATTTGTTCTTGTTGCCTTTGTGCCTTACCTGTTCCCTTTTTGAATTATACTATGTTATGCTTGACATTCCTGTGTCCTGTGTCTTTTTGGGGGGGAGTCGGGATTTGACAGTGTTCTGTGGTATTCTGGTTTCACTTGTGGGTCCAGGTTGTTCCATGCCTTTCACTAGTACTGCAGTTATGTCTGGCAGGGCTAATATGCTTTCCTGTGTTCCTGGACAGCTGCTTACACCTCTAACACTTTGTTTCTGTGGGTGTTTGCACTGCCTCTGTCTGATTGCTATTTTCAGTGCTGTCTTATCTGCTATAATCAGTGCTGTCTTAATCCCAGGCAATTTTTGGCCCTGCACTTCTCTGCCTCTTTGCCCGGCTTCCTTAGCTTGCTATATTCAGCTGGTTTTGCACCGGGCTATTTCCTTTTGAATATAGCTGTGGTTTTGCTCCAGGCAACTTTTGCCTGCCGGGCAGTGCTAATTTAGCCCCGGGGCAAAGTTTTGAATATCTGGCCCTTCATCTGGTAGGTCATTATTTGGTTTGTATTTGATATTATTTTTTATTGTATAAAGCTACCCCTCCTCCCTTTTTGGAAACTCTATTTTTTATAATAGATGTTATATCCGGGAATGCTTATATTCCAGTTGGAAGTTCCCCCCACCAAGTTTTGGTAATTGCTGCTATATCAATACCATTTCTATTTAATATTATTTCAAGCTCATCTAATTCAGTGGAGTGCAGACTTCTTGCATTAGTCAACAGAAAGGACATCCCATGTTTGTTTATGTTTTGCTTAATGTTAGTTTCATTATTATGTTTAAAGTTCTTTTATTGTATTATGAATTATACACCCCAATACTCTTGTACCCAGTTTGTTTAAGTGTAGTCCATCATATCCAAAGAGCTCATCCTTATGTTCAAACCTTTCCCATGTCTTTATGCATTGTACATTATTAACAAGGCACCATCTATGTAACAAATTATTATATGCCTTTATGTTTCTTGTTTTGTGATAACTTGCCCTGGGTACTGGTAAGATCTCAGAGATGATGGGTGTCACGTTCAAGGTCTTTAAAGTTTTTATCGCTTCTTCAAGTCCTTCATTATATTTTCAACCTCTTGTTTTCCAAAATCATTTGTCCCTACATGAAGGATTGCAGTTTTAGGGTTTAAGATGTTCTGAAAAATTCCTGGGAGCATTTTGGTTATGTCCCTAATGGTTGCCCCACTATAACTGCAACTAGCTACATTTTCTTTATTTCCCTTTGTAGTAAATCTATCAGTAAATCTAGTAATTGAATCTCCTAGAATATATATTTGTGCAGGTAGTACATTTTATGGACAGTTAACATTGTTGTTGTTACTGGTGTTGGCATTTTTCTCTTGGATGTTGTTTATTGGACCCTCATCACAGAAGGAGATTATATTGTCTAACGACCCTACATTCACAATTCCAACTTGTGGGGGAGGTGGAGGTATCCATTGTGTCTCAACACCATTTTGGGTAGTTACCCAGAGCCACCTTGCAGTATGTACAAATGTATTATGTTTAACATCTTTAAGATCTCCAAAAGAGAGGCACCCATGCTGTCATAAAGAGTGCAATGGTTAGTTAATGGTAGAAGACCAGTCATAAACCAACAAGCAAGATTGTACAAAGAATTTACTCTGGTTAACAAACCTACCCCTGCCAAAGACTAGCAGACAAGCCCATAATCAATTGTGGAGACTAGGAAACTGGTAGCCAACAATCTCCTAGTTTCCCTAACCAACTGTTTTCTGATCCTAAAAAGCATTCCAATCTTCTGATGAAGTAACTTAACCAACCTAGTAATATGTGGACCATATGTTAATGAACTGTACACTGTCAAGCCCAGATATTTAAATTCATTGACTATCTCAATGAAGTCACCGTCAAGAAATGTAATTTTAAAATGTAAGTTTACTCTCTTACATTGGCCAGCAAAAAGCATGGCCTTTATTTTTTTATATTTAAATCATCTTATTCAACCTAAACCAATGTTGAAAATCATCGTCTTTTTGAATCAAAATATTCAGGGTCCCCTGCTCCTCCCCTTCCCTAAACAATACTACATCTTCGGCATATAAAACCATCTCCGAGGAAGGGCAAACACTAAGCAAATTGTTAAGAAAAAGGGAGGAAAGTTGGGATCCAAGAATAGATCCCTGTGGGACTCCACAATCAATTTTCCTGTAGTCAAAGAATGAATCCTTGACCATGGTCATGTGTGCCCTGTTGGTCAAATATTGACCAAGCCAATCAGCCACCTCACCTGAAACATTTAGGTATGGCAGTGCTTTAAGCAATAGGGGGTGGTCTACCAGGTCAAAGGCCTTGGTGAGGCCAATAAACACCATGGCCACCAGGCCATTAGAATCAATTACCCAATGGACGCAGTCAGTGAATCTCATTAAGGCTGCCTTGGTACCGTGTTTCTTTGAAATTTATGCTGTACTGGAGTATAAAGATCATGTTCACCATAAAATCATTTACCTGATCAAACACTATGCTTTCTAAGATGTTTGACCTTAGTTTGTAATATATGTCTTTTGCACACATAGTAGATCCATTATTTTTATTTGAAATTTGTTAACTGTGTAGGACCCAAGAGCATTAAATGCCCATTTCAAGGGGGATCCAAAGATGTAAATCAAAGCAACAATACAGAATAAAATATGCAGTTTTATTATGCTGTTATAATTCTCAGCTTGCCACAGTGAACCTCTGCTTACAATGTTTTGACTGCACATGGTTACGAGACATCACCACATTAATCTTTTACAGCATGAACATACATATTCTGGCCCATGTTATATATTCTTTTTAAAATTAACAATCAACTTATCATTAAAGCAGCAATGCATGATAGCGGTGTACATTTTAACCTTCATTTTTTTTTATTTTATTTTCAATAGCCACCTATCTTCTAACTTGTATGATAATATCTTACCACATTGTGAGCATGCTTTACCAATTTTTTTCCAGTTGAAATAATAAAAGGTGTGCAACTTTTAAAGGAAAACTAAACCTTCACATCTTGTAAATTTTATTTGTTTCCATATCAACAGACAACTCTTTTCCTGTAGCTGCTGGGGATATAAATGTTTGCTTTAGTTTGTTTTCACTATTCACTTGTAACTGTCCTTGGGGTCTCCTTTTTATGGATGTTGAAATCTCATTGTCGAAGAGAGCTGCATTAACATATGAAAACATGATGTCACAGCACTTATTTATACCATGCATCTCTATGCTGAAAGTACAGATATCCTTAAAGAACTCTCTGGAAACACACAAACTGGATGCACTTTAAAGGAAAAAACCCTGCATTACAACTCAGACAGTTAGCAAGGCCAACTGAAGGTAAATGTGGTATTTCACGCCTTGCTTTTTTGTTCTACTATAATTAAGCAGAGGGACTGTGGAGACTAAAGGGTGCTGACACATCATGTTCTCACATGCTAATGCAACTGTCAGGGACAATGAGATTTCAACAACCGCAAAATGGAAACCCCAGGGTAGTTACATGGATTAGTATGAGCAGTGAAAATAAACTAAAGCAATCTCATATATCCTCAATAGCTACACGAAATAGCTATCTGTCGACATGGAAACAAATAAAATTTGCAAGATATAATGGTGTGGTTTTCCTTTAATATGGTTCAGACCAGGTTTTCATTAGTATTCTCTGTTGTTTTTGAATACCCATAGTGTTTTTTTCTTATTCTTTTTCTCCCCGTCCTGGCTGGTACTGACCCCCTCCAGCCACATCACCTGGCTTCTCCCAGATTTAAAATAGATCCCTGCTATAGGGCAATCCATGGGTAATGATTGTATTTCAACACTTGCTGCCACCCAGATGCTGCGCTTCAAGTGTTAGCCATAAAGAATGGGGGAGGGGGCCAATAAACGTCACTCAAAACACTGAATACTTTCTTCTGTATTTTCACTTTATTCCAAGTAGTTCAAATAGGCATATGGTTAATCATCTACGTTTTGCCCAATATTAATGACTTCCGCAGGGGAATGCCTTGAATAGGAAACCCCAGGGACAACAACTCTTGTTAGAGCCATTAAGGCCTGACATGGTGCCATGCGGTCACTGTTCATCTCGTGGACATGCCAGTAAGAAATCAATATACAGACACCCATTCACAAGCAAGGAATACACAATTAAATAATGTATCACCTGTGTCTCTATGAGATTGTATATTTACTGCAGTGTCCATGTGTAGGGGATGGCTTAAGGGCAATGTGAGGAAGTATTTTTTCACTCATGGAACAGCTTTCCAGAGGAGGTAGTGGGGTCAAAAACAGTAGGGGAATTCAAGAATGCATGAGAAAGATAAGGCAATTCTAGTAGGGGTAGGAGGAAGTAGGCTGTTGGTTAACTAGGATCTACAGCTTATCCAAAAGGTAGGAAAATGGGCAGACCTGGTGGGTCAAGTAGTCCTTATCTGCCATTAAAGTCTATGTCTCTATGTTTCTATGTAAAACTACTAGGCAACTAAAAGTTGGAATACAAGAGCATAAAAGTGATATCAGAAAAGGTTTATCAACTCCTGTAACAGAACACTTTAACATGACTGGACATTCAGGGGCTTCATTAAGATTCTGGCGTCTTGAATTGGTACCTCCCTCCCCTAGAGTGGGTGACTATAACAGAATTTTTGAATGCAATGAGATGAAGTGGAGCCACGAAAGGGATGTGTTAAACCCAAACATGGGGATGAATAAGGTCACCAACTGGAACATTTGTTGCTAATGGGTATTCAGTCTCTGGGCCAGATATTCAAACCTTTGCACCTAGCGCAAATCCTAGTGATAGAATAGCGTTAAGTTACGCGAGGCTGCAATATTGAAAAGTCTAATGCGCGCGGCTATTATGTAACACCGCGCTAATAGGTAATGGTATGTAGGGGCGTGGACAGAAGAGCTCCCATGAATGCCAGCAGCATGGCATAGTCAAATGTATACCGCACTACAGGCATTTCAGCGACCTGTAGCGCCGGGCGCTAGATACCACCGAAAAGCTACGCGGTAATGCAGGTAAGTTCCCCCATGATTCCCCACCCCTGTTCCACATAAAATATAAGACCTATCACTGGTAGTCTAGTGGTCACCCCACCCCCTGCACGAATCCAACTAGTTTCCATTTAAATTATTTATTTCCTGTAGTCTAGTGATCCCCTTACCCACCTGCACATATCCTGACCGGTTTCTGTTTAAATTATTTGTTTTTTCCCTGGTAGTTTAGTGCTCCCCCACCTCCCTGCATGAATCCCGACCAGTTCTGTTTAAATTATTTGTTTTTTCCCTGGTAGTCTAGTGGTCTCCCCACCCCCCCCGGATGAATCCTGACCCCTGGCCATGATCAAAGAATAGATATCCCCAGTAGTCTAGTGGTCCCCCCACCTATGCTAAGTTTGCCCACTGGGCAGTGCTAATTTAGCCCTGGGGCAAAGTTTTGAATATCTGGCCCTCAGTTTGATGTGGGATGGCTTATACTCTGATAGATATTCTCAGTTATGACCTGAGTTTTCATAACATGTCAGTATGAAAATAATGGCATTTGTGTATACTAGGGGTGGGATATTCAGAACTGCGCCAGGCAGGGGTGCAAGCCAGGTGCAGCGCAACTGGGATGCATCAGGGTGTGGCCTAGGCAATATTCAACAGTGCTGTGCCATGGCTCCACACCATTGAATATGGCACCGTGGCCACCTGCATTGCGCATGGTGCAGTGGCACTGCGCCAGTGCAAGTGGCCAGAGAGGAGCAGGGGGATGCGCTATCGCAAGTGCCATTGCGCTAGGTGCAGCATACATGATATTCAGCAGTGGACATGCAAATGGGGCCATAATGTATGCCAGGCACAAATGGGGCCATTTGCATGTCATTATGGCCCCATTTTCATGCAGGTCTGCTGATCCCCCGTGACTTGCACCTGGCGCCCTGCCAGGCTGCAGCCATCGGGGACTGACGCTCCCTGCCTCTCACCGGCAATGCCCCCCCATTGCCTGATCGCAGGCTGTAATATAATTTTAACTCCCTGGTGGTCCAGTGAACCTAACTCCTTGCCCGATCATGGGCTGTAACATTAATTTAACTCCCTGGTGATCCAATGGACCTAATGCCTTGTCCGATCATGGGCTGTAATATGCATTTAACTCACTGGTGGTCCAGTGGACCTAACGCCTTTCCTGATTGTGGGCTGTAATATTTTCATAATTCCCTGGTGGTCCAGTGGTACCTGTACCCCCCATCCCAACCCGCTCACTATCTCCCACCACCACCGCGGTCAGTTGTGGGGCAACCTGCCACTCGCAAACTGCCGGCTTTCTGCCGACTGACAGCGTATAGTACAGCTAGAGTTACCTGGTCCACAGCGGGCCAATGGGCATGCAGATCAGGCTATAGTTGACACAGTCCCGATATAGAATGAATCTATTCACATATCAGGACTGTGTAGTACAGTATGAATTTGCATGCCCATTGACCCACGCCAGGACCAATGGGCCTACAGTCATTCTGTACACTGTCATTTGGCAGGTGGCCGAGCGGCTTGGCGGGTGGAGTGCTGCCGCCCATCGCTGACTGGGGAGCGGGTGGTAGGAATGAGTGGGCGGGTTGGGAGGGGGGTACGGGTACCACTGGACCACCAGGGAGTTACAAAAATATTACAGCCAGCAATCGGGCAAGGCGTTAGGTCCACTGGACCACCAGGGAATTAAGATTATATTACAGCCCACGATCAGGCAGGGAGTTAGGTCCACTGGACCACCAGGGAGATAAAATTGTATTACAGCCCACGATCAGGCATTGGGGGCACTACACCACCGGACAGTGCCACCAGGACTCAGGTGGCCACCCACAGCTGGCAGCTGCCATGTTGCACCCAGCAGTATGGCAGCCAGCCTGTGGGTGGCCTGTCCTTGCTCCTGTTTTTGTCGGGCACATCTTTGCGCCCCCCCGTGTGGTGCAAAGTGGGTGTGTGCCTGCATATGCGCCGCACATCCTGGGCTGAATATCGAGATGTGCCGAATATGCATGGGCACACCCCTCGCACTTGCGCTGCATACATAACTGGTGCACCCCGGTGCATCAGGATTTGCGCGGAGCAGATTCCCCTTTTGAATATCATGCCAGGGTGCATCAGTGGGTTGCGCATGGCACATCACTGTTGCGCCATGTGCAACTCCTTTGAATATCCCACCCTAGATATATGTACATGTAGAAGGTGTCAGATGTGCTAGGTCACATACTGAGAGATTTCTCAACATATTGCTTGCAGTTATATATTTAAACAGTTGTTAATACTAAGATATAATTTGTCACTCTAATGCTTATTATATTTAGGTCCATGTTGTTCCATGGGTGCATAAACATTCAATCATATAGTAATATGCAAAAATATTACACACAGTTATTTGGCAGATTCCCATATGTTTGAATCTTCACTGTACATTTAAAACAAATTGTATTGATTAAACTCAATTTTCCTATATACAAAAACTTTATTTAAAAGTATTCACTTGTAAGCTCACAATGGAGCTAAATTAAATGCACCATATGGGCAAAGTGGATTTAGGTATTTGATTTCAAATAAATGTTGTATGTGTTATCTGTGAGGAGACTTAATAATTTGGTATTGCTTGCCACACACTGCTATCTTATAATTAAAGGGCACTACTAAGTTGACTCATTGTGTGCCCCACCACACTGCTTAAAGAAAAAATGTAAACTACACCTTGCAGTAAGTATGTTCTAAGTGGAAAGTACTGGAATGTAGGAGCTCCACAGACTGCCAGGGAAGTACCCTCAGACCCCCAAAATGACATTTTTTTATGGACATTAAACATATTATTAAGGAGGGCATTCTGAAGAGGATATGGAGGACTCTTCATAATCAACATCATCATCATCACCATCCTTAATCTTTTATCATCCATCTCATCTTCGTCTTCTGAAGATGAGCAACCAAAGGATAAGTCTGTGAGACCTAGCAGTACAGTGCAGCTAAAATAAAATTAAATAATATGTTTTGTGGGTTCACAACATAATAATACATACTATTATAACAAAATCCTTTTTTTACCTGTTTTGTTTGTTTTTCCTGCCATAGTTACACAGACAGAACATGTGGAGCAACAGCAATCCCAAGGTCCTGCTCAAAAGAGGGGACATACTGTGGGAATACAAGGTAATGAAGTAATATAGTGGCTTAAAAAATTCATGATGTGTAGGTAGTCAATACAACATGCTCATTTGTTACTCTAACAGTACTGTATCCATCCTCAAATCCCCCTTCCCCCACACATCATGTCTACATAGATCAAGTTTTTTCACTCATTCTGTGTTTTAATTATATATTAAAGCAGAATTATGACAATTTATTCTATAAGACATCATGTTTTCATGTTTTTTTTGAAAGCTTGTAGATTTTGATAGTGTGTACACACACCATTTTTCCCCTCAGCCTCAGGGTTTTGAATGTATGGTAGAGCATAGAAGATGATGTATGGTCTTTGGTTAATAACCATGCTGTAAACACTTTGAGAGGTTGCCATGACATCATTGCAAACCTCGACAGTGTAGCTCAAGAGGTTTTCAGATGTCATGGCACCCACCTCGAGAAGTGTTTTCAGCATGGTTATTAACCAAAGACCATACATTATATTTTATAGTGTATGGGTTACAAGATTGTGTAATCATGGATTGAATTAGTTTTCTGGGTAATTCTTACCTTAAGCAATCATAAATCATGCAGGAAGATTCCTCAACAATGTTTATTATGTGTTCTTCACAACACTATTCATCGGTACAGCCTGGCACAAATCAATTTATTTAATACCAACATTTTAAAAATGTTTCTCAAAGCGGAACATTGAATGTTGTGAGCATTCCATTTTGTTATGCCAGTAATAAGACACAACGAGGTGTGTGTTATAGCTTTATAAGAGCACGCCCCAGGTGCATTATGAGGCAAGAGGGACTTGCCCCAAGTGCCTTTAGCACCTGGGAAGTGCTCTTATAAGGCCATAACATACACTTTGGATTATCTTATTGCATTTATAAAATGGCTACAAAATTTCTATATTGGTTTTCAAAAATGAGATGGAGCCAGTTTAGTTTGAACATTGTATTTTTTAAACTTTTGTAATAGAAAGCAAAAAATAGTTTCTTTTTGTATTGAGAAATGAGGATTTTAGTAGTATTTTATTAATATCTTTGTTTAGGTATCAATGCAATAAGTTTTTTTTTTAAGTTTTAAACAAGGTGAATAGTAAGGCAGTAGTAATAGATTAGTGCTTAACAATGTCAACAGCTAACATGACAACAATATGTTAAACTTGTGCAAAAGAATTTTTTACTTAGTATAGTTTATAAATTGAACTTTCTTCATTGTGCAGTTTTGGATGATGAAAGGAGTGTTGGTGGTCTCTCACATAAAGGTTTGGAAAACTGAGAGGATGTCGGTTGTGGGAATCTCGTTTCCTTCGTGGTTTTCGGTATTGCTTCCTGTTTGGGGTTCAAGCGTGTTCAGCGAGATTGTTGCTGTGGCGTTTTGAGCCAGGGATGATCGAAATGCTGCGCTGGTGGATGGCGGCAATTCTGGAGATTTTTTGTTTCCTTGGATAGCTGTAGGTACGGTTGTTTCTTTCATGCTCAAAATATTGCTCCATTTTCAATGATCATCTGTTGTGGTAGCCCAGTACGATCTGAGGCTGCATTCATTTTTGTGCCCAGTGACTGCCATGATCTAACAGGCCTCAAGTCCTGCTTGTGATAGGAGTTGTATTGCCATTGACTTTATGCTGTGGTTCGTGTAGCGGGTTGAAAGGCAGGCTTCTGTGATAATTTTGGGCATGAGGGTTGCTAAATAGTTGATACCTAGCGGCTCCCTTGTGTACCATATATCAGCAGTTTGTATGTCTTCTGGCTGGAGTCTTCTGGGGTGTAAGTAGAAGGCCGGTGGGTTGGGCGGTAGCATGCTGAGATATAGTTTGAATGAAGTGACTGGACACAAGGGATTGCCTAGCATAGTATAAATTAATCCTCTATTTTGCTGCATGTCTGGCTCTGTACGCTTGTGGTTCTTAGTGCACTCACTGAAAGTTAGTGTGATGAATTCAATGTCATTGTTTGCTTTTTTTATTTCGAAATCGTGTGGCTTGAGTTGCCTGAGACTTTCCCTGCCATGTCGTGCTATGCAGAGCTGGAGGTCTAGCCATACTTTGTATAGTAGCCCTCTTGGTGTTTTGGTGGATAGCACTGGCGAATGTTTCAGTATTATGAGGTCTGCAGTGGAAATAGGAGGGTGATGTTGTGAGGTGTCTTTGCCTTGTCTTCGATATCTTTTGCAAACTGCCGTGAAGATGTTGTTGGCTGCTGTTAGTTTAGGGTCTGTGTGCAAGTTTATATTTCGGTTCAGTGGTGGGCTATTTAGGTACCTATTGAGTCCAGCTCTTAATGACAGTAAGCTTGACAGGCTATACTCAGTACTGTTAGTTTGCTGCACTTCTGCATAGAACTTGCGTAGCACTTGACAAAGCTCTTCTATGGAGACTGACTCTAATTCTATGGTAATTTGTCTGAGGTGGCACCAGCTTTTAAAGACTTGTAGTGCCCATAATGTGTTTCTTTGTGTATTTATTTCATCTTTTTCTTTTTCTAGTTTGTCTGTTTCTTCAGAAGTTAGGTTGAGAGGTTCACTCAACGACTGTTTGTGTTTTCTTTTTTTTAGGCCTGTTCTCGTTCTCATTGAAGGCAGCTGCCTGAGGATCATAGAAACATAGACTTTGACGGCAGATAAGGACCGCTTGGCCCATCTAGTCTGCCCATTTCCCTACCTACAGGATAGGCCGCAGATCCTAGTTAACCAACAGCCTATTTCTTCCTACCCTCCACAAGAATTGCCTTATGTCTGTCCCATGCATTCTTGAATTCTCCCACAGTTTTAGACCCCACAACCTCCTCAGGAAGGCTGTTCCATGCATCCGCTACCCTCTCTGTGAAAAAATACTTCCTCACATTGCCCCTGAACCGCCTCCTTCTATCTTTTAAATTGTGTCCCCTTGTTCTTGCAAGTCTCTTTTCTGAAAGATGCTACCCTCTTGGACTTTGTTAATTCCACTGAGGTACTTAAAAGTTTCTATCATGTCCCCTCCCTTCTTTCCTCAAGGTTATACATATTAAGCTCCTTTAGTCTCTCCTCATACGGCTTCTCTTGCAGACCCTGCGCCATTTTAGTTGCCCTCTCTGGACTACCTCTATCCTGTCTATGTCCTTAGGAGATGAGGTCTCCAGAACTGGACACAGTACTCCAGATGGGGTCTCACCAACTGTCTGTACAGAGGGATAACAACTTCCTGTTTTCTGCTGCTGATGCCTCTCCCTATACATCCCAGTATACCCCAGCCCTCCCTACTGCCTTCTCACATTGCTTGCTAACCTTAAGGTCATCTGATATGATTACCCCCAGGTCTCTTTCCTTTTTTGTTGTTGTTACTACCTCCCACCCATTGTGTATTCTTCCCTGGGTTCTTGTTTCCCAGGTGTATTATTTTGCACTTCTTTGCATTGAATCCTAGCTGCCATACTTCTGACCATTCCTCCAACCTTGCCAAGTCCCTTTTCATCCTTTACATGCCTCCTTGTGTATCAACCCTGTTGCAGATCTTTGTGTCATCTGCAAAAGACATACTTTTCCTTCCAGTCCCTCTGCAATGTCACTGATGAAGACATTAAAAAGGACTGGACCCAATACTGAACCCTGAGGTACCCCACTAGTAACCACTCTTTCTTCAGAGTGGACTCCATTTACAATTACCTTCTGTGTCCTGTTGTGCAGCCAATGTTTTACCCAGGCTACCACCCTGGGACCCACTCCCAGGCTGGTTAATTTAACTATTAACCTTTTGTGTGGGACTGTGTCAAATGCCTTGCTAAAGTCTAGGTAGGCCATGTCCATAGCCCCTCCCTGGTCTACTACTTTGGTCACCCAGTCAAAGAAATCTATTAGATTCGTCTGACATGACCTTCCCGCTGTGAATCCATGCTGCCTTGGGTCCTGTGCTCCACTGGCCTCTAGGTACTCAACTATTCTTTCCTTCAGAAGTGACTCCATCACTTTCCCTACCACAGAGGTCAGACTGACAGGTCTGTAGTTTCCTGCCTCTGTCTTGGTCCCACTTTTGTGAAGGGGAATCATATCCGCCTTTCTCCAGTCCTCGGGTACCACACCATCCTCCCATGATTTATTAAAAAGAGTAGCCAGTGGTTTCACTAGTTTCTCCCTTAATTCTTTTAGAATTCTGGGGTGAATTCAATCAGGACCCATTGCTTTGTCCACCTTCAGTTTTAAGAGTTCTTGCAGAACCCTTTCTTCTGTGAAAGGACTGGGATCACCCCTTATCAAGAGTGCTTCTGTTAATTGGATTAGGCACTTCCTCCTTTGTGAATACTGAGCAGAAATATTCGTTCAGTATCCCTGCTTTTCACTGTCCCCCTGCCCACCCACCGCTCATTCTATTCAGCCTCACTATCCTCCCTTTGTCTTTCTACTCGCTGATGTACCTATAAAAGGTTTTATCCCCCTTCTTAACTGAGTTGGCGATCTTTTCCTCAGTTTGGGCCTTTGCAATTCTGACTTTCCTCCCTGCTTCCTTCTGCCTTAACTGGTACAGCTCTCTGTCCTGCTCCTTCTGTGTTTCCTTATACTTCCGGAATGCTATCTTTTTCTTCCTGAATTTCACAGCCACCTATTTTGAGAACCATAGTGGCTTTTTCTTTCATTTTGATTTGTTTATTTGCTTCACACAAAGGCTTGTTAGTCTGTGATGGCAGTTTTGATGATTCCCATTGTTGCTCCACACCTCCTTCTAGCCTGTTTGCTAGTGCTTTTCTGAGGCACTCTCCCATCTTGCCAAAGTCAGCCCTCCTAAAGTCCAGTACCCTCACTTTTGTATGAGCTTGACTCTGTAGCTGAGTTTAACGTGAACCACACTGTTTGATGGTCACTTGTCCCCAGATGGCAACCCACTTCTAGATCTGAGGTCCTCTCACTGCCCCCGCTTTGAGAGTACGAGGTCTAAGATTGCTCCTCATGAGTGGGTTCCAAACTAGCTGTCTAATGCCTGCCACCTGTAGGGCATCAAGAATGGCCCTGCTTTGGATGTGGCTGCAGCAATGTGCTCCAGTTAACATCTGGCATATTCAGGTCTCCCATCAACAGTTTCTCCCCTTTCTCTGCCATTCTAAGAATGCCTTCTATCATATCCTTGTCCATTCCCTCCCTGACATGGGGGTCTGTACACAACCCCTAGTGGATTGTGGTGCCCTTTCCAGTCTCCAAGGTGACCCACAGTGCCTCCTCCTCCCTGTTTACTCTTTTGTTCAGTTGCTTTTATCCCTTCCTTTATATAGAGAGCTACTCCTCCCCCTCTTCTCCCCTGCCTGTCTCTCCTGTAGGTTATGTACCCTGGTATGTTAACATCCCAGTCATGGTTCTCTGTGTACCATGTTTCTGTGACTGCTACGATATCCAGGCATCCCTCTTCCATCAAGGCCACCAGCTCAGGGAGCTTGTTGCCCAGACTACGGGCATTGGTACTCATTACCCTCCATTTCAAGTCTGGTGAGTATTTTTTGAAAATGTAATGTGAAGTTGCTGTCTGGTATATCAGACATTATGGCAGTTTTACTAGTAATTTTTTTATTCTATGGCTCCATTTACAGTCCCAACTTTCACTGTGTTGCCGCAGCTCGCGTTTGGCGCTGTGCGACTGTGCGAGTATTTGAGATGTTTTAGCTGAGGGCAAGTGAGTTTTCAATTGTGGCAGCGTGGGAACATTGATATGCAGGTGTGCAGCACTGGTTTCTTTTAATGTAGTGCAGGTTGCTTTGATATGGCTCTATAAGGACACGGGTGAGTGTAATTGTTAGCCTATCAGGATACTTGAAAGTTTTTAGCCATTTTATAAACCATTGATATGATATACTCAAGAAAGGCTGTAATCTACTTGATTTCAGTTAGTAATAAGGGCCCCCCATACATTATAAGTTGATTGTAATATACCCTATAAGTACATACATTTTTCTCATTTTGTGTTTCTTACTTGTTGCAGCAGCTCAATTACTAACACAGCCTGCAAGAAATTAGTTGACTGCAATTCATGCAGCCACACAGGATTCTAATAAAAAATTGGACATCTTAATTGGTCTCTTCCATATGGCCAGACAATTATTGGCCACATCTACAGTTGTTCATTTTGAGGACAGTGTTCCTGCCAAAAACTGCCAGCGACAGGACCAACAAAGCACAGCTGAAGGTCCTGATCCACAAGCCACAGCACCAAAAGAAGATGAAGCACAGGGCACTGATAACTGAAATTTTGTTTTGTTATATTTTGAAAATTTCTGATTTTTTTTAATTTGTTCTCTTTTTTAAACTTTATGTTTTTGCTCCCTTCCTCTCCCTGCACCCAAACTCCTTCTGGATTCACCAAGGCATGCCTCATTTGTCCCCCTTACCTGTGAGCCAGTGCTTGAGACCTTTCTCCATGGAGCCTTGGTTGTCCCCCCCTCCGAAGGTGGGGACGAGGTGCTGCTGAGTTTCGTCAGGAGGCAGGAGCGGTGGGACAGGCAGGGGGATCCTTTTGCAGTGCTGTTCATTCTTGGGTGCAGGGTCCATTTTCCTTGTTTCTCCCAGCCCACAGACATCAGCATGCAGAGGGGATCCAAGAGGGCATGTGCACATGGAGGCATACAGCTACACCCACATCCCGGCTGACGTCCATCCCTCTCCTAACGTCCCTAGCTGCACTACCACCCATGGTCACGAAGGTGGAAGTATAGCAACAGGGATGTCAATCCTCCCTCCCCTGAGGAGGAGAACATCCTGTGGGATGGACAATCTGTCTCTCCCAGCCAGCCCCTGGCAACCCAAGCTCTCACCCAAACTTAAATCACCAGCGTTGCGAGCAGTAGCAATACCTCTGTGCCGATGGGCTGGCCTATGTTTTCTTATTTGTTCTTGTGTGACATAACACATTTTTTTTCTTGTTTTTACTAGTATATTGTTTTTGTTCTAAGTGAAGCAACACAGTATGTTTTATTAATGTATTCATTTTGTTTGCTGTGAAGTAACTGGGAAAAGACAAATAGTGATAATGTTTATTTTTAGTTTTTCATTCTGTATATATGTCTATAACATGGATAGTTACATAATAGTAATAGATAAAAACCTTTTTTAATTATATATTTTGTTATTGAAAAACAACATACCTATTTATTTGTGTTTACCAAATAATAGTGTAGATACAAAGTTAAATTATCATAAGGTGATCATTAAGGAAGTGCATTGCCAATATATGGTAATATAACATGCAAACAGCTTTTTCAGTTATCAGTAATAGCAAATGCATATTTTTTAGTGTCAGTATGGTATCATCAAGCATTTTTTTAATATTGATGATTGTTAATGTAACAGATAGTGATATATGGTTATGCTTCTGTAACTAAATATATATTAATAGATTTTGATAGTGTGATATAAATGCATTGTGCCAATATGCACAGTAACATTAAATACCACAGTATGTTATATCTGAGATTAAATACATTATTAATGTGATTGATAATGATATGTGCATTTGTTACAGATATAAACATCAACAAATTGATAAGAAATAGAATTATGTAATACTGAGATCTCTTAATGTAACAGATAGTGATATCTGGATATGTTTATGTGAATAAATATAATATAGTTTTTGATAAAGCATATGATGTAAATACATTATATCGATATACATAATGTTTTTAGTGTTAAGCGATAAATCTTACTGTGGTGCTTAATGTTATTACTGGATGCCTGTACAAACTTTTTCAGGAGATGAAAAGTTAGGAACCTAAACCGAATCATTTATTTGTCCCAAAAGGGACTGAGTGTACCAAAGTGGGTTTCTCAGATAATTCATCATAAAAGTGGGCATCACGGAGCTGGCCCAGTGGCACGGAGGGCTTTGGGATTGGCGCATTACTTCCTGTCATTCCGGCGACCTAGGTTCAGGAATGAACCAAGGTTGCTCGAAGGCCGGCTGGGTGAAGAAGGAGTGAGCATCCCAAGATGACTCTCCTCCATTGAGTAGGGGGATTCTGAGCCCCTCCACTTGCCTGCTACCTAGTGGAGGTGAGGTGGCTGTACCAGCAGGACCAGCAGATGTGGGGATGTGTGCTGACGCAGCAGGCACTGCATCAACCTGCACATACATACCTACATCACACACAGATGCCCTGGGGGGAGAAAACAGAGGATAATGCCCCAGTATACTTGGCATCCTCTGTAGGCACCACATGATCCTAAATGGCAAGCCACCCACTGATATGGCTCTGTGGAAGTGGTGGTTAACTTGTAAGTCCACAAGACGGGTTGGTGATGGGGCTTGGGTGATGCTGCTGGGACAGGTGATGGCAGGTGGAGAAGGAAACCTAGAAAAAAAAATACATATTTCAAATTCTAAGGATTTCTTATTTTCAGATAAAGCTGCAGAAAATCTGATATCCAAAATAAATGGATGCCAAAACAGATTTGTATACAAAAATCTGATCTGATTTGGCACCATTTCCCTGCCATAACCTGCTGCTCTCCTTACAGTACAGAGAATGCATGCTCCCTGTCAGTCCATATGGCAGCTGGCCAAGGTGGTGAGAGGAGGACTGTGCCGTATTGTATCTACGGCACTGGTGACACCAATGGGGGGGCAGGGTGCTTTGCTTGGTGCCAGTGGTGTGGGAGGTGGGCTGCTAGATGCCAGGAATCAGTTATGCTTGTATGGAGATGGGGATGGGAGGTTAGGTGGGGTACCACTAGACACCAAGGAGTATTACAATTTACTGGGATGGTGCTTGGAGGTTGGGGGGGTGCCACTAGACACCAGGGAATATTTACTATAATATGGGACCAAGGATCAGAGGATAAGGGTGGCATAGGCCACCAGGGAATTTTATTATAATACAGGGATGGGGATTGGAGGACAAGGGGTGCCACTAGACACCAGGTAATGGGCTATTCTTCACAGGGATGATGATTTGAGGATGGGAGTGCCACTGGACACCAGGGAATGGGCTGCTCTTCACAGGGATGGTGATTTGAGGAGGGGGGTGACACTAGACACCAGGGAATTTTATTATAATATGTGGCAGGGAATTGGAGGATGGGTGGTGCCACTGGACATCAGGGAATGCTTATGCTGTTACAGGGATGGGGTTCAGAGGGTGTTGGGGTGCCGCAAGGCCAGGGTGCAGGTGTGCTCCCCAACTGCTAACTTGGTTGTTGGCTGCAGTGTCTCCACCAGCTGCTAGAGTTGCCCAGAGTAAGTCATCCTTTTTTCCGTGGTACTTGCACTGTGCAAAATGGCCAGTGCTATTTCTTTTGTGTAGCATTAACAGGCTAAATATTGCACTGCACCCATATTCATGCCCCTGCCCCTCCCTCTGTGCACCAATCCTTGTGCAGCCCCCCCCCCACTGATTTGGGACTTACCTTAACTGTCTCCTAGGGCTCCAGCAATGCCCATGGCCTGGCAGACATCCTGCAGAGATGGTAAATCCATGGTTATTTGGTAAATCCTGTTAATCTGCGTGAGAGTGCCATGATGTGCCTCTACGCCTGTCCCTTTAAGGCCATAGCCAGTGTGCATACAGTAAATGGTCTGGGCTGGGTCCAAGTGCTTCAAAGCTTGAAACCGGCCAAGCACCATCCTAATTTGCCCCACTCTGTGGTCAATGGCAAAGTAGAGGGAGCTCTAACTAGTACCATAAATATTTACTTTTAATTTGTTGTTGTATTTAAATTAGAGTGCTCGTTCTAACCTGCCTTCTTGCAGCTTATGCATCCGAATGGGAGCCACCTTGTTTGGTCCTGGACTTCCAGGAGTTTGGAGCAACTGGGACACAGGAGACCTTGAGGGGTCCTTAGCTCAGATGCTTCATGGGAAAAAGCTGTAGTTCTTGTAGTTTTACAGGCTGGTGCCTAAACTGACAAATGGGAGCACGAGAACTGTGATTGACAGCTCCCCTAGCCAACCGGAATACAGAAAAACTGGACTAGTTCAAAAACTGTTAGAAGAAAGTCGGCAGTTGCTGTTAGAGCTGAGAGAGTGAGCAGCTCGAGCCATCAAGAGGCAGCTCCAGGAAAGGAGTGGGGGGAAGAACTGGCAGGGAAAGGCCTGACTTGCCTCCCTGCTGTCATTTCTAGCATTGGACTGCCTGAAAGCAGTAAAACGGATTAATCTGAAAACTAATCTTAAACTGTAGCAGTTTAGCCCCGAGACTCTGAGGAGTGCAACTTGAGCTACTAAACCGAGAGGAGCTTCTGTGGAGTGTTCAGCCCAAGATTATGTTCAGAGACAGCCTGTTTTGCTGATTGAGAGGTTTGCTCAATGAATTGACTGTAATTGCGAACCAGCCTAAAACCAAATTTAGAGGCAGAGAAGTGAATGTGGTTTCTATTAAATGTTCTGAATACTTGTCGTAGGTCAAGGCCTACTGTCCAGGGACTCCTGATTGCCAGAAAGGAGTCTACCTTTACCAATGAAGAACTATTTGCCAGCCGGAGGGGTCACCAGCAAATAAACTGAACTTTGCCAGAAGTGTTTATCCAGCCTTGGGGCTCATGCCAATCCTGGCTCAAGCCACCTATTCTTGCACCAGTTACTGTTTTCTCAGTGAGAGATAAGCTTGGGGATCCATCTCCTGCGCAGCAAGAAATCGGAGGTTGTGGCCACCTGCAGGGAAAGGCCATGAAGCGGAGGTGAGTCATGCAGGCCCAACTTCCCCATGCTCTTCAGTGCTCTGCAACAGGTCTTCATATCACCAGGCTAATTCCTACTAACTGGTGTTGTAAGTAAACTCAGGGTAGCTCCCTGCAACATTTCTTTAAATCATTTTGTAGTACCATCTGATTTCGTCAGTGTATCACAGGGTTACATTGGTCTGGGCCAACTGGTTGAGGATACAAATAGTCAAAGTCTTTGTCATTGCATGTTTAACTGCCTTTCTTTCCACCAAGGGCTGCAACACCAGCTGCAACCCCGGGCAACATTCAGGCTAGCCACCAACAGTCTGGGTACCCAGCAGCTGCAAAACTGTGCAATGAGACTAAATGCATGCATGCAAATGTGCCCTGGTTTAAATCCAGTATAGTAATCCTTCACCTAGATCTGCCCCTTTCCTTGTTCAAATCCCGTTTAATAAATTGATTGGTTTGTTGCACTGTTGCATTGCCTCACGAATACCTCATTGTCTGGGTGAAGGTTAATGCGTTTGGAGGAAACAGGTTCAACAGTGCATGCCTGTTTTAAATATTGTTTTACAGGGGGATTCAGGGTGTATGACAATGACCAGATCCTGGTGGTAAGTGCAAAGGGTGTGGGCATATTGTTAATGTTTATTGTCAATTATGTGCTAATTGCTGTAAAGGGCTGTTTCCCATTACAAGGTACATAGTCACTGAGGGTGGTTATAGCTTCCCAGAGGGCTATACCAGGTGATGTAGATACCCCCACATATATTATTCTGAGTGGATGCACCAAAATATTGTGATTACTAAGGGCAGAAAAACCCTGGTAACTGTTAAATTTGAACCCAGGCCCCTCAACCTGTTGTCAGAAGTACAGGCAGGGGTAGTAACCCTAGATATAGCGCCATCTAGGGGTTACACTTGTGCATGCACTATTCCATTTGCACACACTCCTGACCCCTTTGAATATTGTGCATGGACACAAACCCTGGGAAAATGGCGGGCAATCACTTTGCCCACTAGGCAAAGCTTTGAATATTGGGCCAGTAGTGTTTGAATTGGGTACTCCCAGGGTACTGAAGGAGCTCTGGAAAGTGCCAGCTGTTCCACTGACAGCCTTTTTCAATGGTTCACTGGAAATGGAAGTGGTTACGGAGGACTGGAGAAGGGCTAATGTGGTCCCTCTGCATAACAGTGGTAGTAGGAAGGAATCTAACAACTACAGGCCGGTCAGCCTAACTTCAGCGGTTGGGAAACTAATGGAAATCCTACATAAGCGAGACTGGTGGATTACGTAGAAGCCAATGGGCTGCAGGACCACATGTAGCATAGGTTCACGGGGGGGGGGGACATCCCAAATAAATCTAACAGATTTTTTTGACTGGGTGACCAGGAAAATAGACCAGGGGAGGGCAGTGGATATAGCCTATCTGGACTTCAGCACAGCATTCGACATTGTGCCACACAACAGGCTGATTAGAAAGACCAATTTGGGGGTGGGGACCAAAACAGTAAACTGGGATTGCAACTGGCTAATGGATAGGAGGCAGTGGATAATGGTAAACAACACACACTGTATGGGCAGTGGGGTGATCAGTGGGGTACCATAGGGTTCAGTGATGGAACAAGTCCTCTTCAATATAGAAAAAAGACGCGCTCCTCCAGGAGTTCCTGTGGACAGGGGCAGCCACGCCACTGACTTGCCGGAAGGGAACCAGGGCCCAGCCGCTCACTGGCACCCCGTACCGCTAAAGGCGCAAAAGCCGTAAGATACGTTTTAAAACACTTTCTCCCACCGGCTCTCTTCAGTAAGGGCTGGTGGCACTAGCTGGACACACTGTTCACCGAAAGCGGCTGTTTTCACTTTGCTACTGAACTGCCTAAACGTGCTTTGGGGCTGTGAGCAAGCCACTCTCCCCACCTGAGGTGAGCCATTTTCAGCTAGTGTTACAGCTCCTCTGTGGACATTTTTGGGTTTCTGCCTGTTTGTGCTTTAACTGTGAACACTGTAATTCCTGCCTAAATTTAATTTGTGAAGTTATTTCCTAACCTGGCTACACTGACTATGTAATTTTAGACTAATTTCTGCCTCTGCCTCTAGCTGTTATACTCCCTCCCTCTTCTGCCTAAAATTTACTGAATTTTACTAGAACCGCTGTTAACCTTAAATCTAGCTGTAAGCTGCCTAGACTGTGTGTTTCTCACTCCTTGTACTCAAGAGTGCTTTGCTCTGTCCCCCTTCCCGCCTTCTCTCAATTTTCAAATCCCAACTGCCTCTCTGCACCTTTGTTAATCCCAAACCACTGCTACAAGTACAGTTGAGACCTTAAATGTAAATCCTAGCCTGACCTGACTGTGCAATTTTCACTGATTGTACTCAAGAGTGTTGCTCTCTGTCCCCTTCCTGCCTTTTCTGTAATTTCAAATCCCAACTGCTTCTCTGCACCTTGGTAATTCAATACTTTAGCAATCTAAGCTGCCTGCAACCTGAACCTGCTCTCCTGTCACTAATCCCCACCCTCTTCTCACCTTCAGCCCCTTTCTTTTGTCTGCCTCTGCAGGCCTGCCTACTTACCTGCCTCTCCCTGCTACTCTCCTCAGGGACTTCTCCAAGCCCACCGGGGCTTCGGACCTGCTCCTCCCCGGACCCAAGGACCCTCCACCGCACCCCAAGAAGCCACAGGGATCACCACTTGCTCGGAGGTGCCCGAAGAAAAAAAGCCGCGCTCCTCCAGAGTTCCTGTGGGCAGGGGCCGCCCGCCGCACGCTTGCCCAGGAAGGGAACCAGGAGCCCGCCCGCTCACTGGCACCCCGTACCGCTAAAGGCGCAAAAGCCGTAAGGTACTATTTTAAAACACTTTCTCCCACCGGCTCTCTTCAGTAAGGGCTGGTGGCACTAGCTGGACCCACCGTTCACCGAGAGCGGCTGTTTTCACTTTGCTACTGGACTGCCTAAACGTGCTTGGGGCTGTGAGCAAGCCACTCTCCCCGCCTGAGGTGAGCTATTTTCGGCTAGTGTTATAGCTCCTCTGTGGACACTGGTCTCGCCGGCGCTTTGTGCAGGCTCCCCACCCACCCTGGTCGACCCTTTAGCTTTATAGGCTTTTGGTGGTCATATGACTAAGTGTCCACTTTTCCATTGGCTCCTTATACTCTATAACCACTGGGGGTGTTAATCATACTCGCTGACTGAAAGACCTTGCCAACAGCCCTCCTGAGAGCAGCCCTGCCTTTTCGTGTTTTTTTCCACTTTCGAACCCAATTTCTCTCTCCACTCTCTCCACCTTTCTCATTCTCCTCCACTTCACTGAATCCTTGCTTCACCCTCTAAACTAACTCCCTTTTTCCGTGCTCTGCCTGCTACTCTTTGTTTCCTAACCCAAAAAAATATAAACAAAAATATGCTAACATGTCTCTCCTACATGAGTGCACGCTGCCACCGTGTGGTAAACTACAAGCACTAACCCCCATTATTTGCCTTCTCCTCCTGGTTTGCCTAAACTACTCCTCACTGTCTCTACCTCTGATCATACACCACAACACTCCCTCACTCTGTGATTTCTCCTTCTCTAACCTACTCCTTACCAAACAATATGCCAAACCCGCCCTACACTACCTCTTTCTAAAGAATGGGTGCACGTATCTCTCCCTCACAACCTACCATCAAACAAGGAAGAAACGGTCATCTATCGAATCTATATGTAGCTGCAGCTTAAATTCCTAGCCTCTCTTACGCCTACTACTGGGCGGGTGGCGTGGAACAGAACTTGGCCCCCCATATAGCAACTCCCTGGCAAACCTAAAAAGGTCTACTGTTTGTGCATATGGACATTAGAAGTCTTCTGGGCCATATGGCCGAGCTTGAGGCGTGGACTAAAGTAGCTGGACCTGACATCCTTGCCTCACGGAACTATGGCTCAAACCTGCATACAGGAAGCCCAATGCCACCTACCCGGATACTCTATCCTGCGACAGGACAGGACAGGCTTGAAAAGGGGTGGGGGTGTTGCCATATACTATAAAAACCACCTCACCATTAAGCCTGTTCCTGTCCATAACCCTCAATGGATCTGCGAATCATTACATGCTATCCTGTCCCTAGGTGTAAAAAACCTGTACATTATCTGTCTCGATAATCCACCCACTGGAGGGGTGGATGGCCTCCACGAACCGCTCCAGCTAACCTCACAAACCATAAACTCGAACGAAGCCATCTTCCTGGGGGATGTCAACCTAAACTGGCTGGGTCCTGCCCACAGCTCCCTTGCAGCCGTAATCCAAGGTTTCCACCTCCACCAGCTCATCACTGAAAATACCGGGATGATAAACCCCCAATTAGGCATGCTTATTGACTGATCCTCACAAACAGACCTGACTGCATTACTAAGGCATGCACCCTGGCTGATGCTATAACTGACCACTCACCCACTATCTGTCACTGTGCAGAGGTCCCTCTCCATCCCCCAGTCCCGCCTGGTCACTTTCACCAACCCGCACCTGGATCTAAGTGCCTTTCTCCTGGACATATCCTGCATTGACTGGATGGATATCTACCAATCTACAAAAGTTGAGGATGCCCTTAGCGTGTTCCTCACCAAGTTCACAGAAGCACAGACTAAACATGTCCCGAAGGTACAAAGAAGAGATTGGGGGACAACAGACAAAATTGGCTCCACAAGAGACCTACTCAGCCAAGTCAGAACCAGGGACAAACTGTGGAGGAAGTATAAAAGCACTGGCCAACCCAGGATCACACCATCTATAAGCAGCATAGAAACTCTTGCAAAAAGCAAATAAGGCTAGCAAAAAGCAAATACTGCCAGAACCTACTTGCCAGCTCAGCCCAGAGATCCATGCAAGTTCTGGGGCCACATAAAAACCTTTCTGGGTGCACCTCAATCCATAACCCCTCAGGAAATGATTCTAGATGGTGTCACTGTGTGACTACCTTACCATTGCAAATGCTTTTAATAAGATGTTCTCTGAGTCTGTCCCAGTATGCTTCCACTCTCAACCTCCAACTGTGGTTTCCAGCCCTCATCAACCGTTCTCCAGCAGATCCTCTCTCAAGAAACATGTGCTGGATATTTACAAGCCTTCTATTTCAAAGCTGTGTCTGCATCAGAAGTCTTCAAACTGTTAAACTCAATATCGGACACCACAGCCCGGGTCCGACTCACTGGAACCTCGCCTACTAAAGGCGGCCGCCCATCTCATCTCTATCCTCTAGCCAAGGTATTCACCTCTCCCTCTCCAACAGTACCTTCCCTGACATCTGGAAATCCAAAGAATCACCCCATCTTCAAAAGGGCAACCAAAGTAAGGATCTCAGACTACAGACCCATAGCTATTCTGTCAGTCCTCAGCAAAATGCTTGAAAAACTAGTAGCCACTCAGACCATTGATTTCCTTGAAACATCAAATCTATATGTGCAGCACAACATGGTTTCGGAAAACCACAGCACCACAACAGGCTAGCTAAATTCACCACCGATACTCTCACAAGCATGGACAAAGTCAGCTTACTGGTGCTATCTTTATACGCCTCACCAAGGCTTTCAACCTCGGACCACCCTACTCCTATCCACCCTTCATAAATTTGGCTTTTCACCCCTGTCATAAGCTGGTTCAGGAGTTACTTAACCAACAGGACCCAAGCAGTCAAACTAACTCATCAATCTCCAACTGTACCACCATCAACATTGGAGTGCCACAAGGATCAATACTGGGTCCCCTCCTATTTTCATTATTCATAAATAACCTGCCATACAGCATTGCATCCTGTGACTCTCTACTCTATGCAGATGACCTGGTTATCTATATAATTCTAAAGCTCTAATAATGTAGGCCAACTTAATGTGGCACTGACATCTGCTTTCCATGCTGTCCAACTCTGGCTAAACACCCACCGCCTTATACTGAACTCCAGCAAAACCAAACTGATGCTTCTGGGCTCTGCCCACAAGATAAGGTCCTGCCACTCTCCTTTAAAAGTCCTTGACCTGGATGGGACCCCCCCTTGAGGTGGTTACCTCCTTTTGTTATCTGGGCATCCTGCTAGACCAATCTCTGGACCTAAACCTGCATCCAAGAAACATGTAAATCTGTGAACTGCAAACTGGGTGCTGCCTACAGATCCAGCTACATGCTCACACCTGCAGCCAAACTAGCCATCGCAGGGTCTCCTCTACCTGCTCTGACCTACTGTGCCCCCATCCTACCATGGCGATAAATCCACACTACAAAATGGGATGTCACTTTCAACAATATATGCAGGTATGCCTCAAAAGCCCCAGACTTAAACATCACTGCCAACTGTATAAAGACCTCGGCTGGCTCTCCCCCTCTGCCACCAGACTATACTACCTGGGCTGCCTTTGCGACTCCATCATTAGACTCAACAGACCAGCATCCCTAACTGAACTGCTTCAGCCAGCCCTCCCTCCACGTGAGCTGAGATCCTCGGACAAATTCCTACTAAAAATTCCCCGCTGCTGCACCTCCAAAGGGTCTGGAGCGTTCGGGTACACAGCCCCTCAAGTGTGGAACCTCCTGCCACTCGACCTTAGACTGACATCTTCCCACAATCTCTTTAAGCGCAAGCTATGTGAACACCTGCTTTCCACGGACCAGTGTGCCTGTTATGACCCTACCTGAGCTTGTCCTGCCAACCTCTCTCTCTTGCCCCACCACTCCCTCCTTCCTACTCCTTACCCTATTTTACTTACAACATTAACACTGTGATATATGTCTCTGCCCATATGCACTTCATTTCGAGTTCAAAACTCCGACCTTGAAGCCTACTTGCACTTGTCTAAAGTATGTAATTTTGTTGTAAGTTACTGCACCTTGATTACTGCATTGTTTACCTGTCATTGCTGTTTGCACTATGTACCTGTTACTGCTGCTTACTGAAATGTTTGTACTGATGATATATGGGTACCAGGTACTGGCGTAGCCAATGCCTAAGCACCCCACAATGGACCCGTTTCAGGGTACTTCTTTCTACTTGCACTTGTCTAGAGTGTGTAATTTTGTTGTAAGTTACTGTGCCTTGACTACTGCATTATTAACCTGTTATTGCTGTCTGCACAGCTCTACGTGTTGCTGCTGCTTACTGGAATGTTTGTACTGATGATCTAGGGGTACCAGGTACTGGCGCAGCCAATGCCTAAGCGCCCCTCAATGGACCCGTTCCTCTACTCCTATTGCCCCAGGACCTCCACAGCCCCCCCAACCCTCCTGAACACCGTTTCCCCTGCCCGGATACAGTTCCACAACCCCAGACTTTAGCCGCATCATCAGCCGCTGAAACCGCTCACCCACTGTACCTTACCCCAAACCCCCACTATCTTTAGCCTCCCCCGCCAGCCTACGGCTCCATGATCCTGGGCTCCTCTAGTAGGATCCTGCTGCTAAAACCACTCACCCACCGTTTTCACCCCCGTATTCTCACACTCATCGATCTGTCCAGCCTGCGTATGGTTTCCATGGACACGGTCTCATCTCTCAGCCCCTGCCGCCATTCCCGCCATAGCCCCCTAACACTGACTTTTCGCTTCTACACCCTCCAGTTAGACCCATTTGCTCTTAACCTCCATGGCCCCCGACTACCCCGACTGAGCACCGACTCCCCTGCCCGAACAGTACCACAACCCGGTGCCGCACCTTCCAGCCGCTGATGCGCTCCCCGCCTGCAGAACCCCGAACCCGCTATCCTAACTCTCCTCTGCCGACTTGGTTCCATGAACCCGGGCTCCTCTTGAGTGGTTCTGCTGCTAAAGCCGCCCCGTGGCCATCTTCACCTCCGATCCCCTCCCCTTCAGCTCTCTCTAGCCGCCGCACGGTTCCATGGACTCGGTCTCTTCCCGTAGCCTTCTACCGCTTATGCCACCATATCCCCCTCACCCAGACGTATACCGTAAGCCCCCTGCCCCATCCAAATGTTCCCCCACTTCACTCCTCCTCCTCTGGCCACCGATGCCTATCATGTCCTTTCCTGCCCTGTTTTGCAGCCTTTTGCCCCTCTCTATGGCCCATCTGCAGGTGGTGTCTCCCCTGCCTCCAGCTCTGCCTGACCCACTCTCCCCCACCTCGACCATGTACCGCCACCATCCATTCACCCCCACACCCAGACCCCCGTCCCTGCCTCCTTCATCCCTGCTGCCACCTTAACCACTTAGCTGCAAGGTTGCCTTCCCGCTTCCCCCCCTTTTACCTGCTCACCCAATTCCTCCTCCCCCATTCTCTAACCCCTCCCCTGACCCACCTGTCCTTTGGATCTGCCCTGTATACCTTTACCTGCTCACTAAATGCTACCTGTACACTGTAAATCTGCTGTTTTTCTCTTGACCTGTTGATTGTCTCTGAAGCTGTACTCCTTTATTGCCTTTTACTGAAAACTGTTCTCTGTATTGTTACTGCTTCCCTGTATTATGTAAATGAACTCTGTATTGTTACTGTACCTCCCGGGTCATGCCTGAAAATAGTCACCTGTTGGCTAGCGCACCTACCCAGTAAACAAAAACTAAATAAATAAATAAATATCTTCATAAGGTACATTGCAGAGGAACTGGAGTCACAGGTCCATCTTTTTTCTAGAAGACACCAAGATCTGCAATAAGGCAGGCACCCAGGAGGGAGTGGGGACAATGTGCAGGATCTAGGGAAATGAGAGGAGTGGTCGAAAGCATGGCAGTTGGGGTTCAATGCCATAAGGTGAAAAATTATGCACCTACGGTGCAGGAACCTGGGTGCTGAGTATCGGATTCGGGTGGCAGTGTAGACAATCACTAGGCAGGAAGGGGACTTCAGGGTAATTATTTCAGAAGACCTCAAGGTGGCAGTGCAGTGTGACAAGGCCACTGGGAGGGCTAGTGTGATGCTGGGGTGCATAGGGAGGTGCATTGCCAGCAGGAGGAAAGAGGGAGGAAGGTGGTGCTGCCACTGTATCACTCTCTGGTACACCCCCACTTGGAACACTGTGTCCTGTTCTGGAGAGTGCAGCTCAGGAAAGGCACAGACAGGGCAGAGGCAGTCATGAGAAAGGCAACCAAAATGGTGCATAGGTTGCAGGGGAAACCCTATGAGGAGAGACTCAGGGATCTCAATGTGTACACTCTAGAGGACAGGAGAATGAGGGGTGACATGATAAAGACCTTCAAGTACTTTACAGGGATGAACAGAGTGCAGACAGGGAGCATGTTCCAAAAGAAGGCAATCTTTAGGATTAGGGGGTGTGCAATGGAGTTGGAGGGTGAAAATTTCAGGAAAGATGTGAGAAAATACTTTTCACTGAAAGGGTGGTAGAAGCATGGAACCTATTACCAATCGAAGTTGTGGAGGCTAGAACAGTGGAAGACTTCAAGCATGCATGGGATAGGCACAGGGGTATATTGCAGAAGTAGGGAGGGTTCCCAGAGACTGGTTAGAACCTGCAGAGATACATTAGGCAGGGAACCCTTGGGCAGACTGGATGGGCCTAGTGGTGCTTTTCTGCTGACAATTTTTTGTTTGTATGTTACTTAGCACTGCTTCTGCCACTGTCCCTGAAACAGGTTGTGTGTGATATGGATTTTGGGGATGCAGGGGGCAACGTGCCCTGCAAAACCAGACTCTTTCCCAGGACAGAGAAGAACACTCAGCACCAGACCTTCAGATAAGTCTATTTTGGATGTATTTTACATCCAAGAATCAGCTCAAAATGTCCAAAAATATAGCCATCTGGAGTCATTGATGTCCAGTAACATTCCCCTTGCTTAAGAGTGATGTTCTGTTTTCATTGTGTGGACGTCACGTCTTTAAAGTTGTTTTTTTTTCAATCCTGTGGACCGGTGCCACCGTGCCAGTTGCCATGGCAATTATTTTTTTTTGTCTTCTTCAAAATTCTGGCTGCCTCCCCAAACCCTTGTTCATTTCAAGCATGCACAGAATGTTTGGCACCGTCAGTCAGCTGTGCACTTGATTAAAATTAGCAAGCTTAAGGCTAAACAACTTGAAATCCAAGTGGAAAAGGCTTGAAAACCAATTTATAATTCAAATGCAGTAATTGTAATCCAGACTGAAAAAGTACAAAAGACTCCAGCCAGCAATGCCAGCAATCATGTGACCCAGAGAAGCAACAGATCAGTCAAGGCAGGGACAGCACACAGTGGCAGGTTGGGCAGCAATCCAGAACAGACCCCAGATGCCTGGGTATGGAACACTTTGGACTCTCTCAGATGTTTTTCAGCAACACAGCCCTTCTGGTTCACACCTCTCAGGACACAGCCCTTCTGGCTCAAACCTCTCAGGACACAACCCTTCAGGCTCAGCTTCTCAGTCACAGGAACACTAAGCAGCAGCTTCCTGGTTCCCACTGAGCCTAGGCCCCAGGAGTGACCCCTAACAGTCCAACTCCCCTCCAGATTGAGAGAACCCATGTACTTGACATGTGCCCTGTGGCTCCATGTTCCCCTGATCCACCCCACTAGATAAGGGCTAGCAGGCCCCCTTACCTGGCTCTGGAGCAGCCAGAGTTGGATGCAGGTCTCTGTCTCTGTCTCTATTCTTTACAGCTCAGCAGCTCCTGTCTGCAGCAATGACCCACAGGCTCAAGTTCTCAGTGGTTTCTTTCAACAGGTGCTCATCTGGAACATTTTCACGGCATCCACTACACAGGTGCCTTTCCTTGGCACAGTCTCAGAACAGTATAAATCCAGGATAAGGCCCACAGTGATTCTTCAGGATGTACCCTGGTGAGGGCTCACAGGATGTTTGGCCTGGGTAGTCCTCTCGCTTGGTCTCACCAGCAGTGGGTTTGAATACCTTAGTGTCTCTCTCAGACTGCCACAAGCTTCCCAAGAACCAGGAAAATTATTTTTTTCAACAGAGCCTGTAATTGGCTGAACAGGGCTGTCAATCTGTCCATGTTCCCTGTTCAGCATTCTGACTTGCCCCTTCAATCCACCAGTATAGTTGGGGAGGTGCCAACTGCATCATTCCCCCACAGTCCTCTTCTCCTGTTACTAGGGCTTTCTAGCCCTCTGATTAGTTGGTTGGCAGGGTCAGAGGGTGGCAAGATGTCCATGGCCATGTGCTGATGGAGTCTGGTGCCCAGTCTTTATTTTATAGCATTTATTTGTCCCCTTGTGTATGCTGGCCCCCCCACGTTTTGTTGTAGCCCTTCTGGGCTATTATCCGGTCTGTCCTTGACTAGGATCAGACAGCAGGTCCACAAGTTAGCATGTGCAGGGGTAGGAAGAGCTAGGAATTCTCCCTTTTGCAACACACGCTCAAGCTCTGTCAGTGGCACTTGGGGGGATAGTACTGAAGGTGCTGGAACTTGTGTATTAACTGAGTCGTCCTGTTGACTCCTTGTCCCTCCTGTCAAGATTGGGGGACCGGTGTGAAGAAAGGTGGCCACAGCTGAGGAGACACTAGTTCAGGAGGTGCTGAAGATATAGCCTGAGTGTGTGTGTGTGTCTCTGTTTGCGTCATACACATGGGTGAGTGACAGGGAGCTGGCTGCAGTCATCAGCGTTCAGGAGCCTCTTGGTGTGGCACCAGCACAGTCCAAGCAAGCCCCCTCCTGAGGTGAGGGTTGCATAGTGTAGTTTACAGAATCTGTGTCCCTGCACAGCTGTTTTTTAGAATGTTTACTCACCTACTTGTATTCATTGCATTTACTTGTATTTGTATTAATTGTATTTATTGTTTTTAGTGTACCTCTGTTCCTCCCTTCCCCCTCTCCCTAGTGCAGAGGAACAGAAGGACTATCTAGCTTCTTGAATGGCCTGGCCTCCATCCCCTCCTCCAGGGACACCATTATAGTTGGGGATTTTAACCTCCACTCGACTGATTCCCCTGCGCTGGAATATGCACACCTCTCAAAGTCACATCACCTTGAGCAAGATATCTCCTCTCCCACCAGATACAATCCTCACTCATCCAACCATCCCACCATCGATTGGATTGCCACCAACTGTTAGAGCCTAGTCCTCCAAGCGGGCACCATGGCCGATGCTATCAGTGACCAAACACCCAAGTATATTGCTTTAACCACCAAATCTACACAACAACCACACAAATTACTATCTTTTAGGAAATTTAATGTCTTCAACTTGAACCTAGTGCTAAGGGATGCCTGGGCCATAAGCAGTGCCTCACTCTACCTGCTCAAAGATGTCTCCATGGTAGTGACATAATTTATGGAAGTTCTTTGCATACTGCAGGACAGATATTTCCCTATCACTACCAGGAGGATTAGAGAAGGTAACACCCACTGGCTAACACATGAACTCCTGGCCCAAATGGAAGCAAGGGACAAAACACAGAGAGCCTTTAAGGCATCCCCTTCCCCTCAATTATGGAATGCTTACAGGTCCCTACGAAACTTCTGTAAGCAGGCAGTAAAATCCCTGAAATGAAAATATTTTACCAATCTGCAGAATGAGTCTCTCAGAAACACCCGTAATTTTTGGGCCTCCATAAACTCCCTCCTGAACCCGAAGCCAAATAAACTAATAACTGAACTCGCCTCCCCTGATGGTCCCACAAATGATCTAGGTGTTATTGCCGATACCTTCAACAAAATGTTTACTGACCTCACCTCCTACACCAGCAAAATCTCTCCTTAGCCTCCTGCCATCCTTGTCCACCTAGCCCTGCTTTCTCCTTAAAAACCATTGATTACAAGGTCACTGGCAAACTCTTTAGGGGGCTACCATCCAGAGGCAGCCCAAGCAGTGATGGCCTGCATCCCACCTTTTTGAAAATCCTCTCTCCAGCCCTTGTAAAGCCACTGATCCACATTTTTAATCTCGCCCTCTCATCCTCCACCATGCCTGTCTCCTGGAAACATCCATATGTGGTGCCCATTTTCAAATCTGGTGACCCGACTGCACTGGAAAACTACCATCCCATCTCCCTCCTCCTGCACCTAAGCAAACTATTAGAAAAAATCATCCACCACCAACTTTCCGAATATCTTGAAAACTACAGCCTCCTGACTCCACTCCAAAACGGTTTCCACAAACAACACAGCACCTCCTCTGCCTTGGCCCTTTTTTCCAATCATGTCCTTAGAAGCAAGGACATTGACATGGCCACAGGTGTGGTGTTTGTAGACCTTTCAAAAGCTTTCAACCTTGTGGACCATTAATGCCTAAATTCCACCCTGCTAAACATAGGTTGCTCCATGGATGATGCCACTTGGTTCAGCAGCTATCTTGCAAACAGATCCCAGTCTGTTACAATAGGCAAAGTCACTGCCAGTCCACACTGGTGTACCCCAAGGCTCCATCCTGAGGCCTATATTATTCTCTCTTTTCATAAATAATCTTTCTGCTGAGAGCATAAACTGCAGTGCACTCCTCTACGCTAATGACCTCATCATCTACTATAGTGCCAGATCACTCAAAACTATATCATCCACCCTCACCACTAATTATGGTGCGGCTCAAAACTGGTGCCTCTCCAAAAAAACTCCTGGTAAATGAGAAAAAAAACAAAGGCCATGCTCTTTGGCTCCAAGCCATTCCTCACAAAGCTCTCCAAAACAATTGCCACATTACTCATAGAAACCCCCATTGGACCTACTCTTGACATAGTATCCTCCTTTAAATACCTGGGTGTGACTCTTGATCCTTCCCTCACCTTTAATGTCCACATTGATAACACTATAAAAAGGATCCATCAGAAGTTGCGGGTAGCCTACCATGTAAACCACCTCCTGACCCCTGAAGCTCGCCTTGCAACTGCCCAGGATAATCTGCCTTTTCTCGACTACTGCTCTCCTGTTTTCTCTGCCACCTCTGCCTCTCCTCTCTCGGCTAAGTACCGCATATAACTCCATCTGTCACTTTGTCCTCTAGGTCCCTTCCTCCACTCATCACTGCTTTCTTTATCAGTTAATAGGCTGGCTATCATTGCTTGACTGCTATGAATATGCCATGGACAGTCTAGTCGACACTTCCTTCAGGAATTCACTGAAGTTGCCTTTCTTGCTGATTCTCACCACCAGTGTGGTTACTCGTTCTCTCAGTTACTCTTACATCTCCCCCCAGTAGTGTCCTGTGTATCCATTGTCATGGGGAGCAAGGCCTTCTCTGTCTCTGCCCCCTCTCTCTGGAACAGACTTCCACCTGGCATTAGAACGTCGCCCTCTCATCAGTCCTTCAAATTGCAGCTGAGAGACTGGCTAAAGTCCCAGACCACCTGCACATGTTCTATAGGAAACTCCCTCACCAAACAGCCACCGTAGAGTCTAAACTGTATCTCCCAACTTACCTCCAGGGCGCTGACCACTATATATACTACTTGGTGTCACCAACTCACTCAGCCGGTTAACCCTCTACTCCCAAAGTGCCAACCTCTGAGCGTATGATTTGTGTACAGTGAACAGACAAGGTAACCCTCTTGTCCATTTGTGGGTTCAAGTCACCTTGGTCTCAAGCTCTGGAGGGATTTAAACTGATAACCTCTTGTCAGCATACCCAATTATCAGGCTCAGATAATTCTGTCTTTGGGGGTCCAGATATCTTTGCCTACGAGCACCCAACCAGGTCTTTCAAATGAACCCTTAGAACTCTCTGCAAGACTTTTAGAAAACTCTATCCATTTCCCAGTTTGGTATACACAGTGTTACTATAACCTTTAAAAGCTCCACTTAAAATAAAAAGAAATGTCAAGGCACTCCAGTAGTTTCGTTTGTAAAAAAATATCTTTACTTTAAAAATATCAAAACAGAACAATAATTACAGAACAAATATATATCCCAACACATACAGCCTTAAAACAAACAGGTAAAAAAGTACAGTTCCTATAATTTATAACTTCAGACTGTTATAATCTACTGCTTACTTTCTTTCAGTGCTTTTAAAGTCCCTCTCCTCTCAGTCAGAAATATTTTCTTGTGTGTCTCTGTCATGTTCTACCAGCGGTTAAGCACACTTCTGAGCCGGCCTTCTCATGAGGTCACTAACTCCGCCTTGGTGTATCAAACTCTATATTTTACAATACAGGGTCTCCAAATAAAATATTTAAAAAAAAATATGAGATGACCTCACTGACTTTCCTCTACACAAGTTAACTGGTCAGAACTGGTTTGTGCTCTGCTACACATACATCTCAAACGTTTCTTTGATCTAAGTCACTGTATTCAAAGCAAAAGTGTATTAGCCTCTTTAATCCTGTCTGGACCTTGGAATCTACACCTCAGGTCTTTCTGCTGTCACTCAAGAGTTCACCGGGAATGTATTTTGGACCTTCCAAATCCATCTGGGTCCTCCCTGGCTCAGACATCAAACCTCTTCAATGTCCATTCTGGCCTCTCTCGACACCCCTCCCCACAAGGCCTTCCTGGCAACCATGCAAGTCAAAGGATCCCCCTGAGGGCATTATGAATGGCTAATCCTATTTCCTGGGATGATAGCAAATTGACAAGGCAATTGCACCCCAGATCTCTGTAGTTTAAAATACCTCCTGTCCTTTGAACTTATCCCTGGGGGGTCTTGATGTGTCAGTTCCAGTAAGACAGCCTTTTCCTTGAACTGATCTTCCCTTCACATATTTTATATGTAATAACAAAAATTAATACAGCACTCGAGCACTCAGAGCTGGCTGTCTATGTCACACTCCTCCCCACCTAGACTGAATTTGGGGGATCCATGCCCTACATGGGATGAGCTTCCCAAATCAGTTCATTCCTCATAGACCCTAGACAGTCCATCTGAGTTCTTTTTCTTGGCTTCAGCCCTATGTACGATTTTCAAATCATACCCTTGTAAAGCAAGACTCCATCTGAGCAGTCTGCCATTGTTTTTCCCCATCTGTGACAACCAAACCAGGGGGTTGTGGACAGTCTGCACCACAAAAGGCTGCCCATACAAGTATGGCTCCAATTTCTTTAGGGCCCACACTAGGGCAAGGCACTCCTTTTCCACGGTGGAGTATGCTTGTTCCCTGGGGAGCAGCTTTTGGCTCAGGTAGGCTATCGGGTGGTCGCTCCCTTCGCTGGATGTCTGGCTTAGTACTGCCCCAATACCCATGTCTGAGGCGTCCATCTGAACTACAAAAGGTTTGCTATAGTCCGGACTTGTCAAAACAGGAACACTGCACAGTGCCTCCTTCAGTTTGGTAAAGGCTTCCTCACAGGCTGGACCCCAGGTAATTTTCCATGGCATTTTTTTCTTTGTCAGGTCAGATAGGGGAGCAGCCAGGGCACTGTAATTAGGTACAAACTTTCTGCAGTACCCTGCTGTCCCGAGAAAACTCCTGACCTGCTTCTGAGTTTCTAGTCTGGGCCATGCCTGTATTACCTCTATTTTTCTCTGGTTAGGACAGAGCTGTCCCCGGCCTACCACATGCCTGAGGCATGCCACTTCTCCCATGGCCACCTGGCACTTCTTGGCTTTGACAGTGAGCCTGGCCCTCTGTATTCTTCCCAGCACTTCCCTAAGGTGTGACAGGTGTTTCTCCCAGCTGGTACTGAAGATTGCAATGTCATCCAGGTATGCCACGGCATACTCCTCAGCACCATTTAACACTTGGTTCACCAACCTTTGGAAAGTGGCCGAGGCATTCTTCATTCCAAAAGTTATTACTTTGAACTCAAATAAGCCTATCGGAGTGATGAAGGCCGACCTCTCCCTAGCTCTGTCTGTCAGATCTACCTGCCAATACCCCTTAGTCAGGTCAATGGTCGTAAGGTAGGTCGCCCACCCCAAACTTGTCCAGGAGTTCATCCATCCGGGGCATTGGGTGGGTGTCTGACTTTGTGACTGCATTCAGTCCACGATAGTCTACACAGAAACAAGTCAAGCCATCTGGATTGGGTACAAGGACTATGGGTGTGGCCCAGGGATTGTGGGACCTCTGAATTACCCCTAAATCCAGAATCTCCTCCACTTCCCTCCTAATGTGCTTTTGGACAGCCTCCGACACCCGATATGCTGTCTGCTGTATGGGCGTCTGTGTCCCTGTCTCCACATCATGTATTGCTAAGGGGGTTAGTCCAGGCTTGTCACTAAACAAGGGGGCAAAGTCTTCTAAAACCTCCCTCACTTTCTGGATCTGGCCCGGGGTCAGCTGGGGAGACAATTTTACTGCCTCCACAGAGGAATCCCATTTGCTCTCTTCCAGCAAGTCCAGAACAGGGTCTCCTTCATCCATCCCCTCCCCATGACTACCCACTGCGAACACCATGTCAGCCCTATTTGCATATGGCTTCATCATGTTGACATGGTACATCCTATCTGTCTGTCTATGGTCAGGTAACTCCACAATGTAGTTTACGTCATTTACCTTCCTAACCACTTTGTACAGTCCTGCCCACTCAGCTTGCAGCTTGTCTTTCCGGACCGGAATAAGGACCGTGACTTCCTGACCCACCATGTACAAGCAAGCTCTGGCTCTGTGGTTGTACCATACTTTTTGTTTCTGTTGGGCAGCTGCCAGGTTGCTCTGGGCTGTCCCCATAAGCTCCTTTGGCCTTTTCCTAAACCTTAGGATGTAATCCACAATGGGAGTTCCCTGGGTGCCGTGCTTGCCTTCCCAGTCCTCCCGGATCAAGTCTAGGGGCCCACGTACCTGGTGTCCATACAAGAGTTTAAAGAGGGAAAATCCTGTCGACTCTTGGGGCACCTCCCTGTATGCGAACAACAAGTGGGGAAGGTATTTCTCCCAGTCCCTTCCATGCTGTTCAGCAAACCCTCGGAGCATTGACTTTAGGGTACCATTGAAGTATTCCACAAGCCCATTGGCTTGAGGGTGATATGGTGTCATGCATCTCTGCACCACCCCACACTTCTTCCATAGACATTTCATTAGGTCCAACATGAAGGAACCCCCTAGATCAGTGATTACCTCCTGCAGAAACCTAACACAGGAGAAAATCCCAGAGGATCCATCTACCACTTTGTCTGTCCTCAGTGAGGAAAGGATGACTGCCTCTGGGTACCAGGTGGCATAATCCACCACAGTCAGGATGAATCTCTTCCCTGAGGAGCTGGGGGTATCTAAAAGCCCCACAATATCCATTCCCACCCTCTGGAATGGCTCTTGCACTACAGAAAATGTGGCTTGGGTTTTCTGGCCTGTCTTCCCTATTTCTTGGCACCGGTGATGACCTGCAATACTCCTTCACCTGCTGGGTGAAGTTAGGCCAGTAGAAATTCTGGGCCAACCACTGCATAGTTTGTGCGATTCCCAGATGACCAGATAAGGGAATATAATGGCAATCTTGAGCAACTACTCACGATATCCCTGGGGAATGACAAGCTTCCTGCCTAACATCCCTCCCTCTGTCTGTACTGCCTGTGTATACATAACTCCATTATCCCAATAAACCCTATGTCTGCCATCACCTCCCTGTGCACCGTCTGAGTCTGCCCAAGCCCTCAGCTTCTCTAAACTAGGGTCACTTCTCTGAGAAGCTGTGAACCCCTCACACCTTCCCAAGGCATGGGACAGGTCCCCTTCAGTCGCTAAACTAGGGTCCCTAGCACTAGCGTCAGGGCCCTCAGGATCACTGTCAATCCCTACCCTCTTACAAGGGGTCACCACTCCCTCTTTGGAGTAACCCTATGTAGCTGGGTGGTTACTTGCTCCTGGGGAAATTTCTACCCCCCTTTTATCAGTCTCCCCCTCTGGAGACACAGACTGGGGAACCAGCCTCTCAGTATCTTCCCCAATGGCTTCTGGGGGGCTCAGGAACTACAATTTTCCCTGGTCAGCATACGGGTAATTGCACACATACCACCCCTGTTGGAGATTGTTACCCAGGATCACATCCACTGCTAATGTGTTAGCTTACAGCCACCTGTTGCACAGTTCCCCTGTTTCACCCCAGTCTAGGAGAACACTGGGCTAGGGGCAATGTTTTCTCTACACCTAAGAAAGTCCTGTACAGTCAATATTTATTGGGTATATAACCAGACTGTACCAGACCTTTTACCAATGTCAGGGATGCTCCTGTGTCCCTTAACTCCTGCATTTGTATGTCATTTACCATGACTGGGTGCATGTGTTCCCTCATGTTCACTGGCATGCTCCCAGGGACACACAAACAACTCACTTCCTTTCTGATACTACTTTGTGTATTATTGCTTGCCCTTCTTGGACACTGTCTGGCAATGTGCCCAGTTTCTTTACATAACCAACAAACATTTCTTACTTCAGAGAAATCTTTTCTTTGAAATCTGGGGCTAACTGGTTTCAGTGGAGGCAGTGAGGGTTTTAGCTGCCCTGAAGGTGCGCTTTTCCCTTTCTGTGCTGCCACACTCACCCCATTCGCTCTCAGAGCAGGTCTGCTCCTGGCACAGTGGTCCAAGAGTTCAGCAGCCTCTTGCACTGTTTTTGGATCTCAGTCCTCTAGCCAGGTTTTTAACTCTGTTGGGCATGCCCAATAAAACTGTTCTAATAAAATCACATTTTCAATTTTATCAACAGTGTTTGCCTCAATTCTTTCCCACCAACGTTTTAAAAACTGATGTTGTTTCATGGCTAGCTCCTCATAGCTCATATCAGGGCTTCTCCTGAGCTTACAGAATTTAGCTCTGTATGATTCAGCAGTTAATTCAAACTTTTTTAGTAGTGCTGCTTTTAACTTGCTGTAATCATCACTGTCTTTATTGTCCATGTGAGCCAATGCATCCCGAGCTTTTCTGGTAAGTAGCGGGGATAGCTGGAAGCTCCAGGACTCTCTAGGAATTTTAGCCTGAATACGAACTTTTTCAAAAGAATTTAAAAAGGTGTCTATATCCTCCATGACCTTAAACTCAGCTATTAATTTAGAGTTCAATTTGTAACCCAGTCCTGCAGTCCCAGTTAAACCCAAGCCACTTACCTGCCCTGGTGCCACTGGTTGGAGTCGTAGTTTCTCCAGTTCATGTTGCCACTGGCACTCCTCTCTCATCACCTCTGCAGCTCTGTGTTCTCGCTCTCTTCTCCTCTGCCTCTCACTGGTGCTCATGCTCCTCACAGTCCGTCTCCCTCGGTTGTCGCTCTGCCTCCAGTTCTGTCCTCCACAACTCAATTTGCAACTTGAGCACCTCTGGATTCAGGATACTGGTGACCTTCCCCTGCTGCTGTGGCTCTTCACTGACAGTGGCCCTGCTGTCTGCCTCATCGGCTCGGGACTCCTCACTGGCCACTAGTTCTGCCACACTCGAGATCTGGTCCCTTTCAGTTTCGGTTGGTAACTCGCTGCTCTGGGTATCTGCTACCATCAGGGCCTCTATGAGGTTCTGCTTACTGGCTTTTACCCCAAACAGGACTCCCCTGTCCTCGCACAACTGCTTTAAGAAATCTACAATGTGCTTGCTGTAATCGGAAGCTATTTTCTTCTTCTCTCATTACTAATACTATACTGACTGGCAGTTCAGAAAAAAAAATTTAATGGGTGGGAACTTAACTGTAAGTCAAGGGATATAGTTCTGTTTCCTTTTGAAATAACACACTGCCTTTTCTTTTTTTCCAAGTGAGCTAAACAGTTTCAAGCCAACACACGAACAATGAAGCTTATACCACCAAACTTTTATGCCACCGCTGCCAACCAGTCTGTCACCAACTCGCTCAGTCTGTCAACCCTCTACTCCCAAAGTGCCAACCTCTGTGTGTATGATTTGTGTACAGTGAACAGACAAGGTAACCCTCTTGTCTGTTTTGTGGGTTTAAGTCACCTTAGTCTCAAGCTCTGGAGGGATTCAAACTGATAACCTCTTGTTAGCGTACCCAATTATCAGGCTCAGATAATTCTGTCTTCAGGGGCCAGATATCTTTGCCTCTGAGCACCCAACCAGGTCTTTCAAATGAACCCTTAGAACTCTATGCAAGACTTTTAGAGAACTCTATTCATTTCCCAGTTTGGTATACAATAAGCCCATACACAGTGTTACTATAACCTTTAAAAACTCCACTTAAAATAAAAAGAAATGTCAAGGCACTCCAGCAGTTTCGTTTGTAGAAAATATCTTTACTTTAAAAATATCAAAACAGAACAATAATTACAGAACAAATATACAGTATATCCCAACACATACAGCCTTAAAACAAACAGGTAAAAAAGTACAGTTCCTACAATTTATAACTTCAGACTGGTATAATCTACTGCTTACTTTCTTTCAGTGCTTTTAGAGTCTCTCTCCTCTCAGTCAGAAATATTTTCTTGTGTGTCTCTGTCATGTTCTCCAGCAGTTAAGTACACTTCTGAGACGGCCTTCTCATGAGGTCACTAATTCCGCCTTGGTGTATCAAACTCTATCTTTTACAATACAGGGTCTCCAAATAAAATATTAAAAAAAAACATATGAAATGACCTCACTGACTTTCCTCTACACAAGTTAACTGGTCAGAACTGGTTTGTGCTCTGCTACACATACATCTCAAATGTTTCTTTGATCTAAGTCACTGTATTCAAAGCAAAAGTGTATTAGCCTCTTTAATCCTGTCTGGACCTTGGAATCTACACCTCAGGTCTTTCTGCTGTCACTCAAGGGTTCCCCGGGAATGTATTTTGGACCTTCCAAATCCATCTGGGTCCTCCCTGGCTCAGACATCAAACCGCTTCAATGTCCATTTTGGCCTCTCTCGACACCCCTTCCCACAAGGCCTTCCTGGCAACCATGCAAGTCAAAGGATCCCCCTGAAGGCATTATGAATGGCTAATCCTATTTCCTGGGATGATAGCAAATTGACAAGGTAATTGCACCCCAGATCTCTGTAGTTTAAAATACCTCCTGTCCTTTGAACTTATCCCTGGGGGGTCTTGATGTGTCAGTTCCAGTAAGACAGCCTTTTCCTTGAACTGACCTTCTCTTCACATATTTTATATGTAATAACAAAAATTAATACAGCACTCGAGCACTCAGAGCTGGCAGTCTACGTCACACTTGGCATCACCTGGTTCTCTCTGAGCAAACATTTATCACTGTAATGTACTCCACCTTGCACTGTTACATATCCTGACTGATTAAATGATGTGACCACTTAAGTGTAAGTGACCACGCATCTGAGACCAGCAATGCACTCTCGTATTTGCATGAAACTTGCTTTTTTCTATCCTAGATTTGTTGTGTTTGTACCATTGGTGTTGATTTCTATTTTAATTAAGTGTATTATGTGCACCTACTGTATTGTAATCCTGTGCCCATTATCTTAACCTTGTATTGTAAGCCACTGTAAGGCCCGGGCCACAACTGAAAATGGTTCTTTGGATCAGCTTGCCCGGTTACCAAAAACATAAATAAATAAATAAATAAATAAATAAATAAATAAATAAATAAGTAAATCAGTAAACAAGTTGCTATCAACTCAGTATGTCTTTCCTGGTAAAACGTTTGAAATAAATAAAATAAATAGAAATGGCAACAGACCTTTTCAAAATTCTACTTAGTTTGATGTTATTTCAAGAAGGGTATCACACTGACAACTAAGATGGTGGGGATACAGTAAAGGGAGTACAAGAGGTTAAACTGTGTTGATGTTCATCGACCTACAGAGCTGGAGCTTTGTGTTGTATCGGGCATTGTTTTACTTCCTAGAACAGGTTTTCCTGTTTTCTATTGTTGTACTATTCAGCCAGCCTGCACTTAAACTGATCTAATTGTGTAGTTCAAAAAAGAAACTGGTTAGTATATCTGTAGAAAGCGTTTTTGCAGAGTGCTGATTCAAATTACATGCTTTTTACAGATGGACAACCAAAGGGAGCAACAAAAACAGACTCTTCAGCTCCAGGGCCTTCCAAGAGACTGGAAAGGCTGCAGCTGCAGCTTCCTGTCAATAGTGACACACTGGCTACCCTTGAAAGTCTACACTGTGCAATCCTCAGTTTATCACAATCCAATCAATGGGTTGAAAAAAGTTATATGCCCACACAGGCAGACTTGCCCCAGTGAAAATAATGTGCAAGGCTTGGCGGGATCGCTGGCAGAATCAACAACAATGGCTGGAAAAGGTCTGGTGGCAGCTGCGACATCAGCAAAGGAGCACAAACTCCTTCATACCTGGCTCGAACAACTCAAAAATTCTGTCCAGGGCCCGAATGTCCACATCTTGTGGATCCCAGTAGGTACAAAAGAGGATGATGATGCTGCCACATTTTTGGAGATGGCTCCCAGAGGCACTTGGCCTCGGAAACTCACTGTTAATTGTTAAAGGCTACTGGATGCTATGAGGCTGGCAGTCTAGCCTAGAGGTTATAGTAACAAGTTGTGAATGAGCTTAGTACAGCAAGCAGACCTGGGTTTGATTCCCACAGCCTCCACTTAAATGTTGTGTGATTCTGAGCAAGTCACTTAACCTCCCCAGTACTCTGGGGTTGCCCCTGAAAACATGCACTTGTGTCAAATGGGCCTTACCTGGTTACCAAAGAATTAAAATAAATAAATAAACAAACAAACAAACCCTGAGGGCCTGTGGACATTCAGAAGGCCCAGGAACAATACTCATGGTGACTGGCTCAGTGGGGAAAGGAAACACAATTTTAAAGACCACTTGAGAATAAGCACCCATTATTGAAGGCACAGAAATCTTCCCATTCCTGGGCTACTTCAGTGCAACATGACTTAGGAGAAAAGCATTTGAAGGAGTCATGGCAAAGCTGAGGGAAACTGGGGTACAGGATCACATGAGATTCCCCACTAGACTGCAGTTTACAATTGAGGTTAAGTTAGACAGTTTCACTTATCCTAAGTCCACAGGAGCCTATGCAGAGACACTGATTAAAACTAATCCCACAGCTACAGAGGAGCAGGAGGGGGACCAAGAGAACTCATAAACATCTTTTCTCAAGTAGGTATTTGTTACAGCCATTATTGTTTGAAGTGAACTGTAAAAGTGTGGGACATGGTTTACATTTCCCTGTCTAGTGAACACAATGGCCTGTGATCAGTTGACTCTGTGTGTACATATGGAACTTTATAATGTTTAGACATATGCAATGTTTTCTCATGAAGTGGTTATTTTAATCATTTATAGCACTGTCTTGTTCTGGACAGTTAATGGGGTGGGGCATATAAAAGTTCTAAAGGGGTTACTGAAATCTGTATCTGTCATCCCAGTTCACATGCTAATCCACTTTTTCTCTGTAGCATCTTATATGAATCACACACAGGTCCAGTAGATAACATTGGAAGGTGCTGTTCACTGTAATCACAGTGGTGTAATGTAATAATGAAGAGCTAAGATGGCAACCGCCATGCCACAAACTTTGTGGCGGTGTTGGGGAGCAGCATATCCTTTGAATGACCTTTCTGCTGCAGTGGAAGGGAATGGAAATGGGTAGCAGAGTACAGTTCCCCCACGTCAACATAACTGATGGTTGCAAATCTTCCTTTCCTTACCAGTAAGCACCATAGAAATGTAGTTTCTTAAGTTTAGGTAGCATGCCAAGACTGGACTAAGCAGTCATATTTAACTGTTCATAATCAATTACACAGCGATAGAGAGTTTGGTGGAAGACTAGGTTTGCTGGCAAAGACACCTAGGTTCACCTGAGTTCTTTTCTTCTAGGTTTGCTTGTAAGGATACAGCAAGTAACAACATTATCAGAGCAAGGAAAAAGATTAAGGCTTATTTTTGCTAGGCAGATTTACTGTATGTTACTATTTTCTTTTGTGCTCACAATGTTTAATACTGTTTTTGCTTACAATTTACTGCTGTAATCTTCTCTGATTCAAATTGCCGTTGCAGGGTATACTTTCTGCTGCATCATTACAGGGTGTGCCTACAGTTTTGTTAATGTTTTGTGCTTACAGATAATTGCTGTAATTTTCTCTGATTCAAATAGTTTTTTGCAAGGTATATCCTCTGTTACTGCTTTATTTTTCTATGCAGCAAAGTGTTTTTTGCATGGTATATCTTCTGTGAAATTGTTACAGGTGGTGCTTACAGGGTCTGCTTAGGCTATGTTTTCAGGGCTGCTGCATTTGTTGTTGGTTGATTGTTTCTGCTCTTACCTCCTTGTTTCTTTCATTCGTGGTTCTTTTTTTTGGCAGGGGAAGGGCCCAGCCACCCACCCCCGTCCCCAACCACCCCATGTTACACTCCTTTTCTAGAGTAGCACAGTCGTGACATTTTCTGTAGCAAAGCAGGAAGGGGAGAATCAGAGGGGTATCCACACAGTGACCTCACTTACAGGGGCATAAGTAATTTAACTTGTTATAACAAGTTATACAAAAACAAAAACAACAATAAAAAAAAAATATATATACAGTATATATATATATATATATATCAAACTCTTGCTTTCATTTTCCTCCTTCTAAATACTTGGACCAGGTTGTAAACTCGATAACTCAACTGGAATGGATATTATTAACTGCAAGCACTGTGGGACACTTTTCAAAAGGGCAGTTATACAGGATTTAGGATGCTGTCCTACATGCTGGACCATTGGAGATCTAAAGGCTCAGCTCCAGGCAGCATGGGCAGAGATTGTGTGCCTCAAATCACATATTCAGGAGGAAATATATTATAAGAACTGCCTGCCACTTCCCCAACATCCAACTGAAGCACCTCCACCACAGAGAATAGTTGGTGCAGGAGGTTGGCAGGTGGTTAGGAGGGGCAAAATCGAGTGCCCCATTACTCAGTGCTCTCCAGCATATCACCTCCACAAACCATATAAAAACTACAAACAGGTAGCTGCCTCTATCTCCAAAATCAAACAAAGTGGTAGAGGACACTGCAGCACAGAAGCTAGTGCTACAAAACTCACCCAAAACAGGGACCAAAACCAAAAAAAAAATGCAAAAAGGAAATCCAAAACACTTCTGATCGTAGGAGACTCCATGATTCGGGGAGTTGATACCTACCTCCAGCTGGGATAATAGTTAGATGTCTCCCAGGTACATCAGCATGGAGAGACACTGACCGCATTGCTGAAATCATGCAGGAAGCAGGAGAAAACATTGATGTCCTGGTACACATAGGGACTAATGATCTCACCAGTCGGTCAGTTGTGGAGACCAAGGAACACCTGACCAAGCTGGGAGACAAACTGTCATCCATTTCATCTGGCATCTCCTTTTCTGAGATCCTGCCAGTCTGGGACAGGGGGCAGATGGACAGAAGATCAGAGAAGGGGAGACAGGGGAGCTAAACATGTGGCTTAAGGGCTGGTGCTAGGAAAAAGGACCCCAATTTGTAGGTAACTGGCAACAGTTTTGGGAGCAAAAGTTCTTTAAATTTGAAGAACTGCATCTGACTAAGAAGGGAGTCAGTGCATTGGGGCAGAAGTTTGACATCTTTGCAGAATATTTAAACTAGCAAATGGGGAGAGTGTGCAGCACATGATACATCGAATGGGAAGAACCCCCCAGCTAGTGATCAAACATGAGTTCAGCATATTTGTAGTTCGTTTGCATCACCAGGTAAGGAAAAAGGTCTGGCTCCCCATACGACACACAGGGGAAACGTTGGACCTCACCCAAGAACTAACGAAGTCTGTTCAATGGAAAATCATGTACATAAATGCCCACAGTCTGGGAAACAAGATCCCAGACCTGCAGGCAAAAATGACAGAGGCTAAAATGGACATAGTAGCCATTGGCGAGACATTGTTTACCAGTAACCACACTTGGAAGACTTCAGTACCCGGCTATGTATTGTTCATAAGAGACCGAGGTGCAAAGGGGGGGTAGCCCTTTATGTCAATGAAAATATCAAAGCTACAGAAATTCAGAATACACATAAGGAGTCAGAAGAACTGTGGGTCACCCTGGAAACAGGAAATGGGACAGCCATATGAACTGGGGTTGTCTACAGGCCTCCAGACCAAGGGGAGGACATAGACACATTACTGTTAGAAGATATACAAAACATGACAGCTAAAGGGGAGGTTCTGATAATGGGAGACTTCAACATGCCAGATACAGACTGGTCAATACTAGCAGGAACATCAGCCAGAACTAGACACATAGTGGATTCCCTGCAGGGGGAGGGCCTCAAATAACTGGTACAACAACCCACAAGAGACAGGGGCTATCCTAGATCTAGTACTGACTAACAGGGAAAGGATCACAGATCTCCAGGTAGAAGGTCATCTGGGGACCAGTGACCATCACATGGCATGGTTCAATTTGGCCACTAGAACTAAATCATCCCATTCCAAGGCAAAAAATATGGGACTTCAGAGGAGCTGACTTTGATAAGATGGCCAGCAGAGTTAAGCTAGCCCTGGCAAAAAGAAATACAGGTGAGGGGGTACAGGAAAAGTGTGCAAGCATTAAAGATGCAATACTTGAAGCAACATCCCATTGTGTTAGTGAGAAAAGGAAGTACAAAAGAAGAAGGAAACCACTTTGGTTCTCAAACACAGTAGCAGAAAAGGTCAGAGCCAAAAGGCTGGCCTTCAGGAAATATAAGGGAATGCAGAAGGATGAAGATAGGGAGGCATACCAAACTTACCTAAGGGAAGCAGGGAAGGCAGTAAGGCAGGCAAAGGCCCAAACCGAGCAAACACTAGCACAAAGAGTAAAAGAAGGTGACAAGACTTTCTATAGATACATTAGGTGAAAGGAGAAAGTCCAGAGGGGGTATTGCTAAGATCAAAGGGGATAAGAGGACATGCGAGGAGGAGGACCATGTAAAAGCATCTATCCTAAATAGATACTTCTGCTCAGTATTTACCGAAGAGAAGGTAGGACAGGGCCCACAGCTCAGCACCACTGACACGGGGGGAGGGAGGTGTGCACAAGTCCCTTCACAAAAGAAAGGGGCATACAAGAGCTTGCTAAGCTCAGGGTGGACAAGGCAATGGGACCGGATGGCATACATCCCAGGTTACTGAAGGAGCTAAGGGTGGAACTAGAAGAGCCATTAGCAGAACTGTTTAGTGAAACTCTGAGCACAGGAGTGGTCCCAGAAGACTGGAGAAGGGCTCCTGTGATCCTGCTCCACAAGAGTGGTAGCAGGGAGGAGGCAGGGAACTACAAACCAGTCTTACCTCAGTAGTGGGCAAGATTATGGAGGCACTCCTTAAGGAAAGGATAGTGCAACACCTGGAATCCACAGGAGCACAGGATCCAAGGCAGCATGGGTCCTGTCAAACTAATCTCATAGATTTCTTTGACTGGGTAACCAGAATAGTGGACCAAGAGGGTGTAGTTGATGTCACCTACCTTGACTTCAGCAAAGCTTTCAATACTCTTCCACATAGAAGATTGATTAATAAGCTGGGTAGGCTTGGGGTGGATCAAAAGTTGGTCAGCTGGGTGGCAAACTGGTTGGCAGGCAGAACACAGAGAGGGGTGGTAAACTGTATAGTCAGAACAGATGCAAGTCACAAGTGGGGTACCTCAGGGATCAGTCCTGGGGCCAGTCCTCTTGAGCTAGTGCATAAGATGATCCTCCCCTCTTTTGGCTACTGCGACATAGTATTCAGTGCTGCTCCCAAATCTACCTTAGCCAGACTGCACACACTTTTCCATGCCTTCTGTCACTTCTCCCTCGATGCCACCTCCCGCACCCATCACTGCAACCTCTACCATGCCCTCGCACTCCCTTCCCTTGACAACCGTCACCTTCAGCACTGAGCTAAATTTGTAGCCAAATTCTGGCATGATGCCCTGCCCTCATACCTCTCTACCTTACTTACCCCAGCTCCCTCCCCTTCTAATGCCCTCAGATTCCTCAATGATCGGAAGCTTCAAATCCCTAGGCGGAAAACCACTATTGGACAATCTGCCTTCTCCTACCTCCTCCCCAAACTCTGGAATGAACTCCCTTCCCAAATTCACCACTTTTCCTCTACCCACTCCCTGCCTTCAGCACTAGCAAACTACCTCTCGGTAAATTGCTCCTGCACTTAAGACACAAAGTGTCCCCTTTGTCCCCCCCCCGACTGCCTGACCAGTGGCACCTAGCTTACGCTATGGAAGCTGGCTTATCTATACCAACTTCAGCACTTCTAGTACATGGGCTTTACCCTGTCCTAAACACTCCTTGATACTGCCTGATCCTCACATTTCTCTACTCAGTGTCACACCTCATCTATCCAATACTAAACCATTCTGTAATATAATCTATGCCTGCCTACTACTGTTGTTGAACTGTACTGTTTGTCTTGTCCCTAGTCCAACACACAATTGTATCCTGCAACTGCATATCTGAAACTTTCTTTGTAAACTGTTCAACTGAATCTGCCTACTGTATTGCTGTAATTGTGCTCGGCTATGTTCTACTGTTTTTCCTCACATATGTAACTCTTGATAACCTGCAAGTTATCTCCCACTGTACACTCACCCCCCAGGCTGAACCGGGAGATGAGCATCTTTTTGCTCAGTGTGCCATCCTGGCTAAACAATTTCAATAAATAAAATAAATAAATAAATAAAATATCTTCATCAGTGACATTGCAGATGGACTGGAAGGTAAGGTTTGTCAGTTTGCAGATGACACCAAGATCTGCAATAGAGTAGGTGATCCAGATGGGGTGGGCAGAATGAGAAGAGATCTGGATAAACTGGCAAAATGGTCAGAAGGCTGGCAATTGGGGTTTAATGCAAAGAAGTGAAAGATCATGCACATAGGGACGAGAAACCCTGAAGCCACCTATAGGTTGGGAGGGAAGTTGCTGGCAATCACAAGGGAAGAAAGAGACTTGGGCATTGTCATCACAGATGACGTGAAATCATCTAAGCAGACCACTAAAGCAGTAGGTAAAGCTAGGGGGATGTTAGGGTGTTTTAGTAGGGGTATCACAAGTCAGAAGAGGGAGATAATAATCCCTTTTTACAAGACATTGGTTAGGCCCCATCTGGAGTACAGCGTGCAGTACTGGAGGCCACACCTGCACAAGGACATTAACAATATGTAGGCAGTCCAGAGAAGGGCAACCAAAATGGTGCAGGGACTACATCAGAAAACATATGAGGACAGTTTAACAGAGCTCAATATGTATACCCTAGAGCAAAGGAGGGAGAGAGGTGATATGATCGAAACATTCAAGCATCTTAAGGGCATTAACAAGGTGAAAGAGTCTAACATGTTTCAATATAAGAAAAATAGGACAAGAGGACACAGGATGAGATTAGAGGGAGGCCGATTAAGGGGTAATGTGAGGAAGTTCTTTTTCACAGAAAGGGAGGTGGATGCATGGAACGGCCTAGCTCTGGAAGTGGTGGATATGAGTACAGTGCAGGGCTTCAAACAGGCATGGGATAGGCGTAAGGGAGCAATACAGATGAGTATGAATAGATAGGCCATTGACAGAGTAAAGGCCTATGGCACATTCATAAGGTAGAAAAAATGGGCAGACTGGATGTGCCTTGCAGTCCTTATCTGCCTTCAACTTTTATGTTTCTATGATTCTTTTGCAATGCATTTTCAGCTCCAGGACTCTTAGAGAACTTTTACTGAAAGCCCAAAATGAGGGCAAATCTGTCAGTGGCAGATCCAGGATTTTACAATGTTACCATCCCTTTTACAGGGGCGACTTGGGGAAAACAATGCAAGAATACAGTTCAATCATTATTTACAGGTCATATAGACATGGGCTACAACAAGTTCCAGGTTACCTGGATAACATTCTTTGGAAGCAATATAGTGCATTTACATTTGCATGTTATAGTGTCATGGATTGCTACAAGTTCCACGACAACTGGATGAAGTCAAAAGTCATCACATAAGTTATACAGTGACAAAATAGCCTGACTTGGAACTAAAAGACAGTAATATGGTGCATAAAACAGAAAGGATAATTATGGAAAATAAGTTAGAATAGTAAAGGACAAGGTCCACAGGGTTGGGATGCTGAACAGTTAGGAGTTTATGAGGAACTTCACCTAGAGCATGCACAAACAGAGGAGGCAGCGAGGAGGGACAGCAAAGAGGATTTATGTTTGGGGAAGGAGGGACAGGACAGTAAGGAGTGGGGCAGGGAGTTCCAGGCGTACACAGCAGAGAACACAAATGATCTTCGAGCCACTGCTAGCATTGACATGCTTTGGGCATTTGACAAACAGGGGCATAGAGTACTCTATTAGATGTGGGTATCCCTACTGATATAATTCTTTTGGACTTTAGTAGAGCTTTCAATAAAGTCTCACGTGAAAAACTTATTACTAAAATGCACAATCTAGGTTTGTCACCTGATATTGTCAACTGAACTTTAAACTGGTTGACAAATCGTTCTCAGAGAGTCAGAATTAATGATATCTTGTCTGATTTGGGTAGTGTGACAAGTGATGTACCACAGGGGTCGGTCTTAGGACCAACATTGTTTAATCTTTATCAGTGATTAACAAACAGGGCCAAATAACTTCATGGTTAAATTTGCAGGCGATACTAAATTGGGGGGCAAGGTTAATAATCAAGAAAATATTTCTACATTAAAGACGGATTTGGAAAAATTAACACTTTGGGCAAATGAAAATCATATGCAGTTTAATCAAGACAAATGTTTAGTAGTGCATTTCGGTGTAAATAATCCAAAAACGATGTATTAAATAAACGGAATACCACTTCACTCATCAAATTGTGAAAAAGATTTAGGGATATATGTTAATAATAAACTTACATCAAATGATCACTGTATTAGAACTGCTTGCATGACCAACAGACTTTTGAGGCAAATAAAACGCACTTTTGTTAATTGCACTGAGCAATGCCTTATTCCATTGTATAGGGCATACATTAGACCGTATCTAGACTATGGCTCCCCTTTCTGGAATCCAAACCAAAAAAAAGACATAGCAGTTCTTGAACAGGTTCAAAGGAGAGTAACTAGAATGATTCCAAGATTAGCAAACTTGGATTATCAGAACAGTTTAAAAGCTACTGGTCTCCTCTCTTCAAACTTGAAGATTAAAAGGTGATATGCTTATGGTTTTTAATTTAATAAATTCACCAGATCTAATGGAAAAATGTGGTCTAACATTCTCCAAAAAGGAGACATGTTCCGAGACTGCATAATAAACAGCTTGAAGTAAAAACTTATAAAACCAGCAAAAGGGGAAACTTTTTTCCAATAAGAGCATCCATTGTATGGAACACCTTGCCACAAGAATTGGTATAGGCAACTAGTGTCACTGTCTTTAAAAACAAATTAGATGTTTGGTTGAGGGATAATAGATAAATAATGTCCCACATAGTGTGGGGAACAGTCTCGATGGGCTCTGGCCTTCTTCTGTTTTTTTATACCAAGTAAGTGTAAGTAATAGAGGTGGACCTCAGGACACACACTGAGGTTGCCAAAGCCGAACAACCTTGCCAAGACAGGGAGGAGTATATTTATGGACTAGCTTGTACATCAGTCAGAGAGTGGCGAGACAAAGTTTAGACTCATAGGTTAACCAGCCCAAGGAAGTGAAGACATCACAGTGGTGGGAGCAGGCATTGACCCCCAGAGTGCATCTATCCACTCTATGATAGGCCTGCTTGAGTTGAGATAGGACCATTGAGCTGGCAGCAAGCAATAAAGGAGCACAATAATTAAGGCAGGGAAGGAGAGAGACAGCTGCAATCTTATGGTGAGAGGCTGATGTGAGGAAAGGACGACTACGGTAGAGCAAGCCGATCTTTTGGTTTATAGATTTGGTAACAAGGGTGACATGAGTGTCAATAGAAAGTGCAGTGTCTAGGGTGACACCCAGATATTTAAAGGATTGTACAGATTCAATGATATCACCATTACGAGCAGGAATCACACGAGGGGGATTGTTATGCAAGGAGGAGGGGGATGGGAGAGCAACATGCATTTAGTTTTTTTGTGTTAAGGAGCAGTTGATGTTCAAGAAACCAGTCCTTGAGCGCTTGAAAGTCTTGTGCTAAAGTGTGGTTGAGCCATCCAACGTCAGATGAGGAGTGGTAGATAATGGCACCATCCACACAGAGATGTACAGAGGCCACGCCACAGTTGTTAGGTAACTCATTAATGAAGAGGGAGACTAGGAGTGGGCCTAGGATAGAGCCCTGAGGTACTCCATGTGAGACAGGTCTGAGGTTGGAGGAAGAGGCAGCCCACTTGACCCTTTGTGAGTGGTCAGAGAGATAACTCTGTACCCAATGTAAGGCAGTGGAGTCAAGATCGAGTAGATGAAGCTGATGAACCAGGAGACCATGATTGACCAAGTCAAAGGTTTTAGTAAGATCGACAAAGATAGCCCCAGTTGTAAGGCCTTGGTCCATGGCTTGGAACAGATTGGAGGTGACTTTAGTTAAGGCAGTAAGGGTGCTATGATTTTTTTTGAAACCATGCTGGAATGGGAAGAGCAGATGATGGAGGTCGAGGTAGTCCTGAAGGTGGTCGTAGAAAATGTGCTACTGGATTTTGGCAGTAGGACAGAGAATTGAGATGGGCCCATAATTCTCAACTGTGGTATTCAGGCCACCCTTATGTACTGAAACAACTACTGCAGCTTTCCACTTATCCGGATCTGTGCAAAAGAGAAAGGACCAGTTAAACAGGTCGCAGACTGGGAGACCTAAAACATCAGCCCCCAGTTTAAGAAATCTAGGTTCAAGGGTATCTAAGTCTGGAAAACCATCAACTTTCAAGTTGGCAAGTAGCCTGCAAACTTTATTGAAGGAGGCAAGTTTAGGTGGAAGGCAGGGAGTCTCTAAGATTTACAACAGGGAGAGGGTGGTCGGGTATGAGAAGGGGAATGGTGACCTGTGAGTATAGCTATGTTGGTAAAAATTTATTGAAACCAAAGGTGATGGAAGTTGGGTCAGAGAGAACAGTGCCCTGGGCAGAGATGGAGGAAGGGACTTCAGTGGACTTGGCTTTGATCGGTGAGTTCAGCTGCCTCCAAAATTCCTTTGGATTGCATAGGGTGCTCAGTTTGGAGGGACCAGTAATGATGATGTTTGGCCATGTTAATGTTGCCCTTACACTTATTCCAAGCTGTCTGTAGACTTGCCAATCAACAGATAGCCCACTGCATTTATATCTCCACCAAGTCTTATTTCTAGAGGACACGTGTTTTCTAAGGTCCCTGGTAAGCCAGGGAGATTTTAGCCCTTTTGACCTACACTTCTTCAGCTGAGCATGACTATTAACTATGGTAGTGAAGGCAGAGATAAAGAAGTCAAGGGCCTGGCTGATATCAGGTAGTGTGTTAATGGGTCCCCAATCAGCTTCATATAGAGATGCAACAAAGGCATTGGGGTCAAAGTGAGATATATCCCATTCCAGGGAGATCTTAGCAAGGAGGTTGGGAAAGTTATTGAGCCAAATGCAATAGGTTGGGGAATGATCACTAATGCTGTTAGGAAGGATTCCTACTTCTTTAACCCAGTATGCACAACTGGTGATCACCCAATCAAGTAGAGTGTGGTTACCAGTTTTAGTATTGATACGAGTCGGTTCATTAATAAGTTGGTGTGACGGAGTTAGGCTATACCCTCGGCTGTGACTGATGGACCACTTTTCTATCTCCTTATTTCCTAGCAACAGTTAAGGCTTTTCTTCTCCCCCCCCCAGGTTGGCCACCTAGCATAGCTCTTTACCGTCCCTACTAAACTTCTTACTAGTTCTCTTTCATTCTTTTTCCATTTTCATCCATCCAGTCCCTGGAATGATGCCAAACACCTGGAGAGGTGTGTAAAATGCATAAGTGCATTTTATGTACATAAAGCATGACGGCTATTTTAAATAGGAATAAATACAGTTAATGAAGCCTTTTTAAATAAAAAGGATTCAGAAGTCATATAAAACAATAATAATGTCATGATTAGTACAGTTATAACAAATCCTTAAGATATTTTCATAAATTCACACTATAAACCTGTTACTGTATAAGGTTATTTGTATGAGAATGTGGTATACTGTATAAAAGTGTTTAGTCACTGTGGATCAGAGATATAGAGAGATACACTGTACCTTTAACTGAACCAGGAAATCACCTGAAACAACCCCCTCCCTTCGTTTTGAAACAACATGTTCAGACATGAAACAGCATGTCCAGACATGTAAATAGAAAAGGGCTCAGTCAGGTGACCCCACCAAAAATATATAAAAACCTCTTCACTGAGTTCACTTCAGTTCAGTCCAGTGGGGCTCAGCCCCGAGAGAGGAGGAGAGGTTCTACTGTTTGTGCAGACAAGAAATGCAGATGAGAAGGGTCTTAGGAGCTCTAAGATCCAGGACTGTATTATGGGAGAAACTACTGATGTTAAGTAGTGATTTTCTTTGCAATTTTTTTTTGTTTTCATTTATTATTTTTCGAACTTTTGAACAATAAGTATCACACCAGGGTGTGTTTTAAACCTGTAAATTTGCCTCGTCTGAAGTTTATTCCCACACACTGTGACAGTTGGACAAGGTTAGGTTACAATCAACAAGTACAGTGCGTGCCTTATCGGAGTGTGAGTTTAACCAATCAATATTAAAATCACCACAAAATACAAGGTCATAACACGGGAGGTTGGTTAGGGAGGTAATGAAGGAGTGGAGGCAGGTATTAGCTTCCTTAGCGGGGCGGTCAGCACAACCCACAGTTATTTTCTTACTAGATCCTAGGATCAAGGAGAGAAATAATGATTCCCATACATGGGGGACAGGGCCAAGCAAGTGAATCTCAGTAGAGTTTAGCTCAGACTGGGTGTACATAAGGACCCCACCACCCCTTTTTCCCGCCCTATCTTTCCTAAAACAGTTGTAGCTGGTTAATGCAACCTCATGTTGACCGATAGTGGGCTTTAGCCATGACTCCGTGATGACAAGTATGTCAGGATGTATGTCTGACCCACGATTCAAGTTTAGCCATTTTCGGGAGAATACTTTGAGCATTTAAGTGGGCAATAATTTTCAGCCCTTTAGGGTTACGTGTGTTATGGTAGGAGTGCATGGCACAGAGATAGGTCCAGGGTTGAGTTCAATATCACCTGCCCTGATTAACAGGATGAGGAGGGAAGAAAGATTAAGGACGGGAATGATGGTGGCATTTACCATATTAGATCGTAGAGGAGAAAAGGACATATATTTTCTTAGCCAGTGGCCGAGGTAGCAAGCATTGGATTTAGGGAGGCATGGAAAAATGAGAGGCACCTGTGTTGACTCACATGTGAAGTAAAATGGTGGGGTGTGCAGGCCAGACATTGGAGGGGTTGTCAAGAAACTGGCAATGAGGTAGTCTGCAGAGCAAAGAAGTAGCAGGCAAGAAAAAATAAACCCACAGCTTAGCTTATCCATTAAGGGATGAAGACTGAGAGCCAATGCTAATTACTGAGGGGTGGTTGAGGCAAGGAAAGGCCAAAATAGCTTATAAAATAGTCAGAGCTGTGGTTAAACTAAAACTTGGCAGTGTGCATACTTGATATGCAATTTTCTTAATTCTTTATATAGTGTGCTGTTATTTTTTTCACTACATTTTTGAAAGAAAATATAAACATAATCTATAGTTTTAATGTATATTTTCCTACAATCAATATTTATTTATTTAGCTTTTGTTGACCAGGTAAGTACACTAGACAAGTTATATGCCTATTTTCAGGTACGACCCGGGAGGGTACAACGAGATACAGATACAGTGAGATACAAGTTCAAACAGAGGACAACATGACACAAGTTAGGCAGTATACAGAGTCAAAATAGAACCATGTGAACATAACCAGTAGACAGTAAGCACAGTTAAGATATTGACAGGAATATATATACACAGAGACACCAAGGCTAAGAACAGTGCAAGTTTGCAAGGTATACACAGCTCTGAGCCACAGACAGAGCCACAGTCTGAGTATCTCCTGAAACAGAGAAAAAATACATTATATGCACCTCAGAGTTCAGTTAGACAGACTGCGTCAGCAGGAGCTGCAAGAGCAGTGCCAGGAAGGACATGTGAGTCTGGTACAGGGAACCGGAACTAGCTATGGAGGTCTAGGACACCCACATGCAGAGGAGAGCTTCAAGTGATACCACAGGAGCTCTGGAGGCATGAGGGAGGGGCAGGAGGGACTTGAGCTGGAAAGGAGTTCCATAGCCTAGGGGCACATGAAGCAAAATTCCTGTCCCCATTTGGCAAGGGGTGATAGGGACTTTAAGAACGCCAGCCCAGAGACCTGAGGGAGTAGGTAGAAGAGATAGCATGAAGCAGCCCAGGACAAAATTCATGTGGTATTAGACTTCCAGCAAAATAAAATGCAGCAGCAGCAGCAAACAAGTTACAATGGGGGTTAAACACACAGAAAAAATGCTGAGCACAAGGTTGGTGGTGCTTTAAAACTGAAAAAGCACTGGTATAAGTACTGAAGTTAAGGACACATCACCTAAAATAAAAGATGTCCAGCTCCAAGAATGCCATATAAAAGGCTCAATTGCCATATATACATAAACAGAGGACAGATCCCATACTCACCTGCTTGACGCGTTTCTGATTCTCCAGATCCTTTATCAAAGGCTGATAAAGGATCTGGAGGTTCTGAATTGCGTCAGGTGGGCAAGCATGGGATCTGTCCTGTGTTGATGAATAAATGGCAATTGAGCCTTTTATATATGTAAGACCCCCTTCCCTGTCTAGGAGTATTCAGATGGTACAGGGAAAGGGCACTGACAGTCAATAAACCAGTCCAGAACAAAATAGATGAAACATGAAACACCTGGATTCATCGGGTAGTACAGGTGATGGATTGGCTCCATCAGGGTGTAGTCTCACAGCAGGGTGAAGGCGTAGACAGTGGGGACTTGTTATAGAAATCACGGTTCAGGCATGCATTTTGTAGCATGTCATTCAATAAAAGATTTCATTGCCCAGGCAAATGATTGCAGAAACATTAAGTGGCAAAACCCTATGACGGAGTATAGGGTTACAGGGATTTAGTGCATGCCTCGGTGCAATTGTAAGGTATCAGGCAAAGCAGAGTGCCCTCACAGGAGCCGAGGAGTGCATTAAATCTAAGTAACCACATACCCTGGAGTGGGTTATTGTGCTTATAACATGGGTTATGTTTTAAAAAAAACATTCACAAAGATATTTTTTTGCCTCTTTGAATAGGGAAAATCTGAGTGATCCTGTCGACTTTGAAAGTAGTCGCTAGAAATCATGCAGTTCATCTTTCTCTCGCTGCAAGACAGAGAATTCAGATTCAGAACTTATAGATAATTTGCTCTACAACCGTAATATGCAAGTAACGAAGAAAAGTTTACATTCAGGCAACGAAGTCACTTTCCTACTAACATATGCATGAGTCTCTCTCTCTCTCCCTCCTCTTCCCTCCCCCTCCCTCCCCAACAAATCAACACAAACCTCTACAGCTGTAATATGCAAGTAACTAAGAAAAGTTCACATTCAAGTAACATAAGTCACTTTCCTACTTTCTAAATCCTGAATCTCCCTCACTTGCTGCCTATCCTAAAAAATATCTTGAATTTTACAACTGTGGCATACAGATTTTCCACAGGGATCTCTTTTATAATTTTATACTTGCATTTTTGTTCTGAGCCAGTCTTCAAACACTTTCACAGTCCAGGCTGTGCTCTTCTGTGTATTTATTTCAACTTTCTGCTTCTCCAGAATATCCAGATATTACTTTGAGAGGGTCCTGTAGTAGGTCTTCATATAGGACTGTGCCCCAGCATCAGGACCCCACGGCAAACTTAGCAGCTACAGTCGTCAGCGGGACTTCCCCCTGTCATCAGGTGACACGACGCCAGCGTGACTATAGTAAATGGGCGGTCCCCGCCCGCCTCCAGTTCTTTCCCTCACATCGCTCAGTTCGTTTTGACAAACGCTGTAGAACAGCATCAGTCACCACCATTTTTAGTGTATTTTCAGCGATTTCTTTTTAAAGTTCTCAGATATTTCTATCCATCACCCGTTACAGTGTATGTTGTCTAGCCGACCCAAAATGAAGTGCTCCAAGTGCAGCATGCAGATCCCGCATTGGGACGATCACTCTCGGTGCGTCCTCTGCCTGGAGTCTAGGCACAACTCGGCTGAGTGTACCACCTGCCAGGGCTTCCATCAGGCTACACGCACCCATCGCAAGAGGACCCTCGATGCCCATCTGTTAACTCAGAGGCTGGCTTCCATGGAAAAGGAGCTTCAGGAGCTGAGAGAAAGATCGTCGTTGCCAGCCCTGGAGAAGAAAAAGAAGAAAAAGGACAAGAAGAGACACCGGGAGTGGAGTTGTTCTCCTCAGGAGAAGACCAGCCAGATGACTGATGCTGTCCAGGGTGGTCCCTCCATCTCAGTGAGTACCCCACCTGTAGGGCCTTCATCTGCTCCGGCAGACCAGACGCCTTTTCTCCCCCCACCGAGGTGAGCGGGCAGTTGGGGGTTGCCTCTTTGGAGGTTTCTGTTAGGTCTCCTGTTCTGAGCACCACCAATAAGTCGACCTCCAGCTCTGCCACTAGGCGCCCGGCCCAGGCCAATCAGCCTGACCTGGATACTTCTACTTGAGTCAGCCCGGCTGCGTCCAGTAAGCCAGTCAACTGCTCCTCCGATGACTGCATGGATGCTCTACTCTTCCGTCAGGCTCCCTTGTGGCCCTCGATGCTGGAACGGATGTGCGCAGGTATACCTTCATCCTGCAGGTTCTTTCCCAGGGATTCGCCACCGTATCTGATCTTTCTCTCCAGTTGGTTACCATACCTGACCTGTTATTGGGGACTTGCCTGACCTCCTCCCTTTGCGGGTTCTATTCTGCTGCCGATCCCCTTCCTTACTGTGGATCCTCGCCGGACCTTCATGGGCAAGGCATGGGACCTGCCTACCCGCTGCCAGCCCCTGCCTCAGCAGGCCCTCAGCGCCTCCTCTGATGGGCTCCTCTGCCTGCAGGCCCAGCAGATGATCTTCCAGGGAATCCCCATGTCCCCAATACTCACCGCTGGGAGGTCTGTCACTGGGTTACATCCCACCGATGCTGGGCTATAACCCGCCGATGCTGGGTTATCCCACTCTGGGCTACCCGACACCAGGATACCCAATGCCGGGCTTCCCGACTCCAGGATTTCCAACGCCAGGATACCCTACACCAGGCTACCAGGGTCAGACTGTCTACCAATATCCTCATTGGTACCAGATCTCCAGCTACCCCCCCCTTCATGGGGTACCTGGGTTACCAACCCCACCTCTGCCTTCTCCACCACCGCAGCCTAATCATGAATCCATCCCTGCATGGTGGGAGGACACAAAACTCAGCTTCTTTTAGAGCTGGGTCAGCCTTCACGCGGTCGGGCCACCTCTTTGCGGTGCCCTCCTAGTCCTGTACCCTCTAGCCAGGTTTCTGACAGGGACTCAGGTGTTCTGCCCCCAAAAGGTCTCAGACCCCGGACCAAGTTCTTGATTTGCCCAGCAGCGGAATCTTCGGAGTCGGATTCAGATTCAGATATAGACAAGTCTGAGCCTCACCCCCAGTCGAGCCTCAACCTAGGAGTCCCAGAGTCTCCCCTGAGGATCCCTCCTTTGGGGAACTACTTCAAGCAATAAAAAAATCTTGTGGATGGGCCTCCAAGGAGCTGGACCCCCAGCAAGAGACTTGCAGAGCACCTGGACCTGGTCAGTGTGGATCCCCTTCCCATTTCACCCCTGGATAGAACCACATGAGGACCTCGCGTCCACTATTTGGCAACAGCCTTCTTCTATTCCAGCTGTGTCATGTAAAGTGGATCAAACTTATTTTCCTCTGGAAGGGGTCTCTTATTTGACTGCTCAACCCAAGGCTGACTCCATGGTCATTACAGCTGCCCATGACAGATCAGCCCAACCTAAACACCTTAGTGCCTGTCTGCCGGATAAGGACTCTAAACAGCTGGACCAGTACGGTAGAAAAATCTTCCCCTCGTCCACCTGTGCCATCAGGTCCCTGAACTATGTTGCACACATGGTGGCCTTTCAGAGTCCTCCTTAGCAGAGTTGGAGAAAGACCTTCAGGAGATTCCTGAGGAACAGCTTAGGGAATAAACTCCTGAAAAGTCAGGATGAACAAGTCATCCTGTTGCCAAGCCCTCCATGCCACATATGATTCTGTCAATTCTGTGCCTCAGGAAGTGGCCACTGGGATTTGTCTCTGACACTTAGTTTGGCTTCGTCTGGCAGGGTTGGCACAAGACATTCATTCATCTCTTCTGGACAGTCCTTTCAGGGGTCCAGTTCCATTTGGTGGCAAAGCCAAAGACATTATAACTGAGCTGCAGGAGAGCGGCAAGTCCCTTCGTGACATCCACTCCATGTAACGTTCCAGTCAGAAACAACAGCAGCAGCCCTTTCAGCACAGAAGTGGAACAAGAACCAGGGCAAATGACAAAATAAGCAGCGTGCCCCAGATTCTGGCACTCAGACTCCTCAGTCCAAGTTTCCTAAAGCCACCTCAGGAGGAAAGGCACCACTCTCCTCCCATCTGACCTCTCTTCCCCTCCTTCCACTCCTCAGAGGAACCAGTGGGGGAAGGTTTGACCTCCACCTGGAGGGGTGGAAGGCCGTCACCGCAGATGCATGGGTTCTTCAACTCATAGAAAGAGGTCACTGATAGAGTTCCTGGAGACCTCCTCCCAACACTCCTTTTACCTGTCAGGCCAACTTCAACTGGTCAGGCAGGAAATATAGGCTGTGCTACAAGAGGCAGCTATAGATCCTGTTCATCTGAAACAGACAGGAAAGGGATTCTACTCCCACTTCTTCCTGGTTCCAAAGAAGACGGGGATCTAAGACCCATCTTAGATCTCAGCATGCTCAATCTCTTCATGGAGTACAAGAGATTTCACATGCTGACTCTCCAGGGACTGTTACCCCTGCTCCTACCAAACACTTGGCTGTGCTCCCTGGATATGCAGGATGCTTACCTCCATATCCCCATTCTACCGGCCCACCACCACTTCCTCAGATTCTCCTTTCGGGAGGATCATTTCCAGTTCAGAGCCCTCCTATTTGGCCTCTCCTCAGCACCTCAGGTCTTCTCCAAGCACTTAGCGGTTGTTGTGGCATTTCTATATGTTCCCATACCTGGGCGACTGGCTCTTTTCAGCCCCCTTGCCAGACAGCCTGAAGGAATCCCTTTCCTTCACTCTGGGCCTCTTCTCCAGTCTGGGAATTTCTATCAATCTCCCCAAATCCCAGCTAGTACCCACCCAGCAGCTTCAATTTATTGAAGCAGTGCTGGACATGGTCCAGAGCAAGGCCTTTCTTCCAGTCGACTGAGTGGAGACTTTAATCTCACAAGCCACACTTGTGGCTTCCTCTCAGTGGACCACAGCTCGGTTGGTCCTTCGACTTTTGGGTCTGATGGTGGCTGCCATACCCATAGTTCCTTTCGCTAGGCTGTACATGAGGGTCACCCAATGGTCTCTTTGAGTCCAATGGGATCAGTGCCTGGACAACATGGACCAGAGAGTCCTAGTCTCCAGCAGCCTTCAAAGGGATCTCCTCTGGTGGAAGGACCCTGCCAATCTATTGGTGGGGACCTCATTTTCACTCTCTGTCTCCCTCTCAAATTCTCACTTCAGATGCCTCGAACTCGGGGTGAGGAGCACATCTGGGGGACCACAGAAGCCATGGCTCCTGGTCTTCCACAGAAGAGAACCTGCACATCAATATTCTGGAGATGAGAGCAGTGCTCTACACTCTCCAGGCATTCCAGTCACTTCTGACTTCGGGAGCGCTCCTTATCGAAACAGACAACATGGCCACTGTCTGGTATCTAAACAAACAGGGAGGCATCTGATTGTACCCTCTCTGCAGGGAGGCGATGCAGGTGTGGTACTGGACAATTCAGCATTGCCTATCGTTGACAGCAGTCCACATGCCAGGTGTTCACAACATTCTGGCAGACAGTCTCGGTTGATCAGTCGCCAGGGTTTATGAGTGGAAACTAAAGCAGGAGGTAGTAGAAGATCTGTTTCTTCACTGGGGTCGACCAGACCTAGATCTGTTCACCTCCCCATCCAATGCAAAACTACCCAACTTTTGCTTACTCATTCCTGGGCATGGTGCTTTTAGGCAAGACACACTGTCTCTATCCCGGATAGGGAAGTTTCTATATGCTTTCCCTTCCTTTCCACTATTGCAGAAGGTTCTGCTGAAACTCCAAGCCGAAGGGGCTCACATGATCCTCATTGCCCCTCTGTGGCCTCAGCAGATATGGTTCCTACTGTTACAACAACTGGCTCGGGAACCCCCAGTACCTCTACCTCTCTCTCACAACCTTCTGTCTCAGGAGCAGGGCACCCTGGTACATCAGAGCCTTAAGACTCTCCATCTTCATGCATGGCACCTGTGGACATAGCGATTTCTCGCTATGGAATCTCTGCAGGCGGTAGCTCAGGTCTTAGTGGAGGCTAGAAACATAGAACATAGAAACATAGACTTTGACGGCAGATAAGGACCACTTGGCCCACCTAGTCTGCCCATTTCCCTACCTACAGGATAGGCCGCAGATCCTAGTTAACCAACAGCCTATTTCTTCCTACCCCCCACAAGAACAGCCTTATGTCTATCCCATGCATTCTTGAATTCTCCCACAGTTTTAGACCCCACAACCTCCTCAGGAAGGCTGTTCCATGCATCCACTACCCTCTCTGTGAAAAAATACTTCCTCACATTGCCCCAGAACCGCCCCTCCTCTATCATTAAATTGTGTTCCCTTGTTCTTGCACATCTTTTTCTGAAAGATGCTACCCTCTTGGACTTTGTTGATTCTACTGAGGTACTTAAAAGTTTCCATCATGTCCCCCCCTTCCTCCTTTCCTCAAGGGTATACATATTAAGCTCCTTTAGTCTCTCCTCGTTCGGCTTCTCTTGCAGACCCTGCACCCATTTTAGTTGCCCTCCTCTGGACTGCCTCTATCCTGTCTATGTCCTTGCAGAGATGAGGTCTCCAGAACTGGACGCCGAGCTCCAAATGGGGTCTCACCAACTGTCTGTACAGAGGATAACAACTTCTGTTTTCTGCTGGTGATGCCTCTCCTATGCATCCCAGCATACCCCAGCCCTCCCTACTGCCTTCTCACATTGCTTGCTAACCTTAAGGTCATCTGATATGATTACCCCCAGGTCCCTTTCCTTTTTTGTTGTTGTTACTACCTCCCCCCATTGTGTAATCTTCCCCTGGGTTCTTGTTTCCCAGGTGCATTATTTTGCACTTCGTTGCATTGAAGCCTAGCTGCCATACTTCTGACCATTCCTCCAACCTTGCCAAGTCCCTTCTCATCCTTTCCATGCCTTCTTGTGTATCAATCCTGTTGCAGATCTTTGTGTCATCTGCAAAGAGGCATACTTTTCCTTCCAGTCCCTCTGCAATGTCACCTATAAAGACATTAAAAAGGACTGGACCCAGTACTGAACCCTGTGGTACCCCACTAGTAACCACTCTTTCTTCAGAGGACTCCATTTACAATTACCTTCTCTGTCCTGTTGTCCAGCCAATGTTTTATCCAGGCTACCACCCTGGGACCCACTCCCAGGCTGGTTAATTTGATTATTAATCTTTTGTGTGGGACTGTGTCAAATGCCTTGCTAAAGTCTAGGTAGGCCATGTCCACAGCCCCTCCCTGGTCTACTACTTTGGTCACCCAGTCAAAGAAATCTATTAGATTCATCTGACATGACCTTCCCACTGTGAACCCATGCTGCCTTGGGTCCTGTGCCCCACTGGCCTCAAGGTACTCAACAATTCTTTCCTTCAGAAGTGACTCCATCACTTTCCCTACCACAGAGGTCAAACTGACAGGTCTGTAGTTTCCTGCCTCTGTCTTGGTCCCACTTTTGTGAAGGGGAATGACATCCGCCTTCCTCCAGTCCTCGGGTACCACACCATCCTCCCATGATTTATTAAAAAGAGTAGTCAGTGGTTTCACTAGTTCCCCCCTTAATTCTTTTAGAATTCTGGAGTGAATTCCATCAGGCCCCATTGCTTTGTCCACCTTCAGTTTTAGGAGTTCTTTCAGAACCCTTTCTTCTCTGAAAGGGCTGGGATCGACCCCCCTATCATGAGTGCTTCTGTTAATTGGATTAGGCACTTCCCCCTCCTTTTTTGTTAATACTGAGCAGAAATATTCATTCAGTAAACATAGAAACATAGAAACATAGAATTTGACGGCAGATAAGGACCGCTTGGCCTACCCAGTCTGCTCATTTCCCAACCTAATGGACAAGCTGCAGATCCTAGTTAACCAGCAGCCTACTTCTTTCAATCCCCACCCCCTAGAATTGCCTTATGGCCGCCCCATGCATGCTTGAATTCAACCACTGTTTTTGACTCCACAACCTCCTCTGGAAGGCGCTCCATGCACCCACAACCTCTCTGTGAAAAAATACTTCCTTACATTACCTCTGAGCCACCCCCCCATCTTCAAATTGTGCCCCTTGTTCTTGCACACCTCTTTTTGAAAGATGCTACCTTCTTGGACTTTGTTGATTCCCTTGAGGTACTTGAACGTTTCTATCATGTCCCCCTCTCCCTCCTTTCCTCGAGGCTATACATATTAAGCTTCTTTCTCTCTTCATATGTTTTCCAGTGCAGACCCTGCACCATTTTAGTTGCCCTCTCTAGACAGCTTCCATCTTGTCTATGTCCTTGCTGAGATTGGGTCTCCAAAACTGCACAAGTACTCAGATGGTGCTCACCAGCTGTCTGTACAGAGGATAACAACTTCCTGTTTTCTACAGGTGATGCCTCCATATGCATCCCAGTATCCCCAGTCCTCCTTACTGCCCTCTCACATTGCTTGCCCACCTTTAAGTCATCTGATATGACTACCCCCAGGTCCCTTTCCATTTTTATGTTGCTTGCACGCATGTGCAAGAAACATAGTGCCATCATTGGAGATTTCGGAGGTGTGTCACCACCTCCTCCAATTCAGTCAGTGAGCTGGCAGGCACGGCCCCTGTAAGCCAATGCATTTTGGAGCTGTCTATGACACGCTCCAAAATGCAGTGGCATACAGTTGAAAGGGGGAGCTACACTTCAGTGAGCAGCGATAAGAAGCTTAGCTCCCCCACAAGCAGGTGTGCGTGCCCCGCATGTACTGTGTAGCCGACGGGTGCCCAATCCCATGTCGGCTGAGCTGCGTCTCCCCAGTTGTAGGTGCTGCAGCTGAAGCCCACCCAGCGTGGCAATCGAGTCACTGGCCGGCGGGGTGCCTAATCCCATCGGCTGAATGCCCCCATCGCCCTTGCAGCTGGGAGCCCACCCCAGCATGCGGCAAACGGTCCCACGACGTCTTTTTTAACCTGAAAATGAAAACGGTCCCGCTGCACGCCTCCCGACCCCACCTGCCACAACCCGCACCCACCCACTGTGCACCCAGCCTCCCCTCGCCCCCCTCACCCCATACTTACCTCCGGACTCCGGCGCGACGATCTTCGGTGGACCGGGAACACGTCTGCACTCTTCAAAGCCGATCGCGAACTGAGGAAATGCCGGTAAGCTGTATAATGGGCTAGATAGGGGTTTCAACTTGTTACATATCTCAGGTATTTTTGGGATGAAATACCAATACAGCGAATTTCATGAATGATGTCAGTAACATGGCATTATTCAGGCCCGGCGGGTGGTTTTGGCGAGTGACTGCGAAATCACCCTTTGGGCCCAATACTGCCATGACAGTGACATCATTCATGAGAAGGGGTCCCAAAACCCATGTTGAAAATTTGTGCCAAAATTCCAAAATGACTGTTTTACGAGCGCAGCATTGCGCAGTTCCACAGAGGCTCGTAGTTCGCGAATTTTCAATATTTTCACTCCAGATTTTCAATATTGCCATTTTACCACACCTTCTTATGAGCAGTACAGCTGTCATTTTTCACATCTCACCCAAAATATGTTTCGCCATGTAGCGCAGAATGGCGCAGTCGGTGTGAAATCAATGTATGGGACAAATTAAGAAAATCACAGTGACACTGTTCATGAGCAGAGGTCTTAAATGGCTATGTTGAAAATTTGGTGAAAAAATTCCTAAAATGACTGTTTTAATAGCCGCAGGCTAAGCAGTTCCTATGCAGGCTCGTAAGTTTGCAAATTTTCAATATTTTCACTCCAGATTAACATTGCCATTTTACCACACCCTCCTTATGAGCAGTATAGCTGTCATTTTTCACATCCTGCCCAAAATGTGTTTCCACCCACGTAGCACACAATGGCTTGGTGCATGCGAAATCAATGTATGGACACATTAAGAAAATCACCATGACACTGTTCATTAGCAGAGGTCTTAAAATGGCTATGTTGAAAATTTGGTGAAAAAATTCCCAAAATGACTGTTTTATGAGCGCATGGCGTTGTGCAGTTCTCACGCACGCTGTAGAGATTAGCGAATCTCAATATTTCCACCCAGATTTTCAACATTGCCATTTTATCACACCTCCTTATGAGCAGTACAGCTGTCATTTTTCACATCCTGCCCAAAACGTGTTTCCGCCCATGTAGCGTACAATGGCGCAGTCGGTGTGCAAACCCAATGTATGGGACACATTAACAAAATCACAGTGACACTGTTCATGAGCAGAGGTCTTAAATGGCTATGTTGAGAATTCTCAGTAAAAATTTCAAAATGACTGTTTTATCGCGTATGCTATGCAGTTCCTACGCACTGTGAAGTTCACAAATTTTCAATATTTGCACTCCAATGACTTCCAAATACCTAAACAGCACATAGAAGCAAGCAACATTCGGCATTGACAAATGCTTGCTGTTGTTGTTAGTATCTCACCCCCCATTGTGTACTCTTCCCCTGGGTTTTTGTTTCCCAGGTGCATTACCTTGCACTTCTTAGCATTAAATCTAAGCTGCCATACATTTGACCATTCCTCTAACCTTGCCAAGTCTCTTTTCATCCTTTCCACCCCACCTTGTGCATCAACTCCCAGGTCGCTCCTGTAAAAAAGCTTTCAGCTTAGTGTGCTATACCTGGTTAAACAAACAAATAAATAAAAAAAAAAAAAAAAAATTCTGTTGCAGATCTTTGTGTCCTCTGCAAAGAGACATACTTTTCCTTCCAGTCCCTCTGCAATGTTGCTTACAAAGACATTGAAGAGGACCGGTCCTAATACTGAACCCTGTGGCACCCCACTAGTAACCCCCCTTTCTTCAGAGTGAACTCCATTTACTATTACCCTCTGTGTCCTATTCTCCAGCCATTCTTTACCCAGGCTATCATCTTGGGACCCTCCCAGGCTGGCTAACATGTATATTAAACTTTGTGTGGGACTGAGTCAAATGCCTTGCTAAAGTCTAGGTAGGCCATGTCCACAGCCCTCCCTGATCTACTACTTTGGTCACCCAGTCAAAGAAATCTATTAAATTCATCTGGCATGACCTTCCTGCTGTGAATCCATGCTGTCTTGGGTCCCTGTGCCCTCTGGCCTCTAGGTACTGGACAATTCTTTCCTTCAGAAGTGATTCCATCATTTTCCCTATCACTGAGGTTAAACTAACTGGTCTGTAGTTTCCCGCTTCTGCCCTGCTCCCACTTTTGTGAAGAATCACATCTGCCCTCCTCCAGTCCTCAGGTACCACCTCATCCTCCCATGATTTGTTAAAGAGGGTAGTCAGTGGTGTCACTAGTTCTACCTCTTAGTTCTTTTAAATTCTGGGATGAATCCCATCAGGCCCCATTGCTTTGTCCACCTTCAGTTTTAGAGTTCTTTCAGAACCCTTTCTTCTGTAAATGGGCTGGTATCAACTTTGTATCCAGAGTGTTTCTATTGTTTGTTTTAGGTACTCCTCTTCATTTGTAAATACTGAGCAAAAATATTTGTTTAGTATCTCTGCCTTTCCACAGTCACCTCTGCCCACCCCTCCCTTTATTAAGTCTCACTATCCTCCCTTAGTCTTCCTTCACTCCCTGATGTACCTAAAAGGTTCTATCCCCTTCTTACTGAGTTGGCTATCTTTTCTTCAGTTCTGGCCTTTTCGTTCCGACTGCCTTCCCAGCTTCCTTTGCTTTAACTGATACATTTCTCTCGTCCTGCTCCTTCTGTGATTCCTTGTACTTTCTGAATGCTTTCTTTTCTTGAACCTTCACTGCCACCTCCTTTGAGAACCATAGTGGTTTCTACATCGTTTGTTTTGTTTATTTGCTTCACACAAAAGCTTGTTACTCTGTGATGGCAGTTTTATTATTCCCATTGTTCTTCCACCCCTCCTTCCTGCCCATTTGCTAGTGCATTCCTTAGGCACTCACCCATTTTGGCAAAGTCAGCCCTCCTGAAGTCCAGTACTTTTGCCTTTGTATGGCTTGACTCTATTGCTGTGTTTATTGTAAACCATACTGTTCAATGGTTGCTAGTTCCCAGATGGCTACCCACTTCTACATCTGTGATCCTCTCTCCATCTCCATTTGAGAGGACCAGGTCTAAGATTGCTCCCTCTGAGTGGGTTCCAATATTAGTTGTTAAGGCATGCCCCTGTAGGGCATCTAGAATAACCCCACTCTTAGAAGTGGCTGCTGCAACTGCACTCCAGTTAACATCTGGCATATTCAGATCACCCATCAGCAATATCTCCCCTTTATCTGCCATTCTAAGTATACTTTCTATCATTTCCTTATCCATTTCCTCCCCCTGAGAGGGGGGTCTGTATACAACCCCTGTGCGGATTGTGGTGCCATTGCCTGCCTCCAAATTGACCCACAGTGCTTCTTCTCCTCCCTGTTTACCCTTTTGTTCTGTTGCTTTGATTTCTTCTCTTATGTAGAGAGCTACTCCTCCTCCTCTTTTACCCTCACTGTCCCTCCTGTAGATAGTGTATATATATGTAGATAGTATGTTTACGTCCCAGTCATAGTTCTGTGTGTACCATGTTTCTGTGACTGCCATGATATCCAGATGTTCCTCCTCCATCAAGGCCACTAATTCAGGAAGCTTGTTACCCAGACTACGGGCACTGGTACTCATTGCTCTCCATTTTTTGATGGCGTTACCTTCTGTAGCAGCATCCCCCACTGACCTTTCTACCTTGGTCTTTTCTCTTTTAATACCCTGTTTTGTAGGGGAGGCTGGGATTTTCCTGCTGCTTATCAGTGTCTCCCCTTGACTAGTTTAAAAGCTTCCAATGAAGCATTTAAACTGATTGCCCAAAAGACTTGTTCCCTTCCTGGACAGATGCAGACCATCCTGCCAGTATAGGCTGGTGTCCCTCCAGGTGGAACCCCAGTCCCCAATGAAGCCAAACCTCTGTGCTCCACACCATTTTTTCAACCATTCGTTAAACTTCATGGTGCAAAGTACCCTCACCTCACCCATGCCACTGACAGTCAGCACCTCTGAGAAGGATATTGTGTGTGCTACTTGTCTTAAGCCCCTCCCCAACTCTACAAAGTCCTTCTGCACTGCTCTAATCTCATGATGAGCCAAGTCATTTGTCCCTAGGTGGACAATGATATCCAGCTCAGACTCCCGTGCAACTGTTCTTGTGATCCTAAGGATGCGCTTCCTGTCCCTTCAAGCCATGGCACCAGGCAGGCACCTTACTTCAGTTTTCCTACTCCCCCCAATTCTATCCCCTAATTGAGTCCCCACCAGTAGTGCTTCCTTTCCTGTGGTGCCCTCTGCCTCCTTCCTGAGGGCCTCCCTTGTGACAGTTATCTGTACCTCCTTAGTCTCCTCTGCGGGTGCATCCATAGGGGAACTATGCTCCCCCAGAATGGTGTATGGATTGTGGAGTGGGACAACTGACTGGGTGTGCCTCTGTTCCACCACCCTTACCCTCCCTGAGCCCACTGTGGTCCAACTGCTGTGCTTTCTTCGCAACCTCTGAGGTATTGGTGGTGGCTCTGGTGCTCCCTGGATGGGGGCAGTTCCCTTGCTACTGTCCAGTGCGGCCTGAAGATGGGCGACTTCCTCCCTCAGGGCAGATAGTTGTCTGTAAATAGGGCAGCATCTCAGCCTCCAGAAAGACTCCCGGAAGACTGCTGCCCCACAGCCATTACATTGTACTACTCCCCACATAACTGTCTACCATGTTTATTTTTTTTTTGTGTGTGTGTGTGTGATTAGTGTGTTATATAGAAATATATGTATTTATATAATGCGTATGCTTATATTGTCAGTGCAGTGTGCTAGAGAGGATATGACAGTGATATGCACCTTGTCCTCTTTAGGAAATGATGTCAGAACCCCAGGTATAAATGAACTATTTCCAGGGGTGGATGTGGTGAGGGGTGGGAAGGGTTTGGGCCTAAACTGTGCCCTCACAAAACAATCAGCTAAAAGCTCTGACCTACCTCACATGAGTGCCTTCCTGTCAGCAAGATGCCATACACAACAATTTGACAGAGAAAATACCCTGCTAATCAAACCGAGAAAAATCCAAACATCCAAGTCAGACACAGGTAAACCTCCCCAGCCCCAAAACAGCCTGGTGACTTGTGCTCTGAAAGCAGTCAGCCCCAAAACACGTCAGCTGTACAGAAGGGCAGACACAGAAAACAGTATTCAGCCTTTGTGGGTTTAAACTCTTCCTGCACTGAAAATCTTAACAATTGTAACAAAAGTAAAGCAAGCTCCACCTCCCTCTGTTAATTGAAAGACTGCCTTTCCTGATAATTCTAAGTTCCTTATTTTACCCTTCAGTTAGAAGTATCCTCCACCTGAAGAATATTAACTTTCCTAAGGAATCTGCTTCAAACCAAAGACAATTGTAAATTGTAAGGTTCGCCTCCCTCTGTTGTGAGCACAACTCGCTTTCTTGCAAATCTTAAGTCCAGTGTTGCAGCTTCCAGCCAGAGGTAGCTTCACCTGAAGACTATTAGGTGTACTTTTATCAAGGTCTGTAAGATTCTTCCAGAGCTATTGGCTGTTAAGTAGCTGTGATGTAAGCACTTACTGACACAGTCTGGCCTGGCCTTTTAAGGCTAGAAAGCTTTCCACTAGATGCATCTACACCATGAAATGGAAGAGATTTTCTGTCTGGGCCTCTGCAAAAGACTTAGACCCTTTTTCTTGCTCGGCCTCCCAGGTGTTAGAGTACCTTTTGCATCTTTCAGAGTTGGGCCTCAGTTACTCCTCACTGAAGGTCCATCTCTCTGCTGTGTTGGCCTACTGCCTTCCAGTGGAGGGCAAGACCCTAGCTCAGCTAGAGGTTTCTAAAACTTTTCTGAAGGGGATCCTATATATAACACCTCCATTCCAGAATCTTGTTCCTCCCTGGGATCTCAATTTTATATTGGAAAAGCTTACTTTTCTCCCTTTTGTACTGGCAGCAAGCTGTGATATGCATTTTTTAACACTGAAAATGCTCTTTTTAGTTATGATCACTTCATCTCGAAGAGTTTCAGAGCTTCAGGCTCTAGTTTGTTGAGAGCCTTATTTAATTTTCCACATAGATCGGGTGGTCCTGTGGACTAATCCTTCATTCCTCCTGAAAGTGGTTTCCGAACTGACTCTAAAACAGAATGTTGAATTGCTGGTGTTTTTCCCAGACCACTCAAACAGGGGGGAATATCTCCTGCACACTCTTGATGCACACAGGATTTTGAGGTACTATACCTCTTGAACTAAAAAGGTTCGAAAATCGAACCTGCTCTTTGTTGCCTTTGCCTCCCAGTGTCAGGGCAAGGCGATCACGAAACAGACTCTGTCTAGGTGGCTGGCTAACTGTATTCATTACAATTACCAGAAGTACGAAAAACCCCTTCTGGGGGCGGTCAAAGGCCACTCCACCAGAAGTGTGGCCACTTCTACTCCTTTTTTCAGGAATGTGTCCACTGCAGACATCTGTGCAGCGGCCACTTGGTCTTCTGTCCACACCTTCACTAAGCATTACAGTCAAGACATTGCCTCTAGACATTGAGCTGGCTTCAGCCTTGCAGTTTTGCAAGGTCTTCTGTCTTGAACAAACCCTTAGTTGGCAGACATCTTTTTCCTCCCAGAACCTCATCTCTGACTCCTTTCTTTCTGTTTGACCGCTTGGTATTCAGTCCTATATATGAAGACCTACTGCAGGAACCCTCTCGAAGTAAGATATTGCAGTTACATAAGAATTTACCGTAATAGTAGATCTTCGAGAGAGGTTCCTGCAGTAGGTCTAGTTTCCCACCCACCTTTCCCCCAGCTCCTGAGTTTTTACCTTGTTCCATGCCCAGGACTGTTTCTTCCAGGGCTCAGGGTAACAGGTGTCTATTATTCCTCTTTTCTGCTCTCTTTCTTTAGATCTCTGGTGGAAAAGAACTGTAGGGCAGGTGGGGGACCGCTCCTTTTATAGTCATGCTGACGTTGAGTCACCATGATGGAGCAGTCCCCACTGATGATTGCTAGCTACAAGCTTGCCAAGCGGTCCCAATGCCAAGGGGGACACAGTCCTATATGCAAAGACCTACTGCAGGAACCTCTCTCGAAGATCTACTGTTACGGTAAGTTCTTATGTAACTGCTATTTCAATGCTATCCAGCTTTACATGCCTTCTCCCAGTTTCAGCACATTCCTGTTTGATTTCAGTTTCAGCACATTCATCTTTCATTTCCCTTTTGATATTGCTGGGAGGTTGACCACCTGGAAAACTTTGATCTACCCGTTGATTGACTGTGGCATTTCCAAACAGACTAAAATTCATTTCCATTGCAGAAATTCTGTTTGGTTTCCTGCTTACAGATGTGTAAATTCTCTGTTGCTCTCAGTCGCTTCACTTTTTCATCTAACCACGCTTAGGGAATTCCTCTGCTGACTGTGTCTTCTGGAGGGATACTGTTGAAGGGACATTGCAAAAGGGATTTTGCTCAATGAAGTAGTTCTGGTACAGTAACTGTTCATCAAAAAGGGGATTTACCTGAAGGAGAGGCAGCTCTGGGGCTCGTAGGGGGATAAACAAATAATGCAAAAAAAAAAGGAATTTAATCAACGGTCACCTGATGCTCTTTGACCAATCGGGTTGTATCCTTTTTCCAACCCATGTTATAGCTTGATTTAATTGATGGTTTGAAGTAAAATAATCACAGTTCCAAAATGCTCAGGCTTGTAACTGTGGCTGCTCCATAGAGTGTGGGGGGCACCAATTGATTTATTTCAGTAGCACAGATCGGTGGCCAAGGCTGCGGTACATCACTGTCTTTGAGGCACAGGTCAGGAAGCATAGGAAGACCAGGAGCAGTTGTAAAATTCGCAGGTAACCTTTTATGATTATCAGTAACAGTAAAATAAAAACTAAAAATTGTTCAGTAGAACTATTTACAAAGGCAGAACAAACAGAGAAAACAAAGTCCTTCATTTGATGGTTTCTTTTCAAATTCCAAATCTCAGCCTCTGTCTCTCTCTCCAGCAAAAATATTGCTGCTCTTTTTATAAGTCTTTGCCTGGGAACTCATTAGGAGACATCCTGTTTTTCTCAAAATGTTCTTGTCAGTTTCTTTGCAGGTGCAACAAATTGAACAGTGTCACAAGCTGGCCCCCTGCTGACAGCTCTGCAGAAAGTTTGTTCTGCATGGCAAATTTAACCTCTTGAGTTCCAAACAGCTTTTTGCAATCTTTTCAACAATATAACTATATACATTTTATCCCAATGGATCCCAGTTTCACATAAAGATTCACATACATTTTTATAACTGCAGATATGCAAGGGGGAAGAAAAGACAAAAAACAGAAAGTGAAAACAGAGAGAGCGAGAGTCGGAGAATCGCGAAACCATCAGAGTGATCAGTTCCTAGGTCTCATGAGAACATTTGGTTGTGCAACCAGACAGACAAGAGACAGAAAAGGAGAGAACAGATCCTTGCATTTTAAACTCATTCTGCATAGCAAATGGGACAGGGCCTTATTCAATCCTGTCACAATCACTTGGTACTGGGACATGCCAATCCCTAAGGCAGACCTCTGAGGAGCAAGCAAGCTCCGATAAATGTGCTAACAGCAACTCAGATAAAATCTCCACCCACTATTACTGCTAACTCCCAGACCCACTTTTCTTTGAGGGGACTCTCTTTGCTCTTGACAGGCATTTTCAACCTTCTCACAATGTGACTATGGAACTCTTTTCACCTCCCGCTGCATGACAGTGTGAGCACCCTGTGATGCAGGTCCAACTAGGACACCTCTGCACCCAGCGGTCCCACACTCTCTACTGCAGTGTGGAGTTATACTCTGGGCCCTCTCCTACTGGCTCAGATTACTTCATACCCTCTGGTGGACACAGCAGTGGGCAGCAGGGATCGAGCTGTCACCCCAGACTCCACAGGTCAGTCTCTCACATCTGGCCTGAATCCCAGGCCATGGCAACCACCAGAACTCACAACCCAAACTGGGCTCCCATGCCTGCCTGCCCCAGTGCTGAGGCTCAGGGTGCAGGCCTACCACTACAGGCATCGGCTCCTACTCCACAACATGAGAATTCTGGAGGCAGCAATGGGGTGTGGACAGCACCCTGATTTCTCTGACCCTCATTCTTCCCACAAGGGACTCAATTTCATGGGGGTCCAGGGTGCAATCACCCCAACCCTGCCTCGGACCTCCCACGGGGGGACCCTACACTCTGGCCTTCAGCTCTCCCTCTCAAACTCCACTCTGAACTCCAACTCAAATCACCCTTAAGCTGCCAGAACTCCTCCCTTTATACAGGGTCCAGGTCCCCACCCTATGGGTCCTGGCACCCCATCTCTATGCTACTACATTGTGGACCTTGTAGTAAGCCCATGGGGAGCTTACATATGACAGACTTAGAGCTGGATGTCTTTTATTTTAGGTGGTGTGTGCTTAACCTTACCAAATGTTATGCTGTTTTACACTTGAAAACTTTTATCTTATTACGTTGTATACCTTATTCTTCCCTATATTCTACTGTTGTTAATGTAACCCCCCTACAAATGGGGGGTTCCTAAAAGCCTTCCCGGAGCTGCTTAGGAGCTCCTTGCCTAACTGGTGGTCGGTGCAATGCCGCCAAAATGTGGCCGATGTGAGTATTTTTAAAGCTTCCAGTACTGTCCCTTTACAAGCTGCCTGCTCACAGGCTTCCATGGTTTGTACAGGGGGGACCGGGGATTCCTTACTTGATTCTCACCTGAGCTGTGGGGAAATTGCTCCCATTTTGTAGTCGCTGCAAGTGAAAAAGGGAGACTGGCGAATAGATGTAGCTGTTTGGCTATAATCGTTTAGAGTATTAGTGAAATTACAGTTTGTCTAACCTGCTTCCTTGGCAGCTGGGACTTTGTGTGCTTGGCCCCTCCATTTTGAACCTGAACTATTGAACTGGGCCAATGATAAATGAGGGGTATCAAAAATGGAGATCTGTTGAGCCAACCAGGATCGGGACTCATTTTGGAGCTGGCTGGCCATAGGGGATACAGTTAGTAATTCTGGGATATGGAGTTCTGGACTTCAATGCCTTTTTGCACCAATGGGGGAACGAAACAAGTGACTGGCATCTGCAGCCCACCAATGGGATCGGGTGGCACCCGAACTGAAGGTCCTTGCCCAAACTGCCATGGGGCAGAGTCATTGTGGTGATGAGCGAGGAAGGAGCTTTGGGCTCCTGCGTTGTTGAGCTTTTGCGTGGGAAGCGTGTGTGGAAGGCCAGATTTTGGCGGAGTGAACGCCAGCAAGTATCAGACTAAATCTGCTGGGCAGCGGTCGGAGGAGGCTATGCAAAAGTGCAGCTACCTACTAGGCATCACCCTGTAGAGGACTGGAGAGTCTGCTTCAATCGCGCTCGGTCTGTCAGGACAAGTGAAGCTGCGTCGTTGGGGCCTGGTTTTCTGTATGAAAGCAATCAGGATTATACAGCAGCTGCCTGGTATGGTACCCCTCTGCTCTTCATATAAATGTGTGGAGAAGTGTTGAATTCCTTTGCTGCTGGAGTTGTGAGTACTAACTCAGGGTAGCTCCCTGTCAGATGTTCATAGTGAGGGCAAGATTTGTCTGGCTACGTTACTGGCTACACGAGCTGAGCCTGCTGGCTCTACTTAATCCTCTTAGGAATCAAATGCTTGTTTTCTGCATCAGGACCCCAACCAGCTGCATCGAGAGGCTAGCTTTCTATTGCCTGGGTACCCAGAGACAGTGACTTATAGGTTAGGCCTGTGCACAGTGCTCTAGATGTATACATACATATATATATATATTTTAGAGTGGTAAGCTAATTAACCTGATTTCCCCGGTCCTTGTTATCTCCCCCTAAAATAAATCAGATTGGTTGTTTTGCAAAGGTATACTGACTGATCTATGTGTCTATGTTGAACTACTGTACAGGTGGTCATTGTCTAACTGCATCTTACTTTACAGGGGGTTCTGAGGGCCAAGCTGGCTGAACCAATTCTGGGGGTAAGAGAATATTGCAAGGGTACTGTGATTAACTTGTGTGGGCCACTAGTGGGAAGAAAGGGGGGTTGCAGTGACCCAGAGGGCTGTGACCAGGTCACCTTTGACTGTTCCAACCCCGACCTCTGGGTGGAGGCACCCGCCATTGGATCCAGGCCCCTCAACCTGTTTTCAACTGAGCAGGCAGGGGTAGTAGCCCTTAGGATAGCACCCCCTGGGGGTTACATTTTGGAGGCATCGCTGGGATTAGCGTCCCCTAGTGGCTGAGTAGACGAAGTATCTCAACATGACCAAACTAAAGGAAAAACTGGAGGAGGATATCATGGCTAAGATTAAGTTGGACCCCGTTAAGACAATGGTGCACAAACTGATGGGCTGGGGTGAAGCGGAAGAGTTGGATTCCCAGAAAATTGTATTACTACTGGATGTACCTCTGGGGACTAAGAACGTTGACCTTGTTTCTGCAGTAGAACGGGTTAAATGTTTAGGCAAGGTAGAGGTGAAGGGGCATATGACTGATCTACTTGACCAGACCTTGCAAGTATTACTCTTATGTAGTATAGTTATAGACCTCGAGAGGGTACCCCCCAGTGATTTACCCAGAAGGTGCCCCACAGGGGTGGAGGGTCATTCACATCTGGAGTGGGTCAGTCACCCCAGGGGGGTTCCCCAAGACTAACAGCTTTAAAGATAAACTGCTTAAATTGCTAGCTGTGGAAGGGAGGACTACCCAGGAGTTACTGCAGGCATTGGACCGTTCTCGTGACCCCACCCCCAAACCTCCCCAGGTACCTCTCCTGGGCCCCCCAAGAGTTCTATTCTGGCTTCCCCTCCCTTAGTTGTCCCCCTATACAGCTAGACTCCTATCATAGACTAAAACTTTTTTCGGGTACTGTGCCTGTACCCCCGGGGGAAGATGATTTAGAGGCTTGGATGGACTATGCTACCCCTGTAGTCCAGGAGCGGCAGTGCTCTGAGGGGGAGAAATGAAAGAGACTGATGGAGAGCCTGAGGGGCCCAGCTTTGGAGGCCATTCATTTCTTGCACGCTACTAGTCCCAAAGCCACTGCAGTAGAGTACCTTTCTGCCTTAGAGGGTGTGCTTGGGAGTACAGAAACCGGGGAAGACTTATTATGAAAGTTCAAGACCACCAAACAATGGAGGAATGAGAAATTGTCAGCCTTTGTCACCAGGGTGGAAAGGGCATTGCAAAAACCTTATCGAAAAGGGGGGGTAACTGCCATAGCCTTGAACCAGGTCCGTCTGGATCATATTTTGAAATCTGCTAGGTTTTCTAGTGTGTTATTGTTAAAATTTAAGTTACATGACCGACAGGCTGCCCCTCCAGAATACTGTCAATTGATAAGGGAGATTCGAGAAGTAGAGACTGATGAAGAGGAGTGGGAACCCTATGTGGGAGTTGTGAATCTATGTCAGTCCCTGAATCCAGTGAACCAGATGAGACCCACCCCTCGAGGGGGTTTGATGCTTCTCCTGTACCCCTAGATGCCCAAGGAGGAGTGGGGGTGCATGCTGTTTCCTCTGACCCCCGGGAAGAAAGTGATTTGAGGGCCAAGATTAGAGATTTATGAGAACTGGTGAGGGACTTAAAGCAAACTGCTGCCCACCCTGTTAAGTTTGGGGAACCTGAGTTATCTAGAAATAAACACCCTAGCCAAGAGGAGCCATCCAGAACCCATGACGCTCCCCAGCAGGCGAGATATCTCTCTCCCAACAAAGATACCTGAGATACTAAGTTCTGTCACTGTTGTGGGAAGGATGGACACTTTTAGGCTGAGTGCCGGTTACCAGAGAATTTAAGGAGGGTCAACAGCAGGCTAGTCACCTGGCATCGCAAGGTCCATACCAGGCCTCTGGGAGGGCCTTCTAGGAAGAGTTTTGCGACCAGGGCCAATGCCCAAGCAACCTCCAAGCCCCCAACCCCTGAATGGTCTGATGTGGTGGGGCCCTCAATGGAGATCACCGTAAGAGTGAATGGAGTGCCCGCCCAGGCTGTGTTGGACAGTGGCTCTCAAGTGACAATTATGTTCCAAGACTGGTATCAGAAACACTTGCCTGAGGTGCCTCTGCAGCCTTTGGATGGACTACATGTTTGGGGGCTGAGTGATAAGGCCTACCCTTATTCTGGGTATATCCAGATCTGGTTGTCTTTTCCTACTTCTGTGGCTGGGGTAGCTGAACAAATGGAAACCTTGGCCCTAGTGTGTCCCCCTACTGGATTGTATGATGGGGTGCCCTTGTTAATTGGAACAAATGCTCACATGTTTGGTCATTTGGCACAGTTGTGCTCTGAAAAACAGATGTCCAGGACTGGGCGAGCTCTCAGAATACCTGCCCTAATTCAGAAGGCCTATGAGACTCAGAGAAAGGCTGGCCAGGCTGAACCCGGAGGCCCAGTGGGTGTCGTCTGGAAGAAGGATCCAGAACCATTGCTATTAGCCCCAAATGCCCAGTGTGTTTTGCAGGGGGAAGTCTGGATTAAAAAAGATGTTAAGAATAAGATATTGATGCTGGATGCACCCGGTGAGGGGAAGTTGCCAGAGGGGTTGTTGGTTAAACCCAGTATCTTACCTGCTAGAGCCCATGCCTTTGCCCGGAGAGTAATGGTTCAAGTGCATAATGTATCTGATCGAGAGATTCAAGTGAGACAGGGTTGCACCCTGGCCACGGTGCACTGCGCTGATACTGCTGTTCTGCCCCATAACAAGACTCCCAGAAGAGGTGACCGGGTGACACCTGAGCTGTTTGATTTTGGTGATTCCCCACTACCCGCAGAATGGAAGAAAAGGATCAGTGAAAGGCTCGCCCAAAGGGAACAGGTGTTCCCCTTGAAGGAATGGGATGTAGGGTGTGTGCAAGGGGCTGAGCATCACATCCGGCTACAGGATGAGCGACCTTTCCGTGAGCGTTCTCGGCGCCTAGCCCTTGCTGATATAGATGATGTAAGGTGAGACCTGCAGGAGATGCTTGCAGCTGGGGTGATACAAGAATCCAGGAGCCCCTTCGCATCACCTATTGTGATAGTGAGAAAAAAGAATGGAGCTGTCCGGATGTGTGTGGATTACTGTACTCTAAACCGGCGGACCGTACCAGACCAGTACACCATGCCCCGCATTCAGGATGCCTTGGACTGTCTAAATGGAAGTAAATGGTTCTCTGTGTTAGATCTTCACAGTGGGTACTACCAGATTCCGATGGCTCTGGAGGATCGAGAAAAGATTGCTTTTATTTGCCCTCTAGGCTTCTACGAGTTTATGCAGATGCCCCAAGGAATCTCAGGTGCCCCTGCTACTTTCCAGCGTTTGATGAAGCATGCTGTAGGGGGCATGAATTTGCTCGAATGTCTGGTTTACCTAGATGATGTCATAGTGTTTGGAAGCTGCTTGGAAGAACATGAAAGTCGGTTGTTCAAAGTCCTGGATCGACTGGAAGACTTTGGTCTCAAATTATCTATAGATAAGTGCCAACTCTTTCAAACCTCTGTAAAATATGTGGGGCACATAGTATCCACTGAAGGCATAGAGAGTGACCCCAGCAAAGTAGAAGCTTTGACCACTTGGCCCCAACCAAAAAACTTGAAGGAGCTGCAGCGGTTCCTGGGGTTTTGAGGGTATTACAGATGATTTATTAAAGACTACTCTTGGGTGATCCATCCTCTGCTTAACCTTACGCAAGGGTATCCCCCAACCCATAAAAAGTATAAGAAAACTGTACAATCTGGTACTGAAAAAAATTATTTCCGCCCAAATGGTGTGTTTGGCACCCGCTGGACTGCTGATTGTGAGGAAGCTTTCCATGACATTATATATCAGCTTACTCATGCCATAATACTGGCCTATGCTGACCCTGCCAAACTATATGTTCTTCATACTGATGCCAGTCTGCAAGGGTTGGGGGCCGTACTGTATCAAAAACACCCAAACGGTCTAAGACCTGTAGCTTTTGCCAGCAGAAGTTTGACTCCTTCAAAAAAGAACTACCCTGTGCACAAACTAGAGTTCCTGGCCCTGAAGTGGGACATTGTTGATCAATTTCATGACTACTTGTATGGTGCTAACATATTGGTGAAGACTGATAACAACCCCCAGACCTATGTGCAGACTTCAGCTAAGCTGGATGCCACGGGCCATAGGTGGCTCTCCGCGTTGTCAACCTACAACTACGCTGTTGAATATAGAACAGGTCTGAACCATATAGATGCTGATGCGCTCTCCTGGAGGCCCGTGTTCCGAGTTGATTGGGTCCGGTTATCAGAACCTGACATCAGAGCCCTTTGCCAAAAATTTGACAGAGAGGAACAGGTGTCTCCTGATGCTGTGGACTGCATGGTGGACTGCTTGGTGCCATCTGAGAACTGTTTACCTGCTGCTTACTGTCATTTCTCTGCATTAGACACTAGTGTGCTGCCACAATTCAATAATAATAGTCTCCAACAGGCTCAATCCTGAGATCGCATGATAAACCATGTTTTGGAAGCTTTGCAAGGAGGGAGAGATGTGTCAAAATTGCGTTCCTCTGACCTGAGAACTGCGCTGTTGTAGAAAGAAGGACCAAAGTTGAAACTAATTAATAGACTGTTGTACAGGGAGACCGTGGGTGAAGAGGGGTGAGTAGTCAAACAACAACTGGTGTTGCCCACTGTTTTTAGAGAACTGGTGTTAAGGTCCCTGCATAATCACAGGGGACATCTCGGCATAGACCGAACCCTTGACTTAGTGCATTCCCGATTTTATTGGCCAAAAATGAGTGCTGATGTGGAGCAGTATATCAGGACCTGTGGCCGATGCTTACAAAGAAAGGCCCTGCCTCAGAGGGCTGCCCCCCTGGTCAGCATCACTACTAGTGCCCCTATGGAACTGGTTTGTATTGATTTCCTGAGTCTAGAACCAGATCTGAAGAACATCAGCAATATATTGGTAGTTACTGATCATTTTACCCGGTATGCGCAGGCTTTTCCTATTAAAGATCAGAAAGCAACCACGGTGGCCAAGGTGCTTGTTGAGAATTTCTTTGTTCACTATGGGACCCCCCAGCAAATTCATTCCGATCAGGGGAGAGATTTTGAAAGCCACCTGATTAAACAAATGCTATCCTTGTGGGGGTACAGAAGTCAAGAACCACCCCGTACCATCCTCAGGGCGATCCCCAACCTGAAAGCTTCAACCGCACTTTGCTTGATATGTTGGGCACACTGCACCCTAAAGACAAGCCTAGATGGAGCCAGCAGATCAGCACCTTGGTACATGCATATAACTGCACCAAAAGTGATGCCACTGGATTTTCCCCATATAGACTGATATTTGGAAGGGAAGCCAGGTTGCCAGTAGATGTTTGTTTCGGAGTTTCTCCTGATGGGGTTCAGGCGACTAATCATCTACAGTATGTGCAAAAGTTAAAGGCCCAACTCAATCATGCCTACCAACTAGCCCAGACCATGGCTGCTAAGCAAAACCTGGCCAATAAGGAAAGGTATGATAAGAAAGTGAAAGCAATGGAACTGAGAGAAGGGGATAGAGTGCTATTGAGGAATTTGGGACTGCATGGCAAACATAAGATCGCTGACAGATGGCATCATCTCCCTCATATTTCACTGTTCGCTGATGACACAAAGCTCTGTAACAGAGTAGACACACCAGAGGGTGTAGACAGAATGAGAAGGGACCTGCAGAAACTTGAAGAATGGTCAGGGTTTGCAGTTGAAATTCAATGCAAAGTGCAAGATAATGCATATAGGGCACAAAAACCCTGGCACAATATATCAGTTGGGGGTGAGGATATAGCATGCACCAAGCAGGAAAGGATCTTGGGGTTATCATCTCTGATAACCTCAAGGTAGGGAAACAGTGTGACAAGGCAGCAGGTAAAGCAAATAGGATGCTGGGATGTATAGGCAGGGCATCACCAGCAGGAAAAGGAGGTCATAATTCCACTATACAAGACACTAGTGAGGCCCCACCTGGAGTACAGTGTACAGTTCTGGAGACCATACCTACGTAAGGACATAGACAGGGTAGAGAAGGTTCAGAGGAGGGCAACAAAGATGGTGCATGGATTGCATCACAAGTCCTATGAAGACAGGTTGAAGGAACTGAACATGTACTCCTGGAGGAGAGGAGGAGAGAGGGATATGATAGAGACATACAAGTATCTCACAGGGAGGAACAGGGTGCAGGAATACACTATTTTTAGCGAAAAGATGTTCCAGTACTAGAGGGCATGGAATGAAGTTGGAGGAGGACGATTCAGAGGAAACATGAGGAAGAATTTCTTCACAGAACGGTGGTGGACAAGTGGAACACCCTGCCAGAGGAAGTGGTGGGGGCTGAAACAATCACGGGATTTAAGAATGCATGGGATAGACATAAAGGAATTCTGGAGGTCAGGGGTAAGGGGCGACAGACTTCTAGGAAAACATAAACTGAACTTACAAGCTCAAATTGGCAGACTGGGTGGGCCATAGGCCCTTATCTGCCGACACTGTCTATGTATCTATGTATCTATGTTGTGGGAAAACTGGAGATTTACCTGTATATAAAGTGCGGCCTGAAAACAATTCAAAAGATGTGAAAACTATACACAGAAATCACCTGCTGCCAATTGGACAAATTTTGATAGAAGCTGAACCTCCCCATGTCCCCCCCACCTTGGGCCTATAACTAGAGCTGCTGCCAAGAAGAAATCAAGATTGGTCGACTCCTCAGAAATCCAACTAAAGAGGCCTTCTCCATGCCCCCCCGATGAAGTTGATAAACAGTTTGTGTCTGAGGACAGTGAGGAAAATATTGAGCATTACCCCTCTTATGAACTAAACCAACTGTTTAGGGGCAATCCCCTAATTAACTCTGGGGACAAAGTTGGGCTTCCTGGACTGTCTGAGCTCCCAGCTTTGTCTCTGAAGCCCATGTTCCAAGAGGATGAAGTGAGTGCCACCAAAGACAAAGAGGTGGGATCCTTGAGTCTTGCTGAACTGTCTGGCCTGGCTGAGCTATCTGACTTTTCAGAAGAAGGAAGTGATGTGAGAGAGCCAGCTACTGATATGCCACAGCAAGAAGAATACTTTGAGTGCCATGATAGCACCCTGGTAGTGGCAGAAATGTCCCTAGCTGAACCAAGCAGTGGGGGTCCTGACATAGAGGGTCCTGTTCCCGAAAGTACTATGGGCCCTGGGTTCCCTTCTCTTATGGAGGTTGCCACTACTAACCTAAGTGAGGCTGAAATGGAATCGGGCCTGCAGCAGGTTTTTCTGAGACCCCTAGATGCACTGGCCAAGAAGTACGGCCTGTAGTAAGATTAAGCTATGAATCCCTGGGCCAGCCTGTGGATCTGCCTCTGAATGTGGTCCATAAAGGGGTGTACGTGTCCCCAAGCTCCTTGCCCAAACTAGCTCTGGGAAATTATGCCAAACTGTTAGTATTAGCCTCTGAGTATAGTACTACTGCCCCAGTTAGCCCTCAGGTAGCTGATAGGGAAGGGCTCCCTCTATCCAAGTGTCATGGGCAGGAGGTAATGACCTGAGTTATAAACGAAAAAGGTTGTCTGCATGTGTAATGTTGTATAAACAATTGTAACCTGTATTACAATACCAATGTATGTAACCAAAAGTCTGATGTTCTGTCAGTGTAAACTGTTTGCCTTAAAGTAATTTAAGGGTAACTACTTGACGTGGATGCCAAGTTCTTTCCAGGCCAGGAAGGGTGTAACCCCCTTACAAATGGGGGATTCCTTAAAGCCTTCCCGTAGCTGCTTAGGAGCTCCTTTCCTAACTGGTGTTCGGTGCAATGCCGCCAAAATGCGGCCGCTGTGAGTGTTTTTAAAGCTTCCAGTACTGTCCCTTTAAGAGCTGCCTGCTCCGCAGGCTTCCGCGGTGGTTTCAGCAGGGGAACTGGGGTTTCACTCAATCCCAGCCTGAGTTGTGGGGAAATCGCCCCATTTCCGTAGAAGTCGCTGCAAGTGAAAAAGGGAGCCTAGCTGAATAGATGTAGCTGTTTGGCTATAATCATTTAGAGTAATAGTGAAATTACAGTTTGTCTAACCTGCTTCCTTTGCAGCTGGGACTTTGTGCGCTTTGCCCTCTCATTTTGGACTTGGACTATTGAACTGGGCCAATGGTAAATGAGGGGTAACAAAAATGGAGATGTGTTGAGCCAACCAGGATTGGGACTCATTTTGGAGCCGGCTGGCCATAGGGGATACAGTTAGTAATTCTGGGATATGGAGTTCTGGACTTCAGCACCTTTTTGCACCAATGGGGGACCGAAACAAGTGACTGGCATCTGCAGCCCACCAATGGGATCGGGTGGCACCCGAACTGAAGGTCCTTGCCCAAACTGCTATGGGGCAGAGTTGTTGTTGTGGTGGTCAGCGAGGAAGGAGCTCTGGGTTCTTGTGTTGTTGAGCTTTCGCGCAGAAAGCGCGTGTGGAAGACCAGATTTTGGCAGAGTGAACGCCAGCAAGTATCGGACTAAATCCGCTGGGTAGTGGTTGGAGAAGGCTGTGCAAAAGTGCAGCTACCTACCTCCCTGTAGTGGACTGGAGAGTCTGCTTCAATCATTCTTGGTCTGTCAGGACAAGTGAAGCTGCGTCGTTGGGGCCCGGTGTTCTGTGTGAAAGCAATCGGGATTATACAGCAGCTGCCTGATACGGTACCCCTCTGCTCTTCATATAAATGTGTGGAGAAGTGTTGAATTCCAGGCTCAGTCCTGCGAGTGGTGTGAGAGTGATCTTGCTGCTGGAGTTGTGAGTACTAACTCAGGGTAGCTCCCTGTCAGATGTTCATAGTGAGGGCAAGATTTGTCTGGCTATGTTACTGGCTACACTAGCTGAGCCTGCTGGTTCTACTTAATCCTCTTAGGAATCAAATGCTTGTTTTCTGCGTCAGAGCCCCAACCAGCTGCATCGAGAGGCTAGCCTTCTAGTGCCTGGGTACCCAGAGACAGTGACTTATAGGTTAGGCCTGTGCACGGTGCCCTAGATGTATACATGTATATATATATATATATATATATATATATATATTTTAGAGTGGTAAGCTAATTAACCTGATTTCCCCCGATCCTTGTTATCTCCCCCTAAAATAAATCAGATTGATTGTTTTACAAAGGTATACTGACCGATCTGTGTGTCTATGTTGAACTACTGTACAGGTGGTCATTGTCTAACTGCATCTTACTTTACAGGGGGTTCTCAGGGCCAAGCTGACTGAACCAATTCTGGGGGTAAGAGAATATTGCAAGGGTACTGTGATTGACTTGTGTGGGCCACTAGGGGGAAGAAAGGGGGTTGCAGTGACCCAGAGGGCTGTGACCAGGTCGCCTTTGACTGTTCCAACCCCGACCTCTGGGTGGAGGCACCCGCCATTGGATCCAGGCCCCTCAACCTGTTATCAACTGAGCAGGCAGGGGTAGTAGCCCTTAGGATAGCGCCCCCTGGGGGTTACATTAACATTGTAACTACTACCAGGTCCATCTTGAAAATGAATTCTTCTCAACAATGTTTCACCTGGCTAAATAAAGATTGACTGATTGACTGATTGACTTCAGTATGTATTACAATGGGGGGTGCAGTCATTCCCTTCACTGCCCCCTTGATCCACCACAGATCTGCAATTACATGGTAAGTACCATTTTTGCAAGTTTGATGAAGTGTTGTTATAAATGTAATGTTATTTTCACCAAGTATTGGCTGTACTATGGCTCCATTTGATTATATTGAGTACATACAATCATTAGTGGTAGCCCTTGGAATAGATGTTGCAAGCAGGAATGTGTAACGTCGTTCCTATACTGATTTGATATGGATATTAATAGTGATTGACTACTGCCATTCCCTGTACTGCTGGTTGTATGCAGTTTTTGAATATTTGGATTTGTGTCTGTAAATGGACTTAAAAAAGTAAGAACATTAACCATGTTTATCAAGGCTTTCCTGGACCTGAGTGCTTCTCTTCTGTGTAAGTTTGCAAGTACGCTGCTCGGGGCTAGTCTTTTTCATTGGTCTACTGGGGGGAGGAGAAGCTTAGGGTTGTGTGATAGGGTTGTGTTCCACTATATGTTGAAGCCTGTCTGATATATACTTCTTCTGGGAGGGGGATCACTCTCACGTAGACATAAGCAATTGAAATGTAAAATGGGGAAGTGTTGTTAACTGTTTTGTAATCTGGGAAAAGGTGTAAATGGGCTATAAGGATCAATTGTAAACAAGGGACAATAAGGAACTTTGTTAAAGGTTTTGTTAAGGTTTTTCTGAAATGTTTGTTTTGTTATATTTGATTTTCTAAAACCTTTGTTGTTTTATGTTTACATTGTTCTATTACGGTTTTGGAATCTGGGCTGTTGGGATCAATTGTAAACAAGGTGACAATTAAGGAACATTTGTTAATGGTTTTGTTAAGGTTCTGCAATCTGTGATAAGGTAAAAATGGACTGTTTTCCTTAAATTGTGGGATGTGAACATGCTCTATAGCTGGCCTGCTGCTGCAGTCTGGTGCACTAACCTTTAGGCCAACACTGCCTTCTAATGTTGCATGTGATTTATACCAGTAGCTCAGACAGATGAAACAAGCCGTGCTCCCTCTACTGGTAGCCTCTCTGCTATGCACTCTGCTACTTGTTGATCTCAGCACAACAGTACTTGCTATAGAACAAGAACACCTTTCCTCTTACACACCTGCCTTCCGACCAGATACCCTGCCCCCCATAGCAATCTTATTGGAACTCACTCACGGTCTCCCTATTCTATGTGTTCCTCTCTAACCTTACATCACCAACTCGGCTTCTTCTTGTACCCCTCTCACCAATTCCTCCTCTCTGCCCTGCCCCTACAGTCCGGTCATTTCTCTGCTGCTGCTAGCAGGAGATGTCAAACGAACCTGGGACATACAAATATTCCTACTGCTTACTCCAAATACACATGGACTAACTCCCCAGTTCTGAAAAACTCCCATATAAATGTATGCAGCCTCCTGTCTAAATTTACTGACCTGGAAGCCTGGATAGCACTCTACAAGAATCATGTCCTAGGACTCGACGAAACATGACTAAAGCCACATATCCCCGACACAACTTTCCACCTTCCGGGCTACTCCTTGCTATGCCAGGATAGACTGGGCAAAAAGAAGGGAGGTGGAGTGGCACTCTATTTCGAGAACCCCTTCCTGCCTCTTCTGTCCTAAACTCTGTCCCTACCTCCTCCAGCAAATGGCTCATAGCTGAGCTGACCCTGGGCTCTGCAAAAAGAATCTATGTGGGTTACAGCTGCAACCCCCCCCAGCAGGGGGCACTCCAGGTCTTAGTAACCACCTGGCAGGTCTGGGTAACCAACCCCCCCCCCCAGGTTACTATTCTTCTTGGAGATTTTAATCTTAATTGGTTAAGTGCCCTAGAAACCGATTACTCAAACCTATTAAAACAGCACAATTTGGTCCAAGTCATCTCTGTCTCTACCAGGCTCAACTCTTGCATGCAAACCCACTCTCTTCTAGACTGGGTGATCGCTAACAGAAAGTACAAGGTACTCCAGGCAGGAACCCTGTCCGACTCCATCAGTGATCACTCCGCCACGTATATCGTTTGGTTCACCAAGACCAAATGCCCCCGGGACACGTATCCTTCTGAAATTTTAACTGCCCCAACACCTCTACCCTCCTTGATGATGTAAGGGCTGTAAACTGGGTAGCTATTTACTCCCTTTCGGATGTGACTGCTGCAGTGGGCTACTTCATGAATGCCCTCCTTTGAATCCAAGATCAATACTTCCCTCTCACTACCAGGAGAGTGAGGTGTGGTTGTACTCAATGGGTCTTGAAAGAACTTCTGGCCATGATGAAGGATAAGGACAAAAAGTGGGCTGCCTACAAAAAAGGCCCCTCCTCTGCTCTCTGGAATGAATACAGGTGACTGCAAAACAGGTGCAAGCAAACTGCCCAGTTCCTGAAGCTTAACTTCCTCTGCAACCAGCAGAGGGATAACCTCAGGGATCCCCACCACTTCTGGGACACTTCAGGTTCCCTGCTTAGCCCTCGTACTCGCAACTCCACCATCCATCTAAACTCCCCCTCTGGTACTCTGACTGATCCTGCAGCGGTCACCCAAGCTTTCAACAAAAGGTTTAAGGATCTATTTGCACACCTAAGTAAACTACTTACCCAGCTACCCACCTGTCCTGTACCTGGCCCTAGCAACCAGTCCTCTTCCTTCTCCTCTCCTACTACCCCCCTCCTTTCTACTTTAGAGCCATCTCTATCAAGGACACCTCCAAACTCCTTAAGGGTCTCCCAACTGAGGTAACCCTGGTAGTAGCCTAGGGAGAAGACTTGGTTTGCTGGCCAAGGCACCTAGCTTCACCTGAGCTCTTTCCTTCTAAGACTGCTTGAAAGGTAGAGTAGAGAAACTTACCAGAGCAAGGGAAAAGGATTATGACTTATTTTGGCTAAACAGATTTACTGTGTGGTGTCGTTTTTAATTTTTACTCACAGGGATTGCTACTGTTTGTTGCTAACATTTCATTGCTTTATTTTTCCCTGTAGCAAAGTGTTTCTTACAGCGTATATCTTCTCTGAAATTATTACAGGTGGTGCTTTACAGGTTTTACAGTTTTATCTAACATTAGGATAAGCTTTCAGGGTTACTGCATTTGTTGTTGACTGATTGTTTCTGCTCTTACCTCCTTGTTCTTTCGTCCGTGGTTCTTCTTTTTCGGCAGGGGAAGGGCCCAGCCACCCACCCCCATCCCCAACCACCCCACACTACACTCCTTTTATAGGGTACCACAGTTGTGACATTTCCTGTGGCAGAGCAGGAAGGGGTGGATCAGTGGGGCCTCCACAAGGTGAGCTCATTTACAGAGGCACTAGTAATTTAACTTGTTATAACAAGTTAAACAAAACACAATCAAACCATTACTTGCATTTTTTCCTTTTTTTTTCCTTCTAATTACTCTGACTAGGTTATAAACCCAGCAACTTATCTGGAATGGATATCATTAACTGCAGGTACTGTGGAACAATTTTCAGAAGGACAGTCTTACAGGATTTAGGACACTGTCCTACATGCTGGGCCTTTGGAGATCTTAGGGCTCAGCTCCGGGCAGCATGGGCAGAGATTGCACACCTCAAATTTCATGTTCAAGAGGAAATACATTATAAGAACCACCTGCCATTTCCCCAGCATCCAACAGAAAAACCTTGACCGCAGAGGGTAGTTGGTCCAGGAGGTTGGCAGGTGGTTAGGAGGGGCAAATCAGGTGCCCCATCACTCTCTGCTCTCCAACATATTACCTCAAAAACATATAAACACTACAAACAGGTATTTGCCTCTATCTCGAAATCAAACAAAGAGGCAGAAGACACTGCAGAGCAGGACACTGCAGCACAGGAGCCAGCACAACAAAACTCACCCAAATCAGGAACCAAAACAAAAAAGCAAAAGAAAATCCAAAAAACTTCTGATCATAGGAGACTCCATGATTCGGGGAGTTGATACCCATCTCCAGCCAGGGGTAATGGTCAGATGTCTCCCAGGTACATCAGCATGGAGAGACACTGACCGCATTGCTAAAATTGTTCACAAAGCAGGAGAAAACATTGATGTCATAGTACACATAGGGACTAATGATCTCGCCAGCCGGTCAGTTGTGGAGACCAAGGAACACCTGACCAGGCTGGGTGACAAACTATCATCTATTTCATCCGGCATCTCCTTCTCTGAGATCCTGCCAGTCTGGGAGAGGGGAGCAGATGGACGGAAGGTCAGAGAAGGGGAGATAGGGAGCTGAACATGTGGCTCAAGGGCTGGTGCCAGAAAGAACACAGATTTGTAGGAACTGGCAACAGTTCTGGGAACAAGTTCTTTAAATTTGATGGACTGCATCTGACTAAGGAGGAGTCAGTGCATTGGGCAGAAGTTTGACGTCTTTGCAGAATATTTAAACTAGCAAATGGGAGAGGGTGCAGCACCCCATCGTCGAATGGGAAGAACACCCTCCCCTCAGCTAGTGGTCAAACAGAGATTCAGCATGTTTGCAGTTCATTTGCATCACCAGGTAAGAAAAAAGGTTTGTCTCCCCATACGATGCACAGGGGTAATGCCAAACCTCACCCAACAACTAACACACCAAAATCTGGCCAATGGAAAATCATGTACACAAATGCTCACAGCCTGGGAAATAAGATCCCAGACCTGCAGGCAATAATGTCAGAGGCTAAACTGGACATAGTAGCAATTAGTGAGACATGGTTTACCAGTAACCACACTTAGGAGACTTCGGTACCTGGCTATGTATTGTTCAGAAGAGACCGAGGGCAAAAGGGGGAGGAGTGGCCTCTGTATGTCAATGAAAATATCAAAGCTACAGAAATTCAGAATATACATAAGGAGCCAGAAGAACTGTGGGTCACCCTGGAAACAGGAAATGGGACAGCCATAAGAACTGGGGTTGTCTACAGGCCCTCAGACCAGGGGAGGACATATACACATTACTGTTAGAAGATATACAAAACATGACAGCTAAAGGGAGGTTCTGATAATGGAGACTTCAACATGCCGGATACAGATTGGTCAATACCAGCAGGAACATCTGCCAGAACTAGACACATAGTGGATTCCTGCAGGTGGAGGGCCTCAAACAACTGGTACAGCAACCCACAAGAGACAGGGCTATCCTAGATCTAGTACTGACTAACAAGGAAGGATCACAGATCTCCAGGTAGAAGGTCACCTGGGGCCAGTAACCATCACGTGGTATGGTTCAATTTGGCTACTACATCTAAATCATCCCATTCCAAGGCAAAGATATGGGACTTCAGAGGAGCTGACTTTGATAAGATGGCCAACAGAGTTAAGCTAGCCCTGGCAAAAGAAACACAGGTGAGGGGTACAGGCAAAGTGGGCAAGCATTAAGGATGCAATACTTGAAGCAACATCCCATTGTGTTAGACAGAAAAGAAAGTGCAAAGAAGAAGGAAACCACGTTGGTTCTCAAATACAGTAGCAGAAAAGGTCAGAGCCAAAAGGCTGGCCTTCAGGAAATATAAGGGAACACAGCGGGATGAAGATAGTGAGGCATACCAAACTGCTCTAAGGGAAGCAGGGAAGGCAGTAAGGCAGGCAAAGTCCCAAACTGAGGAAACACTAGCAAGAACAGTAAAGAAGGTGACAAAACTTTATAGATACATTAGTGAAAGGAGAAAGTCCAGAGGGGTATTGCTAAGCTTAATGGAGAAAAGAGCATGGAGGAGGAGGAGGACCCTGTAAAGGCATCTATCCTAAATAGATACTTTTGCTCAGTATTTACTGAAGAGAAGGTAGGGCAGGGCCCACAGCTCAGCATCATGGACACAGGGGGGAGGGAGGTGAGCACTACTCCCTTCACAAAAGAAAGGGTCCTACAAGAGCTTGCTAAGCTCAGGGTGGATAAGGCAATGGGACCTGATGGCATACATCCCAGGGTACTTAAGGAGCTAAAGGTGGAACTAGCAGAGCCATTAGCAGAACTGTTTAGTGAGTCTCTGAGCACAGGAGAGGTCCTAGAAGACTGGAGAAGGGCTCATGTGATCCCGCTCCACAAGAGTGGTAGCAGGGAGGAGGCGGGGAACTACAGACCAGTCAGTCTTACCTCAGTAGTGGGCAAGATTATGGAGGCACTCCTTAAGGAAAGGATAGGGCAACACCTGGAATCCATAGGGCACAGGATCCAAGACAGCATGGGTTTACAAAAGGAAGGTCCTGTCAAACTAATCTCATAGATTTCTTTGACTGGGTAACCAGAGTGGTGGACCAAGGGGAGCAGTTGATGTAGCCTACCTTGACTTCAGCAAATCTTTGACACTGTTCCACATAGAAGATTGATAAATAAGCTGGGTAGGCTCAGGGTGGGTCAGAAGTTGGTCAACTGGGTGGCAAACTGGTTGATGGGCAGAAAACAGAGAGTGGTGGTAAATGGTATACAGTCAGAAGAGATGCAAGTCACAAGTGGGGTACCTCAGGGATCAGTCGGGGCCAGTCCTCTTCAACATCTTCATTAGTGACCTTGCAGATGGACTAGAGGGTAAGGCTTGTCTGTTTGCAGATGACACCAAGATCTGCAACAGAGTAGATGATCCAGATGGGGTGGGCAGAATGAGAAGAGATCTGGATAAACTAGCAAAATCGTCAGAAGAGTGGCAACTGGGATTTAATGCAAAGAAGTGCAAAATCATGCACATAGGGAAGAGAAACCCTGAAGCCACCTATAGGCTGGGAGGGGAGTTGCTAGCAGTCACAAAGGAAGAAAGAGACTTGGGCATCATCATCACTGATGACCTGAAATCATCCAAGCAGACCTCTAAAGCAGTAGGTAAGGCTAGGGGGTGTTAGAGTGTATTAGTAGTATCACAAGTCGTAAGAGGGAGGTACAATCCTCTTTACAAGACACCTGTTGTGGCCCCATCTGAGTACTGCATGCAGTATTGGAGGCCACACCTTCGCAAGGACATTAACCAAATTGAGGCAGTCCAGAGAAGGGCAACCAAAATGGTGCAGGGACTGCATCAGAAGACATATGAGGACAGATTAACAGAGCTCAATATGTATACCCTTGAGCAAAGGAGGGAGAGAGGTGTGATCGAGGCATTCAAACACCTTAAGGCATTAAAAGGTGAAAGAGTCTAACATGTTTAAATATAAGAAAAATAGCAGGACAAGAGGACACAGCATGAGATTAGAGGGGGGCGATTAAGGGGAATGTGAGGAAATTCTTTTCACAGAAAGGGTGGTGGATGCATGGAATGGCTTACCACAAGAAGTGGTGGCTATGAATACAGTGCAGGGCTTCAAACAGGCATGGGATAGGCATAAGGGAGCAATACAAATGACTATGAATAGATAGGCCACTGACAGAGCAAAGGCTGATGGCACATTTATAAGGTAGAAAAAGAAATGGGCAGACTGGATGGGCCTTGCGGTCCTTATCTGCCGTCAACTTCTATGTTTCTATGTTTCTATGTAGTGATGGTCTCTTCCCTGTTATGCTTAAGCTGATTTCCCCTGCCATCTCCAAGCCCATCACCTTCATTTTTAATCTGGCTCTGACCACCTCTACCATGCCAGACTCCTGGAAGCATGCCATGGTGGTGCCAGCCTTCAAAGCAGGTGACCCCCTATCCTCGGATAATTATAGGCCTATCTCCCTGCTCCCTCACCTGAGCAAACTCCTGGAGAAGATTGTCCACTGCCAGCTAACCGACCACATCAAGAAATATAACCTACTATGCAGCCAGCAGCACAGGTTCCGCAAGATTCACAGCACCACATCTGCCCTGGCTCAGTTTACCAATCATGTCCACAGGAACAGGGACCAAGGGAAAGCCATGGGTGCTGTATTTGTGGACCTGACCAAGACCTTTGACCTGGTCAGCCACCCCTTACTACATTCCACTCTCTTCCAACCTGGCTGATCCACAGAGACCTTGCAGTGGTTCAAGAGTTATCTTTCTGGCTGATTCCAATCAGTGTGTATTGGTCCTGCCATCTCCTCTGACCTTCCTGTCTCTGTAGGTGTCCCTCAGGGCTCTATTCTTGGCCCACTATTGTTCTCTATAAACTCCCTCCCCTCTGACTGCCTTTCCAGTGATGCCCTCCTGTACAGGGATGATCTAGTCCTCTTCTACAGTGATAAGTCCCAACAAACAAATCTTTTACCCTGTCCATTAACTATGGCCTGGCCTATAACTGGTTCCGGTCACATAGGCTATTGGTCAATGAAAAGAAAACTAAGGTGATGCTTCTAGGTTCCAAACCATACCTAACCAGCACCGCCAAGGCCGGCATCTCCCTCTCGGTGCTTACACCCGATGGCCTTGTGCTGCAGAATGTTCCAAATTTTAAATACTTGGGCATAACCCTTGACCCCTCCCTCTCCTATATGGATCACATCAACTCCATTGTACGTTGGGTTAACCAAAAGCTCGGGGCTGCATATAGGTTAAAACTGTTGCTGACCAGTGAGGCCCACTTAGCTATTGCCCAAGGCAACTTGCTCCTTATCATCGACTTCTGCTCCCCCATATATTCCCATGTGTCTTCTGCCCTGTGCACATGTCTAAACTCGGTATACAACAACATATGTTGTTTCACACTCCTGGCACCCATGACCCTACTCCACTTAACACTGTGACCTCTACTAGGTGCTAGGGTGGCTTCCACTCTCTGGTCATTATGTCTACACACTAGGTTGTATCCTTGACAACACCCTTAGAAACAGCAATGCATCACCTTATGCAGCCTTCCTGAAGGCCAGAGCTACTCCAAGATGCTTACACATGTCCTCAGTCCCCCCTATGGAAATCCCTAAAGTCTCCACTGGAATGAGTAACATAGCATTGTGTGTGGCTAATCCCTCTCTCTGGAACAGGTTTCCTGCTTCACTCCAGTCCACTGATACCCACAGCTCTTTCAAACACCAACTCAAAGCCTAGTTACTGAACGAGTCTAAATGCCTGTGCTCTCCAGGGTAATCTCCAATAACATGGTACATGGTATTTTTTGCTCGGCATGTTCTATTATTTCCCCCATGTGTTTTGTCACCCCCCTCAACTCGCTGTGAACTGTAATGTGTTTTTCTTTTTGATGTTCTCCAACATATTGTAAACTGTACTGTATTTACTGTGTTTACTGTGTTCCCGATGATCTGTATATAACTCGGTTGTGCTATATTTGTGGCCCGGGTCATGCCTGAAAATAGTCCCTTGCATCAGAGTACTTACCTGGTATTCAAAGACTTAAATAAAAAAATAAACAAAACAATAAAAATAAAAAAAAGTGTTTTTCTTTATAACTGTTAATACAAAATCACTGTTCTGTGATATTATGGGTTCAGTACTCGTAAAACAAGGACTATGGTGTTTATCCTTTTCATGGCCTATGGGGGGGGGGTCACCTTTTTCCACAGTTGCAATATATGGCTGCCATGTGAACAGCAACAGGAATATCAAGAGGAAGAGGAGTTCAAAACCAAAGGAAGCCAAGAGAGGAATCCCTTCAGTGCCTTCCATAAAAGGAAATGCTCCAACACAGCCTCCAATGATCTGGCAGCATGACCTTCAGTCAGGTTTCTTGGACTTAGAACTGTTCCAAATACCTTTTAATTGTAAATCAACAAAGGTCAGTCACAGATACTGTGGCGAGTTCATTTATTTCATATCGTACTTTCCATGTACTTCTTTTTCTCATTCTCTAAAAAGGGTTTTATAAAAGTACTACAAGCCTGAGAATTGCTTTGTCTGCAAGCACATGCTTTTCAATAGGAATTGTTGGGTACGTTTTCCTTGTGCATAAGGTTTTGGTTCACAAATCATGCATATGCGACATCCAGCAAACTAGACTAGTTATTTAAAATTGGTAACCAGGAAAGGCACATTGAGCCAAGTCTTCATTCCAGGTGCGACCCCGGTGGGGTGGGGGGGGGATGTTAAATACAGAAAGTCTTGTTTCTTTTTTTCTTTAGATGGTCTCAGTTCACATAAGTGTCTAAATCCATTCGGAGTTCACTTTACCTTTTGTTAGTGTACATGTTTTTGTTTTAATTGTTCTGATTTTTGTTAGCCTCTCTAGTGTTTTATATGCTATATATTTTATGTAGTTATTTGTGTATTTATTTAAAGTTTCCCATACCAGGATAGTCTTGTTTCTGTGCAGCATCTTGTTTGCAGGTAAATCCCTGTGGGCACAAACAGCAACAGCAATGGCATGCATGTTACAAAGTTTCAAAGTAAGTAAAATAAAAATTACACAACATTTTTAAAGCTGTTGAGCGAAAAAGTATTTTACATCTTTTCAGTATATCTAAAACATAGTACCTGTAAGGAACCTATTCACTTGCAAGTTGCATGACTTTAACACATCCGTTTACCCTTTCTTTTAATGGGAAATGCGCACATATTGTAAGTTATTTATGAATTGGGCACACGTGCTAGCCACACACTCCATTGGTTGTTTGAAAACAAGCCATGTTTGTTGAGCTGTCACTGACCTTGAGTGCTGCTGTTCACATTCCCTTCCACTGCAGTGTTTACTTGCCTCCAGTGAATGGAAAACAGAATTAAAGAGAATGAAGGGTACGTGACCTGTGTCGGGGGAACCAATGTGAAAAGTTTACGCTTACATTTTCTGAGTTTTACAAAGTCCTTTTCTTCATTCACTAATAATAGATTAGCGAAAGAACTCCTGAGGGAGACTACGATTAAAAAAGAAAACAATTCAAGAAATATAATGGACTGGCTGGCTAGTCCATCGATGCAACGGCAGTGTTACTGGCCATGATGCTGGTGACACTGGTTCTTGAACAGGTCTGGGTCTCTCAGATGACCTGTAAAGGGAGGAGGCTAACTCCAGGGATTGTGGCTGCTCAACTGTGCTGCACCAGCACCATGTGAGTGACCACAGGAAAAATTCAGGCAGCAAAGCAGCTGGAGAGAGGGACACCAGCTGGTTCTGTGTGCTCACACACTAGATCCCTCGCTGCCAACTTCTTAGAGGAAGGACAGGAAAGCAATGAAATGCCCCTATCCAGCAGGATAATATAGACCTCTTCTCTTCATCCTCACACTGAAAAGCCCTATGGAGATCACCAGTACCTGAAGAAATACCAGACTGAGTGGTGCCCCAAAGACCCCTCCTTAGGGGGAGCCATGGAGAACAGGAACCTCAGATGAGGAGAAGGGCTGGAAGGTGGTTAAAGGGCAGATGGAAGCAAGAGCTGGAGAGAAGCGGTATAAATACTTAACAAAAACAATGTATCAGGCTGCTGAAGGGTCCAGTGGCAACACAACCCACTACCATGAAAGCGATCGGAGTTCCTGCTTTTGATAGCCCAGCCATGGTCAGAGAGGTGCTGCTGGTGAAAGTACTTCCTGGCAGCAAGAGGGAAGCACCCCTTTGTGCTCCCACAGTGACTCCACTGGTGGACCAAGGTCACTGTGGACACATGGGCAAGCTGTGCTGTCTGCGGGAAGAGGGAAGGAAAAGAGAAGAAGGAATGAAAAAGATCCCACCACAGCTGACTATTGCCTGTACTCTCTGGCCCTGCTTCACATAATGAGTTGTATCAGGGGTACTGGGTAGGGAGGTCACATGTAGTGGTTCAGATTGTGAGTTGTCCAGGGGAATTAAAATCAATATAATAAAAACCAAGAACTATAAAATCAGAGTTCACTTTGGTAATACAATGGAGACAAAAGTAAAACAGTAATAAGAGCCTGATACTCAGAAGAGGCCCCTGAGCAAGTGTGCAGCCTGGGGGGTCCAGTCTAATGATGTATGCACTCTCTGAGTGTCAACAGCTGACGAATAAGCCACTAACCAGAAGTCATGTAAACTAGTGATTGGAACACCCTCTCTCCACATAGAAACATAGAAACACAGAAACATAGACTTTGACGGCAGATAAGGACCGCTAGGCCCATATAGTCTGCCCATTTCCATACCTACAGGATAGGCCGCAGATCCTAGTTAACCAACAGCCTATTTCTTCCTACCCCCCACAAGAATTGCCTTATGTCTGTCCCATGCATTCTTGAATTCTCCCACAGTTTTAGACCCCACAACCTCCTCAGGAAGGCTGTTCCATGCATCCACTACCCTCTCTGTGAAATAATACTTCCTCACATTGCCCCTGAACCACCCTCCTTCTATCTTTAAATTGTGTCCCCTTGTTCTTGCAAGTCTCTTTTTCTGAAAGATGCTACCCTCTTGGACTTTGTTGATTCCACTGAGGTACTTAAAAATTTCTATCATGTCCCCCCTCTCCCTTCTTTCCTCAAGGGTATACATATTAAGCTCCTTTAGTCTCTCCTCATACGGCTTCTCTTGCAGACCCTGCACCATTTTAGTTGCCCTCCTCTGGACTGCCTCTATCCTGTCTATGTCCTTGCGGAGATGGGGTCTCCAGAACTGGACACAGTACTCCAGATGGGGTCTCACCAACTGTCTGTACAGAGGGATAACAACTTCCTGTTTTCTGCTGATGATGCCTCTCCCTATACATCCCAGTATACCCCCAGCCCTCCCTACTGCCTTCTCACATTGCTTGCTAACCTTAAGGTCATCTGATATGATTACCCCCAGGTCCCTTTCCTTTTTTGTTGTTGTTACTACCTCCCCACCCATTGTGTATTCTTCCCCTGGGTTCTTGTTTCCCAGGTGCATTATTTTGCACTTCTTTGCATTGAATCCTAGCTGCCATACTTCTGACCATTCCTCCAACCTTGCCAACTCCCTTTTCATCCTTTCCATGCCTCCTTGTGTATCAACCCTGTTGCAGATCTTTGTGTCATCTGCAAAAAGGCATACTTTTCCTTCCAGTCCCTCTGCAATGTCACTGATGAAGACATTAAAAAGGACTGGACCCAATACTGAACTCCTGTAGCCCCACTAGTAACCCCCTTTCTTCAGAGTGGACTCCATTTACAATTACCTTCTGTGTCCTGTTGTCCAGCCAATGTTTTACCCAGGCTACCACCCTGGGTCCCACTCCCAGGCTGGTTAATTTGACTATTAATCTTTTGTGTGGGACTGTGTCAAATGCCTTGCTAAAGTCTAGGTAGGCCATGTCCACAGCCCCTCCCTGGTCTACTACTTTGGTCACCCAGTCAAAGAAATCTATTAGATTCGTTTGACATGACCTTCCTCTGTGAACCACATGCTGCCTTGGGTCCTGTGCTCCACTGGCCTCTAGGTACTCAACTATTCTTTCCTTCAGAAGTGACTCCATCACTTTCCCTACCACAGAGGTCAGACTGACAGGTCTGTGTTTCCTGCGCCTGTCTTGGTCCCACTTTGTGAAGGGGAATCACATCTGCCTTCCTCCAATCCTCAGGTACCACACCATCCTCCCATGATTTATTAAAAGAGTAGCCAGTGGTTTCACTAGTTCCTCCTTAATTCTTTTAGAATTCTGGGGTGAATTCCATCAGGACCCATTGCTTTGTCCACCTTCAGTTTTAGGAGTTCTTGCAGAACCCTTTCTTCTGTGAAAGGACTGGGATCGACCCCTATCAAGAGTGCTTCTGTTAATTGGATTAGGCACTTCCCCTCCTCTTTTGTGAATACTGAGCAGAAATATTCGTTCAGTATTCCTGCTTTTCACTGTCCCTCTGCCCACCCACCTTGTCATTCTATTCAGCCTCACTATCCCTCCTTCATCTTTCTACGCCGCTGATGTGCCTATAAAGGTTTTATCCTTCTTAACTGAATTGGCTATCTTTTCCTCAGTTTGGGCCTTGCTATTCTGACTTCCCTCCTGCTTCCTTCTGCCTTAACTGGTACAGCTCTCTGTCCTGCTCCTTCTGTGTTTCCTTATACTTCCAGAATGCTATCTTTTCTTCCTGACTTTCACAGCCACCTCTTTTGAGAACCATAGTGGCTTTTTCTTTCATTTTGATTTGTTTATTTGCTTCACACAAAGGCTTGTTGCGCCTGTGATGGCAGTTTTGATAATTCCCATTGTTGCTCCACACCTCCTTCTAGCCTGTTTGCTAGTGCTTTTCTGAGGCACTCTCCATCTTGCCAAAGTCAGCCCTCCTAAAGTCCAGTACCCTCACTTTTGTATGGCTTGACTCTGTAGCTGAGTTTAACGTGAACCACACTGTTTGATGGTCACTTGTCCCCAGATGGCAACCCACTTCTAGATCTGAGATCCTCTCACTGCCCCCGCTTGAGAGCACGAGATCTAAGATTGCTCCCTCACAGTGGGTTCCAAACTAGCTGTCTAATGCCTGCCACCTGTAGGCATCAAGAATGGCCCTGCTCTTGGATGTGGCTGCAGCAAATGTGCTCCAGTTAACATCTGGCATATTCAGGTCTCCAATCAACAGTATCTCCTTTCTCTGCCATTCTAAGAATGCCTTCTATCATATCCTTGTCCATTCCTTCCCTGACATGGGAGTCTGTACATAACCCTGTGTGGATTGTGGTGCCCTTTCCAGTCTCCAAGGTGACCCACAGTGCCTCCTCTCCTCCCTGTTTACTCTTTGTTCAGTTGCTTTTATCCCTTCCTTTACATAGAGATACTCCTCCCCTCTTCTCCCTGCCTGTCTCTCCTGTAGGTTATGTACCCTGGTATGTTAACATCCAGTCATGGTTCTCTGTGTACCATGTTTCTGTGACTGCCACGATGATCCAGGCATCCTCTTCCATTAAGGCCATCAGCTCAGGGAGCTTGTTGCCCAGACTACAGGCATTGGTACTCATTACCCTCCATTTCCTGATGGCCTTACTCCCTTTGCCCCATCCCTGTCCTTCTTGCCTTTGTCACTTTCTCCATTTACCCCTGCCCTTCTCCCTATCGACACCTCTATGTTGGTGTTTGCCGACTTACTATCATGCTTATTTGGGGGCTAGATTTTCCTGTCTCTTTCCAGTGCCTCCCTCTTGGCTAGTTTAAAAGCTTGCCAATGAAGCATTTAAACCTATCACCTAGGATCCTGTCCTCCCGGACAGATGCAGCCCATCATGCCAGTATAGGCTTGCATCACTCCAGGTGGACCCCAGTCCCCAATGAAGCCAAATCCCTGAGCTCCACACCAGTTTTCAACCACTGATTGAATCCCATGGTGCGGAACACCCCAGCCTCTCCTATGCCATAGATGGGTAGCACCTCCGAGAGGTTACCGTGCGTGTACTTGACCAAGGCCCCTCCCAATTCCACAAACTCTTCCTGCACTTCTCTAATCCTTTCTTAGCCAGGTCATTTGTCCCTGGTGGACAATGACATCCAGCTCCTCCTGTGCAGCTGCTCCGCAATCCTGAGGATTCGCCTCCTGTCCCTCAAGCCATGGCGCGCAGGCAGGCACCTTACCTCCTCTTCCTCCCCAGTTCTACCTTCCAACAATGGAGTCCCCACCAGGAGTTGTTTCTTCCCCTGCAGGGTTCCCTGCCACCCTCCAGTGGGTCTCCTTTGTGGAGGTTCCCAGCATCCTCCTTGGTCTCCACTGTGGGTGCCTCCATAGAGGAACCACACTTTGCCAGAGTGGCATAGGAATTGTGGAAAGGTACAACTGGAGGGATGCACCTCTGTTCCACCACCCTCACCCTCCCTGAGCCCACTGTGGTCCAACCGCTCCTCTTTCTTGGCAACCTCTGAGGCAACGGCAGTGGCACTGGTGGTCCCTGGATGGAAGAGGAGGTCCCACAAATCCTGGCCAACTCAGCCTGGAGATGAGCAACTCCTCCTCAGCCCAGAGAGGTGCCTGCAGATGGACAACACCGCATCCTCCACAACATCTCCCTGAAGACTGCTGTTCACAGCCACTGCACTGCACCACTCCAATCATGTCTTATTTCTGGCCCCTTAAGTGTGTGCAATCCTTACTCTTTCCTCTGTTTTTTTTTTCTCTCTCTCTTTACTTTCTGCCTGTGTGCCCTTTAAGCTCCTGATTGTCCTGTTCTGAGACAAGAATATCCTGTATTTCTCAGTAGACCATTTACTTGCTCAGAGGCAGACCTCCAGCAGCTAGAGGGGGCCGGAGAGCTACTCTTGCCCTTCTAGGATGTGGGTCCTTGATGGTTCTGTGATCACTCACTCCTGCCCCTAAACAGGAAGTTCCTATTGTCAGTCAAATCCTGTGCCTATAAAAATAGAACTAGCTTTGGGTGGGGGGGTGGAGGGCAATATAGTCCCAGTACAGAAGTTCAGTCACACAGCAGTCCTTTCTCCTGGTGTCTTCTGCCAAGCTATTAGCAGAATCTTTCTAAGGCAGTCTTTAAATGTAGCTTCCTTCTAGCTAAGCCACTCCCCCTACTTACCAGATCTTTCTACAAGTAATTTAAACCTCACCGCAGTTAAGTCCTTTCAGTCACCTGAGATTTACACCTAGATAACTCTTCAGTTACCCATTCAGTTCAGTTAACCCAAACACACTTTTTTTTTTGTATGTTTGTTTTTTTACCCTAAATTAAAGGTCCAAATACAAAAGTTCTTCTACTTTAGTCCCAGCAGAGAAGTTCAGTCACACAGCAGTCCTTTCCCCTGGTGTCTTCTGCCAAGCTATGTGTGTGTGTGTGTGTGTGTGTGTGTGTGTGTGTGTACATGTGTGCACGTGCAACAAAATACAATTATTTTTCGTTGAAAGGCTCCATTTTATATTTAAAAAAACAAGCAGCTGTGCTCATCAAAATTGGGTTTCTTTTACACACAATAATCCAACTGTGAGTCAGTGCCTTTCTTTCAGTCCTTCTCGGCTTCCACCCAGTGTTACTGCAGGCAGGGCTGAAGCAAAGAACGATAAAGGTAACTCAGTCAAGGTTTCACAGTGAGGATGTGTCTCACATGGGATTTGAACCTGGTATCTCCTGGTTCATAATACTTTGCTGTAAATGCAAGACCACATGCCTCCCAAAATGCATGTCAAGAGCCTTTTCCTTTCAAAGAGGCACAGTACTGTACTTGAGGCTTGAGAGCCATGGTGTAAGATTATAACTATCTCATGCCCTTTAAACAAAGTACATCTACAAAGAGACAGTCAGCCTTAATTTTTTGAACCCATTTGTAGAGCTAGGAGCCTGGCACTGAACTGTTTTTTTTTGATAGTACATATACGCATGAGGAATCAGTACTGGTGACAGCTGATGTGTCAATACTCTTTAATGTATTCACCTCTCCATCAAGCACTGATCCAAACTGTGTAAACAGATGCCTTAGACTGATATTTCTCAGGTCGGGTTCCAGGCTTAAGAAATCAATGCAGACTAGTTCCATAGGAGCGTTAGTAGTAATGTTGACCATAGGAGCAGCTCTCTGGGGCAAGGCTTTCCTCTGCAAACACCGACTACAGGTCTTGATATGCCACTCCACATCTGCACTCATCTTTGACCAGTAAAACCGGGCTCGTACCAAATCGAGAGTTCGATCGATGCCAAGATGTCCCATCTGATTATGCAAAGACTTTAAAACCAGGTCCTTTAACTCTGAAGGTAGCACCAGCTGTTGTTTGATGACCTGGTCCTCTTTATGTACAGTCTCTCTGTATAGTAGTTGGTTAATCAACCTTAATTTGGGCCCCTCTTTATATAACAGGGTGGCTCGTAAGTCGGTAGAGCGCAACTTGGACACATCTCGCGCCCGCCTGCAGGGCCTCCACCACCAGCTTTATCAGAGAATCTCGGATTGAGCCTGTTGAAGACTAGTATTGTCAAACTGAGGCAGTGAACTAGTGTCCAGGGTGGAAAAATGACAGTAGGCAGCAGGTATACAGCTCTCAGATGGCCCCAAGCAATCCACCATACAGTTCACAGCATCCGGGGACACCTGATCTTCCTTGTCAAACTTCTGGCAAAGGGCTCTTATGTCAGGCTCAGACAACCTGATCCAATCAGCTTGGGGCATAGGCCTCTGGGAAAGGGCATCCGCATCTATATGGTTTAACCCGGCCCTGTATTCAACAGCATAGTTGTAGGTGGCCAAGGCGGAGAGCCACCTACGGCCAGTGGCATCCAACTTAGCTGAGGTTTGTACATAGGTCAGAGGATTGTTATCCGTCTTTACTAATATTTTAGCACCGTACAAATAGTCATGGAACTGATCAACAATGGCCCACTTTAGAGCCAGGAACTCTAGCTTATGCACGGGATAGTTCTTCTCTGACGGAGCCAGACTTCTACTGGCAAAAGCTACAGGTCTCAGGCCATTTGAGTGCTCCTGATACAACACAGCCCCCAATCCTTGAAGACTAGCATCGGTATGGAGAATGTAGGGCTTGGCCGGGTCAGCATAAGCCAACACGGGGGCATGGGTGAGTTGATATATGATGTCATAGAAAGCGTCCTCACACTCAACAGTCCAACGATCCCCAAACAGTTCATTCGGCTGGAAATACCTCTTCTCGGTCTCGGATTGCACAGCTTTCTTATACTTTTTGTGTGTGGAGGGTACCCTAGTGAGGTTGAGAAGGGGCGAATCACTCAAGAATAGTCCTTGACAAATCACCTATAATATCCATAAAACCCAGAAATCGTTTAACTCTTTCAAGTTCCTGGGCTGGTAAGTAGTCAAGCCCCTTTGCTAGGATCAGTCTCTATGCCCTCAGTAGACACTATGTGGCCCACATATTTAACAGAAGTCTGGAAAATTGACACTTATCGATAGACAGCTTGAGGCCGAACTCCTCCAGCCGATCCAAGACCTTAATTAGTCGCTGTTCGTGTTCTTCCAACGAGCGTCCAAACACTATGATGTCATCTAAATAGACCAGACACTCGAGCAAATTCGTATCTCCCACAGCCCTCTCCATCAGGCGCTGGAAAGTGGCTTGGGCGCCTGAAATCCCTTGAGGCATCCGAATGAATTCATAGAAACCTAGGGGGCAAATGAATGCAGTCTTCTGTCGGTCCCCTGGGGCCATCGGGATCTGGTAGTACCCGCCATGGAGATCCAACACAGAAAACCACTTGCTGCCATTTAAACAGTCCAAAGCGCCCTGTATTCGTGTGTGGCATGGAAATGGTCGGGACAGTCCACGATTCAAAGTGCGATAGTCCACACACACATCCGAACTGTCCCATTCTTCTTCCTTACCGCCACGATGGGGAAGCATAGGGCTCCTGGACCTTGTATCACACCAGCAGCCAACATCTCTTGCAGATGCCGCCGTACGTCATCAATGTCCGCCGGGGCCAGGCGCCGGGATCTCTCTCGGAAAGGCCTTTCATCATGCAGCCAAATGTGATGCTCAGCCCCCTGCACACATCCCACATCCCATTCTTTCAGGGAGAATACCTGGTCCCTCTGGGCAAGCTTCTCGCTGATCCTCTTTTTCCATTCAACGGCAACGGAGAGTCACCGAAATCAAACAAATCAGGGGTAACTCGATCGTCTGCCTCGGGATCCTTGCTGCTTGGCAGTACTGTGGTATCTGCACAATGGACACTTTCCAGGGTGCATCCTCTCCTTATTCGAATCTCTTTGTCGGACACATTATGCACTTGAACCATCACTCTCCTGACATAAGCATGAGTTCTAGCCGGCAAGATACTGGGCTTTATCAACAGTCCCTCAGGCAATCTTCCCTCCCCAGGTGCATCCAACATCAACAACTTATTCTTGACATCCATCCTTAATCGTACTTCTCCATGCAAGACACACTGAGCATTTGGGGCGAGTGTCACTGGCGCCGGATCTTTTTTCCACATCACCCCCACCGGGCCCTCAGGTTCCTCTTGACCAACCCTCCTCTGGGAGGCGACTGCTTGTTGGAGCACAGCGGGTATTTTTAGAGCTCGCCCAGTTTTGCATACCTGTTTTTCTGAGCACAACTGAGCCAATCGTCCAAACATATGAGCATTCGTTCCAATCAACAAAGGCACCCCATCATACAGTCCAGTGGGCGGGCAAACTAAAACTAAAGTTTCCACCTGCTCATCCATTCCAGCCACAGATGTCGAGAATGATAACCAAACTCGGATATACCCCAGATGCGGATATGCCTTGTCGCTCAAACCCCACACATGTAGACCATTCAAGGGTTGCAGGGGTACCTCAGGTAAATGTGCCTGGTACCAATTCTGAAACATGATGGTTACCTGAGAGCCACTGTCCAATAGAGCCCGAGTGGGAATCCCATTTACTCGCACCTGGGTCTCCATGGAAGGCCTGACCACATCAGACCAGTCGGGGGCCACAGTGTTGAGGGTCGACTGAGCCTGGGCCCGAGTCACAAAACTTTTCCTAGGGGGTCGAGACTGGGTCCGGCGATGCCAAGTGATCAGTCTATTGTTAACTTTCCTTAAGTTCTCCGGCCTCTGACACTCAGGTTGAAAATGCCCATCTTCTCCACAATGGTAACAGAACTTGGGGTCCCAGAGATCACTGTTAGGCAGTGGGCCCCGTGTTGGTAGGTGGCCCTGAGAGGGGTGAGGAGGCTCCCTTGAGCCGGGGGTCTGATTTCAGTTTATCTCAGGGGCCCCGGGCCTAACAGGGTACATAGCAGACTGCTTTAAGTCGCTCACCAGTTCCCATAAATTCCTGACCTCGGCCCTCAACTCACTCTCTACATGGGGATCAGAGGAAACAGCTCACATTCCCACAACACCAGGAGAATCTGAGGATCCCTCAGACCCTCTGGACAGGCTGACCTCCTTAGGGGCACTAGGCTCAGGAGTCCCACTAGGGTTCACCGCCCCCACACAAGGCTCCCACCCCTCCTCATCAGTCTCCACCTCCCTAATTTCCCTCATTAACTGACAATATTCAGGCGGGGTGGCCCGTCAATCATGCAACTTAAGTTTCGGCAGTATTACACTAGAAAATCTGGCAGATTTTAAAACATGTTCCAACTTAACCTGATTCAGGGCTGCGGCAGTGATTCCCCCCTTTCAATAGGCCTTCTGCAAGGCCCGCTCCACCCTAGTGACGAAGACAGACAGTTTCTCATTCCTCCACTGTCTAGCAGACCTGAATTTCCATAATAAATCTTCACCAGTCTCTGTACTCCCAAACACCCCTTCTAAGGCAGAGAGGTACTCTGCGGCCGTGGCTTCCGGGCTGGTGGCCTGCAAAAACCTAATGGCTTCTAAAGCGGGACCCCGCAAGCTCTCCATCAGTCTCTTCCTTTTCTCCCCGTTGGAGCATTGCCACTCCTGAACCAAGGGGGTGGCATAGTCCATCCAAGCCTCCAGGTCATCCTCCCCAGGAGGCACGGGCACCGTGCCAGAAAACAGTTTTAACTTACGATAAGAATCGAGCTGTATAGGTGGGACCACTAGGGGCAATGAAGCCAACACAGAACTTTTGGGGGGACAGGGGGAGGTGCCGGGGGAGCCCTGAGGGGTAGCATCACTGGACAAATCCAATGCTTGCAGCAGTTCCTGAGTAGTTCTCCCCTCCACGGCCAGCAATTTAAGCAGTTTGTCTTTAAAACTATTCATCTGGGGGGACCCCCCAAGGGTGACTGACCCACTTCAGATATGAATTAGCCTCCATCCCTGTGAGGCACCCTCCAGATAAATCACGGGAGGTACCTTCTCGGGATCGATGGCCACACTGCACAGGAGTAGCACCTGCAGCGTCTGGTCGAGCAAGTCAGCCATACGCCCTTTTGCCTCCACTTTGCCCAAACATTTTACTCGCTCTGCTGCGGAAACAATGTCAGCAATTGGGGTTCCCAAAGGCACATTAAGCAGTAACACAATTTTCTGGGAGTCCAGCTCTTCGGCTTCACCCCACCCCATCAGTCTGTGCACCATGGTCTTAATAGGTCCCAACTTAATTTTTCCCAACATATCTCCTTCCACTTTTTCCATTCCTGGTGTACCTCCCCACTCGGCCACTAGGGGACGCTGATTCCAGCGGTGCCTCCAATTTGTAACCCCCAAGGGGCGCTACCCTTAGGGCTACTACCCCTGCCTGCCTCCCTGGAGACAGGGTAAGGGGCCCAGATCTGTTGGCGGGTGCCTCCACCTAGGGGTCAGGGTTAATACTGTTGAGATAGCCTCGGTCACAGCCCTCTGGGTTACTGCAACCCCCCTTTTGTCCCACTAATGGCTCACGCCAGGTACCAGCAATACTTTTCCCCAGTACACTTGCCTTCAGGCTGGTATCTTTCAGCTCCCCCAAGGACCCCCTGTAAAGTAAGGTGCCGTTATATCACAGTTACTATGCAGTAGTTCAGAATAAATGCATAAACTAGCCAGGGTGTAGTTGCAGAACAAACAATCTGATTTATTCAAGGGGAAGTAACCAGGAAAGGGGGGAAATCAAGTTGATTGGCTTATTCACTATACCTATATACCTAGGGCTCTGTGCACATATATGGTAAAATTCAGAGGGGTACCACACCAGGCCGCAGCCTCCAAGGCTTAACACGAACTCTCAGCTGGCTAAGGTGCTGCAACGGCAGTTTCAGCTTTTCCGAGGACTGAGAGCGATTCAGCAAATTCTCCAATCCTCCAAACAGGTCAAGCCTGGTGGGTAGCTGGGCTGGCACCAGCCTCTTCTGACCACACACAGCAGGTTTATTCAGACTCGCTCAAACAGCAAAATGGCCCCTCAGACCGTCACGCGCTTCCCGCGTGAACACTCTGCCAGTGCAGAAGCACACAGCTCCTTCCTTCACCTCAGGTACTACGCATCTGCCCCTTCTCAGCCTGGGACTCCCCTTAGCATTCGGGCGCTACCCGTGTCTATTGGCTGGCACGCCTGTCAGTCAAATGATCTTCTGCCCCTCAGTGGTGCGAAAAGGCGCTATAGCCCATAATGCCTTCTCCATCCTATGAGCAGTTCCCCTATTGGTCAGGCAGCTCTCCAGAGTCCCGAAGTACTGATTGGTCCAATTCAGCAGTTCCGGACCAAAATGGAGGAGACAACCGAAACAGTTCTCACTGCAAAGGAAGGCAGGTTAGAACAACTTCATTACCATTACTATTTTACGTTATTTTCAACAACAATCACATCCCCTCAGCAAAACTCCCTCTAAACCACTAGCGACAGCAGAAGCAAGTTACTTTTCCACGTCCCGGGCGGGACTCGGGCATACAACCCACAGCCCTCCCCATTTCAATTAATCACGACTGCAACAGGCAGTCCTCCAAGAAACAGTAAACAGAGGCTTCAAAATGCTCCTTGTTACTCATTTAACAGCTAAAAAGCAGGACACCAGCCTGGTAGGGAGCACTTAAACAGGCTCCGAGGGAGCTTTCAAGAACCCCCATCTGCAAGGGGGTTATACTCACTTTTTCACACTCCCCTCAAGGAGATCCACTGCTGTCTAGCTGCCTTCTCCTTCCAGTTTCCCAAACTTTGGGGTTCTCTTCCCCCTGCCATCTGGTCTGTCCCTTCCCACCACTTACTCAGCTTTCTCCTCTGTGACTTGACTACTTACTCCTGCAGTTGCCCCTGATACTGGACCCAGGGCTGCTGCCCTCCACCCTCCTACCCCTGCTCCCCCTTCACCCTGCATCTACACTAGTGCAGACCCTTGTCCACCCTCTCTTTCCCATAAACATTGGCCCTTAAACTCAGTATCACCTTCTGCACATTTCAGATGCTGGTGTCCTCCAGCACTTTATTGTATTGTAGTTATGACACCTGGGTCACCATATCCGGGTTCACACCCCTACCTGTGATTCTACAGGGCCCACCGGGTTGAGGGGGTTGGGTTTGTTCTTTTTCCTGCCTGGGGGGCATCCCAGAACAAATAAAAATAGCACAGTGCCTCCACCCAGAGAGAGAATGAGTGGGCCAGATGTTGTTTGCAGCACCACCCCCTGGGGTGGCATGTGTTGGGGTGTGGGGTGTTGCACTGCATTCAGGGCAGGTCAGTCATAGGATGGGTGCCGCTTTGCCCATGCGGTGTGTGGCCATGGTGCCACTGGGGCTCAGGAAGGGAACCTTAGGCCAACTCGGCATGGCAGCGCAGGTCCGGGTGCTTGTGGGTGCTCTTCATGCACCTGGACCCATGCAAGAAATCCGCTCAGGGGCCCAAGTTGGGCATCCCACTGGATGCCTGCCTGGGTCCACATTTCCATCCCTGGCCACCCTGTGGAGTCCTGTGCACTGGGGAGCAGAGCCACGGACAGGTGGTAGCCATTCGTGCATACCGACCTATGCGCACCTGTCCACATGTGCGGAGCTATGTGAGTGGGGTACGCACCTTTGGCATGTACTTTGTGCCCGTTCATGCATAGGCACCATTATTAAGGAATAATCTATGATAGGGTGAGGGTTGGGCTGGGATTTACCCGCCTGGCATGGTTTGGTCACGAGGCTGCAAGCTAGTGACCAGCCATGCCAGGTGTGAGTAAATCAGCTCAACCCACACCCTACTGTGGATTACTCCAATTATACAATTGGGAAACATGAGAATTACACAAAAAAAGTGTGGTTGGCTGGTACTTTATCTGAGGTCATCTAAAAATTACCCCATGGCATAAAGTAACATCCAACCAATCAAAATACTTAATTTTTGAACCTCATTGTATAATTCCATATGTTTAACAGTGACATTGTAGTATGATTGCATAGAAAGGTAAGTCTATTTGCAGATGTCACACAGCTCTGTGGAAGTACAAAGACTGACGGGAAGATTAATAGCATGAATAGAGATGCAGAGAGACTTGGACAGTGTTCTGGAACATGGCAGTGAAAATTCAGTGCCAAAATATGCAAGGTGATGAACAACAATCGGCTGTAGAGTTTAGAACTAATAAAGTCACTGTAGAAACCTCACAAGAAGAAAGAAAAATAGATTTAATAATAAACAGCACTAAGAAAGCTTCATCTTGGTGTGAGAAAGCAAACAGAAAACTGCAGTGTAACAGAGAGAGTGGCAATGGCAATGCTCAATGTCCTCAAACAAGATCAGCCACAGGTAGAGTGGCAGACACAGTGCTGAGCATCCCTTTCAGACAAGACCTGCCTCGGGTAGAGTGGCAGACACACTGCCAAACATCCTTCTCAGACAAGACCTGCCTCGGGTAGAGTGGCAGATGCAATGCTGAGTGTCCTTCTCAGACAAGACCTGCCTTGGGTAGAGAGGCAGATGCAGTGTTGAGCGTCCTTCTCAGACATGACCTTCCTCAGGTAGAGTGGCAGACACAGTGCTGAGCGTCCTTCTCACACATGACCTGCCTTGGGTAGAGTGGCAGACGCAGTGCTGAGCATCCTTCTCAGACATGACCTGCCTTGGGTAGAGTGGCAGACACAGTGTTGAGCGTCCTTCTCAGACACGACCTGCCTCAGGTAGAGTGGAAGACACAGTGCTGAGTGACCTTCTCAGACATGACCTGCCTTGGGTAGAGTGGCAGATGCAGTGCTGAGCATTCTTTTCAGACAAGACCTGCCTCGGGTAGAGTGGCAGATGCAGTGCTGAGTGTCCTTCTCAGACATGACCTGCCTCTGGTAGAGTGGCAGACACAGTGCTTCAGATAATTTGTTTGGGGTGAAAGTCAAATACTTCCATGGGTTGAAATTTGGAAGTCATTTCCATTTCACTGGAGTCAAAATACTCCAGCCTTCAATATTTTGGAATTCAAAATAATTCCAGTTGACAAATTTTGGCAGTCAAAATACTCCAAATCCTAGAATTTTAGAAGTCAACTAATTGGCCTTATGAATACATTACTGCAGTCCATGCTGCATCCACATAAATACATTTCTTAATGTTAGGAAATGAAAATGTACAGTGCACAGTAATCATTTGCAGACAACCAGGCTGCAGGCTGCAGATAAATTGTTCAACTTCCTCTTTGACTTGACGACTAGACTGTCTTTCTTGACTGTATGTGTACTGGGTACTGGCCTGCCTAAGGGGCAATTTGAAAAATTTTTACATCATGATTTCATGAGCTACTTGGGTCTACTCTGCATCTGTCCCATAAAGTTTTGACTCTCTAAAAGGTCCTCCCAACTGCCAGTCGAGATAATAATATATTTTTTAATTTGGGCACAGGGGCAGCAGGCAACAGGCACAGCCCACACCACACTGACTTAATTATTACCAGGGACAGCAGTACTCTCACACTAGTGTCTGTGTCACTGTCGCACACTGACTTGGACTCTAGACAGAGCCAAGGGAGGCACAAGGCAGGTGGGCGGGGCAGCTCAGACAGACTCTCAGAGTCATTGCAGTGTACTGTTAAGTTTTAAAAAGTAATATAGTGCATGAAATTTATTTTAAAGTTCAGCAGTATACTCAATTTATTTGTGAAAGGTATTTGTGCTGCAGTATAGCTAATTAGCTTTTAACGCTTTTATTCAGACAATATAATCAGTATTAAAACAAACTACTGCATCCCACTGTAGTGTCAAAATGTGTACAATTAAATTAGTTTTAAAATGAGGTGTAGTCTCGATAAATTTTACATTATCATCATAATGGGGCCAATCTGTTTCAAAAGAGACAAAATCAATTGTTGTCATTGTCAGTGTGGATAATGTATTTCAATAAATGGATCCACGACTGGTCGGCGACAAAAATTTTGTCGAACGACCAGACTTCAAAACCAGCAGGTCGACTGCATTTTGCAGTTGGCTGCCAGTTTCAAAGAAAACTAAGTGTTTTCTTCGGGGTGCTTTGGCCCCTGAACTCCCCACATGGGGGGTTATGCCTCCCGCACCACCCCCACTAAGGATTATCAACTCCAAGTTGGAGCTGATTTGAGGGGGTGCAGGACCCCTGACAGACAGTGCTGGGTTACAGTGCAGACACTACAGCAATGTGGCGCTGTAGTAGCTGGAGTGTTGTGCGCTGTCGAAATGTCGTGGTCAGGGTGGTATACCTCCATAAATCAGTTTGCAAACCTAAGTAAGCTTGGTCACAGCATTTAAAAACAAAAGACATCTGTTTCTGGGATTAAACCAATATGAGCAACACATTTCACTGGAGAAAACAAATGCATTTTTTTCACAATCAGTTAAGTTTAGCCAGTTTATTTCAGTGAAGGAACATTTTAAAATAAAATATGTCAAATAAGTTAATGCGGATAATATATTTAAATAATCACTCTAAGGATCCTAACAAACACATTTGCAGTCCCAGGCATGATGCAGCAGGCAGTACACACACTCCTCTTCTCAGACTCAACACCATACCACGCAGTCGGGTCTACAGTCTGAGAGTACACTCCACTGGACCGGTACCTTCCGACCGTCGCTCACAGTGCAACCAAGCAGGCTGCTGCTCCTTCCAGTCCTTAGACTCCCTTACAGACTAGTCCCATGACTCCCACGCCACCTTGGCCTAACTAAACTCCTCTGCCTGCTACAACCACACCCCCGCCCAGGCCACAGGCAGCCCGCACCATAGTCGCACATGTGTGGTGGTTTGACTTTGCTGCCCAGCCAGCCGTCCACTTTTCTGGTCAGATCCTCCTCTGAGTTGCTCAGCTCAAACAAAACTGCTGCTGCTGCCTGTCTGACTCTGACTCGAGTCAAAGTAAAGAAGTCCCTCTCCCAAGAGTCCCGAGTCTGACTCCGTCCCTCCCAGCCCTCATTCAATTCACAAGTTCTTCTCACTCGGACACTCGCTCCTGCCCTAAAGCTCACTGGCTGCTCTCCTCTCACTGAACACACTATCTGTCAGGCTTGACCTGTTTGGAGGATTGGAGAATTTTCTGAATCGCGCTCAGTCCTTGGAAAAGCTGAAACTGCCGTTGCAGCACCTTAGCCAGCTGAGAGTTCATGTTAAGCCTTGGAGGCTGCGGCCTGGTGTGGTACCCCTCTGAATTTTACCATATAAACGTGTGAGGAGGCTGGCGAAACTCAGGCTTAGCCCTGCCCATGGTGCAGAAACTGTGCTTGCTGGAGTCATGAGTACTAAACCAGGGTAGCTCCCTGCTAAGTTACACCGGTGGTCTCAAGTTATTTTATTCTATTGCTGGCTGCCTAGAAAAAACCTCTTTCCCATCCTGAACTTTTATCGGTGTTATAAAGTTATATCCGTGTCAGGGCCCCAACCAGCTGCCACGGTGGACTAGCCATTAGGGCTTGGGTACCCAGGAACAGTAAATACTAGGTTCAGGCCTGTGCACAGAGCCCTAGGTATATAGGTATAGTGAATAAGCCAATCAACTTGATTTCCCCCCTTTCCTGTTTACTTCCCCTTGAATAAATCAGATTGTTTGTTCTGGCTAGTTTGTGCATTTATGGTGAACTTCTGCATAGTAACTGTGATATAACCGCACCTTACTTTAAAGGGGGTCCTTGGGGGCAGCTGAGAGATACCAGCCTGAAGGCAAGTGTACTGGGGAAAAGTATTGCTGGTACCTGGCGTGAGCTATTAGCGGGACGAAAGGGGGGTCGCAGTAACCCAGAGGGCTGTGACCAAGGCTATCTCAACAGTATTAACCCCGACCTCTGGGTGGAGGCACCCGCCAACGGATCTGGGCTCCTTACCCTGTCTCCGGGTAAGGCAGGGAGGGGTAGTAGCCCTGAGGGTAGCGCCCCCTGGGGGTTACATGAGAGTCAGAGTTGCAAAGGGGGAAGGAAGTGGTGGTGGTGGGGAGGGTGTGAGGAAGGAAGCAGGGTAAGAGGGGTAGGAACCAAGCCACTATTTAGAGATAAAGGAAGCACAACAGGTGAGGTATTTGGATTCAAGGGAAGGGAAGAAAAAGGAGGAGTACAGGGAACACTAGAGCAGTGCTGGATGTGGGGAAGGGGACAGTCCAGGACAAAGCAGCAAAAGGAGTGAAAGAGAGGATCCAGTCTGGTCAGAATGGACATGGGAGCAGCACTGTATACCGTATAATGCATAGTCAAAGATAGAGAATATCATCTTTGAGGCAATCTCCTTATGGGCAGGAAGTGGGGCACATCCTTTAGTCCTATATTGGGGGTTAATCTCACCAAAGCGATACCTTGTATTTAATCTTTCAAATAAGCAGGTGCCTTCCTATTCTTTGCATGATAGTATCTCTGTAGAACATACAGGGCTGCTTCAGCATGGGTGGTATCCAGAACAGGTGCACTGGACATCGGAAAGTTGCCAAGTATAGTCTGCAACAGGGTCAACAGTAGGTGCCTCTGATTCAGGCACATCTTTCCTACCACCTGGGCCTTCAGTCTTACCACTCTGGAGCCTGGATGCATCAGATCACAAAGCTAAATGGAGTCAGGCCTGGTATGTAGTCAGTTAGGAGACCTCTAACAAACACCAGTGCTGCAGGAAAGGCATTGGTAGCTCTGCAGGGGTTACTCTCCCATTGGTTATAAGTAACCATACCGATACCACAGCATGGTGCTAAGGGGACACCATGCTGTTGTAAGATACCATCTTACAGATGAAACATTAAGCTGCAGTCCTGTCTGCATGTTCTGGTGGTTGTTCAGGTGGATGATAAAGATCCCATTGCATTTGGTGACCTGGCCAAATTTCCCCCATTCCAGTAAACCACCAAAAGCTTAATCAGGTTCAATATCACTCAGTACTTCCAGTAACTATATAATTAGGAACATAATTCCTAAATACGGGCCTGAAGAGTCAATATGGAGATGATACTTAAGATGTCCTGGCCGTTCCCAAGGATGAAGAGGGGCTATAGCCAGTATGTGTGTGTTTGCCTGACACTAGTGACAGTTATTTATTCCTTGTACTAGGTCTTCAGTCATCCTGGCACATCTCACAAAGCTGCAGATCAGTGATTCCATACAAGAAATGCATTGGTAGTCTTTGTTATTCTGCCAAAACATGATCTCACCTTTTAGGGTAGTTACTAATGGATTGCACTACAAAGTACATCCATTTCCAACACCATGCTGTCTTTTTGGCTATGAATACATGGCTGAGGGCCAGTGATTTAATGTGAAATATGCCTCTGTGGGCTATGTAACTGTCAAAACCTGGTCTAGCTCACTGTCCCTGTGGAGCTGAAGGCTGTGGCACTGGATGCCTTACCTCACGCTACGCTGGCAACCTGGGTTCGGGAATGAACTCGAGTTGTCAGGGAGCCGGCATGAGGGGGAGGGTTGGAGTAGGATTGAGCAGCAGGAAGGCAGCTCTCCTCCCCTGGGGTGGTTGCCGCCTCACCCCCCACAGTCCCGTTGCCATCGAGTGGAGGCCCAGTAGTCAACGTAGGCAGAGGGGCAACATTAGCAGGTGGGTACCTTGAGGCATGGCATGTGCATGCCTCCACATACTGCCTACATGTCCTAGGTAAGGGGACAGAAAACGAAAAATACCATAAAATATATAAGAAAAAAAAATTCGGTCTAGCCTTGTGGGGGAATTACTCAATTGCCCAAAAATATTCATCCATTTCCAACCAAGCCTCTCAATCCCATGCCCCCAAAAATCAGAGACAAGGTGACAGCAAATGGCCTTGCACCCCTGAAGGAGGCACAGGTGTCTGACTCCTTCGGGTGGGACTCTGAGTCAGTCAGGAAGAAAGGGCAGGGTGACATTGTGGCACCTGGGGATGACAGCAGGAGGAAGTTAGCAAAGAGTATCTTAGTTTTAGGGACCTTAGCAATTAGAGGGATGGAGTAGGTGGTGGGCAGAGGAGTAAAGGAAAGGGGGTCAAAGGTCTTCCTGGAGCATCGTCCATCTGGGACATGAATACGATACGGAGGATGGTAGAGGAGGGTGTGGGGGGAGAGCTGGGGGTGCAGTTACACTTGAGTGCCAATGATCTGATGAGTTACCATGTGGAGACAGTTGTAGCCCCTCTCTGGCGCTGTCCTGGAGAGGGTCACTGCCCCTGGCTTGCCGGTCGTTACAAGACCAAGGGGCCTGGGTTCCTATAGTTGACCTACGGGGGTCCATTCCCAAAAGATAAAAATAAAATGGCAGTGCCTCCACCCAGTGTACATATTAGTGGGCCTGACTGCTTGCAGTACAACCCCCTGGGACGTTGTACCAACCAACCTCCCCAATAGTTACCTCCAGGCATGGACTTACCAAGTTTGAACCTCCCCATATTCTGTTACATCATTTAACTTTTCCATTTCAGTCAATGACCTGCTCACTAAAATTAGGCTGTGGATCCATTTTCTGCTGCAAAACAATAGCTCCATGGTTTATTTACAGGGAGGAGGGTTTAGGAATGGGGTGAGTGGAATGGAGTTCAAATAAGCATTTTCCCTTTCATTTCAAAGATTTGCATTTCCCAAAATCACATTTCCCTTTTGCTTCAATTTCCAGCATTTTGTCAATGCAGCCACCAAATCTGTCTGACTAGCTAACTGCTGCAGGAGTGCCCAAACCCAAACCCGCAGGTCCCAGTCCCTGTCAAACCCTAAAAGTCCTTCACTGGGTACCCAGATTCTAGTTGCAGGCATGAGGTGCAGCTGGTAGCTGGTGTTAGCCCACTTTTTGAATTAAGTAACTTTTACATTTCTCTCTCAACCCTTGGTTCTGTCTCCAGCCCTGGTATGCATGATTATACTATGTACAGTCCTCAGGTGCAGGGCAATTCCTGCTTTTTACTCATGGTTCTGCAGAATCAGTCCTAGATGGCACAGTTCACTGAATTCCTGGGGATGGATGGCGACACAGGCAGAACTGGGCACAATGCAAAGTAATGCACATGGGAAACAAAGTGCAAAGTAATGCACCTGGGAAACAAAAACCCAGGGGAAGAATACACAATGGGGGGGGAGGTAGTAACAACAGCAAAAATGGAAAGAGACCTAGGGGTAATCATATCAGATGACCTTAAGGTTGGCAAGCAATGTGAGAAGGCAGTAGGGAGGGCTGGGGGGATACTGGGATGTATAAGGAGAGGTATCACCAGCAGAAAACAGGAAGTTGTTATCCCCCCCTGTACAGACAGCTGGTGAGACCCATCTGGAGTACTACGTCCAGTTCTGGAGACCCCATTTCACATAAGGACATAGACAAGATGGAAGCAGGAGGATGGCAACTAAAATGGTGCAGGGTCTGCAAGAGAAGCCATACGAGGAGAGACTAAAGGAGCTTAATATGTATACCCTTGAGGAAAGGAGGGAGAGGGGGGACATGATAGAAACATTTAAGTACCTCAGTGGAATCAACAAAGTCCAAGAGGGTAGCATCATTCAGAAAAAGAGATGTGCAAGAACAAGGGGACACAATTTGAAGATAGAGGGGGACGGCTCAGTGGCAATGTGAGGAAGTATTTTTTCACAGAGAGGGTGGTGGACGCATGGAACGCCTTCCTGAGGAGGTTGTGGGGTCTAAAACTGTGGGAGAATTTAAGAATGCATGGGACAGATATAAGGCAATTTTTGTGGGGGGGTAGGAAGAAATAGGCTGTTGGTTAAATAGGATCTGCATCTTATCCTCTAGGTAGGGAAATGGGCAGACTAGGTGGGCCAAGCGGTCCTTATCTGCCGTCAAAGTCTATGTTTCTATGTTTCTATGCTTCAATAGTGGGTACAGAGGCTGCAGCTTGCTCTCTTTCTCTTGCTAGCAGATCTTGCTGTTTCTCCCCTTCGGGCCATTACAGGCCCTGTTGAAGGACATGTGTAAAGCCTACTAACTACAGAGGACCCAGACCTGGGAGTGGCCCCATGGCCCAGCTCCTCAATCAGAGTGCCCTTAGCACTCGGGTACAAGACCTGTGGTCCCCTAAGCTGCAGACCCCACTTGATGGGGGTTAGGAGTTCCCCACTGGCCCTGTGTGTCCAGCAGAAACATTCAGCACATTCTCTTCTGCTTCTCTTTCTTTCTTTCTTTCCTGTTACGCTGTGTAGCCACAGCAATCAATTTCTGTCTTTTACTTGTTGTATCTCAGGAGCAGACAACAGGCACCCAGCCCAGAAAGGCACCTGTCCATCTTTCTGCTTTCACAGTCTCAACTTAAAACAGCCACATTCTCACTCTGGCTCACACATATCACCTGCACACTCAAAGTCCCTTTCTAGGAGTGTGGATATGTTGTTCATCCACACTCTTTGGAATGTCTCTTTCCCCTTTAAATCTGGCGAAAGTCTTCAAGCTGGCTCCTCCCACCCACCTGGGTGGTAAATATCTCGGCTCCACCCCATGATGACAGATCTTCCTTTTACGCTGGAAGATTCAGGTTCCCTCATGCTACTTCTGCAGTATTGTAGGCCCTGGATACTAATCAACGGTTTTCACAGCCAATCGCTTTCTTTGAAACTCGTACAAGTTTATGATTCCGATCTGAGCGCATTGGACATGGAGGACAAGTCGTCCCCGGGTTTCGCTGGTGTCCCTGCAGACAGAAAATGTCACACACTGATCCCCACCTCTCGTGTGTTTATTGTTTGGGCGTTGCGCATGACACCTCTTCGTGCACCATCTGCTTGGCCTTCCATCCCAAAGTTCTGGATGACTGCAAGGTCTTAGACTGCAAGGTGCAAGGACTGCAAGACTTAAGCTGGGGAGACTGGACTTTGCAATCCACTGGTGAAATCAAAGGAGGCAAGGTGCGCGGTTTCTGCAGCCATGGGACCTGCCAAGCAGCTTGACTAGATGGTGGTATTTAAAGAAGAAGCTGCTCAAGCTTCCCTGGCCAGCCGAGGTTTTTTTTTGTGCCGCTAAACCTTGGCTCTACCTTCACAGGATCCTTTCGGGAGCTGTGCCAGTCTCTCCCCACCAGGGGTGAGGCGCCCTCGGGCATGCACTCCTCCCACCCTAGAAAACGGGACAAGGACCCTAAGTCTTCTTCGGAGACGTTCCTGGGACCAGAGAGGTCTGAATCCCAGGACCTTGCGGTCTCGGCCTCGTCGAGATCGCTTCCTCGGCTCGCTAGCTTCTCGGACCTTCCATTGAGGCCAAGGCACGAGAAGACGAGAAGCGTCGAACCGACTGAGATATCTCTCAACCCGATCGAGCCGTTGTCACCGACCCCGGTCGCCAACTCATTGGAGAGGACACCTATCCTTTCCTTCCCCGACGAGGAGACCCAGCCCTCAGGTATCCCGATCGAGAGACAGGAGACAGAACCTCGGTTTTCACTGACTCCGGCCTCTCCCAATTGAACAAGCCGACCCCGTAGGTCTTTATCAAGGACCAGGACCCCTTCAGTCAAAAAATGAAAAAGGGTCACAAACAGTCTCAGAAGAGGCATCGCCACCGATCCTCATCCTCCTCGGATGAGGAGAGACTTCGACGGAAGCTCCGTCGGCGTTATGAGGACCTTATGTGACAACAGCTATTCTGACCGGTCATAAGCCGGCTCTGCTGGCTTCACTGGCCATTACTTGGCCCCAGCCTCTTAGGCCGACTCTGACCCCTTCGAACCGAAGACCAGTTCTTCCTCCGTAGGACCAGCACGCATTCCTGTTCAGCCTGTTCCGTCTCCCCACCAATTTTGGTGGAGCCACCGCTCTACAGTCTCAGGAGGCTCTCAAAGAGGACCAGACAGATATGCACCTGTTCCGTCATCTGTCCATCACTGTTGTCCCCATCGCCTGAGCGTATTGAAGGGACATAGGCGGGAAACCCTTATATCCATACTCTTTGGACTCAGATACCACTGGTCTACACTCACACCCCAATGATGAGTTGTCAGGGACAGGCTTGGAGGAAGGTCCTTCCTCCTTCCTCTTTCCAGGGCATCCTCCACCTTATTTCAGAGTCAACTGCCTTGGAGCCCTTGGAGCCTATCCAAAAGAAGGTGGAATATCCTCTCACTGATATCCTTAAGAGGGGGGGATACCCCGACAGAGGCCTTACCAGTGGCTGAAGCCATTGTTGGCCCAGTCCTTGAGCTATGGCAGTGCCCTGCCTCTTGCCCGGCCCCGTCTGCTCACATGGCTCACAAGTACACTGTACCCATGGGATCCTTGGCGGGTTTCACAGAGCGTCCCTTGGCTGAGAGCCTTGTGACTGCCTCTGTGTTTAGACACACGGTAGCTCAGCGGATACTGACCACACTCCAGACAAGGAGTCCAAGAATATGGACCATTCTGCCCAGAAGGTGTATGCGGCCTCATCCTTGGGCCTTCGTCAGGCCAGCTCGACAGTGATCATGGCACACTTCTCTCACGCCCTCTTGGGGTCGCTAGATGAAGTCCTCCCTCATCTCCCAGCAGACATGCAAACCACGGTTAAGCAGGTCCATGACCAGGGCCGTGCTGTTGCAAAACAGCAGCTCCAGAAGGCCTTGGATATTGGAGATTCCTGTGCCTGCTCACTAGCAGCCGCAGTGGCCACTCACCACAGGGCCTGGCTGAGGTTATCCTCTTTTCCCGTGGATACTCAGCAAAAGTTAGCTGACGTGCCCTTCCTTGGCACTGATCTCTTTGGTCCAGGAGTTGCAGGTCACCTCCAGTGCATACAGCAGTCCAATGCCACCTTGGATGCCACTTCTGCAAAGGGTTCTTCGGGCAAGAACCAGCAGAAGCGCAAGAAGAAGCCCTTTCCGCACTCTTCTCCTGCGGTTAGACAGCCCTCCTTCCAGGGAGGTCAGCAGCACCAGCAGCAACAGCAGGCTCAAGCTGGTGCCCTAGGCTCAAGTAGGGTCCCCAACAGCCCCGCAAAGGAGGTCGAGGTGCGGTCCAGGAGCCTCCTCCTCTAAGCCTGCTCAGTGGCGGGTCAGGGTGGCCACCCCTACACCCATCATGCCAGTTCTGGGTCCTCCGTGTGGAGCCGGCTCCACACTTTCTTTCCACCTGATCCAGTATCACTCGGACAGGTGGGTCCTGAAAAGTGGTTGGTTGGGACTGCCTCTAGAATTCGAGCAGTACCCTCCTGCCGAGCCGTGCCCCTCGGGAGAAAGGATCTCAGTTGCACTCAGTCGGCCCTTCAGGATGACATTGCTCAGCTCCTGCTCAAGGAGGCAGTAGCTCCAGTGCCAGATCCTCCTACATACCCAGGCTTCATGTCCAGGTACTTCCTGGTGCCCAAGTGGATGGGGGGGTTGGCGCCCTATCCTAGATCTCCACGACCTGAATCAATATCTCAGGTTTTGCACCTTCTGGATGGTAACTCTGAATCAGCTCATACCATCTCTGGAGCGAAACATGTGGTTCTGTTCACTGGATCTACAGGATGCGTGTTTCCATGTCCCAGTCCATCTGTTCCATCAGCGGTTCCTCCGCTTCAGGGTGGAAGGGATGCTGTACGAGTTCCAAGCCATGCCATTTGGCCTGTAATCAGCCCCTTGGGTCTTCACCAAATGCATCGCAGTGGTGATGGACCATCTACGGAGTCAAGGGGTTCAGATATACCCCTACATCAATGATTGGCTCCTGGCCAGTTCCTTCCTGCAGGAGGTGGAGAGGTCCAGGGACCTGGCCCTCCGAACCTGTTCCCAATTAGGCCTCCTGATCAACACGGCCAAGTCGGAACTCATTCCCTCTCAGGTGATGGGCTTTATTGGGGCAGAGCTCGACTCTCGTCAAGCCAGAGCTCGGCTCCCAGTGGACAGGGTGGATGTTCTTTCCTCCTTTGCTCAATCATTTCTGGTTGGGCACTTGCACCCTGCCTGGGACTTCCTGCGCCTTCTGGGTTACATGGCGGCATGCACCTCAGTGGTCAGATTGCACATGCGCCCCCTCCAGTGGGAGCTGGCAGCTCATTGGACTCAGTGTCAGGGTCATTTCGACCAGCTGGTCACTGTCACCCAGAAGATGTGGGACATTCTCCAATGGTGGACCATCCCAGGTTGTCTGCAGGAAGGGACCCCGTTTGTCTGCCCCAAGCTGATGGTCATTCTCACGACTGATGCCTCTCTCATGGGCTGGGGAACCCACATGGGGGACAACAGAGGCCATGGGTTCTGGACCCCTGAGGAGTCCCAATGCCACATCAACCTGCTGGAGCTCAGAGCAGTCAGACTGGCACTGTCAGCTTTCGCTCCTCAGCTCCAGGGGTCAAGTGGTTCAAGTTCAGACAGACAATACCATGACCATGTACTACCTCAAGAAACAGGGCAGCACGCACTACCGTCTGCTATGCAAGGAGGCACTCCAGATCTGGATCCTCGTCAGCCAGTTGGAGGCAGATCTCCTTGCCATCCATGTGGCAGGAGTCTCGAACCAACTGGCAGATGCTCTTAGCTGCATAGGCCAGACATCCGATGAGTGGTCTCTCCTTCCAGAGGTAGCTTACAATCTGTTGTCCCATTGGGGCAAACCGTTGGTGGACCTGTTTGCCTCCAGGGGAGGACACCAAGCTGAGGCTGTACCATGCCCGCCCCCCCTCAGCAGGGCTCACTGCAGGGGGATGCCTTCTTGAGGCCATGGACCCCAGGCCTCCTCTACGCCTTCCCTCCATAAGAGACAAGGTGAAGGTGATCCTGGTAGCCCCAGATTGGCCATGCCAGTTCTGGTATCCAGATCTCCTCAGCCTCAGCTGCAGGGCCCCGGAGCGACTTTGTACACACCCGGACCTGATATCATTGAACCAGGGGGAAGGTATTCCATCCAGACCTTCAATCACTGCACCTCACAGCCTGGTACCTGAGTGGCTAGAGTTACAGGCTCTGGGTCTTTCCGAGGATGTCTACACAGTTGTGCAGGCATCTTGTAAGGAATCGACCATTAAATGTTATGCCTTCAAATGGAAAAGGTTTTCCATTTGGTGTCACGGTAAGAGTCTGGACCCCGTATCCTGCTCTGTGGCTAACATTTTAGACTACCTTTGGTCTCTCTCTCTCCAAGGGGTCTACAGTCATTGACCCTTAGGGTGCACCTGGCAGCCATTTCCGCTTACCGGGCATGAGCCGGTCAGTCGACATTGGCACAGGAGACAGTGGTCGGGCGCTTTTGCAAAGGCCTGGATCACATATCCCCTCTGGTGCATGAACCTCCACCTCCATGGGATCTGTTGTTGGTTTTGGCAAAGCTCATGGGCAAGTCATCTGAACCCATGCACAAGTGTGAGCCTCACACTTGTCATGGAAGACTGCCTTCCTGTGGCTATCACATTAGCCAGAAGGACAGGAAGCTCCAGGCACTTTCAGTGGACTCCCCTTATCTGGTCTTTCACAGGGAGAAAGTTGTCCTGTGCCTCCACCCAAAATTCCTTCAGAAGGTGGTGTCAGAGTTTCACCTTAACCAGGTGTTGACTTTGCCGGTATATTACCCTAACTACACCTTGGACACCGAATACAGGCTCCATACCCTGGACCTTAGACGTGCTGTCTCCTACTACAAGGAGAGGAAGGTAAAATTCAGGGAGAGGTTCACCAGCTGTTTGTCACCTACGCTGAAGCTGCTTCTGGCAGACCTGCAGCTAAATGGACCATTGCAAGATGGATTACATCATGCATAGGTCTGTGCTATGAGTTGGCGGGCAAGGAGCTTCCCAGAGGGATAAGAGCTCATTCTACCCGCCATACTGCTGCATCGGTGGCTGCTTCCAGGGACATCTCTATCCAGGAAATCTGTCGGGCTGCTACCTGGAAGTCAGCAAACACCTTCATTACCCACTACCACATCGACCTTGAGTCACGCCATGGTTTTGGGGCCTCGGTCTCCAATCTCTGTTTCCTAAGTAGGGGGTGTGCACCTTGCCCCCTCCTCCCAGAGAACAGCTAGGAGTCTGCCAAAGAGTGTGGATGAACAACATATCCACACTCCTAGAAAAACAGGTTATTCACCTGTAACAGTAGTTCTAGGAGTGGTATATGTTGTTCATCCACAAGCACCCACCCGACCTCCCTGGCTTTAGGCGCATCACCTTGCTTCCAGTGGGCTAAGATCTGGCGTCATGGGGTGGAGCCGAGGTATTTACCACTCGGGTGGATGGGAGGAGCCAACTGGAAGACTTCCAGCCAGATTTAAAGGGGAAAAGGACATGCCAAAAAGTGTGGATGAACAACATATACCACTCCTAGAACTACTGTTACGGGTGAGTAACCTGTTTTTTCTCACCATGCAGATACTTAGCAATTTCTGAGTTGAAGAGGCTCACTCTTCCATTCTCTTTTCTCAGCACATTTATATCCTCTCGTTCCACATCATTACTCAGTATTCCATCTTTTTCCAGGCTTAGATGCAACCTTTGTCCTTTTACCCAGCTCAGGACACAACCGTCATTCTTTTTCCAGGCTTAGAAAGCAACCTTTGTCTTTCTGCAGGATCAAGATGCAACCTTTGCCCTTTTTTCAGGTTCAGGACACAACCACTTTCTTGCAATTTGCAGCTTCCCTTTTCCATTTGAGCTGCCCTTCTCTCACCGCTGTGGTGCAACTTCAGAACACAGAAAATTCAGCAACCTGCAGCTTTCCTTTTTCTCTTCCAAGCTGCTCCTTTATTGCTTCTGCTTCCTTTTCCTGTTGGGGCAGGCACTCCTTCTCTGGAGAACAAATTGATGGCAGCCCCAGGCAAGCCCATCTTGCAGCCCCATTCTCTCCAGGGGCAGGAGCCCCCGAAGGAGCTCCTACTGAACTGACTCAATCTCCAACTGTCCTTGGCTTTTGGGAGCCCTTTCTTCGCTCCTCACTGGCTGGAACCACTGTCCTTAAGAAAAATGAATATACATGGGATTCCCTCGATGCCTCCTTGGTGCAGAAAAAGGCGTCCAATCATTCCTTGGTATTTCCCCCCCCCAAAATCCTTTCAGTCAGTTCCAGAGTCCCTGGCAAGATTCCTAGCTCGGTGGTTGGTTGGTTGATATCATGTGACTGCTAAATATGGTGGCTATAGTAAACAGTCCCACACAGTTTGTGCAGAGTCCCAGAATCAAAGTGTCCCTGCTGCCAAACCCTTTACTTTTATTTAATCATTTCCCCACCATTTGGTAGCCACCCCATTGCCCTGCAAAGTGACTGCCTTGTTTTTACACATTTAACCTGCCCTATCTCAGTCGCTGCTGCCATTTCCTAGTGTCCCCAGGCAGCACACACACCAGAGCAGCCCATATAATGCTTCATTTTGTTCCCTGACTGCAGTCTGTGTAGACTCTTTATTTATTCAACCTCACACCTGGCATTCTTCACCCCATTACTTTATTTATTTCTTCCTTCCTTCCCTGTAGCTAGTGCTATCTCTATAATTTGCCCCAGTGCTAGACAGGACTCCCATGACTTCAAAGGGATGCCACCTCATGAAAATTAATGAAGCGGCTCCCATTCTCCCTAGTGCGATTGGCGCTCACAAAAACTTGGATTGCCGCTTCCCCACCACCTCTCCGGTCCTGTCAATGTCTCCGGACCCTCTCTTGTATTACCCTGGGATCAGGACCACTGGAGAGGCACACTGAAAGGCTGCCAAAAAGGCCACTCAATAATGTGCTTCTATGCATGCGCAGAGCTCGCCTGCACCGCAGTGCCATTTCCAAAGTCGGTGGCTCCACGTACTTGCTCCTCTGGCCCCACTCTCTCTCTAAAACCATGCGGCAGCTGGCAGGAGAGACCAGAGGACACAGGAGCACAGTCAGGAAGCCACCCAAAAAAGAATGGGGGTGGAACCAAAACCCCAGGAAAAATTAGCCTTTTTCAGGGGCTCACAGGTAAGCCCCCAACAGGGGGTTACACTGTGAAACTGAATTTTCAGAGGCTGAGGGACAGTTTTAAAGTGACCTCAGTTTCCCTGGCCTTTCCAAGATCTGTTCTGTGTTGGGGAGGGGGAATGGGAAGGATAAAGAGAAGAAGGAGAAGATTGAGGAGTTTAATGGGTGAGTGGAGGGATGGTGTCAGGAGGAGGGATACCACTTTGTGGGGGACTGAGGGAGCTTCAGGGACAGGAGGCTTTTCAATAGTGATGGCCTTCATCTAACAAAAGAGGGGACCAGTATGCTGCAGCAGAAGTTTGACGCCTACATTGGTGAACTTTTAAACTGACTGTGGGGAAGGCTGAGGCTGGGATGTCACTGAGAAGGGTCAGAAAGTGGGGAACCTAGCTAGTACAGCTGCTGAACTAGGGCTAGGAGCCCTGGGTGGTAAGCAGCAAGGCATAAGTTCATAAAAGGATACAGAATGATGCCAGGGTGAGTGGGGGTGGGGGGGCACTAAGCCTGCAACAAACAGTAAAACAGGAAATTAAGGAAGCTAGGGAAAAATGAACACAGAAGTCATGTGAAAAAAAAAACAAAAGGGATATGGGCACAAGATGGAAAGCAGTCTGCCTTAATGCCAAGGGTCTGGGAAAGAAAATTAGTGAGCTTCAGGTGATGGTAACAGATGCTGGGCTGGACCTCATAGCTTACTACGGAAACCTGGGCCACAGAGAACAATGACTGGGACCCAACAGTTCCAGGCTACACCACATACAAGAGTGATAGGAGGAAAGTAAAGGAAGAGGCTAGCCCTCCATGTCAAGGAAGGAATCAAGGCAATGGAGGATGGATCCATCAGGGGAGAGAATGGGGTAATAGACTTGCTAGTTGGTTCAGCTCACAGAGACAGCAGGTACGAAATTGCACATGGGGGTGTCCTACAGACCACCAGGTAGAGGGGAGAGAGAGAGCAATAATGAACTAAGGGCAGAAGTAGAGAAGGGGGCAGCAAAGGGGAAGGTGGTAGTATTGGGGGATCTCAACCTGCCAGACCTTGACTGGGACATTCCAGCTGCTAGGAGCACCAGAAGCCAGGCCCTGTTAGATACACTGCAGGACTGCATGATGGTGCAGCTGGCCAAGAGACCCACAAAGCAGGCTGCCATTCTTGACATGGTACTCACTAACTTGGAAAGGGTAGGCAGAGTGCAGGTTGGGGAACCATTAGGGTTCGTGACCATAGCACCATATGGTTCAAGTTGGCATTTGATATCAGTAAGCCCTCACCAGAGGCTGAAGTTATGCATTGCAGAATTTCAGAACAGCTAACAAAATTTGAAGGCCATGTGTGCTAATGCTAGAAATCTGGGAAATAATATTCCAGACCTAGAGGCCATCATGGTGGAGTCCGACCTGGATATTGTGGCCATTACCGAGTCATGGTGCACAATGTTCAGAAGGGACAGGGTAGGAAGGAATGGAGGGGGAGTGGAGCTTTTTGTAATGGAAAGCATAAAAGTAACAGAACTACAGGGAATTCGGGGGGGGCAGATGTGCTGTGGGTCACCCTCAGGTCAGAAAACAAAGCCATTATTCAGCCAGGTGTGAGGTATAGGCCTTCAGTGCAGGGGTAGGACTTAGACAAGGAAATGTTAGAAACAATTGGCAAAATGGCTGAAAACGGTGAGGTGTTGCTGGTGGGGACTTCAATCTGCAGGATGTAGACTGGAGCCTTCCTGCTGTGGCTTCAGCCAGAAGCAGGGACACCCTGGACTCCATTCGGGAGACATTCCTCAGTGAACCCACTTGTGATGGGGCAGTACTGGACCTGGTACTTACTAACATGGACAGTATTGCAGACATCAACATGGGTAGCCATTTGAGGATCAGTGATCATCGTACAGTGTGGTTCAACATAAGAACAGCTGTGGAATCCAGCCGTGCAATGGCGAGAGTCCTGGACTTCAGAAGGGCTGATTTTACAAAGATGGATGAATGCCTCAGGAATGACCAGGCAGGGGGAGACAACCTGGGGGAGTGGAGGAAAAGTGGGCCAAAGTAAAAGAGGGCATAGTGAAGGCAACAAACCTCTGTGTCAAGCAAGTAAGCAAAAAGTAAGAAGAGGAGACTGGTATGGTTCTCAAAAGAGATAGCAGGAAAGGTAAAGCCTAAAAGAGTAGTATTCAGAAGGTATAAGGAGACCCAGAGAGAGGAGGATAGGAAAGTGGTCAGAAAACAGAGGGAAAGCAGTGAGGAACGCAAAGGCGCAAACTGAGGAAAGAATAGCTTAGACAATAGCAAAAGGGGACAATACATTTATTAGGTATGTTAGGGAAAAAAAAGGAAGACAAAAGGAGGGACTATATGGTTGAAGGGGAGGGACTGTATGGAGGGGGATCAAGAAAAGATAAACATCTTGAACAAATACTTCTGCTCAGTGTTCACAGTAGAAGGGGAAGGGGAGGAGTATCGAAAGGTGCCAGGAGCTTTGATGGGAGGGAAATGGACACCAGTCCATTTTCTCAATCAATCAATCAATCAATCAATCAAGTCTTTATTTAACCAGGCGTTCATCGTTGAGCAGAAGCTCATTTGCAAGATGGACCTGGGTGGAGCATGAACAATTGTATATACAGGTCAACACAGGTATTTACAAGGCAATACAGATAATACTCTTTACAGAGAGGAGGAAAAAGAAGTTCATATGTACATAGAATTATACAGATATTGTACAGATTACACGGTATTTACATACATAGAAGTGTCTATAGGAAGATAAAGCAGGTTATCTAAGGTTGCAGGAGGAAGTAACGGAAGAAAAAATAAAATAAAAATATACACCAGGTAGAGGTGAAGGTAGGGGGGAAGAGAGGGAGGAAGTAGGGAGAAAGGCTAGGAGGGCACGGTGCACAGAAAGGAGTTGGTAAAGCTGGATGTAGAGAAGGTGGATGGAGAAAAGGAGTATGTGTGAGCCCCGGGATTGAATGCTATAAAGTACGGGGCATGGTAGGATGTCACAACCCAGGGTAGTGAGCTCCTATCCGAGGTTGGGAAAGGAAGAATAAGGGGATGGATGGGCCTAGTGTTGATAAGACAGGGGGATAAGAGAGAGAACAATTAGGCTGGTGAGGAGCAAGCTGGGGGGTCAGTACTTAAAATTGGGTCTAGGCGTGGCTATATACCAGTGCAGACACCGGTACTGGGTCTGAGTGGGTGAAGCAGTTACATACTTCTCTGATTGTATGGAAATAAAGCATCTTGAAAGCATTTATACCGATTAGAGTGCTTAATTTGAGGGTTTTGTAGATCGTTCCCATAAGGTAGGTAGCACGAAGCTTATGGCTGCCTGCCAAAGCGGGATTTTGCTTTGGATACTTTAAGTGTAATAGCTGAGTAACTTCTTAGCACGGATTTCCCAATTATACTCAGGGGAAGACAGCAGGAGATATAGTAAGGCAGCTTATTAGAGATGGCTCTATAGGTCCAGAGAACAGCGTTTCTGTGGCGCCTGAACTTTAGTGATGTCCATCCCACTGCCGCATATAGGGTGCAGTGATGTGTGTCGAAGGGGAAACCTCAGTGCTCGATGGTAGAGTGTGTCCAGTTTAGCCATGTAAGAGTTGGGGCATTGGCTGTAGAGGAAGTCAGCGTAATCAACCAATGATAGGAAAATGGATTGGACCAGTTGTTTCTTGGCATCTCTGGTGAGAAATTGGCTGTTTCTAAAAAACAGTCCAAGCCTTTGCCGAAGTCGTTTTAGCAAGTCCTCGATATGTGAGAGAAAGTCTGAAAAGCTCTTACTAACCTGAAGGTGGACAAAGCTATGGGGCCAGACGAGGTACATCCAAGGGTGCTGAGGAAGCTCAGGGAGGTACTAGCTGCACCACTGACAGATCAATTTAACAGATCACTGGAGACTGGTGTGGTCCTGGAGGACTGGAGAAGGGCAGATGCAGTCCCACTTTACAAAAGTGGTAGCAAGGAAGAGGAGAGCAATTATAGGCCTGTCAGCTTGCCATCAGTGGTAAGTTAATGGAAACACTACTAAAGGAAAGGATTATGGAATATCTTGTATCCAATATCCAGGTCATTAGTCTTGAGGTGGACAATAACATCCATTTCCACCTCCTGCCCAGCTGCCCTTGCAATCCTCAGAATCTACCTCCCATCCCTCCTGGCCATGGTGCCTTGTGGGCCTCTAACCTCTCTCTCTCCCTCTCCCTTCCTATTCCTAAATATATCCCCCTCACAATCAAGTTCCCCACTAGAAGTTGCTTTCTTCTCCTCTGGGGTCCTTTATCACCCTTCGTTGGCTCTCTGCTACTGATGACCCTCACATCCTCACTGTCCGCAACCATGGGGGCCCCCTCCTGGCAGTCCCACTCCACCAAAACAATATAGAAATTATGTGGTGGTACCAGTTGAGGAATGTGCCCCTTGACCCACTGCCCCCACCCTTTAGAGCTCACTATAGCCCAGTTATTCCTCCCAGGCATCCACTGAGGCAACAGTGTCAGAATTGGTGGCCCCTGGTGTGGAAAGAGGTTGCCTGATTCCCAGCCAACATGGCCTGAGTCTAGTGACCTCTTCCCTCAACTCAGAGAGTGTGTGCAGATGGGGAAGCACCATAGTCTCAATAAAGTCTCTCTGAAAACTACTGCCCCACAGCCATTGCACTGTACCACACCTAGCATTTTCAGTTATTCCACTTTCCTGTGTTACTTGGAAATAGTAAGGTACGTTTACCCATGACAGGATATTTCCAGTTTCTCCCTTTTGTTGATTATTATGCCCTGTACATCTAACCTAAATAGGGTGTTACTTCTATTCAGAGGTTTGACCTGCCCTTATGTATCCTTACCCTTAATATAACTGATTTCCTTTATGTGTTTTGAACACACTGTAATAATCTTTTGAAAAACACTTTAAAACAACTTATAAAAACACTTCAGCATCAATACAGCTATACTATCACATTTCCAAAACAATAATAATGCTAAGTAATGCAAACAGAAATAAAATACAGATTATCAACCCCTTTTTGTATTGCACCTTATAAATTTTATGAATTAAGCCTACTTGTATACTTACATCTGATGTATTGATGCTGGGTGCTTCTCCTCACAACATCTTACATATTATTACAATCTACACTTCGAACAAACAGCTTAGTGATTTGCACTTGGATGCAACATTTCCTGCTGACTGCTTCCCCATGCTGACGCCTCCAAGTGTGTCACTTATCTCTCTTGCCCTTAGCCTCTGAACCACAGTGGAGGACTGGTAGGCCATGGTTCTTAAACATAGCAGTGTAGCCCCATCCACTCCAATCATCTGGCACACTTGTTGGAGGCTACCAGGATAGGGGCAGTGTCTGGGAACCTGCAAAGTGCAGGAAGAGTCAGAATGTTCAGGGATACACATCTAACAGTTCTGAAATAAGCCCGACTGGCTGCCACAAACCTCGATCAGCTGATCACTTCTGAATACAGCTTTGACAGCCATGTTGCTTATGTCTGTAGCCCTGCCCACTGCAGTCAGCTGGCACACTCTACTGGAGGGCTACCAGGAAAGGAGCAGTGTCCAGGGAACCTGTCAAATGCAGGAAAAGTCCAATTATTCAGACACACTAGTCTAACAGTTTCCTAGGTATATAAGAGAAAAATAAGTTGAGTTGGGGATTGTTAGTCTAAAAGAGGGAGGAAGGGTAATAGAGGGGATGAGTAGAAAGCAGCCATTCTGAATGACTACTTCTGCTCAATATTCACTAGGAGGACAGTGGGCCTTTGACATAGAGCTGCTTAATGGCTGCTGAAAGGGTTCTCCAGAAATGAAACAGCAGGTATTTACTAGTTAAAGGGTGATAAAAGGACTAGCAGACCTGAAGATAGATGAGGCCCTGGGGATAGACAGGATACACCAAATGGTGCTCGGGAAATGGCATCACAATTAACTGAATCCCTAGTAGGTCTTTTCAATAGCTCTGTTCAGACAGGGTGGTTCCAAAAGACTGGAGGGTAGTGGATGTAGTTCTGCTACACAAGGGTAGGGAAAAGAGCATCCAGATAACTACAGACCTGTAAGTCGAATTCTGCCGTGAGCAAACTGATGGAAACACTAGTCAAAGAGGACCTAGTGGACTACCTCGAGAAAATGGGCTCCAGGATAGTAAACCGCACAGGTTTGTGGTAGGAAGGTCTTGTCAGACTAACCTGATGGTATTCTTTGACTGGTAACTAGAATAGTGGATAAAGGTCATGCAGTGGATTTACCTTACTTTGACTTAAGCAAAGCATTTGTCTCACTGCCACACAGAAGGTTGCTGAAGAAGCTAGGTGATCTGGGTGCAGCAAAACTTATAGTTAGATGGGTAGAAAGTTGGTTGGAAGGGCGACAGCAGAGGGTAGTGGTAAACAGAGTCAGATCCAACAAGAGGAAGGTCACACATTGAGTGCCATGGGGATCGGTACTAAGTCCAGTCCTTTTCAAAATATTCATCAGCAACATACAAAAAGAATATAGGGCAAGATGTGTTTCTTCACAGATGACACTAAGCTCTGTGGTAGGGCAAACAGTAAGGAGGGGGGCTGTCGCCTCCGCCGCGGGGGAGCGGGGGAGGGGCTTCGTGGGTGGGTGGGGGAGACACTAGACACCAGGGAGATGTTTGGGAGGGGTTCTGTTGTGACATTCTGCCCGCGATCGGGCTTTACGGTCCACTGGACCACCAGGGAGTTATTCGCTGGGGGAGGGTTACATTCTTGCCCGCGATCGGGCACTGGGGGTTTTAGCATAGGTTCTGCCTGCCATCGGCACTGGGTGGGTTTTTATACAGGTTCTGCCCACGCATCGGGCACTGGGGGTTTTTATATAGGTTCTGCCCGCGATCGGGCTGTGGGTGATGTTGGGGGGGGGGCGACATGTCTGTGTTCTGCCCGCGATCGGGCTGTGGGAGGTGTGGGGGCATGTAACTGTGATGCCCGCGATCGGGCTGCAGTGTGCGTTGGTCCCCGACGGCTGCTGCCTGGCAGGGTGGCCAGGAGCAAGTCCTCGGGGATCGGCGCACCTACATGCAAATGGCATGCAAATGGGGCCATAAAGAGATGCAAATGGCCCCCCCTGCGCCTTGCATAAATTATGGCCCCATTTGCATGTCACCTTTTGAATATCGGAAATTTGCGCATGGCGCAATGGTACTTGCGCCACCGCAAGTTGAATGCTCAACTCTGGCAACTTGCGGTGGCGCCAAATTCCCTGCGCCTCTTAAGTGCTGTGGCTCGAGGCGATATTCAAGGTTGCTCAACAGCGCAACTCCTTTGAATATCACCCCGGCCACACCCCAGCGCAACTATTTTGAGCAGCGCTGGGGCTTGCGCCTCAGACTGGCGCAGTTTGAATATCTGGGCCCATGTGTACTGTTGAATGCTATTTACGGTATTTCCCTTGTTTCCCAGCAGATCATATCTGTAAATTAGATTTATTTTATTTCTGTATGTTTATCTGGTAAACCAATGTCATTAAAAAAAATAAATAAATACATACACACATAAGTAAATAAATAACTAGGAAGAACCTGGCAAAGTAATTTTAACAGGCACAGCACAGTATCTTAACATTTTTGTTGAACTGTTGCTTTAAGTGTTGTCTTTTATTGATATAACAAACAGCTTTCTAGGAGGGGTGATGCATGAAGAGTCATGAAAAGGGGTGGAGCTAGGGACAGAGCTTAGGTTCTGGTTTTTGCCTCATCCAAAGGTGGCAACCCTAAACTAATCTTTGATTGCTTGAGTTAATACACTATCTACTTAGGGGATTTCAGTCAATAAGTAACCTGTAGCTTTCAAGTGTTGTACCAGGCAGGACATATAGGCTTTTAATGTACTCTGACATATTCCAAATCCATTCTGACATGTGTCACTTTAGAAATTTTAATCAGCAATAAAAAAAACCAACTAAACAGCTGATCACTCAGGAGTTGCAACATCATGAGAAACAGATATCAGGATGATGAATGCAAGGCCTCTGTAGCAGACTCAGACCTGCGAGTCAACAGTTACTATAGACGGTCATGTGGGCACCCCCCAAAAATGGCCATCTTCACCTTTTGCTGTCTGCTGTCCTGGAAATACTCCTCAATCATCCATATGTTACCCAACCTGGAGAACCCCTTCTCACAGACAGGGTGCATCTAGGCTGTGTCATAAGATCCTGAAGACTCTTAGAAGCCTAGCATAACCCACAATAAAAAGGATTTAAAAAAAACAAAACTCTGTCTCTCTCACCTCTCTTCTTGACAGTCGCTCCATCCAAAATGGCAGATCAGCAAACCAAACAGCAGAGAACTACTGTTTTGACTGCTGACAAACACAGCACCATCATTATTTTTATTTAAGGATTCAGAAAAGACCTTTGAGCACAGGCTCTTTTACAAAGGTTCCACGTCAGTTGAACAAACAAGTAGGCATGCATACATACATAATACATTAGCTGGTACAGAATATACATTAGATTACAAAATTAGAATGTTATTCCTAGTACCATGTGAAGTACAGTGTCAGTAAGGATTAGAAGCAGTGGGGAGATACATGGAGAGAGCAGATGGGAGTCAGGGCAGTGGAGAGCAGCCTCAAGTTGGGGTTTTGTCAAGGGAGGAGGGTGGATAATGGTGGCAGGTGGGTGCCATGGGGGTTGGGGGGCAAGGGGGGAAGGAGGGATCAGAGGGGGAGTGCATGATAGCAAGATCAGACAGGGGAGATTGAGGAAGAGGTGTGGGGAAGGTGTAATGAAGGAAGGCACACCGGGAGAGCAGCAGGGGTGGCTTGCTGGGAGCCACAAGGAGGAGCAGGGTTGGGCCTAGGCAGGATCGAGTGTGTCCAAGAGGGAGGGTGGGGGGAGATGGAGGTGGGTGCCAAATGTCTGTTAAGGGGCATGGGGTGGGTAAAAGGTGGGGAGAGCACCAAGGTGGGGGGAGACACTTCTAAGGGGAGCAGTCACCAGCTGGAGGAGCAGGGGTGCAGCAGGCTGCCATAGGAGTATCCATGGGAGCATGGAGTGGGGGGTAAGAGCTTTCAGAAGCATCACTCTCTGCGCAGGATAAAAGGTGTTGCTTAGGCCAGTTTTTAAGTGAGATAGACATACAGAGGTTTGAATGGGCAAAGGGATTTCATTGAGCCATTGGGGGGCCCTATAGGTGAAGGCACGCTGTCCCAGTGCAGTTTGATGGAAAAGTGATGATAGGGCCCCCCTCACCCTACCTCTGATGGCATAGCTGGTAGCACTTGGCGAGAGGATCTTGGATATGCCAGGGAAGGTTTTGCCTATTGATGCCTTCTTACCAAGGAGGCAGGTTTGGAACTTAATCCTGTTCTTTAGACGCAGCCATCTAGTCCGTTCATACAGAGAGCAGGTGTGCGTATTTCGATCTGCAGCCAGTGTGAGCCTGCAAGCTTTGTTGAGAGCAATATGAACTCTTTTTAGTGCTATATCCATGGCCATTCTGTATATCACCAGTCCATAGTCAATGGTTGAAAGGATATAGCTGGAGACTGAGAGGTGGAGGGCCTCAGGGGTAAGATATTTCTTATGTCTCTAGAGGACACCCAGCTTGGTGTTTACTGCCTTAACCACTGTGTCGATGTGTTGGGTGAAGGTGAGAGTGTCATCTATGGTGATCCCCAGGTACTTGAACGAGTGCACTTGTTCCAGCAGCTCACTGACTTTGTTGATGACGGGGAGGGGCTTCTTTATATGCTATGGGTTGGCTTTGAGCATAGCCCTGGTCTTTTTTTAATTTAGTAGAAGTTTATGTCTGCAAAAACCAGTCCTCTACTTTGTTGAAGGTAGTTCGTATTGGAGGGTGTCGTGGGATGTATTGCTGTTAAGAAGAACTGCATCATCTGCATATAGGATCAGTTTAGTGTCACATGCTTTAGGAAGATTGTTCAGAAAAAGGCTGAACAGTAAGGGCCTCAGTAGTGAACCCTGGGGAACCCCGAATGATACTTCTCTGGAGCTAGACCCTATGTGTCTAAATCTGACGCGTTGGCTTCTGAGAGTCAGGTAAGTCATTAAGAGAATGACGGCCAGTGTGGAAGACATCAAAAAGACTGAAAAGCTAACCTTTCAGCACAGTGATAGGACTACAGCTCATGACACTTTTGATCTGGGTTCCTTATCAGCATCCATTCCCAGAGGATGCTCTCCACCTCTGGGGATGGGACATCACAGATATCATCATGCAGGAATGCTTCACATGCATAGGACCTTGATGTCAGCGCACACAATATCCCAGAGGACAGGAGAAAAACTGTGAAAATGGATGTAGCCCAAGAAGAAGTGGGGCAGTGCTGAACTGTCTCACCTGAATACCTGAACATCATTTCCTATAGCATCTATTTTTAAACTGAAACGGAATTTTTCTGATCTCTACAAGTTATTAAAAAATACAAACGTAGAGCCAGTAACCCAAACTGAAGTGGCATGTGGATGTGTATGTGTATGTCAACTTTCCCATACCAATTTTCAAGGTGAGTATCCAGTATCAACTTTTCAGGCCAGCCTCTAGTACCAGCTTTCCAGGTGGCCCCTCCATACCAACTTACCAGGTGGTCCTTCCATACCAACTTTTCATGTGAGCTTCTTGTACAAACTTTCCAGGCGCATCTCCCAAACCTACTTTGTATGTGGACCCACTGTACCAACTTTTCAAATGGGCCACCAGTAGCAGCTTTTCAGGTGTGCCCCCTGCATCACTGTCTGATCTTAAAAATGGCAGACTAGAGAGGGGATGTTCCTTGGTGTTATTAAATAAGAACCATTACTGTATGTGTTTCCTAAGAACAGCTTGTTTTACACATGACCTGAAAACAGCCCAAAAGAATTTTAATAATAACCCAGCTATAATTGGTTTGTCAGTAAACATTGTTTGCTTTATAGCTTTTTTGGGATTGGGCTACATAACACTAAAATGAACCATAAGCATTGTTTAGATTACCTATAGGTACATAGACGATGATTTCAGAAAAAGGACCATCAGTACACACCCAGTCTGCCCACCCTACCTAAGTACTCTGCACTGGCCCTGGTGGCCATACTTCCAGTTTGTTTCTGGCCCCTTTTTCTAACCAGTCCCATATGCCTGTCCCATCCCAGCTTGAAGCTGCTTACTGATTTTGCTTGTACCGCTTCTTCTGGCAGCTTGTTCCACTTCTCTATCACTCTTTCTGTGAAAAAGTGCTTACAGATGTCCCTTTTGAATATCTATCTGCACTTCTAAGTGAGTTCCCTTTCATTCTTATATTTGACCTCCTTTTCTAAAGGGTCTACAGGTTCAGTTCCTGCAGCCTCTCTTCATATGTCTTGTTCTCTAGTCCATGGGCCATGGGCCATCTTGGTTGCCATGAACTGCAATACTTCCACCTTGTCACAGTCTTTTCTCAGGTGAGGACTCCAGTACCTTACACAGTATTCCAGGTGTAGTCAAACCAGTGATCAGTACAATGGGAGAACCACCTTCCAACTTCTACTGCCTAGCCCCCCTCCCTATGCAACCCAGCATCATGTTTGCCTCACCCACATCTCTACAACAATGTGAGGTTGTTTCTAAGCTCTCCGATATCATGAACCCTAGTTCCTTTTCCTCCATTGTGCTCTCCAGCACCACTCCTCCATTTCATGCTTCACTCTTGGTTCCTCATGTGCACCACTTTACATTTTTCAAGTCCAGCTCCCAGATCTTTGACCAGCTCTCCAACCTTACCAGACCCTCTATCTCTTCCTCCTGTCCACCCATCTGCAAATCTTTGCGTCATCTGAAAAGAGGCAGATCTTGCCCATGATGCCTTTCCTGTGTCACAAATTAATACATTGATCCCTGATGCACTCCACTTGTTACTTCCCTTGAAACTTCCCATTAACTACTACCCTTTCTGTTTTTCTCCTCAGCCGGTTCTCCACAAAAGTTGCCAATTTTTCCGCCGCCTCTAAGTCCCTTATCTTTTTGCCCAGCCTCCTCTGGCAAACTTAATCAAAGGCCTTGCTGAAATCCAACTATACCACATATACTTCCTGTCCCCTATCTGATGCCCTGTCATCCAGTCAAAGAAGTCAATCAGATTTGTCTTGCAAGACCTTCCTCTCATGAACCCATGTTACCTGGGCTCCGGTAGCATATTTTCTTCCAGGAAATCCACCAGTTCCTCCCTTAGTAAAGACTCCATAACTGTTCCCACTTTAGAGGTCGAGTTGACTGGTCTATAGTGTCCTGCCTCATCCTTCATTCCATTCTTGTGTACAAGGACTATGTCTGCTGTCCCCATATTCCTTTTAAAGAACTGCTGACGTCTTTGGGAGAACTTTGGAAAACATAATATGTTGGCCCAATTTAGCTTGTATTTAATATATTTTCTATTGAGTTCCCTTCTCCATTATTTATCATTGAAGAAATGCACATAAAAACAAGACCTTTATCCCTTAGAGTCCATCTGCTTCTATAGCTTATTCCCTACGTGAAATTATAATGCTTTGTTGTGATGCCACATCCTGTTGCCATGGGAGTAGCTATAGTGCTACAAACAGAATATTGTATCAGGTAGGGAGGAGGCAATGGGAGCTGATGAACCCTCAAGGAACAACTATTATGTTTTCATGCATATGAAATTAGGAATAATGTGGATAAGAAATACAGAGCTAATGAGAAATATAAAACTGCTTTGTCTCCAAACATTATGCTTTTCAAAGTTCTTCTCAAGGCATCAGTGGCTCTTTAAGTTTCTACTCACTAATCAAAGAGGACAGGAAAAAACATGGTAATTTTAGAGTTGTCATAACCCACTGACGTTCAGGGTTCTGGTTGTGATCTAGAACTTTTCGAATAGTTCTAGGAGGTGTCTAATCTTCTTTAGAAGTCAAACTATTATATATTATAGTTTATAACATGGGTTAGGAAAAACTATAAAGCCAATTAGCTAAACAGCACCTCATGACCATTGATTAATCTCTGCTTAATGCACAGTTGCTGAGAAGCACTGTGGAGAGATATCCCTGGGTAGACCTGCACTCGTGTGTGGAAAAATGATTTCTAAAAGGCAACTATTCAACTACATGGCAATGCGTGGGATAGTTTTACAAAATGAGAGAGCTGCAACACGGAGTAAAACATACTGAAGTCAGAGCTGCAAGTGTTGTTTATATGTCCCCAAGTTTGGCAAGCAGTCATGTGCTGACAGAGCGAGTTGCCACGTATGTATTTTCCCCATCCCAAGTCAGTTGTTCCCCATCATGTTTGTAGCACACAGAGCTCTCCAAGCTTTCTTTTTATTGTGGCAATTCCTCAAGTGGCAAGAGCAGTGACTGGCTGAATGCAATATGGCACAGACATACTGAGCACCACATCCTGGTGAGGAGAGTGGGAGAGGCAGATAGCAAGAGTGTAGCTGAGTGTCCCACACCCTCACCCCACCCGACAATGAACAGTGCCAGAGAGGGAGACAGCAAGAGTGCAGCTGAGTGTCCCAAACCCACATCCCCTCCAGATGATCCACAGAATCCCCAACTGTGAGAAAGTGCCGCTGAGAGTCTATGTGGTATTCCCCATCTGTGAGGGAGTGTCAGAGAGAGAGAGAGAGGGAGAGAGAGAGAGCAGCGAAGATGCTTGACATGGAGCAAACCCCTGCTGCAGAAGTCATCAGGAACATTACTGTTGCATCAGAGAGGAAGGGGATGAGAAAGAGCACTGAATCGTGTGATTGGGGGGACAGAGAGAGAGAGAGACACACACACACACACACACACACACACACACACACACACACGTACGTAGAGAGAACAGCAAAGGATCAGGTATAAGGAGCATGTGTGTGTCCCAAGGACCATGTGTGTCAGGGGGGGGGCAGAGAATCAAAAGAAAGCATGTTTGTATGTGTTCCAAAGTATGTTATGGACAAGAAATGTGAGAAATCATGATAAAAGTATATTTCTTGCATTTCTCTGTTCATAACATCAGTGCAATATGCATCACTTGGGGGATTATACAGTGGGGTAAATATAAACACAGGAATCCTGCACTCTGATTAGTTGCCTGGCACCTTTCCAGCATTATAAATCCACCAGTATACCCACTGGAAAACTTGCCAGCCAACCACAACTCGTGCCACCCTAACAGATATCACTGCAACCGGCATACATCAAAAGAAGCCGCCGTTATTTGTTTTCACCCCTTACGGAATGGAGCAGCAGTAAATTCAAACAAAAAGAACACCTCATTTCAGCTATTACATATGAATGAGCTTGAAAATATATTTAGTGACCAAAACAAGCCATCTGGCACTGAAATAGTACCTGGCAATACAGCTTGGCATCCTCCACCTTCTGATATAAACAGGGCAGCAGTAATCACAAGATGCTGCAGCTCCATTCAGCCTGGGCACTGATCAGCAACCCCTGGCCACTCTTTACAAGCAATCTCAGGCTTCCAGCTCCTGCGGATTTAGTACTTTCTATTTGCCTCCAAGTTGGTGCTCTATGGTTGGGAGAGGAGGGTGAACTTGGAAGGGGACATTTCTTGCTGCTGGGAGAGGGTTTGCTGAGAATGTAATGATTTATTTATTTTACTGACAGATTTGCTTTTTCTGGTTGCGCTGCCTATGACAAACTAGAGTGAGAGTTAAAACAAATGTCAACAGAAGTGGAAGCGAGGTATGCCATGTCTGTACCCCAAGCAAGACGATAAATGCAATCTTTACCTCAGGTATTTCTCCTTTTTTTTCTTTCTCTTCTCCCAGATGGCCTTTTATGAAAACACAGATCAGGGATGCCAGATGCAGTTAATTAACCATTTACTGTGCATCCCCCCCCAGCATTCACCCCAGGAGTCCTCCTCCCACTCTACTTTGGCATTCAAACTGGGGTCTGCCTTCTGTAGATGCTCTTTGTTTATTTCAATGGCAACAAGGGACTACTTTTTTAGGCATAACATTATATACCACAATCTGACAATACTATACAAAAATAAAACAGTGAAAACTCAAAAAACTGTCAAAACAAAATTTCCACTATTGTATAATAGCAATATACCACTTCAGGGTGTGGGTATATGGGTGGATTTACCACTTCTAGTCTGGTTAATTCACTTGGCCTGCAGCCTCATGGCCGAACCACACCAGGCATGGTAAATCCACCCATATACCCACACCCTGTTGTGGTATATAGCTTAACTATTCTTAAAGTCAGCAGGACACAGTAACAATTCTTGTCCTTGATCTGGTATAAACCCTTTCTGACAATTTATTTATTTTTTTTACCAAAGAACCCATGTTATAAGCACAATAACCCACTCCAGGGTATGGGGTTATTGGCGATTAATCAACACCCCAGGTGCTGTGAGTTACTAGCGTGCCCAAGGTGATTAATCTGTCTTCATACCCTGGAGTGAATCATGCTACAAATATGATAGGATCTAAATATGTAAAGAATTGTTTAATTCTGCATAGTACCCTTTTGGAATCTTGAATCCCCCTAAACCCCCACCCCATCTGAATGGACTTAAAGACAAAAATGAGTTATTTTTTTAAATTATTTATTTTGCAATTATTTTTATGTTTAGAAAAATTTTGTTTTTGGCATTTCTGTAAATCTAAAAGAAAGCTTAAATAAAGAGTTAAACTATTTTTGTATATTGGACAGGATATAAAGAAAAGTGAGAGTGGCACTGAGAGGAGAAAAAAAAGACCTGCCCTCTGAGCACAGCAAAATTATAGTACGTAGTTGACCCTCATTGTGTATGGATTTCCCTACACAGCATTTTCTTGTTGTAGGACAGTTAAAATGTTGCTTAAAATTGTTGTACCATTGTTCTAATGTCACAATTGCACTGCAGCAACTTTTCATCTGTGATGCTCGTGACTACTGTGTTCTCCTAGTGGCTGCTTTTCAAATTAACTCTTCAAGCCATATTGTTACAAGTTTTACAGAAAGGATTATATGATCTTCCCTTTCTACTTTTTACTATTTCCAATTTTCTTCTGCTTGGCTGTCCATGGTCATCAATGTGCATTGCCTGTGGGCCCGACTCCACTTGGCCACTTGTCGTATACACTCTCAGAATTCAGCACTCTGCTATGTGCTGCTCCCGTTCCTCCTCCTGTGTGACTTGACTCTTTTTTTTTCCCTCCCCACTCCCAGACTATGCCAGTCTCCCTCTCTGTTTGTTATTTTTTTCCTAGTTAGAACGCTTTTCATCTCAGACTTCTGGTGCAGCTCTGGAGCTAATGCCAGCCTAAGATCGGAGCTCCGCTCACACTCCCTCCCAAAACTGCAAGAAAAGCCAAAATTCAACTAAAAACAACAGTTGATGGAGAAATTCTTACAAATGGCTTCAATTTCACAAAAGGGAACTATAAATAGATATGCAGTGTTACCAATAGAAGAAGAGAAATCGGGAGATGAAAAATCAGACTCGGAGACCTCAGAGTTGCCACAGGCCCAGACGGCATCCTCAGACAAGAAATCAAAACATAAAAAACAAAAAGCCAAAGATATCATCTTGAATGAGAATTTGGACAGAATAATAACAGACCTACAAGATATTAAAAAAGATTTCCAGGACTTTCGTTCATATCATGATCTCCCCCATGCAGATGTCTGTTTTACAATCCCAAGTAGCGACGCCGGAAAAGACCTAGCTCAGAGCAGGCTGTGGAGACTTCCCAGATTCAATCGACTTTAACTCAACTTCTGGAAATAACTAAAGCACTGGGAGAGAGACAGGAAAATGCAGAGAACAGACAGAGATGCCAGAATATACGGGTAAATGGAATACCGGAAAATAGCGAGGGAAGAGATATGAGGGGATACATAGAGAGCATGCTGAGAGAGGAGCTAGATTTGGAACAGGATTTCCCCTTGGAGATAGAGTGGGCACATCGGGCTCTCTGCCCCAAGCCCTTGGGGCCAGAGGCACGTCGACGTTCTATAATTATTCGATTCCAGAGTTACCATACAAAAGAAATAATACTCTAAAAAGCGTGGTCAAGAGGGAAAATATTTATGAGCAAGCAGAGACTCTTTTTTTGATAATGACTACGCGAGGGTCACAACGCAGAGAAGTTGGGAATATGTTCCCCTATTTCCAGTCTTAAGACACCTTAAACTAAAATTTTGCACACTTTATCCCTCAAGACTGACGATACAGTACCCTAACGGATAGGTCACCTATGAAACAGTGACGAGTGCGATGGAGGACTTGAGGCAGAAAGGATTTGAAATACCATCCAAACTCCCAGGGAGACGGAACAATGTGAACTTGGGTCTGAATAAAGATAAGCCACTGGGGAGGGAATCACAGCAAGTAGTTTTCGATGAGATAAAGAAACTATTGGGTCAATTTGCTACTAAATAAAATGATGTCTCCTTTGGGTGAGTAGGCCTATGAGTTAGAGTGCAGTGCTTTGGTGAGGAGGAAATCCAGCGTGTGAGGGAGTGGGTCCTCCAGCTAGATGATACGGTAGCTCAGGGCGGGGAGAAGCTCTAGGCTGGGTTTGTGGGGTATATACCCCACAGGGAAGTACACAGATGCCTCCAGCATAGAGAAGGGACCTAAATGAGTTGAATTGAAGGTAAAGAGCACTCCAGGGAAAGTAGCAGCTGAATGGCGCAAAAACAAATACACAGGTCAGGTTGCTTGCGGGAATAATGCTTATGCGCCCTATTTCAGACACCAGAAAATGATAGTAGCAAAAGGAAAGAGGTTGGGGAGCCGGCCTTTGCTTCCTGCTAAAGAATCATATCTAAATACTTTTGGGAGTCTGAGGGGATGGGTGCACCTATAGCGATCGACATAGCGGATTGTTAAATACATTAATAAATAATGAGGCACCTTCAGAGGATTGGGACTTGGAGATCCAAACAAGGGAAGTTCGCTCAGGGTCTGGCTGTAATATCCGGGGGGGGGCACCTGGACTAGGCCTGGAGCGCCTAACGAGGGCCAAGGAGTCGGGAGGGGGGACCTATGGACCTCAGAAAGCACACTGGAAACCATCATTTTGGCCTCCTAGTGGTAGGAGAAGGCAAAGATCATAAGCAATACCCACCATGAGACACGCACTTCCTAAGGCTGAGAGCCAGGGAGACTCTAACAAAAAAGACTCTTTAGATCATATTGGGAGAAAAAGAGACTAATTTGATTGGAAATTTGGGATAAAATATGGACAAAACGATTGGAAGAAAGTAACTTGAAGGGAGATCTGAAGTCTGAAGACAAAGCTGCGAATAATAAGGACTGAATGTTTTAATAAAATAAATTCCCTTGTGAATCTATATCGGAGGGGGAGGCAGAAAGCAAAATGAAGAGACCAGAGTTATGCACCTGTACTAACTACCTCAGTCTGGTGATATTTTGTGGTAGAGTTTTACATTTTTATTTAGGATTTTCTTTTAAGGGACCAGACTGCCAAACAGGAGTATCGACTATGGACCAACTTAGTTTTTGGTTACATTATGGGGAATGTGTGCAACCCCCAGGGCAGGCCTACAGAGTAAGGCAAGTAGCCCACATTCAACAGAATATTCCGCCCTTGTCAGAGATGATTCTGACACTGGAAGTCACTATGTTTATAATTCAAAAGGGGGGGAGAACTGTTTGGGGGGATACAAATAAGGAAGAGATACAGAGGCATCAGGGAGAACAAACAGATAAGACATGAAATTAGAATTAGGTGGCCTGGGTTCAGGAACAACCTTGGGTCATCGGAATGTCAGCATGAGGAGGGGGAGGGTGAAGCAGGATCGAGCATGCCAGTGGGCAGCTCTCCTCTCAAGAGTGGTGAGGGTGGGTTGGTGCCCCCCCCATAGTTCCACTCCCATCAGGTGGAGGTCTGGTGGGTAGCATAGGTGGAGTGGGAGCGGCAAAAAAATTTCCCGGGAGGAGGAAGGGGCTGAGCTGACACCACAGGGTGCGTAGCGTGCCTCCACACACTCGCATGGCCATGTGCCGGGGCCTTGGGGGGAGGGTTAAGGGGAGAAAACAGTAAAAATAAACTATGTGCCCCTGTTGCCAGGTGACAGGGACCAAAAAGCTGTATGAAAAAAAAAAAAAAAGTAAAGACAAACTACACTGAGGGGAATGCTGCTTTTCACATTCATTTTCTAATATGTGAACAACAGAGTCAAGTGTGCTTTAAAATCTCTGTGTACAACATGGACAGCACCTGCTCTGTGTGGGAGGTCTTTAGTGTAGTTAAATAAGGGATGTCACTCATAATGTAGGACAGGACAGCTGATAGGTATGTTCTAGGGCTCCTCCAAGTCTGACTCTATCTGTAGTTTTCAGCAAAGATGCAGAGCTTGAGGGGAGGCTTTTGAAAACATTTAGGTTAAAGAAATAAAAGGATATACATGTGGAATACAAATCTATGCAGTGCAAAAAAAAAAGAAATCCAGTGGAAAGAATGGAATAGTTCTGCCAGGGATGACCCATATTTCAGAAACAGAAACAAGACAACCTTTGACAGCTCCCTTTTAGACCCAACTCTACAACAGACTTAATAAGGGGTTAATTTTTATTCCACAAGCATTACAGCTTTATGAGTGAAAACTCAGGAAACCTATTGGAATTCACAAGGAACCATTCGTTCTTAGATAACACGTCATGCTGACCCCTTGCTTTATTGGAGGAGGAGGAGACACCAAGCTGATGTCAAGCTGCAGTGGGTTGATCCTCCCAGCAGTTATGAAACACTACAGAGCAAACAGGGCAATCTAGTCAGGAAGTGACAGTGTTCTGTTAAACTATCTGCCACTGTAGTCCAGTCTCCACAGGTTTTAATCAGTGCTAGAATTACACTTTATGAGATGTAGGCACTGTGGGGCTTATGCAGATTCCTGTCTTTATAACATGCCACACTTTCAAAGTAAATGGCAGTGATGTGTGAGCTACCAGGGCTCACTACAGATCTGTGTGTGTGTTGGGGGGGGTCATGTGCTCCCCCTTCCCAGCAGTTATAAAACACCACAGAGTAACCAGGGCAAGCTAGTCAAAAAGAGACAACCTCCTGTTTAACAGCCTGCCACATTATTGCAGCCTTCTGTGCTCCAGTCTGGTTTCCACTGGTTTTAATCAGTGTTGGAATTGCACCTTATGAGCTGTGGAAGCTATAGTAAATGACAGTGATGTGCGAGGTCACTACAGAGCTGTGGTGGTGAGCCCTCACCTGCCTCCCCACACCCACTTTCTGTTATTCCAACACTAGTTTTACTTTTAATGACAACATTTCAATCTCTGGATGAACAAACTGGTAATTCAGGATGCTGTCAAAAGACCCATCTCACTAACCTGGCACATTTAAATAAAGAACTGGCCCCTCGCAAAATAAGTACACACACACACACACACACAATGTTTCTATACGTACTGAAGCCACTTGCACTTTTTAGCAAATTTTGGATGCACCCTAATAACATCTTAGTTAAAATGAACTTGCTATAGATTATTAAGTTTAAAAAGATAACTGGGTTCATAGTCTTGGGTACAAAATATAGGTTTCGTGAATCAGCTGGAGTAACATTCCCATGGGGGACACTTGGTTGGGAAAGAGTAATAAAACCAACATTTTGAAAATTAACCCAAGTAGTTAAGGAACACCTACATGATCTTCCATACTTTGGCCTCCTGTAAATCGTCTAAAATGAAACCAATTAAGCTTATTCTGAGAAAGTCTACAATTTGCTTCTATCAATCCAATGATTTGGGAGGTGCTGCCTTTCCTGTGAAGTGCATTCTGTTCTGGCAGCAGCCCAGCTTATGCTGTACTCACTGTAACAGCCAGCCTGCTGGAAGCAGTTCAGCTGCATAAGATATTACTAGTGACACAGATAACACAAACCTTTTTTTTTTTTCTCAATTCCTACATCGCCAGTGGTGAAAGAAGTATAAGGAGGACAAACTGGTTTCTCAGTTCTGATGACAGCACTGTCCTGGTGTAAACACTCAGTAACCTTGCAGGGTACTGTTAGACATAGTACTATTGAGTGTGTGGCATATGTCAAAGCACTCGTAACTCAGTATCTTAACAAACCTGGAAGATAATGTTGAGTGTGCAGAGTTTGAATTCCTATGTAAAAGGGGGCAAGGAATTGCTTGGTGCATTGTTGCAGCGGGGGGGGGGGCACTTTATTGAAAAATACTGAATGACTAGTAGAAGGTTCTGGCAGCCAACACTTTGTGGTCACCTTTTTCTTTGTTGTTATTTTTCTTCTGCCTGTCACCCATGATCCCCATCTGTCACCCAAACTGGGGCAACCTCTCAGGCCCATCAACCTATGAACCACAGACAGCAGTGCAGCACCCACTGCACACTGAATCTAGGGGTGTAGCCTGTTAAACTGGGCAATCAGGGATGTGGGGCGCAAGAGCATCTCAGGGCACATCATCTTCTCGGGGTGGTAGTTTTTTCACATTTTTTGTCCCGATCCCGGAGATGCAACATGCTTCTGCAACAATATGCAAAGGCATGTACAAAGCAAAGCCATGTGCAGGGCCACTGGAAAATTGTGGGGGAAATATTTCCCCCCCAAAATGCAGAGAACGTTTGCAAAAACTGTGAGAAAATTACAGGATTTTTTTTACTACACATCCCCAGTGCTCCACAATATATCTGTTGTTTTCTGAAGCACGTAGTGGCAGATTAAATTAATAGAAATATCGTCACTTCTACATGATTAAAACTTGAAAAAAGGTTTGTAAGTGATGTGGAAATGTATTAATATGCAGCGTGTCTTCTAGGTACCGAGGCAGGATAGGGTAAAACAGAATGGACTGTGTGGGCCAATGGTCTTTTTTATAACCATTTTTTAGGTTTCTACTAAAAATAAATACATTTTCACTGCAACATACAGTGTCTTGTTATGCACTTTGTTTTACTCTGGTTGCAATGATTTTTGTCTGCTTGAAGTAAATGTTTAAATATACTTTGTTTTATCTGATTGTTTTTATTCATGCAACTTTCTCAGGTCATGCCTAAAAAAGGTAAATTATGTACCTACTGTAATTCATGATCTTCCTTTGTATCTTCACCATTCATTATTGCTGGGTGTAAGCCGGAGGTGCGCACCTGCTCAGGAATTATTTTTTTTTTTTGTGGGAGGAGCCGACGCCAACGGCGCCACCCATGAGGCCGATGCCTGCGTGGCACTTGAGGTTTGGCCATTAGGTGCCGCTGACTCCTCCTCCACCCCAGTTCTGTTCTACTGGAGAGAAGGAGAAAAAGGAGGATAGAGAAAATTTTAAGATGAGGCAAGAGAGCCAAGGGATAGGAAAATGAAAGGATATAAACTGAAAAAGGAATAAGCTGGCCAGAGGGGAAGAGGGATTTCACTATCTGGACCTTAGGGCCCTAGCCTCTGGGCAGTGGCAGAGAAAAGAAGAGAGAGGAAAATGAATGAGAAAAAAGAGAAAAGACAGGAGGTAAAGGGGGAGAAGGTGAGAGACCGCCGCCATGCTCATCCAGAAGACCATTGGCATATCCTTATTCTCAAAACCTGGGAGGTATGAAGACACAAGTGCAAGGATCCCATCAGGCTTCAGGAACCACATGACATAGTTCCAGAACAGGAGAGTTTGAGATGGTTTGGGTGAATATAAAGCATGGCGGTGTCTGCTTGTCCTGGAGCATGGCCCTCTCAAGCTTACCACCTGAGGGCTTAGCCAAGGGGGGGGGGAACACCTAAACAGGAGAGGACCCTGTCCAGAAACAACCCCTATAATATAGGGGGACAGCAAGAAAAGGAAAAAGTGGGGGAAGTGGGGGAGGATGTCCCTATGGGCCCTCCCATGGGATGCACTGACAAAGTCCCCACCTTTTAACTGAGTTGGCAATGGACCAGACAGGTCCATGCCAAGCCATCAAAGGGACCCCACAGTACACCCCACTGGGAACCCCAGGGAGCTCCCTGCAAGGCTAGGGCAAAGACCATACTCGCCGCCCTCCTTGGTTGGGTGCTCTGTGACTTTAGAGAAGGAAACAGTGGACTCTGAAGTACCAGGGGGACTCTGCCCCAACTGGCCTTGTAGAGGGGGAGGGCGAGCAGGGTGGAGGTGACGCCCAGAGCAAGCCCCCTGGAGGGGACCTGGCACTGCCCTGAGGGAAGCTTCCCTCAGCCTCCTGTGGGGGAAACGCAGAAGGGTGAGACCCTTTTAGCCACACTAGGCCATACATAGTATAAGGCTGTTTAGGGTGAGCAGGTGTCCGGGGGATGGAAGGTGCCCCTGCAAGATCCTCCTTGCCCTATGGGAAAAGAGACGGGTCCCCCAGAAGGAAGAGGAAATCACCCTATGCTGGGCCATGGGTAACAATCTTGATAGATGAAGCCATGCCGTCCATCTAATGCAGATCGCTGTCCGTACCAGTCTGGAAGCCACCTCACTGGAGTCAAACATGCCCTTGCTTGGTGCCTTGCAAACTCCAGATCCTACGCATAGAGGGCGATGGCCTGCCTAGATTCTTCCGAATCAGGCAACAATGCTAACACCTGCACCAGTATTGACCACAAATGCCTGTTGTAGGCAATGTTGTGGGCCTGATATGATGTAATGCAGAGTAGCACATGAGATGAAAAGAATACTCTTCTTCCCCACTAGTCGAACTCTGCGGAGTCTGGATCTGGTAGTTGGTTGTGTGCTGGGTGCTGTAGCCCAGGAGTGTCTAGGGCCGTCAATCCCGAAAGTGGGCGAGGCAGAGAATCTAGGGACTCCTGGGGTGCACAATACTTCCTCCTGCAGTCCGCTGGGGCTGGGGATGAGGCGGCTGGTGACTGCCAGGTGCAGATCAATGCTTCCTGGAAAGGAATAGGCCAGGAAGGGACCACAAGATGGGCCGCACTGAATTCCCTCAAGAAGGAGCACATCTCCTGCTCGGTATTGCACCATACTACATCAGAAATATGGAGTTCCTGAAACCAGCCTCAATAGGAATTGCTGATATTCCGTGAAATCAGTGTTGGAGAGGTGGGCAGAATGTTCCTCTTCCTTAGAGGAGGAAGTCGAAGAGCTCGGATGTTCAGAGTCCTCCTGCAGTGGTGGGGACAGGTGGAAGACCTACTCATCCATAGCTCTGACATACCTAGGGAAGGCCACTGCAGTAGCTCTGAACGTCTCCCAGGTCAAGGGCCCCATAGGACCCACATGGCCAGGGACAGGAGGTGGTGTCTACAGAGGAATTGGAGAAGGGCACCTGACAGAAAATGCCCGGCCTCTGCCAGGGCTCTGAGACCTCACAGTAGATCCTCCCGCACAGAGGGATCCGGTGGTCAACCCAGTCAGTGGACGCTGCAAGTTTGAGAACAAATCCTGGCTGAGCCCTAAGGAAGATTCTCCCCTGTGGTGTGATTGGGATTGCATGGTTCCAGAAAGGCAAACCCCAGCACCACCCACCAAGAGCACCTCTGCAGTCTCAGAGGAGAAGAAGCGGGTTTCGGCACTGTGGCTCCTCCCCACCCCCCGAAGAGTAGTGGAGGAGGGCCCCCGTGCTTCACCCCAACCTCTCAACCACTCGTACTCTGACACCGCTCTCTTCCTCATGCCCAATGTCAAGGGGCCCCCCCAAGGGAGGCCACGGAAGAGGAGTTCCCCATCCCAGGTGCAGTAGCCAGGGCAGCACCAGGAATGGCAGCTGCCATGGCCCCCGAGGCAGGGACAATCACCCCAGTGACCCCAGAACCACTCTCTCTCTCTCTCCAGGGCCCCTCCGACACTGGCATGGGAGCCTGCAGGGACCATGGCCTCCAAGGGATGAGTACCAGAGCACCTGGTGTCATGGCCAGGCAGGACTCCCTGACTCTGAAGAATTGGGTCGCTAATCCAGATTGGCCAGTGGGTCATCCTCCTCCTCCTCTGAAGAGGAGGAGACCATGCACACTGCCAAACTGGCAACCCCAGGAGCCCCCCTGCCAACAGCGCCATGAATGGTGCTGCCTTGGGACCTAACATCACCCACGGTGCCACCCTGATCAACGGTGTCACGAACAATGCTGGGATCTGAGACGGCACTGGTGGGTGGTGCCGGGGATACACCGGTGCCGGGCCCAGAAGCCATAGGCCACAACACCAGGGGTGCCTGCACCTCCAAGGAGGTGACTGCCTTAATGGTGCTCCCAACCCGGCTCTGAAGGGAACCAAGTTGTTCCTCCGGCACCATGGAATAAACCTCCTCTACGGCAAGGCTTGACTCAGAAGAGGAGGTTTCCTCCTCAGCGGGCCATATAGACCCAGGAGAGGACCAGAGGCTGGGTCAAGAGTTCTAGCCATGGCATCCCTAGAATGACGCCGCCCTCCGAAAGTTGGCAGGGCCCTACCGACTTTAAACACACAGATTTCAAGTACATGACGGTCCATGGAAAAGCAGGTGTCACAATTGACCATCGTGGCTGGAGCCCAGGCAGCAAAGGTAGACGTCATGCCGGTCCGAAATGGAGTAATGCCAGCCACAGCGGCACCGGCGCATTGGGGCACAGCCCACTTTGGATTTCTTCCTAGCCCCTGAACCAGACAAGATGCCAAAACAAACTCAAAAACTTCAGCAAAACAGACCCAGCACCGTCAGTAAGAATTTTAGAAAAATAAAAGGAATGGGCTTACCAGGATGTAACGGCGTTGGGTGAGCCCTTCATAATCGGGATGGAGGAATCAATGAACGGTGGGAAAAAATGGCATTGAAAATGAAGAAAGGCCTTCTGATGCAGAAAACTTTTCTGTTCACTTGTGCAAGCAGGTGCTACCTCGACAGCGGGAGAAACAGAACAGGGGTGGAGGAGGAGTCAGCGGCACCTAATGGCCAACCCTCGAGTGCCACACAGTGCGTCAGCCTCATGGGCGGAGCTGTTGGCGCTGACTCCTCCCACAAAAAATAAAAGCTCCTGAGCAAGTACATGCCTCTGTCTTACACCCAGCAATAATGAATGGTGAAGCTTGACAAGGGGAAGATCAGGCATTTGTATGCCTTGTGCACTTACCTCAACACAGACAATACATTTTTCATTGCACTCTTTGCATGTGAACATGTAAGTGGCAGACTGTTATGGAAGGAACCACTGTCATTATCTCCCTCAGAAGCATATTCAAGTTTAGAATTAGCAGGGCCATCCCAAATCCTTGGTTGTTTGAATCAAGAGCCATTCAGAAAGAAATATATACAAAGAAAAAAAATACTCTTACACTTGCAAAAAGTTTTATTTGCACCCCCATTTAAGTAAACGTCCAGTTTACATCTTTAGCACCACCCACTGTTTCAGTTGCTCTGACAACTTAAATAGGCTGCTTTAACACAAGCTTAGCCAGTGGATTTTGAAATCAAATCAGGCAGTGAAAGAGATGAAAGCAGCATCATACAAGAACCCTTTAGAACCCCCTCCCACTGTATTGTTTTGGCTATACATTCAGTAAACGTGAGATTTTTTTTTGAAAATTTTATTTTTTCAACACAATTTGGGAAAAACTCCAAAAAGTACAAGAAATTGCAGACATATTTCAGAGCGGAGACAATTGTGGATTTTGCAATTTGCAGGTGGAATTTTCCAGTGGCCCTGCGTCTCTGCCCTCCAACTGCAGTCCTGCTGCCACTCCACATGTGGTACCAGCTGTCATAAAGACTACCTCCCACCCTGGAGGAAGCAAGACTTGCCCACAGCCCTCCAGAATCTCAGGCCTCATTGACAGCACTGACATGCCAGCCTATGGCCACCATGCTCTACACTTTTGTTCAGATGGAACTTATCAGATGTTCCCTTCACCCTACTTTCACAACCCAGCCGAGACTGTCCACTATCTCCTGTCTAGTGCAAATGTATCTAACATGTGCTTTTTTATTTTACACTATATTGAATATTGTGCATGTCTGTAATGTACTGTACTCTTGACATTTGCTTAATATATTCTGTTAATGCTCTTTTATGTATTGTATTTTCTTCTGAACCCCCAATGCATCTCGAAACAGAGCTGTTATCTGCTCAGTTTGTCTTTCCTGGTTGAACTTCTGAAATCAATTACTTACCGACTGTCTCTTCCCTCACTGACAGTGTTACTTTGACTATTCTCTGACATGATGTAGTCTGAGACCACCTTTTTTAAATACCTGTACAAACACTCCCAGTCTCTTAAGAAAGGTCTAATATATAGCATGATTTAGTAAATATTCCACACAATCTGAACTTTTTGAGATCCCTTTTTGAGTCATGGTATGCCTGCAGTTTTTTTTTTTCGTTTTTTTTTTAGCAATACATTTAAATGGAGCATGTCACTTTCAGAGCAGTTCGGCTACTGGCCAATTTTAGTTGCGTAGTCTGAAGCGCAAGTAAATTACTTAACTTGGTCAAGGTCATACTGCATGCATGCATGAGTGGCTGTAGTAGGATTTTAGTCCCAGTGCCTTGGTTCAGAGATCACCACTCTAACCAGTGATGCAAGTCACCTTTCATTCATCCAGTTAGTACAGCTGGCTCAATCAGGCAGTGTAACTTGAGAGGAATAACAAAGGCATTTCATTTTCTCCTAGTGAGCAGGACTAGTGTACTGCTGACACAGTGTTATCTTATCACAGTATTTATTACAGTACACAGATGTGTAGAATTCTTGATAACTTTGGTCAAAGACAAACTCCATGTACTTTTCAACAGTGTGTGTCATTCACATCTACAGCAAGGTTTCCGTGTGTAAAAATCTGGTTTGCGCTGCTTGAGTGCTGTTTTGACCTGGGTAGTCACCATAGCAGTAAAATCCAGATACTACAAGTGTACATTCCAGTTAGACCTAAACAGTTGAAATTCCAGTCATTCTGCCTATTTAGGCTTCAGTGTTGTGGCCCCATAAATTACATGGTTATTCATTGCCAGGTATGTTTCTCAGTGTTCTTACTTGTTAGAAAGCTTTCAAAAAGGCATCATCATACATTTTCAGGTCTCTCTGGTGATTAACGAGAGCAATCTAATAATCTATGTGCAGTTTACCTCCCTCCCTATACAAACTGACTTGAAAGGGCAGCGAATACTGTAATAGAATCAGTTTACTGAAATAGTTACATCCCCTTTATTGGCATCCTTTGACTCCAAGACCTGCACTTCAGCAAGGCATAGGGCATCAGCATTTATTTAACAGACTTTAGGATTACAATCTTTGAGTCAGGACTCGTTTACAAAGGCTCCGCATCAGAAAAACAAACACTTAATATATATAGACATTGAATGGCAGCTAAAGGTTACAGTTCTTTTAGTTATGCAATATTGCAGAATCAAGTTCAGCTATACATTGCATTGAATGTGTCACCGAGAGCTGTATTTTATAGTTTTCAAGAGAACAATAAGTTTGCTGATAGAGGGAGGGAATAACAGGTTTGATATTTACAGCGAAGTAGAGAATTAGACAGATACCTTGTGAATGCAGCCAAAGGAGGCATTGTTAATAGGTAATGTTTGGTAGCCCTATCGGTAGGAGCTCAGTAGTCCCATAAGATGATAGATAGATGACCCAGCACTAGCTGGTACATTGGCAGGGTCATGAAGCGAGAATGTGCTCTTTGAGTGCTGACTTCAAGGGTCCAAATTTGGAGATGGAGGAGACATCAGAGGGGAGTTCATTGTACCAGGCGGGGGCCCTGTGTGGGAATGACCTTTGGGCTAAGGAGGTTCTAACCTTTGGGATGGACCACACCTGTTGGTTGGCAGTGCGGGTGTTCACCGAGGCGTGTGAGGATAGGAGAGAGGCAGAAACCCCCAAGGAGGTAAGACCAGGTGTATTTTCTTTGTGAGGAGGCATGCTTGATAAAATAGCCTTCTATCCAGGGTAAAAAGATTTGTCAGGGCATATAGGGTACAGGTATGGGTACGCTTGTCTGCCCCAGTGAGGAGTCTGCATGCTTTGTTTATGGCAAGGTGGATTTTGTTAAGGGCTGTGTGGTCAGCAGTCAAATAGATAGTGAGCCCATAATCGACCAGGGAGAGGACTGAGGAGGTGACAGCTAGATTAAGGGCTTCCGGAGGTAGGCAATCCTTGTGCCAATACAATAGGCCTATACAGACATTTATGGCTGATGATAGAGTGTCAATGTGTGAATGGAAAGAGAGGCTGGAATCAAATGTAAGGCCCAAGTATTTATATGTATGGACCTGTTCTAGAGAAAGAAGAGAGTGGGAGAGGATTGGTAGCTGCGCATTCTTGGCCTTATTCTGTCGATGGGCAAAGAGCATAGTCTTTGTCTTTTTTACATTGACCACAAGACTTTGGTCTATGAACCAGTTTTCAATCTGGTTAAATGTGTGTTGAAGGGAGGACTGCAATACTGTGGCATCTGGGTGTGAGGTCAAAAATTTAGTAGAGACACTGCAAAGAATGCTTTTTATGTTTTTTCTAATACAAGTTTTGGCACTTTGAGAAGGTAGTATCAGAATAGTTACTTAAAAAGGGCCACAGAATGTGGCATTGTTTAGTTTCACCAGAAGACCTCTGACCATACCTCTCAACCTCCTGATTCATAAATCAGGGACAATGCTTAAAAAAATCAGGGATAAAGGACCAAAATCATGGACACATTTTCAAACTTAGTGATATCCACTCAAGAAGCTGGTAGAATAAGGGGCTTAGTGTAAAATGCAATTTCTAAATTTAGAGCAAGTCTGTAACTTTAATGTTTTACATTAATTTGTGCTTATAATCCCCACAGTTTAGTCATGGAAACACAAATTTTAGGAGGGACAGAGTAAAAGTTCGAGGTAAAATCAGGGACAATTGAGAGGTATGCTTGTGACAGAAATCCCTCACCACTGTTACCAGTTGTGACAAAAACTGCCCCTTGGGCCCCTCGTTTACAGGGCAGTTCTCTGTCGGAGATGTCCAATCCTTTGCCATCACCTAATTTTTACCTGGAACCAGGAAACTACCCATTTGCCCTCTTGCCCAAGGTCAGAAAGGTCAACACAATATCCTGTTGGTAGAGTGCCCTTTGGAGATAGACTGTAAGCAGAGTCCAGCAAAAATAGTAAAATTACCTTTTTTAAATAAACAAGCAGTCACTGGTTCTATCAACAATAGATTATTTACTAGAAGAACTACAAGTATTTACAAACAGGATATATTTACAGATTTACAAAAGGATTACAAGTTTACTAAGAAACAGAAAATAAAGCAAGTTACACAGACATTTGATGTATAGAAAAATCTGAACTTTCCTCACCCAAACTCTATACCTGCTCACTAGCTACAGAGACACTGTCCCTAGGCTGTGCTATCCACTCACCAAGCTAGATCCCTGTGGCAGAGCTCCCCTTTCATCAGCTGCTGAGTGTTCCAGAGAGGGGGAGAGAGTGCGAGAAACAGCTGACCCCTCAGCTCCCCAATTTATTTATTTTGGGTGTGGAGAGTGACCTCACCCTGAGTGACAGTTCTCATAGCCCCCACCCCAAATTAGAATGTGAGAGTAAGTGCGTACGTGTGTGTGTGTGTGTGTGTGTGTGTGTGTGTGTGTGTGTGTGTGTCTATGACATCATACGAGCCAACTGGCCTGTCTTCACACCTAGAACATCCCTTGTCCAATTTTTTTTTTTTTTTTTACTTTATTTTTATGCCTCCTTCTCTGCTCCCGGAGCCCACTCCTTCCTTCCTCTCAACTCCTCCTTTCCACCTCCGGTGGGATCTGCCCCCTAGAGTGCCTCCTTTCTCCCTCCTGCACAGTGGGGGTCTGTCCCTCTTATCGGTGGTCCGGATGGTACCGAGAGGCTATCATCTTGGGCTGCCGAGAGGGGTTTTCTCGTTTTCTTCCCCCTGGTTTCCCCGCCCTCTGAGATGCCCTGCGCTGGGGCGTGCGTCCACGAGTGAGGTGGCGTGCTGATGCACCAAGCCTCATGCACACCCGCGTCCCCCTCCCAACTCTGACCAGCGGAGCCGCCTCCATCCCCTCTTGAATCGGTGCCCACCGGCCGTGAGGGTGATGCAGAACGCTGAATGCATTCATGGCTCACCCTGAGGGAGGAAAGCATCCATTGGGACGCCGATCCTCCCTCCCCAGTGACCCCCGCAACCCGAGTCTGTTCCCCAACCCGGGTCGCCGGAAGCGCAGGTGTGGGCGCCCAGCGCCAACCTCAGCGCCACCGGGCCGGCCTCCCTTGTCCAATTTTATGACCCTGTTTTACAGGATGTCTGAGGTGTCTGAAATTGCACCCTCACATCTGCCAGGGTCTGTAGCTCAGATGAGCTCGTGGGAAACATGAGGCCAGATGGGGCTGCGCCACAGCAATGATACAATCCACCTACGAGTGGGCACAAGGCCTGGCCACTGGGGCCAGATGGGGCTGTGCCACAGCAATAATACAATCTACATCTGTGAGTGGGCACCAGGCCTGGATCAAGCTACTAAAGACTACCAGGGAGTCATGGTCTAACTCCAGAGTATGCTAGTTAGAATGGGTTTGAGGGACTAAAATCAGATTCCAAAGCAATTGCCCATGTCAGTACACCTGAGATGCTACAGGAGAATCACACCAGCTATGTTTGCTTGTATATAGGCCCCAATTTAAATCTTTACTATATTGCTTCAAGATGGTGTACAAACACAAATGTGATGTTGTATGAATGTGTATTGTATGCTCATTGGCTATGCATGTACTGCAACATGTCAACTGCACATCAAAACTTGTTCTATAAAAGTATGAGAAGAAAAACAAAAAGGCCACTCAGAGAATCACACTGCATTTAGAGGAAAACTGCAAAACTCTAAAGTAGGGCATTAATGCACACCAGATATTATAAGACCAAACTAGGTCAGAAGTTGCCATCACTACTTAAATGGTGAGACCCCACAAAATGTTTGTGGGGGTATCAGTATTGTTTTCCATCATAAATGACTGCACATTGCTTAAGTAGTGCTTGCAACATTTGACCTAACTTGGTCTTGCTTTGTTTTCCCTTTGTGCATTAATGCCCAGCCTTTCAGCATTTTTTTCCCCAGGAAAAAAAAAATTCAATGTTCTGCTGGAAAAGGAAGCGTACTGCAAACACGGCTATGTAACTTGCATCATAAACTAAGGATACCCTTCAGCAGGAAATGATAAACTGTTATACCAGATTGGACTATGTGCAAGAGAAATTTAACTGTTAGGATCATAGTGACTGTATGAGTTTTGCAGGATCAAAAGTCCATTTGTTAGCAAGATGAAATGCTCATTCAGCTCAGCAGCAAGATTTTTTTTTTTTTTAGTCTTTGGTAACAGGGTAAAGCCCACTAGGCACATTTGTTTTAGATGTAGAAAGGGTTAAAGGTCTCTTCATTCCCACTTCTGCCACATAAGGGGGATGGCGTGAGGAAGAGAAAAGACAATTGCCTCCAGACATTTGGAAGAGAGGTCTGCTCGGTCTCAGCTGCATCTGGCACAAGGGAGAAAGTATAGTTATGTAAGAACTTATGATCTTCAAGAAGAGCTCTTGCAGCAGGCAATAACCATAATGACTAAGCCACCAGGCACCAGGAACCCACAGAAACCATCTAGCCAGAAGTATTCAGTGGAGGACCGCTCCCAACATCAGTCAATGGTATAAAGGGGGGCGGTCCCCAGCCCCACCTCAATTCTCCTGAGGTCGGCTGTCAGACCGGCGACAGTGATGGCTGGACAACCGGCATACTTGCCGTGACCCCACCCTCTGCATGGGGGTCTACTGTAGTGGTTGTCTGGGCTCGAGGTATGGTCCTTTGGAGCAGTTTGGGCTCCACGACCACAGGCTCCTTGGGGGGAAGCAAGTCCCCTTTGACCTGGTTCCATCAGGAGATAAGTTCCTGGATCTGGTCCTTGGAGAACTGCGGACCAGACAGGCTGGCTGGCAACTGAGGAGCTGACATTGGCTTGCCCGGCGTTTGAGGTGACAGCAGAGCCGGAGGCAAGAGGGGGCGGTTAGAAACCTCATCTGCCCTAAGATTAATCGACCAGAAGCCTCCATTGGAGGGCGAAGAGACTACCTCGACTGGTGACAAGAGAAAGGGCCAGCGAGGAAGCAGGCAAACTCCGATCCGATGTCCAGAAAGGTGACCCCTTAGCAGGCGGCTGCCCGATGGAGTCCAGGGGGGATGCAGCCATCGGCCTGGTCGGGGCCTTAGGTGAAGGAACCAGAGTATGGGGTAAAACGCACTGGAAGACATCAGTAGCCCAATTAGCAGCATCAAATTATCACCTAATGGAAATTCTCCTCTACCCCAGCTGTACCATTTGTTTTGGATGTAGTATGTGTTCCAGACCCCTGGTTCAAGACGTGCTGGTGCCACTTGGAGGAAGTTGCAGCAGTCGAAGAGGGAAGGTAACTCCAGATGCCAAGGAAAAGGTCTACTTAGTCCTCACTCCAAGAACTTCTCCTGGAGCTAGTTATCACCGTACTCTGCCAATTAAAGGAGTGCTACACCCTCATATCTTGTAGATGTTATTTGTTTCCTTGCCAATAGAAAACTCATTTCACGTAGCTGTTGGGGATAAATGTGTTTGCTTTAGTTTATTTTCACTCTTCATACCAGCCCTTGTAACTAGCCTGATGGTACCCATTTGGTTGTTGATATCGCACAGTCCCTGACAGCTGCATTAACATATGAGAACATGATGCCACAACACCCATTTACACCATGTATCTCTATGCTGAAAGTACACATAACCTGGGGAAAAAACCTCTGGAATGAAACACACAGATTGAATGCAATTTAAAGGAAAAAAACTGCATTACAGCTAGTTTGCAAAGCTAATGTAATGTAAATGTGGTATTTCACATATTTTTGCAACTTGTTTTGTTGAATTCTAAGTCAGCAGACAGGCATAATGTGGAGTCTAAAGGGTGCTGACACACTGGGCCTAATTCACGAACTGCAACTCAGGGCATGCATCAAACTTGCTTTTTGGCACAGCTGTACCAAACACTTGGGTGCATTGGTGACACTTTTCCAGATTTACGGCATCTTGTACCACACATCTGGCACAAGCTCTGTAAAAAGGATACCCAAGACTGCTGCAGCTTAGACCAGAAAAAGCTGGTCTTACTTGCAGCAATTGGTGCACAGGATCGAGAATCCTGATTGCCAGCCAGGGAACGCCGCAAGCCCTGTGCACCACATGTTCGGCACACCCAGGGCTTGTGGCATTCCTAGAATTTTTGTGAATTGGGCCCATTGTGTTCTCATATGCTAATGCAGCTCTCAGGCACAAAAAGATTTCAACAACCAGAAAATGGTGACCCCAAGGGAGTAGTATAAACAGTGAAAATAAAGCAAACACATATACCCCCAACAGTTACATTAAAGAGCTGTCTGTTACCAAGGAAACAAATAACATTTACAGATATGAGAGTGTAGTACTCCTTTAAGAGTCCAATGATATTCATTATATGCATGTATAGCCTTGGTAAGGCTGTCAAGCACAGGTTTTCAATAAGCAGTGAGATCCGGCAGGGTGTAGCGTATTGGTGGATACCCGCATGCTTTGATGAGACACCATAGGTGGAGGACCCTACAGCCCCTGCAGGTGACGGTGTCAACCAAAACCCCAAACCCTGAAGGGTCTTCTTGTGCTAGAAAATGGGTTGGACAAATTAACTAAAATAATATCTAAAAGACAAAGACACAAAAACATAATAAAATGTTGCTTAGAAAATGTCAAATAGTCTCTCTAATAATAGTTTCTATTGGTCATCCATCTGTTTTTCTACACGTTCTGTAGTAGATGTTTAAAATGAAATATAAGAATTCTATATTCTGCATTATTCCTTTAGAATGCCCGCTCACTCACCCATCACACACATGTATGAAATGGATCAATTCAGAAATACATATGAACATGCCGACAGATAAAGGACCCATGGTCTGTCTTGTCTGCTCAAGTGTGCAGGTTGCCCTGCAGTATTTCACTGGCATACATCCACACAGATGTGGATCCTTATGTGGAGCCAGAATCTCAGTTTTATCTGTGGCAGGGTCAGCAGCACAGATTTCTCTTTCAAGCTTGTTAGGATAAAAGAGGAATTTTTGCATTGTCAAATGTCAGAAATGAAAACTCTGAATAGTGTTAGATTTTGTTAAATTTGTGTGTGCGAGGAGGAGATAATAAGTAGATAGAACATTCAATTATTTGTTAAGAGATTTTTAGGGCCTAGTTGAAGGTTTTATACGTAAGAGTAAAGGTGGCCCACATGTTTTGGCGGAAATCAGGAAAGAGTTAAGTAGCTCATGAATTCTGTATACGATTTGTCCAAATTCTAGATCATATGGTTGGACCTTTTTCTTTACCGGGTGGTACTGGGGCATGCCCCAAGGACACTGGACCCTTCCAGTGTTGTAGCACTGCAAACCTCTCAACTGTCACACAGGACGGGGTATGGCACCAGTCTTATCTCCCAGACACCCTCTGACCCACAGAGTGGACAACAGTACACTCAGACCACTTTGACTGTTATACAACATTGTATACTACGAGATGCTTGGTTATCAGCACACATCGGCAACATTAGTGCACTTATTTCCAGTCTTCTGAGCTTGTAATGTCATGTGTGATGCTGTGCCACACATTCTGACCAATTGTCACACACCTTGGCTCACATTTGGGTTATAAAAGGTTGGGGGGTTTGTAGCACGGTACTCGAGCCACTGCAGTCCACCCACACACAACCATAAATTCTCACTTGCCTGCTAGGCTGCAGTACTTCCAGATCACCTTTGTGGAGTGGTGGTGCTGCCTTGCAATGCTGGGTCTGTGCATGCCAATAGTAGGCAAATGGCCTGAATACATTCCAGTAATGAGATGCAAATGTATTGTTTGGGCGCTGACTGTGGAATGGGGCCAATGCATATCCTGGCTGAATATTGCAAAGCGGCACGCAGTGCAAGTGGCTTTGCCTTGTGCACTTCTGTACGCTCTGTACTGGGCTCTAGGCACCTGCTGTGCATCTCCCACTGCGCGATCGCACATTCGGGATATTCATCCACACATGATTGCATATTACAGCACAACTTCTGCATATACCATTATTTTGTGCCGGTGCAGTTGAGTTGTGTGGAACAAGCACTGGCACGATGCGGCCTACCACTTTTGAGCATGGGGCCCCAGAGGTACAAATGCCACAGAAAAGTAAGTGATATTAACCACAAACAGTATTCTAGCAGTTTAGAACTAATAAAAGCAGTTCTAAACCACCTTTGTGCAGGACAGCAAACACTGCTAGAAGATCCAAAATTTGCAGATATGTTGCTGCATTTTATTTCCTAGTATTTATTTTGCTTGTTGGGGTTTCTACCCGAAAGTACTGTGTGTGATGTGAAGGCTGACATATCCAGTTCTGTTCTTCATATCTCATCAGCACTGTGACATCACAACTAACCAATCCAACAGCATGGCTCTTCTTGGTCAGTCATGATGACACAGCTAGGGAGCTCAGTGTTGTGTCCCCACTGGGGAGAAGGGAATAAAAACAACTTTAATAAAGAATCTGAAAAATGTCAATATAGTTAGAACCCTCCAGTTCAAGCTCTGCCATCTCCAGATCATCTTGCTTGCCCTAGAGCACTTATCTGCTTCACTCAGGAATGCACAACTTTCATGGTATTCCCCTAATGGACAGGAGATCCCATTGCTGGGTTTCGGTACCTGTGTTTCTTTCAGGACTAGGGCTTGCCAAAATTTAGACTGTCTGCCAGTTTTGCTTTATTTTTTTTTAAACCACAAAATCTTTGCAATTTTTAATCTCTTGAACATGTAATTATATGAAAAATACCCCATCTTTCCAAATGTTTTCTTTGGAACTTACAATATAGTTAACTCACAGTTCTGAGTGTTTTAGACCAGGAAAGGTACGCTATTTTAGCTGGATTCCAGGTGCATGTGTGTGTAAGGGGGGGGTGGGGGGTATGGACTTTTATTGACTGGGCAAATGTTGTCCATGACACCATGGAAATTACCCTGCTCTACGAGGTCCTGGTTTGGGAATAGTTACAAGTAGAGGAGGGCAATTTCAAGCTAGTATGCTAATGGCAGTTCTGGCCATTATAAAATGATCTGTCTAGCAGTGCAGATGCAGGTTTACCCTGCAACAGAAAACCTTCACGTAGCTAGAGGGTCTCCATATGATGAATTCCTGCATTTTCAAAAAAATGAATACCACCAGAGGAATGCAGCAGTTTTCCTATCATTGGTGCCAATTTGGCTGGTTAAAAAGCTGGGTCAGCAGCAGATGTACATTAGTGTTTTACCATCCTAGGCAGAGGTTTTCACACTTGTCATAAATTAAGTAGCCTTGAATGTTACGGGATTCACCTTTCTTCTTCGTTATTTATATGCTACTTCTGATCATGCTATAAATCATCATGATTATTTTTTTTTTCTGTTTTTCATAAGTTTAGGAATGTGCTGTTTTTTTAATTATTTTGTTTACTGGACTTTTCACTGCAAGATTTTGTAATTTTTCTTCTTCTGTTGTAATGTATTTTTAATTAAAACAAATTCTCCTGCTCTTTTTTTAAAAAGTGCCATGGCAGCATTTATTTCTTCCTGAACAGTGATGAGCTGGGCACAGAAAGGACCTCATTTTTAACATCCCATCCAAAGGACTGCACCCTCACCAGTGCAGCACCCCTCCCTCTCATACTGCATTAGTGTCAGTTATGGGCAGGGGCACTGGAAATTCACGGGCGCGAATTTTGTGCTATTTCCACAATTTATGGCTTCCTCCACGACCCACCCATGACTTTAGCCATTCGGACCATTCCCCCTGTAACCCATGTTAGAATGGCTCTGAGTAATTCCCAAAACCACGTAATTCATTTTGCCCGACTGTTTTCGGCGTTTCAAACAAAGGGAACTACAGTCACTTCCGCATCTGTGACATGTGACGATGACGCGGTAACAGGGGGCAGGACACTTGTTCTCTTTCCTCGAAAAAAAATTGCCACTTTTATTGTAAATCCTGCCCCCACTCAGGTCCATTTCGCTTCTATATGTATGCGAGTGCGAGAGGAGACGCGAGATCAGAGGATCAGAGGAGCAGGAGGAAAAAAGAACTGTGCTGCCTTACCGACCCACCTGACCGACCAACCGCCCGCCCGCCTGTCCGCCCGCCCGCTCACTCGCTGGCCCGGCTGCTGGAATTTTTATCATTTACAGACCCACTGCTCCTGAAACTGCAGCCAGCACCAAACGGAGCACACACAGCAAGTAGCAGAGCTGTAAATCACTCCTGCTTCTGTCCTTCCTGAGGTTGCAATTGTAAGTACATAAAATGTATTTATCGTGGGGTGCAAGAAACGTACAACTAAATGCATAGCATAGTGAAGGAGAGAAGATGGGGGCAGATGGAAGGCTGGCATGGTTTGGATTGCAGTTGCAATTGGGGCTGTGGGGTTCAAACTCAAGTCTACTGGTCTGTATTGTTTGTATAATGTGTGTGTGTATCTGAGGTTTACTTTGAAGGACAGGGGAGGGCACAGGTTCAGTGTGTGTGTGTGTGTGTACATTTTTCTTTCTAACTGTATAACATGTATTGTTCTGGTGTTCTGGTGTCTTTTCGATGTTGGGCAGAAGGGCAGATGGTGGACTGGCCCACATGCAGAAAAAAAAAAACTGTTCTGTCCTCGGGTGATGGTGGGCATGGGGCGGACATGCAGGCTGGCCCAGAACAATTTTTTTCTGCATGTGTACCAGTCTGCCAGGACCGTGCCAAGCTCCAGTCGCTTGTTGTTGATGGTCGATCGGGGTCGGGCCTGGCGGACTGGCCCACATGCAGAAAAAAAAATTGTTCTGGCCTCGGGTGATGGTGGGCATGGGGCAGACATGCAGGCTGGCCCAGAACAATTTTTTCTGCATGTACCAGTCCGCCAGGCCCTACAGCTCCAGTCGCTTGTTGTTGATGGTCGGTGGAGGGTCGGGCCTGGCAGACTGGCCCACATGCAGAAAAAAAAAATTGTTCTGGCCTCAGGTGATGGTGGGCATAGGGCAGATATGCAGGCTGGCCCAGAACAATTTTTTTCTGCATGTGTACCAGTCCGCCAGGCCCATGCCAAGCTCCAGTCGCTTGTTGTTGATGGTCGGTGGAGGGTCGGGCCTGGCGGACTGGCCCACATGCAGAAAAAATTATTCTGGCCTCGGGTGATGGTGGGCATAGGATGGTGGACATGAGGCGGACATGCAGGCTGGCCAGAACAATTTTTCTGCATGTGTACCAGTCCTCCAGGCCTGCAAGCTACTCAGTCGCTTGTTGTTGATGGTCGGTGGAGGGTCGGCCTGGGCGGACTGGCCCACATGCAGAAAAAGAAAATTGTTCTGGCCTTGGGTGATGGTGGGCATAGGATGGTGGACATAGGGCGGACGTGCAGGCTGGCCCAGAACAATTTTTTTCTGCATGTGTACCAGTCTGCCAGGCCCATGCCAAGATCCAGTCGCTTGTTGTTGATGGTCGGTGGAGGGTCGGGCCTGATGGACTGGCCCACATGCAGAAAAAAATTGTTCTGGCCTCGGGTAATGGTGAGCATAGGGCGGATGTGCAGGTTGGCCCAGAACAATTTTTTCTGCATGTGTACTAGTCCGCCAGGACCGTGCCAAGCTCCAGTCATTTGTTGTTGATGGTCAATGGGGGGGGGGTCAGGCCTGGCGGACTGGCCCACATGCAGAAAAATAATTGCAGCAAGCGTGACTGTGTTGGCAGGGTTGCCATGTGCCAGCCCATGACATTACTGCACGTCGTGCTGGGGGAAGAGGAACTGGGGAAGAACCCCCCTCCTCGAGGATAATGGAGATAATGGGCACTCCTGTGGCATGGCTCACACCACATCCCACTGCCGGCCCAGCTCGCCGTGATCTCCCTGGGTGCCAACACATAGGCTGCACGGATCTCAGTCATGCCAGAGGTCTGGGATCTGGCTTACAGCACTGCAGGTGGGGAGATCCAGTCAGGGGGTTCAGGCAAGGAGTGAGAGGCCTTCGCCCAGTGAGTACCCTGGAAGGATGCCCTGTCCTGCAGGGTGCATAAAGAGTCTTAAAAAAAAAAAAAGTCATCCGTTTTATTTAATAGCAACAGTGCTTGCAGGAATCAAGAATCAATCATCAATTTTATTTAATGTAACAGTGCTTAAAGAAATCAAGAATCGATCGTCAGTTTTATTTAATTGTAACAGTACTTGCAGGAATGAAGAATCAATCATCAATTTTATTTAATGTAACAATGCTTTAAGAAATCAAGAATCAATCAATTTTATATAATGTAACAATGTTTTAAGAAATCAAGAATCAATCATCAATTCTATTTAATTGTAACAGTGCTTGCAAGAATCAATCAACATCAATATGTCTCAGCCAAATGCCAAGCGTCCGCGTCTGTCTCGTGAGGAGGCCAAACAGCTCCATCTTTCCTACACTGTGCGCGCCATTGATCGGGTCGCTCTGTATCCTGGCGATCTGTATGAGGATGGGGGCCAGCTGTTCTGCAAGTTCTGCTGTCAAGCCGTGGATTATCTTTGCAAGCATACAATCGACCTGCACATGAGAACACAAAAACATGTGGATCGGAAAGCTGCAGCAATGAAGAGAAAACAAGACGGTATGTATACAGTATTTATACACAAGTGCCACATTTATCTCTCTGTGCGTGGGTGAGTGTGTGGGTGGGTGAGTGTGAGTGGGTGAGTGTGCAGGTGAGTGTGAGTGTGCGGGTGAGGGTGAGGGTGAGTGTGTCGGATCTATCACTTTTTTACATTACCTTTTTTTTTCCCCCACTTTACAGGCAGTACCATACAACGACAGCAGTCACTGGCGTCTTGTTTATCGAGAGCAACATCAGCCGCTGAGGATCGTAAAGAATTTGTCCTGGACTTTGTAAGATGCCTGACACATGCAGACATTCCTCTGGAAAAAGCTCCAGCCTTCGAATAGTTCCTCTGCAAATACACAAAACATGGTGGAAGTCTTCCTGGGTCCGCACAGCTACGCTCTACATACCTTCAGGAGTTTCGCCCAAAGCATGAGGACTACGTAAGAAAGCTGGTTGAAGACACTGACCTCTACTTAATATTGGATGAAACTACAGATGCCTGTGGACGTAGCATTTTTGGAGTTCTGGCACAGCCTCTGATAAGGGTCAATGAAATAGCTGGTGTTGATAGGACTTGAGTTTTTGGATCGTGTGAATCACACCACTGTCTCCCAAGCTGTGCTTTGTATTTTAAATGAGAATGGCATCAATTTTGACAAGGTGTTTGCAATTGCCACAGACAGTGCCAGCTATATGCAGAAAGCATTTAAAACTATTCTTTCTGGTATATTCCTGAACGCGGTGCATGCAACTTGTATTGCACATTTGCTAAATTTGGTTCTGGAACTCTGGTCCACAGTATTCGAAGACCCCAATACTGTGGTCAGCTTGATCAGTAAGGTTTTCTGTCAGAGCCCCATGCAGTGCCATCAATATTTAGAATTTCTAGAGGCAAAGGATGGCACTCTTCCAAAGATGCCTGTATATGCTGTGGTGACCCACTGGTGCTCCTGGGTAAAGGCAGTCAATTATCTGGCTGACTATCTGCCTCTCGTGGCAGACTTTATAAACAGTACTTCATCAGATGCAGCTTCATTTAAAAAACTCAAAATGCTGTTGTCAAGTAGACTTGATGTGCTTGTAGTGCAAGCCACATTTGTGTCGGAACACTCCAGTGAGCTTGTGCAACTCATCGAAGAGCTGCAGGCAACAACAGTACCCCAAGGGCACAGCATTTTTTCACGACTGAATCACCTACACTTATTTTTGGATTTCTGTGCCACAGCTGGCATAGATGAATACAGGCCTAAGACTGTGGAGAAAAACTCAGTGTGCCAAGAGGGCGAGAGAGCTGCCTGTGTCTATCTGTTCCAACAAGTGATGTTGGAGAGCAGTCAAAAACTGGACGTCATCAAAGGACACCCCTCAATGCGTATTTTCCAGGCAGCCCATGTCTTTGATCCGCTACAACTTCCTATGCTGGACAAACAAAAAGACAGCTATATCACTGGCATACCGGGGCTTGCAGACATTTCACCCTTTGAGTGGCATGCTTATACGAATGCTGCCAAGTTAGTACCACCAGACTTTGAAATTGCAGCCTGGTGGGAGTCTCAGTCACCATCGCTGGGCAAACTGTCAGCCTTGGCAAAACGTTACATTTGGATGCAGGTCAGCACAGCCAACATAGAAAGAACATTTTCTGTTTACACAGACCTTCTGAAGGACAATAGAAGAACTCTAAAAGAAAATAATGTAAAATTGCTGTTAATGCTAAAATACAACAAACATTTTTAAATATTGCTGAATATTATGCTTGCATTATTTCAGTTGGTTGGCAAACCAAGCAGAAGACCGGGTTTCAGAAGGTTAGGTTAAGGGAGCAGCCCAGGTTCACACAGTATACTAGTGGAGATTGTGGGAATCCAATCCATGTCTGCCAGATATACTACACTCAGGGCTATACAGACAGCCCAATATGTACTTTTAGTAACTGTTTTCTGCTGGTTCAAGATAAGGGGCCTCGGTGACAGCGAAAATTGGGGAACAAATTATGTAACTTTTTGTGCGTGTGTAAACGTGTTCATTTTTTAGGTGTTTGGCTGGGGTTATGCATTTGGGATGGAGTTTCTAATTGTTCATTTTATATATATTTTTTTGGGAATAGTTTTATGGTGGGTGGATTGTGTAAAATGTGGTGTTCTCAAAGAATAAAGTGTGTGTGCTTTTAAAATAATGTGTGGCTTTTTGTATAACAAAATCTGAACTATTTGACTAACATAAGTGGCACTGCGCGTGCTCCGCAACTTTCCGCAATTTTGACCCCAAAAGTCCCTCAAGTTTGTCCACATTTCTCCGCAATTTTCCAGTGCCCCTGGTTATGGGTATTACCCCCAAGTAGCAGGTATGGGGCTAGAACCCAAACCTTCCAATTTTCCAGCCCCAAAGGCAAGCATGCTATGTAGTCAGGGACACTGCTACAGTGTGCACATTTTCAAAACAAAGAAATGAGCCAATTTTCAAATCATGCATTTTTACCTATACGTACTTTCAATTTTTTACAGTTAGCTGTATGGTGCTCGAAACAGAATATGCTATGTCACTTAAGTAGCCACATGCATCAAGGCTTTCCTCAATGAGCAAATTAATTTGTGGGGTAATAACCCTAGCCGTGGGCATTTTAACTCAGATATGCGGTACCGCAACCCCCCACCCCAAAATACCAGGCTGCCTAACATCAACTAAATTATGGGCTATGGCCTGTAGAATAAAACAGATGTGGTGCAAAAGCAGAGACGGCACTACTGCAGCACAGAATACATTTGCTGATCAAGGCAAATCTGTTCTTCCCAAGAAACTGCAAGCACATTTGACTCATTTTGAAATCATTTGAGAGGTGTGACCAGTGCAGTACATACAAGGACTATGGGGAAAATGTTCCTAGGCATTTCCCTCACTTAAATACAACTTGCTTAAAGTGCACCACTAGTTTCCACAATGAGCAAAATATGGAGACAGCGCACACTTGTTTTGCATACCATAGAATGCATTTTTTAAGCAAAACCTGAAGTGAAAATGTCAAAGTTTACTCCCACCTCATCAGAACACTGGTAAATAGAATGCCACATGAGCATGTGCTAAGCTCAGTTCATTATTGGTAAATCTTTCAGGACAAGAGGGCTGTTGACATGTCCCACTAAAGCATTTGGCTGTCACTATGTAAACCCAAGGCTGATGCTAAATACTTAAGATGCTTGTGGCTTGACTAAGACATCTACCATGTAATTAAATACTCCAGCTTGCTTTTGTCTGCTGTCATGACTGACAGAGAGCAAGTGTCAATATACAGTAAATGCACCGGTAAAAATAATGGGTCAACTTTTTTCCCCTTATGCCAGCAGTCAAGTCTTCAGAAATTGACTTTTTGCCACTAGACAAATCACTTAATCCTGGTATTTAATGCAGGATCTAATAGTGTAAGATATATCTGAACTGATCTGGGGCCATGGAATGAAAGCCAGCACGGTTCAACAATCACTGTAGAAAGTGGTCTTCTGAATGGTCTGGTTCCATTCATTATGCACCTTCTCTGTCCAGACCACCACCACATCCTCAGCACACACATTCCTCCACTGCCAGCCTGACAACAATCATCTCTAGACATAAACCCAGTCTCTCAGAATGGAACGTGGCACCCACGGAAGCTTTTTATTATAATTTTTATTGACTTTTCACATAGGCAAGGTACAGGGTGTTGGCAGTCACAAATTAATTTGTTACACACAAGTTAAGGGATGCAGGACATCAAATCAACAGTTTAAGTAATACAGATTTTACAGAGTTTATAAGGATTCACGACCCAGTCCAGGCGGTGGGACTCAGGCACAGGCATATCGGGAACAAGAGATTCTTACCAACTTTAAACTTCATACATATTTTCAAAGGTTCCTTTCCCTCCAGACCCCTGCACACTGGAAAATGACTCCCACAAGTCACAGTACAACTAACAGCTCCAGTGTTCATAGGTAGAAGCAGTGGTTTTAAGGAATAAGATAGGGTCTCTGGCCATAATATACAAGATCCATCTAGTCCATTTCAGTGAACATAGCTCAGAACGATCATTCAAGTGAAAAGAAATCCTCTCTGACCTATCTCACTCACTCTCTCTCCATTCCAGTATTGTGGGAATCTGGAGAGTGAGCCAGTGTCTGGGCAAGGCTTTCTTGGCCGCCAATAGGGCTATCCCAGCAAAATAACATGTCTGGGAGTCTCTAAGCCCTTGGGGAAATACATGCAATATAAAGAGGTCAGCTGTAAGGGTGAGTGGATGCCCAAGTAGGTCACCCAACTCGGACTGTAGGGAGGCCAGAAAAGGCTGTATGTTGGGGCAGGACCAAAATATGTGAGCGTGGTGTGCTAGTAGCTCACCACACTGGTGCCAACATGCACCTGATCTAGTTGCTGAAATGTGAGCTGTTATGCCTGAAGTTCGAAAGTATCTGGTCATTATTTGCCATGAGAACAATCTCCAGCAGTGGGAGTAGGTGAGTTTGAATGACAAAAAAAAGCCTTTGTCCCACTGTTGTGTAAAGATATCCAAGCCTAATTCTATGTTCCACTTTTCACGGATCCCCTCAGTATTTGTCCCCATAGTATCTCCTAGGGTCTGATACAGAACTGAAACAATGTGAGGCATTGCAGTGGAGGCGAAGGAATTCTGAAGTAAAGATATTAAGGGAGGAAAATCCTCAGGGTTTCGTAACCCTTCTGGGAGGGAGTAGTAAAAATGTCTCAGTTGCCAGAACTGGTAAAAGTCTGATTGCCTTAGACCCAAGGTTTGACTTAGCTCTTGGAAGGATTTAAAATTTTTCCCATTTAAAAATTGCGAGAGGGTTGAGAGCTGGAGGTGGTCCCAGGAACCGAATGGGTGGTCCATATGGGCCGGGAGAAAGTCCTCCAGGAGGGCTATCGGGCATAAAAAAAAAAAAGATATGGAGAGAGGGAAAAGTGTCTGCGGATCATGTTCCAGGTTTTAATCTGATGTAGGATCCATCCGATCAAGGGGGAGTGGTATAAGGTTGCCTCAACTATTTAAATGGTAAGAGACCTTCCTCAGTTTCCTGCCAGAGAATGGGACTGGTTCTCATATAACAAATTATGATAAAGGAAAGATGTGAGGCCCAATTATACAATTTAAGGTTGAGGAAAGCCAGCCTCTTCCACCTTCTAGGGAGGGAGAAAACAGAAGACCTTATTCTAGGGAGTCTCCCAGCCCATATGAACCAGATGATGGCCTTATTCCATACTTGAAATGTTTTAGCTGGGATATACATTGGTACGTTTTTAAAGAGCTAAAGAGCCTGGGGCAGAGTCACCATCCGAATTGCCTCCACTCTCTGAAGGAGACACCGAGGCAGGACACTCCATCTAGCCAGATCCGCCTGGAGCTGGGCATAAAATGGGAAGTAATTGTTTCTCACTGCTCTCTCTGCATGATGGGAGAGATAAATGCCCAAATACTTCAGTTTTTCCAGGTCCCAGCGAAATGGAAAGTGTTGCTTAAATGTTAGGGAAGGGTAAAATTAAATGTTTGAGCCTCCATGTTGGAGGTGTCAAGTTTATATCCTGAGCATCTACCGAAGTCTTCCAAAATTTTAAAAACAGCTGTGATGGACTGAGAGGGACTAGCAAGGAAAAGCAAGACATTGTCAGCATACAAAGCTATGCAATGCTCCATCCCCTTCATCTGGATCCCACTTATTTGAGAGGAGCATCTAATAGCCTGGGCCAATGGCTCAATAAAAATGGCAAATAAACCAGGGGATAAAGGGCAGCCCTGGCGAGTTCCCTTAAATAGGGGGAAACAGACCGAGCGATGACCAGCAACCTTAACACAAGCTTGGGGAGAGGAATAAAGTGCTTTGATCCTCATTAAAATTACCCTCACTTCCAAGCATTTTCACATTCAAAGCTCTATTAACGGATTATCTGAAGGAATTATGCAATTGTTTCAGATGCCTATGACCCCTAAGCCCCGGGTGCTACTCTCAAATCCTACGCCTAAGTATCTCATCCACCCCACATTCCTAACAACAGAAATCTAGGACCTACAAGCCTAGTTCCCTTAATCTGAGATGGCCCTGCCTATTCTCTACCTTTTACCTATTCTGGCCTCCCTCTTTGCTGCCTACTCTTTCACCCCAATTTCTACCCTATTCCTTAATACCTAATTTTGTATCATTTAGGTACAAGCTCTTACTTAGCGGAGACTATATGGGATGGTTGTCTCTTCTCATTCCAGTAAAGCTTATCATTATGTACCTTTGCATGTTAATTATGTTGACTGGTATGTATAGGCCCATATTGACCAGCACCTTCACAATGTTTTTTTTTGCACCGCTGTCCACCGTAATTGTAATCTTATGAAGTGTACTGTATTGTATTAATGCCCAGGACCACCTTGAAAATGAGCTTGCTCAATGGTTTTTATGCCTGGTTAAATAAAGTGATTGATTGATCACTGAAATAAGGGGAGCGGGAAATCCCATCTTGGACATAGTGGTGAATAGAAAGGGCCATGAGAGCCTGTCGAATGCCTTCTCAGAATCTAAGCCAAGAAGGACAGAGGGGGGCCTTGTAGGATTGCATCTCCTGGACCAGGTTGAGTGCCCTCCTTGTATTATCTGTTGCAGATCTAGAGCTTACAAAGCCTGTCTGGTCCAGGTTACGTAAGGAGGAAAGGACATTGTCCAGGTGCTTGGCCAGGACAGGCATGAGAAATGTATAATCTACGTTTAGGACTGAGATTGGGCGGTAGGAATTACATAGTAGGGGATCCTTGTCTGGTTTGCGGATGAGGAAGACAGCAGCATATGACCAGCTTTTGGGGGGGGGTCTCCAAGTCCCAGCAGTACTTCATTGTAAACCTGCAAGATGAGTGGACTAACCCACTGCACAGTACGCTTATAAAACTCTGTACCATAACCATCTGGACCAGGAGCCTTCATAGTTTTGGACTGAGAGATGGCTGCCATTAATTCCGTTTGGGATATAGGTGAGATCAAACAAGTCTGTTGATCCCTATTGAGCCTGGGAAGGTCTAATGGGGAGAGAAAGGCATTAATGGCACTGGGTTCTGAGGGGTGTTTGGGGAGAGTATAGGTTCTTACAATAAATCACAAAAGGCCTGGGTGATGCACCCCAGTCTAGTATGTAAGGTGCCAGTGTTAGAGTCCCTAATGGCAGCTACGGTTGAAAGCCAATGTTGCAGGCGAAAAGCTAGGAGACGAGAGGCCCGTGGGTCAATCTCTCCATATCTCTGTCTTGAAAAGGCGAGGGCAATCTCTGTGCGCTGCACACACAGCGTGTCCAGCTCCTGTTTAATCTAAGTTGGGCTGTGACTGACAGATCACCCTGCTGGTGTGCAACTTGGAGAAAATTGAGGGTTTGCTCCAGATGGGACTATCTTTCCCTGCATTGCTTTGCCAAGGCTGAAGTGTGTTGTATTAGGTAGCTTTGAAAGACCGCCTTTAGGGTATCCCACCTAATGGACGAGGCAATCTCTGGATCAGAGTTGTCCTCCAGGATCTCCTGTATTTTATCATCCAGGAATTCCCAGAAAGGTGCACTTTTAAGATGGATTGGGTTAAATCTCCAAAAAGTATTTGGTCTCTCCATGCTAGCTCCCAATTAGTAGTCATGGAGTCATGGTCAGAATGGGCGATATCATCCATGGTGGCCGATCTAAAAATATCCAGACATTCCTTTTGTGTATAGCAATGATCTATCCTGTATATGTAACATGAACAGCTGAGTAAAATGAGTATCGTCTATTCCTGAGATGCAGGGTATACCACACATCTAGCCAGACCACCTCTTGGACAAAGCGATTAAAAAATGTATGCGAAGCAGGTTGTCTGCCCCTAGCCACCCCATTGGAATCCAAATTAGGACTCGGGGCGAGATTAAAATCGCCCACCAATATTAGGGTACTCTTGGTCAATTGTACTACTTTACTCAGGAAGTATCGAATTGTCAGTGTTTGACCCCGGGGGAAAGTAGCCATTAGCCAGAGTCACCTCTTTATCCTGTAGCAACCCCTGGACTACCACCAAGTGGCCCTCTGAATCTGCTCATTCTAGGGTGGCCTGAAAGAGGGTGTGACCCATATGGCAACCCCTCCCCCTCCTCCTCCTTCCCCAAGCGGGGGAACACCCCTGAGTGAATCCCCCTCTGGCAAGCTTTCTGTGTTCATTAGTAGTCATGTGCATTTCCTGTACATAGATAATCCCTGCCTGACTTTTCTTAAAAAACAAAATCACTATCTTTTGACAGGGCTGCCCAGACCATTCACATTTAAAGAAAAAATCTGAAGTGGTGTGTTAGCCATTTAAAAACTCTGGTAACATATGGAGTGCTGCAGGGTCCCATGTCTAGACTCCAATTCAGAAACTCTTACCAATCCAAAGCCTGCAGAACGGAAATGTGACTGCCTATGGGGTGTGAGGGAGGAGAAACACCCTTGAACATCGAACAATAGGGTTTTAAAACTAAGTGGGTAAACTGGGAAAACAACCTAAACCAGTATCCTGCCAACTGGGCAGGCACTGCTGAACTATGAAGGGCTTCCATGGGGCTGGAAGCTAGAGAGGCACCAGTCCCCAGAGTATGCTAAATCTGGCTTAGTCCACCTAAAGGGTGAACCAGACGTAAAATGTCTCTATGAAGGGAAGGGGGGCAGTCATGCCTTGGCTCCCCCAAGGCTGTGAGTAGGAACAGTTTACTTAAAGTTTTAAATTCAACTGTTAACTGTATGGTAACATCACTTGCTGGGCTAATCAAGCACACAATGCTAGACTGCTGTGGCACTTATGCTCGGCCCAACCCAGCCAGCAGGACAAAAGTGGAAGCTGAAATGGAAGACCAATTGGCCCCCAATCCCCCCGCCCCTCCCGGGACAGCATTGGGTGGGGCATAACGAGAGGAGAGGGGGGAGAAACCCCAAAATGAGATAAATATGGAGCACAGTATATCCCCCCCCCCCAGCAACCACATAAGTAACCCGGGTTGGGGGGGAAGAGGGGGAAAAAATGTTCCACAGCTTGGTCCTGTATGATCATCCTATCGCTTCAGAGGGCAGTCTTCCCCTCATACCCCCCCGCAAGCGGGGCCACAACCAGCCCACACCTAAAAGTAGATTGCACCACGAAAAAGGATAGAAGCAACATGTGGAGCAGATAATTGCGCATGAAAGGTGCCTCTGACCTGGCTTATAGTCTCATTATTTCCACAGCCACAAAAGGCCAGAAGAGCCATACAGCTCACTCTCCCCCTCCCTCGCAGCCCACCAGGCCTCCGTCCCTCAACCCCTTACTTCCCCTCCACCACAGGAATCACACACCGAAACCACTGCATCAGAAAAGATAGGTGCGTTGGGGGGGGTGCCACCTACGCTGCACTAAACCAACCCGGACTGACCCACGAAGAAAGGCCCCCAGCCCCATCGTATAAGAGGGGAAGGGCCCCCCCATGTCACCACAGTACGATTGCGGACCTGTCTGTGTGTGTGGTACTCAGGGGAGGATAAGATGTCCCAGAAGTTGCAAGGAAGACTTCATAGATTCATACAGTGATACGGGCTCGGGTGGCAAAATGCCCAAAGAGCTTGCCACCAGCATGGTGGAATAATTCTAATGTAAATACAATATTTTTTTACATCCCATATAATTATCTGTTTTTTGAAGGATTCCATATTAACACTCTCCACAATCTCCCTTAGCAAAGCATTCCATTGAGTCACCACCCTTTGAGAAAACCATTTACTTTTTTGAGTATTACAGTTCACCCCTCTAAGTTTGCAACTATGTAATCGTGTATGGGTCTGGGAATTATTCTTTATCAGACCTAAAGTTTCAAAAAGACACAAGTCAGTAGTTGCTTTATATATAAAGCATAAATCCCCTCGTATTTGTCTATGTTCTAGGGAAAAAAGACCCACTTCTTGTAGTCTTGATTTATATCGTAGGGATCCCAGATCACTAATCTGTTTGGTTACTTTCCTTTGGACTCCCTCCACTAATTGTTTTCCTTTTTTTTGTGATCGGTCCACAGAAGGAAGAACAGTATTCAAGTTGAGTTTTAACCACACTCGTGTACAGTGGTAGAATCACTTTTTGATCTCTGCTTTTAATATGTTTAAGAATGCATCCAATAATTGTATGGCACTTTTTTTACTTTAACCAAAGTATGGTTATCAAAAGTTAATTTATTATCAACAAGAACTCCTAGATCTTTCTCATTTGTTGTTACTGCAAGTTGAACATTATTAATTTTATAGATGAAATTCTGGTTATTATGTCCAAAGTGCATTACCTTACATTTTTGTTCATTGAAACACATCTTATTATCTGTTGTTCAGGAGCAGATTGTGTTTAGTTCTTCCTGGAAATGGTTTGCAGCTTGTGTATTACTGACTATACAGCAAAGTTTGCAGTCATCTGCATACTTGGCCATCCAGACCTTGTTAGATGGTTGCATTGTTGATATTAATAAATCAAACAAGACAAGGCCCAGAACTGATCCCTGCGGGACCCCACTACTAACCTTTGCCCACGATGATAAATGTCCTCTGATAGTAACTCTCTGGTATCTATTCTATGACCATGATTTCACCCAATTAATTACATTAGGGTGAAAACCAAACATGTACATATAATTTATCATAACCTGATGTAAGACTTTAACAAAAGCCTTGGAGAAATCAAGGAGGACAACATCCACGGGTAACCCCAAGTCAAGGGATGCACCAACATTCTCATAGAAATTTAACAAGTTAGTCATGCATGATCTGCCCTGGGTAAACCCATGTTGCATTAAGTCCTGTAAATTATATTTAGAAATGTGTGCTTCGATTCTACTTAAAAAGGTTCTTTCGAATAGTTTACCAATAACTGAAGTGAGACTAATAGGTCTATAATTGGATACTAATTGTTTATTACCAGCTTTATAAATAGGGGTAACAATAGCATTATTCCACGCATGAATTGTCTCACCTTGATTCCGTGAGTCATTAAACAAAACTGACGGGGGGCCACATATAACATTAACTATTTCTTTTAGGAATCTTGGATGTATATTGTCAGGTCTTGGCAATGATTGGGATTTAAGTTTTTGGATTAAAGTTCTAACCTCAGTCATAGTAACTGGTGATATATACTCTTCATTACCGTGCTCCAAAACTTTTGGTAAGATATCAGCTGGAGTAAATACACTTACAAATTAATTATTAAACTCAGTTGCCATTTTCGATTCATCATTAGTAAGACTCTTACTGTTGTTAATTGGTCCAACTGTAGAACAGTTTCTTCTTAAAGAACCAATATAATTACAGAAGGATTTGTGGCTGTCCACGGTTTTAGTTGCTAAGTTTAATTCAAAGTTACTTTTTGCTTTTCTATGTGGTTTTTGACTTTTTTTCCCCCCTTGTATGCATTCCAGATAGTTGGGGACTTTTTTTTTTTTGTATTTCCTACAATAGGCCTTTTTTTTTTTTTTTATTAATGGCCTTATTTATATTCCTGTTCCACCACAGTGGAATTCTGTGTCTATTATTATATTTTGGCCTGTTAGGCACCCATGTGTCACAACAGTAATTAATTTTATCATTTATACAATCCCAAATTTGACATAAATCTAAATGTTTGAGATAATTTTCCCAGTTCCAAGAACTTAGAAATCTGGTTATTTCGCTGTAATTGGCCTTATTAAAATCCTTGATTACTGTCACACCATTAATAATGTATTACATAAGTTTAATTTTACTGATACCATATTGTGGTCACTATCTTCCAGTGGTGTTTTAATAGCTGGAGTGGACATTCTATCTTCTATATTAGTTAGAATGATATCAAGTATGTTATTCTGTCTGGTCCCTTTGGGTTACGTTTTGGTTAACTGCAAGTTCAATAAAAGCAGTTTCTACTAAACCATGACCCTCAAATTTAGGCCAATCTATTTCTGGAAAGTTAAAGTCTCCCATAAGTATATAATTATGTAATGTATCCATGCTATTTAAAGTGGTTAATAATTCCATGTCTTCCGCTTGAGATGAGCTAGGGGGTCTATAACAAAGGGCCACTACTAGTGACTCCTTATATAGGTTTATTTGAACCCAAACTTAAGTTTAAGGGGGAAAACTGAGGTAGCTTACCTGTAGGGAAAAGAAACAATAAGTCCACGAGTCCTTTCACTTCACTACTTGACTGGGTGATGCAGTCTCAGGCATGGCCGCGGCTTGTTTCCTCAATCCCTCTACTATCTGCTGTAGTGCCAAGATGCCCTACCTATGGCGCTGCTCTCCGTGGCATTCTGTGCCAATCTGACCACCCAAGAGGTGCTGGTTGGTCTCTGACCCAGTGTAACTTCGATATCAAGTTTAGAGAGTTCCTGAGTGGCTTCTTCCGCATTTTCAAAGGTTTTTGGGCCTTCAGTAAGCTGTACAACGAGTTTCACAGGGTATGGGGTTCTGAACTTAATCTTTGCCTCCTTTAGTTTCCTAAGGATGGGGCTCTGCGTCTCATCGCAATAGCAGTCAGGTAGTCATTGTCCACATATATTCGATGCTCTTGGTAAATTAGATCTTCCTGCTGCCAGGACTTGTGCAGGACCACTTCCTTCTCCTGAAATTGCAGGAACCTTATCAGGAAAACAAGCAGGTGGTTGGCCATCTAGGGGCACAGCGTACAGTAGACACGATCCATCTTGAGGGAGCAGCTCTCCAGTAGGTCCAGCTTGGTTTTAAAGAAATGCTGTATCAATTGAATAGGGTTATTGCCCTCTGATACCTCCGGGAAGCCAGAGACCCTCAGGTTATTCCTCCAGATCTGCACCTCCACATCATCTGTTCTCTCGTAAGCCCTGCAGTGCCTAGTGCAACTGGATAATGGCGCATTCTGTACAGTCCACGTGGGTGTCAGTGCTTGTGGCCTGCTCCTCGATGTTATCAAGCCTTTTCTCCATTTTGCCCAAATCTGTGGGCAGAACGGTAAAAGTGGAGTAGGCCTCTATCCTAAAGTCCAGTAATTCCTGCAGAATGACATCCATCTGCCTTGGCTATATTGGGTGCTCCAGCGAGGTCGGCCTTTGAGGGCTCGCTCTGGCCAGAGATCGTCGAGCTGTCACTATCGGTGCACAATCTGTCAGGATCAGCAAGATCTAGTGGCGATTTTAAATCATTGGGTTTTCGTAAGGGCATCTTTGCAGTGACTAGATATTGATTAGCCCCAAATTAAGTTGAATTTTGAGGTTTTTAAAGCCTTGGTGGAGACCGAGCTAAAAGCCCAAGCAGCTTCTGCAGGTATGACGTCACCGGAAATCATGGCTGCTGTCTTAACTCCCCCAGAAGCTTAATTGTTTTTCCAATACTGGCACTGTTGGGGTTGGGGGCTGCACTCCCAAACTGGCATCTTTGGCTGCCACTTTGGCTACAAATACAAGAATCCCCCACAGATGCCAGAAGAGCAGGACTGCAGCAGTGAGATTTTTTTTTTTTTAAAGCTTCTGCCTTTTGTCCTACTGTGGCCACCACAGACATCCCCATTATACTGTGGTTGCCATGGCTTCTATGCCTCCCACTCCCAAATTTTGTTTTTGCGCTTTCAGTGAGCTCAGATTTAATATAAAAATACAGTCCCTGTGTTGTGCATTTTTAAGTCGGCGGTGGAGCCATGAGCTTCTGTGTCAGGTAGAAAGTGATATTGGTTCTTCCTGACAAGAGCCAGTAGGCAGGTGGCAGGAAATACACTGATAAAAGGACACATGATCGCATCTGGCTTATATTGTGCTGGCAAACATTCATTTGGAACCATGAAGCTGTGAGCGAAGACAATCTGTAAGTGGAGAAAATGTTGTAGATTTGCAGTCCAAGGGAAAAGGAGGAGAAAAAAAAAATTTCAGCAAATCTACAGACTTCCCAGCCATGGGTCTCTACAATCGAATTCAGAAAAGTTCCATTTTATAAATGCACTTAGATTTCCTTTATGTGGAGTGGCCAAGCCACTAAGGGAGATCGTGAGTGTGGAGTCTGTGAATAATGTTGGAAAAACTGACAGACAATATGGGAGCCCAGACAACAGTTTACTTTTCATCGTTTTGTCAGGAGAGAGGGCTGTAGCTATTACCGAGTGAAAGCGAGCAATGGGGGGGACAGGTCAAAATGAAAGTGGGTAGGCGGCAGGACAGAGAGAAAAGCCACGATCTAAAGAAAAAGACTGTTTAATACTGATGTACCTACTGATTGTGGAGCTGTTGTAAGGCAGAAAACAGGACTGCTGGCATGCAGACAGGATCAGTCAGCGGCTCAGGGAAACGGCAGTACGAGCAGCAATGTGCGAGAGGGGGATGAAAGCAGAGACGTAAAGTAAGCTGTTAAGATAATCAGACAATGTGCCAAATTCAGAATGTCTATTAGACTGTTAGGGCAGCTTGGCAGTAGTCAGAGCATGTAAGCGTGGGCAAGCAGCTTGTATTTTTCCTCACTAAGAGGGAAAAATGGTGGCGTCAAAAAAAAAAAATGAACGTACTATTTGGTTTATTGATATATTCATGTGGCGCTGGTTGCTTGAACTTGTTGCTAGTCGTGCATTAGACACTTCTAATGCACAGCTACCAATCAAAATACAGGATTTTCCCCTTCCCATTTTATAAGCTTTCCTGCCCCAATGTCCTCCTGGGGCTAAGTGCAGTGACAGAGGATTGTACTTAGCAGTGAAAGAACAGCAGGACCAGCAAACATCTGATCAAAGCTTTCTGTATAAAAGCTCTAACATGTGCTGCAGGCTACCTAATCTCCCACTGCTGCAGTCTTGCTCAGATGTCAGTGCTCGGGGATTCAGAGATTTGCAACTACAGAAAACGTCAAACTGGAAGTAAGCAAAATTAGGCTGCTGCAATCTACTATACTGCAGTTAAACAATAAGAAAAATTATTTTTGTACACAATGCAAATAGCGACTGTGACGTAGACAGCTAGCTCTGAGTGCTGTTATTTTTTTTTAAATATAAAATGTATGACTGTCTCTGCTATAAAAAAAAATCTAATGCTCTTAGAATTACTTCACTCATCTCTCCCCGATTTTAGCTAAAAGCCATTAAAAAAAAAAAAAATGCCGGCAGCATGCGAGTTCACAGACACACACAGTTTTTAGAGACCATGGGTGGAATATTCAGAGCATATGCGCCATGCGCAATAGGGATGCGCCCGTGGAAGAGCGGATATGCGCCAATGTGTGATATTCAGCAGGAGCAGCTGCGCAGCTCAACAGAAATTAATGCATGCGCAAGTGCAGGGGGAGTAACCAGGAATAATGCACGCAGTGTGATATTCAACAGTACGCGATGTGCGCAATAGTGGAGCAAGCGGAAGTTGCGCGACAGCAGAAATGAGCCAATACAAAAGGGAGCAAGTGAGGGGAGGATGAATGTGCCACAGAGGAGCCATAGTGGGGGGGCATGGAGACAGTGGGGAAGGGAGGCAATCCAAGAAGCAGGGAGCAGGTGTGGCCAGGAGGTGGAGAGGGGGCCACTGGAGGTGTGTACGAGTGAGTGAAAGTGTGTGTGCACGCAAGAGGGCCTGAGCGTGACACAGAGAACGGAGGGCAGTGGTCAAGAGGCAGGGCACACAGTGGTGAAGAGCCAATGGTGTACCTGGTTTAGAGGCAGCACCAGCAGCGCTCAGCCGGCGAGGGGGGGGACAGGTAGACAGCCGCCCGGGGAGGGGAAAGACACCAACCAGGGATATGGACAGTGCCACCTTCCAGATGGAGGCGGTAATGAGTGTGAGAAGGCACGCAGCAGGGAGGCACAGCCATGGAAGGGCCTCACGGCGGTATGCCCAGAACAGGCTGTACAGTGCCTGCACCACCTTCAAACAGTACAATGACACTGCGATTGTGGGCCGGTACCACCTGAACCAGGCGATTCTGAGGCAGCTCTGTGAGCTGTGCAGTGATGAGATGCAGGGACCCACACGACAGAGCCATGCACTGACCGTGGAGACCAAGATCACAGCTGTCATGTGCCTGCTCACCACAGGCACCTTCCAGAAACCAACAAGGGACACGATAGTTCCCCAGTTGGCCGCGTCACGCCTACTCACACAATTCCTCAGCGCACTGCTGCCACATGCTGCGGAGTACACTCGTTTCCCCAGCACACAGGCAGAGTGCACGACAAACATGCAGGAGTTCCACAGGGTAGCACGGCTGCCTGGCGTGCTCGGGGCCATAGACTGCACCCATGTAGGCATCCACATGCCACCTGGCCTGGAGGGGGTGGCATACATCAACCACAAGGGTTACCTGAGTGTGAACTGCCAGGCAGTGTGCGATGCCAGGGGGCGCATAATCAATGTCTGTGCCATGCATCCTGGGGAGCACACGATGCCTTTATCTGGCACCAGTCCACACTGTGCCATAGGTCTGAGAGTGGGGACATCCCCACTGGCCATCTGGTAGGTGAGTACGCACAGTATGCTGGACAATGGGTGCAGACGAGGCGGGGTATGTGCAGGGGTGCCATGGGGAATAGCCATGAAGGCCCATAGCAGTGTCGCAGACCACCATGCTCACGAAACCCCTCTACACACAGGTGTCAGTGGTTACCTGCTACGGCCCTGGCTGCTCACACCATACTGGCGTCCCTCGACCCCAGTAAAGCAACAGTACAATGAGGCACCCGCCACAACACGGAATGTCATTGAGCGGGTGTTCGGGCTGCTGAAGGCATGGTTCCATTGCCTGCACACGTCAGGTGGTGCCCTACAGTACAGCCCCTCAAAGGCCTGCGGGCTATTCCTGGCCTGCTGTATCCTGCACAACATGGCTACCGACTGTGACTGTGACAGCCGTTGAGGTCGAGGAGACAGCAGTGGGGACAGTGAGGACGCCGGTTCAGCTGGTGTTGGGCAGCCACCCCCTGGGTGAAGGGTTCCCCGGCTGGCCCAACAGCACCGGGACATCATCGCAGAGGAGCACTTCAGACAACACAGGTAGGTCAACAGGGCCACGTGCAACCACCAAGGGCAACGGCACAGCCCACAGACAGGCAGGGGTGGACACCAGGGGAGGACGGCATCATCAGGGGCGTGGGAATGGACGGGGGGCCGCACACAAAGGCAGGGAACAGCAGGGCTGCATGCAGCATGCGCACACACCCATCCCTACCCATGCCTACAGGGCCACATGCACGTCCACCCCAACAGGCCCCCCAGGACCCAATACAACCACACCCAGTGGCTGGCACTGTGCATGCCTCAGACGCTGAGCACCATTGCACAATGGCGGACAGCACTATGCTGGCATCATCATACACACACCACAGTGGCCAACAACCGGGAGGGTGTGCACAGGGACTGTGTGTGTGCAGGGCACAGCACCACACCCATGCAACGCACACAGAACACCACAGGGCAGCGGCAGAGGAGGAGGAAGAGTCAGTCATGCAGCACAGTAGCACGGCCGCTATGGATGCGTGGGCGGCCCCGCACGGCCCCAGGGGTGACGCTGCGTGAATGTGTCCGTGCAGGGGTCTGCAGGCCACAGTAAAATGCCTGTACCAGGCATGCTAGGTATGCCCAGAGCCGAACCCGGCATCAACATGGCAAGGGTCGTCCAACGCCAAGAACAGGAGGTGGACATAGCACTCTGCGGGGTGTGCGGCAGCCAGGCACACAGCTGGTCGGCCAGTGTAGCCATGACAGTTGCCATTGCAGTGGTCTGCCTGTCAACGGCTGTGGTCACATCTGCCTGCTGTTGAGCCAACTCAGCCAGGAGCAGGGCATGGTCCCTGCCTCGCCACTCCTCTGCCTGGTGCAGCTCCGCACAGAGTGCATCCACCGCTGTCACTAGCCGCACCTGCTGATCCACATAGGCCTGCAGAAGATGGCTGTGGTTGTCCAAGGGGTCATCTGCATGGCCAGCATGCTGTCCCCCATGGTGTTCCTGGCCCTGCTGCACAGCACTGCCTTCCTGGGGTACGTCCACACGTGGTGCACTGCTGCCCCCCCGTCTCTGTCCAGACACTGGCCAGCTGCTGATGCTGCCCCTCTGGCTGCCGATCGCCAGGCACCACTGGCACGGCCGCAGCAACAACAGCCCCACCACCCTGGCCAGTGCTGCCCCACTGGAACCCACAGACGCACCCTGGACAAGTGCTGTTGTGCAGGCAACCACGCCAGCACTACCTGCAGATCCGCCTGGGCGGATGCCATCCGTGGGATCACCTTGTGTCCCACGTGCAACACTGTCCGAGACGTGTGTCACATCATCATCATCAGTGCTGGAGTCAGCCCTGATCTGCGTCTCAGAACACAGGACACCGTGAGCGGCATCACGCTGAACACAGCCAGGGCCATATCCGCACCCGCACCACTGACATCAGTAAGGGACAGTTCTGCAGGGCTGCAGACGGTCGGTCCCTCGGACACCTGTGGAGGTGGATGGGCGCTCCACCGTGTCCAGGGCTACACCCTCGGCGGACACACCCACCACCGCTGCCCCATGCAGATACTCAGGAGCTGTAAAGGAACACAGTACTATTAGTGGTTCCGCCTGCCACACACACACACAGCCAGCACCGGTCCTAACATGTAGTGATGGGCTGCCGCTCATCTGGAAGCCTCCGCCTGGAACACCCTCGATGGCATGCTGCCAGGCAGCTGCTCCTCCAGTGGCGTCAGGCGGGGAAAGTCCTGATGGCCCCCACCAGTGGCAGCACGTGCTGCCCTGATGGCAGCCACCTTATCCTTGATCTGCCTCCTATCCAAGCCAACCTTTTTCTTGCACTCCTGCACAGAATGCTGGCTGCTGCCCTGCTGGTTGATAGCACGCACCACCTCACCCCACGGGCCTGTGATGTGCCCCTCTGTCCACTGAGCAGTGGCTCCCTGTTGAGGTAGGCCTCGAACAGGGTATCTGATGCTGCCCTGGTGAAGTTGGGCTTCCTCTTCCGCACCCTTCCCTGCTCTTCATCCTCTTGCTCAGTCATGCTTGTGCCCGGGGGGATGGACAGGTGTTACCATGGACTGTGCAGTCCCATACAGTCCTCCCAGACCACTGTCCCATCTCCACAGCATGGCACCTACCTCAAAATACTGCAATACTGATCCATGGCCTATGCATTACCAGGTCGCTTTTATAGCACATTGCACGCAAATGAGGGCAGGCACAATTGCAATGGGATGCAAATGCAGTGGATGTGCCGTGGAATGGCTCATGAGCTAATTAGCATAACCTGGCTGAAAATCACACTGTTGTGCTTTGTGCAATGGTGTTGAGCATGCTCAGGCTGTGGCGCACCACTGTGACGTGAGCAATCAGCACAACACACATGCCGACGGTGCTGACGCCTATGCTAGCGGCGCAGCTGACGCAGTGTGCGCGGAAGGCAGTACAGGGCACTGCCACTACTGTGCCTGTGGCGCTCGTACACTATATGTCCGAGGGGGCGCACGTGCCATGGTGTGCCGTGGGCACGATAGCCACTCTTTGGCGTCACAATCATGCACCCTACTGCACTCCATGCAGGGGCCTCCCAATAGTGCTATGGTGCTCCATGCGCAGACAGACCCTTGACCCTGCGGCTGCCCTTTGCCCTCTAGGTGCCATGCGTCCGCATGGCTGCCCCCCACTTGTGCAGTCTGATGTCAGAACGATTGTGACTGGCAGCGCAATACCGCAGTGCCTCCACACATGTGGCATGTGTGCTACCGGGCACCATTTTGAGCTCGCCAGTGTCTGCAATATGCCGTGCACCAGTGTGGACCTCGGTAAAACTGGCAAACCTGGTGGCTCTTGTGGAGCCCCATGCAGGTGCCATTTGGGCAGGTTCCCCTCCGGAGGCCACACACAACAGTGTGGCAGGAGGTGGCAGAGGGCCTTGAGGAGGCCACAGGGAGCAGCAGGACCACAGAGCAGTGTTGCCACTGCTATGGGAACCTCCAGTGGCCTGACCCTGACCGCCTACGGAGACTGCAGGCGCATGCCCGGCGGAGAGCCATGCCATGGTCAGGTAGGTGCTCCTTCACCACACTAGTAATATCCGTCTGTCCTGGTGGCACGGTGATTGGCAGGCCATGCCGCCGGAGGGGGGGATGGGGGCCGGCACTTGTGTTGCCAGTTCTGGGGGTGCATCAAGTACACCCTGCACCACCGTGGCACAGACGGGCTGTGTGGGCACGCACACTGCTGGGGAGGGGCTATGGTTCAGATGTGTACTGATGGGACTCTCTCCATGTTTCCACACTAGGCCCAGAGAATCACCATAGGGCCCGGATGACCAGAGAGCGTGGAGGGCAGGATGTCGTTGGTGGTGTGGCCATGCAAGCAGGCACAGTGGTGGTACCAGGGTGTCAGCAGCGCCCTGCTGACCAGGACGCAGATGAGTGCCATGTTTCCCTTTACAACTGTGCACGATAGGTTGCAGGGGCGGTGGTGAGGCATGGCCCCTACTGCCGTGCACGTCCCACAGTGCCCTCCAACTGTCCTGTGGGTCTGCACTTGTGGGTGGGTGTTGCAGGTAGGCTGTGTGTGTACAGTGCCATCCCACTGCATTGCCATGATGCTGGACGGCCACAATGGTGCTGTGCGGTGCATGGGCAGTGAGGGTGTGCAGCAGTTTGCATGGCTTTGGGTGCCCAGGTAGACGGATCATGTGGGCGCACCAACTGTGGGTGGTCGCATGCCATCCCAGGGGCACAGGCCACTGATTTACGCCATGCACATTGGGTGGGATGCATTAGTCTGGCCAGTCACTCATACTGATTCTGCTCCCTTGTCCTAGGTGGACCACGCTGGACAGCCCTAGAACGCAACATCCAGGAGATCCTGCAGGTCACCCGGGCCACGCTGGAGCTGCTGCAGGGGATGGATAGGGGGTGAACGTCAGCAGCACAAAAGGTGCCACAAGGAGGACAGGGGCCGCCAGTAGGGCCTGCAGCACCTGCACTGTACCATTCCCTCCCTGGACTGTACCCCACACCCCTATGTCCCCCACCTTTGTCTTTCCCATTGTCACCTGCCCCCCCCCCGTTGTAGCCTTGCACATCCCCTCTCCCAGGAATGTAGCCAGAAAAAAAACTTACTCACCTTAGTAATGTTATTTCTTCTAATGGAGTCTTGCTATATTCGACATATGCAGTGAGTCCCAACCTTGAACTGCTCCGGAGGTGAAAGAGTTAACTTTCCATGCCAGGCATGGAACCTTGTGTGAGCTCGGTTGAAAACTCTGTCTGTTGTTCTTCAAACTCAAACTGTCAGATCTTCGAGCAAAACTCACTAAGGTTCTGTGTGGAAGCCGTAAACCTACACTAGCCCACTGGCTACTAACTAAAGACACATTTTCTTGATCCCAAAACAAAGACTCAAGTCAGAGGATTCAAGAAAGAAAATTAAAAACATAACACCCAAACACCCTAAAAGAGGGTGAAAAATAAGGTGGGCATCTACTAAGTGCCAACATTGCACTGCCCACCCACAACCCAAAAGTAGAGGTTCTGAGAGGGGCAGGCAGGGGGGGAGGTCATAATATAGCAAGACTCCATTAGAAGAAACAACATTACTAAGGTGAGTAATTTTTTCTTCAAACAACATGAAGTATTGCTATATTATGACATATGCAGATTACACAGCAGTACCTCCATGGAGGAGGGACAGAACCTACTTAGGAAGTAGGCTCTGAAGCACAGCTGTGCCAAATCGAGCATCAGTCCTAGCCTGGATGTCCAGGAGTAATGCCTAGTAAAGTGTGAACTGTTTTCCAGGTAGCTGCTTGACATCTCTCTAGGATAGGGATGTCCCTGGCAGCAGCCAGAGGCATAGCTGTACCTCTGGTAGAGTGAGCCCTCAGGCCTGAGGAGGACCTTACCCAGTTTTCATAGCAAAATTGGATACAAGAGACAATCCACCTGGCAATGGATCTTTTAGTGGCAGGTTTTCCTTTACCAACCTCACCATAAGTGAGGAACAATTGGAGGGAGTCAAACCTGTGACCCTTGATACGTTCTATGTAGTAACTAAGGGCTCTCTTGACATCTAAACTGTGCAGTCTCCTCTCGCCAGAGGAGGAATGATCAGTGAAGTACACAGGAAGAGACATGGATTGATTAAGGTGGAAGTCTGAAACCACCTTAGGCAAAAACTTTCTGTTAGTCCTGAGGACCACCTTATCTCTATGAAGGAGATAAAATCAGGCTCCACTGACAATGCTAGTTCACTTATCGCCTGCAGAAGTGATGGCTACAAAAACACAGTTTTCAAGTCTAGTACTTAAGCTCTGCTGAAGACAATGGCTCAAAGGGGTTGCATAAGCTGGGCAATGCAAATATTAAGATCCCAAGCAGGGGCAGGGTTCCTGAATGGAGGGTTGGTGTGAAGCAACCCCTTGAAAACTTGGAGAATACAGGATGAGCTGAAAAGAAGAGGGTTTACCTGCTGATAAGAAAGCAGACACGGCTGCCAGGTGCACTTTTGGTAGCTGGTCTCAGCCCCAAAGAATTCAAATGCACCAAATAATCCAGGATTGTGGGCAAGTCAGCAGATTCTGGGGGAATATGCTTGCCAGAGCACCATATGGAAAATCTCTTCCATTTGGAATTATAAGTAGCCCTGGTGGAAGGCTTCCTAGAAGCTTTCAAGATATCCAATACACATTGGGAGAGGTGTAGGTCAGCAAACTAACTCTTCAAGAGCCAGGCCTTGAGATTGAGAGATTTGAGGTTCGGATACCAAACTCTCCCCTGGGCACAGGTCAACAGGTTGTGATTCCTGGGAAGACAGAGGGGAAGGTGGACTGCTAAGGACATAAGGAGTGGGTACCAGGGCTGTCTGGCCCAATCTGGAGCAATCAGGATCATCTTGCAAGGTTGAGATCTGATTTTGACTAGCACCTTGAACAGAACAGGGAAAGGGGGAAAAACATAGAGAAACTTCCCTTCCCAACTGAGAAGGAAGGCAGACTGAGCCCAACACTGGGGGCCTGCAGCAAAAAAGGGGAAGTTGGTGATTGTCTGGGGCTGCAAAAAGATCTATCTGCGGGGTGCCCCATCTGGCAAATACTACCTCCAGTACTAGGGGATCCAGTTACCATTCGTGATGGCCCTGGGAAATCCTGCTGAGAGCATCTGCCAGGACATTGTCCTTGCCTGGGAGGTGAACTGCCGTAAGGGAGGCATTCAGGGAATAAGCCAGAGACCACAACTTCATTGCTTCGGTGCACAAGGCCGTAGACCGAGTGCCTCCTTGCTTGTTGATATACCACATTGTAGTGGTGTTGTCTGTTCTGACCTGTACAACTTTGTTCTGAACAGATGTGGAAAAAACTTGAAGTGCAAGAAAAACTGCTCTGAGTTCCAACAGATTGATGTGGAGCAGAGATTCCTGTGGGGACCACAATCCCTGGGTACTGAGGTCGCCCATGTGAGCTCCCCACCCCAAGAGGGATGCATCTGTAGTAAGGATTAAGGAGTGAGATTGGGGGGGTGAAAGGAACCCCCCTGTCTCAGATTGCTCTGGTCCTGCCACCACTGAAGGGCCAGGATCAGGGTTCAGTCACTGGGATCAATTTGGTTAGAGGTCTCTCCTTTGAGACCAAAAGCTCTCAAATGGAACTGGGCGTCCCTCATCTGAAATCTTGCTCCCTGCACCACTGCTGTAGAAGCAGCCATGTGCCCCAGGAGCTGTAGAAAATGCCTTGCTGGTTGAGAGACCTGCAGGGTGAAAGAGGAGGCCAGAGAGACCAGGGTCCTTGCTCTCCAGAAAAGGAAGGCTCTGGCTCTTTTTGTGTTCAGTTCTCGCCTGTGAAGGTGAGAAGCTGGACAGGCTCTAGAACTGACTTTGGAAGATTGAGAAGGAAACCTAGAGATGTGAGCAGTTGCTGAGTTACCTGAAGGTGTAGTTTGACCTGGTCTGGAGACTGGCCTACTATGAGCCAGTCATCCAGATAAGGAAAGATGGCAATCTTTTGCCTTCTTAAGTGGGCAACTGCTACAGCCAGGCATTTTGTGAATACCCTCGGGGACGAGGTGAGGCCGAAGGGCACTGCTCTGAACTGGTAATGGCCTGAGGGCAGTTCGAATCTGAGGTACCTTCAATGGGAGCTTCTGATAAGAACATGGAAGTAGGCATCCTTGAGGTCCAGGGAGGCTAGCTAGTCCCCTGGCATTAGAGAGGTTAAAAATTCCCAGAGTCACCATTTTGAATTTTGGTTTTAAAAGGTGCTTGTTTAGGTATCTGAGATCCAGGATGGGCTGCCATTCTCCTGTCTTTTTGGGGGCAAGGAAGTACCTGGAGTACAACCCTTTGCCCTGGTGTAGGGGTGGAACCCTCTCCACAGCTCTGAGAGCCAGGAGGGTAGAAACTTCTGCTTCTAGGGCAAGTGCCTCTGATGGATTTGCAGGTGGAAAGGACCTGGCTCTCATCTTTGGAAATTTTTTGAAGCCGAGAACCAGTCCCTGGCTTACTACTTCCAGGACCCACTTGTCTGATGTTAAAGACTTCCAGTCCTGGACAAAGTAAGCCAGCCTGCCCCTACGGTGGTGGAGAATCTGCCCTGGCCACCCCATCAGGGAGCCTGCTTGGCAGGGCTTTGGGCTGAGGGGTAGAAGCAGGCTTACTTGTACCCCGTCTGCCTCTCCCTCTAAAGAACCCCCTCTGGGAATAAGCAGAAGAGGAGGCCTGGGCTTGGTAGAAAGGCCTATGAAAAGGCCTGCCCCTGAGATGCTGCCTTTGAGGAGTGGCTTGCCTTTCTTTGGCCTGTGCACTCCTATAGGTGGTCCTATATTCATCCATTTTCTTCGTATAATTCTCTGTCTGCTCCCTAGAGAATTGCCCACAACAGGAAAATCCATGGCCTTAGACTGGGTATCCTGTGACAGGGTAGTACATCTGAGCCAAGCCATTCTGCGAAGTGCCACAGATGTAGCCATGACCCTTGATGACACATCATTAGAGTCTACTGCAGCATGAAATTGCACCTTGGATGCCTCAATACCCTCCGCAGCCACCTGTTCTAGCTCCCTGGCAAGCTGGTCAGGGACCTGTTTTGCTACGGCCAGTACAGTATCCCATCTGGATTTCTGGTACCTAGCAGCATAAGCCATATAATTTGCCTGAGTCCTAGAGATGCTGCCATGTACTGTTTCTTTGCCATGGCATCCATCCTCCTAGAGTCCTTTTCAGGAGGGTGCGAGGCTAGAAGAATATTTGCCTTGTCACAGGCTGCAGCCTGCACTACCCCCACATGGCTGCATTGCTGAGTGAGGAACTCCGTATCAGTGCCTGATAATGTGTACCTCTTGTCCATCCTTTTATCAACAGGAAGTACAGAGTGAGGAGTTTTTAGAATTTTTACTGTCTGTTTCCTAAAAGATTTATGCAAGGGAATAGACAGTCTCTTAGACTCTGGAATATCCATCATTTCTACATAATCAGGCTCCTCTTGGTCATCAACAGCTTCCTCAACAGGGAGTTGGAGAGTTTCGGCAACTTTCTTATAGAACATAAAATGAGAAGGGGACTCAGATAGCCTGGGGGAGAAACCCCTGACGGTCTGTCTGGAGAGATGTCCGGTTCAATGGGCACATCCAGACCTTCAAAATCACATTCACTCTCCTCATACTCCTCCTCCCCTTCCTCCGGTTCATAAAAATCCTCAAAATCATAATCTTGAACTGGTGGAACCGGCCGAACCGAGCGCTTCCCTGATGGTGTCGGTTCAGACTGAACCGGGGAAAGTGACTGAACAATTTGAATTGCTTTAGCTATTTCCTCAGTGGTTGGAGAAAGAACTTTTGGCTCCACACTAGCTGACTTTCTAGTCCTTTTAGTTGGAACCGGCTCCTCAGAGCTGGCTCTTCGTTGGCCCGAGGAAGTATCGCCCTGGTCAGAGGGCACTCCCTCCGGTTCGGTTGGAACCGAACCGGGCTGGCCATCCGGGTCAGCGGACTTTTTGGCCTCCCTTTCCCTGAGCCTACCAACTCTCTTTTCCACGGTGGCAGCAGGAACATTCTTACAAATCTGGCAGTCTGCATTGAGGTGGTCAAACCCCAGACAATATACACAGGTGGTGTGTGGGTCAGCCTTAGCAAAGGCTTCCCCACAAACACCACAGTGCTGAAACCCAGTGGGCCCGGTTTTTCTTTTGGGTTTCTCAGACATAGTGCCAGCCTAACCAAACTTGCCAGTTAATGGCAATCCGCCAAGCAAGACTCTCTTATCGGTTCCCAACTGTGTCACAGGTCGTGGAAAAAACCGTAATGAAATCCATTTTTTTTTTTTTTTTTTTATAACCGATAAGAACCGGGAACCGCACTCTAAATAAGGACTAGAAAGTTTTTAAAACAACCTGATTGGTTCAAACCAAACCGAAAAACACGTTTACAAGTTTCACACAGAATAAAATAAATGTAAGCCTATTACTTACAATACCACAGACAGAGCTTGAACCGACCGGTTGCGGTTTAATTTTGGTCAAGAAACCGAAAAATAATACTTTTTAACTGACAAAGGAACCGAGCCGAAGGAGAAATCTCCAGAGCAACTGTTCAGTGAGGCGGAGTAAAGAATCTGACAGTTTGAGTTTGAAGAACAGAGAGTTTTCAACCGAGCTCGCGCTCAAGGTTCCATGCCTGACATGGAAAGTTAACTCTTTCACCTCCGGAGCAGTTTGAAGGTTGGGACTCACTGCATATGTCATAATATTGCAAGACTTCATGTTGTTTGAAATTTCCATTTTTTTTTTTTTTTTTTTTTTAAAACACAATCTCCAACAGTTACACCCCCCCAATAAAAAATGAACACATCTTTTCCAAATGGCACCCCCTTCCCAACAAGTCAGATTGTTGTTAGATGACTCCTCTATTCTCTAAAGAGGTTATTGTACATGTATTGGACACTCCTCAGTGGCCTACACTAACCAAATACTACAGATTAGAATAATATTAACAGAGTGGTTTATGGTTTGTGACAGGCACTCAACAAAACTGTACACAAATGTGTACAGTGAGTATAACTGTCTATACCCTTGCCCTCTCCCACTCTGTGTGTGTGTGTGTATATATATATATATATACATATACATACACACACACACACACACACACACAATATATAAAATATATATATACACATACACACACACACACATATATATATTTGTACATAGTTTCTGTTGATCGTTACTTAATACGTGCTTTTCCTACTATGACTGTCGGTCTCCGTTTTGCAGTGGGCGCATGGTGCCTTGCTGCAGTGGTGTCTGCCAGGGATCCTCCACTGGTGTGGGTGGGGGCCATGGGCTCTGTCCAGGGTATGTGTGGTGTGCCCTGTTTGCCTGTGTGCAGCGGGTTTTGGTGCATGTGCTATGGCCCAGCCGCCCCGGCAGTGTGTGCCATGCCCATGCAGTTGTGCCACTTGCATGTCTGTGGTTCGCACAGTCGTGCCGACCCCACCACTGCATGCATGGATGGATGCTGACGTGACATTGGTGGCAGTCCATACCAGCCACAGCGTCCTGACCCCTGGTCTATTGCACATCTGCCTCTGTGGGCGGTGCTGTTGTCCCCCTCCATGCAGTCTATAGTGTCTGGGGCGGTGCCTGTGGTCTGGTGACTGTCACATGGGGTCCTACTGCATGCAGGCAGTGGCCTGGTTCATGGTGCGCACACCACATGGCAGGTTCACCGGCGCCATGATAGTGTGCAGGCTGTAAGTACATGGCACCATGTGACTCACGACAGCAGCATCTGTTGCTCCGCTATGTGTGGCTGTTTGATGGGGTACCCTTGGGACTGTTTTTTTGGGGGGGTTTATGTGCCCTGTGTTGCCTCCTGTGTGACACATGCCTCCATGCACCACAGTAGGGTGCTGTGCTGTCTGGTAGGACCAGTGCTGGGTCGGGGTGTGTGCATGGGTGGGTGTTCAGGGTGCCTTCCTGCTGGTGGTGGCGTCTGGGGCAGGCCTCATCACGTGCGGGGTCCCTCGGGTACTGCCAGGTCAACCTACTTGCTGTGCTTCTGTGGGGGCCATGTGTACGCGGTGGTGGTGTCACGGTGGGGAAGTTGTGCATGGCCACCAGTATCCTGAATCCTGATGTACTCAAACTGCAAATTGAGTTACGCAGGACAGAACTGGAGGAAGAGCGAGAACAGAGGGAGGCACATCGTGAGGAGCGTGAGCACCAGCGAGTTGCAGAGGAGAAGAGAGACCACTAACGCCGAGAGGCAGAGCGACGCAGACCATGAGGAGAAGGAGCGACAGAGGCAACACGAACTGGAGAAGCTACAACTCCAACCAGCGGTAGCAGAGCAGGTAAGTGGCTTGGGTTTAACTAGGACTGGGTTACAAATTGAACTCCAAATTAATAGCGCAGTTTAAGGAAGGGGAGGACATGGATGCCTTTTTCAATGCTTTTGAAAAAAGTTCGTATTCAGGCTAAAATTCCTAGAGTGTCCAGCTATCCCTGCTACTTACCGGGAAAGCTCTGGATGCATTGGGTCAAATGGACAATGAGGACAGCAATGATTACAGCAAGCTAAAAGCTGCACTGTTAAAGTTTGAATTAACTAATGAATCATACACAGCTAACTTCTGTAAGCTCAAGAGAAACCCCGATATGAGCTACGAGGAGCTAGCCATGAAACGTCAGTTTTTAAAATGTTGGTGGGAAGGAATTGAGGCAAACGGTTGACAAAATTGAAAATGTGATTTTCAGTTTTATTGGGCTTGCCCAGCCGAGCTAAAAACCTGACTAGAGGACCGAGATCCCAAAACAGTGCAAGAGGCTGCCGAACTCTCGGACTGCTATGCCAAGAGCAGAGCTGCGCCGAGAGTGAATGGGGCGGGTGTGGCAGCACAGAAAGGGAAAAGTGCACTTTCAGGGCAGCTAAAACCCTCACTGCCTCCACCGAACTCAATTAGCCACAGGTTTCAAAGAAGAGATTTCTCTGAAGTAAGAAATGCATGTTGGCTGTGTCAAGAGACTGGGCATATTGCCAGTGTCCCAAAAAAGCAAGCAATAATACACAACAGGGTGCTAGAAAAGAAGTGGGTTGTTTGTGTGTCCCTGGGAGCATACCAGTGAACATGAGGAAACACATGCACCCAGTCATGGTGAATGGTGTACAGACGCAGGGGTTAAGGGACACAGGGGCATCCCTGACATTGGTGAAAGGGGATCTGGTACAACCTGGTCAGCTTATACCCAATAAATACGTTACTGTCCAAGGGTTCTCTGGTGAAAACATTGCCCCTCGCTAGTGTTCTCAGAATGGGGTGAAACGGGGAACTGTGCAACAGGTGGCTGTAGCCAAAACATTAGCAGTGGATATAATACTGGGTAACAATCTCCAACAGGGGATGGTATGTGCAATTACCCGTAGGCAAGGGAAAATTGTAGTTCCCCGAATCCCACAAAAACCAGTATGGAAACCACTAGGAGGTTGGTTCCCCAGCCTGTGTCTCCCGATATGAAGACTGATAGAAAGGGGGTAGAAATTTCCCTGGTAGCAAGTGACCACACAGCTACAGGTTACTCCGAGGAGGGAGCGGTGACCCTTTGTTAGAGGGCTGGGATTGACAGTGATCCCGAGGACCACGACATTAGTACTAGGGACCCTAGTTTAGCAACTGAAGGGGACCCGTCCCTTACCCTGGGAATGTGTGAGGGGTTTGCAGCTGCTCAGAGGGGTGACCCTAGTTTAGAGAAGCTGAGGGCTTGGGCAGACTTGGACGGCACATACGGAGGTGACAGCAGACATAAGGTTTATTGGGAAAATGGACTTGCGTATACTCAGGCAGTACAGAGAGGGAGGAATGGTAGGCAGGCAGCTTGTCGTTCCCCAGAAGTATCGTGAGCAGTTGCTCAAGACTGCACAAGATATTCCCTTGTCTGATCATCTGGGAATCTCACACACACACACACACACACACACACACAGCGGTTGGCCCAGAATTTCTACTGGCCTAACTTCACCCAGCAGGTCTTGTCACCGGTGCCAAGAAAACCCAAGCAGCCCTGATTCCATTCCCCATAGTGGAGAAGCCATTTCAGAGGGGTGGAATAGATATTGTGGGGCCTTTAAATATCCCCAGCTCCACAGGGAAGAGATTCATCCTGACTGTGGATTATGCCACCTGGTATCCAGAGGCAGTCGCCCTATCCTCACTGAGGACGGACAAAGTTGCAGATACCTTACTTGGGAATTTCTCCAGTGTTGGGTTTCCGCAGGAGGTTATCACCGATCAAGGGGGTTCCTTCATGTCAGAACTGATGAAGTTTATGGGAGAAGTGTGGGGTGGTGCAGACATGCACAACACCACATCACCCACAAGCCAATGGACTTGTGGAACAATTCAATGGTACCCTAAAGTCAATGCTCTTGGCGTTTGCTGAACAGCATGGGAGGAAACAGAATTTGACGGCAGATAAGGACCACTTGGCCCACCCATTTCCTTACCTAGTGGAGAAGCTGCAGATCCTAGTTAACCAGCAGCCTACTTCTTCCTACCCCAACCCCCTAGAATTGCCTTATGACTGTCCCATGCATGCTTGAATTCCACTGTTTTTGACTCCACAACCTCCTCAAGGCCGTTCCATGCATCCACAACCTTCCTTAAATTACCTCCGAGCCGCACCCCCTCCCCATCTTCAAATTGTGTCCCCTTAGCATCTTTCAAAAAAGGTGTGACACCCTCTTGGACTTTGTTGATTCCCTTGAGGTACTTGAAAGTTTCTATCATGTCCCTCCTTTCCTTGAGGCTATACATATTAAGCTTCTCAAGTCTCTCTTCATATGTCTTCCAGTGCAGACCCTGCACCATTTTAGTTGCCCTCCTCTGGACAGCTTCCATCCTGTCTATCGGAGTGATGAAGGCTGACCTCTCCCTAACCTAGGTCAGGGATTGGGAGAAATACCTTCCCCACCTGTTTGCATACAGGGAGGTGCTCCAAGAGTCAACAGGATTTTCCCCCTTCGAACTCTTATATGGACACTGGGTATGTGGGCCCCTAGACTCGATCCGGGAGGACTGGGAAGGCAAGCACACCACCCCGTAAACTCCCACTGTGGATTATGTCCTTAGGTTTAGGGAAAGGCTGAAGGAGCTAATGGGGACAGCCCAGAGCAACCTGGCAGCTGCCCAACAGAAAAGTGTGGTACGACCGCAGAGGCAGAGCTCGCTCTTACATGGGTCAGGAAGTCTTGGTCCTTATTCCCGTCAGAAAAGACAAGCAGAGTGGGCAGGACCATACAAAGTGGTTAGGAAGGTAAATTATGTGAACTACAGTGGGGAGTTACCTGACAGAAGACAGACTGAAAGTATATACCATGTCAACATGATGAAGCCATATGCAAACAGGGCAGACATGGTGTTTGCAGTGTGTAGTCATGGGGAGGAGACGGACAAATGAGACCCCCTTCAGGACTTGCTGGAGGAAAGCAAGCTGGAGTCCTCTGTGGAGGCAGTAAAATTGTCTCCCCAACTGGCCCTGAACCAGATCCAGAAAGTAAGGGAGGTTTTAGACTCTGCCCCCTTGTTTAGCACCAAGCCTGGACTAACCCCCTTAGCGACACACGATGTGGAAACCGGGACATAGACGTCCATACAGGGGAGGAGTGAGACGTAGACAGCCAGCTCTGAGTGCAGCATCTTTTTTTTTTTTTAAATATATAGAAATAAATATAAAATGTATGACAGTCTCTGCTTAAAAAAGAAAAACAATCTGATGCTCTTGGAATTACCTCACTCAACCCCCTACATTTTAGCTGAAAGACGAAAGCCATAAGAAAAATGCTGACAGCATGCAAGTTCACACACACTGTTTTTAGAGACCATGTGTTACATGTAAGGCCTTATTTAAGGATCTTGTCTGAGTCAATTACAACCATAGTTGCTAGAACATATCCATTTTATGACACTGGAAGGCAAACCCAGGTTATTACATAGAAGTGCAAAAAATCAAGGATGCTGTCATATCCTGGAAGGAGGAAGCATATTATGAGACCAAAAGAAGTGTCATTTGAAGGACATGAATTATGCTGAAGTTGCAGAATGTAACTTTTGTATAAAATATATAGACACACACACACACCGGATACATGATGGGCATGAGTGTGATATGGCAAATATTGTCACTCCTGCAGAGTGAGCTCTGGATATCTCCACGAGGTGCGAAGACACGGTGGATATCAACCACGATGCAGAGTGACAATATTTGCCATAGCACACGATCTGCCCATCATGTATTCGATATATACAATAGGGCCAAGAGTTTCAGAAGTTTTGTTATGCTGTCTTGTGTTCTGTTCCTGTTAATGTGTTTGTTCATTCTGTGAGTGAGCTTTTCTGAATGGGCTAGCAGTGTTATAAACTCTGAGACACGAGTGTGTTTTGCAATGCTAAATGAGTTAGTTTTAGACAGGAATATGAGACATACTTTTGTGAAGCTGTATTGTTTAGCAGTCTGGCTGCAGTGAAGTTAAATGCATCACAGTAATTGTAATGAAATGAGAGGCAGTGTGGTAGAACAGCCAATACTGTTTTCAGTGGTAATTAAGTTAGCTGCAGGCAGAGTGCAATTTCTGTGAAATTGTGCTCTTTAGGATCCTGGCTGCAGTGAAGCTGAAATTGTAATGGGTGAGAATCAGAGTTTGAGGAACAAGTGAGAGTGTGTTTCAGTGGTAGTCGAGTTAGCTGCAAGCAGTAGTTTAGACTGTTCTGTTTGGAATTCTGGCTGCATCAAGTTGAGAGCATCACAGTAATGAGCTGGAAGTTTTTTTGGGGGAGAATAGGTGTGTTTGTAATGCTCACGAGTTAGCTGTAGGCAGCAGTGAGACCTCTCAGGTAGTTCTGCATTTGTGTCTATGGTAACAGCATAGGTGTTTCTTTCATGCTGAGGGGAAAGCTGCCTAGGGTGATGATAGCAGTGACCTTTTTTGACCCGTGTGTGTAAATGTCTCATATCATCACAGTAGAGCAGAGGTAAAAATATCACACTGCAGTGGATGATCGCTGTTTTATCTCACTCATTACCACTGCGCCCTAATTATTGTGTGTGTGTGTGTGTGTAATATATACACACACACACACACACACACACACACACACTTTTTTTTTTTTAAATACATAATCCGACAGAGGAGAATCTGACCTCACACAAAAATGGGTTGTCCCATACAGTTGTTTAAGGAATACTTTGTTTTACTTACACACTTTGACCTGGACTCTTGAGGAAAAGATCTTTGGAGCACTTTTGTAAACAAGTATTTAGAAATACTTCATATCCAAGTACTGTAAGTAGGAATTTGCACTGTTTAAACCTGGTTTCTTTTAGAAGATATGTATGTCTGAGGATATATGAGTTCTGTATTTTGCATTTTACATATTAGCTATTTTAGTAAAATTCTGACTTCGACTTCTTTTTAGTTGTAAGAAAAGTATATGGTTATTGCAGATACTAAACATAAGCTTGAATGGTGGTACCAAACTGGAAAGAGAACACTTAAATCTGATGTCTTTATTAAAGTTTTTAAGGGCTCATTTCTGTATACCTGGTTAGGTGCCCGTAGGCAAAGATATCTGGCCCCCGAAGACAGAAATATCTGAGCCTGTGTATTGGGTATGCTAGCAAGAGGTTCACAGTTTGAACCTCTCCAGAACTTGAGACAAAAGATTGATCCGACCTCTCAAAAAAAAAAAAACACAGACAAGAGGGTTACCTTGTAACCACTGTTCACAAGACTGCGGTCAGAGGTTGGCACTTTGGGAGTAGAGGGCCTACCTGCTGAGTGGATCTGTGACAGTGACCAGCCCAACACTTGTGTGTAGGGCTTACAGTGATGACACCCCCTTTGAAGTACAGTTCTTGATCTTAAAGGCTAATACAAATCATATTAAAGCAGCCAACGCTGTTAAAGAAACTGTCGTACAGTACCTTTCATTTTTCTCTTCAGGCTGCACAATCTGTCAATGTCAGTGGCTCAGTAGGTAGCACACTCTCCTCTGAGGCCGGGAGATCAGAGGGCTATGGGTTCAGTTCCCACATCTGGCACTTGGGTTATCCCAGTACTGACACCGTAGTGCAGCATGAGAGGGGTGCTGCACTTCTGAGGTGCCGTCTTTCGGATGAGACGTTAAACAGAGGTCCCATCTGCCTGGATTGGTGGTAGTTCAGGTGTATGTTAAAGATACCATGGCACTTCTCGAAAAGAGTAGGGGAATTTCCCCAGTGTCCTGGCCAAATTTCCCTCATTCACTAAAAATACCACCAACAGCTCATTCTGGTTCAAGGTCAGATGGCATTCATCTGTATCCCCCTCCCCCAGGTCATGCCTGAAAATAGGCAGGATTTGTCTAGTGCACTTCCCTGGTCAAAAAAAACTAAAAAATAAATAAGAAACTATTACATCTTTTGCTGGCATTACACTGACTAGGTAGATTAATGCAGCTTTGTTACTTAGCAATCGGCACATTTTTAATTCCTTCAAGGTTATTTTTCCAAACAGTTCTGTAATTAATTGCATTCAATAAATGACTACCAATAGCAATGTTAAGGGGCAGGGACAGCTTTTTAAGCAATTTTATGACCACTTTACCATTTGTGCCTGTAAACAGAACTAGAAGGGACAGCCTCAGATTACAAGAAAAGACACAGGGGCAATCTGTGGGTGTTTCTTGAGAGAGAGAGTTGTAGAGCTATGGAACAGACTGCTGGATGGAGTGGCAGGGGCTAAATCGGTGGAAGAATTCAAGAGGGCATGGGACAGGCATATGAAGCAGAGTATCAGGGAAGAGGGTGGGGCAAGCAGGAGGGGTAGGCATGAAGGTGAAACAAATGGGGCAGACTAGATGGGCTGGCATGGTCCTTTTCTGCCATCGAGCTTCTGCAATTCTATGAACAGCACTCTGAAAGCAATTTCTTACATGACATGCCAACTGCCTGTTGGACAATATTACTCCCAAAAAAAAGGGGAAGAAGAGACATGCCACACGAGTCAGGGGAGGACACAAGTGATATTGTCCAACAGGTGCAGTCTGCATAAGCAGAGTCCTGGTTTTACTTTCTAAGTAGTGACTTTTAATGAAATATACCCCTCGGTTTGTCAAAGTACAAGTATTGCCGAAATCAGCACACTTCACCAGGGGAATAGCGGGGAAGACAGGAGCAGAGCTTGCAGTACATGGAGGATCATGTGCACAAATGCCCACAGCCTAGAGAACAAAATACCTAATCTGGCAGCCTTGATAGAGGCAGAGCTACATATTGTGGCCATTACAGAGACATGGTACAACACAAACCATGACTGGGAAGTAGCTACACCAGGTTACACTTTGTTCACGAGAGTGTGTAAAAAGGGAGGAAGGGTGGCTCTCTGTCAGGGAGAGTATAAAGGCAATGGAGGTGCAAGAATTGGGGAGGGGAGACAGACACTGGAGGGGTTACCCTAGAAATAGGCAATGGCACAGCCATACAAATTGGCATAATCTACAGACCCCTCGCACAGAGGGAGGAAATGGAAGCCATCCATAAATCGACAGGAAAAGGGGAGGTGTTGCTGGTAGGCGACTTCACTACCAGAAATTGAGTGCAACATCACAGCAGCTGCTAGCCAGCAGCAGAGACATCCTGGACTCCCTACTAGGGGCAGGTCTCAAGCAGCTTGTGCTCGAGCCAACCCGGGAGGGAGCCATTCTGGACCTGGTTCTCACTAATGGAGACAATTTCAGATGTCAGGGTGGGTGACCACTTGGGGTCCAATACAGGTGCTGGAACACGGTCCTGCCACGCAAAAGAGAGGGTTTTAGACAGGGCCACATGTTTTCTGCGATTACAACTGCCTCAGAAGCAAGCATCTGCTGCAGAAAACAGCATTTTTTGGTGTAGTAAAAAAAAAAAAAAGGCTGTCCACAGAAAACCCCGCCTAAATGGCTAAAATGATTGTGAGCAAGCTTAAAATACCATTATAGTGCAAGTTATTTGCACTTCCATCCTCCCTGTGTTGCAGTAGTCAATTATGGAGTTCTACAAAAGCTGAGGTAACTTTAAGAAGTCTTATTTCGTGAGAAAGAATGGTCGTTCTAATTGTCAATTGCAGAACTGTCGAATGAAAGAATATTAATTACTGCAGACAAAAAATGGGAGGCTTTCTGGACCTTTTTCTAATGTAAAATGGTCTTGATACTCTAACCTCACAGTAAATCCTTACAGAGTGGCTTCTATATCTTGTGTTCTGCCAAGTGGCATTGGCACAAACACCACCACCGGTGTTGAACTGCAGGAGGAAGCAACTAGAGCATTACAGCACAAACCATCACCACCAGGTTTCAAGCACATGGGTGGAAGGAAGCCACTGGAGCAGCACAGTTTTGCAACTAGGCAATACTGGTCTTCAAGTAACTGGGCAGGCAGGAGGGGAAATTCTCAAAAGAAAAGCTGTGGTAAACCAGCACTGGACAGGTGGGAGGGGCCATGGAACAATAAGAAAGGCTGCAGTAAAAGACAACCACACACCTTCATTTCCCTACATCCAATCCAAATCATGATGCCAGAATTGCTTTGCATTGCCTTGGTTGTGCATCTACCAAACTGCCCCAGGCTGCCTATTTCTGAACATTCTTTCTGGGCAACTAGATTTTATTTTGGGGCTCATTTGAGTTGCCAGAGAATGTAAAGCCCACAGAATTGCTCATAGCCTGCCCACAGCAAGCATGAGGTCCTGCCACAGTAAACACAGGGCCCTGGTTCTGGACTTCAAGAGTGCAGACTTCAAAGATGGGACTGTGTCTCAGGGACACTCTAGCAAGGGGAGAGGACGAGGGGAAGAAGGGTAGAGAACTATGGGCCCATCTAAAAGGAGCCACAGGGGAGGTGACAAACCTTCACATTCGGGAATAGACAAAGGCAAGAGGATTAAAAAAAAACACCATTGTTCACACAGAAAAGTAAAGGCAAAAACAGTGGCGTTCAGGAAAGGAGTCAGAAGATGACATGGCAATCTACAAAAGCAAAGGGAGGCAGGGAAAGTGGTCAGAAGCACCATGGGGAGGACAGAGGAGAAAACAGCAAGAGGCTAAGAAGAGACCGGGGGGGCGGGGGGAGAGAAGGTACTGTTAGGCTAAAAGGGGAGCAAGGACAGCAGAATAAAGCATCAATCCTGAACAAATACTTCTGTTCAGTTTCCACAGAAGGGGATGGACTACAGCTAGGACTGGTATGGAGGCAGACAGCAGTCCATTTACAGAGGACCAGTCCTAAAGGAACTCGCTAAACTAGAGGTGGACAGGGCAATGGGGCCACATGGGATACACCCTCGTGTATTAAAGAAGTTAAGGGAAATACTGGCTGCACTGCTGACACTGTTCAACAAGTCACTGGATATGTGGGATGTTCCAGAGGACTGGAGGAGGGCCGGTGTAGTCCCTCTCCAGAGAGTGGGAGCAGGGAAGAGGCTGGTAACTATAGACCTGCTAGTCTGATCTCAGTGGTAGGGAAAAGAATGGAATCACTGCTTAAAGGAAGGCCAGCAGAGCACAGAATCAGAGGCAACACAGAGTCACGTCAGGAAAATCATGCCAGACAAATCCGATAGATTTGACTGGGTGACCAGGGAGGTGGACCGGGGGGAGCTGTGTATGTAGCCTACTACCTTGACTTCAGCAAGGTATTAGACACCATTCCACATAGGAGGCTGGTGAACAAGTTGGGTAGCTGAGACTGGGTCACAGCGTGTTGAACTGGGATGGGAACTGGCGAAGGGATAGAACAGAGGGTGGTGGTAAACAGAGCTAAATCAGAGATAGGGAGGGTGACAAGCAGGGGGCCACAGGGATCAATTCTGGGCCAGTACCATTTAATATCTTCATCAGTTACACTGCAGAGGGATTGGCAAGGAAGGTATGAGACATCAAGATTTGTAACAGGGAGACAGCTGGGGAAGAGGAGAGTGATCTAGCCAAGCTGGAGGAATGGGTCCATAGTGGCAGCTGATATTTAACACCAAAATGTGCAAAATCCTGTTTTTTTTTTTTTGGGGAGTACAAACCCAGGGAAGAATTGCATTACAGACCACATACCAGGAAAGAGATCCGGGGTGATATCTGATGACCCAACGGTAGCCAGTGTGCCAAAGCAGTGGGGAGAGCCAATGGGATACTGGGGTGCACAGGAAGAGATACCAGTACTGCATCCAGTTCTAGAGGCCACATCTCTAAAAGGACATACACAAGGTGGAGGCAGTTTAAAAGGCAAGACAAATGGTGAGGGTCTACACCAGAGATCATACGAAGAGAGATGGGAGGAACTCAATATGTATATCATGGAGGAGAGGAAAGAGGGGTGACATGATTGAGACTTTCAAGTGCCTAAAGGGAATAAATAAGGTACAGGAGAGCAGCATCTTTCAGATGAAAAGATGTTCTAGAACAAGAGGACGTGGAAGGGGGAAAACTAAAGGGCAACATGAGGAACTACTTCACAGAAAGGGCAGGGAAGGCGTGGAAGTTCCCAGCAGAGGTGGGGGGAGCAAAATCTGCAGGGGAATTCAAAACTGCATGAGGCAGACACAGGAGGACCTTGGCGGTTCAAAGGAGGAGATATCAAGTAAGATGAAGCTTTTGGGTTAGGAAGGGAGAAAAGGGCAGGCTGGATGGGCCAGATAGTCCTTATCCGCCGTCAAATTCTAGGTTTCTAGCCATTTTAACTGCCAAACTTGTTCATACAAGAGTTTGACAAGATGCAACACACAGCTCTATTAGGGATGTGCGAGAAGCAGCGCATGGAAGGCAAATCAGGATGAGTGAAAGGCTCCCCCCCCCCATATAAAAATTAATCTCTACATGGAAAACAAGTACAGCTGGCATTTCACATAAACTGCTTTCAAAGTACTGTTTACAGGCAAACAGTAAGGGGTTATGAAAACTGTAGTGCCCCTTTAAAACATCTCTGTTGAGGTCCCTTTAGACAGTACATTAACAGATTCATATTGTGAACTTGATAATGCTAGCACCTGATGTGGCATACCACCAATATGAATTTCTGCATGGTGGATGTGGAATGACAGCAGTAATTGGAGAAGCACATCTCTGAAGGAATAAAGGAATGGAAACAGTGCTAGAAAACTACAGAAGTTTCTGGCCCAAATACTGCTGGCTGTAAGCTGTTAATGGAGACAAAAATAAATCATTTATAATCCGCTTCTTACAAGGGAAAGGGGAAGCCCGTTTCCAGGTGTGACCTGGGAGCAGACCTGCTCAGGGTCACAGTATGTGGGTGGGGGCTGTGGAATTCAAAGAGTGATGTATGTGCTAGTAACCCACGTCCTACTGCGAGGTGAGCCGAATTCCAGACTTCAGGCTGGGGACAAGTGTGCTACAAGTTAGGCCATGCTGCATAGTCTCAACGTACATTTCCTAGAAAAACTGTGCACTGTTCATTCTACAAAAATTCTTCCTTTCAACATTTAAATCAGAGTTTATCTACCAAAACCGGCATGGCAGTCCCACGGTTCTGCAACTAATCTGAGCCGACAGTTTGAAACCACTCTAGAAGCTGGGCTGACAAGAGAAGCACATGCTGCATTAGCCTCATCAGAAGCAGCAGCCTCCATTAGGTCCTGCCAAAGCCATATTCAGTCCAAGAACAAATTGTCTAAAATAAGCTTTAAATTACTACAATGACATGGAGGTAGTAATGGGCCACTCTCAGATGGTATGTTAAAACCCTCAGTTTCTCATTTTGCTCTCAATACAGCATCTTACATGGGATTTGAAATCCTTCATGCCTTCAATATCTAGAGATTAAAATAATCAGGACACTGGCGCAGGCAGTCTTCGGTCATGGCACTAGGGCTTTGGCTCTTCAAAACATACACTGTTCCAACAGGAATTAACAGAAGTGTGCTGCGGAAACCACGAATAAAAGTAAAAATACAAGCAACATGCAGAGTTCTCAATATTTTATTTTGTTAAAGTTATGTTAAAAACAGGCTGGCTTTTTTGGGGAATGAAGAGCACTGGGTCCCGTGATTGTAATGGGAATGTTACTTAATTTTCTGGTCGCAAACACTGCGTGCATTCTGGTCACAAACATGATTTTGCTTCCCATATTGAAAGCAGTAGCAATTGTACCCTATAAATAAAATGCACAGATCTGACAAAAGGTCCATGAATGTACAGGATATGTTACATAATACAACACGTCAGTTCACAGAGCTACTGAAAACCAGGATGGAGCCATTCAGACAATCTTCTTGAATTCATCATACAAGACCAACACAAAAGCACCACCCATTCCTCGCAGCACGTTTGACCACGCTCCTTTGAAGAAGGCTTTGGATCCTTCATCACGGGCAATCTTTCTCCAGCAGTCAATGGTACCAGAGTACATGATGTCAGCTGAAAGCAAACAAAACAATGTCAGGACAAGAGCTGAATGTTCATAATTAAACACAATTTTACTCCATCTCATTAAAGGCAAAAGGTACGAAAGGATGTGCTTTAACAGCATGCTTTGTAAGCATGAGGCCTTCCACCACCCATGAAACAGTTATCCCAGCACGAGCACACCAAGGCGCACTTTATTTCGGATTATAAAATGGGTCCATTAGTAAAACACCACACAAACCAAACAGACTTAATTTACATTTTTACACCAGTGGTGATGCATTTTCCTCAAACTTCACACCGTAACCTCCCAAGATAACAGGTTAAACATGGCACAATGACTATCCTCCACTTAAATCAAATAGCAGTTTTTAAAATTCTAACATTACAGAAGTCTCCTGTCCTGAAACCAGCTGCTGAATTCAAAGAGACATTTAAATCTTTATATAAATAACTGAAATTGACGTATGAATCAAATACACCGTAGCTTGACTCAATATACAGTCCACCCTATTTGTCAGGACTCATTATCCACTCGTGGCTCTGCAGCACGAGTTATGGTCCTGCCTCCTCAGCCATTTGGGTCAGACCACTGTACATCTCATTGGTAAACTGGTTAGGTCAGTAGATGTATTAAAAAAAATAAATAAATAAATAAAAACCACACACACACGATTAAGTTGTAGGATTGTATTGACAGATTTTCTCCAACTGCATAAAAACATCCAGTCAGTCATTCATCATTGAAAGCACAAGGTGTTAAAATCAACTGCCAAGTGAGTCAAGGAGTAAAGCGCAGGCAGCGCCCCGGGCAGAGGAGGCCACTGCTCCTTGACAGGCTCAATCCTCACTCCCTGGGTATCAAAGTTGGACTCAATGTTCGAACCGGGTTGTAGGTGATGGCAGCACTACCAGCCCAGGTCCCACCCTCCCAGAAAGAGACCAGCCCTGGTTGGCTCAGTCCTCCCTCTCCTGGTCATCCCCGGCCAAATTCCATTCCTGAACTCGTTGTGAGGCATAGAACAGCAAGCGCTACCAGTCTAGCCCAATTTCTCGTCCTTTAAGCACTGCACCAGTAGGGCTACCTGATGGTATCTGTGTTTGCAAGGTCCCAAGAGGCACTGCTCAGTAACGGGAAGGGACCAGCAAAGGGAAACTAACAGAACTAGACGTCTCCTGGGCTGCCATGTATGACAGTTACCAGTACAATCTGGTCCTGCTGTGTAGACACTGGTTTGGATGGCGGGGGAGGCGAAAAAGTTGATGTGGCTGATAAAGGCTGCAGTTCTGAAAGCAAATTTATATCTTAAAGGAGAACTACTAGCTTAATGGAAACATCCTTCGCTTCACAGATAAGAACGTCCCTGTATAAATTCCCACTGCAGTTCGGCATACACATGGAATTTAGGTAAAGTGTGCAATAACTATGGGTATTTCACATACAGTATATTTTTTACGTATTTCCATTCATAGGGCTACCCATAATGCAGGTGCAGGGATGCATCATCTCACATAATTACTAGTGAGATCAGGACGGACGAGGAGCACCACATTTGCCTGCTTGTTTTCTGGCCCCTGGGGATTCCATGTTCACATTTTTTATTGCTCCTCTTTCCTACAATGCCTCCTGTCCCGTGCGACAGTGACGCATTTGATAAACGAAACCAGTGAGTCTTTCCTGGTAAAATTTTTGAAATAAAACTGCAAGGAATGGGTGCAGTGGCTTTAAAAATCTGCACAGGAAAAAAAATATCTGAAGTACAGTCTTTGCAAGGAACAGTCACCTCACCTCTATTTCAGAGCCCTCAGACCAATTACTGGGGGCACCAAAAGTCCTCTTATTCTACTTCCCACTTCTACTGCAACGTTATGGAAGTGGAACTGTCAAAGTGCATCTGATGCAACATACTTTGAGTATTTAGATCAAAGTCTTTGTAGGGTCAGTCAGTGAACTTCAGCATCTCAACCTGTAGCCTCAACTAAGGAAAACACCACAACCAACAGCATTTTAATACTAAGGAAAATACATGGCTACAGCATCCTAAAGGTCAACAAGGAGGGAAAGGCTTGCTGCATGGACAAGACACCCCCCCCCTCCCACCACACCCAATGATAGTGTAGCACCCACCTCTACTCCTACTACTCTACTCCCACTGTCTATGCAAAGTAGTCTTACAAAAAAATGACACTCCCAACACCACCCCCACCTAACCCAGTGAAATACATCAATGTATAAAATAGAAATCATTGAGGACATGCCCTAGTAGTACCAGACTAGCAGACTTTTGATCACTGGAAGGATATCCTTGGGCAGGCAGTGGCAAGGGACACTCAAAAGCAGCCCAAAATTCACTGGGCAATGCTCCATCCCCCCAAAGACTTCATGCCGGTAGACTTGCTCTTCAAATACCAGCAATTGTTCTGCTGGCTTACGCCAAGTGACCTTAAAGAGAGCATGTGCCAGAGTAATGTTTTTCTAAAGAGGTAGGTTATATTTGTTCCTGGCACTGGGCAACTAGTCTACAAAGATGTGACAAACTTTAAAGCACTCCAGGAGCAGGCGATCTGGCTGGATTACACTGAATTTGAATATTGGTGCATCAGATGAGGGAGCCAGAGGTCCTCAAACAGCTGAAAAAGGCACCACAGAGAATGTGGATGCAGCCACTGATGTAAGCAACATTTGGGCGGTGCTCCAATAACCCATAACAGAAACAAAACTAAATTCAACCTCAAGCATAACTCACAAACCCTCAAAGTGAGTCACTGCAGTGCTACAAGACAAAGTTAATGGGGGTGGAAGAGAAAACCCCTTCCCCCAAGTATGGATTATGCTAGCGTAATAGTTCAGCACATGGTACTGAAAGTGGAGAATTTATTGGAACCCATTTTATAAAAACCAAAAAGCAAGCCCCACCAATTCCACCGTATTTTACATTGGACATGGTAAAGCTCTGACCCTCACCTGGCATCAGAATGCTGCTGCGAGGGGTGGAGCGCTAGCACAAGACTCCAAATCTTACCGAATGACGCAACCCAACCCTACAAAGGCTTTGTAATATGGCCAAAACATGTGTCATAAAACCAACTCAACGATAGGTGGTAACACACCCCGTGGTACAAAATGAAAATGGTCATTAATTCCCTAGAAATAACAGCTTCATTTTGTAATACAAACACTCTCCACACGAAAAGTGCTACCTGAGCACACAAAGAAAGTTTCCAATCACTCCCTCAGCCGTGACGATAGTTCGGCTTTTTCGAGCAGCAGCACAAACGGAGTCTTACCCGACAGTGACACATGGTCTTTAGACTACAGATCAACAAATGAAATGTTTAACTCTTAGCAGGCTGCATCCACAGTATAAACTAATCTTAGACGGTCCAAAACATATGGTGCTTACTAGCATACAGTAACTCACACAAAAATACATCTCTCTGTTCCTGGTTTAAATAATACTGGCATTCAATTTCTGCAACACTTCCATATTACAAGTGCCTTAATGACCTCGACAGGAGGTAATTTCTGAAGCATTAGTGCATGGTTGGATGGTGGGAAGCCCTTGGCCTGTGGCCTCGGGCACCCAACACTCCTCCCCCCAACATGAATTAATGCCTGGGAAAGGACCTCCTGTTGAGGTCATTAAAGCTTACTTATCCAACTACCATTAAATTTTCAATACTTAAGACAATTAGGCAGTTAGCTCCCTGGTGTGACCTACCTGCCCTAGGTAAACAAAGCACACAATATTAGAGAGTCAGCATGACTGCTAAGGAGCTTTAACCCATGCTAACTGGGTTTTGTGCCCAAAAACTGCTACTCACGTAGCTCAAAGAACTAAAGTTACTGTCCTATAGATACTAGAGGCGCTACATGCAAGGTAAAGATGTACAGAGCTATATGGTCCCAATTTGTGCAAACCGCAACAAATTTTCTCCTCCTCTGGCTCACTTATCTAGAATCCAACATAATGGTCAACTGGTATTCTACTATGTCTTTGTGCTTTCTGCACTTTTCTGCTGCTTCCCCAGACAGCTTTGCTTATGGAACTGTAAACGCCTCATACACTTTACTGTTGCCAAATAAGAACCACCGCTCCCCTGGCTAGGAGTAGTGTACTACAAACAGTCTTGCTAACATTTCGGAATACAATTAATCAGAGCAGAAAAGTGCAGAGAGACATAGTGGAATACCAGTTGACTATTATATGTTAGATTCTAGGCAACTAAGTCAGAGAAGGAGAAAAAAAAAAAAATGGTTTGCAAAATCGTGACCATATATTTGGGACTCAGCAGAAATAATTTACTCTTACAAAGTTTGCACATCACCAATTCCATTTTATACATAGCGCTGGCAATATAGCCTAAAAGGTTAGAGTAATGAGCTTGGTATATTCAGCAGATTCCCACAACCTCTACTTGCATACTGTGAGACTGAGCAAGTCGCTTAGCCACCACAGTGCTCCCAGGTCACCCCCGAAAACTGCCACTTGTGGCTAACCTGGTTACCAAAAATAAAATACGGCACCAAGTTTTGCCATTTGGGTTTGAGTTGCACGGAGTTGTGCCATATGCATTTGAGTTGCCGTTTTTAATCTCAATATTTAAAATTGAACTTTAAGGGACAGCAGCAGTTATGTGCCTTTGTTCTTGAAAGTGTGGATGAAACAATCCATAGGATTGCCAATACAATGGGTTTTGCGCCAGATTCATGGGTGGGGTCTATATTGTAAGACATCCACCACATAAGCAAAACCAGTTAGTGCCAGAGTACTATTATATCGCTGCACCTTTGGAAATGAGGGTGTCCCCCTGCATACAAGGCCGGCAGCATATTCAGAGGTTTGTACAGGGAGTAAATGCCACCCAAATGGGTGCTACTTACCACCTTTTCAAACCTAGTTTTAACAGGGTGCAAGGCCCTGGTGATGGGATGCGGTACTGCAGTCACCTGCCCCCACCCTCTGAACCCTGTCACAGTGAAATGGATGCCCTGGCGTCCTGTGGTACCCCCGCTTCTGATCACCAGTCCCTGTCTTGCTAGTGTTTTCCATGGCGTCTAGTGGCACCCCACTCCCACAACCTTTGGATACCATGTCCCGGCCTGTGTCATGGTGCTCTGGTGTCTAACAGCACCACCCACTCTCCAATCCCCTGGCCCAAAATGCACAGGTAGTACATGGTGTCTAGTGGTATCTCCCCCCCACTTGTCCCTGATGCCACGTCCGTGTCCCCCTGGTGGACAGCACCCCCAACCCCCATGTACGAGTGCTCTCCATCATCCCATACGGCAGGTAGCAGAGGAGCCAAGAGGGCTGTACCGGTCATATTACTGGGTTGTCTGCACAGCACTGCTTTCACAGGAAAGTGTGTGTTGGCTGGGTGATGTGTTCTGTGAAAGCGGTGGGGCTGCTAGTAACAGGGAACTCAGGTGGCACTGGTATGACTAGACACCAGGGACTACCTCTGCATTTCAGGCCAGGTGACCAGAATGTAGGGGCAGCCCTACACACAAGGCACTGTGACACTGGCTGGGACAGGAGAAATCAGAGGTTGGGAGTGCCAGTTACCACCATAACTGATGTGCCAGGTGACAATGGAGTAGGCACGAACCTGCTGCCACATCCCATGCAAATGAATCCACAATGGACACGAATATGGCACTTAGCACCTTGCATGCCCAAATGGGCTCATTTGCTGTTGCGGCTGAATATTATGCCACAGGCTCCCAACATTATCTGGTCTTGGGAAGAGACGCCACACAATTCCCCGCTGAGCTGTGGATAGGCCCAGGGCTCATGTTGGGGCAGCACAGAGTACGGTTGTGCAAAACTTACTGTAACAGTAGATCTTTGAGTGCATCTCTTGTAGCAGGTCATAACACATGGGATTACAGCTGCAGGCGTCATTTTCTCCGGATACCTTCTCAGCAGCAGTCTACCGTGGGACCTCTCCCGGCACTACCATGTGGTGTCTACCTTGCAGGTAGGGGAAAGAAAAAAAAAGAAAAAAAAAAAAAAAAAAGGGCCCCAGCTACTCTTCAGTTCTTTTCTATTCTGGTGATAGAATGTAAAAACATCATAGGCCTCCGATGGGAGCAGAGGAGGGAAATTAAGGCAGCAGCTCTTGGGAGTCCTAAAAGACAGGAGCAAGGCACCAGTCTGAAGTAACAGCAATGGGGAAGGAGGGCGAGGCTGCATGACCTGCAGCAAGAGATACTCTCTAAGATGTACCATTATGCCAAGTTCTTACACAACCGCACTACCTTCCTCGAGACAATCTCTTGCAGCAGGCCAGAACACATGGGAAGATTCCCCAAGCAGTTATTATACCCCGCAGAAGAAGGAAGTGAATCATTAGGACCGGAGGCCTTGTAAGATGGCCCATCCAAAAACGGTCTGCTTCTTAGAAGCACGTCTAGACTAATGCTTGGTGAAGGTATGTACAGAAGACCATGTGGTGACTTTGCAAATATCCAAGGCAGAAACTCCCAGAAACATGCCGTAGAGGCAGCCATGCTTCTGGCAGAATAGGGTTTTATAACCCCTGTAAAAGGTTCTTCGTATTTTACATAGATAAGACGTTATGCAATTGGCCAACCACGTGGACAAGCACTACTTAGTGTTTCAAACACCCTGGTTTCCAGGAGTGAAACAAGTTGCTCAGTTTTCCGCAACTCTGAAGTGCAGAGAAGGTAAATGTTCTATGCACATAGTGTATGAAGCAGGGCTTCCCCTGGATTCGTAAGCTCCACAAAGTACACTGGTAACTGAATGGCCCAATTTAAATTCAGAAACAACCTTTGGCAAGACAAGTTAGTGATAAGGGCAAGGAAGGAGTGGAATCTGGCACAATAGTGCTGGACTTCAGGAGGGCCGACTTTGGGAGGATGGGGGAAGTGGTAAAAGGGTACCTGGCCAGAATTCAATCTAGTATGGACACTAACCAGAGGTGGGAGCTCATAAAGCTGGGGATAGTGGAGCCAACCAAAACATGCTGCAAAGCACAGAGCAAGAAGGCTAGGGCTAAAAACCGATCTGGTTGAGCAAGGAGGTCGTGGAAAGGTAAGGAGGAAAAGAGCTGCCTTTAGGAAGTACAAGAAAACAGGGAGGGGGAGGACAGGAGGAGTACTTGACAGAATCGAAGGAGGTGACAAGGGCAGTAAGGGGAGCCAAAGCATCTAAGGAACTCAGGCTGGCACAAGGCATTAAGAAGGGGGAGAAGGACTTCTTTAAGTACATCAGGGAGAAAAGGAGCTGCAAGGACCACATAGAAAGGATTAGGAAGGAGGGGCGTTGGGTGGAAGCAGGATGCGATAAGGCGGAAGCACTAAATGAGTACTTCTGCTCAGTATTTACTAAAGAGAAGAGGGGGGTGACACCCAAGGTGGGAGAAATGGCAGAAGCGGGGGGAGAGTGGTGACAGATGGGGAAAATCATGGAGAGCAGAGTTCGAGAGGGTTTGAAGGCACTGAGGGTGGACAAGGCGCCAGGCCCAGATGGCATCCACCCCAGGGTACTGAAGGAGCTGGCAGAGGTCCTTGCAGGACCTTTGGCAGACCTATTTAATGCCTCACTACATTCGGGGTGTGTACCTCAGGACTGGAGGATGGCTCATGTGGTGCCCCTCCACAAGAGTGGCCCCAAGGATGAACCGGGAAACTACAGACCAGTGAGCCTTACATCCATCGTGGGTAAGCTAACAGATACTATCCTGAAGGAGAGGCTGGTGGCCCTCCTAGAGGCCAAAGGACAGCAGACAGCATGGCTTCATACGTGGCAGATCCTGCCAAACCAACCTGGTCGAGTTCTATGACTGGGTAACTAGGCAACTGGACAGGGGCCATGCAGTGGATGTCCTGTATCTGGACTTCAGTAAGGCATTTGACTCCGTGCCACATGGAAGGCTGGGAAGGAAATTAGTAGGCACAGGGGCGGGTGCAAAGCTGGTGAGATGGGTAGGAAACTGGCTGCAGGGAAGGCAACAGATGGTGGTGGTGGGTGGGGAGCTCTCACACCCAAGGGCAGTGACGAGCGGTGTTCCACAGGGCTCAGTGTTTGGGATATTCATTGCAGACATATCATGGGACATCAAGAGCAAGATCAGTCTGTTTGCTGATACCAAGGTAGGCGCGGTGGTGGATGACCTAGGGGGATGGCAGGGGTTGCAGGATGATCTGGCAAAGCTTGAAACCTGGTCAGACACCTGGCAACTGGGCTTTAATGCCAAAAAGTGCAAGGTGCTGCATTTTGGGATGAAGAACCCAAGGAGGAGTTACCAGCTAGGGGGAGTGCAGCTAGCCCAGACAGAGGAGGAGAAGGATCTGGGTGTGCTCATTACAGGGTCAATGAACAACTCGGCACAATGTAGGAAGGCAGCTGCAAAGGCCAACAAAATGCTGGGTTGTATTGCAAGGGGTATATCCTCGAGAAGGGAGGTGATTCTGCCACTGTATAGGTCATTAGTTAGACCACACCTGAGTACTCGTGCAGTACTGGCGTCCATATCTGAAGAGGGACATTAAGTTACTGGAGGGTGCAGCAGAAGCGACAAAAGATGATCAAGGGCTGGGGACTTACCATACGAGAGGAGGTTGAAGGAGTTGAACATGTACTCACTGGAGGAGAGACAGGGGTGACATGATTGAAACCTTTAAATACACAAAAGGAATAACAAGACGGGTACAGAGGGGCTGTTCAAAGTAAGGGAGGGAAGGGCCACCAGGGGCCATGATATGAGACTGGAGCGAGGAAGGTTCAGGAGGGAGATAAGGAGACACTCTTTTTACAGAGAGGGTGGTGGCTGGGTGGTATGCAGTAGAACAGTGGACTGCTTCAAACGAGGATGAGACGGGACAAGGGGGAGGGTTAATGAAGGGGAAGGGTGGAAGGAAGGGGCAGCTGCAGAATAAGGGGTGCTAGCTGCACATTCGAGCAGACTTGATAGACCTCTAGGCCTTTATCTGCTGGCAAATTTCATATGTTCATACACACCCAGTTGTTATGAAATTGCAGGTATGGAGGTTTGCGCATCAGTGCATTTAACAGACATCTGCCTGACGTAATGACCCCAAAAAAAAAACACACAAAAAGGTTTACAAGAAAGAACAGGTGGCCGGATTCAGCGGGCTCAAAGGGACTCAGTCAATTTTTCAAGCACAAAATTAAAATCCCATACAGGGACGGGATCCCGGATAGGAGGATACAGGTGCAAAATACCTTTAAAAAGGGTTAAATCAAAGTAACTTGGATAAAGGGATGTTGTCCACAGGTAAATTAAATGCGGCAATGGCGGAAAGGTGGCCTTTCACAGAGGAATATTTCAGTCCACTCTCTGACAAGGAGAGCAAATCTAGGACAGCAAATAATCCAAGATGCGCCGAGGGCAACACTCAAAGATCCAAGTCCAATGTAGATGCCCAAATAGAGAAGAGTTTCCACTTCAGGGAACAGAAGACCAAGTAGATGGTTTCCTAGCAGCAGCCTGGAGAACTTCCGCCACCTTTGGGAACACCCAGAAGCGTGACAGGACTTCCTTAGGAGCCAGGCAAGCAGGGAGAGGAAGCGACGGTCTGGGTGCAGCAGGGAGTCGTGTGCCTAGGACAGTAAAGCCCGGCAAACTGGCAGCAGTATGGGATCCAGTTCCGAGAGCTGTAGAAGTAGAGGGAACCAAAGCAGTCTTGGCCAGAATGACTGAGAATCAGACACCCCACTGTCCTGGGAAAGGTCAGGAAGGCGTACAGAAATCTTCCTGTCCAGGAAAGAAGTAATGCATCCCACCACACAGTTCCAGGACCTCACATGAGTCAGCAGTAAAGCAGCGAGGCAAATATGTCCAACTCCGGTCGACCCCACAGGTGGAAGACTACGTTTAGAGTGTTGGATAAGATTTCCCACTCGTGGGCCTGAGCAGTAGATCTGCACAGGGCATCCAACAGGGTGTTGGGATGCCCTGGGGATGTGTACTGCCAGAAGATGGATATTTCTCTGGATCGCCCAATACCACACCCTCATCGATTCTCTGCAGAGAGGGTAGAAATGGGTGCCTCCTTGCTTGTTTAGGTAGTGAACCACCGCAGAACTGTCTGATTGCACTTGAATGCAAGGGGCGGGGAGAGACAGGAGAGTCTCGAATGCCTGTAAGGTGCAGAGAACTGCCCTCCACGCCAAGACACTGATGTGGAGGTGGGCTTCCACTGGCATCCAAGATCCTTGGGACCTGATGTGCAGAAGATGAGCACCTCACCCAGTCAAGGAGGTGTCTATTCAGAATGGCACTCTGGACAGGAGAACGGAACGGCATGCCTTGCATTAAGTTGTCTCTGGACTTCCACCATTGTAGAGCTCGAAGAGCCAGGAAAGACATCAGGACCATCGAAATAGTTCTCCTTCTGGTCCCACTGGACTCAGAGGGACCACCGAAGGACCTTCATATTTAACTCAGCATTGGGGATAGTCTGTATCGTGGCTGCCAAATGTCCCAGGCAGTGGAGGTAGTCTCTTGCAGAGACTAATCTGCTGGACTCCAATTTGCATGCCAAAGCAAACAGGGCGTCCGCTCGAGCTATGGGCAGATACGCCTTCCCCACGGAGGTGTTCAACACGGTTCAGATATACTGGAGGTGTTGTGGTGGGTCCCATTGTGGACTTCAGATAGTTTACTGCTCACCCCACCTGGGCGAACAACTGCAGGGTTCAAGACAGCAAGAGTAACGGCCGCTGGCTGGAGAATGCTTTCAGGAGCCAGTCGTCCAGGCAGGGAAAGAGGCAGTCCCTACGGAGGGCCGCTGCAACCACAGCTAGGCATTTTATAAACACTCTTGGGGCAGAGGAAAGGCCGAAAGGGAGGGCTCTGAACTGGTAATGACCATGAAAACAGAGAAAGTCTGTGGGCTGATGCATCGTTATACAGAAATATGCATCTTTTATATCCAGAGAGCAGAGCCGATCTCCCATGTTCAGCAAAGGGAGAAAAAGTGTTGGAAGAGAGACACCATCTGGAACAGAAACACCATCTGGAACTTTTGGTAAGTGATGCACAGATTGAGGCACCTCCAATCCAAAACGGGGCGTAAATCCTCTGTCCAGTTGGGAACCAAGAAAAAGTGGGAGTAAAATCCCAAGCCCTTCTGAAGGGGAATGGGTTCCACTGTTTTTTTTTTTTTTTGAGAGCAAAGAAACACAGACTTTGACGGCAGATAAGGACCGCTTGGCCCATCTAGTCTGCCCATTTCCACTGCCTACAGGATAGGCCGCAGATCCTAGTTAACCAACAGCCTATTTCTTCCTACCCCCCACAAGAATTGCATTATGTCTGTCCCATGCATTCTTGAATTCACCCCCAGTTTTAGATCCACAACCTCCTCAGGAAGGCTGTTCCATGCATCCACTACCCTCTCTGAAATACTTCCTCACATTGCCCCAACACACCCTCCTATCTTTAAATTGTCCCCTTGTTCTTGCAAGTCTCTTTTCTGAAAGATGCTACCCTCTTGGACTTTGTTGACTCCACTGAGGTACTTAAGTTTCTATCATGTCCCCCTTTTTTTCCTCAAGGGTATACATATTAAGCTCATTTAGTCTCTCCTCATACGGCTTCTCTTGCAGACCCTGCACCATTTTAGTTGCCCTCTTCTGGACTACCTCTATCCTGTCTATGTCCTTGCAGAGATGGGGTCTCCAGAACTGGACACAGTACTCCAGATGGGGTCTCACCAACTGTCTGTACAGAGGGATAATTTCCTGTTTTCTGCCACTGATGCCTCTCCCTATACATCCCAGTATACCCCCAGCCCTCCCTACTGCCTTCTCACATTGCTTGCTAACCTTAAGGTCATCTGATATGATTACCCCCAGGTCCCTTTCCTTTTTTTTTTTTGTTACTACCTCCCCACCCATTGTGTATTCTTCCCCTGGGTTCTTGTTTCCCAGCTGCATTATTTTGCACTTCTTAGCACTGAATCCTAGCTGCCATACTTCTGACCATTCCTCCAACCTTGCCAAGTCCCTTTTCATCCTTTCCACGCCTCCTTGTGTATCAACCCTGTTGCAGATCTTTGTGACATCTGCAAAAAGGCATACTTTTCCTTCCAGTCCCTCTGCAATGTCACTGATGAAGACATTAAAAAGGACTGGACCCAATACTGAACCCTGCGGTACCCCACTAGTAACCACTCTTTCTTCAGAGTGGACTCCATTTACAATTACCTTCTGTGTCCTGTTGTGCAGCCAATGTTTTACCAGGCTACCACCCTGGGACCCACTCCAGGCTGGTTAATTTGACTATTAATCTTTTGTGTGGAACTGTGTCAAATGCCTTGCTAAAGTCTAGGTAGGCCATGTCCACAGCCCCTCCTGGTCTACTACTTTGGTCATGCATCAAAGAAATCTATTAGATTAAGTCTGACATGACCTTCCCGCTGTGAACCCATGCTGCCTTGGGTCCTGTGCTCCACTGGCCTCTAGGTACTCAACTATTCTTTCCTTCAGAAGTGACTCCATCACTTTCCCTACCACAGAGATCAAAGCGTCTCTGTCCGTAAGACCAATGCTTGGTCTGGGGGATAGTAAGAGACCCTGGGTGGCAAAGGAAGACTCATCCAGTGTGTGCCCCATCGTGATCAATTGCAGGGGCCACTGGTTGGAGGAGATAGCTTGCCACCCTTGCAGGTGCAGGGAAAACCTGCCCCGATGGCCATGGGTAGGGATCTCTAGTCCTACGACCAGATGAAGACCTTCAGGTTGAAGGCTGGCCCTGCTGGCAGGCAGCAGGGATATAATGGGGTTTGAGAATTTCTAGTACCTGGCAATTGTAACAGAGATTCTTACTGGCAGGTTGCCTTTGAGCCGTGAGACGACTCCTGTAGACAGCTTTGGCTTTTGGACATTACAGTGTATGACAAGAGCCTTGCAAGTCTTTCAATGTGTCTTGGGTCTGTGGCCCGAACAGCTGAACCCCTTTAAAAAGGAGCATTCAGGATGCATGTCCTGTGAAAATCCTAACACCCCATGCCAGGCGTGTCGTCTAAGACACAATCCTGCAGAGGACGTATGAGCCGCAGTATCAATGGCATCGTAAGTGACCCTTAGCAGGTGGCGGCATTCAGTTGCCATAGCGGACATTTTTACCATCAGCTTTTCCTTGACAGAATCCACCAGGAGGTACTGGACTATCAGCTGGGAGGCCTTTGGATTTCCTCCTAATATTTCAGATGTCGTCCCAAGTAATTAAAGTATACATAGGGACAAGGTGGCTGAGGAAAAACCCTTTTCCACATAACATCCAATTTCTTGGATTCCGTATCAAGGGGCTGAGCACTCATGTGCCGAGGCTTAAAGGACTCATCATGTGCGACACTGATCACAGAGTCTGCCTGAGGAGGAGACCTAAAATAGGGGTGATTCACCACAGCCTGATAAATCCCCATCAGCCTTATGAGGATTGGAGGGAATCTTGAAAGGTTGCTTCCATGCAGCCAAGATGGCTACTTCAAAGGCATCCGGGAGGAGGAGGAGAAAGAAATGGATGGAGAGAGACAGACACACCAGAGTGGAGCATTCTGGCACAACAAAGTACTGAGCCAATTTCTTTCTAGAGGCATCCTGCTCAGTGCCCTGGAATCCAAACATTTTCAGGTGGTGGATCATAATGTCCGAAACACTGGGTCATCTGGCGGAGAACAAGGGAGCTCAGGGGTAGGTTCCCCCATATAAAAAGGAGGCAGCAGAGGAGGACTGAGGGTCCATGGTCAGGCCGTCCTTGTCCCCGAGGTCAGGCAGATCCCAAACTTGCAGGAAAGGGTCCTTCATGTCAATGGTCTCGAGTGTACACATCTGGTGGCCATCCCCCTGGGCTGAAGGATGGCAAGAGGAGCAGAAATCAGTCAACCCCTCTTTTGGGTGTGTCTTGTGAGGCATCAAGAGTCAGGGTCCAGGATAGTATTCACTATAGCCTGGAAATCGGTCATGGCCAGCTACCCAGTGGAAGCAGCCAGAGCAGAATGGACAGAGCGAATTGGGACCACTGACAGAATAGGTGTATGCAGTGGAACCAAATGTGGAGCCATCGACAAGTGGTGTGTATATGACCCCAGAATAGTTGACGAGGATGCCAGCATTAAGCCCTGTGAGGCAAGGCGGTCATCTGGTCTGAAGCACAGAAAGCGGCTAGGACAGAATCCTTGATGGGCTGTAAGACAATGTCAATGACTATGGTCTAGTTGACGGATGGTGTCAGACAGCACCGAGGCGAGAGACACGTGCAGCAGCATTGGAAGCTGCAGTATAACCACAGGACCACCGACAAGAAGAAGGCCCACAATCATAGGCGGTGTAGAGAACAATATAATAGGGGCAGTCCTACGCTATACTTACGAGTCTTGTGGCCAGGTAGTGGTAGACACACATGCTTTGTCTTAGATGCATGCTGCTTACAAGTCCCTGCGCAGTCGACGTGGAGGGGGGGTCACCTGCAGAGCAGTGAGATTCTGATGAGGAGAGAGGATTCCTTGGTTGTGGAGCGTTCCTGTTGCTCCAGGAGCAGCACACTGAGCAGTTTTGTGGCCTTGTTGAATCTGTTGCAGAAGACGCTCCCTGGAGTCATGTTCAGAACCAAGGCAATGGACACAGACTTCGTGGAGGTCTTCCTCAGCGATTCTGTGGCCACAGAACACCTTCAGAATAAGTGACCCGAAAACATTAGTATGTAAATGAACTTGTAGTAAATTTTGGTCTGTAAAACTCTATGACAGGAAAGCAGAGCTCGGAAGGAGGACTTGTTGCATGCAGGTCATGGTTGAAAAGACCAGAGTAGTAGCTGGGACCTCCCCCTTTTACACTAGCCAGGCAGACACCATGTGGTAGTGCAGTGGGGAGGTCCCAGGGTCTACTGCTAAGTCATCTGGAGGAAAGGATGCCTGCAGCTGTAATCCCACGTGTTGTGACCTGCTGCAAGAGACTGCCTCAAGGAAGATCTGGACTTTGCACTGCATTGACACAGGCAGATATCCAACTGGATACTGCCGGTGTGCTATCAGACTAAATACAGAAACCTCAGGGTTGGGCACAGGTGCAGTGCAAACCTCTGCACTCCACTTCTGTACATATCTGAATATCTAGCCCAAGGTGTCAGTTAAGAAGCTGCTACCTCTGACAGACTTTTAACAAGAAGCAGCTGCCCAAAGAGCAGATTTAACCAAAATGTCTAACAGGCAATACTTTTATCTACATGGCACTTGATTAGCAGAGTTGTCAACGTGCACTACAGCCCCATTCCAAATAACTGCATTCCGATAATTTAAAATCATAAAGGAGCGGTGTAATGGATGAAATGGCAGTGTGTGCCAAATACAATTTTCTTACTTTTCAGGTAGTTTCCCCAATGCGGAGGCAATATGCAAACATAATACTACCCCCAAATATGTGAAGCAAGTTACAAAGTTAGCAAATTGTAGTAGGATGCGTCACCTTCCCCCAGACATCAGACTGTGGCCAGGTCCATGACACAAAACTGAAGTTTCTGGGGTGAGGCTGCAGTGCATGTCGACAGCTCTACTAGCTTGGGGAAAAGAAAAAAAAAAAAAATCTGGCTAAAATAGCTCTTTGGGGAGGTAGCTACTTGGTACGAGTTGCCTGCCAAAGGGTGAAATCGCAGACAACAGCTCTACCTACCCAAATAAGCAAAGTCAGGAAGGACGTGTATCAGACATGTACTACTTTAATACTGGTGTAAGAAGCTCCTGTCTAAAGATTTTCTATGGGTCACCGAACTTGGCCCAGTCTGGCCAACTGGTTACCAAGTTTTGCCAACTAAATCAACTACCATTTATGTTTAGGCTGCTAATATCTACAATTTTTTTTTTTTTTAAATATTAAGTCCACAGCCAATTACAACCAGCTGGAGGAAGGGGTTAGCCAGTTACTGAACCCAAACAGCTGCTAACCACCAACATACAAAATGTCTGGCCAGACTCATTAGTAAAAGAATGATCCTCTTGAAAGTGTGACCTTGAAAAAAGGGTGCATCACTAACAAACTCACCTCCTTTACGTCCAGACTGCATCATCATACGACGACGGACTGTGTCAAATGGGTAGGAGGTGAGCCCAGCCACAGCAGTTACTGTCTGAGCAATCATCCAGCTAACAACAATGTGAGTATTCTTAGGATCTGGAAGCATTCCTTTAAAAAAGGAGAAAAAAAAAAAGCAGACTCCATGAAACACGGTTTAACACCTTCCCAAAACTATGACAGATACCTTCAGTCCATCAAATGTGCATAAAAATCAGCGATTCTCACATTAAGGTCTGCCCCACCCCCAATTAAGTGAACATAAAAAGTCAGTTATCTGGTTTACCAACATTTTAGAATACTTACAAAAACCTTTTGGCTTCCTTCGGAACTGGAAGCATTCCTTTAGCAGTGTCATAAATACCAAAGTACGCTGCTCGGTAGATGATAATACCCTGCACAGACACATTGAACCCTTGGTACAGTCCCCTCAGGCCATCTGATTTGAAGATTTTGACCAAACAGTCCCCAAGACCAGTGAATTCTCTGGTGGCTGTAGCTTTACCCACATCTGCACCAAGACGGGTACGGGCAAAGTCAAGAGGGTAGACAAAACAGAGAGAAGTAGCACCAGCCGCACCACCGGAGGCTAGGTTACCAGCAAAATAACGCCAGAACTGTGTTCTCTTGTCAACACCACCCAAGAAGACCTGCTTATATTTGTCCTTGAAGGCGAAGTTAAGGGCCTGAGTGGGGAAGTATCTGATTACGTTGGCCAGGTTACCACGCCAGAAGGCCAGCACACCCTGCTCTTTTGGGATACGGACAACGCAGTCGATGATTCCCTTGTACTGCTTGTCGGCTGTGATCTGCTTGCTTGCATGCTGCACCTGCAAAAGAAGATAACATTTTCCACTAAGCTGCCCGAAATACCAACACTGTTACAAGCCACAATGAACCACCACCACCCCTCCCCCAGTAAGTATAGTACACTCGCACCTCTGGGACCAGAAGATTGAAAGTTGTGGGCTTTAGCCCTACAACAAGTACTGGGCTAATACCCATAATGGACATAAAACAGGACCATACCCCCGACAAACCTGGAAACAACATAATAGCTTAGTGCACCTTTCAGCCCTCGACCGCAACTTCCTCCAGCCCTCACTCTGCCGTCTGCAATGATCTTGCAGGAGAGACACCCAACCACATGCTACATATTTAGAGGGTGATGAGCCTTTAGCCATGTGACAGCACCTCTTAGCCACCAAGCCCATTAGGACAGCAGGAGACTCTCCCCTGGACAGGAGCTGTCCTTGGGCTTGCCCATCCATCTACTGCAGGTTCAGAACAAGAACCTGTGTCAGAATAGAAGCTGGGCACCTCAATTGCAAGGCCACTGGAGAGCGGTTTGAGCAAGCCCTTTTAGACTTTAGTACTAATTAACCGGTTATAAATTAAAAGTTGCCGACTACATAGAATGACAATATTTAGAAAATTGTACACTATTTTAGGTGTATCACCTGGTTTTCAAGAGGTTCCTAGAGCAAGGTCAGCAGTGAACTTGGAACCCAGAATGAAAGGTGTCACAAGGTCACCTTTGTCCTACAAATGTAGGACCTTAGGTCATCATGGGTGGTTTAGAGGTGGCTGTATGCAACAGTACACACAAAGCCCATCCCACTCGATTTCACACTGCATAGTTAAGGCAGCCTTGAGGACAAGCATACAAATCTAGAGGGCTGGCCTGAAACTAGAAGGGCTTCTCTTTGATGAGAAGTCATCTACACCCCACACATTTCCACCCTTTACAGTACAAACTACTGAAACTTGCATAATAAAATCACATTTTATTCAGGTAACATGACGGGTGTGGTGTTGCCCCCAAAAATGGGAAAACAAATTTTTTTTTTTTTTTTTTTTTTTAATATACATATCCTGTTCTTCCCTCAGAACCCAAACACAAAACACACAACAAACAAGCGTTATATGAATGTTGTGGGTAGGGGACCAGAGCTGAAGGGGAGGGGTAGGGAAGGGAAGACAAAAAGGTGGATCCTAGTCTATTCAGCATTGTCAAGGTTAGGGGAAGTACTAGATAGGTTAAAAGTGGAGAAAGCAATGGAGCCATAAGGGTACTCCAGGAACTGAGGGAAGGCTAGCCACCCCACTACAAGACTGTTTAACTTGTCCCTGGATACAGGGTGTGTGCCAAAGGACAGGAGGGGTGATGTGGTGCCTCTGCACAGGGGGAGGAGGGCGCCAGTAAGGAGATGGCAAATAATTATCCCCTGGTCAGCCTAATCTCAGTGGTGAGTAAGGTGATGGAGACACTAATTAAGGAAAGGGGAGTGGACCACCTGGAAAAGTGACCTGCAGGATGATGGGCAGCATGGCTTCACAAAGGTGAGGTCATATCAGAAACCAGAGTTCTTCAATTGGGCAACACAGGTGATTGACCAGGAAGGAGCAGTGGACATAGCCCATCTGGACTTCAGTAAAGCCTTTGACAGTCCCTCGCAGAAGGCTAGTAAATAAGCTGGAAAGCTTAAGGGCATGAAGAAAAATTACTAGGTGGGTGGAAAACTGATTGGTGGGCAGAGGCCAGAGAGTAGTGGTGGTAAATGGGTACATTCCTGGGTGGGGGTGACAAATGGGGTGCCCTAAGGGCCAGTACTGGGACCCCTCTAATATCTACATCAGTGATATACCAGAAGGGCTGGAGGGAAGGTTGTGCCTATTTGCAGACGATACGAAGAACTGCAATAGGGTGGACACACCAGAGGGGGTAATTCTGGAGAGGTGGTCAGAAACTTGGCAACTAAACTTCACTTCAATGCAAAGAAGTGTGTGGTGATGCATCTTGGGTGTAAAAACCCACGAGCAGCCTACACTCTAGGGGAGGGGGAAAAAAATAAATAAAACGATCGGGATCTGGGGATTATAATATCAGGCAACCTTAAGGTAGGTGTCCAATGTAGCAAAGCTGTGGGGAAGGCGTCTGGAATGTTGGCATGCATTGGGAGGGGCATAACTAGCAGAAGGGAGGTTCTGATGCTGCTCTACAGTCATGGTGAGACTGCACCTGGAGTACGGGGTCCAGTTCTGGAGATTGCACCTACGAAAGGACACAGATGGGATTGAAAGGATTCAGAGAAGGGTAACCAAGATGGTGCATGGTATACCAGGAAGCCATACCCACTGGAGACTTTGAGGGAAGGAGACAAAAGTACATAAAGGGTTTCAATAAGGTTAAGGAGGGGAGCTTGTTTAAAAAGGAAGGAGGTTAAAACTAGAGGGCATAGCCTAAGATTGGAGGGAAACATTTTTAGAGGCACTGTGAGGGGGTTGTTCTTCACAGAGAGAGTAGTAAAGGCTGAAACTGGAGGGATTCAAGAGCATGGGACAGACACATGGGGTTAAGTGGGGGGAGAAAGGGAGGGTCTGTGGAAATGGAGATGAGTAGGGGGAGGAAGAGGCACACAATGGGCCCTTTCTGCTGACAAATTTCTATTGATTTATTTTCTTCTCTCAGAAACACTGCAAAATGAAAAAGCATCTCGATCGTATCAAATAAAAAAATATAGCAGCTGACAAACTGACTCGTTTCTTTAAAGGGATCTGTGCCCCTGCCCCCCCGCACCTGAACACAGCTCAACTATTTCATTTTGCAATTCCCGATGTTCAAACCATGCTGAATGAACATGCACTGCATAAAGAAATCAGCTGCCAGAGACTTTCATTGGGGGGGCGGGGGTATACAGATGGATGCCAACTGACATTGAACCAGATTGATCGGTTTTTCATAGATTCATAGAAGTGTGACGGCAGAAAAGGACTGAACTAGGCCCACCAAGTCTGCCCATTTGCCCAGCTATCTGCTTCCACCTGTGCCTTCCCCCCCCCTTTAACACTCCCATGCGGTTGTCCCACGATTTTTTTGAATCGTTCCACTGTTTCCTCTCCCAATGACTGCCTCTGGGAGTCTGTTCCACTTTTCTACCACTGTGTAATAGTATTTTATAATGTTACCCCTGAACTGCCCTCCCTCCACCTGCAGGCCATGCCCCCTCATCCTCAGTTTTCCCTTCATCTTGAAGATGCTCCCCCCTGGCACCCTGTTTATACCCTTAAGGTACTTGAAGGTCTCGATCATGCCCCCGCTGCAGAGAGTACATGTTCAGATCTCTCAGCCTTTCTTCATAGGATAGGTGGCCTGACCCTTTTACCATTTTTGTCGCTCTCCTCTGAACCCTCTCTATCCTCCCCACGTCCTTCCTGAGGAACTGGACTCTGTACTCCAAATGTGGTCTAACTAAATGGGTGTACAAAGGTACTATGACCTCCCTATTTCTACTGGTGATCCCCCTTCTGATGCATCCCAGTATTCCACTCCCCCTGGCCACTGCCCTCCACCTTCAAGTCCCCGGATATAATGAAGCCTAGGTCCTTTCTTGTTATGTCTCCTCCAGATCTCTGCCCCCCGTGGTATTTTTTTTTTTTTTAGTGAACGGGGAACCCTGGTCAGGAGTGGCCAAGACACCGGGGAAATTCCCCTACTCTTTTTGAGAAGGGCCATGGGATGAGCCCACGTCATATCTGAAAATGGTCCTCTGGACCAGTGTACTGGTCAACAGATGCATAATGACCTCGGTTTAACCGCTCATCCGAAAGACGGCATCTCAGGAGTGCAGCGCCCCCGCCCCACCCCCCAAAAAAAAGCGGCAAGTGTCAGTTATGGGATTTAACCCCAAGTGCCTGTTTTTTTTTTTTTGGGGGTGCCTGAATCATATTTCCATTTCTTTTACTGTGAAATGTGTGACCTTTGGTATGTTGCGCAATAACATTTTTGTGCAAAAATCAGCATTCCCACTACGGTATTAAGAGCCGTCGGACATTAGCGGAGGCAAAAAACAATCGCCGCAAAGAGCTCGAGGAGTGGGCCTGTCCACCGCAGAACGTCGGCGTTTATGCGAGTACCGTAATTCTTGTAAACACTCCTCGAAAGTCAGATGGTGTGCCCGGAGTGCGTAAGTATCGTCCCCTTTACCGCGTGCTCACTTATAAAACAAGATGACACTTAAGGCAAGTTCCGCTCAGGACTGCATTTCGTGTTTCGTCAGAGAAAGTTACCTCTGAAAACATGGCTGGTCTGTAGCCACTCCCGCTGATCGCAGCTCAAAATGGTGTATCCCATTCATCTGCCGGCAAGGACACGTGGTTTGCTTATAAAAAAAATGGCTTAACAGAATGCCGCATCGGATTCAGCAAGGGGAAAATGAAAATGCTGGACCATAAGCGACCCAATTACTTTATCTGTAACGCGAGAATTTTTTTTGGGTGTTGGGGGTGGTCTGCGACCAAGGCAAGCCTTACCTTTCACTTTGGCTCCTTACGAAGGACAAACGATCTTGCATTATTGTTCTGCAACTCCAAGGCGCAAAATGCGTAACCAAAGGCCAGCTTCGGGACAACAGGAAGGTCATCCACGCAGTCTTTTAGAAATCAAATGAAAATATCAAATTTCAGTTACAGCCAAAATCTTCCGAACCACGAACTTACCCGATGCAGTGCATCTCCCCATCGTCACTAGCGGAACAATCACATCTTTGCTTTTCAGCGTGGAAGGACCGTCTCCTTGACACGACCTTGTACGGTTTCAACACTGAAAACCCTCAAGAATCGGGTCAGCAACTGACTCTCCCGAGTGCAGATTTTTGACGCGAGACAGCACATTTTCCGGCAGGAACTGGTACATCACGAACCTATACATCTAACCGGGCAGTTAGTTTCCCCTACACTGCAGCTAAAAAAAAAAAAAAAAATCAGGTTAAACCCGATCTACAGTAACCACTTTTATCTACTGATATCGAAACCATCCATTACAGGCCTCTGATTTAAACCTCAGTTCATGGGAAGAGTTTCAGAGCCGCCCCCCGCTCACAATGCGCATCATCATCCCAAGCCCCCCTTACCTGCAAAAGGAGCTTCACCCTCTCAATGGGGGCCACCGCTGTCTTGGAAATTGCAGCCGCCACCCCACCGGCCAAAAAGTCCTTGGCGAAAGACAAAGCTGCGTCAGCCATGGTGGAAAAATAATGCAGGAGTTGTGCAACAGCAGCAAGCAAAAACCTTATCCTTCTCAGCCGGTTTCGGTGAAATGACCGATTGAATAGCGACGAAGAACTTTAAGCCGGGGGGGTGATCACGGGACCGGGCGCGAGCCTGCCGAAGAGAACGACGAATCGGATTGGCTGCAAGCGAACCATTTGTGAGAAGCGGAGTGAGTGGGTGGGGATTCGAAAAAGGGACGTTTGTTGAAGTAACCAAACGAGGAGAAGCTGTTGTAGGCAAGCTGACATCAGAGCTGTGTGCATAGTTACAGGCATTTATTTATTTGAAAATGGTAACGGTGAAAGGCACACTGAGACAGTAGGGTTACCACCTGCACCTATTTGAGCAGGTCAGTCCTGATTTGAGCAGCTGTGTCCTGAAAAAAAAAAAACACATGAAAAATGCCACATGTCCTGACATTAAAGCAGAAAAAAATTTCTGACTTACCTCTAAATACTGCAAAACAATAAGAAACACTAGTGTAACCCCCACCCCTGCCTTTTTGCCAAAACGACAGGTGGCATGCTGTTGGCGCTGGCAGCAATACCTGGTGGGGACCTGGGTTCGGGGAGGATGAGGTTACCTTGCACAACGGGACCTAGATTTGACTACTCTGCACAGGGGCACCCAAGTAAATCCGACTACAGGAAGCAATAACTGTAATGTCCAGAACCAGGATTGGGATTTTTCAGTGTGGCTTTATTCATAACTAGCTGAACATAACAAAGCATGGATGGACCCACATGGGGCTACGTTTACTGTTAATGCAGATTAGAGACTACAAGGCGGTCCACTTAAAGAATGAACCCATTTCTACTGTTTTCAGGCTCTGGACCCACCAGGCACACAGCCCGGACTTGCATGCGCTTTGGATACACAGCCCGACTGGCCCCGCTCCCCTGCCGGCCACTTGACTGACGGTCCATTTAAAGAATGAACCCACTTTACTTGTTGTGGCTCCCGACACCACTTAGAGTCTGCGACCCCTAGAGAGATTTTCTTCTTACTTCTTCTGACTCCCATCACACAAGGAGAATTCTTTTCCCAAGTTGTGGCTCCCCACACCACTTAGAGTCTGCGACTCCTAGAGATTTTCAATTTGCGACCCGTCTGGTACCTACCTCATCACTGGCCAGGCGCATGAGGGCAAGTAGCAATCACAGCAGAAATCCGTAGAGGTGGACCTGGTTACTAAACATGGGGGGTTTGCCCACCTCCAGCTCCCACAGCCCATAACCGGCCATTTCTCTGGAGAAACTAAAACTTCGAAATGTAGATTAAATGGTGGATGGACTGTAGCACCCCCTCTACAACATTACTTGAATTCATACAGACTTTAGATTTTGACACTACTCCATTTGTTTGTCTTAGTACAATAGGCCTCCCAAATAGTAGTCCAAATCCCACACTTCTTCACATTTTCCAAACTGAAGAAACATATTGTTTGCCCTCTCAAATTAGAGCAAAACACTCACCCTTTCGTTGCAGGTGCCCCACAGGTGAAGTACAACTTCTTCCACTTTTAAGACCAAACAGAAACTGTAAAAAAGGCAGCTTTCTTCCTTTAGCAGACATTAGGGGATTGCCCCTGGAATCCACAGAGGGATACTTTACCCCCGGAGGGAGGGGGCACTGAGACCTGGACAGCGGTCTCCACCACTTGAAACTGGACACTGACCTTCTCTTTCAAAAGGTAAACAGGAACACACTTCCTTCTCCCACAGAAGGTAAACAGAAACTGACTTTGAAAACTCCCAACGTTCTATCTTACTCCCTCTGCTGCAGATTCCAATGTGGCTTATGCAGCTGCGACAGTTCTATGGTCATGTCATCTCTCAGTCTCAGCTGAGACTGAGAACAGAGTGAGACAGTGTGAAACCCATTTAACTGGAGTTTCACAAGCTGCCTTCCCTGCGTACCACTAGGTCTTACTGGGATTCTAGTAACCCCGGGTAACAAGGGTTACACTGCGCCTGACCAGGAAAATGACTGTCCCCAGTCATTATGCACCGGCCTTAGGCCATCCCACCCTATGTGCTACCATGGAGGGGGGTGATCAGGCCCCTCCTACAATGTGTGCAACAGGCAGGCAACACTAAGGGCCCAGAGAGGTCTGTAGCTGACATGTCAGCCTCTACACTATCCACTTACTATGGACACCTAGTGGCTCTGGTAGAACTATCCAGAGCATAGCCCTGATAGATCAGTACTGCAGTCCCAATGGCCACTCAGGACCACAGCCTGTCTATCCCCCCTAACCCCCTAGGGAAAACCTATCTGCCTCTAACATAATATCCCAAAACAAAAACAAAATCCGGGGACCTCCCTGACCTTGGGCAACCTGCAACCACACACCATTAAAATACCAAATTACTGCCTCCTCCCTACCCCCACAACCACACCTGTGGAAGGAAAAGGTTAATACAGTAACAACCATAACAATAACAACACAGTACTTTAGATTTCTACACAATAAAGCACTAACGAGGAACTCCGATGAGCCCCTCCTCCTCTTCTTGTCTTCTCTTCTGTCTTCCCAGGAACACCTGTAAGAAAAAGAAAGACAAAACACACTCCTAATCTGCATACACAGTCTACCTAAACAACCCCTACCATACAAAACACTGAACAATCCCAAAAAGATTTTTTAGAAAAAGGTAGAAAAACAGTATTTACATTAGAGTACAATAATGACATTATTTACAATACACATTTTGGGGGATGGAGTGCCCTAAAAGTCTCAACTAGTGACCACAAGGCCCGAAGGCTAGTCCAATAAAGAGTCTCTCCTGGGCCGGAGCCCCGTGAAGCACAGTTCTAATAGGCCAAAGTCCCGAAGAGGAGAGTCTTTGCGGACAGTTCACACATTTTTGAAGTCTGTAGTGTAGGGTGTGTACTGCAATGTCATAAAGATAGAAAAGGTTCAGACTTACCAGCCATTTGTAGTACAAGAATCTGCACGAACCTGGTCCGCGGCCGAAGACTCTCCCTGGCAGCATTTCTTCTGATACAGCTGGGCGGACATCTTCCGGGAACCACAGGAGGGCACATCTGGAAACAGCTGGGCTGATGTCATCACTGGAGACGGAACCTTAGAACAGGAACAAAAAGAAAAACAGCTGGTCCGATGTCATCCGATTACCAGGCGATGAACAGGAAACAGCTGGGCTGGTGTCCTCTCTGGATCTGAAGTCATCTGGTGGGCCAGTAGATGGTTGCTGAACAGGACAGTACACTGTAGACTGATGAATGTGGAGCACCTGAGTCCTTGGTTATTCATATTGGCGGATCAATAAGGGCACTTCACAGTCTGGTGTGGCAGTATTGACTACCACTGGCTCTCCATTTTGTAGGCATGGGCTTAATTACTGGGAGGTCCTTGCACTGGGGCCAATAGTACCGGGGGTCAGGGGCTTGAATTATTACCCCATCTGGGTGCACATAATTCACACAGTGGGAGATTTCACGTCCCTCTCCATCCACTATTCTCACTCTGTCCATAAACAGTGTCCTGCCTGTCTTCCACTGGGTATACTTTTCGTGGAACAGTCTATTCTTTACATACTGGTTGGCCCCAGGATGCACATTTTTCATTGCTTCATCCCAGATCCAGGATTTCCTGCAGTCCTCAATCTCCTCCCAGACTCTCCGAGGAAAGGTAGGAAAGGTCATACCATAGATCTCATTTGCCTTTCTACGAACCAGTCTCTCCTCTTTACTTGCTTTGGTCAATCTGAGACCGCTGGCCTGGCTTGGGGTCGCCAGTCCTGGTTCTGCCAACCACATTCTCAAGGAAATTAAAAGCGGATCCCTGACTTCTTCCTCTTGTAAAGCCAGGGCAGTGGCATCACCACCTTCTTCAACACATTCCTCCAGGCAAGATCTTGAGGCTGTGTACCCGTTCCTTTTCACAAGGCCACATAGGTTCCCCTCATCTTCCTCTTCACTGAGGATCTGAGCCCAGGAGTGAGCAGTCGTTCTCACCCCTGAGACTATCCATTCATCATTAGGCCGGAGTCGACACCTCCCATTCAAGGCCTCCCGCATCTCATCTTCACCTAAGAGACTTGGGCTAGGCCCCCACCCAGGGGTCTATTGATGCTTTATCAGACTTTCTTTCTGAGATCCAGCATCCAAACTTCAACTTCAGGTTCAGTCTCTAACTCTGCACCCTCTAGCTTTGTGCCACACTCCCCCAAGGGACCTTCCTCCACAGGCTCCGCCTGGTGCTGTGTGCTGCCAACTGCAGATTCCTGAATTTTTGTCCATGTGGGAGCCAAACGAATTGGAGGTGCTTTATACAAGCCATATTTTTGTAGACATCCAGCACAGTGAGGAATCATGAAGACGTCCCTTCCAGCACTCAAGCATAACTGGCATACACGCACTGGATAATTAGGAATTGTCACATCAGGAGGTAGTTGCCCTCCATAGCACCACTTTTCAATATCTCTCAGTCTATTTACTGCTGCTGTTACTGCAACCTGGGCATGATCCGGGTAACGAGCTGGTCCTGAGGCCATAACTGCTGAAAAATAAACAAAAGTTCACTGTAACTGAAACTCCCACTTTAATGAACACATTCTGTAGCTTTAATATGGCTCCTCTGCTGCTGTGTTTACTTGACTACCCCACCCTGTAATGGCGACGGCAGCACTCCTGTGCATCAACATTTAGAATCTGGGTCAAGCCACTGCGTACCCGATTTACACCAGCTACTGATAACTTTTACTCAAACTGCACAACTTGCTCTGATCTGGCTTTAAACACACATTTACAGGATTTTCCTTGGACTTTTCACAAGCTGGTAACATTTACTTAATTACAGTCCCTCTAAAAGCTTCAGGTTTCAACACAGGATTGCCTGCTTTTGCTTGTGTTGCATTTTGCTACAACCCACAGTCTCTCTCTGGCTGCAAACTTTAAACTAAGGCTATTTTTACTTCCATGCATACATTCAATGGCTTTACAGACTTGCACTTGCTGGCAGGACTTTACACAGTCGTTACTTGCAAAGCGACTACACTGCTGCACACACATTTTATACGGCATTACTGAAAATCACTGTTTGAGCAGTTTTATGAAGGTTTACTTATTGTGTTCAGTAGCAATTGCTGTGATGGGATAAAACGGCCTGCAGCCAGTTCTTGAAGGCCTTGGAACACAAACGGGCGGGCAGTCTTAGCAATCGTCATTTTAACCACCAAACTCCCTATTTTCACGATCGCTTTGCGGGTTGAGCCCAATTTTAAACTCAAATGTCTATTTTTTGAATGTTTACAGCGATTTGAATACTTCGCGACGCTCCTCCACTGCCAGTACACGCACTACACTCTGTCTCCCTCTCGAATGCTGAGGCAGTCTCAGAAGAGCTGGCTGAGGGGCGGGACTAATGGCAATCTGACCAACCACACGATGCCATGCAAATGAGCCTCTTCTTCCTCGCGAGGGCTCCTCTTGGCGATCGTCGAGCAGGCAAATTTAAACTGTAAAATACACTTTTTTTTTTCAACTGACTCACGGCGGGAGCCCATTTCAACCATGTAACATTGCCATTAACTCTGCAGTCTCTCTCTTTACACAGAAAGTATTTCCAACGTCCAGGGCATAATTTCTCTGTTGCTACCCCTAGTCTTCCACACTTTCCTTCACAGAATTTATTTTAAAAGCATTTCAAACGTCCAGGGCATAATTTCTCTGTTGCTACCCCTAGTTTTCCACACTTTTTCTCACAGGATTCATTTTAAAGCTGACAAAAACACTGTAAACAATTTTGATGCCGGACAAGGGCACACTCTTTGGCTTTAATGCTCCTTGGTAAAAAGTTGGCATTTTTAAACAACAGCACAAGATTCACAGCACACAGCAACACACTAGGAAATTGCTTCAGCTTTTTGGGCTACCCACTGCCAGATAGCCAGCGCTAGCCCACTTGCCAAGCACCTTCCTTCCCGAACAAATCAAAGTGGTGCCTCCATTTTGTAACCCCACCCCTGCCTTTTGCCAAAATGACAGGTGGCATGCTGTTGGCGCTGGCAGCAATACCTGGTGGGGACCTGGGTTCGGGGAGGATGAGGTTACCTAGCACAAGGGGACCTAGGTTTGGCTACTCTGCACAGGGGCACCCAAATAAATCTGACTACAGGAAGCAATAACTGTAATGTCCAAAACCAGGACTGGGATTTTTCAGTGTGGCTTTATTCATAACTAGCTGAACACAACAAAGCATAGCTGGACCCCCATGGGGCTACGTTTACTGTTAATGCAGATTAGAGACTACAAGGCGGTCCACTTAAAGAAAGAACCCATTTCTACTGTTTTCAGGCTCTGGACCCACCAGGCACACAGCCCGGACTTGCATGTGCTTTGGATACACAGCCCGACTGGCCCCGCTCCCCTGCCGGCCACTTGACTGACGGTCCATTTAAAGAATGAACCCACTTTACTTGTTGTGGCTCCCCACACCACTTAGAGTCTGTGACCCCTAGAGAGATTGTCTTCTTACTTCTTCTGACTCCCATCACACAAGGAGAATTCTTTTCCCAAGTTGTGGCTCCCCACACCACTTAGAGTGCGACTCCTAGAGAGATTTTCCAATTTGCGACCCACGTCTGGGTACCTACCTCATCACTGGCCAGGCGCATGAGGCAAGTAGCAATCACAGCAGAAATCCATAGAGGTGGACCTGGTTACTAAACATGTGGGGTTTGCCCACCTCCAGCTCCCACAGCCCATACCCGGCCATTTCTCTGGAGAAACTAAAACTCTGAAATGTAGATTAAACAGTGGATGGACTGTAGCACCCCCTCTACAACATTACTTGAATTCATACAGACTTTAGATTTTGACACTACTCCATTTGTTTGTCCTAGTACAATAGGCCTCCCAAATAGTAGTCCAAATCCCATACTTCTTCACATTGTCCAAACTGAAGAAACATATTGTTTGCCCTCTCAAATTAGAGCAAAACACTCACCCTTTCGTTGCAGGTGCCCCACAGGCGAAGTACAACTTCTTCCACTTTTAAGACCAAACAGAAACTGTAAAAAAGGCAGCTTTCTTCCTTTAGCAGATATTAGGGGATTGCCCCTGGAATCCACAGAGGATACTTACTCCCCGGGGAAGGGGCACTGAGTTTCCTGGACAGCGGTCTCCACCACTTGAAACTGGACACTGACCTTCTCTTTCAAAAGGTAAACAGGAACACACTTCCTTCTCCCACAGAAGGTAAACAGAAACTGACTTTGAAAACTCCCAACGTTCTATCTTACTCCCTCTGCTGCAGATTCCAATGTGGCTTATGCAGCTGCGACAGTTCTATGGTCATGTCATCTCTCAGTCTCAGCTGAGACTGAGAACAGAGTGAGACTGTGTGAAACCCATTTAACTGGAGTTTCACAAGCTGTCTTCCCTGCCTACCACTAGGTCTTACTGGGATTCTAGTAACCCCGGGTAACAAGGTTTTACACTAGAAACAGCTGAGATTTAGTTAAGTTGCCGTGTCGGTCCTTGTAAGAACAGATACAGAAAAAAAATGGTTTGATACCTTTTATTTATTATTATTAATAATAAATTATATTATTTATTTTTACTTTCTCCGAGGAAGGACTTGGTTGGTCCGAAAGCTTAGGCACTTTTTTTTTGCAACATCAGTGTTGGTCCAATAAAAGGTATCAAACCATTTGTTTCTGGATCTGTGAGAAACAGTAAAACAAAACTACAACACTTAGTCTTAATTCTGATTATTTAGGAAAAGTCTGTTGCACTGGCCAGTATTACATATTGTCCTGCAAAAAATCATGTTTCAGTAAGAAATGTCCCACTTTGTGCTTCTTAAAAGGTGATAAGCCTAACACTGAGCCGGATCTTGTTTTTAGGTGCCACCCGGGGAAGGGGCATAAGGTACACAAAGGTAATGAGTAAATCAGCGAGCTGTAGAAGTAACCAAATAGAAACATAGAAGTTGACGGCAGAAGAAGACCATCAGGTTCATCTAGTCTGCCCATTGTCTTTTAGCCTAGCCTTCTAACTGTCCTTGGGTTTGAGGGCTCCCTTGTATCTGTCCCAAGCATTCCTGAAACCTACCACTGTGCTTGCTCCCACCACCTCTGCAGGCCGGCTGTTCCAGACATCCACCACTCTTTCTGTGAAGAAAAACTTCCTGGTGTTGGTGGATAACTGCTCTCCTTGCAGCCTTAGATCATGACCCCTGGTTCTACTGCCCTTCTTAAATTGCAAGAGATAGTCTATCTGCACCTGGTTTATGTCTTTTATGTACTTGAATGTTTCAATCATGTCAACCTGTTCCAGGGAATACATGTTCAGTTCTTTCAGTCTATCCCCCGTAGGACATCTCGTGCAGTCTCTGAATAATTTTTGTTAGAAACATGGAAGTTGACGGCAGATAAGGACCGCAAGGCCCATCCAGTCTGCTCATTTTTTCTACCTTATTAATGTGCCATAGGCCTTTACTCTGTCAATGGCCTATCTATTCATACCCATCTGTATTTTTCCCTTATGCCTATCCCATGCCTGTTTGAAGCCCTGCACTGTATTCATAGCCACCACTTCCTGAGGTAGGCCAGTCCATGCATCCACCACCCTTTCTGTGAAAAAGAACTTCCTCACATTACCCCTTAATCGGCCTCCCTCTAATCTCATGCTGTGTCCTCCTGTCCTGCTGTTTTTCTTATATTGAAACATGTTAGACTTTTTCACCTTGTTAATGCCCTTAAGATGTTTGAATGTTTCGATCATATCACCCCTCTCCCTCCTTTGCTCTAGGGTACACATATTGAGCTCCATGAATCTGTCCTCATATATTTTCTGATGCAGTCCCTGCACCATTTTGATTGCCCTTCTCTGGACTGCCTCCATTTTGTTAATGTCCTTGTGCAGCTGCAGCCTCCAGTACTGCATACAATACTCCAGATGGGGCCTAAACAGTGTCTTGTAAAGAGGGATTATTACCTCCCTCTTATGACTTGTGATACCCCTACTAATACACCCCAACATCCCTCTAGCCTTACCTACTGCTTTAGTGGTCTGCTTGGATGATTTCAGGTCATCTGTGATGATGATGCCCAAGTCTCTTTCTTCCCTTGTGGTTACCAGCAACTCCCCTCCCAACCCATAGGTAGCTTCAGGGTTTCTCTTCCCTATGGCTATGTGCATGATCTTGTACTTCTTTGCGTTAAACCCCAGTTGCCAGTTTTTCCAGATCTCTTCTCATTCTGCCCATCCCATCTGGATCATCTGTTGCAGATCTTGATGTCATCTGCAAACAGGCAAACCTTACCCTCCAGTCCATCTCCAATGTCACTGATAAAGATATTGAAGAGGACTGGCCCCAGAACTGATCCCTGAGGTACCCCACTTGTGACTTGCATCTCTTCTGACTGTATACCATTTACCACCACTCTGTTTTCTGCCCGCCAACCAGTTTGCCACCCAGTTGACCAACGTCTGACCCACCTCGAGCCTACCCAGCTTATTAATCAATCTTCTATTTAGAACAATATCGAAAGCTTTGCTGAAGTCAAGGTAGGCAACATCAACTGCACCCCCTTGGTCCACCACTCTGGTTACCCAGTCAAGCAAATCTATAAGATTACTTTGACAGGACCTTCCTGTCGTAAACCTATGCCATCTTGGATCCTGTGCTCCTATGGATTCCAGGTGTTGCACTATCCTTTCCTTAAAGGGTGCCTCCATAATCTTGCCCACTACTGAGGAAAGACTGACTGAGCTGTAGTTTCCTGCCTCCTCCCTGCTGCCACTCTTGTGAAGCGGGATCACATGAGCCCTTCTCCAGTCTTCTGAAACCTCTCCTGTGCTCAGAGACTCACTAAACAGTTCTGCTAGTGGCTCTGCTAGTTCCACCCTTAGCTCATTTAGTACCCTGGGATGTATGCCATCAGGTCCCATTGCCTTGTTCATCCTGAGCTTAGCGAGCTCGTGTAGGACCCTTTCTTTTGTGAAGGGATTTGTGTATACATACCTCCCCCATGCCCATAGTGCTGAGCTGTGGGCCCTGCCCTATGTTCTCCTCAGTAAGTATGGAGCAGAAGCATCTATTTAAGGACAGATGCTTTTCCTTGGCCCTCCTCCATACACTCCCCCTTATCCTCTTTGATCTTAGCAATACCTCCTCTGGACTTCCTCTTTTCACTAATTTATCTATAGAATGTCTTGTCCCCTTCTTTTACTTTTTGTGCTAGTGTTTCTTCAGTTTGGGCCTTTGCTTGCCTTACTGCCTTCCTGCTTCCCTTAGGGAAGTTTGGTGTGCCTCCCTGTCTTCATCCTGCTGCATTGCCTTATATTTCCTGAAGGCCAACCTTTTGGCTCTGATCTTTTCTGCTACTGTTTTTGAGAACCAGAGTGGTTTCTTCCTTTTTTTGCTCTTGCTTTTCTCGCTAACACAATGGAATGTTGCTTCAAGTATTGCATCCTTAATGCTTGCCCACTTTGCCTGTACCCCCCTCGCCTGTATTTCTTCTTGCCAGGCTAGCTTAACTCTGTTGGCCAGCTTAACAAAGTCAGCTCCTCTGAAGTCCCATATTTTTGCCTTGGAATGAGATGATTTAGTTCTAGTGGCCAAATCGAACCATACCATGTGATGGTCACTGGCCCCCAGGTGTCCTTCTACCTGGAGATCTGTGATCCTTTCCCTGTTAGTCAGTACTAGATCCAGGATCGCCCTGTCTCTTGTGGGTTGTTGTACCAATTGTTTGTGGCCTTCCCCCTGCAGGGAATCCACTATGTGTCTAGTTCTGGTGGATGTTCCTGCTGGTATTGACCAATCTGTATCTGGCATGTTGAAGTCTCCCATTATCATAACCTCCCCTTTAGCTGTCATGTTTTGTATATCCTGTAATAGTAATGTGTCTATGTCCTCCCCTTCGTCTGGAGGCCTGTAGACAACCATAGTTCGTATAGCTGGCTGTCCTGTTTCCAGGGTGACCCACGGTTCTTCTGGCTCCTTATGTGTATTCTGAATTTCTGTGGCTTTGTTGCCCTTCTCTGCACCGTCTCCACTTGGTCAATGTCCTTTTTGAGGTGGGGCCTCCAGAACTGAATGCTGTACTCCAGGTGAGGCCTAACCAGTGATCTGTACAGCAGCAGGATCACTTCCATCTTCCTGTTTGTGATTCCCCTCCCAATGCATCCCAACATACTGCTGGCCTGTAATACTGCCTTCTCACACTGTTTACTTACCTTCAAGTTGTCTGAAATGATTCCTAAATCACGCTCTTGGGTGGAGGCAGCTAGTCTTTCCCCCCCAAGGTAATATGGGTTATTTGGATTTCTTTTTCCTATGTGCATGACTTTGCACTTTTTAGCGTTGAATCTCAACTGCCATGCTCCAGACCATTCTTCCAGTTTCTTGAGGCCAGCTTCCATCTTGTCCACTACCTGCTGGGTGTCAACCCTGTTGCTTATTTTGGTGTTGTCTGTGAACAAACACACCTTTCCCTGTAGTGCATTAGCTATGTCTGGTATGAAAATATTGAAGAGCAGGGGCCCCAGTACTGAACCCTGTGGCACACCGCTGGTTACTTTACCTTCTGATGACAGTGCTCCATTTACCTGCACTTTCTAGGTTCTGCCCTGTAACCAGTTTTTAACCCATTTGACTACTTCTGATCCAACTCTTGTGTGGTCTAGCTTCTTTACCAGCCTTCTGTGTGAAACAGAGTCGAAGGTCTAAGTAGACAACATCTATCGCTCCGCCATCATCTATAACCTTTGTAATACAGTCAAAAAACTCAAACAGGTTTGTCTGGCATGACCTACCTGCTGTGAAACCATGCTGCTTGGGGTCCTGATGCCTGCAGTATCCAGGAGTGCCGTGCTCCTCTGTTTTAGTAGTGTCTCCATGAACTTCCCCACTATGGATGTGAGGCTTATGGGCCTGTAATTTCCAGAGTCCTCCCTGCTGCCTGATTTGTAGAGTGGGACCACAATTGCCCTTTTCACCACTCTTTAGGGATTTGGTGAATAGTTTAGCAAGTGGGGCAGCCAACTCTAATTTTAGTTCTTTTGAGATCCTGGGATGCATTTTGTTAGGCTCCATTACCGTGTCAACTTGCAGTTTATTTAGTGCCTCTAGTACTTCAGTCTCTGTGAAGGGGCTAGTATCAACCCCCTGTCCAGAGGTGTTGCGTTTTGCCATTTCTGGGCCATCCCCTGGGTCCTCCTCAGTAAATACCGAGCAGAAGTACATGTTCAGGATTTCTGCTTTTTCTGGGTCATCTTCTGTTGATTTCCCTTCCTGAGTTGTAATCTTGACTACACCCCCTTTTGCCTTCCTTCTTTCCTAGATGTATCGAAAGAAGAATTTGTCTCCTCTCTTTGCCCTCTCTGCTATACTTGCTTCTGTCTGCACTTTTGCCTGCCTTGTTTTTTTGCTGGCTTTTTTCATTTTGTCTTTGTATGACACCCAGTCTTCTTCCTTGTTTATTCCCTGGCATAACTTGAACGAATTCCATTTTTTTCACTATTTTAGCCATTTCCTTTGAAAACCATAAGGGGTTTTGTTTTCTTTTTGCTTTGGTAACCCTTCTGGAGCATTGGTCAGTGACTGTCTGGATTGCTTTTTTAAGTTTCCCCCACATGACATTGACCTCGTCCACTTATAGATCAGTTAAGTAATTTCTTATGTTGGTCCTCATTTGATTGAAGTCCACCTTTTTAAAATCTAGTACTTTTATTTTTGAGTGGCACATGTCCTCAGTTATGTTCGCCTTGAAGCTAACCATGTGGTGGTCATTGTTACCCATATGGCATCCCACATCGAGTTCCTTGAACCTCTCAGTGTTTGTGAGGACCAGGAATCTCTTCTTGTTGATGTTTTGATCAGTTGACTTAGTCCTGCTCCCTGTAGTGCCAATAAGAAATCCCTGCTTCTTGTTGCGGCCGTTAGTGTATTCCAGTTTATATCTGGAAGGTTGAAGCCCCCCACCAGTATCACCTCACCTCTATAAGTCATTTTGTGTATTTCTTGTATAAGGTCTTCGTCTCCTTTCTGTCCTTGATTTGGAGGTCTGTATATGATGCTGATCCTGAAGGTTTTTCCATTTCCTGTATCTATAGTAAGCCACAGTGACTCGGTCTCCCCAAGGTGACTCTGCACCTCTGTGGCTTTTATGTCTTCTCGAATGTAAATAGCTACTCCTCCCCTCTTTGCCCCTGCCTATCCTTTCTGAAAAGATTGTATCTGGGTGTAGCTGTGTCCCATCTGAGGTTTTCTGTGAACCACGTTTCTGCCACAGCGACCCAGTCCAATCTTTCTACTATCATGATGGCTGTGAGTTCGGGTAGTTTGGTTGCAAGGTTTCTAGCGTTTGCAACCATCACTTTCCAGGAATATAAATAACTTGAGATCATCCTTTGGGCAGCATCCCTGTCAACCTCTGGACAGGAAATCAATAGAAATCAAAGGACAGATGGTACTGAGAAGCGCAAAGCTGCTCTAAGCCAATCGGGCAGTGATTATATTGGAAATGTTTAGGTGGGGAAACTTCCGATCACATCTAGGTTTCTAGGTGATAAAACTGTTATTTCTTGGTGATGGAACTCTGCTCTGATAGTCAGTGGAGAAAGATGACAGAGGTGGTTAGGGTTACCACCTGTCCTAATTTTCACAGGACAGTTGTGATTTGGGCAGCTGTATTTAAAAAAAATCAAATAAAAAATACTACATGTCCTGACCTTATAGCAAAAAAACCAAAAAAAGGTCTAACTTTCCTCTAAATTTTGCAGAAAACTATACTACTGTAACAGAACCCCCGTTTGCGCTGAATTCGCCCTTCCCTCTTTTTTTTTCACTAAAAATGCTGTCATGCCATGACAGCCAGACTTGCGTGTGGGAACCGGGCTAAGCTTCCCAGTGTGATGAGTAACAGCGCATTCTTTGAAATGTCATCTCGCGACCGACAGTTGGAGAACTCCTGGTAGGAGATTCTGAAGGAGTCCATTGTTTGGGGCAGTTGAAATGAGCAGATTAAGAGGGAGAATGTAGAGAGTGACAGGGATGCAAAGAAACTTTGTCAGTGTATCCTGTTAGTTGTTCTGTGTGCCTGCACTTTTCTTCCAGTCCCCGAGTTCAAGCAGCCAGCAGTTGGGAGTGTGGTGGGTCACTAAGTGCTGTCGGGTCCCTGTTGTCCTGTCGTCAGCCATGGTGTGGGCTCAGTTTAGCCTCGTTTATTATTTTATTTAAAAGTAAAGTTTCAGTCCCTGTAGGCGGCACCCACGAGCGGGGCAGCATCCTCAGAGTGTTGGGTCAGGAGAGAGAACAGCAAGACCCTAGAGTCGGCTTCTCGAGTGCCTGAAGAAGAGGACTGCCCACCACCTGCAGAAAACAGCCAAACCCCACCTCCTCCTCCTCCTTACTTCTCCCTGGGCCGGGGTTGGTGGCAGCACCAGTTGGCAGGTGCTGTCTGGCTGAACTGTATTTTAAATAAATAAAGAAGTTTTCCTGTGCCATAGAATTCATTGAAGGATGGCCACGTCTATGTTGGGAGGGGGGGAGCTAGGGAAAGGGCCCAGAACTAAGGACTGCCCGGAAGTGGATCCATTTAAATTTATTCAAATTGTGATCCCGTTGGAGCATAAGACATGGGCAGGGTTTATTTAAATAAAGAAGCTCCCAAGGCAGAGCCCAGGGGCAAGACAAGCCCGAAGATTTGTTTAAATTAATAAAACAAAAAGGGTTCTTCAGGGGCAGGATGAAGCCCCAGTGTAACTGGTAGCCAGTTGGCTAGAATAAGCTCTGTGCCCTGTCCAGCAGCCTTGCTGCGATTGTCCCCTCAGCCGGTGTGGGGGTTTCTCTGGTACCATTTGATTTTACAGCAGAGCCCAGACTGTTTTAAAAGATTTAAAGAAACAGTACCAGAATTTAGTACTGCCATTGAAACTGCATTATTTGCCTGCTTTCTTCTGATATTTGAACTGTACTTGAGTGGGACTGTCTTGTTTCCCACAATTTGGAACTTTTGTTCACATTTCCATTTGGGGAAGCCCGAGCCAAGTTCAGTAGCCAATCCATGTTACTCAAGTACAAGCACATCCATGCTTTGCAAATTTTCCCATTCACAGATGCAGCGCCGGAGGTCCAGGGGTCCAGATTCATGGTGCCCATAGGTCCAGAGCCAGAGTGCCGGAGGTTCAGCACCGGAGGTCCAGATCCAGAGTGCCAGTGGTTCAACGCTGGAGGTCTAGACATCCAGAGCCAGAGTGCCAGAGGTCCAACACTGGAGGTCCAGGGGTCCAGATCCATAGTGCCAGGTGTCCAGAGCCAGAGTGCCAGAGATCCAGAGGTCCGCATCCAGATTACCAGAGGTCCAACGCTGGAAGTCCAGGGTTCCAGCTCCACAGAGCCAGAGTGCCAGAGGTCCAGACTGCCAAAGGTCCAGAGCTAGATTGCCGAAGGTCAAGCACCAGAAGTCTAGAGGTCCAGCACCAAGGGTTTGCTGCCAGAGAACCAGATACAAGAACATCAGGGTCAAGACTGGACTATCTGGGGTGGTCAGAAAAGGGCCAATGCCATAGGAGCTTGCCCCACCACAGACAATGCAGTTCCTCAGGGTCAAGATTGGACCATTTGGAGTGGTCAGAAAAGGTCTGACACCGTAGCAGCTTGCCCCACCACAGACATCTCTGCCTCAGGGTCAAGACTGGATCATCTGGAGTGGTCAGAAAAGGTCCGACACCGTAGCAGCTTGCCTCACCACAGACCACTCCACCTCGGGGTCAAGACTGGACCATCTGGAGTGGTCAGAAAAGAGCCAATGCTGTAGCAGCTTGCCCCACTGCAGACAACTCCATTCCTCGGGGTCAAGATTGGACCATCTGGGGTGGTCAGAAGAGGGCCCATGCCACAGCAGCTGTCCTGTTGCAGACATCCTTGGCTATGGGATCAAGAAATAGGTTCCTCCCAGTGACCATGATGTGCTAACTTATTAGCCGTCACCTCTGAGACTCTCTAGTACTGTTTTGAACTTTTTCGTACTTACTAAGAGTAAGTGTTTTTTGTTTTATTCATTTCTTTAGATTATAGGTTCCCCCCCTTCCCTTGTATTGATCGCTGTCTGAATCTTAGTAAACTGTTGTTTTTATCTGACTCTTCCGTGTCTGTCTCTTTCTGCTGATCACCCACTGGTACCCACGTGGGAAGGGGAACAGAGCCTCCCATTTGTTCCCTCTCTCTCTATAAATTACTAGCTGCCGGTGCTGATTGGCCTGAGTTTAAGGGGTCAAGTCACCCAGTCGGCCCAACAAGACCCCCTTAGCTGATTTGGCTTTTAAATTCCAGGCAGGGCCGGTTACAATACCCTAACTAAAATGCCTTAAAATGATAAGAGACAACAGAAACAACTAAAAACTACACTTAGGGCCCAATATTAAAAATATTGCCCATGCGCAAAGTTTGGACTGCACAGGAGTTTGCGCTTGCACAAGGGCCATTATGCCAATATTCCGCGGTGAAGTCCCTGTGCAGACACCACTGAATATACAGCGCAATCCACATCCTAGAGTGCAGCACAAAGATTGCGCAACTTCGAATATAGCAGCCCATCGCACAAGAGTAGAACACAGGGAATCCTGACATGCAGGAGGTGACTGCACACCAAATGGCAGACTGCGTGGGGACATGGGACAGAAGGCAGGGACACCCAACACGGACAAAACAATAATCCTATCCCACATGGAGGCTGACTTAGCAAGCAACACAGGAGGGTAGTAGCTGGAATGACAAGTATTATCCAACCAACAATGGTCAGAAACAGCCTGGATGGTGTCTGTCCTGAACAAGTGATGTACAGGGGGACACCAGTGGGACAAAACCTGTCAGCCAACAAGCTAGCATGCCCACCAGAAGTGGAACCCAGCATAGGTGGAGCACATCCACAGACACCTTCTGGACCACCAGGGCAGACCCTGGGGTAGAGGATGGACATACCCCACTAGTGAGGTGGTAGGTGGGTAGCGAAGGCAACCCAGCAATCCATATCAAAATGGTACTATGGCACAACAACAGATGCAGGACACAGGAACATAAGATATAAAAATACCGTTACTTTCAAAAATAGAAACAGCATAAAGAAACTATGGAAACTACTTACAAAATTCAGCTATATACAGGGAAGGAGCAGACTAACGGTACAACAGAGGGGGAAGAGTGGAGGGTGGGTGTGGGATGGTGCAAATTGGACTGGAGGGAAGTTTAGGGTGCCAGTTGGGGTGGTGGCTGTGTATTCTGGACCAGCTCCAGCACTGGCTCCACAAGCCGTGCCACAGGATCTTCTAGGGCATGGAGATGCCTCAACAATACACGCTGCTGTGCATGTTGACCTGGCCTTCCCTCTGTTCCAGGTGATGGGCATCCAATGCAGTCCAATGGCCACCTGTGTAGAGAAAGAATATGTTGTAAGTAAGCTATACAGACACTGTGGACCATGTAGTTTCTGCAAGCACACACAACTATGTCTCCCCCCCCCACAGTAGTGCCACCAGCATAGCACTATCGGCATGGGCCAGCCTGGCTTGTGCAATGATGGATCAAAGGCCAGGGACGCCATGCACGGGATGTGGACTAGGCAGCTGTATCTGATGTGCATGTAGTCACAAAGTACGGCAAAGGTACAGCATGGTGGCACAGCAAGATGGCATAGTGCACTGGTGCCGGGAAACATGGCTGGGAACGATGGAATCCTCCACCATGCACACCCCTTAGCGATGCTATCGTGGCACAAAGAGATTGGCCTAGGGCAGTGCATGCTGCCAGGCCACAGAGGCATGGGGCTCAACACATAGTTGCCCTGGTTAGCCATATGGGCACTGCAGCAATGGGATGGTGCAGACACATGTGGGAAATGCAGATGCAATGGCAAAAGTCATTGGCTGCCAGAGGACGGAAGCAGGACAAGTCAGCTGGCACACCATAAGGAGAGCCTGTGGCTACAGAGGAGAGTGCAATGCACAGCGCACCTGTAGCATGCTAGCTATGCCAGCTTGGGGCACAACAATGCAAGGTGGCAGATTAAATGAGCACATGCAGGGCAACACAGCAGTGAATGACAAGCTGGAGTGCAGCGAGCATCAAGCCCTTGCAGACCGGGGCACATGCCGATGAAGGTGTGTGTGCTGCAACACAGTACTGCATGCATGCCACAGTGCCACCACAGTGGCAGTGCAACCCCTGCAGCAGGCAGTGTGGGATGCCACCCCTGGGCTACCACCGTACCCACCAACTGTTCCACAGGACAATGAGTACTGCCTTCATCACCATGGAAAAGCTCACCATCTCCCAAGACCATGTCACCCCAACGCAAGGTACACTGCAACTGGAAGGCAACAATCCACAAAATGGAATGACACAAGTAACAGGCATCCATCAAACCATGAGGCATGTAAGTACACATGGACCAGAATCTGAAGCTGTGTGGGCAGTACAGCTGTTCCACAAGCTGTGCAGCTGGACCTCCAAGTGACACATAATGTTACACTACTAAGGGTGGAAAGGTGGAGAAGTGCAGCAACCACAGCACCAGTAGTGACATGAGCTAGGAGTGTGCAGCCACTAGCAGGCCTGTCAGCAGCCCAGAAGGGCCCAGTGGTGGTGAGACCACCAACTGCCCCACCAGGCTATACTGGGCATGGTGCAGGTTGTGCCCTCCTGCCAGGGATGGAGGCCCAACACCCAGCACAGCAGTGACCATGAGGGCGCAAGGGCAACACACTGGCTGCAGGTGCCAGCCCCGAAACCTGCAGGGGGCTGGCCCCAGGGTATGGGTCACAGAATCCCTGGAGTGGTACCTGACATGGCCTGGTGCTGTGTACACGATGGGGAACATGTTGGACATCAAGGTGTCGCTGCCCACAGGAAGCACAGCCCCCATCTGGATGCCCATAGGGTTGTAGGACACTGGCCACACTCGGGGTGTGCTGCCCAAGGACAAGGTGCTGTTTTGTAGAGTGCAGCGGAACCATGCATTGTGCCTGGGGTTCCCAAGCCACACCCCAGGCTGCCCATGGTGCCCAGAAGCAGCATGGGACATGCCAGATGCCAACCAGGGGTGACTCACGGCCACTGGCCACCATCACAGATGCCACAGAACATGGGGGCAGGGCTAGCCTGCCAAAGAGGTGATGTGCCAGCATATGTGACGCTGGCAGGAGCTAGACACACTTGCCACAGTCATTGCCACATGTTACATGTGGGATGGCACAGTGCAGCATGGGGGCATGTGGTGTGGACATAATGGCCCAGGTCAATAACAGTGTGTTACGAGCCAATAGGAGGCAGTATAGTAGTGCAGTGGTTTAAGGCTCTGAGCTGCAAACCTGGAGACCTGGATTTGAATCCCACAGCCCCCACTTGCATACTGTGTGACCCTGAACAAGTCACTCAACATCCTTGTGCTCCCAGGTTGCACCTGTAAACAAGCTTTCAGCTTAGTGTCTCTCTCCTGGTAAAACAAAGGTTAAAAAAAAAGGTGGGCATGGGGTAAAGCAACAATAGAGCATACTCACTTGATCTTGGATCATCCCTGACGCGGAAGGGACCCTGACACGGCCCTATGTCCGGTTCCCTGCCGACCATCCCGGCTGCTGCTGGCTCGGATCCTCTGGCTGCTTAATCTACAGGATCTGAAAAAATAGTGTGGTCAGACCTGTACTGGACAACATATTGCCCCTGTTCATGCCGTCCCAAGGCTGTGTCGCCAAGATGATGAGACACAGCCACCCATGCTGGGTGGCAGACAACCTGCCTGGGTGTGACATCACGCATCACGGGTGCATCAGGTGATCCAAGGGGATGTCACACATTGAGCGCCTCCCACCATGTGCAATGGTGGCCCAGTTATGGCAGAGCGACCAATGCACAAGGTGGTCATGGGCCAGTGCCATGCAGCATGTGACATTGGCGAGAGGGGACAGCCAGCCACACCTGGCACCGACGCTGTGTCCCTGCAGTGCAGCCCAGCGGTATTCCAGTGGGTTGGGTTTGTACATTACAGAAGCAGCCCCACAGACAGAACATGCTGAGGGCTCCCCCAAGGCCAGAAACGTGGCTGTGGTCTTGTGTTGACCCTGCAGGCAAGCGTCCATCCAGCATGAACATATCTGCACAGGCAGCACTGCAGGGCACAATGGGTGGAGTCCTGACACAGCAAACATATCGAACAGCTGCTGAATGTATGTGTTTTTTTTTTAGCATGACAATGTGACAATATAACTTCAGCCATAAAACAAATCACTTTATGTAACATATGCACAGGGACAGGGCCATCACACCATACTATCACAGATCATTGCACAGACTGTAAGGGGAGCCATACATGAACCCACTGTGGAATGTAATCTAAACCCCAATAGCAGGTCATGTCCATCCAACCATATAGCACAGGTAAAGATACAAATTGCAGGACTGGCACCATTGGACAGTGCGAGAATGCAGGACACAGCAGGACCCTCAACGGTGCCCCTATGAAGGCCATATGACAGGTGCCCTGACTCATACCTTGGCATACCCATGCCCATACACACATGCTGCACAATTTATAGCACCTACCTGAACAGAACAAAAATGGTCCCATACTCTTGGACCCAATAAGCACATGTCCAGGCAGGTATCATTTGCAAAGTAATTTAATGTGGCATCAGCTAGAGGTACATAATGACTAGAACCCTCAGCCCCAGCACTTCAACCGTATCTGGGTCTTCGCCACGGGGTGGGTTGAAGCGCCAGGGCTGAGAGCGCTAGTCAGTATGTACCTATAGCTGATGCCACGTTAAATTACTTTGCAAATTATACCTGCCTGAACATTTGCTTATTGGCTCTGTGAGTGCAGAACTACTTTTGTTTTATTCTTAGAGCTTGGGTTGGCTGCCCTGCTCTGCACCATGTCTTCTCCAGAGTCCAACATCTTTTCAGCAGTTATTTTCACAGCATTTACCTAGCCATGGGACAGTGCCAGCTGCCAGCATCGCTCAGAACCACCTGAGAGGGCCCTGGTCTTGTCAGACCATGTCTCCATATCTGTAGCAACACTGCTCACTGGTGCGGGTACCCCAGTTCTGGCCATGAGGCACCACCCGACTGAGGCCCAGAGCTCACCCCTGGGCCTCTGTGTCCCTGACTGCTCCCCCGGGGTCTGTCCTCCCTGGTAATCACCAGTTCCACCAAACTGACGAATTTGGTGTTGGTTTACCTAAGGTCCCTAAGCTGGACCACCCTGCCACGTTTTAGTAGTAGCTAGTGGCAGTGGTTTGCTACACATTTCCTGAATGTGGAAAGGTGCACAATTTGTGCAGTGTTACACATAGGCTGCACAGCATCTTATATTACTTGCAAAAAGTGTGGGGCAGTGTTGACAGGACATTGCCCATGCGTGTCCCATGCATGACCTGTGCAACGTGACAGCGCAGTAGCGTGCATGTGCGTCACAAAGTACATGACATCTCAGGCAGACTTTCTGACCTCTCTGTGGCCCCGCATATGTTTTTCACAATTCGGCCCATTGCACACATGCAAAGACACAGCGTGACATGCAGTAGCGCTATATTCAGACAAGCCATGCAAATGAGCTATGTAGGCAGTCAGCAGGCAATTCAGTCACTCTGCACATCATTCCAGAGCCTTCCACATACATTAGTGTAGCAGACTGCACCCGGGCTATTTAAGGGGATACGTGCACCACTTAGATAGCACACTAGAACGGCAAGCGGACAAACAGCCCAGACATGCAGCACAGCAAAGAAATGGCCCAGAAATGATTCACAGTGAAGTCTACAGGAGATTTCTACACAATCAGGTCCATGTACTGCATGTCAGATACACACATTGTTGTTGGCTATCTTGTTACAGAATCTGTAAGGAAGATACAGTACAGGAATGGCTGGGAATACTCAGATTGTCCACATGTTGCTCCTGTACTGTACACTACAGTGTCCAGCCTAGCACAAAGCTGCACCTGTACGTTGTGTTGGCATGCCACATTATTCCCCCACAGCAGCACAGGTTGCTGGGTGACATGGGTCACACTGGACACATGACTAGGGCTGTCCCAGGACAGGCTGATCCCTGACCATATAAGCTATGGGGAATTTGCATGGGATGCGTAGGCCAGTGCAGTGTGCAGGGTCCCACTGCAACCCCTGCCTCAGCCCTACTTAAGTGGGTACATGTGGCACAACATTACCTGCCCAGACAAGGTAACACAAATGCCTTTGGCCAAGCAGCACAACCATACCTGACATAGGCCACAAAGACTGTGTCCCAATGGCGTATTCCTGCCATGCTGTTGTCTGGCACATAGGGACAGTGCTACACAGTTCACAGCAAGTGGGGGGCGTTTGGGGTGGAGTGGTGGGATTCGTGAGGCCAAGATACTGTGCCTGTACCGATGGCGGGCAAAATTCCGCATGAGATGTTCGGTAGGTCTGGCAACTCAACCTGTGCCACACTGTCCCACGAAGTGCTCCTCGTGTTACACAGCATGTCACAGGATGGACCGTGCCATGCCCGGTGGGTTGGTGGCTACATTTGCAATGCTCACGCAGTCGCCCTCTGCCCGCCATTGGTGCATCCACCCCTCCCACACTGTGGGCCACTACTGGCCATACACACAGTGGGACCATCATCCACACCTGTCCGACCCCATGGGGGTGGTGGCAACTGAGCACAGGATCCCTATCCTCCAGGACATAGTGGCCTTGGTGATGAGTGGCCTACACACCTTCTATGCTGAGTGGCTGCACCTCTGCCGTGTGTGGTCCTGGGGGGGGCCTTGATGGTCCATCACCACGCAATGCCTGCCCTGCCCACCACCGGTGACCCATGTAGGCCATTGTTGCCCCACCCGGACACAGTAGGACCACTGTCACCCACGTGTGTCACTATCACAAACACCACTGACCACTGTCATATCACTTACCCTGGCAAGTACCATGAGAGAGAGGGAGAGACTGAAGGCCCACCATTTTAGCAAGGACGAGCTGCACACCCTGGTATGGGCGTACAGAGTGAGGGAGGAGGTCCTGTCCCGCAGCATAGATGCTGCTGTCTGGAGGGCATGGGAGAAATTATGGAAGAGATGAATGTTGTCAGAGGACGGGCGCACACTAAGGAGGCAGTCCGGAAACACTTCTGGGACCTGCATAGCCATGCCAAGGACAGCCTGCCTGCCTGGCAACAGGAGCTATGTGCCACAGGTGGTGGCCCACCATCAGCAGCAGCCAGGTCCCTGGAACCAGCTGAGGAGGCAGTGGCATCCATGCTGCAGTCTGTGAGGGTGACAGGGGTACCAGGAGGTGGATTTGAAATCAAGGTAGCAGTCAGCCAGCTGTGTAAGTATGCGCTTTGTCCTCCCCCCGTGTGCATGGGTACATGTGTGGGTCACACCACTGCTGGGGCACACTGTGGACATGGCCATGATGCACATAGTATGGCAGGCAGTGGCATGGCTACCTTGTGACACACTGGCCCACTGTGGCCCTGCTCTGTGACCCCAATGCGGCATGTGGGCCAGACACCTCAACGACTGGTGACTGTGCACCCAGGTCCACTGGGATGTGCACATGCACGAAAGGGAGCGTGCCTGTTGTACTGTCTGTTGATAGACAGCTGATGGGGTGTGCTGTCATGTGTGCTGGGTGTGTGGGTCTTGGTGTTGAGTGTGGTCTACACTGTGTGTTGCCATCCATGTGTGTGGCTTGTGCATGCACCATGGTCAGGGGGCATGTCATGCTTACACACTCCAACTTCCCCAGGTAGCTGTGTGACCAGTGTGAGTTTGTGTAGGTTGTCCTGCTGACAATGTGTTGGCACAGTCTTCTGAGACATGCATGCATGCACCACCAGTACCCTGCTTGGCATACTGTGTTGTGCATGCAACACTGATGGTCCAGTGCTCTCTCCACAGCACAGGCTGTGGTGTCTACACCAGAGGAGGAGGATGTTCCTGGGCTGTCCAGAAATCAGGTGCATCCATCACCCAGCCAGACTTATGACCTGGAGGACTGCAGTGCAGAGGCCTCAGTGAGGATGAGCCTTGCGTTGCGTCCCAGGAGCTTGTGGCAGTTTTCACATGGTCATAATGTCAGTCCTCCACAGCCATCCCCCAATCAATCAGCAGCCAAAGGTGCAGAGGAACCCCCTGCCACACATATACCCCACACCTAGGACCCTAGCACAGCCATGACTGGCAAAGCACTGCCCGTAACCATCACCACCACCTCCTCCACTGCAGCCACCACAGCCACTGCTGCCCACCCCCTTCCCTGGTGCAGCTGGATGGACTGGCAATGCCACTGTTGTCCAGCACCCATAGTGCACAGCTGAACACAGCTACCATAGTCTCAATACCTCCCACCCACCCTGGTCACGGAGTGCCCACTGGCCACTCAGTGACTCACTGGTGCCACCGGAAACTGCCCACCCTGACACTACTCCTGAACAGTAGGATGCATTGCTATCCAAGCAGCTGCAGCAGTCTGCCATGGAGTAGCAGGCCAATGCACTGTGGGAACTCATCCATTTCAGGTAGGTCATGGACGATGATCTCTGCCACCTCCTGGATAAAGACTTGCAGAGGGCTAAGCAGCATGCAGAGGCCAATGAGGCATGCTTTCTCAATGCCCCACGGGACATGTTGGGAGACCTCGCCGGAGCAGTGAGGGATCTCCGGTCCACAGTGCATGACGCAGTGCAGACCATTCAAAGCCCTAGCCTCTCCATGGTGTACAGCCTCAGTGGCCAGTGGACATCGTGGCATATGCCAGCGCCCCTGCATGGCGGGTTAGACGCTGGCAGCACGCATGTGACCCCTCCCCCCGCCAGACATACTCTCCACACAACAGGTTGCAACCTGTTCCTCCCTGCATCCAGCACCCCAAATAGCCTCAACCCTGTTCAGCGGGACACCGTCCTCACAGGACTCCCCCTTACCATCGTTGCAGGCCACAACCTCCACAAACAGGGGTTGGTGACAGCAGACAGTCCACACACCTGGTGGACAGATGTAGGTGGGACAGCTCCCCTACTCCACCACTGCACACATTTCCGTTGTCCCTTTCACCCCTACTACCACTCCCTATGTCCTGCTGTGTGCATCTTACCAGACCCAGGCGCTCACCCCCCGACATTCACATCCCTCCCCCACCTACAGGTCCTGTAGTGTGGGCATGTGTGGTAGGCATCCATCATCCCCCCATATTGATGCCCCTGCTGCACCGTACCCCTTGTGACCACCTCAACTGCACCCTCTGTGGTATATGCACTTTGTCAAGAGTTTTTGGTTCAGCTAGCATGTGATGTTTGTGTGCACAATGAAGTTTTCAAACATGCAACAGTGTCCTGTGTGGTTGTAACTCACCTGCTGCTTCTGGAGACATTTTGTATGATATGGCATCTGTATTCCTTGGCTCTCCTGGCCATGTTGGGGTCATGCCTGTCGAGGTGCTCCACTATCCCCAGCTCCTCTGGCTCCATGTCAGACGCACTGTTTTCCTCTTGGACCGGGCAGGCATATTCCATGGGGCAGCACCATGTTGTGTAGCCTACAAAGGGCAAGGAAAATGCCATAAGCTTTCTAAGGGGTATACTGCAGGCACAACCTGAACAATCCAGGCACCAAAACCACATCTTCAGCATGCCAGAAATGTACCCTATGATGTTCCATGTGGCAGTGTGTGCTGCACTGTACCTGTCCTCTGCCACGGATGAGGGTCAGGGGTCAGGTGTGAGGAGCCAGGGGCACAAGGAGTAGGCACTGTCCCCTGTAAATAAAATACACAACTGTTAGCATTTGTTCACAATGTAACTACCTGTGTCCTGCCCACAGGCCATGGGCTGTGGCACATCCTGTGCCCGTCCACCCTCCCCTTCCCACAGTGAAGCATGTGTGTGCTTTACAACATCTATACACCCCTATAGGGGGTTTGTGTGAGGGGCCATCTGCGTGTACTCACTGACAAGGTGTCCACTAGGGATGGCCCCGCCTTCAAATCTCTTGCACAGGATGGAATTGTGCCATAGGAGGACGTCGTGGGCACTCCCTAGGTACCATACCAGGACATTGGTGATGTACTCTGTTGCATCATACACCACCTAGCAACTGATGCAGTAGTACTCCTTTCTATTGCAGTAGGCTTCCACACTATCACCAGTGGGTGCCTGGCTGGCAACATGGGTGCAATCAGTGGCACAGAGTACTGCTGGTAAGTGCAGAACCCGATAGAACTGCTGCATTGTTGCTGTTTGCTCCACTGCTGTGCTGGGGAATATGATGAACCTGCCAGCGTGTGGCAGTAGGGCATTTAGAAACTGGGCCAGCAGTCACAAGTTGGCGGACTGAGAGACGCTGGTGGTATCCTCTACCAGTGTCTGGAATGACCCTGTTGCCGGGAAGCACATGGCGGCTCTCACCTTCAGCTCAGCTATCATATCATGGCTGCACTGGATGGCACTGCACAGCTATTCATGCAGGAACTCACACAGCTACCTGAGCATGGCCCTGTTAAGGCAGTACCAACCAACAAGTTGGTCATCTGTACGACTCTGAAATGTGAGTCGTGGCAGGTACTATCTGTGTGCAGCATAGCACCTTTGCAGCCTATGGATGGGCCCAGGATGGGCAACTTGCCTCTCCTCTCCCTGCATGGCCTCCTGCAGCATGTCGGGCATGTGAGAATCCCAGACCACCACCTTGGCTGCTGCTGAAGTGTCTCCACCCACCTCTATGGTTTGCCCAGAGTAAATCAGCCTTTTTATAGGTGATATTTGTGCTGTGCAAAGTGGCTGCGCTAACCCCTTTTGCGCTGCGCAAACATGCTGAATATAGGACGGTGCCTATACTCATGTCCCCACCCTTTGCTCGGAGCATGCATTATATTTTTGCATGCACACTATCTCCCTTTGAATACTGTGCTCGGGCACAAACTGCATGCAAACTGTGCGTAATTGGTTTGCCCACCAGGCAAACTTTTGAATATCTGGCCCCTAGTCTTAATTCTGATCATTTAGAGAAAAGTAGTCTGTTGAATTGGTCAAGGATACACATTGTTCTGTGAAAAATCATGTTTTAGTAAGAAATGTCCCACTCTGGGCTTCTTAAAAGGTGGTAACCCCAGAGGTAGTGGAACTGTCATACAGTTTTTAAGAGGTGGTGGAACTGAGTTCTTGTGGGCTCCTGCCCAATTTAATCCCTGGAAGCAGAACACCACTGAAAATGAGATGTGGCTTTTTAGGGAACAACTATGGAGGTGTACAACACATATCCAATGTTTAAAGATGGCGGCTGAGATGTTGAGTGACATTTGATGTGTGTCCATGGCAACCCTCAGATACTACTGTTGTAATTGGGTGGCTTCACTCCCCGCGCCCATTTAACCCTAACCTAAACCTTAATCCTAAACCATTACTATGCTATAACTAACCAATTACTTCCGAGAAGTGGCAATATTTTGCGATGTTACACTAAACCGTTACTAGTCAGTGAGTGGAGCTTAATGGATTATATGTGTGTAAACATGCTCACTTAGTCTTGTCAGAAATCTCATCACTGAGTAGCGTGTCAGACAATGTAATCTACCCCTTTTCAGACAGATTATCTTGGGTAAATACAGAGCTTATAAGCAGTGGTGGAAATGGTGAGCTGGATGGGAGTAAAGGGAAGGGGAGCAGGGAACGGGATGAGGGGAGAGAAACAGGACATGTGGGGAAACAGGAACAAACGGGGTTGATGGAATTGGGGACTCAGTTCCAGAAGTAAAATCAAAAGTGGACTCATTTCCAGAAGCATAATAGAGAAAATGCATAAAATGTACCCCTAAAGGCATACAGCTGACGAGATAAACTGTAAAAATGCAACATATAGTGAAAAAGCATTTTCCCAGATCCATCAGGTATGTCTGATCCTACATAAAAGGTGGTGCCAAAAGTGGTGTCAAAAGTGACCTCTGGATACTGTGGGCCCAATTCCAGAAGGCATGGTGCAAGCTGCCGACAATTGTGACTTGCGCCCAATGCCGATGCACCGGTGATCCTGTGGCCAATTCCAGAACAGCCAGGGTCCCCATTGGCTACATCCATGGCTTGCAGCACCCCAAGCATTGCGCCAAAGGGAGGGTGCACCTGAACAGGGTGCCACAAGCCACAGTAAATACCCACTGACAGGGCACAAGCCCCCCCCCCACCAAGCCCCGATCCCACAGATGCCATCTGTATGTCCCACAGGGCTATCGGCCCCTGCCCCCCAAGCCCCGATCCCTAGGTAATGCCTCCGCAGGGCAGCTCATGTCCCCCGTCCTCAGGTAATGCCCCACAGGGCAGCTCATATTCCCCGGTCCCCAAGCCCCAATCTCCAGCTTGCAGTAATTGTAGAAACACATATCCCATTATCCCTGGTAGTCTAGTGGCTCCCAGCCCTGCCACCAGCAGTGCCAGTCCACCCATCCCTTTCCAAGTCAATGACTGGCACATCCCTCCTCTCACCTCCACAGCCAGCCGCCCGACTGAGCTCCTCTGGCCAACGTACTACTGTATGTCTGGCGCCCGAGTAGGCTGGTGATCAGGATCGGCTTGGGACTGGGGGTACATAATCAGCCCTATGGAGCATTACTTGGGGACATGAGTTGCTCCGCATGGCATATTTTGGGACCAGGGGATATATGTATTCTGTGGGCATTACTAGATCGGGCTTGGGGTGCCAGCATCTCACAGAGGGCATTTATGTTGGGATTTAAGAATGCATGGGATAGACAAAAAGAAATTCTGGAGGTCAGGATTAAGGGCAACAGACTTCTAGGATAACATAAAGTAAATTTACAAGCTCAAATGGGCAGACTGGGTGGGCCGTAGGCCCTTATCTACCGACACTGTCTATGTATCTATGTGTGGTACTCGCTGGGGGATGGGTGGGTGGGGCTTATGTGGGTTACGTGGTGGGTCGCCGTTGGGTGCACATGTCACAGTGGTGCACCCGGTGGACACAGAGTACAGTTAGATCAGAGAATAACTGGTCTAACTATACTTGGACCAGTGTCCTCTGGGGATTCTCCTGGAATAGCAACTGTGCTGTTCCGGCGGCCACCCTCCAGAATAGGGCGCAACTGCTGCCATACACCCCATGCGCCATGGAGGTGTAGAGAGCACTTATCACATGCAGCTCGACGTATGTCGAGGCTGCATTCTGAATACCAGTTATTGGAACTCATGGTGCAAAGTGCTACTTGCGCCATTTGTTTTGGTGCAAGACACTTTATGCCATGTGTATCCGTTCTGGAATTGGGCCCCGTGGGTCCACATCAGTACTAGGGCAGAGAAGAACCACACTAAGATGAAGGTGCTGGATTTCAGAAGTGCAGACTTCCAGGGCATGAGGGAGTTGGTCAAGGACAAGCTGGGAGGGGGGAGTAAAAGAAATGGAGTAAGATCAAGGATGGGATATTGCAGGGGTCTAGTCTGTGTACTTTACCAAGAAAGTAACTGCATTACAGTGCAGGAAGCTGGGTGCAAACTCGGTGCAGCCAGCCCCAGAAAAACTCTCAGAAACACTACACAACCCGGGTGCACAACCCAGAGTCAGGCCAGTAAATAAAATACAATGACCTGCAGTACAGTAGTTAAGCAAATTAGTTGCTGGCTAGTGTCAGAAGGTCACTTAATTCAGATCACGTCCAAGTGAAAGATTATAAATGGCACAAAATCACAAAATACATTACCATGCCAGACCCCTCTCCACACACACACACACACACACACACAGACACACACAGTCAATCCATCATTTTGGTTCCTTCAAGGAGCCTTTGTTGGGGTGGAGACTGTTTCACATCATGCCTTTTATAGTGTCCTCTCATGCGTATTGATGAAAAGTTAATTACATTACCAAAGTGTAGTAAAGCTTAGGATGATCGAATGATCAAATATAACATAACTAGAAAATGGGTAGAAAATATCTGGGATTCTGATTTGCTAAACCCCTTGCCAAGGGGTGCATTTATCTGCCAACAGAGACTGGGAAATAATGGGGTCCACTGTAGCCTGCCGTTTTACAAAGGGTATCCCTGTGCCAAACAGAATTTTTATAATGAAACTGCTGCCATGTTTCCGTCCCATTTAGTGGCTCACCATCTGTTTCCCCTGCTTGGCAGTCTCCTTCCCCCCAACAATAAACATTCTTTTAGTTAGAAAAAACATGCATTTGTCAATGCCGAATGTTTGCTTGCTGGCATTGGCATCGGTAGTGTAGAAGTTACAGAGCTGCATAATAGGAATGGTAGCGAAGTACTGAACTGAAGCCAACCCCACCACCACCCTGCAGAGAGTGACAGGCATTGAGGTGTGCCTTTGGGTCGTCAGGCATAACAACCACGCCATTTCACCACACCCTACCCTGCAGACACCGACAAATGTCACGGTGTGCCTTGGGGTCTTTGGCCCTTATGTGCACCCCATTCCATTACGAAATACGGTGAGATGGGTGCGGCATAGGAGAATGGGGTGAAGTTTGGGGCCGAAGAGTCTGAGGCACACCTTGATGCCTCTCACTGGCTGTAGGGTGGGGGTGGAATGGTACGAGAATTACTGGCAAGAATCCTAAGTCACACCCCTGATGCCTGTCATTCTCTACAGGGTGGGGCATTATGGTCAGAAACCCTAATACCTCAGGCATTCGTTGGTATTTTCACTCCAAATTTTCAACATGGTTTTTTTGTGACCCCCACCTCATGAACAGTGGTAATATCAGCTTGTTAGCCGAACACTGCTTTTGCACAGCGACTACGGCATTTAACACCACAGTGCAAAAACACATTCCGAACAGGATGTGAAAAATGACAGTGGTACTGTTCATGAGGAGGTGTAAAAAATGGCAATGTTGAAAATCTGCTGTGAAAATATTAAAACAACTGGTGAAGTCATGAGCGTGCGTAGAAACTGTGCAACGCACACCTGTAATGTAACTAGTTTGGGGATTTTTTCACAGCAGATTGTGAACACAGGCATTTTGGGACCTCCGATCATGAACAGTGTCAGTGTGATTTTCTTTATCTGTCCCAAACAATGATTTCCCACAGCGATCACGCATTTCTGTGCTGAAAGTGTGAAAACACATTTCGGCCATGTTGTGGAAAATGACAGCTGTACTGTTCATAAGGAGATGTGGAAAAATGCCACTGGTGAAAATCTGGACTGAAAATATTACAAATTCACGAACTTAGGAGGGTGCTTGGAAACTGTGAAATGCTCACTCGTAACACAGTCATTTTATGGAGTTTTGTCACCAAATTTTCAACATAGCCATTTTAAGACCTCTGCTCATGACCAGTGTCACTGTGATTTTCTTAATCTGTCCCAAATGTTGTTTTCGCACACCGACTGTACCATTGTGCGCTACATGTGCGGAAACACATTTTGGGCAAGATGTGAAAAATGGTAGCTGTCCTGCTCATAAGGAAGTGCGGTAAAATGGCACTGTTGAAAAGCTGGTGTGCAAATATTACAAATTCGCAAACTTGCCAGCGTGCATAGGAACTGCGTAGCGTAGGCTCCTAAAAGTCATTTTGTGATTTTTCACCAAATTTCAACATAGCCATTTTAACACCTCTGCTCATGACCAGTGTCACTGTGATTTTCTTAATGTGCCCCATATATTGATTTCGCACACCGACTGCGCCATTGTGCGCTACATGGGCGGAAACACGTTATGGGCAAGATGTGAAAAATGACAGCTGTACTGTTCATAAGGAGGTGTGGTAAAATGGCAATGTGGAAAATCTGGAGTGAAAACATTGAAAATTTGCGAACTTATGATGCGTAAGAACTCTCAGCATATAAGTAAAACAGTCATTTTGTGAATTTTTCCACCAAATTTTCAAAATAGGCTTTTGAGAGCCCACCTTATGAACACTGGCAGTGTCATTTCATTAATCGGTCCCGAAGGTGACCCTCCGAGCCGAATAACGCCATGACAGTGACAACGCCTCATGAGAAGGTGTCCCAAAACCCCATGTTGAAAATTTGGTGCAAAATTAAAAAAAAAAGCCTGAGATATGCAGCAAAGTTAAAAAGCCTATCTATTACATTATACAGCTTACGGCATTTCCTCAGTGGAGAGTGTGTGTGGAGGCAGGAGTGCGCAGTGGGTGGTGCGGGTGGGCTGGGAGAGCCAAGGGAATGTTTTCTTTTTACAGGTTTTTTTTTTTTTTTTTAAGGAAGGCAGATGGGGCGTTTGCCATGCTTAGGTGGCTCCCAGCGTGGCAACTAGAAAGAGCTGTTTGGGGGCTGGAGCCGATGGGGACTGGGCACCCCCGTCGTACGCCAAACTTGTGCCACGCTGGGGTAGGCTCCCAGCATGGCAGCTGTAAGACTGTTTAGGGGGGCTGGAGCTGGCGGGGATTGGGCACCACCGTCGGCCAAACAGGCGTGTGCCACGCTGGGTGGGCTCCCAGCGTGGCACCTCAAACTTTTTGGGGGCAGCGTGGAGCCGGTGGGCACTAGGCACCCCCGTCAGCTCTCTGATATGTGCGTGGGGGTTAGCGCGTGAGCATGCAATATGCGTGCATGCATGTTGGGGGGGAGCTCTGCTCACTGAAGCGGAACTCTCCCTTTCAACTGTATGCCACTGCATTTTCAACTGCTGTCATAGACAGCTAGAGCAGTGATTGGAGCACTGCGACTGCGCCTGCAAACACACTGACTGAATTGGAGGAGGCTGACACACCTCTGGAAAACTCGGATGATGGCACTGTGTTTCTTGCACATGCGTGCAAGCAAACATAAAAAAAACACACACTGTCCCTTAGCACTCCCAGCCTCAGCAAGGTTTCTGTAGACAATGTTGCCTGACCACACTCACACTGCCATGCTGCTCACACTCTTACTTCCTGTCCAATCACAACTACAATAGCTCCCAGACCCAAAGTGAAAATGGGACTAAGCAAATAATGTAAAATGCCTATCCTACTAGTAACGAGACTTGGCCCATTCTTCCATCCTGATTCATGGATAATGCCATCCTGGCAGTAGTGTGGGTAGCAACCAGACAGTAGATATCAGCCTGCTCTGCCATTCTGTTCACGGGGCTTACTTTAATAAAAGAAAAATATAATAGACCACCAGTGAGAATGGGGTGACGGTTCCAGAAATGAGAGAGGGTTAATTACAGCACTAAAGAAAACACACAGCTGTGTGAATTAAACACTGCAGTGCCCTCTAGTTGCAAGTATACCAGCAGAGGAAAAAAAAATGCCACACATAACACATTTTCTAAGCGCACCGATACCCTCCAGGGTGGGTGGTATGAGCTATACCAGACATTCCAGGGTCTATAAGGCCCTCCGCCAGCAGCATCGGACCTTATTTTGTTCCTGGTGGTCCAGTATAACCCAATACTGCCCACCCTGCTGGGTATTATTGCTTACATAGACACTTGTTCAGTGTATTTATAAACAACCAATCCATGTACAGTTCCGTCCTTTGAGAGGAGTTACCTCAGAAGGCCTAATGACGGAGCTGGACTTCTCGGGTTTTCCAATGGATAGCATGGATCCAGGGTCTTTAGTGCTGGCCTATAATAGGGCAGTTGTGGGGGCCCTGGATGTCATTGCTCCTTTCCGTGTTCGCCCCTGTACTCTTCACTCCGAGTCCCCGTGGTTCACCGCGGAGATCCATGGGTTGAAGAGACAGGGCCGAAGATTGGAGAGACACTGGTGGAAGACTCACCTGGAAGTTGACAGGCTTAGACTGCTAGATCATTATAAAATCTACCAGTTAGCAATCTCCCATAAGAAGGCAGAGTTCCTGTCCAGGGAGATTGCTACAGTAAGGAATAGAACGGCCCAGCTCTTCCGGACTGTGGACAGACTGTGCAATCCAGTCTGTCTTCATGCCGGTCGAGCATTATCACAGTTACAGTGTGAGGAGTTTGCGACGTTCTTTGCTGATAAGGTGTCTGCTATCAGAGATGAGATCAGCTAGGGCCTCCCCATTGGGTCTTGCAGTGACCAATCGAGGGACACAAGTACCCATTTGACCTGGTCCACGTTCAGTCAACCGGTAGTTATGGATATAGTGAGAATTGTCCAGACTCTGCGCCCAACTTTCTGTGGGCTGGATCCGGGCCCTACACGCCTACTTGTGGGATGTGTAGAGGTTATCGGCCCGATCCTTACTGGGATAGTAGTGGCATCATTGGAGAGAGGGATCTTTCCTGATCCTTTGAAGGAGGCAATAGTACGTCCCCTTCTGAAAAAGCCCTCCCTTGATCCCGAATGCCCAGGAAACTACAGACCAATCTCGAATCTTCCCTTTTTGGGGAAGATTATTGAGAAGGTGGTCGCTTTGCAGCTGGAAGAGTATTTAAACATCCACAATATCTATGACCTTCTCCAGTCTGGCTTCAGGAAACAGCAGAGTACTGAGACGGCTCTTGTTTGGGTATTGAATGATCTCCTGATGGCAAAAGATCAGAGAACTCGTTCTATCTTGGTTCTCCTTGATCTTTCAGCTGCATTTGACACTGTGGATCATGGGGTGCTGCTTGAACACCTGTGGTCTCTCTGTGGACTAGGGGTGGTCCACAGTTGGTTTAAATCTTTTTCTGCAGGGGTAGGACTCAGAGAGTAGTGTCGGGGATTTATTCCTCGACCTCTCTGTCTACACTGTGGAGTGCCCTGCAGTTCAGTGTTGTCCCCATGTTATTTACGGTGTATATGCTTCCATTAGGGACATTATAAGACATTTGGTTTGAGTTTCCATTGCTATGCCGATGATTCTCAACTCTATATGTCTTTGTGCCCGAGCAGGAGTCTGAGTCAAGTACATTGTTTAACAACTGCCTCCAGGAGATACAGAACTGGATGAGTGCTAATTGGCTGAGGTTGAACCGGGAAAACAGAGGTATTGGTGGTGGAACCGGGGTAGGATATCAAGTCCCTAGGGAAAACTCTCAGGTTTATTTCTGGGAGAAACCCGCCATGGCATCTGGTCAGGTGCGTAACTCGGTGTTATATTTGACGAGGGCTTGACCCTGAGGGCACAGGTGTCAGCCGTAGTCAAATCATCCTTTTTTCACCTAAGGAATATAGCACGGGTGAAACACTTGATTCCATCAGAGGATCTTCCTACCCTGGTCCACGCCTTTGTGTCCAATCGTCTTGATTATTGCAACGCCCTTTATCTAGGGCTGCTGGGAGTGGATATCCGTCGCTTACAGCTGGTGCAAAACACGGCAGCTAGGTTGTTGCCTGGAAGCCCAAGGTCCAACCATATAACACCTGTGCTTCGCGAATTGCACTGGCTGCCTGTACAGTGGCGGATCACTTTCAAGGTCATGTTGATGACCTATAAAGCCCTACACGGTTTGGGACCTCGCTACCTGAAAGAACTCCTGACTTCTTACTGTCCCTCCCGCTCCCTCCGATCCTCTGGTGAGGGATTGCTGGAGATTCCCAGGATAACCTTAAAAATATCTGGTGGAAGAACATTTGCCTTTATGGCCCCCACCCTGTGGAATTCTCTACCTTGCCAGATACGCAATTGCCTGACTGTGGCCAGCTTTAAAGACCTTCCTTTTTAACCAAGTATTTTTTTAGTGATTTAAATTATACTGGATTGTTTTTGAATTTGATGTTGTTTACAGTTGTGGTTTCGATTTGTATGACTGATATTGTAAAGGCGCCCTAAGCTTTGGAAGGGCGCCTTAAAGAAATAAAAATTTACTTACTTACTTACTTACATAGTTGGGGGGTCACCCCACCCTACATTTGCAAACAGTTCCTGCATATATTGCAAATTACAAAAGAAGTAACACTAATGAGCAGGAATTCATTTTACAGTTATTTTTTCACCAGGGATTCAGCATACCTGTCCAGTAATGTTTTTTATTTATTTATTGAATTTTGGTAACCAGATAAGCCCACTGAGACCAAAGGTCCCTTTTTCAGGGATGACCCGGAATTAGTTACAGGCAAAAAAGACTTTGCACAGTGATAGCAGGATACATCACAAATAACAAATCACAGGAGTTAACAGTATGATGAATCACAGGCATTTTACAGAAAATGGAGGACAACAAAGCCTAGGGAACTGAGCAGGGTAACAACACGGGGGAAATTAATGCTGATTATAGTGTTGTTGTGTCTTTATTCATTACTTGGGTCCACCCATATTCTTGTGCTCGCTGCTGCTGAAGAGTAATGAGTACCATGAACACCAGAGCTGTCCTCAGAGAAAAATCATCATGTTACAAAGAACTGAGAAGTCCAAATCTGTGTGACGGTTACAGAAAGCAGACTCAGGCTCCTCGTGCTGCCAGTCCTGTACCTGTGGTAACATAGCACTGTTCTCAGTACGCACACATTCATGTACCAGCAGCGCAGTTAGCTGTTTCGCCTTTACCGTGCTTGCTTTCATGGCATGAATCTGTGTTTTATGCAAAAACTTTCTGTGGCAAGTTCCTGTGTGAAACAGGCATTACCAGCTGTACTGAGAGACAAATTTAACTGGATCAAAGTTTAGGTTGTGAAAATATTGTTAGTTTTACTCATCAAGAATTGTCACCTACTGTAACAGTAGATCTTCAAGAGAATCTCCTCCATCGAGCCACATCATGGAACTTTTATTTGTGTCCATACAAAGGAGGTGACCATGGAACTTCATGCTGTAGGCATCAGGACCACCCAGAAATTTTTGCTGACTGGGACCATCCATGTTGATGCACCTCGTCAGCAATTATATAGCATGGGTGTCCCCAACATGCCTCATTTCCCCGCTGGAGACAAGCTCAGGGGATCACTGGACTGGCAGGTACCTAAACAACCAGGACCAAAACAGGCACACAGGAGAGAATATGGAAACCTGAGTATAGATGATGTATGAGGCAGCATAGAATAATCAGATTGTGAGAGCAGGCAGTATTGTCACCTGAAAGGAGGGAGGGAGAGTTGTGGCTCAGTAGATGAGATTTTTTTAAAGATCTAGTATTATGGTAGGTAAGTAGTCTATGTTCTTCGAGGATATCTTCCTTCATTGAGCCACATCATGCAATGAGTCCCAAGCAGTACCAAGTATAGAGGGAGCAGCGACAGAACCTAATGATCCTGCGAAAGGAGGCCCTACAGAACATTGAGGCCAAAGCTGGCATGTCTACAGGAGAAGATGTCCAGACTGTAGTGGTTAGTAAATGTATGAACAGTAATCCAGGTGCCAGCAGTGGACACATTTTGAAACAAGCCACTGAAGTAAGCCACCCCCAAGGGTGGACTGAGCATGAACAGGACCAGGAAGTGCTTACAATGCTTCTGGTAACAAAACATAATACAACTGTCCAACCATTTGGACAGGCCTTGTTTTAAAGTTGGGGAGCCCATCAACCTAGGGGAAAACTACAAACAGTTGTGAGGATTTTCTACAATCCTTGTTAAGATCCAAGTACCAACGCAGCATCCTGTGGACATCCAATGCATGTAAACGACATTCCCCACTGTCTGTGAGAAACAAAAAATAAACAGGAAAGTCAATAGTCTGATTTACTGTACTTTTAGACAGGGGTGGATCCAGGAGTCCTATAGATGGGGGAACTCAAGTCAAAGAAAAAAAAAATAATAGGCCTGGGATCTGGTGGGCCACTTAGGCCTTCAGAAATTTTTTAACATTTTGGTGCATTCTGGTGCATTTTGACAGGTATTTCTAATGCAATTTCTACTCATTTCCTCCCTCCCCATGCTGTTAGTTGCACCCTAGCACCATCCACAGAGTCCCCACAGTCCACATGACAGTATGTTGCCCAAAATACTCCCACCCCCAAAAAAACACAAAATACTAAAGACTGTAACTGGGCAGCAGCACATCTGAAAACACATAAAATGGGAAAGTTGAAAGAGACTTGGTGATAAAGACAAATTAAATGACAATCCAAGTAAACAAGTTTGTAAATGTCACTCACTCAAGCACATTATGACATTACCATAAAGCCAACCCATCCCAGTTTGTCCTGCAGTACAGATTTACATATCCCCCAACCTTATCTCAGTTTAAAAAAAAAATAAATAAATACAGTAACTATAGAAATATGGGAACAAAGTCACTTTGCTATCTAGTTTCAGAAAATATAATGTAAAGTCTGCTGGCTATTTTTGCAAAACATATTTTATTCTATAGAACAATTTATTCCAAAGAAAATACATTTTTAAATAACTAAAATATTTGTTATTGTTTTAAAATGTCCTTTACTGGGATAACCCCATGGTATGGGGCATCTCATTTTTATGATAGGCCCAAGAAGTCAGTAAGCAGGCAGAAAAACAGTTTCTAAACAAAAATAAAAATGCATTTTTTTTTTATTAGCAACAGCACCTGCTTGGGTACATCACAACTCTTCCCCCATTCAACACATAGAACTACATAAACTAAATATTTGATTCTATCACTTCTTTTTCCGGTTTTGTAACTGCCTGTGTCAATGAGCCAAACAAGGTCTTATGAGTTCTGTTGCCAACTTTGCTCTCCAAGCATGCAGAAACTCCTGCACATGCAATAACATACAGCAGAACACCTTCAAAGTCCCCATGTCTAGTAATTCCCTCTGTGCTCACTCACACTGTACAACCACGACTGAAAAGACCACACAGATTAGACATACAGTACATGCTAATATTTTTACCTCAGTTCAAAGGTCTCATGTACCAGTTTCTGCCTCTCCTGGTTCATGCTGTCGCTGAGACCAGACCTGCCCCCAAGGGTGTAGCCAGAAATTTCTGTTTTGTACACACAGTCTCCAAAAATTACACCCACCCCATTAAAAAATGTACACATCTTCTCCAAATGGTACCCCCTTCCAAACAAGTCAGATTGTTGTCAGATGATTCTTCTAATCTTTAAAGAGGTTATACATGTATCTGTGTCCTAAACAACAGAAGTTTAAACAGAGACACTCCTCAGTGGCCTACACTAAGCCAAATACTACAGATTAGAATAAAAATGTTAACAGAAAGGCATATGACTTGTGACAGGCACTCATCAAAAGTGTACTCAAATGTGTACAGCGAGTTTGCCTGCCTACACCCTGGTGCCCCAGCGTTAGTTTTGTACCATTCCTAGCATGCTACAGGAGGGCACTACTCTGTAACTCCCTCTCCTGCAAATCCACACCAAAATCAATTTGCCATATAGGACAAAATTAGCAGTGACCTTAAACAATTATAATGTCATGAATTTAAGCTCCCCCTACTAGAAATTAATAACACTAGTACTATATTTATTACACATCCAGTTTGATGGAACACTAATGTCCTGTCCCATCCCAGCAGCTGCCCCCCCCATCCCATAGTTTGTGACTATGAAAGTCTTTTGTTTTTAAAACAAGAAGTACCTGATTAAATGAAGACTTGGATCAATTTTCAGCAGGCTAAAGTCTATGTGCCCCTACTTGAGTACTGTCTCTGGTCACCTGGCTGCCAAACTCTTTCTCTAAACAGCACACACTGACCCCATGACTCCTAATGAGCAGAACTCTCAGCAACAGCCTGCTTTAGCTACCAGAAGATCACCTGAACCTCACTCCGACTACTTGTGCTGATTTACCAAGGCCACACCGACCCCACGTTACTGGACTGCTGCCACCTGAAACCTTGGGCTTTGCTCTTCACTTGTGGGTTCCACTCTCTCTCTCTCTCTCTGTCTCCTCCTCAGTAGTACACTCGCTCCTCTCTTGCTCCAACATTAATCTTCTGAGTTAATGAATTACAGCTCACTCTGTTTTCAGCAGCCCAGACATTTAAAGAAGGCACCCCTTGCTAGCCACATCCACTACTGAACACAACAGCAAAGCAGGAGCAGTGAGCACCAGGTGACCTGATTGAGATCTGTATTGTTAAGGTCCACTCCACTTTGCTGCAGCTGTACCCCCCCACACCCCCGTGCATGAACAAAGGAGCTGCACCAAGCCTGCAAAAGTAGAGAATTGAATGATCAGGCTCACTGAGGCAAGACCAACTGCTACCACAGTGCTGGGACCGGACCACATGGTGCAGGATGAACATTAGTAAGAAATTCATGCTGGCGACTGTTTTTTCGCGCGCGGGGGAATCAACTACGTATACGGGTGGGGGTGGTTGTTCACTGTACTACCAGGACACTAGAGGACAGGGCCAGCCTTAGCCATTCTGGGGCCCTGTGAAGCCCCCTGCCAGGCCCCACCACTCCATTTCCTGTGGGCCCCCCACATCCAACATTTACACCTCACTAACCCTCCTGTCCTGAATTACTAAAGTAGTAGCAGGTCTACTAGTTTAAACAGCATCTTTTAATTACTGCCATTGACTGCATTGAATTATTTGTCTTCACTACTAAAAATGAATCTGACTGAGCCTGGAGCAAGAACTTAAGTAAGTACGGTACTACTATCGTGTTCATTTCAGTAAGAACAGGCACATCATCACTGGATACTCACACCTCAGATACTCTGATTTGCAAACAAGTTAATCAACTTAACTTTTCTGGAGGTGTGAGTGAGAGAGAATAGAGAGGATTATCATGGGACAACAGTAAGGTTGCCACCTGTCAGTTTTTTTACCTGGTGATCAGGTTTTCAGGGTCCCTATCAGGAAATCCGGTTTTGCTCTGAGCTGGTCGGGTTTTTGAGCCATTTTGATTGCTCACATACTTTTGAAACATATTTTGTCATATCATTCATTGTTTCACCTACATGTCCAGGTTACAAACAAGTTATCTTGTCACTATAGCCCTTTGTTTGTGAAGGCAGTCAACCTGGGAGGTGTAAAGTATGGCCATTAACACCATTAGCACTTACTTAACCTAATCTTTTCCACTGCAGCAAAGCTGCTCCCACCTTTTTGTAACAGTAACAGAGCCAGTTGTCTTCCATTTTCATTTGCTGGTAAACATTTTCATCTCTAACAACATTTAGGCATTTTTAAATGTTTTAAATTATTTTTTTTACTCAAGAAAAAAGCATGGGCCCCCAATGTGCAGGGGCACAGTTTGCACCTAGCTAAGGCCAGCTCTGCAGGAGGACAGGTGAGTTCTGTGTGGCGCAGGCAGCATTCATGATTAAGAATGCAGCAGTGTGTTAATAGAGGAGCTCCATGATGGGGGAGCTATAGCACCCTTAGCCCCCCCTCTAAATCCGCCTATGTTTAGACACTACCTTCGGAAGGAAACGAGGATTAGTATAACCCTATTGAAAAATAATAAAAGGACGATCTGCAACCAGAGCCTGCAGTTCCGAAATGCATCTTGCAGATGTCATAACCACTAGGAACATGTCTTCTATGAGCGGAAATGCAGCTCATAAGTAGCAGCAGGCTCAAAGGGAGGCATAATCAGAGTCTCTAGGACCAAATTAAAGTCCCACACCGGAAACAGATCATGACCTAGGGAGGTGCTAGAGGAGACTGCCTCTTAGGAATCTATATGAAACCTCCATTAATAGAGAAATACCCCAGTCCTGAGTCCTTAAGGGACAAGAGGTAGTCCAGTACTTTAAGTACTAGACACATTAAGGGATCTAGGGCATGTGCAGTACACCAAACTGTAAAATGTTTCCAAGTTGGTGTACTGACTTTCTAACTGCCAGTAGAACATCAGCAACTGCCAGAGGGACCTCGAAGCAGGAGAGTTCTATGTCCTCAGGAGCCAGATGTGGAGGTGTAGGGATCACAGATCCAGGTGCAGCAGAGCACCTTGCTTCTGTGTCAGTAGTCCTGCTCACAGGGGCAGGGATGGGGGAGGGTTCTGCTGTCAGTTGCTGGAATAGAGGGAACAAAGTTTGTCTGGGTCAGTAAAGGGCCACAGGAATCAAGGAGGCCGTTTGGTTTGTAGCTTGACCAGAACCCTCTGTATTAGAGAGTGTAGTGCCCCAAAGTTGGTGCCTTACAGAGAGTACTGTCTACAGTCCAACCCCGTTTAACTGATCCCCCCCCTTAACCGAACTCCCAATCTAATGAACGAGTAGCTTGTCCCCCGCTGTGTCAGTTAATGTGCCAGTTAACATGCTTTGTGGTCAATTAGAGCCCGATTTGGGCAACATCGCAATGCTCAGCAGTAATAATAGCGCAGTGCCACAGGTGATATGGAGCAGCTAAACTGATGCTAACTTGATCCTACTTGCTGTGAGATTACATTGTCACAGTCAATTTCATAGCCAATTTAGTTTATTCATTCATGACAGCTCACCATAAGTGTAGTACCCTAACAGAAAGACAGAACAGGTGATGGCAAGTGGCTAAACTGGGGCTGATTAGTGATTCAGTTCATGAAACCTACCTTCAGTGTTGCACACAAACATCCCCAGCATGGGGATACATTGGGGAAAAATGAAGGGTGAAGGGGCAGATTAGCAGGATTAAAACAGGGAAGGGATGGGCACAAGACCCGGGCGAGCAGGCTGAAGTACTAAATGAGTACTTCACCTCAGTTTTCACCAAGGAAAATGGGGGGGCTGTATCATACATGGGAGGAGACAGTGATACGGAGAAAGGGGGGGACCCTTGCCAATCGGCGGGTCTGGGAACTGGGGGAGGCATCACTGGCAGGAGAGGGGAAGGCTAAGCAGGGGGACGAGGTAGCAGAGGTGGAAATCACAGCAGAGAGTGAGGGAAGCCCTGAGGTCCCTTAAGACAGATAAATTACATCCCAGAGTGCGGAAGGAACTGGCGGATGTCCTGGCGAAACCCCTGGCGGAGCTTTTCACCATCTCTCTCTCCGAGGACAGGGTGGGTGCCCCAGGACTAGAAGGTGGCACATATAGTGCCTATCCATGAGGGGGGATCAAGGGAGGTGGCACGGAACTACAGGCCTGTCAGCCTGACATCGGTGGTGGGCAAGGTGAAAGACAGCATGGATTCATCCCGGGGAAATCGTGTTAGACAAACCTTGTGGAGTTCTATGACTGGGTGACGAGTGCCTTGGACCTGGGTAGACCAGTGGACGTCCTCTTTCTAGACTTCAGCAAGGCATTTGACTCTGTTCATCACAGAGGCCTGTTGGATAAGCTGGGAGAAATGGGGGTGGGGAACCAGATGATCAGATGGATAGGCAATTGGTTCCAGGACCGGACCCAGAGGGTCGTAGTTGGTGGGATAGTCTCATCCCCAAGGAGGGTCATTAGTGGGGTCCCGCAGGGATCAGTCCTTGGGCCCCTCCTGTTCAACACCTACATCTCTGACATAAGGACAGGTATCAGGAGTGAGATGAGTCTCTTTGCGGATGACTCAAAACTGGGGGTGGTGGTGGATGGGGAGATGGGGAGGGTGGCCCTACAGGGGGACCTGGAGGCTCTGGAAAGATGGTCTAGAAAGTGGAAGCTAAGCTTCAATGCAGGAAAATGCAAAATACTGCAGCTGGGGGCCAGAAACCCAGGCCAGTGTACACCCTGCGGGGGGGGGGATGCTACAAGTCTCGATGGCTGAGAGGGACCTGGGGGGTGGGGGGAGATGTCAAGATGAACAACTCGGAGACTTGTAGGAGGGCAGCAGCCAGGGCCAACAGGATGCTGAGATACATCGCTAGAGGGATCACCTCCAGAAGGAGGGAAGTGATACTCCCTCTGTATAACTGCTTGGTGAGGCCGCACCTTGAGTACTGCGTGCAGTTTTGGAGGCCACACTTAAAATGGGACATTAAACTCCTGGAGAGGGTCCAGAAGAGGGCAACCAAAATGATTCGGGGCTTGGGGGACACGACCTATGGGGAGAGGCTCGAAGAGCTAAATATGTACACATTGGAAGAGAGAAGGGACTGGGGAGACATAATAGAGGTCTTCAGGTACATGAAGGTGGTAAATAGGGGAGGAGCAGTCAGGGTGCTCCGAAGGAAGGAGGAGAGGGCAACTAGAGGGCATGGGTGGAAGATTCAGGGGAGAAAGGAGGAGGTGCTACTTCACTGAGAGGGTGGTGGAGCTATGGAATGCACTGCCCAGGGGACTAGTGGAGGCAGAGACGGTGGAGGGGTTCAAGAGGGGTTGGGACAGGTACAGGGGAAGGGTTCTGGAAGCAAAATCCATTGCAGTGAGAATATCCGGAACAGGGAAGGGAGAAGCCAGAGATGGCGAGGGGGGGCAGCAAGGTCAGCTCCCAGGGTGGGGGCTGACCAAACGGGCAGACACAAAAGACCGTTAGGCCTATTCTGCTGGCGTTTTAGTATGTTAGTATGGCATCCAAATGAAAAAGAGTCGTCCTCACTTGGCAGATAAGATGTGAATTGTTGAACGGCTAGAGAATGGGGAACGTGCTGTTGTTCTTGCAGGGGAGTACGGTGTTGGGAAATCAACAATAACTGACATTAAATCACCAAAAGAAAAACTCAGAGATTTTGCATTAACCATGGAAATGGCTGCAGGTTCACATGAAAGAAAATATGCGCACCTGTCATGATGACCAGCGGGATGCAGCAATTTACCTCTGGTTTTGCGAGGAATGGGAAAAGGAAACCTTGATTTCTGGACCTTTAGTTAAGGACAAAGCTCTATAGTTCCATCAAAGGTTGGTCTATAGGGAGACCTTGGTGGCAAGTGAAGGGTGGCTAAACCGCTTTAAGTGGCACCATGGAATATGGCAGTTAAAGCTCTGTGGGGAGTGCCTCAGTGCTGCTGATGAAGACATTTCACCCTTCATTGATCAGCTTCAGAACATTATTCAAACTGAGGGTCTCATACCAGAACTACTTTTTAATGTAGACAAGACCAGGCTTTATTGGAGGTGCTTCCCTGAATGGAGACTAGCCCACAAGTCTGAACAAGTGCTCCAGGTTTTAAAAACCAAAAAGACAGAGTAACCATCCTAGGCTGTGCTAATGCTGTGGGGCACAAAATCAAACTAGTGCTGGTTGGCAAGTCTAGGGAACCCCGATGTTTTAAACAACTTAACATGTCATCACTACCCATACACTATGAATCTTAGCAAAATGCTTGGATGGATGGTTGCATTTTCACAAGATGGTTTGCTGAGTATTTTGTGCCACAGGTGAAGTGCTATCTGTCACAAACCCACTCAGCAGGTCAGGCCCTCTACTCCCAAAGTGCCAACCTCTGAGCGCAGTCTTGTGAACAGTGTAACACACAAGGCAACCCTCTTGTCTGTTTTTGTGAGTTCAGATCAACCTTTGGTCTCCAGTTCTGGAAGGATTCAAACTGTGAACGTCTTGTTAGCATACCCAATGCACAGGCTCAGATATATCTGTCTTCGGAGGGGCCAGATATCTTTGTCTGTGGGCACCTAACCAGGTGTACAGAGACGAACCCTTTAAAACTTTAATAAAGACCTCAGATTTAACGCTTTTCTTTCCAGTTTGGTACCACCATGCAAGCTTATGTTTAGTATCTGCAATAACCATGTACTTTTCTTACAAAATAAAAAGAAGTCAAAGACAGACCAAGCAAGTTCTAAAAAGAATTTTACTAAAATAATTAAAAATATGTGAAACACATAACTCTTACATCAAAAGACATACAAATCTTTTAAAAAGAAACAAGGTTTAAACAGTGCAAATTCCTACTACAGTACTTAGTCTCTAAATACTTGCTTAAGTACTCATTGATCTTGCTTGGTCAGAGTCTAGGTAAAAATGTGTGTCTGTAAAACAGAATTATTCCTTAAACAACTGTATTGGCCAACCCCTTTTTGGTGAGGTCAGCTAGCTCCTCCTCTGTCAGATTATATTTAAAAAATATATATCTTATACAACCATAGGACGTATTTTCAAAGTATTGTATTCTGCAGTCCTCACCATAACTCATGTGTGTCAAATGACATCTCTTTGATATTTAAACAATATCCTCTGTCACGTAGACACCAAAGCATTTATGATCTCGCACTGATACATCACAACCTGATTTTCTTCCTCTGGAAGAGTCATAAAATGGATATGCTGAACTCAAGCTTCTTAACCATATAATTAGCTTCAGGCTTTTCCACGTAACACATTGTCTCTAAAATCTGTGTGTGTATAATCTCACATGCTGTCTCAGCATTTTTCTTATGGCATCCATCCTTCAGCTGAAACCGGGGGTCGAGTGAGGTTATTCCAAGGGCACTGGCATTTTTAACAGGCACTTCAATACCACATTTCCGTTATTTTAAGAAATACAAAATTATACAGCACTCAGAACATGGCTGTCTACGTCACACTTCTCCCCACCTAGACTGAATTTGGGGGATCTATCCCCTACATGGGATGAGCTTCCCAAATCAGTTCACTCCTCATAGACCCTAGACAGTCCATCTGAGTTTTGATTATTTGCTCCAGCCCTTTGTACAATTTTTAGATCATACCCTTGTAAAGCAAGACTCCATCTTAGCAGTCTCCCATTGTTCTTCCCCATCTGCGTCAGCCAAACCAGGGGGCTGTGGTCAGTCTGCACCACAAAATGCTGCCCATACAAGTATGGCTCTAGTTTCTTTAAGGCTCACACTATGGCAAGACATTCTTTTTCCACCATAGAGTATGCTTGCTCTCTGTGGAGCAGCTTCCTGATCAGGTACACAACTGGGTGATCTGTCCCTTGGCTGGACGTCTGGCTCAGTACTACCCCAATACCCACGTCTGAGGCATCCGTCTGAACTATAAAGGTTTTGCTATAGTCCGGACTTGTCAAAACAGGAGCACTGCACAGTGCCTCCTTCAGACTGGTAAAGGCTTCCTCACAGGCTGGGCCCCAGGTAATTTTCTTTGGCATCTTTTTCTTTGTCACTTCAGATAGGGTACCAGCCAGGGCACTGTAATTGGGTACACATTTTCTGTAGTACCCTGCTGTCCCTAGAAAGATCCTGACCTGCTTCTGGGGTTTCTGGTCTGGGCCACGCTTGGATCACCTCTATCTTTATTTGGTTAGGACGGAGCTGTCCCCGGCCTACCACATGCCCAAGATATGCCACTTCCCCCATGACCACCTGGCACTTCTCGGCTTTGACAGTCAGCCTAGCCCTCTGTATCCTGCCCAGCACTTCCCTAAGGTGTGAAAGGTGTTCCGCCCAGCTGGTACTGAAGATGGCAATGTTATCCAGGTACGCCACGCGCACTCTCAGCACCATATTAACACCTGGTTCACCAACCTTTGGAAAGTGGCCGGGCCGTTCTTCATTCCGAAAGGTATTACTTTAAACTCAAATAAGCCTATTGGAGTGATGAAGGCCAACCTTTCCCTAGCTCTGTCTGTCAATTCTACCTGCCAATACCCCCTGGTCAGGTCAATAGTCGTAAGGTAGGTCACCCCTCCCAACTTGTCCAGGAGTTCATCCGAATGGGGCATCGGGTGGGCGTCTGACTTCATGACTGCATTCAGTCCATGATAGTCCACGCAGAAACGAGTTGAGCTATCTGGCTTGGGCACAAGGACTACAGGTGAGGCCCAGGGGCTGTGGGATCTCTGGATTATCCCTAAATCCAGCATCTCCTCCACTTCCCTCCTAATGTCCTTTTGGACAGCCTCTGACACCCGATATGCTGTCCGCCATATGGGCATCTGTGTCCCTGTCTCCACATCATGTGTTGCTAAGGGGGTTAGTCCAGGCTTGGTGCTAAACAAGGGGTCAAAGTCTGCTAAAACCTCCCTTACTTTCTGGACCTGGTCCGAGTTCAGCTTGGGAGACAATTTTACTGCCTCCATAGAGGACTGCCACTTACTTTCCTCCAGCAAATCCAGAAGGGCGTTTCCTTTGTCCGTCCCCTCCCCATGACTACACACAGCAAACACCATGTCAACCCTATTTGCACATGGCTTCTTCATGTTGATATGGTATATCCTTTCAGTCTGTTTACGGTCAGGTAACTCCACAATGTAGTTCACGTCATTTACCTTCTTAACCACTTTGTACGGTCCTGCCCACTCAGCTTGCAGCTTGTCTTTCTGGACCGGAATAAGGACCATGACTTCCTGACCCACCATGTACGAGCGAGCTCTGGCTCTGCAGTTGTACCACACCTCTTGTTTCTGTTGGGCAGCTGCCAGGTTGCTCTGGGCTGTCCCCATAAGCTCCTTCAGCCTTTCCCTAAACCTAAGGACATAATCCACAATGGGAGTTCCCTGGGTGGCGTGCTTGCCTTCCCAGTCCTCCCAGATCAAGTCTAGGGACCCACGTACCCGGCGTCCATATAAGAGTTCGAAGGCAGAAAATCCTGTCGACTCTTGGGACACCTCCCCGGAGCACTGACTTTAGGGTACCATTGAATCATTCCACAGGCCCCTTGGCTTGTGGGTGATACGGTGTTGTGCATCTCTACACCACCCCACACTTCTTCCATAAACATTTCATTAGGTCCAACATGAAAGAACCCCCTCGATCAGTGATTACCTCCTGCGGAAACCCAACACGGGAGAAAATCCCTAGTAAGGCATCTGCCACTTTGTCTGTCCTCAGAGAGGATAGGGCAACTGCCTCTGGGTACCAGGTGGCATAACCCACCACAGTCAGGATGAATCTCTTCCCTGAGGAGCTGGGGGTATTTAAAGGCCCCGCAATATCCATTCCCACCCTCTGGAATGGCTCCTCCACTATGGGCAAGGGGATCAGGGTGGCTTGGGTTTGCTTGCCCACCTTCCCTATTTCTTGGCACCGGTGACAAGACCTGTAATACTCCTTCACCTGCTGGGTGAAGTTAGGTCAGTATAAATTCTGGGCCAACTGCTGCATTGTGCGCGCGATTCCCAGATGACCAGACAAGGGAATATCATGTGAAGTCTTGACCAACTGCTCACGATATCCCTGGGGAACAACAATCTGCCTGCCTAGCATCCCTACCTCTGTCTGTACTGCCTGTGTATACATAAGTCCATTTTCCCAATAAACCATATGTCTGCAGTCACCTCCATGTGTGCCCTCCGAGTCTGCCCAAGCCCTTAGCTTCTTTAAATTAGTGTCACTCCTCTGAGCAGCTGCAAACCCCTCACACAGTCCTAAGGCATAGGACAGGTCCTCTTCTGTCATTAAACTAGGTTCCCTAGCACTAGCATCAGGGCTCTCAGGATCACTGTCAATCCTAACCCTCTGACAAGGGGTCACCCTTCCCTCTTTGGAGTAACCCTCTGTAGCTGTGTGATTACTTGCTACCGGGGAAATTTCTACCCCCTTTTTATCAGTCTCCCCATCTGGAGACACAGGCTGGGGAACCAGCTTCTCAGTGGTTTCCACACTGGTTTCTGTGGGGTTCAGGGAGCTACACTTTTCCCTTGCCACTTGGCTATGGGTAACTGCACATACCATCCTCTGCTGGAGATTGTTATGCAGGATCACATCCACTGCAAATGTGTTGGCTGTAGCCACCTGTTGCACAGTTCCCCGTCTCACCCCAGTCCAGGAGAACACCAGCGAGTGGCAGTGTTTTCCCTTCAGCAATATACCCTTGTACAGTTACGTATTTATTGGGTATAAGCTGTCCAGGCTGTACCGGATCCCCCTTTACCAATGTCAGGGATGCCCCTGTGTCTGTATCCTATTTACTATGACTGGGGGCATGTGTTCCCTCATGTTCACTGGCATGCTCTTAGAGACACACAAACAACCCACTTCTTTTCTAGCATTCTGTTGTGTATTTTGGCTTGCCTTTTTGAGGCACTGTCTGGCAATATGCCCAGTTTCCTTACACAGCCAACATGCATTTCTTACTTCAGATAAATCTTTTCGTCGAAACCTGGGGCTAACTGGTTTCGGTGGAGGCAGTGAAGGTTTTAGCTGCCCTGAAGGCACGCTTTTCCCTTTCTGCGCTGCCATGCCAGCCCCATTCACTCTCAGAGCAGGTCTGCTCTTGGCATAGCGGTCTGAGAGTTCAGCAGCCTCTTGCACTGTTTTTGGATCTCGGTCTTCTAGCCAGGTTTTTAGCTCTGCTGGGCAAGCCCAATAAAACTGTTCTAATAAAATCACATTTTCAATTATATCAACAGAATTTGCCTCAATTCCTTCCCACCAACGTTTTAAAAACTGACGTTGTTTCATGGCTAGCTCCTCATAGCTCATATCAGGGCCTCTCCTGAGCTTCTGGAAATTAGCTCTGTATGTTTCAGCAGTTAATTAAAACTTTTTTAACAATGCAGCTTTTAGCTTTCTGAAATCATTGCTGTCTTCATTGTCCATTTGACCCAATGCATCCTGAGCTCTCCCAGTAAGTAGAAGGGAATAGCTGGAAGCTCCAGGCCTCTCTAGGAATTTTAGCTTGAATACAAACTTTTTCAAAATAATTTAAAAAGATGTCCATGTCCTCCCCTTCCTTAAACTCAGCTATTAATTTGGAGTTCAATTTGTAACCCAGTCCTGCAGTCCCAGTTAAACCCAAGCCACTTACCTGCTCTGGTGCCGCTGGTCGGAGTCGTATCTTCTCCAGTTCATGTTGCCTCTGGCACTCCTGCTCCTCACAGTCTGCGTCTTGGCATTCTCGTTCTCTCTTCTTCTTGTCAGCTCGCTAGCACTCATGCTCCTCATGGTCCACCTCCCTCTGTTGTTGCTCTGCCTCTCGCTGTTCCCTCTCTGCCTCTCAGCGTTCTCACTCTGCCTTCTCCTCTGCAGCTCACTGGCGCTCACGCTCCTCACGGTCTGCCTCCCTCTGTTCTCGCTCTGCCTCCAGTTCCATCCTGCGCAACTCAGTTTGCAGTTTGAGTACCTCTGGATTCAGGATACTGGTGCCCATTCCCTGCTGCTGTGGCCCTTCACTGACACTGGCCTTGCTGTCCTTTTCAGTCACGGTCGGTGACTCGCTGCTCTGGGTATCTGTTACCATCAGGGCCTCTATGAGGTTCTGCTTTGGCTGTCGCCTCAAGCGGAGACTCCCCCCTGTCCCTTCAACTGCTTCAGGGTAATCTACAGTGTGCCTGCTATAGTCGGAAGCCATCTTCTTCTTCCCCAACTACCGCTACTCTGACTGCACTTTAGAGAAAAAAAATAAATTGGGTAGGAACTCGACTGTACGCCAAGTGATATATAGTTCTGTTTCCTTTTTAAAATAAAACTCTGCCTTTTTCTTTCTTTCTTTGCAAGAGAGCTATGTTCTCAGCTGACACAGAACAATAAAGCTTGTGATACCAAAATAATGCCACCGCTGCCAACCAATTTGTCACAAACCCACTCAGCAGGTCAGGCCCTCTACTCCCAAAGTGCCAGCCCCTGAGCACAGTCTTGTGAACAGTGTAACAGACAAGGTAACCCTCTTGTCTGTTTTTGTGAGTTCAGATCAACCTTTGGTCTCCAGTTCTGGAGGGATTCAAACTGTTAACCTCTTGTTAGCATACCCAATGCACAGGCTCAGATATATGTGTCTTCGGGGGGCCAGATATCTTTGCCTACGGGAACCTAACCAGGTGTACAGAGATGAACCCTTTAAAACTTTAATAAAGACCTCAGATTTAATGCTTCTCTTTCCAGTTTGGTACCACAATACAAGCTTATGTTTAGTATCTGCAATGACCATGTACTTTTCTTACAAAATAAAAAGAAGTCAAAGACAGACCTAGTAAGTTCTAAAAAGAATTTTACTAAAATAGTTAAAAATATGTGAAACACAAAATACGGAACTCTCATATCAAAAGACATACAAATCTTTTAAAAAGAAACAAGGTTTAAACAGTGCAAATTCCTACTACAGTACTTAGTCTCTAAATACTTGCTTAAGTGCTCACCAGTCTTGCTTGATCAGAGTCTAGGTAAAAATGTGTGTCTGTAAAACAGAATTATTCCTTAAACAACTGTATTGGCCAGCCCCTTTTTGGTGAGGTCAGCTAGCTCCTCCTCTGTCAGATTATATTTTAAAAATATATATTTTATACAATCACAGGATGTATTTTCAAAGTATTACATTCTGCAATTCTCAGCATAACTCATGTGAGTCAAATAACATCTCTTTAATATTTAAACAGTATCCTCTGTTACACAGACACCAAAGCATTTATGATCTCACACTAATACATCACAACCTGCTTTTCTTCCTCTGGAAGCATCATAAAATGGATATGCTGAACTCAAGCTTCTTAACCCTATAATTAGCTTCAGGCTTTTCCATGTAACACACTGGCCCAGATATTCAGAAGGGTTGCGCATGGTGCAACACTGTTGTGCCACGCGCAACCCATTGATGCACCCCAGCACAATATTCAAATGGGGATTGAGCCTGGCACAAATCCCGCTGCGCCAGAGCACATCAGTAATGTATGCGGCGCAGGTGGGGGGGGCATGCCCATGCATACTCTGTGCATCCCAATATTCAGCCCGGGATGTGCTGAGCCCATGCATGCGCAACCCCTACTTGCGCTGCTACACAGGTGAGCCAAAAAAGGGAACAACAGCTGGCCACCACAGGTGAGCGCTACACAGTAGGGCACTACATGGCAGTTGCCACCTGTGGTGGCCACCAGCTCCAGCTGCACCTTCTGGTGGTGCCCACCCCATGCCCGATCACGGGCATACTATACAAATAATAGACCTAAATCCCTGGTGGTCCAGTGGACCGCGTCATGTCTGATCGCAGGCTTATGTATAAAACATATTCGTCCATTATCCCTGGTGGTCCAGTGGACTGCTTGCAGCCCGATCGTGGGCTTAAGTAAAAAACATATTCATCCATTGTCCCTGGTGGTCCAGTGGACCGCTTGCAGCCCGATCGCGGGCAGAAGTTGAATAATAAAAGCATCCTATATCTCTGGTGGTCTAGTGGACCACTCACAGTCCAATCACGGGCGTCTGTAATAAGAAATAACACCCCAAACCAACCCTGGTGGTCCAGCGGTAACCCCCCTCCCACCCGCCCACTGGGCCCCACCGCCCGCCTCCCCTGGTAAGCGGCGGGTGGCAGCACCCCACCTGCCTGTTGCTCCGCCGCCTGCCAACTGACACCGTATGGTAGGGCTGTACGCCCATTGGTCCACAGCGTGAGTCAATGAGCATGCAGCCCGTACCATACTACACAGTCCAGATATGTGAATGGGGCTGCGATCGGTCCACTGGACCACCAGGGATAATGGACGAATATGTTTTATACTTACGCCCATGATCAGGCTGCGAGTGGTCCACTGGACCACCAGGAATAATAGATGAATATGTTTTATACTTAAGCCCACGATCGGGCGTGGAGCAGTCCACCGGACCACTAGGGATATAGGACATTTATAATGCAACATATACCCACGATCGGGCAGTGGGGCGCCTTTCTGCCTGTGCAGGAGGCGTCAGTTCCTGACGGCTGCAGCCTGGCAGGGCGCCAGGTACAAGTCACCGGGGATCGGTGCACTTGCATGCAAATGGGGCCATAATGACATGCAAATGGGGCCATAATGACATGCAAATGGCCCCATTTGCACCTTGCATACATTATGGCCCCATTTTCATGTGCACTTTTGAATATCGCGGTTGATGCGCCTAGCGCAATGGATCTTGCACTAGCCACTGTGCCATGCGCACTGCGGTGGCCAGGGTGTGATACTCAGTGATGCTGTGCCATGGTGCAGCTCTGTTGAATATCACTCTGTCAAGGCCCCTGCGCAGCCAAGTTGCGCTGTGCCCAGGCTTGCGCCACAGCCTGGCGCAGTCTGAATATCCGGGCCATTGTCTCTAAAATCTGTTTGTGTATAATCTCACATGCTGTCTCAGCATTTTTCTCATGGCATCCATCCTTCAGCTTAAACTGGGGGGGCGAGTGAGGTTATTCCAAGAGCACTGGCATTTTTAACAGGCACTTCAATACCACATTTCCGTTATTTTAAGAAATAAAAAATGATACAGCACTCAGAATGTGGCTGTCTACGTCACACTAGCTACATGCAAAAAGACTGCCACTGAAAGAAGTTTTATTGTTGGACAACTCCCCAGCCCATCCAGAAATCCTTGAAGCCCGAACAAGGGACAGCAGCATCCACGTCCTACCAGCTAACACCACCTCCAAACTCCAACCGTGTGACCAAGGTGTGCTGGAAATCTTCAAATGCGGCTACCAGAAAAAAATAGCTTCAGACAGTTTTATCTGAAGAAAATGAACAAACACCTCTCAGCATCATCATAAAGGCAGTCACCCTCAAAGATGTCATCTACATGGCATCAGAGGCATGGGATAATGTCAGACCTGAGAGCATCCAGAAGTCGTGGATTAAATCAGGCATTAAAACCTGCCGCAGTGATCCTGACATTACACCAGATGTAAACAGTGATATTCTGGCTGCCGATGTGATGACAGAAGAGTTAACAGCAGAGTTGACGGCCCTTGCTTCCTCCTTGCCACAGAATCAACAGAGCAAGAAATCTCTGAGTGGGTCAGCTGCGACTCTGAGGATAGGGGCCACGAGGTCCTGTCTGATGCTGCAATACTCAAGCTTGTAACTCAGCCCGAAGAGCCAGTTCTGGAGTCTGAAGAGAATGGGGAAGAAGAGACTGCAATCCCAGTTGTTGTTCCAACACACAGTGAGGCTGTAGATATGCTAGAGAAATGCATTTTTTATCTGGAAAGCCAGTCGGACTGTGACGCTGTGCAAGTCATGTTACTATGCAACGTGAAACAGCATGCTGCTCACCAACAGTTCGACAGTTTAAACAAAAATCAATGACAGATTGTTTTAAATAATCAGTTTGAGTACTCAATTTTTTTTTTTTTATTTAATCGACTTTATTTAAGTTTTAGTAAGAAAAACATATACAGCCAACAACAGTACAATATGCCATATACAGATCCGGAAAAACAATACAAAGAAACCACCTCCCCACACTACCCCTCTCTCATCCCTTCTCCCTGAGTGCATCTGGTAAGCCAGTAAAAAACAGGTTCAGTATATACAGTTAAACAAAACAAATATTGGGTTCTGTGGGCATTCAGAGAGTGCTTGAGAACTCTGGGTAAAAAGAGTGCATGAAGTTTACTCCATTTCTTGTTGAACATGGGCAGATGATGACAGAGGCTGGCAATCATACATTCTGTCTGAAGAGAGAAGGAAAAGTTCCTGCAGCCATTCAGAGTATGAGACATAGGATTGATCCAGCCAGTGTCTAAGAATCATTTTCTTAACTGTCAAGGAGATAAGGGCCATATGGTACCGTCTCTCCTTTACAGGGATCTGGGAAAAATCACCAATAACACAGATTTCAGGGCAGAAGAGGCTAGATAGTCCCAAGAGGGGTTGCTTTGGCTTTCTATTTGCTCCCACAAGGAAGATACTTTCTCACAGGACCAAAAGATGTGTAAGAGGGTGCCATCCGCTTTACCACATCCAGTGCAAGTGGGGGAGGGAAGGCGACCCATTTTAGCTAGCCTAACTGGGGTGTAATACATGTTGTTTCGTATATGGTACTGTGTGAGTCTTAGCCAGTCCTGAGAAAGGTAAGTGTGAAGGTCTTTCCAAAGATCTGGCCAGTTAATATTGACCTCTGGAAGCAAGGTTTCCCATACCTTGGAGCCATCTGGGGAAAGGGAAGGCTGAGCAGTGAGCAGCCACAAATATAATTTGGATGTACCATGAGGTTTAAGGGCCCAGTCTAGCATCTGCTTAAGAAGGTCCCTAAGACAGGAGGGTTACGGGATGGGCCCAAATTGTTGTAATATCATGTGATGGAGCTGATAAATTTTGAAAATACATACTGGGTCCAGCTGGAATTTTCCCATTAATTCCGGAGATGTTAGGAGGGAAGACTGAGAATAGAAATCAGCAATACTGACATTCTGCAGCAGGGGAAGCCAACCCAGAGTTAAAGGATGATCTCCAATCGTAATGTTTGGGCTAGAGAAAATGGGTTGTGCATGATCTTTAGCTAAGGAGATTTTCAGGTAGGCACATATTTGAGAGAATACTTGGGGAAGCAGAGATCAGATCCAGAAGAGCTTTCCACGGGGTGAAAAGTATTGTAGAGGGTGGGAGATTATGAAGAGTGAGAAGACAAGATTCCATCTGTAACCAGACCTGAACATAGTTGGAGTCATGAGCAAGGTGGAGATTAGAGAACCACTTCCCACATTTCTAAAGGTGGCTAGCCCAATAATAAAGTAGAAAGTTAGGAAGTCGAAGTCCACCAAAATCCTTGGGAAGACCCAACTTGAGATAAGAATATCTAGGTGATTTATCCCCCCAGATGAAGGAGGTAATCAGAGAATCAATACATTTGATGAAAGAGAGGGGGAGTATGATATTAAGCATACTTAAGGGGTAGAAAAGCCTAGGGAGAATGTTCATTTTGACTATATTGATCCTACCCCAAAGGGAGATAGGAAGGTCCTTCCATCTAGTTAAATCTTGCCGTATAACCACCAAAAGATCTTCAAGGTTCAGCTTCACTAGCAAGGAAGAGTCAGAAGTGAGAGAGATACCCAAATACTTAAGGGAGCGGGGAGACCACCTGCTACCAAATGGGGCAAAGTCTATACTATTACTAGTAGTAAGGTGATTGAGGGGATACATTTCAGTTTTACTAAGATTAAGTTTGTAATTAGAATAATGACTAAACTGCTCTATCACATTTAAGGCCTCAGTAAGAGAGAGAACCGGATCAGAAAGATGAAGTAAAATATCAACCTCATATACAGAGATAGAGGGAGTCAGATCCTCAATAGGAATGCCTTTAATGTTGGGAGAGGATTTAAGTTTGAGGTATAGGTTAAAGAGGAAAGGAGATAAAGGGCAGCCCTGACGTGTCCCAGAATATAAAGGGAAGGCAGAGGAAAAGACACCATTGCAGTAGATCTTGGCGAAGGGGAGGAGTAGATCATTTTAAGCCACTGAAGAAATGAAGCATGAAATCCCATCATTTGAAGGGTGAGCAATAAGAAAGACCAATTCACCCTATCAAAGGCCTTCTCTGCATCAAGAGAGATTAAGGCCATTGAAAGAGGGGAAGCTTGGGCTACTTGAAACAAGTGACTAGTCTTACGGAGGTAGTCAGCAGAGGATCTCCCATGGACAAACCCCACCTGTTCTGGGCTTAATAGTCCAGACCACACTTTCCTGATACGTGATGCTAGAATTTTGGCTAAGATTTTAATATCACAATTTGATAGGGAAAAAAAGTCGGTAGCTCAATGGGCTAAGGAGGGGTTTGTCTGGTTTGAGAAGAAGGTCTATAGTAGCCTCGAGAAGTGAAGGGTCCAGTTCTTTAGTGGAGAACATATACTGGTTAAGTCGGAGTAGGATGGGAGATAAGTGTTTAATAAAGGTTTTATAAAAATTGGAAGGAGATCCATCCGGATCAGGAGTTTGTCTAGAGTAAGACTATTTATTGTGGCTTCTACCTCTGCTACAGAGATAGGGGCAGAAAGAAGAGCACAATGATGTTCCATGAGGCAGGGTAATGGGGCAGAATCTAGATAGGATGACATCTCTGAGATAGTCAGTGGAGAGGTGTGTTTGCCGTATAAAGTGCAACAGAAATTTTCAAAAACTGTCACCACTTCTCTGGGACGGGATTGAAACATAGAATTTGACAGCAGATAAGGACCGCTTGGCCCACCTAGTCTGCCCATTTCCCTACCTGATGGATAAGCTGCAGATTATAGTTAATCAACAGCTTACTTCCTCCTACCCCCCACTAGAATTGCCTTATGCCTGTTCCATGCATTCTTGAATTCTCCCACTGTTCCTGACTCCACAACTTCCTCAGAAAGGCTGTTCCATGCATCCACAACCCTCTCTGTGAAAAAATACTTTCTAACATTACCTCTGAGCCATCCCCCTCTATCTTCAAATTGTGCCCTCTTGTTCTTGCACATCTCTTCTTCTGAAAGATGCTACCCTCTTGTACTTTGTTAATTCCCTTGAGATACTTGAAAGTTTCTATTATGTCCCTCTCTCCTCCTTTCCTCAAGGGTATACATATTAAGCTGCTTTAGTCTCTCGTATGTCTTCTGGTGCACACCTGCACAATTTTGGTTGCCCTCTTCTGAACAGCCTCCACTCTGTCTATGTCTTTGCGGAGATGGGGTCTCCAGAATTGCACGCAGTACTCCAGATGGGGTCTCACCAACTGTCTGTACAGAGGGATAACAACTTCCTGTTTTCTACTGTTGATGCCTCTCCCTATGCATCCCAGTATCCCCCAGCCCTCCTTACTGCCTTCTCACATTGCTTGCCCACCTTTAGGTCATCTGATATAATTACTCCTAGATCTCTTTCGATTTTTGTTGTTGTTATTAATTCACCCCCCCCCCATTGTGTATTCTTCCCCTGGGTTTTCAATTCCCAGATGTATTACCTGGTACTTCTTTGCATTGAATCTGAGCTGCCACATATTTGACCATTCCTCCAACCTTGCCAAGTCCCTTTTCATCCTTTCCACCCCACCTTGTGTATCAACCCTGTTGCAGATCTTTGTGTCATCTTCAAAGAGACATACATTTCCTTCCAGGTGCTCTCCAATGTCACATATACAGACATTAAAGAGGGCCGGTCCCAGTACCGAACCCTGCAGTACCTTGCTAGTTACCCTCCTTTCTTCACTGTGGACTCTGTTTACTATTACCCTTTGCATCCTTTTAGGGATTTTAGGGAACCATCCAGGGCAGAGATTGAAGGAATGATTCTAGAGGTCTCCAGTTGTCTAAGTCGGAGGACAAGCAGACGGCCTGCCTTTTCACCTTGCTCAACATACTTAGACCTGGTTTTGAGAATAGAATATTCAGCTTTCTTTTGAAGGAGAGTAGCATATTTATCCCAAAGGGATAGTAATTTTCTTAGGGACTCTGGGGAATCTGTGGAAGAAAGGGAGGGAGTGTTCTAGCAAGCGAATTTGGGCAAGGGTTGTTAATGCTTCCGCTTCCCTATGACACTTCCGGGTGGAGGCCAACTGGATAAATTCACTTCTTAAAAAAAAGCATTTCAGAGCACACCACTCATGATCTTGTTTTTTGACAGTGTTCTGGTTGTAGTAACAAAGGGTTGAATAAGATTTGAAACCCTGGAAAGCACCTGCTCTTCTTTGAGAAGTTGGGTATTAAGCTTCCTTGAAGTGTCTTGCTGCTGGTTAGGGCATGGGGTAAGAAGCAGCCAGGCCGCTGCATGATCGTAAATTACAATAGTTTCAAGACCGGCATTACAAAGACCAGGAAGTAAGGAGAGGCTAGAAGAAAAAATTACTCACCTTAGTAATGTTGTTTCTTCTAATGGAGTCTTGCTATATTATGACTATTGCAGTTTGTCCCACCATTAGAACTCCTCCGGAGGTGAAGGAGTTAACTTCCATGCAGGGCATGGAACTTAGAGCGTGAGCTCAGTTAGAAAAGCTCTGTCTGGGCTATTTCAAACTGAAACTGTCAGATCTTTTCGAGCAAAACTCACTAAGGTTCTGTGTGGAAGCTGTAACCTACACTAGCCAACTGGCTACTTAAATATTAACACATTTTCCTGGTCCCAACACCAAGACTCAAGTCAGGGGACCAGAAAAAGATAAGATAAGATAATTAAGATAAAATAAAACACAACACCCAAACACCCCAAAAAGAAGGGTGGAAAACATAAAAAGGGGCATCAATAAGTGCCAACAGTGGACTGCCCACCCCATACCCAAAGTAGAAGTTCTGAGAGGGGCAGGCTGGGGGGAAGGTCATAATATAGCAAGACTCCATTAGAAGAAACAACATTACTAAGGTGAGTAATTTTTTCTTCAAACAACATTAAGTCTTGCTATATTATGACTATTGCAGACTACACAGCAGTACCTCCATGGAGGATGGACAGAACCTACTTAGGGAATAGGCTCTGAAGCACGGCTGTGCCAAACCGAGCATCCCTCCTGGCCTGGATATCCAGGGAGTAATGCTTGGTGAAAGTGTGTACTGTTTTCCAAGTAGCTGCTTGACATATCTCTAAGGGATGTCTCTGGCAGCAGCTAGAGATGCAGCTGTACCTCTGGTAGAGTGAGCCCTCAGGCCTGAAGGGGGAACCTAACCCAGTTTTTGATAGCAAAATTGGATACAAGAGAGACAATCCACCTGGCAATGGATCTCTTAGTGGCAGGTTTCCTTTCCCAACCTCACCATAAGTGAGAAATAGTTGGAGGAGTCAAACCTGTGACCCTTGGTACACTCTATGTAGTAACTTAGGGCCCTCTTAACATCTAAGCTGTGCAACCTCCTCTCACCAGAGGAGGAATGGTCAGTGAAGAACACTGGAAGTGAAACAGATTGATTAAGGTGGAAATCTGAAACCACCTTAGGCAAAACCTCCTGTTAGTCCTGAGGACTACCTTATCCCTGTGAAAGGAAATAAAGTCAGTCTCCACTGTCAAAGCTTGTAACTCACTTATGCGCCTGGCAGAAGTGATGGCTACTAGAAATACAGTTTTCCAAGTCAAGTACTTAAGCTCTGCCGAAGACAGAGGTTCAAAGGGGAGTTGCATCAGCTGAGCAATGCAAACATTAAGATCCCAGGCAGGGGCAGGGTCCCTGAATGGTGGACTAGTATAAAGCAATCCCTAAAAACTTGGAAAATACAGGGTGAGCAGAAAGAGAAGAGGCTTCCCTGCTGAAATAAAAGCAGAGACAGCTGCCAAATGCACTTTCAGGGTAGCTGGTCTCAGTCCCAAAGAATTAAGATGGACCATATAGTCCAAAACAGTGGGCAAATCAGCAGATTCGAGGAAATATGCTTCCCCAGAACACCATATGGAAAACCTTTCCACTTGGAGTTATAGGTAGCCCTAGTGGAAGGCTTCCTAGAAGCTTTCAAGATTTGAGAACACCTTGAGAAAGTTGTAGATCAGCAAACTCTAACTCCTCAAGAGCCAGGCCTTGAGATTGAGGAGTTGAGATTCGGATACCAGACTCTCCCCTGGGCACAGGTTAACAGATTGTGGTTCCTGGGGAGACACAGGGGAAGATGGACTGCTAAGGACAGAAGGAGTGGGTACCAGGGCTGCCTGGCCCAGTCTGGAGCAATCAGGATCATCTTGCAGGGCTGAGATCTGATTTTGACTAGCACCTTGAACAGGAGAGGGAAGGGGAAGGCATAGAGAAACTTCCCTTCCCAATCGAGGAGAAAGGCATCCAGGGGGACTGAGCCCAACACTGGGGGCCTGCAACAAAAAGTGGAAGTTGATGATTGTCTGGGGCTGCAAAAGATCTATCTGAGGTGCCCCATCTGCGAAAACTATCCCAGTACTCGGGATCCAGTGACCATTAAGTGATGGCCTAGGGAAATCCTGCTGAGCATCTGCCAGGACATTGTCCTTGCCTGGGAGGTGAACTGCTATGAGAAGTGTTCAGGAATAAGCCAGAGACCACAACTTTATCGCCTCGGTGCACAAGGCCGAAGACCGAGTGCCCCCTTGTTTGTTGATGTACCACATTGTAGTGGTGTTGTCTGTTCTGACCTGTACCACTTTGTTCTGAACAGATGCAGAAAAAACCTGAAGTGCTAGAAAAACAGCTCTGAGTTCCAACAGATTGATGTGGAGCAGAGATTCCTGAGGGGACCACAATCCCTGGGTGGAGAGGTCGCCCATGTGAGCTCCCCATCCCAAGAGGGACGCATCTGTAGTAAGGGTCAAGGTGAGATAGAAGGATGAAGGCACCTTGTCTCAGATTGCTCTGATCCTGCCACCACTGAAGGGCCTGGATCAGGGTTCAAGTCACTGGGATCAACTTGGATAGGGAATCTCTTCTTTGAGACCAAAAGGCTCTCAAATGGAACTGAATGTCCCTCATCTGAAATCTTGCTCCTTGCACTACAGCTGTGGAAGCAGCCATGTGTCCTAGGAGCTGTAGGAAATGCCTTGCTGTTCGAGAGACCTGCAAAGTGAAGGACGAGGCCAGGGCCACCAGGGTCCTTACCCTTTCTAGGGGAAGGAAGGCTCTGGCCTGCTTTGTGTCCAGTTCTGCACCTATAAAGGTGAGTACCTGGACAGGTTCCAGAACTGACTTTGGAAGATTGAGAAGAAAGCCCAGAGAGGTAAGCAGCTGCTGAGTAACTTGCAGGTGTGATTTGACCTGGTCTGGAGACTGACCCACAATGAGCCAGTCGTCTAGGTATGGAAAGATGGCAATCTTTTGCCTTCTTAAATGAGCAACTGCTATTGCCAGACATTTTGTGAATACCCTTGGGGCAGAGGTAAGGCCGAAGGGCATTGCTCTGAACTGATAATGGCCTGAGGGCAGTTCGAATCTGAGGTACTTTTGGTGGGAGCTTCTGATAAGAACATGGAGTAGGCACCCTTGAGGTCCAGGAAATAGCCAGTCCCTGGCCTTAGGGAGGTAAAATCATTCCCAGGTCACCATTTTGAATTTTGGTTTTTAAAGGTGCTTGTTCAAATATCTTAGGTCCAGGATGGGCGCCACTATCCCTGTCTTTTTGGGGTAAGGAAGTACCTGGAGTACAGACCCTTGCCCTGGTGTAGGAGAAACCCTTTCTACAGCTCTGAGAGCCAGGAGGGTTGAGACTTCTGTTTCCAAAGCAAGAGTCTCTAGAGGGTTTGCAAGTGGAAAGATCTGATTCTCATCTTTGGAAATTTTTGAAGCTGAGAACCAGACCTGACTTACTACTTCCAGGACCCACTTGTCTGATGTTAAAGACTCCCAGTCCTGGACGAAGTAAGCCAGCCTGCCCCCTACAGGTAATGGAGAACCGGCCCTGGGCATCCCATCAGGGTGCCTGTTTGGCAGGGGCTTTAGGCTGAGGGGTGGGAGCAGGCCTGCTTGTACCCATCTGCCTCTCCCTCTGAAGAACCCCCTCTGAACATAAGCTGAAGAGGAGGCCTGGGTTTGGTAAAAAGGCCTGTGAAAAGGCCTGCCTCTACCCCTGGGGGGCTGCCTCTGAGGAGTGGCTTGCCATTCCTTGGCTTGTGCACTCCTATAAGTGGTTCTATATTCATCCATTTTCTTCATATAATTCTCTGTCTGCTCCCCAAACAGAGAATTTCCCACCACAGGAAAATCCATAGCCTTAGCCTGGGTATCCTGTGACAAACTAGTACACCTGAGCCAAGCCAATCTATGAAAAGCCACAGATGTAGCCATGACTCTAGAGGATACATCATTAGAATCCACTGCAGCATGGAATTGCACCTTAGATGCCTCAATACCATCAGCAGCCACCTGCTCCAGCTCCTTGGCAAGCTGGCCAGGGGCCTGTTTGGCCAAAGCCATGACAGTATCCCATCTAGATTTTTGGTATCTTGCAACATAAGCCATATAATTTGCTTGTCTGAGTCCCAAGGACGCTGCCATGTATTGTTTTAGCCATGGCATCAATCTTCCTGGAGTCCTTGTCAGGAGGATGTGAAGCCAGGGGAATATTAGCCTTATCACAGGCTGCAGCCTGAACTACCCCAACATGGCTGCATTGCTGTGAAAGAAATTCTGTATTAGGACCTGACAAAGTGTACCTCCTGTCCATCTTTTTATCCACAGGAGGCACAGAATTAGGAGCTTTTAAAATTTTTATTGTTTGTTTCCTAAAGGATTTATGTAAAGGAATAGACAATCTCCTTGACTCTGGGATATCCATCATCTCTACAAAGTCAGGCTCCTCTTGCTCATCCACAGCTTCCTCCAAAGGAAGCTGGAGGGTTCAACAACTTTTTATAAAACAGAAAATGAGAAGGGGACTCAGAAAGCCTAGGGAGATTCTCCTAAAGGTCTGTCTGGGGAGATGTCCGGTTCAATGGGCACATCCAGACTTTCAAAATCACATTCACACTGTTCATAATCATCCTGCCCCTCCTCTGGTTCATAAAACTCCTCTATATCATATTCTTGAACCGGTGGAACCGGCCGAACCGACCTTTTGCCAGATAGTGGCGATTCGGACGGAACCGGGGAAAGTGACTGGACAATTTGGATTGCCCTGGCTATCTCTGCAGCAGTTGGAGAAGGAATTTTGACTCACACCTGCTGATTTTCTAGTTCTCTTTGCTGGAACTGGCTCCTCAGAGTCAGCTTTACGTTGCCGAGGAAGTCTGGCCCTGGTCAGAGGGCACTCCCCTCCGGTTCGGTTGGCACCGAACCGGGCTGCCCTATCTGGGTCCAGCGGACTTTTGGCCTCTGTTCCTAGGCCTACCAACTCTCTTATCTAGGGTAGCTGTAGGAAATTCTTGCAAATCTGGCAGTCTGCATTGAGGTGGTCAAACCCCAGACAATAAACACATGTGGTGTGTGGGTCAGCCTTAGCAAAGGCTTCCCCACAGACACTACAGTGTTGAAACCCAGTGGGCCGGGTTTTTCTTTTGGGTTTCTCAGACATAATGCCAGCCTAACCAAAAACTTGCCCTCTTTTTCGGCAGTGCCAGGCAAGACACCCTTATCGGTTCCCAACCGTGTCACGGGTCGTGGAAAAAACCGTAATGAAATCCGTTTTTTTTAGAACCGATAAGAACCGGGAACCGCACTCTAAAAAGCTTTTAAAAGCTTCAGGATAAAGTTTCAAAACAACCTGATCGGTTCAAACCGAACCGATAAACATTTACAAGTTCCACACAGAAATAAACCTATCTATTACTTACAATACCACAGACAGAGCTTGAACCGATCGGTTTGCGGTTAAAACAATAATAATCGCGGTTGAATTTAACCGAGAAAAAACTCTTTAAACCGAGAAAATGAACCGAGCAGTAGGAGGAATCTCCGGAGCGACTGTTCAGTGAGGCGGAGTAAAGAATCTGACAGTTTCAGTTTGAAATAGCCCAGACAGAGCTTTTCTAACCGAGCTCGCGCTCTAAGTTCCATGCCCTGCATGGAAGTTAACTCTTTCACCTCCGGAGCAGTTCTAATGGTGGGACAAACTGCAATAGTCATAATATAGCAAGACTTCATGTTGTTTGAAAGCACATAATTCTTGAGGACGTATGATGAACCATGGAATAGAAGGAGTAACTGAGAGATAGAGGATTGAAAACTCTCCATGGGTCACATAGCCCTAATAATTCCATGAATTCTCTCAAAGCTAGTTGGGCTGCAGAGAGAGGCCTAAGGGGAGAGGAGAAACGATCAAGATCCTGAGTAGGGGGATATTCCAGTCCCAGCCCAATATGAAGGGAAGGTTAAGAAAGGGTGACAGTTTATCTGCCAGTTCCATAAAGAAACCTGGGTCACCTCCCACCGGCCCATATACACTACCCAAAATCCAACTCATGATGGTCAAGAGCACCTGTAATGAATATGTAGCGACCCTGAGGGTCTGAAATAAGGTGGTCAACTTGAAAGGAGACAGCACGACCTATTAAAATCGCTATCCCTTTATTAGAGGTTGACTCTCCAGAAGTGAATACCTGCCCAATTCCTGGTCTGTGGAGTTTGACCGCTTCCTGAGTGAGAAGGTGGGTTTCCTAAAGGAACCCAATTTGGATGTGGAGAATAGAGAGATGCTTTAATACCTGATATCTCTTGAGCAGATCTCTGTGCCCCCGAGCATTCCAGGACACAAACATAATACATTTATTAGCCATAGTCACTGCAAACAAACTGGTTAATACAGTAATTAAGCAAGTGAAAGCACCTCCATCCACCCTCCCTCCCTCCCTGTCTCCCACCCCACAACCCTACACAGCGATCCCTCCCATCCCCATCCACTATTAGAACTATACATAGGTCCCCAAAGAACCAGAACCTCAATGAGTATGCACATAACAAGATTAAGGAGGACCAGTACCCCAAGGCTCTAATGCACCTGTTCCTCACATTAAACAACATGAAGATGACACCTGTCATGGCAGATGGGTTGGGAGTATGAAGATGGTATTGTTCCAGGCATGTCAAGAAACAGGACTCACCAATCCATCGCCTTATGCAGTTGTCGGGAATGTTGTATATGGATAGGGGCTTGACGGGTATAATAAGGTATAGAGCCAACCCCCCCCCCCCAAGTATCCAGGCCGTGAAGAAAAACAGCTCGCAGTTAAGTCCATCCCAGAGCCCCCCACCCCAGCCATCCATCCCTCCCCAGTGAAATAAGGGTATACTATCACCACTGATTGAGACTGAGCTAAGAGACTGCCTTGGAACCGCAGACCTACCTGAGGAGGCAGTCTCCTGTTATCCCTTGAACTCACTGCGATTAGTGGGTTCCACAGTGGAAGGTTAGGTGAAGGGTTGTGAGAATGAGAAACAAATGAAGATGAGGAAACAAAGCCAGAAGATAGTACAGACAAATGAGCAAGTTGAAAGTCAGAGTGAAAAGGAGACACCGAGGAGGAGACAGCAAGTAGGACTATTAGGTCATATAAGAAGGGAACGGAGAAAAGAACAGGCACAGAGGAAATGAAGGAGAAACTCACTTCACCTTAAGAGAGCCACTAGCATAGGCAGTCAGGTTGGGCATAATCAGAATTTGAGTCAAGATGAGGTTAGGGAAGCACAGGTGGGAAGAATTGTACAATAGCACCAATCAATAATTCCCTGCCCCCCTCCCACTACTATGGTATAAACCAAATAGAGCCATTGGGAACCCAAATAACACCGGACCAGGTCTGTGGGAAATGCATCCCCTAGGAAACTTGAACTAGGTCTCAGAGTTCTGTAAGAGTCTGACTGGGCCAAGCTTTTAGGTGGATCTGATAAAATGACCAAGAGGGCAACACTTCAAATATGACTGAGTTTCCAGGGCCAGACACAGGGAACGGGAAGCTTAGGGTCCAACCAGGAGCTGTTATCTTCAGCCACTTCAAAGGCCCTCACAAACTGTTCCAACATGAACTGGTGAGGAGAAAGAGAATCCAAAAAAAAGGTACCAGACCAATATTTTAACCACAAAAACATCAGTCACTTGCCAGGCAGTCCATGTGACCGGCTAACTCCTTGGAGGCTTGAGCTGGTGATTTGAAGGATAGATAGGAGCCTTCAATAAGAGGTTGGAGCCGTGCAGGGTAGGACATTTTGAACTTGATGCCAGCCGCAATAAGTTTGCTGACAATTGGATGGAAGGCCGTTCTCTTTTGTCTAATCTCAAACAGCAGGTCCTGAGTGATCTGGAGTTTCTTACCCTCCCAAAGGATCGCTTGTAACTCCTTGGTCAACATGTGTTGCTTTTCAAGATAGTTTAGAAAGCGTTTTTTTTTTTTTAATTTATTTTCCTTCCAGTCCTTGGCGGCAGTACTTCTGTTGGCTCCCCCAGCCACATCCCCGCTCACAGCTCAACCTCCAGCTGCCCCATGACTTGCCCCCCATGGTGGGGCAGTAGGGATCCTGTGACCCACCTCACACAAGGATTTGGTGCTGAAGGTGTGTTGCTGCTAGTTGCGGGGGCGGCGCCTGTGGGGACCGACTGCCATGAAGCACGCCAGGACCTTTTCTCTCCTCAAGCTGGGGACGTGCAATGATGCCCAAGGAGCGAATGCACACGGTCCCATACACGTTCCTTCAAACATCTGCCTTGGCTTCCCCTACTGTAGCCTCAGCGCACTAGCCCCCAGCTTCCGCTAGGAGCCAGGACTGCACTGAGTGCTGGTGTCCCCCTCTCCGGAGAAGGAGAGCAGTCCAATGGACACTCGATCCTTCTCATTCCTGCCGACCCCCAGCGGCCCGTTCTCGTTCCTGAACATGGGTCATCGGCGTGGTGTGAGGTAAGGCGTCCAGTGCCTCAGTATCACTGGGCTGGCAAGAAAGCAAATTATGAGTGGTCTAGGAGGAGCAGAATCTGGGGGTCGAGGGTGCAGTGAGCGATGCGCTCGTTCGAGTTGGTAGGTCAGATTGTGGGGAGAGGGGCCAACTATTTTGATTAAGAGCTGAAGGGAATAGTGGAGGGGCCTTCCTCTCCTTCTGGCAACCCAAAGATCAAAACATTATTTCGGCGATTGCAGCCCTCTAAGTCTTCTGTCTTTAACTGCAGCTTGAGGATTTGTTAAGTTTAATAATTTCAGGGTCAGTGCAGTCTCACCAACTTTCCAGAGACGTGGTGTGGGCTTCAGCATCCCCAATTCTGCAGCCTAAGTCCCCCATGTCAGCTCTTAGGGACTTAAACTCTGCAGAGATGTCGGCCAGTGTCTCCCGGAATGGCATGATCTCCAGCAGGAATTGATCCTTGGTCAGAGGTATTGCTGAAGTCAAAGAAGTAGATTGTTTAGCAGGTACACCAGTATGGGGCTTGTTTTTTTTTTGCAGCCTTCTCCGGAGTCATCGGTGGTGTATGCAGGAGTAGGGCCTGTCAAGTATCCAATTCCATTGTGGCGATTAAGGCCAATAGCGATGTTTGGGGTCAATTTAGTGGTTGTAGTAGGTTAGCTGAAGGTGCTTGATCAGTTTTCAAGCTTCTGAGATGCGTTGGTATAATGTTTTTTTATGGATGGCTGAGTAGAGAGAAGGGGGCTCCTAAGATGAGCTGCTACAGAGCTGCAGACATCACGTGATCTCAAGTACTCAGTGTTTTTTGTGCTTTGTGCTGTGTGTATTTATTTCGTGTGCTTTACCTTATTAAACTATAGTACAGTTTTACTAAGGGTTCCTCGACTGTTTCAGTTGCCCTAGTCTAATCTAAAGCATTGTCTCTCTCTCTCTCTCTCTCTCTCTAACCGGACCCCTGTTTATCCAACTTATTTTTATGTCTCCCATGCTGTTCTGATAAACAAGGTTGGACTGCACTAGGATCCCCTCCCATCCTCAGAAGGTAGTTGTGGGAAGGTGGTGTGTCAGGGGCCCCAGGAGAGAGAGGGGTGCCAGTATTTGGTTTTGGGGCCTTGCGCTCATGGCCATGTCCCAAGAGGACCCCCAGCAGTTTATTCCCTGAGCCCAGGTTAGGGTGTCTTAAACACTAAAACAATTTTTTTTTCTTTTAGTGCTACTTTGGAACCCTCCCATACACTTTTTTCTGATCTGGCAGCATGAAGGCAAGGCAGGCCATGCACTGGGACTGCTGTCCTTGCCCAGTGCATGGGCATTCTATTTGTTTTTCATGATAGCAGCAGTTGGGCTTGAGGTTTGCGTTCTGGAACCTCGAGCATCAAAGAAAAGTCCCGACAGTTGTTTAGCAGTTAGTTGTAAAACTAGAGAGATTTGGGCAGGACCAGAAGAGGAGTGAACGTGAGTCTGATGGGTCCCCAAAAGAAGCTTACCTAGTGCTGGGTCTATTGACTCTGTCCCTCTCTTCAGCCAGCTGTGTCGGTAGTTGGTGTTCCCCATGCACGATGACCATACATTGAGGGCTTAGCATTGCCCTGTTTTTTATTTTCATTTTAGAGTAAGCGCTGTCCCTTGTCAGCAGTGTGAGTAAAGCCACATCGGGACCAGGAGCAGCAGCTGAGTGGACGCGAGAGAGGAGGAGGAGGAGGAGGAGCCAGAGCAGCAGTGTGAGCAACATGAGCCAAGCCCCGCCTCTATCACCTCCATCCTCTGCAGTTCCCAACCAGATCTTCTCCCTGGGATGGGGCGGTAGGTCGGTGGCAGCACTACTGGCAAAGTGTTGACCACCTCAGCAGGGGAAGGGAGAGATAATGCAGATTATCGGACCACCGGGGGATCTACACTATTAGCGTGAGGTCAAGTTACGCTACTTTCTCATATCAGTCTTTGGGTTATTTTTTAGCAGTTTATTTGAGTTGGTGGTCTTAACCCCAACACTCCTGTTAAAAAAAAACAAAAAACAAAGGGGGTGTGGGGGGCAAAGCCCTCAACTCAAACAAACTGACATAATCAACATTAACAGTAAGCACAAGCACACTCTGTATTCATGAACGATTTATGCTACTTGCGTAGTGGTGGTCCGATAATCTCCACTGTTGCTGGGAAGGGTGCCCCAGGATGGAATTTGGCACCAGGTGGCACTGGGAAAATTGATAAGGCCGTGGAAAGGGGTGGGCAGGCCCCAGGAAAGAAGAACCACCCAGATGGTGGGGTTATAGGTATGAGACACTCCCCTCAGTATAGGCGCTCCCAAAAGGGTAGAGCACATGGGTGGGGAAAACCCCAGGCTCATATTTATTTATTTTCATTTTTAATTAACTTGTATCCATGGCGCTAGCCAAGGCGTCAGAGGCCGCAAGGTTGGGATTGTTTGTTCTTTAGTTTCCCACCTCTGGACCACCCAAAGAGGTGGCTCAAAGCTGGAGTGGGCCAGCAGGTCCTGCAGAATAAGCACAAATAACTGTACAGATGCCCTATTGCCCTAAAAAACTGCCATATGAACTGTACAATTGTCCTTTTGCCTAACAAACTGCCATATGAACTGTACAATTGTCCTTTTGCCTAACGAACTGTCATACGAACCGTACAATTGTCCTTTTGCCTAACGAACTTTCATATGAACCGTACAATTGTCCTTTTGCCTAACAGATTGCCATATGAACTGTACAATTGTCTTTTTGCCTAACAAACTGTCATATGAACTGCTCCATTGCCCTTTTGCCCTCACTAACTGACATATTAATTGTGCAATTGCCCTTTTGACAAACACCCTTTCGAGAAGTGCTTGCCTTCATCCTACCTTGGTGCATTAGTTCCCAGGAAGCCCCTTTCTTGGGGCACCACTTTGCCTAGAGAGTCACCTACAGGTCATCCTTTACAGCTACAATGAAGACAGTACTTTGAGTAACCCCTGGCCACGGCTATCTAATTTAGACTTCTTTGTCACTACTATAGAGTTGAGAATTTTGTTTCCATTGCTATAAAATTCTTTGATATTAGAGTGACAGAACATTTGCATTCTCATATTAGCTTCAGAGCTCCAAAGAAGTCCTAGACTCTTAGTTTTGAAAATCACTTAGAGTACAGTAACCTTTTAGGCCCTGGACACACTACAGAACAGTTTTTGAAAACCATTTTTAAAACCAGTTTAGCCAAACCATTTCAGTGCAGCCACACTACTCAGTAACCATTTTTGATAACGGTTTAGTGTGACCACACTGATAGTGTTAAATCTCTTCTCCTTGCAACTATTTTTGTGTTAAGTCCAACACACAGAACCGTACTTGCCTGGATATACTGCAGCTAGAACTGTTTTTATTAAACCATTACAGCTTAAAACATTTTTACTCCTGGACAGACCTGTGAGTAAAACTATGCTAGCTCCAAAACGTTTTTAAAAATGGTTTTAAAACTAGGTATCTAGCAGGGTTTAAAACCACTTTTGTTAAAACATTTTAAGGGGCTTGTAGTCTGTCTGCAAACAGTGCTAGGGGGATTTAAACCATTTTAAGGCACTTAAACTGTTTTAAGTTTCCCAGTGTGTCTAGGGCCTTAGAGTTCAGAATTCTTGATGTTACCTATATAACTAACTGCCTGATACCATATCTCCAGTGGTCCAGTTTCTAAGACTATTGTTGTGGCACTTGCACGTCTCCATAATAAAGCCTTTGGTTACATCTGAAGTCATGTCTGCCTCACCTTGCAAGACAGACAACACTCCAGTCTGACTGAATAGAAATGAACCCATAGGCCCCTGGACGGTGGCAAGAGGTTGTGCCCACCGCAGAGGGAATGAGTGAAAAGCATACAGAAACAGTACAGTTACGTAAGAACTTACCATAACAGTAGATCTGCGAGGGGATCTTTTGCAGCAGGCCACACCTGTTGAACTACAGCTGCCAGGCACTAGAACCACATGGAAACTTTTCTAGTTAGCAGTCTACCAGGGGGACACCCACCAGAGTGTCAGGCACTGACATCACCACATGGTATAAGCGTAGGTGGCCCCTGCACCCTCCTCAGTTCTCCTGTCAGTGACCATAAGCAAAAAAGTCCTGCAGAGTAACCGAGGAGGAACCAAAAGTTCCTGCCAAACAACAGACAGAGAGGAGAAGCAGACACAGCCACAGGAGATCCTCACAGGCTCAGGGGGAAGGACAGCATGGCCTGCTACAAGGGACCCACTCGCAGATCTACTGTTAGAGTAAGTTCTTATGTAACTACTGACTTTGGGGGTATCTCTTGCAATAGGCCACACCTATGGAGCGAGTCCTGAGCAGTTTTTGACATCAAGAAATACAGTCTGGGTGATAGGAAGCCAAAAGCCTAAGAAAGTAGGCCCTGTAGAACAGCTAGACAGGAATTGGCCCTGCGCCTGGAGGCAATGTCCAGACTGTAGTACGTGGTAAAGGTGTGGACTATACTCCAACTGGCAGCATCACAGATCTTTGCAGCTGACATATTCCTGAAAAAGGCAACAGAAGTGGTCATGCTCCTGGTGGAATGTCCATGAACAATGCAAGGAAGGTCCTTGCCATACTTCCTGTAGCAATAAGTGATACAGTTGACCAACCATTTGGACAAGCACTGTTTAGAAACAGGGACGCCCTCTCTCCCAGGGGTGAAAGAAACAAACAACTGTTTGGACTTCCTGCAGTCCTTCATATGATGGGCATAGTAATGCAGAATTCTATGCACATCTAAAGTATGGACCAATGCTTCCCCTGGATTGGCATACTCCAGGTAATAAACAGGAAGGTGGATGGACTGGTTTAAAGTGAACTCAGACACCACCTCAGGAAGAAACTTAGGGATGGTACGCAAAGACACCCCCTCTTTGTGGAAAATCAAATAAGGCTGCTCATACATGAGCACCTGTAGCTCTGAAGTTCTTCGAGCAGAAGTAATAGCAACCAAAAATAACACTTTCCACAACAGAAAGCATAGCTCGCATGTCGTTGTTGGCTCAAAAGGAGCCAAAGTAAGTTTTTCTAATACAAAATTCAAGTCTCAGGGTGGGACTGGCTTGTAGATAGGAGCCTTGAGGTGAAGAATGGCTCTCAGAAATGTATGGGACACCTCAAGTTGTGCCAACGAACATCCCTCAATAGGCACATGGAAGGTAGATGGCAGACATGTGCACCTTAAAAGAGAAGTACTTCATACTGGAGTCTGAAAGGGACAAAAAGTACTCCAGAATCTGATTCACTGTACATGTGAAGGGATCCAGCTGGTGTGAAGCAGCCCACAGCACAAAGCGCTTCTACTTCATAGAATAAGTTGCCCTAGTGGAAGGCTTCCTAGCTGCCGCTAAGACATCAGCCACCCTGGGTGAGACCCCAGACCAAGCCATGGCTATGTCCTCAGAAGCCAGGCATGAAGATGCAAGGATCTGAGGTCCGGATGGACCGGGGTGTCCAGGTTCTGGGAGAGTAAGCCAGTGCACAGAGGAAGAGGAACCAGAGGCTTCACTGTCAGTTGTTGCAGCAAGGGGAACCAGATCAAAAGAGGCCAGAATGGGGCTATGAGAATCATTTTGGCCCCTTCCATCTGGTACTTGATCAGAATCCTCTGGAGCGGGGGGCGGGGAGGGAGTAAATGCATACAGAAACCTCCCTTTCCAATAGAGGGACAACATTTCTTGAGCAAAAATGTGGCAGTTTTGCATTGAGTGGGGATGCAAAAAGGCCCAACTCTGGATGACCCAACTTGTTGAACAGTTCTTCTGCTACTGCGGTCAGCAGCTCCCACTCATGTTTGGGACCATAATCAGCTTAGGCTGTCTGCCAGGACATTTTGGGTGCCTGGAAATGAAAATTACGTACCTACCGTAATTCTTGATCTTCTCTTGTATCTTCACCATTCATTACTGCTTGGGTTAAGCCGGAGGCACGCACCCGCTACGGGAGTTTTTCTTTTTAGAGTCAGCTCCAGCGGTGCCGCCCTCGAGGGCGGCGCAGTGTCACATGCGCGAGGGTGGCGTTGAGCGCGAGACTCCTCCTCCATCTCAGTTCTGTTAGCCGGGAGGCGAAAATAAAGTGTAAGAAAAAGAAAGTGAGGCAAGAGAGCCGAGGATAGAAAAAGGAAAGGAAGAATGAAGGAATAAGCGATGGAGAATAGACAGAGGAGAGATTCCTACCCTAAGGGACCGAGGGGCCTCCTTTCCGGCGGCTCTAGGGAGGAACAGAGAGAGGAGAGAAGTAGAAGAAGAAGAAGAAGAAGAAAGAAAGAGGCATGTTGAGAAGGAGAACAGTGCCCATCGAGCATTGTTGGTTAAGAGGCTTATAGGCTCGAAACTAATAAGGGAGCAAGAATCCCAGTTGTTAGGACTGAGGAGAGGTTCCACCGAACCTCCTGAACAGACCCAAGAGAGGGCAAACTCTCTGAACTCTCAACATGCCAAGTCCCTTCATCCTAGTTGAGGGCTCCTAGACTGTTCGAGCAGAACCTGTTCCGGAAGAGCGCCCATCCAGGAAGAGGACTAAGTTCTTTAGCACCCTGTTAAGTGCTACCACAGAAGAGTATGGAAAAAACATGCCTTCTCGGAGGCAGTTGGTAAGAAAAATAGAGAGGAACTCAATCCGACTTGCTAAGACAAGGTAGACAGAGGCTTGAAGCTGACAAGTTCAGTCAGCAGCTGGAAAAGCTTTGAAAAATAATGCCTGCCAGGGGGATTCCAAACTTTGAGGAGGCCAAGACAGGGCATGGCCACCAGGCTGACCTGAAGAAGGTAAGGAATCGCACCACAGGGCAGTCAGAAAGAGTTCCCTCAGATTAAAGAAATCTGCAACCGTAGTCATTCCTCTCTACTTTGAGGAAAAAAGCGAATCCATTCACAAGAATGGGGAAAAAACAGATTTTTTTTTTTGGCATAAAGGCCAAGGGAGGAGAGAGGAGCGAGGCGGGAGGGAGGCAACAGAAGGAGGCCACTGAGGGAAGGTGGGTGGGTATCAGTAATGAATGGTGAAGATACAAAGAGAAGATCAAAGAATTACGGTGAGTGCACGTAATTTTCATAGCTTCCTTGTCAATCTTCACCACTATTCTATGAGGTCAGTTCCCTTGACAAAAGGGGTAGAACCCTGAGGGAACAAGACCCCAGCCTCCTGTTGGTGAGGAACAGAAGGAAGACCTAGCTAACACAAGGGAAGCCTAAGTGGGAGAAAGAGCTAGGAGGTGCCTCCCGAGGATGGGGAGACGGAGAAAGCCCCTGCAAAAGCCTCCTAGCTCTGGAGGAGAAAAGATGGGTCCCCCAGAAAGCGGAGCGGATCACCCTATGCCGGGCCAGGGGTGACAGCCTTGATAGATGGAGCCATGCCGTCCGCCTAATGCAGATCGCTGTCCCCGCAAGCCTGGAAGCCACCTCATTGGCGTCGTAAGATGCCCTTGCTTGGTGTCTTGCCAGCTCCAGGCCTATAGCAGAGAGGGCAATAGCCTGTCTGGTTTGCTCTGTATCGAGGCATTGATGCTAGAAGCTGGGAGAGCATCGACCACAGATGCCGGTGTAGGCAGCGTGGTGAGCCTGATGTGATGCAATGCAAGCCACCGCACAGAAGAGAACACTCTTAGCCCCCACGGTCAGGTGTAGAAAATCTGAATCTGGTGGGCGGTAGAGCATAGGCGGCAGCACCGGAAGAGTCTCTAGGTACACCAAACCGAGGCCGGGTTGGGAAGGGTACTCAGGGATTCCGGGGGCTGTACCGCCGAGCGACAGTCTGCGGGGCTGGAGAAGGCGGCTGGCGACTGCCAGGAGCGGATAGGCGCCTCCTGGAGGGATGAGCCAGGAAGGTACCACCAGGTGCTGGGCACTGAATTCTCCAAGGAATTCGCGTCTCCCGTTCAGTATTGTTTCGCCCTAGTAAAAGATTCAAAGATCCCTCACCATCCTCGGGAGAATGGCTGATATTCAGTGAAATCAGCGTTGGAAGAAAAGATGAGCAGGGGTTCCTCTCCCTCAGAGGGAGAGCGAGGATGATGGAGAGCTCGAATGTCCAGAAGATTCCTGCGGGGTGGGGAGAGTCGAAGACCCGCTCATGCATGTATCTAACGTATGAGGGAAGGCTACCGAGACCTCTGAACTGCTCCCAGGATAACGGCCCCGTAGGGACCGACATGGCCTGGAAGGCGGGGGTGGATGCAGAGGTACTGGAGAAGGGCACCTCTGAAGAGGCAACTGACCTCTGCCAGGGCTCTGAAATCCGAGGAATGGAGCCCGAGCTGGCGGGATCCCGGACAACAAACCAGGCGCAAAGGCGAGACCCTGAGGATGCGATGCCTGGAAGAGCCAGGGGGGGGAACCTCCCCTGTGATGAACCCGGGACTGCATGGGTCCAGAAGGGCAGTCCACAGCAACACCACCGGAGGGAACCCTGGGGCCCAAGAGGGAAGGGCGGGGTTTGGAGCTACGGCTCCTAGCCACCCCACAAAGGGGTGGCAGAGACAGGGCACCGTCCCCTGCCCTCGACCCCTCGGACTCGAGAGACCCTCCCTTCTCGACGAGCGTTCCACCACCCGAGAGGAGGCAGCAGCACCTGGGAGGCAGCTGTCACAGGCCCCTGGGAGAGCCTCCTCCTCAGTCCCACCACATCACCCCCTGGGACCCAGGGCCACGCCTAGCCAAGGACCCTCAGGGAGGATGGGAGTGGGGACAGTGGAAGGGCCGCTGCACCGCCCTAGCACCCTGTGCCACCGAGACCCTGACCCGAAGAGTCAGGGTGCCAGGATGAGTCCCATCTGTGTCCTCGGCCTCCGAAGAGGGCGAGACCAGCAGGACCTCAATGCTGGCAACCCAGGGATCCCGAGCAATGGCGCGCAAAGCGGCGCCCGGTGCCAAGGGCGGCACCTGGCGACCCCAGGCCACTCGCGACAGCCAGGCCCAGTCCTGGCTCCCCTGCTGCACCAGTTAGGCCTGGCGCGCGCTCGGCGTCAGAACCAACCAGCGCCGCCAGAAGCACAGACCCGGGCCTGCGGCGCCACGCGGCACTGAAGGCCAGAGCAGCGCCGTCTTGATCACCAGCGCCCGCAGCGGTGCGGGATCGAAACAGCGCGGAGGCGGCGTGGTCACTGGTGCCAGGCCAGAGTAAGTGGGCCTCGACACTGGGAGCCTGCACCTCAGGAGGTGACTGCCGGCGGTGTCCCGTCGCGGCCCGGGAGGACCACAACATTCCCCTGACACAGAGAAGCTTCCTCTTGACAAGAGAAGAGAAGGCTTCCTCCCCATGACCGTATAAGCCCGGAGGACCGGGGAAGGAGCTTAGAACCTTACCTGGGAATCCCTGGGCGGCCTTGCCTCCCCGAAGGTCGTGAGGGTCCTGCCGAGCTTGAACGCAGCTGGACTTGGCGAGGGACACGACGGTCCATGGAGAAACAAGCGTCGCACGCGCCCATGTTGTGGTTGGGTCCCAGGCAATGGAGACAGACATCATGCCGGTCCGAGACGGAGAAATGCCGGCCACAGGAGCACCGACGCATAGGGGCGCGGCCCGCCTTCGACTTATGCCTTGCTCCCGAACCGGACATGATGCGAACTAAACAAGTAAAAAAAGATATAAAGCACTCGGCGCCGCAGAATAGAAATAAAAAGAACGGTCTTACCGGAATGCGGCGTCGAGTGGATGTCTGAGAAAAAACTAGGAGTCTTCTAGCTGAGGAGAAACCCGATCACTATACACTACCGCGCAGCAGGTGCAGCCTCGGCAATGAGGGAAGCAGAACTGAGATGGAGGAGGTCTGCGGCACCTAGCAGCCGCCCCTGGCGCATGGCGTGGTGCGTGAGTCTCGAGGGCGGCGCCATTGGAGCCGACTCTAAAAACTCCCATAGCGGGTGCACGCCTCTGGCTTAACCCAAGCAGTAATGAATGGTGAAGATTGACAAGGGAAGATCATGGATGGCTGACAATTCCGGATTGTGTTGTTCCAGAGTCCAGTACCATACTCTTATGGCCACGCGACAAAGAGGGTAGGAGTGAGTGCCCCGTCTGTTGATGTAGTGGACTACACCAATGTTATCTGTCTGTACTAGCAGAAGGTCCGGGGACAACGGCGTCTGGAAGGGCTGCAGGGCACCACTCTCATCTCTAGAACGTTGATATAGAGCAAGGACCCCAAGGTGGATGAAGTCCCTTGAGTTGAAGCATCTGTGGTGAGAATTTGCCAAGGGGAGGGAATGAGAAAGGAACCCCCCCTTAGCAGGTTACTGAGTTCCATCCATCAAAGAAGAACACATTTCACTAGAGAGGAGACCAGGACCCGCTGTTCTATGTCATCTATATGCTGGTCCCTCTGGACCCCGAGTGTCCACTGGGGAACCCTCATGTGCAGTCAGGTGACTTTTTCTACTGAATGAACAGATTGAGGTCTAGGATGGGCCTGAGATCCCCTGTGCATTTGGGGACCAGGAAAAAATGAGAGTAGAACCCCCTGCCCTGCTGATTCACTGGGACAGGTTCCACCGCCTTCTTTTGCAGCAAAGAGCTGATTTCCTCCCAGAGCATGGGTATGTGGTCTGGAGGTTAAAAAGGACTGAACCGGAGATATTTCTGGAGACCACTGTAGAAGCTCCACAGTGTGGCCATGCTCTATGAGCTGTAGCACCCAACCGTCGTTGGTTATCTCCCACCTACTGTCCAGGTGTAATGAGAAGCAACCCCCTATGACCGCCTCCTGAATTTTCAGCAAGGAGTCAGGCAGAGGAGGAGGGGCTTCAGTAGCGGCTGCACTACCACCTCTGGGGGCCCTGCTGGCTGTGCCAGCTGGGTTAGGCAGAGAGGTGGACCCCCAACACTTGCACTGAGGTCTGGCAGAGGGTCTAGACTTGTTGGTGGCCCACCAAAAAGGCACAGGTTGCCCACTCTTAGCTTGAGTGTGATACATGGCGTGGACAGATCTGAGAGTACATCCAGAGGCCTGAAGGGCATCAAGGATCTGTTGCACATCAGCCCGAACAATTTGAATCCCTGAAGAGGGGCATTCAGGATAGATAATTGAACATCCTGTACAAATCATGACACCCGAAGCCAAGAGTGCCAGTGTACGCAGAAGCTGGCCACTTTGGCCGAAAATCGACGGTGTCATAGGCAGAGCATAGGAGATGCAGACCAACGTCAGCTCCTGACTGAAGGGACTGCAAGAGCTGCTGCTTCTTCTGGCCAATTCCTGGGCTTGGTCCAAATGAAGATTGAGGTACTGGACCACATGGGCCATGTAGTTAAAGACCCTGATGGCCAGGGTGGCCTAGGGGAAGGTCCGCTTGCTCAGTAAGTCCAACCTCTGGGATTCCTTGTCCAGGGGAATCTTTTGGTGCGGTCGTGGGCCACGTTAATGACTACTGAGTTGGCCTGCACCTGCTCAATGAAGAATTGCTTCCCTGCTGGGGCATGATAAAGTTTGTCCGCCTTCCTAGGCATAGTGAGGACCAGGTTACAGCAGTGCCAGGCTGCCATGGTGGCATCCTCAAAGGGTTCAATGAGAGGGGAAAACCACCAAGGGAAGCGTGTTGGGCAGAAGGAGGAAGGTAGGTAGCTAACCGATGTTTGCTGAGGTGTTGCTCCTCCGTGTCAAACCCCATCTCCGCCTGCATCTGGCAGAGAACCCCCATGAATGACAGATCATCAGGTGGGACCGTGGAATATATTTCAGGGTCTCCTTGAAATCCGACAAGACCGTGCAGGTAAAGTGGGAGAGGATAGCCTCCCCTTATTGTCTTCATCCCCATCCTCATCGGGGAGTTGAAGGTCCAGTGATATTCATTCCCTTCCCCCTGTCTAGAGGGAGAGTGGGGGGTCCTGCCACCTGGGGACCGACACAGGCTCGTTGGGTGCGTAGATGCAGGTACCGGCATCAGGGATTCCCTTGGGGGAAGGGCCCAGTGGGGAAGCCAGGCGGGCCTGTGTGAAATCTCATAGAGAAGAGACTAGAGAAGGGAAGCCCACCGTAACCGGCACTGGGTAACCAGGTGGTGCCAGTTGAAGAGGGGCCGGTGGCGATGGAGGCCAGATAGGCCTAGACCATGAGGAGGAGTCCTCAGCCTGCGTTCCCCTATGGAATGGTGAACAGGGCCAGGAGGTGGCCTAGGGCGATGCCGGGGAGGGCGGCGGCTCCAAGGCTGGAGGGCTGATGTCACAGCAGTGGGTGATGATCAGGTAGTCTCAGAAGACCCCGAGTCCGCTAAGACCACGACGGTTGAAGAGAGACCAGCAGAGCCTCCTGACTGTGAGCCCACCGAAAATAAGGGCTGGGGGCTGGGATGGTGCCCGGCCCCGAAGGACCACCACCCACCAGAGTAAGGTTGGTTGGAGATGCTGTCAATGGTAGCCCTGTAGAAGTTAGGGTGTGTGAGGCAGGTGTCGCCACCTCTGGAGCGGGGGATGGCCCCGTCGTGGTTGCTGGGTGATGTGGGGACCAGGAATGGGAGGGAGGAGACCAGATTTTGGTGCAGTTCTTGTCCCTGTGCTTGTGTTTACCTGAGTATCTCTCCCAGGATTTCGATGTTCGTGAGCCTAAAGATGAAACCAGGGAGACTGAGGATCCCCTGGCCTGCAACTCCTTCTCCATGCTGGTGACCTTTTTCTGGAGCAGAAAGTTTTCAAAGGTCTGCTGGCGACAGTGGTGGGTTGCCTGGTTGAAGCCGTGGCAGACGGTGCAGGTATCGACATCGTGGTCTGGACAGAGAATGCATGCAGAGTGGCCGTCTTTCTCCAGGAGTTGCTTTCCACAGGCACACTTGGTCGAATGGTCGGAAAATGAAAGAAACTGAGAAGACATAAACGAAAAAGGGAAAACTTGAAAAACTGAGATAAGAAAACTAAAAAGAAACAAGTTTAGAAATAATGGTGGTTGACTGAAGCTGCGGCGGTCCGAAAGGCCCAACGTGCATTGGTCAATGGCAGGAAAAGAACTGAGGAAAGCATGAGGTCCACCCACTCTTATACCACGTGGTGATGTCGGCACCTGACGGGGTGGGTGGCCCCCTGGTAGACTGCTAGCTAGAAAAGTTTCCATGTTGTCCTACTGCCTGGCAGCTATAGTTCCATAGATGTGGCCTGATGCAGGTGATACCCTTTAAGTCAGATCTCCTTTTCCAGGAGAGGGAAAATACTTCTCACCAGAAAATTCCAGGCCCTGGAGTGAGCCTGCAGAAATGCATCAGGTTTGTGTTGTATGGAGACACAAACAGGTCTGTGTCTGGTCGACCCCATTTTTTGAAGCGGTCATCCATAATGGAGACTGAGAGTTCCCATTCATACAGAGCTCATGGGATCAACTGAGACGTTCTGCCAGTAAGTAAGTAAAAATGTTTTTCATGTTAATCAAAACTAGAAACATGAATATGGTCAAACCCCAAATGAGCAACAAGGCTCATTTACAATGGGTACCAGAAGCAATAACATTTTCTGTGTTGCAGATACACATAATACATGTTTACATATTAGAACAGATAAAATACAATACACTTTCAATCACATACATGACTCACAACTTATGTATTGCATTCATTCTGACATACATTTAAGCTGGGACTGCTCTACCACATTAAAAAAAGTGCATTCAGTGTACCACGCAGGAACACTACTTACAGAGATATGGCATGATCCACCGCCCATTGCCAAATTCTCATCACTTGTCTGCAAAACAGATACGAATGCACTCTGCCCTATTGGTTGATACAGTACATCACCAAAATACTGTCTGGATATCTCCACTGCTGGTTTCTCGGAAGGAGGGTGGCGAAGGCCTGTAGGCCACACAGAACAGCCCTCATTTCCAGAGTGTTGCTGTGCAGAACCATATCAGAAGGTTCCACAGGCCCAGAGTTCTGAAAGGGCCCAGATGGGCACCCCAATCCTAACCTGAGGCCTCTGTGATCATCCCGAGGAGGGGAATAGCCTGAGGAATGGGCACCCCATCTCTAAGTTAGAGTGGTCCAAACACCAGTGGGATGGTCAGTATGGGAGCTTCCATCAGGCCAATTAAGCGTGAAAGGCATATGGCCGAGACACTGTCACCGGATGAGACCAGCTGTGTTTGGGCCGGCTGTGCCATAGCATGGTTAGAGGGCATAAATGCCCAGCCCAGCCCAGTCCCATGTCCAGGACAGCCCCAATGTATTGGAGCCTCTGGCAGGGGATAAGGACTGACTTTGGTTCAATGACCAGTATACCCAATTGGTCAAACAACTGTTGGGTCCAAAACATTGTGCATACTATGGCCTCCCAAGATGGGGCTTTCAGCAGCACATTGTGTATGTAATTGAAGACATAGAGGCCTTCTCTGTATAGGGCAGCTACCACCACAGCAAAAACTTTGGAAAATACACATGGTGCAGAGCATAAACCAAAGGGCAAGCCATGAAACTGGTAGTGTGAGCCCTGAAGCATGAAATGCAGGTTTGCTTTGTGTGACTTGAGGACCCTAACATGAAGGTATGCATTCTTCTTGTCCACAGCAACCATCCAATCTCCTTTTAGTAACAGGGGAGAAACAGGGGCATCAGCAGGATTGTAAAAGTGTGTGTGTGTGTGGGGGGGGGGGTACATGCCCTCAGCTGCGACTTTTTCCAAGAAACGGGTCAAGGGGGGTTTGCCCCCTGGAAGAAATTTTGAAAATTTGGGGGGCAAACTTAGCATTTTAGAAGCACATTCTATGAAATCTCCAGCAAGACAAGCACAGGCATTTACTAGCTGGGATAGGAGATACACCATGTGGCCAACAGATTATTAAAGATCGTGCCAGCAAACACTGCTGTTATTTATTTTCTTCTGGGGTAGGTGTCTGACACAGCCCTATGGCCCTCCCTCTCCTGGCCTCACTTCTCTCAGTTTCACTCTCTCTGCTGTCTCTCTCCTTTTTTGTTCACTTTGCGCATGTGCACATAGTGAACATATTGCTATAATAGTACCTTTTTATTGGTGTGACACTGTCTGTCCAATGCAGAGCAGAGTTTTAGGGGTGAGTCAATGGCACACCAGTCATCAATGAGGCTGATCATGATGGACTTTTGGCTTGCTGGCGGAGATGGCACGAACTTGAAAAGAAACAGCCGACCCAATCACTGGTCAGCTGTTCCCTTTGATCTATGCCACCCAGCAAGCGAAGATGATCCATCATGGTCAGCCTGGAATGACTGCCAGCTGTAAAAGGAAACCATCCATCGATGTCTGTTAGTGGCAGCCCCATGACTGTCCCCCACACTCGACCCTCCCTTCTCAGCACCCCCCTCCTCACAAACATAACAATAATACTGGGAGTGCCCAATCCCCAGTGTCACCACCTCGTAAGTGAAACCTCCGCAGTCCACTACTGCGTCCCTCCCAATGCAGAGTCACACCTCCTTTGCTGTTTTTTTTTTTTTTTTTTGGCCCGTGACTGTCCTAAGCACCTAACTCTCCCTCTCAGACCCCTCCCACAAACATAACACTGGGTGTGCCCAGTCCTCCAGCGTCGCCACCTCATAAGTGAAACCCCTGTGGTCCACTACCATGCCGCTTCCAAATGCCTGGTCACATCTCCTTCACCCGGAATTTTACATTTTTTGGTTTATTTTGTTTATAAACCCACCTGTTCAATCCTCCCTTTCAGTCCCCCCCCCCCACAAACATAACAGTGAGACTGGGGGTGCCCAATTCCCCAGTGTCATGATCAGATATAAAGAAATCCTTCGGTCCGCCTTATTTTGTTTGTTTTCTTTCTTTGTAATAAACTCTGTGAAATGAAAACCATCCATCAATGTCAGTTGCGGCCGTTACTGTCCCCCCACCTGACCCTCCAACTCAGCACCCCCAAGCCCTTACTTGCCCACTGGGGGTCCAACACTGTAATCTTCTGTGGACCACAGACACATCTTCATTCTTCAGAGCTGGACCGCAAACTGAGGAAACAGGTATGCGGTTCAATGTATTTGTGCCCATTTGTGCATATTTTTGCCCCAAATTTTCAACATGCCTGTTTCGGGACTCCACCGCATGAAAAACTGCAGTGACATTAGGCAAATCTGTCCTGAAAAGGTGATTTTACGGTCCTTGCGCGAAATCACCTTTTCGGCAGGAGTTGAACATTTTCTCTGCCCTGGTTCATGAGGCAAGGTCAGTCATAAGAAGGCTATGTTGAAAATTTGGTGTCAAAATATTTAAAAACAACAAAGTTATGAGCCTACGTTGAATTTTGCAAATGCAGGCTCATAACTTTGCTAATTTTCAAAATTTTTGCACCAAATTTTCAGCATAGCCATTTCTTTACAGCACCTCATGAATGGGACAACTGTCATTTTTCAAATCCTGGCCAAATGGGTTTTTACATCCTGAAAGGCGATTTCCCGTTCCCTGCGAGAAATCACCTTTCAGGCAGGAGTTCAAAGTTTTCTGTGCCCTTGTTCATGAGGCGGGGTCATAAGAAGGTTATGTTGAACATTTGGTGTAAAAAGTTTAAAAAACAACAAAACTATGAGCCTATGTTGAATTTTATGAACACAGGCTCGTAACTTTGGTAATTTTCAATATTTTACCCATTTTCAGCATAGCCATTTCTTTACAGCACCTCATGGATAATTTGATTGCTGTCATTTTTCAAATCCTGCCCAAAATGTGTTTTTGCATCCCGAATGGTGATTTTGCAGTCCCTGCGTGAAATCACCTTTCAGACAGGAGTTGAAAATTTTCTTTGCACTTGTTCATGAGGTGGGGTCATAAGAAGACAATGTTGACAATTTGGGGCAAAAATATTACAACATAACAAAGTTATGAACCTGCATTCATTCACATTTACAAACCTAGGCTAACTTTGGCAATACATAACCCACACAGTGCACCACAGCACATCTAGTACCCCAGGGCTTCTACACCACTGGCGAAGATCCGATATTGACAAATGCTCGTTTTCCTTTCTTTTAATCAACTAGTATATATTTTTACTTACAGACAGTTCCTTCCTTGCTTGGACCTTACTGACACAGACAGCAAACTGCTGTCCATCTGCTGCTTCCAGGCTGCAGCTGCTCACTGCAGAGGCCCACTGTCCTCTCTCTCCACCTGGCAACCTCCCGCCCACACACATATATATTTTTATAAATGTATATTTATTTTTATTCTGGCCTGTTTGTTCCAGGCAGTTCTCCTCTGACCTTGGCATCTGCTGCTGTATCAGTTGTGTTGTCTCTCCTGGAACCCTCCTTCTCCCTCCATCCTACTATTTATTTATTATTAATATTTTTTAATGTTTCTTCTTATTTTCTAGTTTCCACAATCTTGAACTGTGTTTGATGCTGCTATGCCAGAGAGGCCTGGCTTCCACTGCCTCCCACCTTCCAACTCTTAGTCTCACTCTCCCTCCTCCCAGCTATTTGATCTCACAGTAGTCTCCCCCCCTCATAATTTTGCACTTGCCTCTCATCTGTCCCTCATTAGGAGGGACATCCCTTATTTTAACCCTCAAAATTGCACTGCCCCTGACCGAAAAGATGCTGTCAACACAGAGAACATGCTGTAAATTCAGACTTTAAAGTAGAAATGAATAATATTTTAAGGTGCTAGATCAAAAATAAACTCAGTTTGTGCAAGTAAACAACACAACAGTTTCCGCATTGTTCTACTCTTGTACCTCCATGTTGGAAGATGTGTCCCTCATTATGTGGGTCAATGTCCCTCATCTGAGTGCCCTGTCCCTCATTTCATAGAAGGTTGAGAGGTATGATATTGTATATTTTATTTTTGGCTTCTGGTGAGTCAAGTGCTGGTGCAAGCGGCACAATTTTATCCCCAAAATATGTCTACCTGCTGCTTGTGGTCTTGCATGATGGCATTAATGCATTTGTTCCCTGCTCACTAGCTGCTGATGACTTGCTGCTGCTGCCGCCACTGTGTGTGATGCTGACAATGACGAGTCAAACCCAATACCATCAGCAGTCATGGCAGTCTCCTCCCTCCTGACCCTTGAACTCATTGGCATATACCAATGAGAATCACCTCCTGAGTCTCTCTCGGCAGGACTCTGAGGACTGTTGGGAGTCCCACCGTTCTCAGAGTCCTGCCGATTGCCATCGGCAGTCATGGAGCTCAAACAAAGTGCAGTTGTCATTGGTGGACACTGGTAACTTTAGGGTCAGGAGCCAAGTTGGGAGCACATGCCATGGACTGACAGTACAGAAGCGGGGTGTGCCACTGCTGGGGAAGCTGCTAGCCTGTTGATGCTGGGCTTTAAAGCCCTATAATTTAAAGCAAGGGTGGGGAAAATACTGGGGGGCATCCACCTAAACTGGGGGGCATGTCCCCCTTTTGTTGGCTAACAACACCCCTGGGGGAAGAGCGGCTGCAAGGAGATCATTCACAACAGTTTGTATTTTATGAATGGATTCTGACTTTAAAGGTCCAATAGGAGCCTTAGATACTCATTCTATTTTCGGACCAGCAAATACCGGGAGGATATGGGAGCCACTGGAGGAACAGTAAGGATCTCTAGGGTGTGTCCTTGCTAAACTACCTGCAGGACCCAGGCATTGGTTGTTACCTCTCTCCACTGTTTTAAGAAGAGGGAGATGCAGCCTCCCACCAAAACATCCTGAAGCAGTGAGGCTGGAATAATGAGGGGAGTTAGAAAGCACTGGGGGCAGCGAAGATGCAGGTAACATTCTAGCCTTTTGTAAGTTTGGCATGGGTACAGGGAGGCAGGTTTGCAGCTTGGGAAGAGAAGGGCCGAGGTCTCTAGGAACCATTTCCCTGATCTCTTGACTATCCTTGACCTGAATGGGCATAGGGCTTGCAAAAGACCTCTACTCCTTCCGCAGGGTTTCGTGTTCAAAGTATGTTAGGAACCGTAAAGTCATTTCTGAGGATTGTAAATCTGCAAGGCATTTTCCATGTTTGCCATATAACTGCTTTCTTCTAAAGGAAGCATTCAGAAGAGATTGTTGTACATCACAGGTAAAGTCTACCACCCACAACCAAGAATGGTCATGGAGGCAAATCCCAGAGGCAGCAGCCCTGGCAGCAGCATGTGAGGTTTCATAAGCAGTCCTGAGCAGAGTAGGTGCTTTCCGGCCTCCTGTCCATTGGCAAGTCTGCCTCCTGGCCTTCTGGCATTTTATCAGCCAGGGAGGCCACAGTTTTCCACAGGTAATTCTGATATTTTGTCATGTAAGGCTGATAATTTACTTGGTATTTGTGGGACAAAAGAAGGCCAAAGCCCATCGAGATTGTCCCCCACAATGAACGTGGCACATTAATTTATGTTTAAGTTAACTTGAAGCCATTTATCTAGTCTTGTTTTAAAAGTGATTCAACTAGTTCTTGCGTCAGGGAATTCCAAAGTCTAGGGGCTCTTATGGTGAAAAAGTTTAATCTCTTATTTGTGTTAGCTTTAGCCACATTGATTTATTTATTATGTAATCTATGAACAATATGTCTGTTACTAAAGTGTAGTCCAAAATGCTGCATTCATTCTTAGGATTGGTGGACCTTATAAAGGAGAAGTAGGTCTCCTCTAATTCTTCTTTTCTGCAAAGAGTGTAAACCTGTAATCTGTAATCTTACAGCATAATTTTTTGAGGTCAAGTAAGGGACCATTTTAGTTGCTCTCCTTTGAATTCTCTCCAATCCCTGTATATCTCTTAATAGATATGGGCTCCATAGCAGGGAGTTGTAATCCACATGCGGCCTTACATATGTTCTATATAAGGGAACAATACACTCCTCGGATTTTGTGATGAAGGTGCGCTTTATATGCATGAGTAGTTGATTGGTGGTTTTAACTGCCTTAATACATTGATTTCTATAAGAAAATTTCTTATCAATTACTATTCCCAGATCTCTTTCACAAACCGATACTTTCAATAGAATATTATTAAGTGTGTATGTCTGTAAGGGATTAGCTCTACCAAAATGTAATATAGTGCACTTATCTATGTTAAAGTGCATATAATTTATATGGGCCCAAGTTTCAATCTGTTTTAAATCATTTATATGTAACCCCCTTGTTACCCGGGGTTACTAGAATCCCAGTAAGACCTAGTGGTAGGCAGGGAAGGCAGCTTGTGAAACTCCAGTTACATGGATTTCACACTGTCTCACTCTGTTCTCAGTCTCGGCTGAGACTGAGGGATGACATCTCCAAAGAACTATCGCAGCTGCATGAGCCACATTGGAATCTGCAGAAGGGAGTTGGATTAGAATGTTGGGAGTTTTGAACAGTAAGTGCTCAGTCTGTAGTTGGAGATTGGTGTGTGAGGAGCACAGCAGCTCTGTGCATAGGCTCTTGGAGCCTCAGCTCTGAAATAGAGCTACATTTACGGAAAGGTATGTGTTTCCGCCTAAAGAGGGACACAGTAAGCTGTTCTTTAAAGTGGTGGAGACTGCTGATACGGGTCTCTGTGCCCCATCCCTCAGGGGATGGGGCAGGAAGGTTTGCCTGCTATTCCAGGGGCAACCTCCTGGCTACTGCTAGAGAAGAAGCGGCCTCATTTTTGCCCAAGTGTGTGGGGTACAAGAAGAGTTTCAAGATTCACCTATGGGGCACCTGCAACCGAAGGGTGAGTTCTGCTCTTTCTAAAGGGCCCATGTTTCATCCTGAACTGTGTTAAAGTGGGGATTGGACTACTGAAGTAGTGGGAGGCCTAGAGTAATAGGCTTGCCAAAAGTAAAAGTATGTTCAAGTCCAGCACAAAGGAAAGTCAAGACATGTAGAGAGATGTGATATCGTCTACCCAGTAATCTACATTGCCAAGCTTTCAAAAGAGTTGTTTAGTATCCAGAGAAATGGCGGGTATGGATTGTGGGAGCTGGAGGTGGGAGACCCCCATCTTTAGTAACCAGATCCACCTCTGGATTTGCTCTGTGATTTCTACTTTGCCTCATGCACTTGGCCAGTGATGGGGAAACATAGACTTTAATGACAGATAAGGACCGCTTGGCCCATCTAGTCTGCCCATTTCCTACCTACAGGATGAGGCCGTAGATCCTAGTTAACCAACAGCCTATTTCTTCCTACCCCCACAAGAATTGCCTTGTCTGTCCATGCATTCTTGAATTCTCCCACAGTTTAGACCCCACAACCTCCTCAGGAAGGCTGTTCCATGCATCCACTACCCTCTCTGTGAAATAATACTTCCTCACATTGCCCTAGACGCCCTCCTTCTATCTTTAAATTGTGTCCCCTGTTCTTGTAAGTTTCTTTTCTGAAAGATGCTACCCTCTTGGACTTTGTTGATTCCACTGGGTACTTAAAGTTTCTATCATGTCCCCCCTCTCCCTTCTTTCCTCAAGGGTATACATATTAAGCTCCTTTAGTCTCTCCTCATACGGCTTCTCTTGCAGACCCTGCACCATTTTAGTTGCCCTTCTCTGGACTACCTCTATCCTGTCTATGTCCTTGCGGAGATGGGGTCTCCAGAACTGGACACAGTACTCCAGATGGGGTCTCACCAACTGTCTGTACAGAGGGATAACAACTTCCTGTTTTCTGCTGCTGATGCCTCTCCCTATACATCCCAGTATCCCCAGCCCTCCCTACTGCCTTCTCACATTGCTTGCTAACCTTAAGGTCATCTGATATGATTACCCCCAGGTCCCTTTCCTTTTTTGTTGTTGTTACTACCTCCCACCCATTGTGTATTCTTTCCCTGGGTTCTTGTTTCCCAGCTGCATTATTTTGCACTTCTTTGCATTGAATCCAAGCTGCCATACTTCTGACCATTCCTCCAACCTTGCCAAGTCCCTTTTCATCCTTTCCACTCCTCCTTGTGTATCAACCCTGTTGCAGATCTTTGTGTCATCTGCAAAAAGGCATACTTTTCCTTCCAGTCCCTCTGCAATGTCACTGATGAAGACATTAAAAAGGACTGGACCCAATACTGAACCCTACGGTGCCCACTAGGTAACCTCTCTTTCTTCAGAGTGGACTCCATTTACAATTACCTTCTGTGTCCTGTTGTGCAGCCCATGTTTTACCAGGCTACCACCCTGGGACCCACCCCAGGCTGGTTAATTTGACTATTAATCTTTTGTGTGGGACTGTGTCAAATGCCTTGCTAAAGTCTAGGTAGGCCATGTCCACAGCCCCTCCCTGGTCTACTACTTTGGTCACCCAGTCAAAGAAATCTATTAGATTCGTCTGACATGACCTTCCCGCTGTGAATCCATGCTGCCTTGGGTCCTGTGCTCCACTGGCCTCTAGGTACTCAACTATTCTTTCCTTCCTTGGGAAGCACCCAGACATGGGATGGAAGGAAATTTCCCTTAAGGAGTCAAAAGCTCTAAGGTGGTTTGGGGAGCCACCAACAGGAAAACTGGTTCACTGCCATATGGACCGCGATCAAGTGGCCGGCGGGGGAGCCGGGCCATGGGAAAAACCCAAGTAGTAGTGTACAAGTCGGGCTGTGTACCCAAAGCTGCATGCAAGTCCGGGCTGTGTGCCTGGTGGGTTCAGAGCCTGAGGGCTGGAATAGTGAAGAAGTGTTCTGTGTATGTGATCTGCATTACCAGGAATGTAGCCCTGTGGGGGTCTGTCTATGCTTTGTTTGTTCAGTTTGGATGTGAATAAAAGCCGCACTCTAGAATCCCATTCCTGGTATTGAACATTACAGTTATTGCTTCCTGTGTTCGGATTTACTTGGGTGCCCCTGTGCAGAGTAGTCAAACCTAGGTCCCCCTGTGCCAAGTAACCTCATCCTCCCCGAACCCAGTCCCCACCAGGTACTGCTGTCAGCTTCAACAGCATGCCACCTGTCATTTTGCAAAAAGGCAGGGGTAAGGGCGTTACATATAACTGAAAGTCTATTCAATAGTGAATCAACCCTCCCTCCTAGCTTTGTATCGTCTGCAAATTCTGAAAGAAAATTTGCAGATTTGATTAGCATATCCGAGATGAAAATATTAAACAATGAAGGCCCAAGTACAGATCCTTGGGGGACCCCACTTGTCACTTGTCCTTCTTCAGATAAGGTACCCTGTATTCTAACTTGCTGAATTCTATTAGACAGCCACTTGTCTACCCATTTAACCAACACAGGAGAGAAGCCTAATAACTGTAATTTCATAATGAGTTTATTATGAGAAACCTTATCAAAAGCCTTACTATAATCCAAAAGGATCACATCTTGGGGATGGTAAGATCAAGACCCTGACTGATGTTTTCATAAAAGGCAATTAAATTCGTAGTGCATGACTGGCCTTTTTTAAAGCCATGTTGAGTAGAATCGATAAGTTTTAATAAACTAATTTCCTTTTCAAGAAGTGTTTTAATGATTTTTTTCATTACCTTAGATAGAACAGATGTAAGACTAATAGGTCTGTAATTTTCAGGTTTGGATTGATTCCCTTTTTTAAAAATAGGTATAACAATGGCCTTGTGCCAGCCCCTGGGAATTACACCCTCCTGAAGTGATATGGTAAATATAAGAGACAAAGGGAGTGCTAAGGCTGTAGATGCTGCATGTAAAAATCTAGCATTAATATTATCTGGTCCAGGACTGGAAGTTTTATTTATGGATTTAAATGGTACCAGAATGTCTGATGAAGAAATGGTACAATTATAATTATCAGGTACAATAGAAGAAACTGATGTTGATGTAACCTTTGAGGTAAATACTGAACAAAAATACTTATTAAATGAGGACTGTAAATTCTGCAAGGCCGAGGGAAGCATAAGCAAAAGTCCTTTCCCCCATCACATCCATCTTCTTTGACCCCTTGTCTGGAGGAAGAGAACTTATGTGCTTGGGTGTCTTTGATCTATCATGAGCAGCCATTGATGGGATGAGAAGATAATGGAATTGAAAGTGTTGATGGGTGTCCTGTCGATGGAGGACATTTACGGCCATTTTCGAAGGTAGGGACTGAGAACTGAAGCACTGACAGTTAGGTCGACGACGATACAGCCAAGGGCACTGACAGAGGCAGTAGGCGGTAAGTGCTGAAAGAGATCCGATATTGTTTAATAAAGGTGCTGTATATTGGCAGGCCCCAAAAGGGTCATCAGCAGGACTATGCCTGACAGTGGTATCGACTGTGAATTCCCCAGTGGAGAAGATGACACAGTGCCAAACCCTGACCTTGGCATCTGAAGGATGGTCGGGGGAAGCAGCCAGACTCACAGCTATAGTCTGGGACCCCTCTTTATCAATGGACTTAGCTCTTCTTAGAGGTGAACTAGAACGGTCTGGGGTCTTTCTTTATACCACTTCTCCTTCTTAAGAGTGTTGGTGTTTCTCCGTTAACTAAAAGAGTCTGTCCTTTTTCTTCGATGAGTCAGTGCTGGACAATGTTGACCTTGGGGAATGGGTGGTCGACGGCAAACCAGGAACAAATGCGGTTGATGATGGTGACTCCACCTTTGAAGCAACCTGTTTCTTCATTACTTTCAGCTTTAGATGAACCACTAAAGCCTTCTTATGAAGTCTCCTTGTTGCCTAATTAAAGCCCTCACAGATTGAGCAGGCTTTAACGTTGCAGTCTTTGCCAAAGCAACTGATACACATGACATGATCATTATCTTTATAAATTTTAATGTCACCACATCAGTAGTAGCAGAACAGCAGTTCCTTGCCTATTGGCAGTATCACAAAAAGAAAAGTTGAAAATAAAAAACGACATACCAACAACAGCAAAAATTTTCTAATTTCGCTGGCATTCTACAGCAGTGGTAGACTGACATGCAACTGATGGTGGGAGAAAGAACTGAGGCATCTTGCTGATGCCCATGTTATATAGATGCCGATGAAGTGCTGCGACATGGGCGGCAGCAGCCAGCAAAAATTTCCGGGTGGTCCTGATGTCAACAGCCTACATTTCCATGATGTGGCTCAATGGAGGGAAATATCCTCGAAGAAGATCTATGGTTTCCTGAATGAATTTATTAAATGGATACGTCTGTTGTACAACAGGCCTAATCTGTAGTTCTGAGTAATGGCATACTCTTCCCCCTATTTTGAAATATTCAAAGGTACAAAGCAGGGCTGTCCCCTACCTCCCCTTCTTTTTGTTTTTATCCTTAGACCCTTAGATTAACAAAATGAACACAGATACCACTGTGGATAAGTGGATACCACTTAAAAGGGACCGAGTATAAATGTATGCTGTATGCTGATGGTTTGCTATGGACATTTTAAAATCCTCTCTCTACACTACCAAGTGTACTAGAAACCATAAAGGAATCTGAAGCATTACATAGAAACATAGACTTTGACAGCAGATAAGGACCGCTTGGCCCATCTAGTCTGCCCATTTCCACTGCCTACTGGATAGGCCGCAGATCCTAGTTAACCAAACAGCCTATTTCTTCCTACCCCCCCACAAAAATTGTCTTATGTCTGTCCCATGCATTCTTGAATTCTCCCACAGTTTTAGACCCCACAACCTCCTCAGGAAGGCTGTTCCATGCATCCACTACCCTCTCTGTGAAATACTTCCTCACATTGCCCCCGAACCGCCCTCCTTCTATCTTTAAATTGTGTCCCCTTGTTCTTGCAAGTCTCTTTTTCTGAAAGATGCTACCCTCTTGGACTTTGTTGATTCCACTGAGGTACTTAAAAGTTTCTATCATGTCCCCCCTCTCCCTTCTTTCCTCAAGGGTATACATATTAAGCTCATTTAGTCTCTCCTCATACGGCTTCTCTTGCAGACCCTGCACCATTTTAGTTGCCCTCCTCTGGACTACCTCTATCCTGTCTATGTCCTTGTGGAGATGGGGTCTCCAGAACTGGACACAGTACTCCAGATGGGGTCTCACCAACTGTCTGTACAGAGGGATAACAACTTCCTGTTTTCTGCCGCTTATGCCTCTCCCTATACATCCCAGTATACCCCCAGCCCTTCCTACTGCTTTCTCACATTGCTTGCTAACCTTAAGGTCATCTGATATGATTACCCCCAGGTCCCTTTCCTTTTTTGTTGTTGTTACTACCTCCCCACCCATTGTGTATTCTTCCCCTGGGTTCTTGTTTCCCAGGTGCATTATTTTGCACTTCTTTGTATTGAATCCTAGCTGCCATACTTCTGACCATTCCTCCAACCTTGCCAAGTCCCTTTTCTTCCTTTTCACGCCTCCTTGTGTATCAACCCTGTTGCAAATCTTTGTGTCATCTGCAAAAAGGCATACTTTTCCTTCCAGTCCCTCTGCAATGTCACTGATGAAGACATTAAAAAGGACTGGACCCAATACTGAACCCTGCGGTACCCCACTAGTAACCTCTCTTTCTTCAGAGTGGACTCCATTTACAATTACCTTCTGTGTCCTGTTGTGCAGCCAATGTTTTACCAGGCTACCACCCTGGGACCCACTCCCAGGCTGGTTAATTTGACTATTAATCTTTTGTGTGGGACTGTGTCAAATGCCTTGCTAAAGTCTAGGTAGCCATGTCCACAGCCCCTCCCTGGTCTACTACTTTGGTCACCCAGTCAAAGAAATCTATTAGATTCGTCTGACATGACCTTCCCGCTGTGAACCCATGCTGCCTTGGGTCCTGTGCTCCACTGGCCTCTAGGTACTCAACTATTCTTTCCTTCAGAAGTGACTCCCATCACTTTCCCTACCACAGAGATCAAAGCATCTCTGTCCGTAAGACCAATGCTTGGTCTGGGGGATAGTGAGAGACCACATTATAGAATTAATATTGAAAAAACAAACAGTTTTTATCCCTGAATGGCATCTCTTTCAAAAAGGATATTATAAACATGGGTAAAGGCTGGAATGACAAATATATAGATTATTTAGGAATGAAGATCAATAAGGATTGCAGGAAAACATTGCTGATAAAGAGTACATTATAGACACATGGCATAGGTTGCACCTATCCTTTTGGACAGGACAGAAACAATAGAGATAAATCTACTTCCCAGAGCAAATTTTGTATTTGGTATGACACTAGGCTTCATAACTAAATACTAATCCCTTTCTCTACAACTAAAACTAAATAAATTTAAGTGGCCCCACAAAAAAACCTAGACAATCATACATGGCATTATCAAGACTAAAATTGTTGATATCTATGTGCAATATGTATTGTATGTTAACATTTGTGTGTGTTATCCCATATATACAGTATTTTAGTATGTATTATCTTGTATTGTAATTACTAGTACATCAATTGGATGTAATTGTAAAAGAGAATTTATTCACAATTTGCTTTCCAATAACCTTGATTGATCAAAAGATTTTGGGAGGTCGTAAAGGAAAACTGTCGAAAACAGGGGTTCCTGCCCCCCGCCCGAAAAACTTAGCCCCCGGTTTAGCTTTTTACGGTAAGTGGCATTTTTCTCATGCCACAACTTACTGTATTTTAATGCAGAAAAGTCCGTGACCTGGAAGTATGGCAGATGCGGGGGGGGGGGTCCATTTGCCTTAAAGGTGTGGCACCACACCACATGGGGTACACATAAACACAGGCCATGTGGTGGTGCAACTGGCTGCACACAGACATACCAGCTGGCCACGTGGGGGAGGGAGGGCTGTAGTACATACCATCCATGCTGGGGTAAGGACAGCCTAGGCTATGTCACAGGGGCAGATGGCAGTGTCACAGAGGTACAGCAGGGGAGGGTGGGGAAACATGCTGGAGGGTGTGACCATGCGCAGCCTACATGTGTCTCCTACCACCACCTTGGGTATGGATGGTATGTCTGCACTTTCCCCATATGGTTTGGAAGTACTGCATCCACAGTATGGGGTATGAGCATGGGGGCAGTGTTACCTGCCCCGGCCCCACAGGGTATTGACCCTGAGGATGAACAGGTCATGACCTGGTGTGCATGGTGTCCTCAGTGACCTGGAAGAACTGGCTATACTGGACGTTCTCATCCTGGCACTGTGTAGCATGGGCATATGTCACAGTGTCCGTTGTGGGGTGGCACTATTCCCACTGGACAGGGCAGGGCTGTGTCCGACCCTCGCAGCACCTGGCACCACGGCTTCAGCCTCCAGCACAGTGGCACACAGGTGATTCATGAAGGTGGGCATGCCATTGTCCACTGCCTGGCACAGCTTGCATAGAGCTGCCATGTGCTCCGCATGGTGTGCCTCTGCCTGCTGCTCAGCATGTTGCATGTCCTCATGCAGCAAATGGTGGAGGCATGTCAGCTCCAGCTGCATGATGCTCTGTGCCTCCATGGTGGACCACAGCAGCTGCCGGGGACTGTCCATTGGGACAGGATTAGGCTGCACCCATGGCCATTGTATGTGCTGGGACTGCACCGCAGTAGGTTCTGTGATCTATGGGGGGTGCTGCGGGCTGGCTGTGGACAGCCCAGTGCAATGGGCATGGGGAAACAGGACTGTGGCCATGCTGGAGAATGCATCATGGGGAGGCGCAGTGGTGGCTGACTCGCTGTATCAGCTGCAGGGTGGTGGGGCAATGGCCTTGCTGTAGTTGGAGTCCTGGTGTGGCACAACAGTGGCTGTGACAGGGACTATGGTGGGCTGCACCGTATGACCACTGCACCATGTAGGGACAGCGGCTGGGCCCCATTGGTATGGGGGCTGGCAAGGGGTAACCTCCCCTGGTCTGTGATGGGCACCTCCTGTCCCCAGCTCCTGATGTAGGTCTTGTTATCTTCTTATAGATCCTCCTCACTGGCACAGACAGGTGGGCAGCAGCCCACTGTCCCATGGGACATTCTCATGCCATGTACAGTACTGGACCTGCTGTCATGGCCTGAGGCATGCACCTGCCTTGGCTGCTCGGTTGTGGGCCACCACAGTGAAATAGTGGCAGTGTCATGGGTATAACAAGCCCATGTATAGTGGTATGGCATGGTACGCAGGGACTGTATACCAGGTTCAGTGACCTAGACATGTCAATGCCTATTGCCACTTATGACCAGAGAGATAGTCACATGTATCCTATGTGTAGCTGTCATGGGAGGTGTCTCCAGCAGGATGTGGATGTGGCGACCATCAGTGTTGCATGCACTGTCCGTACTACACTGCACAGACACAGATATGCATTGGCTGAGTACAGAATGGGGTGCTATGGTACAGCTTTGGGATCCGGACATGTACTGGCTACTGTGCGAGCCTGCACTTACTGTGTTCTGGCCACCTCAGCCATTGCGCTAGTATGCCGTGCCTGTCCTTGTCTTGTATTACCTTTTGCATCATGCACGACCATGCATACTATGCTTGGACAGGGTCTGGGGCTGACATATATGGTCTGTGGTACAGGGGCCAGGGACTGGTAGGATACAGGTACTACAGGGGCCGACGTACACTGTGCAAGGCCCTACCTAACACAGGGGGAGGTACCATACCTTCTGCTGACGTGCCAGGGTATGCATGTGTGTGGTGCCACTGGTGGTGCTATGGGTACCTTGCAGCCCTGCTCAGCCTGTCCGTACAGGTATATGGGCATGTATACTGGGTACTGCATACTGAATGGTGCATTGTGTACCACTGCAGGATACTGATCACACCTCCCTTTTCTACATCTAAAGCTGTCAACGACCAATCGGCACTGGACCGGGGTGAATACCAGCAGGAGCAGCTACACCAGGCGGGAGGCATGCACAGGTTTGCCGGGCCATGATGAGACCCATGGCAGCACCACACAGGAGGGATATCCAGGTAAATACCCTACATTATGTGTCACTCCTGGGGCTGCATGTGTACATATATAGGTGCTGGAACAGGTGGCACTGCTCTGGATGTGGCCGTACCACTTTGGTAGGTGTTAGGGCTTGGCCCTATTCATTACTGTACTCATGGCGTATACCTTGATACCATTGCACAAGCTGTCCCGAGGGTTACTTACACAGCACTGTCTGTGTGGCATAGTGGGTGTCAGCAGCACAAAGGACAGTGACGTCCCCGGTTTTGTATCTGGGAGTGGGCAGGGGTCCTGCGTTGCTGGGTCATGGCACAGTGGGCAGACATTACCAGTGTAAATGACGTGCCTGGCCTTCGGGGGTACAAGGCACAGGGTGATGCTGTTGTTCAGTTTGGGGAGCTGCACCAATCCTGTATAACTGCTTGAGGCATGTCTATGAGTGTTGTAATCCCAGGTAGGGAAGGGGGAGTAGTCACCCTTATATCCCTGGTCCGCCACTGTGCAGACCCATCTGCCACCTGTTTACACTATGCTGCATGTCTCTGTGGCTGGTGATGGATGTCTCTGTGTGGGCTGCCATGCAGGATGCATGTGTCTGGGGGCATCACCTCAGGGGCTGTGTTGGGGACACTCACCCTGCACATGGATGTTGGCCCACCAGTGCCACTGTGGTGTTGTCATGGTCTCTGCAGTCTACTGCAGCGCACCTACATGTTGCCCTGTGTCTGTCTATTTTGCCATGGCATGCCATCCACCATTAGGTCGCAAGCACCCTGTGCTGCCAGAAAGACACCATTGGGGGGGTGGTAGTGCACACAGCCCTGGTTGTGCCCCCTCACAGTTGGTCAGGTTTGTACTACCATGTGCGTGGCACTGTGTATGCCTGGCTTTCAGCAGGTGGTTGGCATTGGCCACTGTAGTTGTGGTACACCACCATGTCCAGCCATGTGCATCAGACGGCCACTATGGTATTACACCTGTGCTGATGCCATATCCTGTGCCATATGCATTGTGTGACATGCCTCAGTGGTTCAGTGGTACTCCACAGTTGTGGCATGGGGTCGGCGGACACTGGGGCAATTAGTGGGTGGTGCATTTAGAGTACCGTATATGTGTGACAGTGGTATGCAGCTGCAGCGGTGACTAACCAACACAGTGATGACTAGGTTATGATTATTCCAATGTACACGAGCAGTTCCAGCTGTACTGTCAGATACAATGAGGCTGTACAGGGCCAATGACCTGTGCAGGCCCTGTATTGGAGGACATGCTCAGGGTCAGATTGGGTACAGGGGGGCTAACCTAGACAGTGACTACAGGGGCCCTCCTGGGAAATCAATAGAGGAAGGCCCAGGGTGACACACTAATATCAGTATTCTATGTCAGTATGATACAGTAGTTCTATGTTTGCATCCTAGATTTACCTGCAGTGGCCCCTATCCCCCATTTCAGTAGAAGATATATATATATATATATATACACACACACATTTAGAAGGTGGCCAGGTACCCAACAGGGGCCCACCTGGGCATATCCAAGTATCCTGGTGGTCAAGGTCAACTCTGGCCACACTCTATGCAGGATTGCACCTGCGACTGTTGGGACAGTGGCTGCCTCCAGGCCGCACTGCATCATAGACCAGTGTTGTGGTAACTCGGCCACAGTGTGTTGTGTTCCCTCCCATATACACCACCCTGCGGTCATGAGTTACCATACCTGCTGCACATAGTGCCGTCTGATGGTCCCAGTCATGTACAGCTGTGTTGTGTGCACACCACTTGTGTGTGGCTGAGCATTTGTCCTGGCTGTGACCCAGAGAGGCACATGGAAGTCTATGTCCTACATACCAGGTTGACTTGTGCGCTGGATGCCTGGTCAGTGGCCTTGTGGTATGTAGGTGCACCTCCTTACTACTCAGGACATGCATGACACTGCTTGCCAGACTCTAGCTTAGCACTGCTGTTGCATAAGCTGTATTCATACCTCTGATGTGCCCGCCGATGGCATGTGACCATTCAATGACCGGGCATGCTCGAGTGCAGCTCAACACAGCCATTTCATATGCACTTCTCCACTGTATGGGTCCATGGTGCTGTCACTGTTATGCCATGACCGGACTACTGTGGATGTCATACACCCATTCTCCATGTGTGGCATGGTAGGGCATATGTCGGCTGGTTATACTTGGCTTCGTAGAGTAGGCAACGCCTGCATTTCCTGCTTTGTGTGTACAGCTGGCTGAGTTCATTGTCTTTCTGTCCATAGGTGCCTGTAGGAGTGCTGGCTATTGTGGTCATCCCGAGGACTGGGAAGAGAGGGATGACCTACTGCGCAGGATCATCTGCCAGAAATGGTTTCTTATCTGCTGGATGGGGAAGACCACAGAGGCGATACAGGACCTGGCCATGGCCCACCGGCAGCAACAGCCACCACCAACCAGTACCACCCCCACCACCAACAGTGGCAGGGATCCCGTGAAAATGTGGTTGCATCAGAGGAGTTCCAGTTGTTCCCATGAGTTATTGTCCCCCCTCTTCCCTTTTATGGACAGCTGCCCCAGTTGTCCCCCCATTATATTCATTGTTGTTTTTTGTTCGCTTTGTAAGGTCTGTTGCCATTTTGTTGTAATAAAGTTTATATTTTATATTGAAGCAGCTGTGTTGTGTATCTGTCATTGGTGCCCTCCTTGTTTGCCCCCAGCCACCCCCAGTGTCCAGCTCCATACTCGGCGCTCTGGTCAGGGCTGCACCACTATTTGCCCCTTTTGTGGTCTGTGCTGTCCTTAGTGCTATATTCAGAGCTGTACTGCTACAGTGCACTGAGCAATCACCTGTCGTTTGCATGGCACACAATCTGCCCTATATTCAGAAGGTTTAGTGCCAGTGCTATGCCTCTAAATATGGCAGGATAAGGGACTGGCATAAGTGCAGTGCAAACATTGCGCTTGCGCACAGTTTTGAATAGCTGTACCCAGATCTTTACAAATATTTTCTAGTTTCTTGATTACAACAAATCGCAAAGTGGTCTATGAACAGTGACTTCAGAGGTTATACTTCTGAATGGGTAGTAATGGAGAGGGACACTACGCTCTCATTGGGCTACGATTTGAAGGCCTTGCTCTTTGCTAAACTACTTAAGGAAATACCTAATCAGCCAGCTCAGTTGTAGCGCTACCACTTGCGATGCCAGTGACCCAAGTTTGGTAGCGAGCTCAGGAGTTGGAGGGCCAGCTGGGGGCAGGGGGCAGGGGGAGGAGGATTGAGTGTCTAAGGGACTGCTCTCCTCCTCCTCCTCCAGGGAGGGGCAGGATTAGTGCCTGGTGTTAGCCTGTTCCCTAGCAGCAGCTGGAGGTCAGGAACACTGGGACCGCACATGGGGAGGGGGGGCGGAGGCGGGGTAGATGCCCAGCATGCTGCACATTGCAGCGTGCATAGTTCAGCCAAAGTCCTTACTAAACTTTTCCAAAGTTAAAGTTTAGTACAATATGCTCCCTCTGAGTATTACTCAGTCTCATACACTCCCAAACTTTGTACTTCTTGATTTGTCAACCCCTACTAGTCCCTTTCACCCAGCAGACTACCAATCCCAAGTATCCCCTGCCGTTGCCTAGCAATGCCCTCATACACAACCTCTGGCACACAGCTCTTGAAAAAAATAAGCTCTTTCACAGATCTCAGTAATATGGAATTACTAGTTATCCATGGTCAAACAGACACCCACTGCTTCTCTGTCAAATCTATCAGTGGACAGTTTTTTTTTTTTGTTTGCTTTGTTTTTATTTTTCATTGCATCTTCCCACTATGCCCCCCACATCTAGAGGGTGGTGCTCAAGCTGGATGCTCACAGAGGTAAAATGATACTGATAGCTCCGTTCTGGAAGAAGGAGATATGGCATTCATTGCATTGCTAACTGGCAATGCAGAAGCTGCAGACATTACCCCTGAGGACACACTTCTTGATCCAGTTCCAGTGTCAGCTGCTGAATCTGAAACCTCTGATCCCTGCATCACCAGGCATTGCTCCTGTGTAGATGGAAGTAAGCAAGTTTAAAGTGTCACGGTGGGTCTTCCAAGTACTTCAGGCAGACCAAAAGCCCTTCCACAAGGAAAGCCTCAGGTATGAAGTGGAAGTGTATTTCCATTTGGTCTTCTAGAAACTCAAAAAATCCCTTCTGCTCCCTTCTAAAGAGAGTTCTCAATTATTTCCTGGACCTTTTGGAGTCTGGCCTTCAGTATTCCTCAGTAAAGGTCTAGTTGTCCACCATCTCAGCTTTTCATGAGCTAGTGGGATCACTTCCCTTAGTTTATCTCCATTGTTTCAGGAGATTTATTAGGTGTCCTACACACACAAAACCCCCTTGGAAACCAGTTTACAACTGGCATTATTTGAGTGCTGAACATGCTCACCCGTAAGCCCTTTGAGCCAATGGCTACTTGTGACATGAAGTACATGACCTGGAAAATGGTACTTCTAGAGGCCATTACCTCTGCACGCAGAGTTTCTGAATCTCCGGCCCTAGTGACTAATCTCTGTACATGGTTTTTCATAAGGATATGGTAGTACTCTGAATGTGTCCTAAATTTCTGCCAAAGGCAGTTTCAGAGTTCCATCTCAGTTGATCCTTGGTACCTCCAACCTTCTGCCCCAAACCAGAGAACCCAAGGGGACATGGTTATGCACTCTCCATATCTGGGGAATCCACAGATGATCTGTGAAGATATCTCCTCCACATTAAGCTGCACCTTTGGAACTACAACCATCCGGCACTAGGACCACAGGGAAACATTTGCTAGCCAGGGGCCACCTACGATGACATCCCACATCTGCATCTAAATAAACGTGGCCCACCTCAGCACTCCTCTGTTCTTTCAAGCAACATGAAGTCTTGCTGTATTCTGACAATATGCAGTTAGCCCCAGCACTTGAATTGCTCCGGAGAGGGAAGAGTTAACTGTATGCCACAGCATAGAACATTGTGCTCGAGCTCAGTTCAAACCACTGTCTGCTGCACTTTCAAGTGTAACCGTCAGATTCTTTACTCCGCCTAACTGAACAGTCACTCTGGAGAAATCTCCTTCGCTTGTTGGTTCGGTCTCAGTAAAAATGTCAGTTTTAAACCATGAATGTTATTATTTTTCGGTTCAGATCCCTGTCTGCAGTACAGTAAGTGTTGTAGGTAGTGGACATTAGTTTGATTTTGTGTGTGTGGAAATTGTAAAACTTTCAATCGGTCTGGCTGGAACCGATTGATTTTTTCTTTATTTATTTGTAACATCTTTGGTTTATTTGTATTAGTGTGAGGTACCAGTCCTTATCGGTTTAAAAAAAATGTGATTTTACCGTTTTTTTTTCCACAGCCCGTAACACAGTTGGTAACTGATAAGGGGGTACTGCCTGGCTTTAAAGCTGCTAAAGGGTAAGTGGATAGGATGGCTACATCTGAGAACCCCCCCCCAAAAAAAAAAAACAGGCCCACTGGGTTTTAGCACTGTAGTAAGTCTGGGTATGCCTTTGCCAAGGCAGACCCTCACACCACCTGTGTGTACTATCTGGGTTTGACCACCTCGATTCAGACTGCCAAATTTGTAGAATTGTCTGAAGGCCACACTGGACAAGATATTGGGTAGGGTTAGGGAAAAGGAGGCCGAGAAGTCCGCTGATCCGGATGGCCAGCCCAGTTTGGTTTCTTCTTTTACTTTAATTTACAGTTTATTTCATCATCTCTGCATGCTGCTAAAGTCAAAAGAGCTTTTATTCCAGTCCTGTAAATGTGGAGATAAAATTTACAAAAACACATATGCAGTCTGTATGTGCTGCTTGGGCCTGTCTCACAATGTGAAGACTTGTGAGATTTACCAGAGCTTCAACCAAGCTACAAGGGGACACCACAAGAAAGCAAGAAACAAATTGTCTCACCTAGAGTACTATGTCCAGTTCTGGAGACCACATCTCTGGAAGAACATACGGCAGAGGCAGTCCGGAGGAGGGCAACCAAAATAGGGCATGGTCTGCATCACAAACCCTATGAGGAGAGACTGAAGGACCTCAACATGTACACCCTGGAGAAAAGAAGAGTGGGGGGATATGATAGAAACATTGAAATACCTCACGGGTATAAATAAAGTTCAAGAGGGAAGCATTTTTCAGAAAACAAGGTGCTCAAGGACAAGGGGACATGCTAGACAGTGGAGCGGTGAGACTCAGGGAAGATGTGAGGAAGTACTTCTTCACAGAAAGAGTGGTGGCTGTCTGAAACAGCCTCCCAGTGGAGGTGGTGGGGGTAAAAATGGTAACGGGCTTCAAGAATGTATGGGGTAGGCATAAGGGAAGCTTAGAGATGGGGGGGGTAAGGCCACAGATCAAGTAGGGTCTGCTGTGTTATAGGAGGTAGGAAAAATGGGCAGACTAGGTGGGCCAAGTGGTCCTTATCTGCTGTCAATATCTATGTTTCTATTGACAACAATAGACAGAGGGTTAACATGAGTTAAAAAGTATAAGTAAGGGCAAACAATAGACTTTGGGGTATCAGAACGTAGTGCAGTGGGAACAAATGGTTGGGCATCAGAGTCCAGGTAGGATGTTGTGTTACGAAGCAAGATGGTTCTGTTTAACAATTGCAGGTACAAAGGCAATGTTTCTGGAGATAAGTCTTGAGCCCTTTAGTAAAGCCACTAAGGGAGGAACAGTTAAGGAGAGATTCCGGGAGGGTATTCCACTGGGAGGGGGCTGCAAAGGCAAAGGATCTTCTTCCCACACAAGATCTAGTACTCTGTATATCAAGCAGGATACTGGAGGATCAGCAAAGCATCCTCCTGGGAGTTTTGATGGCCAAGACATCAAGAAGGCCAGGTGGTAGTACCTCTAATAAGCTTAAATGTGAGGCAAAGATGGGATAAGATAAGTTGCCCTTCAAATGAGGGCCAATTCAAGGAGTGAAAGACATCATAATGGTGCACCCTGGAGGAGTCACCAGCAGCAAACTGACTAATTTGGTTGTACAGAACCGTTAGCCTGTTTAATTCAGATCACCTTAAGACTTCAGAATTGACGCACCATAGAGCAAAACAGGGAGTGGTGAACTGGTGACTATGGCAAGTTGAGAATCATTAGACAGATGGTTATTAAGGCAATACAGTAACCCGACTTTCTTGTGGAGAGACTTGGGGATATAGTCAACGTGATGTGTGAAAGTGACATCTGGTCCAAGTAAACCCCGTGACATTTCACTGAGGTTACCACCTCAATAAGGATGCCAGTGGAACTTGCCACTGGCAGTAGGTGTTATCTTGAGGTGCCCAGGTGCTTGGGGCGAAACAGTACGTTTTTGGTCTTTTTAGCATTCAGTACTAGTTTGTTAAGGGTAAACCAGTTTTCAAATTCCAGGAAATCAGTAGCTAGACTACTTGCCTATGCTATATTGGCAGAACATCAATACAGCTCAGCATTGTCTGCATCCAGTAGCACATTAGCTCTACTACAGTTTTTGGGCAAATCATTAATAAGTAAAGAAAATAACAATGGAACCAAAGTGGTGCCTTTGGTGACACCATCTGTTAACAGCTTCTGCATAGATTGAGCACCTTTCTACTTGACCTGCTGGGATCTCTTAACCAGGTAATTTGAGAACCACTGGCAGGAAAGGCTGTCAAGACCAAAGTATTTCCGTTTGACTATCAGGAGGCTGTGATCCACCATGTCAAATTGGTGAGGTCTATAAATACAGCACCTGTAGACTGCCCTTTGTCCAGGGCCCCTATGTCTGACAACAGCCTAACCAATGCTGTGTCAGTGCTCTATTTTTCCTAAAGCCATGCTGCTTGTCAGTGAGCAGATGACAGTATTCCAAGTCGTCTTGTAACTGATTTTAGACTAACCTTTCAATGATTTTGAACAGGAACAAAGTAAATATATCGGGTGGTAGTTTTCAATAGGTTCTCTGGGACTACAGGGGCTATTTTCCAACTTTCAGGGACTCTCCCTTCAGTCAGTGATTTATTAAGCAGCAGGGCAACAGTGGAGGCTATCACGGGAGCAGCTATCTTAAGGAGCATTGGCTTGAGTTTATCGTAGCCAGCAAAGCCTCCATCCCCAAACTGCTTAAGGAGGGGCAGCACTTCTTTTCGTGTAACCATGCAATAGTGGAATTTAGAGAACTGACATCTTCTGACTGGGCTGGTGGGGGGGGAGGCCCAGGGGGGTCTAAATCTGTTGTCTGTGAAAAATTTATTGAAGGCATTAGCTGTCACTGTTGAGTCTTGGTAAATATTACTGTCAGCTACAATATCACAATCAACATGGGTGGAGCGACCTTTAGCAGAGTGCAGCCCTCTTGCTGGGGACGAGAGAGTTAGTTTCATGGGTGTCTGGTAGACTGAGGATCACAGGATGCAGAAATTCCCGCTTACCTGATGCTGTAGCCTATAATTAAGGCATTTTAATGTCACCTTTAATGGGTCAGTAGTACAAAATGGGTGGATTAACAAAGAAATTCTTCAAATTAAAAGTTTCAAGCTGGAGAACGCATTCAAGGAATTTGAAACTTCTAAAAAAGAACATAGTCTGTCAGAAGAAGACAGACCCCGGTATGAAAACTTGTTACTAAAACTTTACAAAGGTGGACAACCCTTTCTCAAAACAGAAAGTACTACAGTTTCATTTTTGACTGTACTTAACCTTAAACCTAGTATCTTAAATTTGTATGGCTTCTCTACTAAAACAGGCTAATCCTGAAATCTGCCTGGATTGGTGGTAGTTCAGGTGGATGTTAAAGATCCCATTGCACTTATCAAAAAAAGAGTAGGGGTAATTTTTATTATAAGAATAACAAAACAATCAAGTAGAATCAATCAAGAACAACAATCATAAGAAAAATACACAAAAACAGAAAAATAATAAGAGGAAGCATATACTACACAGGTAACCAGCAGCAGAGACAGCCTCAAACAACAACTGTCAAAATTTATACAATGCTAACATAATTTCACTATTTATATTTAATAATGTGAGAGAACCCTTTCCACCACAACCTGACCGAATCAGCAGTATAAATTTGTAATTCATGCAAATAAACTTTCTGTAATTCTGTTGTGACATAAAGAAAAAATGCTTTGTCTGAAGTAAGTTTTTGATACAATACCCATTGGCATCTGGTTTGCCATAGGCAAAACCTTAGAACTGCCAAAAAGATCCACATCGTTTTCTTATCATATTTTTGTAAACGGACCGGGAGATCTCCAATAATAAAGAGGTTATAAGAGGGATTCAACAACCATGGCAATAACCAATGTTTTGCTAAATAAGCCCATAAAGAAATAGCACTTGGACATTCTAAAAAGAAATGTTCCATAGTTTCTTCAATATTTGTACATGTCGAATAAGGACAATTCCGTTCCTCCTTCGCTTTATATTTAGCAGACCCTCTAACATTAATTCTACCATACATAATTAACCATTGTAATTCCCACAAATAGGTTGGCAGTCTAGGGTTATTTAATTGGTCCAACACCGTTGGATTTAAATCAGAGGGGCAGTTTTTGAAAACTAGACTTACAGGATAATTTGCATTCAGAATAGTTTTACATAATGTTCTCGTCGAGCTGCAACAAATTTGGGTTTTGTCAACTTCCATTTGTATAATTTTTGCACTGCGGTTTAAAATAAATGGGAAGAGAATGATGGTGGTTCCATTTTGGAGCATACTGCGTCCAAGATGTTAAATACCTGCCAATAACTGCCCTGAACCACTGCCCATCACTCCCAGTAGAGGAACTAAGTGAAGCTTTTAAAGAGTGTACAAAAACAATGAGAAACAAAATACCACTGGGTTAATCATACCCACACCTCCATGTTTCTTATCTAAATAGGTATAACATCTTTTAATCGGGTTAAGCCTATTTCCCCCAAAAAACTGAAAAAAAAGACTATAAAGTTTAGTCTCAAACTGCAATGGCAGCGGAAAAATGACCGCTAGATATTGTATACAAGGTAAAATAAATTGTCGCAAGATGTGCACTCTCTTGCGCTTGCTAAAACGAAATTTTTTCCAACAGGTTATTTTCCCCTCTACTCTATTCAAGACTAATGTCCAATTTTCCAAGGGTAAGTTTTGGGAACCAAATAATACTCCCAAAATCATGACTGGGCCTGTTGATATAGAAATAGAGTGTCTACAGATTGGCTGCTGAAAGCCGCACCCCATCCCTAGACCCTTAGATTTTACTAAGTTCAATTTGGTATTAGAAAGTGTAGCAAAACATTGAAACTCAGGAAAAAATGAATCCAATTGCTCCAAATTCCGAAAAAAGAGGCAAACATCATCAGCGAATGCTTGTATCAACAACCGTTGTGATGTACCTGGGATTAATATGCCATCCCATAAGGGTTTTAAGCTGACAGCTCTGATCAACGTCTCCAATGAAAAAATGTACAGCAACGGACTTAACGGGCATCCTTGCTGCACCCCAGTCGTAATCTCTATGGGGTGGCCCAAACTACCCCTAATTATTGGGAATACCGTAGTCTTTGCATACAATCCTTCAATGATGCCCAAAATTGAAGATGGCATCCCGAAAAAATTTAAGGTATAAAAAAGGAAAGTATGATTGACCCGATCAAATGCTTTATCAAAATCTAGAGAAATCAAACATCCACCAGAACCCAAGTCAGACATGTGTTCAATCACATCCCTGATTGTAGACAACATTGACTGAATTCTCCTATTGGGAAGTCCACAGTGCTGCACAGGAAAAATAACTGTTGATGCCCAGCGTTGTAATCTGATTTTAATTAGGGTTGCCAAAATCTTATAGTCGGAGTTTAATAGAGTAATTGGTCTCAATTTGCAAACTGCCCTTATCCCCAGATCTGAAAAGATAGATCTGAACTCCTTGTGTAAAAGCGCGGAATTGAACTTCCCAATAAGAAAGAATTAAAGAGCCCTTGCAAACCCACACTTAATACAGCATGAAACTCTTTATAAAATAAATTGACAACCCGTCAATCCCAGGAGAGGTGTTGTCTTTCAAATGACCTATGACGTTTTGATTTCCTGCACTGAGAAGGATTTAATAATGTTGGCCAGCATGCTCTGATCCAACTGGGGAGGAGAATAAAGCTAAAATAATCCCTCAAATCTTGAGCAGCTGGTGATCACGGTAGGCCTCAATTCACGAAAATGTTTTCAATAGCAATACAAATACCCTTAATATCAGACACCGTCCCTGAAGATGTATTCAGAAATTCCAAGCATGTAGAGTCTTTCAGAGTTTTACATAATGAAAAGGGATCCCAATAACTGATTTCTGTACATGATTATTCAAAGCCCTGCAAAGTTTTAGCCCTATCATATTGAAGCCTACTCATATCTTTCCGAATAACTGAAATTTGAGCAGATAAGTCCTGATTGGTAACATTCGCAATGGAATATAAATCTTGCAAGTGAGCTCTCAGTTTTAAATAAGCCCCAAACTGGGTTTTCCTTTTATAAACCCCATAAGATTTAAGCCATTGAGCACAGTCAGATTTAGTCTCCTCCCACCAACTGCCAAGATCAGTATATAAAAACCGTACAGAAAGCCTAGCTTCCAAGATTAATGTAAGTGAATTCCTAACCCTTTGGTCCTGAAGGCATTGAGAATTTAATTTCCAATGAATAGTCCTTGGACCACTACAGGGTAACTCACCCACTTCTATCTGCACTAGATGATGATCTGAAAATTCTACAGGCATTATAGAAAAGTGATGTACCAAAAGGAACTTAGAAACAAATAAATAATCTATAGTGGAGCCAATTGACCCTTTATAAAAAGTATAACAAGCTTTGCCTTTAAGAGGCTGATTGCAATTAATCAAGTCAGCTTTTGACATTAAAGAAGTCAAAAAATTAGAGTCGTAATAGATTTTATTTCGGGTAATCTCCTTAGTAAGCAAGGTACAACTGAAATCCCTTCCCCATAGAATTGGTAAAGTTGTAACTAAATATGGTTGTATTTCTTTAAAACATGCTATCCTGGCAGCTTTCGTTTGAGGATTATATAGATTTATCAACCGAAACCTGTTCCCTAGCCAGGAGCCGTCCAGGATCAATACTCTTCCTGGGATCAGATCTATCAATTTATATAAGGAGAAGTGAGGACCATTGAAAAGAATCCCAATGCCGTCAGCCGTAGATCTACCAAATGACCAAAATGACAGCCCCCACGGCCAGTCATTTCGAAAGGAGAGAGTCTGAACTTGGGAAAACATCCAAGTTTCCTGGAGAAAACATAAAGAAATCTTTTTGTCATGCAATAAATGAAAAAGAGCTTTACGTTTAACTGAATTCAGTAAACTATGGGTATTTAATGATGCCCAAATAAATCCCATTAGCCAATACTCTCAGACAGTCAACCACACCTTATCATTTTTTCCGTTCCTTTTTTTTCCCTTTATACTCATTGCAGGGCTCATCAAAATTCCCCTGAACAGATTTTTGAGAATCGGAATCCCCCGGGTCCATTTCTGAATTCCCCCAACTAGGAAAGAGTGCCGCATATTTATTATGCGTATCGGTTTCCACTTTTACTGGGGCAGTAGTCAATTTAAAGTTCCTACTAGATCGTCTAGGCGGCAAGGGCAGAGAGGTCACTTCTACAGCTTGTTTCTCAGGGTCAGTATAACAGACTGGCTGTAATAAGCCTATTTCCTGAACTTGTGTTTCAATACCACCCACCGACTGCCTCACAGAAGGGGGGCACTAGTGGAGAACAACCAATAAAACAGGTATGGGGGTCTTGTTGGTGACTTCTCAACTCCTGCAGTGGTTTTGAGGAGATGGTTACGGACCGCTGCCCCACCGTCTCTGCTTTAGAGGCCTCCTGGGCCTGTTGTACTAATAAATCTACACTACCACTGGAGGCCTTGTTCCTAACTGCCCATGTACAGTCAGTAAAAGCATGTCCAAATTCTTCACAGAGATCACATTTAGTTGGATTAATACATTGCATGATACCATGACCAAGCTCCCCTAATTGTCACATCTAGGGTGATCACATGAACTGGATAAATGGGTCCTGGAACCACATCTATAGCATGCCCGTGGTTGACCACTGTAAAAACAAACACCCTGTCCCTACCTAACATAAAGGAATTGGGAATATGCTCAATACCAGTGTCAGATTGCCGTAATTTAACTTTAAATTTCCAACCCCTGTCCAAAATTGTTCAGAGTCTAATATTGGCTCAGGGTGCGCCAGTAAGTCGCATTTGAGGGACAACCAATGTGTGATGTCTTCCACATGAACCCTTCATTCTGAAACATAACTGTAATACATTTAATCAAAGGTGTAGAAGGGGAATAACAAAAGGGAGCCCACAAGGGGAAAACTTCACCTGGGTATACCTCTCCCAAAATAATTCCAATAAGTGAGCAGAGCGAAAACTGATATCAAAATTGTCTTCACCTGAGATGTTAATAAAGGCGAAGACATCTCTTCTTGGAAAAGCCCAGGGAATCCTTAATTAGTAATTTACCTACATGATATCTGTCAGGCCTAATAGGCAGACCCCCTTTATACCTAAGGCGTACTGCATTACGCCTTGGTGCAGCCTCCCTTTTGGCATTAGAAAACAAAGAAGACATCAACGGTTTACTGGCAATCAGGGTCACAACAGAAGCTGACAAACCAGGTTTAACAGTAGCCGTTTCTGACTCCCCCGTAACTCTAACCAAGTCCTTACTGACAGAGTGTTCTGAGTCCTCATCCTGCACTCCGAGAACCCCATCCCTAAGCCCTGGGGTTTGCCACTAGGGAATGTTGCAATGTCAAAGTCGAGTCCCATGCCTGGGTGGGAGTCCATACCCTTTGCCACACTGTCCCCATCCTGCAGCCTGTAACGCCCCTGGGAGACCAGGGCTCATCATGGGCTAAAGGTACTTCAAAAATCTGTAATTTATTCTGTTCCACCATTAAGTTCGGATCTTCCTGTACAGGACGCTGAAAAAGCTCACCCAGTCCAGTTTTAAAAGTCTCCTGCAGATTTTTCTTCGATGGAAATCTAAAGTCAGTAACCCCCTCTTGGTTACTTGCATCCGTTTGATAACGGATAATACTGGGAACATTAGTGAGCTTATGGTCCGCTTCAAGGGGTTTAAAAACAAACCCCGAATCTTTATTCAAATGGGAAGGGCAACCAACCACTGAGCCATAGAATCACTCACCGACCCTCGTTCAGCCTTGCCCAACACAGTCTTGATCGTTACTGCTCCCCGTTTCACCATCAGTGATTCACCGTGAGCTTGCCCTTCCTTACCCAGCTCTGAACTCGAACCAACTTCTCCACTTCCTCTTGTTGCACCTTTGGGTTCCACCACCTCCACGCTCTGACTAACTTCCTCCTGCTGCGAATCTCCTGATCGGTTTGTGGATTCCCAGCACCAATCCTGCAGAAATCGCGACCTCCACAGACTCTGTCAGGACTGGAACCCGCTTGAAGACGCTAGGGAGGATATACAGGTAAATTCCTTGGCAGTAGCAGCGAGACCAGAGACTACTCCATCCGTAGTAGTTGTAGAATCATGAAAAGACCTCATTATCCACCTACGTGGATGTCAAGTTAAGCAAACTCTGTGCAGACAAATCTCCCAAGTCCTGGGGCCTTGTTCCATAACCACCTCCTGGGCTCTCACACGCAGAGGCCATCTTGCCTCCAGCCAGTCCTTCCCCTACCGAGTAGGGGAATTTCTCCAGTGTCCTGGCTAAATTTCTCCCATTCACTAAAAATACCACCAACAGCTTAATCTGGTTCAATTTCAGTTGCTTACCATCTGTATCCCCCCTCCCACAGATCGCCCCCGAAAAAGGGACTTCTAGGCCCAGTGGGCTTACCGGGTCAACAAAATTCAATAAATAAAAATAAATAAATGGACCACATGCCAAGAATTTGGTCACTCTTGTTGGGGAAAGTATAAGGAAACTTGAGATTGGAGTAGCAATAGTAAGAGCTCCTTGTCTGCTTTCTCCTCTGTAAATTACTAAATCATTCAGTACAGAACTCTGAATAATCTATATTACACTCTAGTTCACATGAGACAGGATGACAAGTGTCCAAAATGTGGAAAAGTCCAAGGTGATCTCATTCACGTTTTGGAAATCCAAGGAAGCTGTATCTCTTGGAAACAAAATTAGTTTTCTTTAAAAATAAACCAGAGATTAAAAATAACAGCCACAGAAACAGGTTTTCTGGGTTGTTTCACTGAGCATCCCAACATTTCCACAGAGTGCAAATATGCTCTATTGTCAACTGGAGTGATAAATCAAAAACATAATCCTGAAATACTAGATTGAAGCCACCTCACCACTATTCAGAGAACAGAGGCAGTATTTGCTTGAGGCAATAAGACTCAAAAAAACTAGCTCATAGTATAAACAATAATATAAGTAAGTCAGAGAAGAAACTGGATAATCTTTTCTCCTTTGTCACACTTCTAGAATCTAATGGAGTTCATCTAAACAAACAATGAGATCCAACAGACTTCCTTAATTCACTACAAGAACAAAGGCAGGAAGTTTCTTCTTTTCATTTATTTACTTAAATTTTGGTGACGGGTGAGCCCACTGGGACAGAAACAGTCCCTTTTCAGAGCGACCGGAATTAATTACATTCATCTATAAACATAACAAAATACATACATGTCATTTCAGAATTAACAGTCAATATAGACATACTGACCCAGTCAAGGATACAATAACAGGTTAATCACAATCAATATCAATAGGAGTAGAAGTACTGTTATACACAAGACAATCACAATCAGACTGATGTCCCAATATGGTTAGATCAGCAGCAGGGAGTCTGGTAGACTCAGCGGTAGCAGTTGCAGAGGCTGAGTTCCAACAGGTGGGCTTTAAGACCCTTCTTGAAGCCCCCAAGGGAGGTACATTCCTGGAGACTACTAGGGAGACCATTTACAGATAGGAGGGATGAAGGCAGCATAGGACCAGAGTCCTAGGGAAGTCCTAACACTAGGGACATGGAGAAGCTTGTGGCCAGAGAATCTTAGTATTCTCCCATTCTTTTTGTGAGCTAATGTGTTAATTAGGCTAGGAGGGGCGCCATCTTGCTGGAGCTTAAATGCAAGGCAGAGTGATGAATATGATAATCTGCTGTCTAGAGAAGGCCACCTAAGAGGTAATAGTACCTTGCAGTGGCGTCTGTGGTGACACCCCTGTAGCGCGCCCTATCCTGTGATACAGTATTTTTAGCCTTTGCATTTCAGAACTTCTTACAGATTGTAGTAAAGGGCCCCATATAGCAAGATTGGAAGGAGTATACTAATGGAAGCCTTGATTTTTGATTCATGAGTGAGGAAAGGACTGAGGCGATATAATAGACCTAACTTTTGGTGGAGTTTCTTGGTCAGATGGTCGATGTGGCTTTTAAAGGAGCAGTCTTGGTCTAAGTATACACCTAGGTATTTGATACAATCGATCACTTCAATTTTCGAGCCATTGGAAAGAGCTGGGGACAATAAACATAAATGTATTGGGCCTAGACTTTTAGGACCAAATAGCATGGCTTTAGTCTTTTTAATATTTAGAACTAATTTATTAGCAAGAAACCAATTCTCAAGTAGACCAAGGCCTTGACTGAGAAGCTTGTTTATTTGGACAGTGTCTCGGGAGGACCTATAAAGCACGGCATCATCTGCATATAAGGTCACCTTGGCCCCTCCACAATGTTGAGGCAAATCATTAATAAATAGAGAAAACAGGAGAGGTCCCAGTATTGAACCCTGGGGCATGCCACCTGTGACAGGGCATTGTTGGTCGTAGTGCCATGGCATTTCACAATTTGTGATCTGCCATTAAGGTAGTCTGTGAACCATTGAGTAGACAGATGATCAAGACCAAGAGATGTTAGTTTAGTGATAAGCTGCTGATGATTTACCAAGTCAAATGCCTTGGTGAGGTCTATAAAGATCGCACCAGTTGAAAGGCCATCATCTAGAGCCATGAAGATATCCCCAGTAAGGCTAATCAGGGCTGTATTGGTACCATGATTTTTCTAAAACCATGTTGTCGTTCAGTTAATAAATTGTTCCATTCAACATTTTCCTGGACCTGCTGGTATACAATCCTCTCTAACACTTTACTTAGAGTGCAGAGGATGGATATCGGTCTGTAATTGTCAACAAGCTCAATATCCCCACCTTTAGGGATAGGAGTGACTAAGGCAACTTTCCACACAGTGAGGACTTTGCCTTCAAGCAGGATCTGTTTAGGAGCCAAGAAACTGGAGAGGCAATAATGTGGGCTACGATTCTGAGGAGTCTGGGCTCCAGCTTGTCAAACCCAGCAGTGCCAGAGGATTTTATTTTTTTAATAATTTTGGACCTCAGATTTAGTTGCAAGTTTGAAGTGAAAATTAGGATAGGGTTTCCTCTTGTAGATGATTCTGGGTAAGAGGGGAGGGCCCAGCGAGATTATTTTTAAATTTGTCCAGGTCAGTGAGGAATGCGTTTAGTACATTAGCAGCATCTTGCAGGTTGCTTTTTGCTACTATGTCACTTTTCTCATGGGTGGTGTTCACCTTTAGGAGAGAGTTAATTTGGGACCAAAATTTTGTACGGTCTGAAAGGTTTTTAGTTTGTAGGTTCTGGAGGTATTGTCTTTTAGCTGATTTTAGTTCCTTTTTATGTTTGCTTGCACGCATGTGCAAGAAACATAGTGCCATCATTGGAGATTTCGGAGGTGTGTCACCTCCTCCTCCAATTCAGTCAGTGTGTGGCGGCAGCCCTGTAAGCCAATGCATGCTGGAGCTGTCTATGACAAGCTCAAAATGCAGTGGCATACAGTTCAAAGGGGAGCTACGCTTGAGTGAGCAGCGATAAGATATTGCCTGCTGCGCAGCTCCCACACACACACACACACCGCCGCGCCCGGGCGTGCGCGCCCCGCCCCCACACGCTGAATGGCCCGGCGGGGGTGCCCAATCCCGTCGGCTGTGCTCGTTCCCCGCCTCCCCACAAAGCTTCGAAAATGCCACGCTGGGTGCCCACCAGCGTGAAGTAATGATATAGCTGACGGGGTGCCCAATCCCCTGGCCGGCCGAATGGCGCCCCCATCCAGTCCTTGTGCCACGCTGGGAGCCCACCCCAGCGTGGCAAATGTCCCGCTGCTCTTTTTTTACCCTAAAGAAAAACGGTCCCATGAGCGCCTCCCAGCCCCCTCCATAACCCACACCCACCCACTGTGCACCCAGCCTCCCACACCTCACCCCATACTTACCTCTGGACTCCAGTGCAATGATCTTCGGTGGACCGGGAACATGTCTGCACTCTTCAAAGCCGACTCGAACTGAGGAAATGCGGTGAGCTGTATAATGGCTAGATAGGGGTTTCAACTTTGTTGCATATCTCAGGCATTTTGGGAATTTTGCACCAAATCTTCAACATGGGTTTTGGGACCCCTTCTCATGAATGATGTCACTGTCATGGTGTTATTCGGCCGAAGGGTGATTTGCAGTCACTGCGCGAGTTGCTCGCGTGAAATCACCCTTCAGGCCTGAATAACGCCATGACAGTGACATCACTCATGAGAAGGGGTCCTAAAAACCCATGTTGAAAATTTGGTGCCAAAATTCCAAAATGACTGCTTTACGAGTGTGGCGCAGTTCCCACGCAGGCCCGAAGTCTGCCGGTTTCAATATTTTCACTCCAAATTTTTCAACATTGCCATTTTACCACACCTTCTTATGAGTAGTACAGCTGTCATTTTTCACATCTGACCCAAAATGTGTTTCCGCCCATGTAGCGCACAATGGCGCAGTCGATGTGCGAAATCAATGTACGGGACAAATTAAGAAAATCACAGTGGCACTGTTCATGAGCAGAGGTCTTAAAATGGCTATGTTGAAAATTTGGTGAAAAAATTCCTAAAAATGACTGTTTTACGAGCGTGCGTTGCGCAGTTCCTACGCACGCTCGTAAGGTCGTGAATTTTCAATATTTTCACTCCAGATGTTTAACACTGCCATTTTGTCACACCTTCTTATGAGTAGTATAGCTGCCATTTTTCACATCTCACCCAAAACGTGTTTCCGCCCATGTAGCGCACAATGGTGCAGTCGGTGTCCGAAATCAATGTACGGGATAAATTAAGAAAATCACAGTGACACTGTTCATGAGCAAAGGTCTTAAAATGGCTATGTTGAAAATTTGGTGAAAAAATTCCAAAACATTACTGTTTTACGAGCGTGCGTTGTACAGTTCCTACGCACTCTCGTAAGTTCGCGAATTTTCAATATTTTCACTCCAGATTTTCAACATTGCCATTTTACCGCACCTTCTTATGAGTAGTACAGCTGTCATTTTTCACATCTCACCCAAAACGTGTTTCCGCCCATGTAGCGCACAATGGCGCAGTCGGTGTGCGAAATCAATGTACGGGACAAATTAAGAAAATCACAGTGACACTGTTCATGAGCAGAGGTCTAAAAATGACTATGTTGAAAATCTGGTGAAAAAATTCCTAAAAATGACTGTGTTACGAGTGTGCGTTGCACAGTTCCTATGCATGCTCGTAAGTTTGCAAATTTAATATTTTCACTCCAGATTTTCAACATTGCCATTTTATTACATTTCCTTATGAATAGTACAGCTGCAATTTTTCATATGTCGCCCAAAATGTGTTTTCGCACATGTAGCGCACAATGGTGCTGTTGGTGTGCGAAAGCAATGTTTAGGACAGATTAAGAAAATCACAGTTACACTGTTCATGAGCAGAGGTCTTAAAATGGCTATGTTGAAATTTGGTGACAAAAGTCCATAACATGACTGTGTTACAAGTGAGCATTGCCCAGTTTCCACGCACCTCGTTAGTTCATGACTTTGTAATATTTTCAGTCCAGATTTTTCACCAGTGCCATTTTCCACACTTCCTTATGAACAGTACAGCTGTCATTTTTTCACAACATGGCTGAAGTGTGTCTCACACTTTCAGCGCAGATGCGTGGGTCGCTGTGGGAAATCATTGTTCGGCACAGATAAAGAAAATCACAGTGACACTGTTCATGATCGGAGGCACCAAAATGCCTGAGTTGACAATCTGCTGTAAAAAATCCCCAACCTAATTATATTACGGGTGTGCGTTGCACAGTTTCTATGTACGCTCGTGACTTCACCATTTTTTTTTATATTTTTACTGCAGATTTGCAACATTGCCATTTTTTACACCTCCCCATGAACAGTACAGCTGTCATTTTTTACAACCTGTTCGGAATGTTTTTGCACCTGTGGTGCTAAATGCCGTAGTCACTGTGCATAAGCAGCTTTCGGCTAACAAACTGATATTCCCCCTGTTCATGAGGTGGGGTCACAAAAAAAACATGTTGAAAATTTGGAGTGAAAATACCAACGAATGCCTGCGGTATTCGGGTTTCCAGCCATACCGCCCAACCCTGTAGAGAATGACGGGCATCAGGGGTGTGACTTGGGATTCTTGCCTGTGATGCTCATACCATTCCACACCCTGCAGTCAGTGAGAGGCATCAAGGTATGCCTTGGACTCTTCAGCCCCAAACTTCACCCCATTCTCCTATATCGCACCCATCTCACCATATTTCCTAATGAAATGGGGTGTGCATAAGGGCCAAAGACCCCAAGGAACACCGTGACACTTGTCAGTGTCTGCAGGGTGGGGTGTGGTGAAATGGCGTGGCCGTCATGCCTGACAACCCAAATGCACACCCCAATGCCTGTCACTCTCTGCAGGGTGGTGGTGGGGTTGGCTTCAGTTCAATACTTCACTGCCATTCCTATTACGCAGCTCTGTAACTTCTACACTACCACTGCCAATGCCAGCAAGCAGACATTCGGCATTGACAAATGCTTGTTACACTTGTTTCTCAGTTTTCTATATTCCACCCAATCCTTAGTTAGATTTGTAGATTTGAATTTTTCCCAGGCTTTGTCTCTCACCCTCATTTGTTTTTTAAGGTCTCTGGACAGCCACTTTGAGCGTTTTCCCTTGACTCCGATTTGTTTTAGGGGGGCATGCTTATTGGCGGCCGAGAGGAAGTTATTAATGAAGAAATCAAGGGCTGAGTCCAGATTGGGGGCTAGCTTGATTTGAGTCCAATCCACCACTGCTAGGGTTTCAAGAAAGGAGCAGGTGTCGAAATTGGAATAATCTCGAGCCCAAAAAATTCTGGGTGGAGGGTTGGGATGGTCATTTTTCCAGATGCCGAATATAGGGGCGTGGTCACTTATGGAGTCCTCAAATGTCCCAGCAAGTTTGAAACTATTTGGGTTGGAAGCAAGAATCCAGTCTAATGTGGTGGCTTCCAGACTTAATGTTCAACCTAGTGGGTCCTTGGATCAATTAGGTCAAGGTGGCCTCTAGCAAGCTGGATTTTACATCACTAATGGTGTGCTGACCCCAGTGGAGGTTAAAGTCACCAAGGATTATTTTCTCCCACTGAGGTAGCCCTGGCATCAGAGCCAGAAGGCTCTTTTAGGCATCTTTTGCAGTCTTAGGTGGGTTGTAGATGCAGCCTATAAGCAGGGGCTTAGTCCTGCCAAGCAGTATTTTGATGAACACCACCTGACCATCTGATTGAGTATGGTCTGTCATCACCAGGGAGACATTTAGGGAGTTTTTAACGTAAATGATAACTCCACATCTATCTTGTCTAAAAGACTTAAACCCCTGGGGTGCAACCTCATGCATTAGGATACTAGGTTTGAGCCAGGTTTCGGAAATGGCAATTATGTCAGGAGAGTACATATTTACCCATGCCTCGAGTTCATGTATTTTATGTCTGAGGCTGTTAATGTTCATGTGGACTAGTTTCAGACCTTTGACATTGGCCCAGACAGCCATAGAAGGTGACACAGTTGGAACATTAGGACATGGAGGGCCAGGATTAGATTCAATATCCCCAGCAAGTAATAACTTAATGGTCAGCAGGAATTTCAGGAGTGACCCAAGGGGGGGGGGATCTGACATTTGTAGACACTGAGATATTCCATAACTATATAGCAGTTTCCCCCTTTTCTAAGCCCATATATGGTGAGAAGGGTAGGATTAAGATTGGCTTGGGGGGAGATACATGAGAAACTGGAGTACAGAGGGTCTGTGGACTGCCCTGTGTCCTGTCTTAGAGTGAGCAGCAATCGGTCTGTGCCCAGTACTAGAAGTATGTAAGTACAAGCCAGCACAATACCCAACGCTACATTAAAGCTTAAAGATGGGTCAACGAAGAGGACGAAGTTCAGATTAAAATCCAAGATATTCAACAGTAGCAGGATAAGGAAAAGCCTGGAGTAGAAAAATGTGGGTGGAGAGGGTGTCTAGGTGGAACTATTGAAAAAGCGTGAGGTAGGATAATGTGGGTGGTTAGGTCACCTCCACTAAAACAGGTGGCCATAGCGTCCCACCGACCAAAACACCCAAAACCTGAGCCAAAGCACCCGAACCTGAGCAACAGCTATGCAAAAGAATGAAAGAATGTCAGCAGAATATTCAGTGTGTAGAAGGGGAGGAAACAGTAACCTCTAGGGGTAGTTGGGTATAACTTGCAAAATGGGAAACTATGAATTTTTTAACTATAAATCTGGCACAAATTATTAGTGCAAGTACACTGCGACACTAAAGGACGCTGTGGAATGCAGACAGCAGCGAGTAAGAGAATGAGTCAGCACTGGTATGCTGGCGGAAAGGCACCAGGTTCAAATCTGCTGTTCACTGCTCCTGAGACAGAGTGCCTCAGCTGGAAGTAGAGGGTGACTCGTACCTGCTAGTCTAAGTGGTGGTGTTTTGGAGCTCCCAAGGCAGCAGGTGTGTGTGTTGGAGGGGGTCTTGACCTGCTAGTCTAAGTGGCGGCATTTTGGAGCTCCCAAGGCAGTGGGTGTGTGTGTTGGAGTGGGTCTTGACCTGCTAGTCTAAGTGGCGGCATTTTGGGGCTCCCAAGGCAGCAGGTGTATGTGTGTGTTGGAGTGGGTCTTGACCTGCTAGTCTAAGTGGCGGCGTTTTGGGGCTCCCAAGGCAGCAGGTGTGTGTGTGTTGGAGGGGGTCTTGACCTGCTAATCTAAGTGGCGGCATTTTGGAGCTCCCAAGGCATCAGGTGTGTGTGTTGGAGGGGTCTTGACCTGCTTTTCTTCTTTTTCATATTTTTCTTTGTATTTTTGTTAATTCTTTCTCCCTGTTATCGTCCATGCTTTTTTCTCTTTGTGTACTATCTCACTTCTTTTAATATTTTTATAAGGGTGGACACCCAGATTATCTTTTTGCTATGGAAAATATTAAAACTTCTATAAGATGATTATGTTATAATAATAAGTGACATTTTTGGAAAAGATCATTCTCACTACATTTTTGTAAATTTATCAGTAATGTTTAAGTAGTGTGGATGTTACTTTAAACTTTTAGGTAATAGTTTATGCTTTCTTTTGATCACAGAGGATATGATAATGTGTTTACAACTGTGTTATTTGAATAGCTGTTTTTCAGTTACAGTTAATACTTATTGTTTATTATTGTTTGTTGTGATTCTAAATTTACAATAAAATGTTATTGATAAAAACCTCTTGGTATTGTTTGCAGTGTGCAATAGTGGGACTGACTCTCTAATCCATGTAGTTAGAAGGAAAACCTACTCACCATAGTAACAACATTTCTTCTAATGGTATTAGAACAGCCAGTGCAACTTCCCTTTCCTGCCTCCTTTTTTAGGATAAAGTAGTTAGGCTCTTCAGAATCCTTTATTGTTATTTTTTATTTTATTTTATTTTTTGGTAACAGGGTAAGGCCCACTAGGCACAAGTGCCTGTTTTCAGGGGCGACCTGGGAGCACTGGGCGGTTAAGTGACTTGCTCAGAGTCACACAGTATGCAAGTGGAGGTTGTGAGAATCAAACTCAGGTCTGGGCTGTTGAATGTACCAAGCTCGTTCACACTGCGTTCCTCTAACCTCTAGGCTATACTGCCAGCAATTGTGTTTGATGGCTTGTGCTTTTGATCATTACTGTAGTTTGTTTTTTCCTGTGTTAAAAAAAACACATTTATTTTCAACTTGTGTTTTTTGTTTTCTGTAATTGTAATATTTTTCAAATGAGGTCTAGAAATTTCTGACCTCTTTAGCTGAAACACCTGGTATTAGATTGCTGAGAGGCTCTAGAACAGACCATCTTTGAAAAACAAGTTTGAGGGTACCTTTCCATGGAGATGATGCAATAATTGTACTGGCTGTTCTAATATCATTAGGAGAAAAGCTGTTACTACAGTAACTTTTCCATCCATGTTGCACATTTGAACATTCAGAGACAGACCCATTTACCATCCAAAACAATGCTCAGGTAGCCAGATTTTATAGTTTGTACAGATGTCCAGTAACGGAAGAAATGGGCGATCTGTCAGAAACTTGGATCTCCAGCAAGGCGCATCTGTTCCTGCCTTTTCCCTTGCTCCAAATTGTCTGAAGGAAGACTCAGCAGTCACATGGTTGGCTCATTCTAGCTGGCCCAGAGTGGCCAATAAGGTTATGGTTCTTGGACTTTGTCTGGCAATCCAAAGCCCTTCTGGCCCCCTAAGTAGAGCAATATTCTGTATTAAGGTCCTGTGTTTCATCCCAATCCGGTTCAACTCCAGCTGGCAGCCTGGCTGCTAAAAGGTCGAGGCTTTCAGACCAGGATATTCTGAGAGAGCCATGGTTACCCCAGTCCAATCAAGAAAACATTCTACATTGGCAGCATATGATAATGTGTGGCAGATTTTTCCTGTTGGGCCACTTAAATGGGTTTTGACCTAGGAAAGCATCTGTGACCTAGATATTGGATTTCAGTCAGGAGTGCCAGACAAGGGTCTGGACCCCAGTACCTAATACGTACAGGTCTCATTTTGGGAGCAGTGCTCGGTCTCTGAGAGGGGAAAGCCTCTAGGTTTGCATTCTCACAGCAGATTTTAGAGCTCTAAGCAGAAAAAAATGGTCTATAGATCCCCAGTTCCCCTTGGGATTTTAATGCAGTCCCTAATGCACTCTGCGATCCTCCATTCACACTGCTGGCACATGTTTCAAAGGACATTATGACCATCAAGACATATTTTCTAGTAGCTATTGCTGTGCTAGACTGATAGGAGAGCTTCAGACAGTCTCCTGTAAGGAACGTTATCTGCTCTTCTATCAGGATAAGGTAGTGTTACGTACAGTCCCTCCCTTCCTTCCTTCCTCTCTCCCGCACCGAGTTTCACATTAACCAAGAAGTCAGCCTCCCTGCCCTTTTGTAAAAAGCCAGGAGCACTAAAAAGAACAGTTACGTAAGAACTTACTAGAACAGTAGATTCTCGAGAGACTCTTTCTTCAGGCCACATCTTTGGAACTATACCCATGTCAGCACTAGGACCATATGGAAACTTTGCAAGCAGTCAGCCAAGGGCTGCCAAAATGTTGTTAGACATTCGCGTCTACATAAACAAGGGCCCCTCCTCTATAGTTCCCCACCAAGAGATCATGTTCTGAGGATCTCCTCTAGTGAACTGGAAACCATAGCAATGGAAACAGCAGTACAAGGATCCTTTGTTGCAAACCCAAAGGGAAGGAAGGTGGGATGACATGGCCTGATGAAAGAGATTTTCAAAGATCTACTGTTATGGTAAATTCATATGTAACTGTTCTATCTTCTTGGAGGATATCTCTTTCATTAAGCCAGACCTTTGGAATAAGCACCAAGCAGTACCAAAAGCTAATAGTCTGGCCACCTGGAGCATACAGGCTTATCATAATAGGCCTTGTAGCACAGCTAGGCTAAACCCAGTTAATCTATAAAAGACAATGTCCAGACTGTAGTGTTTAGTGAAGGTGTGAACAGTACTCCATGTGGCAGCTGCACAGATTTCTGAAGTGGAAACATTCTGAAAACAAGGTACATAAGTGGTCATACCTCTGGTGGAATGACCACGAACCACACCAGGAAGTTCCTTCCTGTACTTCCTGCAACAGAACATAATACAATGTGCTAGCTATTTGAATAAGCACTGTTTAGAACTAAAGTGCCCTCTTTTGCAGGGGCAAAAGAAAAAAAAAGCTGCGAGGACTTTCTGCAGTCCTTTGTACGGTGTGTATAATACCTGAGTAGTCTATGCACATCTAAGGTATGCAGCACAATGCTTCCTCTGGATTGGCATGCTCTGGGTAATACACTGGTAGGTGGATGGTCTGATTTACAGTGAACTCAGACACCACCTTTGGAAGAAACTTAGGATTTGTACGCAAAGACACCCTGTCTTTGTGGAAAATCAAATAAGGCGGCTCACATGTCAGAGCCTACAGCTCTGAAATCTTTCAAGTAGAAGTGACAGCAACTAAAAACGATGGTTTCCAAGAAAGAAAACATAAGCCACAATTTGCAGCTGGCTCAAAAGGTGCCAAAGTCAACTTTTCCAAAATAAAATTCAGATCCCAAGCTGGGACTGGATTTTGAATGGGAGACTTTATGCGTAAAATGCCTCTCAAGAACGTATGGGCTGCCTGCAGCTGAGCAACCATACGGCCATCCATAGGAACATGGAAAGCTGATATAGCAGCCAGGTGCACTTTGAGTGAGAAACACTGCAGGCCTGAATGTGATAAGAACAACAGGTACTCTAGAACCTGACTGACTGGGCAGGTAAACAGATTCAGGTTATGCAAAGCGGCCCATAAAGCAAACCACTTTCACTTCACAGAGGAAGTGGTTCTGGTAGACAGGTTTGTAGCAGCCATCAGAACATCAGCCATTTTCTGGGAAACCCCAATGCGAGCTATGACTATGTCTTCAGGAGCCATGCATGCAGATGAAAAGACTTTAGGTCTGGATGGACCAGGATTCTCTGTTCCCATGACAGTTGACTCTTTCACAGGGGCAGAGATATTGGACGTTCCATTGCCAGTCGTTGCAGCAGAGGGAACCAGATTTGTCGAGCCCATAGGTGAGCAAATGAGTATCAGAGTTACCCCCTCCATTTGCAACTTGAGCAGTACTCTCTGAATTAGAGGGAAGGAAGTAGGCATACAGGAACCTCCCACCCAAGAGAGAGACAAAGCATCCACCAGAAAACTCCAGGCCCTGAAGCAAGCAAGCAGAAAAGCAGCAGTTTTGCATTGTGCAGGGATGCAAAAGGTCCAGCTCTTGATGACACCATCTTTAGAATAGGTCATTTACCACAGAAGTCAGCAGTTCCCACTCACGCATTCTGGACTGGGACTTGCTTAGCTTGCCTGCCAAGACATTTTAGAAGCCTGGAACATGTACTGCTGATAGTTCCAGAACATGCTCTAGAGCCCAATACCAAATCCTCACTGCCTCCCTACACAGCGGATAGGAACGAGTTCCCCCTTGTTTGCTGATGTAATGCATCACATTAATATTGTCCATCTGTAATAATAGAGGACCTGGGGACAAATGGTTCTGGAAGGCCTAGAGTCCCTATAGGACTGCCTGCATTTCCAGAACACTGACGTGCAAAGTGTGTTCCACAAGGGTCCACATGCTCTGTGTCTGATGAGGACCCACGTGGGCTCCCCATCCCAACCCGAGATCATCCGCAGTGAGGATCTGAAGAGGGAAGGGGGTCAGGAACAGAACTGTCTTAAGCAGGTTGCTGCATTCCATCCACCACTTGAGCACTTTGTGAACAGGGGATGTGACTAGAACTATCTGTTCTAGATTTTCCGTGAGCTGGTCCCACAGGACTCAAAATATCCATTGAGGACTCCGCAGGTGCAGCCTGGCCAGTAGTACTATGACAATAGCTGCAGCCATAAATCCCAGGAGGCATACAATTTCCTTACTGAGACATAATGTCTCTTGTACACCAATTGTGCTTGAGCAATCAGGTGGTTAGCCCTGTCCAGAGGGAGTAAAGCCAAACCCTGGGCCATGTCCAGTACTGCCACCATGTACTGCAGTCACTGGCAAGGTGTCAACACTGATTTTGGTATGTTGACGTCACCCTAAAAACACTGAACAGCTGTCTGGTTAGAACTAAAATCATCAACAGCTGGTCCCTAGAGGGTGTTTTCAATAGCAGATAATCCTGGTAAGGGAAAACATACAGGCCTTCCCTGCAAAGGGCTGCTGCCACTACTGCCAAGCATCTGGTACAAACCCAAGACACAGAAGACAATCCAAAGGGCAATACTCTGAATTGGTCATGTTCCCCTTGAAACAGGAACCTCAGGTAATTTCTGTGAAGGTTCTGGATCTTTATATGGAAGTAAGCATCTTGCATATCCAAGAGCACATCCAGTCCCCTTTTAGCAGTAACAGAAGGAGATCCTGCATAGTGACCATTCTGAACTTCTTGTATTCTATGAAAAAGTTTAGATCCAGAAGAGGCCTCAGATCTCCTGTCCACTTTGGGACAAGGAAGTACCTAGAGTAAAAAATGAAAATTACATACTCACCATAATTCTTGATCTTCCTAGATATCTTCACCATTCATTACTGGTAGATATATGTCGGAGGTGTCAGACTCCATGGGAACATACAGCTTTAAGCTTTCTTTTCAGGAGAAGGGTCTGGCATCGGAGATGGTGCCGCCCTCGAGGCCAACATACTACATGGTTCTTGCGGGTTGGCCGGTAACTGAGGCCGGCCTCCCAACCTCCTCAGTTCTGCTCACTGGAGAGGAAAATAAGGTAGAGAGAGAGACAAAGAGGGAGGGTAGGGTAAAGGAGCCCAAGAGATAGAAAAAGGAAAGGGTATAAAACTAAAATCCTAAGGCCGACCACAGAAGGAGAGGTAAGGGCTCTAGAGTGTTTCTGGACAGGGGAGACCCCAACCAATGGGCAGGCCAAGAAGGAGAAAAGATAGAGGAAGAAGGGAAAACAAAAGAGAGGAGGAGGCGGAAGAGAGAGAGAGAGAGAGGAACTAAGTCTGTATCCTAGAATAGGGAGAACCTCCCTATGAAGGTGGTAGAGAGGGTTTTCTGTGGGACCATAATGAAAAGGACATGTTAGACTCCAGAAGCAGAAGCAGACCTATGTCCAGCAGACCAGAGGAAGGACCTTAAGGAGTGGCAGAGGATACAGTCCCAGTAGCCCCTAGAGAGTGCTAAGGAGTTAGGACAGAAATAACCATCCACTAGGAAAAAAGGCACAGAAGTTCCCTGTCCTCTTTACCTTCTAGGTGTGCCTTTTTTTTTTTTTTTTTTTTTTTAAAACAGGTCGCGACAGAATAGGTCTCATCAAGAGTTCCTCTCTGCTCTCCTCCCTGCAGAGGGGTGGGAAAGACACCCTGGGGCAAGGTCTCTATGGACAAGAAGGTGCACCTGGACTAAAGTTAGCTGGCATGCCTCTGAGCCAGAAGGTGCAACCCCTTGGACCTCACCGCCACAAGGCAAAAGTGATGGGAGGTGGTAAGAGAAGCTTAATCCCTTCAAAAGAAGGGAGTAGGGAATCCCTGGAATAAGGGGGATACTGCAAAAGGGAAAAATAGGACAGGTCCCTACAGGCCCCAGTAGAGGAGAGGACATGAGGGCCCCCAGGGCTGAGGAGCCAGAGGATAGGGAATCAAGGGGTGTAGAGAGGCAAACCCTGAAACTGCCCCAACCAGGCACACATGGGAGTTTGCACGATGGAACAACTGATGGTTATCCATCTAGAGAGATGGGAGGAAAAAAAAAAACAGGCGCATGCTGTTGTCCCAGGATGGAAGAGTCCTCTATTCAAAGATAGCTCAAGCCCCAGAGACCCATGAGGCGAGCATTCCTGCTCGCTCTCTTTCCCAGATGCACTGAGAGCTGAGCTCGTGTGCCAGGAAGTTCCAGCAAGAGTGGCCTCCCAGAGGGAGAAGGCCAACGGGAGGTGGCACTGGCCACGGTCTGGTCATGGGGGAAGGTGGAAGTGAAGCAGACTACATGAAGCGAAGATATCTAGGAAGACTGAATTACGTGGGTATGTAATTTTGTATTTTCCTAGATCAATCTTCACTATTCATTACTGTTGGTGAATACCAAGCACCACATAAGTGTTGTTGCCCCCACCCCGCCGAGGGCAGAAGTTTCCATCAGCCTCCTGTGGGTAAAAACATAGGCCTGGTGGAGGCCAGAGACTGGTCAGGGAGGTGGAGACTCCAGTTCCTGGAGAAGGAAGGCACCCGCTAACTCACACTTCACCCTGTGGAGCAGAAATGGGCACCCTGGAAAGGAGAGGCACTCGCTCTTCACCGGGCCAGGGATGATAACCTTGAAAGGCAAAGCCATGCTGTCTGCCTGATGCAGATTGCAGTTCCTGCCAGTCTGGAAGCTACCTCACTGGTGTTATAAGATGCCCATGGTTGGTGTCTTGCTAGCTCCAGACCATGGGCAGAAAGGCTAATGGCCTGCCTCGTCACCTCGGAATCAGGCACAGATGCCAGGAATTGTCCCAGCATCATCCAAAGGTGCCTGGTGCTCCAAGATGCACAGAAGAAGGCACGCCATGAGAAGACTTCTACCCCTGTGGTCTAACTCAACCAAGTTAGACTCGGTGGGACAGTTGTGCCTTGCACGATGATGCCCAGAGGGGGTGTCCAGGAGCTCCACTCTCAAAGAGGGTGGGGAATAACACCTGGAGTCCCCAGGGGTACTCAATACCTGTGCTGACAGTCTCTCAGGGCTGAGAGGTGGCAGAGGGATGGTGCCAGACCCCTGTGATGCTTCCATGAAAGGTGTAGATCACGGAGGGAATACAAGCTTGTCAGTGCTGAATTCCTCTAGGAAAGTGCATATTGCACAGGCAGGATTGTGGCTTGCAAAGTGGGAGAGACGGAGCTCCTCCAGCATCTCTGACAGAAACCGCTGAGGGCTGGTAAGGTTAGCATTGGAGGAAAGATGGATGGAGGGATCCTCTTCCTTGGAGGAGAAAGATAAAGAGACCAAGGTGTCTGGTTCAGGGACCAGTGCAGCTGGCGGTTCATATCTAAAGATGACCTCATCTAGGGCTCTGAGGCATCGAGGGAATGCAGGCCCCAATGCCCTGAACTGTTCCCAGGTCATGGGCCCCATAGGAACAAAGAGGCCTGGGAGAGGAGGAGGAGAAGAGCTCTGGTGGACCAGAGTAGTTCCTCTACTAGGGCTGCGAGAATGAGCAAGGGACCCTTCCCGGGGGGAGGGGGCTGCACAACTCGCCCACCAAAGGATGCCCAACCAGACAGGGTGGTGCCCTTGGAAGGAAACCCCCCAGATGGGGCAATCAGAGCAGGTCTGGCCCTTGTGGGTGGCCCCTGGCCCCACCAACTACAACCCTATCGGTTCTGGGGAGGAGAGGAGGGAAGGGTCCTCCCAGAGCCACGCACCGCTCTGGAAAAAGGCCTCCACGCCGACCTCGACCTCCCTACCCCCACCTCACCTGACAGAGACTTGCTCTTTGGGAAGACCCTAGTACTCAAAGATGGGGGTGCCGAGGCATCCCGATCCCAATCCTCTTCCTCTGAGGAGAAGGAGATCAAAGAGATCTCCAGAGAGGCTACCCTCGAGACTCTCCTTCTTCCGGCACCATGAATAGTGCCCAAGGGGACCCACTGCCAACACTGATACCAGAAGGCAGCACCGAGGACTCCATCAGCTCGGGCCCAGTGTATAGCTGCCATCATGCACACCTGGAGGACCTGCACTCCCCAAGGGGGCAATGGACTGCAAGGGTGCTCAGCCGCCCCCCCCAGAGGAAACCAACTGTCCCACCAACCCCTCGCAAAGGCCTCCCATCCCAGCGAGACCACGAGTGTCAGAAGCCTGCTCCCCCTTGCTATGTATAGTACCAGAGGTAGATCCAGGGGAATGACCCAATGACCCAGTCTTAGTGTCCTGAGAGCGGCACCGCCCTCCGAAGGTGGGAGATTTTTGTCCTACCTTCAATGCGTAGATTTCGAGGGCCTGGTGGTCCACAGAGAAGCAGGCATCACAGTTATCCATATTGTGTGACGGACCAAGGCAGGTAAGACAGCAGTCAATTACAGAGATCGGCTTGCCATAGGGGGCACTAATGCATAGGTGCACACCCCCGCCTTGGATTTATTGGAAGTCTGGCTCCTAAACCGGAAAAATGACCGCATGGACAATTAAAACAAAGAAACAATACCCAATGTTGCACTTAAGAGAAAGAACTAAAAAGAAGAAGTGTTACCAGCTTCCAGGGAAGGTTGATGTCGATGGTAGATGTACAGCGTTGAGTAGAAGTGGCAGTGGCAGAATTGATGTAGCTCAAATTTTTCACAGACCGCTCCCATGGTGGGAAAAAAAGAACTGAGGAGGTTGGGGGGCAGGTGTCAGTTACTAGCCAACCCGCAAGCGACACATAGTATGTCAGCCTCAAGCACAACACAGTCTTAGATGCCGGACCCTCCTCCTGAAAATAAGCTTAAAGCTATATGTTCCCGTGGGGTCTGACACCACTAGTGTATACTCACCAGTAATGAATGGTGAAGACCTAGGAAAGAACCTCTGTTCTAGAGGGACAGGTACTATGGCCATTTTTGTAGCAGAGTCATAACTTCCTCCCGCAATAGGGAGAGATGCCCTGGAGGGTATGTTCATGTAGAAGAATGCAGCATAAGAAGGCTGAAGCCCATAAGGTAGCTCTGTTAGGACACAGTATAGTATTTAATGCTTTCTCCTTGTTTTATATATCTATCTAAACTTTTTTTGAAACCGTCTTTAGTAGTACTTATGATTACTTCTTCCGGCAGTCTATTTCATAGATTAGTTGATCTATTTGTAAAAAAATATTTCCTTTTGTTTAGAGTTGTACCTTTTGACTTTTACCTGTAAGGGGTGTCCTCTACCTTCATATCTATCTTGTTTGTACTCTATATTTAGCTCTGTCATCATTATTGGATCATTCATAATATCAAAGTAAAATAACTTATCTCCCCTTTTTCTCCTCATATCGAGGCTGTAAAGTCCCAAATGTTGACACAACTGGGGGATGATCTGGAGGGTCGTCCAGAAGTTCCTTTTTTTATGCTCACTAGAACCCATGCATTTTTCACCTCCTGCCATTGGGCTAAATGGAGGGAGAAGTGATCCCCTACAACCACCCCTGGAGGTAAAGGGGGTGGTGGGGTGTACAAGGAGTCAGGCTGAGCCAGTGGGGCTGGGTCCACAGGCTCCCCCACCTCTAGGTGCTTCTGAATGGGCACCTGGGGTAGTGCTGCAGACTGGGAAGACCCCTGCTCCTTTGCCCCTGCCCTTCTGTCTGGGGGCTGGGTGCTGTCTCCTAAAACCAGCTGGGCAAAAGGCAACCCTACTCCTACCCCTGGGTTGGGTATGATAGAGGGAGTGTACAGATTTCAAGGTCCTGCCCGATGCTTGGAGATCTTTGAGAATTTCTTGTACCTCATGACCAAACAACTTTTGCCCTCTGAACTGGGCGTTAAGGACTGTTTGTTGCATATCTATGGCAAAGACTGCTACTCTGTGACCCAAGACTGTGCCACTCCTGGTTAAACAATTGGAAAAAAAAAAAAGAAAATATCTCGTGAGACAGATGCCAGAGGATGCAGCCCTGGCAGAAGCATCAGAAACATCATAGGCTGTGTGGAGCAAATATTTGCCCACATCAGCCTCAGCTGTTAAAATCTTTCAGTAGCTCCTGTTTTGAACTGTCCTCAGATGAGGCTTGTGCAGCAGCCTTACCCTTCCTCCAGAGGTGTTCTGATAGTTCATGTGGCCCTGGTAGTTAGCAATACGAAAGTCCAAAGATGCAGAGGCATACATCCTCCTACCTATGACACCCAGCCTCCTAGATTCCTTATCAAGAGGGAGGGAGCTCAGGTGTTTAGGTGCCCTAGACCTGCCATGGACAGCATTAATCACCCCTGAGTCAGTCTCAAGTTGTGTGGCATAAAAAAACTTCCCAGAAGGGGCAGAATACTTTTTATCTGCCTTTCTGGGGACAGCTGGTATATTGTTCGGTCTGTACCAAGCTACATAAGTGGCATCCTCTAAGGCAGGTAGCAGAGGAGGCACCACTATAACAGGAGACTGGCAGCTCTAGGGACTCCAGCAGGTTCTTTTTAGTGGTAGCTTGCTCTTCTAGAGCAAAGTCCATGGCAGCTTGCATCTGCTGCATCATAGTGAAAAATGTAGGGTCTTCTGGAGGAGACCTTGGTGTGTTCACCGCAGAGTCCTCACTGCAGGTGGAGATGGTAGAGCAGGTGCCATGTTCACACTGACTCTCAGCATAGTCTTCTGCTTCTTCCTCCTCATCCTGCATCATTAAATCAGGATAATGCTCATATTCGTCATCGACTGGGTTGATGGGAATGAGAGACTGTGCTGGTGAAGCCAGCGGTGGCATAGGAGGATTCTTTGGCAAGGGAGTACCTTGCATTGTCGAGAGGTTTTATACAGAGGACCTCATCGATGGGCTTCCAGGAACAGGACGAACTGGCAGCAGGCACCTTATCATGTCCGAAAAGGAGAGAAGGACTGCCTGAGTATTGGCGCCGCTTTGGTTAGCGGGCATGACTGGAGTGGTTAATGTGGGAGGCTGCGTCCCCATCATTGATGGTGATTTACCAGCTGTATTAGGCCCAGTAGCATTAACGCCAAACCCCAACCTTGGCATCAGGTTGATGGTCGGGGGGGGGGCGGTCGGCGTTGTCACAGGAGTGGATGATGCTAAAGCAGAGGTCATACCTGTAGAGTGCAGGGACGTCCTAGAGAAGACTTCTTATCCCAGTGCTTGTGACTGACTTTTCTTGGAGCTGCTTCTCCATTCACTCCAATGTCTTTTGGAGTAAAAAGTTCTCCAAAGCACCCTTTCTGCACTGCCTGGTTGCAGAATTCAACCCCCAGCAGATTTCACAGGCTTTCATTTTGTGGTCTAGGCCCAAGCAACAGATACAAACTTTGTGACAGTCATCGGTGTAGCTCTTTTGTCTGCACTCGCAGTACCGGAAAAGTTTAGAGGGTTCCTTCGACAATATGCAGGTCATCGAAAATCACTACAGAAGTGATTACTTTTAATAAAATAAAATGGTGACAATTGCAGTGATGATTCCTACAATATGCAGGTCATCGAAAATCACTACAGAAGTGATTACTTTTAATAAAATAAAATGGTGGCAATTGCAGTGATGATTCCTACAATATACAGATCATCGAAAATCACTACAAAAGTGATTATTTTTAATAAAATAAAATGGTGGCAATTGCAGTTATGATTCCTACAGTGGTCAGATGAGTCTGATCAACAGCGGGAAAAGAACTGAGGAGAGGAGGGGCCGCCAACGTTTATGCATATGCTGACATTATTGTGGGTGGCCCCTGACACACTGCTTGCAAAAGTTTCTGTGTGGTCCTAGTGCCTGGCAGCTATAACTTCCAAAGGTGTGGCCTGATGAAAGAAACATAGAAACATAGAATTTGACGGCAGATAAGGACCGCTTGGCCCACCTAGTCTGCCCATTTTCCTACCTAACAGATAAGCTGCAGATCCTAGTTAACCAACAGCTTAATTCCTCCTACCCCCACTAGGACTGCCCTATGCCTGTCCCATGCATTCTTGAAGTCCCACACTGTTCTTGACCCCACGACCTCTTCAGGGAGGCTGTTCCATGCATCCACAACTCTCTCAGTGAAAAAATACTTCCTCACATTACCTCTGAGCCATCCCCCTTCTATCTTCAAATTGTGCCCCCTTGTTCTTGCACATCTCTTTTTCTGGAAGATGCTACCCTCTTGGACTTTGTTAATTCCCTTGAGGTACTTGAAAGTTTCTATCATGTCCCCTCTCTCCCTTCTTTCCTCAAGGGTATACATATTAAGCTCCTTTAGTCTTTCTTCATATGTCTTCTGGTGCAGACCCTGCACCATTTTGGTTGCCCCCCTCTGGACAGCCTCCACTCTGTCTATGTCTTTGCAGAGATGGGGTCTCCAGAACTGCACAGCATACTCCAGATGGGGTCTCACCAACTGTCTGTACAGAGGGATAACAACTTCCTGTTTTCTACTATTGATGCCTCTTCCTATATGTCAGTATCCCCAGCCTTCCTTACTGCCTTCTCACATTGCTTGCCCACCTTTAGGTCATCTGATATAATTACCCCAGGTCCCTTTCTATTTTTACTGTTGTCAGTATCTCACCCCATTGTGTACGCTTCCCCAGGGTTTTTGTTCCCATGTGCATTACCTTGCACCTCTTTGCATTGAATCTGAGCCATACATTTGACCATTCCTCCAACCTTGCCAAGTCCCTTCTCATCCTTTCCACTCCATCTTGTGTATCAACCCTGTTGCAGATCTTTGTGTCATCTGCAAAGAGACATACTTTTCCTTCCAGTTCCTCTGCAATGTCACTTATAAGACATTAAAAAGGACCGGTCCAGTACTGAACTCTACGGTGCCGCTAGTAACCCTCTTCGTCACTGTGTACTCCATTTACTACTACCCTTTGAGTCCTGTTGTCTATCCAATTTTTATCCAGGCTACCACCTTGGGACCCACTCCAAGGCTGGCTATCTTATGTATTAATCTTTTGTGTGAGGACTGTATCAAATGCCTTGCTAAAATCTAGGTAGGCCATGTCCACAGCCCCTCCCTGGTCTACTACTTTGGTAACCCAGTCAAAGAAATCTATTAGATTAGTCTGACCACGACCTTCCATCATGAATCCATGCTGCCTTGGGTCCTGTGCCCCACTGGCCTCTAGGTACTCAACAATTCTTTCCTTCAGAGTGATTCCATCATTTTCCCTACCACTGAGGTCAAACAAACTGGTCTGTAGTTTCCTGCCTCTGTCTTGCTCCCACTTTTGTGAAGAGGAATCACATCTGCCCTCCTCCAGTCCTCGGGTACCACCCCATCCTCCCATGATTTGTTAAAGAGAGTAGTCAGCGGTGTCACTAGTTCTACCCTTAGTTCTTTTAGAATTCTTGAGTGAACCCCATCAGGCCCCATTGCTTTGTCCACCTTCAATTTTATTAGTTCTTTCAGAACCCTTTCTTCTGTAAATGGACTGTTATCGAGCCCCGTCTTCAGAGTGTTTCTCTTGTTTGGTTTAGTAACTCCCCTCCTCTTCCTTTGTGAATACTGACCAGAAATATTAGTTCAGTATGCCTGCTTTTCACTGTCACCCTCTACCCATTCCCTCCCTTTATTAAGCTTCAGTATCCCTCCTTTGGTCTTTCTGGCTCCTAATGTACCTATAAAGGTCTTATCCCCTTCTTAACAGAATTGGCTATCCTTTCCTCGGTTTGGGCCTTTGCTATTCTGACTGCCTTCCCAGCCTCTTTCTGCTTTAACTGATAAGTTCTCTGTCCTGCTCCTTCTGTGTTTCCTTATATTTCCCGAATGCTGTCCTTTTCTCCTTAACCTTCCCTGCCACTCTTTTGAGAACCATAGCAGTTTTTCCTTCGTTGTGTTTTATTGATTTGTTTTACACAAAGGCTTGTTGCTTCTGTGATGGCTGTTTTGATCACTCCCCATTGTTCCTCCACCCCTCCTTCTTGCCTGTTTGCTAGTGCTTTTCTGAGGCACTCTCTCATTTTCCCAAAGTCAGCCCTCCTAAAGTCCAGTACTCTTGCTTTTGTATGGCTTGATTGTATGGCTGTGTTTATCGTGAACCACACTGTTTGGTGGTCGCTTGTTCCCAGATGGCTACCCATTTCTAAATCTGAGATTCTTTCTCCATCCCCATTTGAGAGTACCAGGTCTAAGATTGCTCCTCCGAGTGGGTTCCAATACTAGCTGTCTGAGGCATGCCCCCTGTAGGGCATCAAGAATGACCCTGCTCTTGGATGTGCCTGCAGCAAAGGTGATCCAGTTAACATCTGGCATATTCAGGTCCCCCATCAACAATATCTCCCCTTTTTCTGCCATTCTAAGAAAGCCTTCTATCATTTCCTTGTCCATTCCCTCCCCCTGAGATGGGGGTCTGTATACAACCCCCATGCGGATTGTGGTGCCATTTCCTGTCTCCAGGGTGACCAAAAGTGCCTCATCTGCTCCCTGTTTACTCTTTAGTTCTGTTGCTTTGATCCTTCCTTTACATGAGGCTACTCCTCTCCTCTTTTACCCTCCCTGTCCCTCCTGTAGATTGTGTATCCTGGTATGTTGACATCCCAGTCATGGTTCTCTATGTACCATGTTTCTGTAACTGCCACAATATCCACACAACCCTCTTCCATCAAGGCCACTAGTTCAGGGGCTTGTTACACAGACTATGGGCATTGGTACTCATCACCCTCCACTTTTGATAGCCTTACCCCTTTTAGCCCCATTTCTGTCCTTAATGCCTTTGCCTTTTTACATTTAAATCTGTTCTACTTCCTAATAACTTCTGTACCTTGGTGTTTACCTCACTAATCACCATGTTTTGTGGGGGGAGGCTCGGATTTCCCTGCTCCTTTTCAGTGCTTCCCCCCTTGGCTAGTTTAAATGCTTGCCAATGAAGCATTTAAACCTCTCACCTAGGATCCTGGTTCCCCCCCTGGACAGATGCAGACCATCACACCAGTATAGGTCTGCATCCCTCCAGGTGGCTCCCCAGTCCCCAATGAAGCCAAAACCCTGAACTCCACACCAGTTTTTCAACCACTCATTGAATTCCCTGGTGAGAAGTGCCCTAGCATCTCCCTTGCCATAGACAGGCAGCACCTCCGAGAAGGTTACCGTATGCGCTACTTGTCTAAGGCCCCTTCCCAACTCTACAAACTCCTCTTGCACTGCTCTGATCCCATTCCTAGCCAGGTCATTTGTCCCTAGGTAGACAATGACATCCAGCTCCCTCCCTCGTGCAGCTCCTCCCCCATGTCCTGAGGATTACTTCTGTCCCTCCAAGCTGTCAAGCCAGGAAGGCACCTTACCTCTCCCCTTCCTCCCCATTTCTACCCCCTAATGATTGAGTCCCCACCAGGAGTTGTTTCCTTCCCTGTGGGGTCCCTATGCCACCTCCTGTGGGTCTCCTTTGTGAAGGTTCCCAGCATTCTCCTTGGTCTCCACTGCAGGTGCCTCCATAGAGGAACCACTATCCACCAGAAGAGCGAATGAATTGTGGAGAGGTACAGCTGGAGGATGCAACTCTGTTCCACCACCCTCTCCCTCTGAGCCCACCCTGGTCCAGCCTCTCCTCTTTCTTGGCAACCTCTGAGGTAGTGGCATTGGCCCTGGTGGTCCCTGGGTGGGGAAGAGGGTTTCCACGAATCTAGCCAGGTCAGCCTGGAGATGGGCAACCTCCTCTCTCAGACCAGAGAGGTGCCTGCAAATAGGGCAACATCGCAGCCTCCAGAATGTCTCCGGAACACTGCGCCCACAGCCACTGCACTGCACCACTCCTATCATGTCTTATTTTGTGTCCTCTCTACTGTTTCTCTGGATGCTTATTCTCTCCTCTCCTTACAACTCTCACCCTTCCTGTTCTGGGACAGCAACTTCCTATCTTCTTCAGTAGCCTCCTTTTCCTTGCTTAATATTAGACCACCAGCAGCTGGAGGGAGAGTGAGCTACTTTTTCCTTTAGGGTTGACAAAACCAATGTCTCTATGATCCTTTCCTTCCTACTGCCAAACAGGAAGTTCCTGTTGACAGTCAAATCTAGTGGCTATAAAAGTAGAACTGGCTTTGGGTTGGGTTGAAAGAGATATCCTCAAATAAGATTCCGTATACCAGTATCTTGGAACTTAATTTTTATCTGTATCATCAAAACTACTCTTTCAGGGGGGCACTGTGGAGCCTGAGCAAGATGGCAGCCAGCAGATAGTGCTCTGAAGACTGGTAGACTTTGAAACTAAAATAAGGTGGTTAATTAGGTGCACCTGCGATTTCAGGTTGGCAGTAGTAATGAGGGATATCTCACTCAAGAAGATGGGAAATCCTCAGAAAAACAAACATCAGAACGATGGCGCAAATGTGAAAAATCCGAGCAGTGCTCCAGCCGCGCGGTCTATGCTGCAAAGTCAGGCCACAGCCACAGATAGCCATGAGGAGGAAATGCTTCAATCTTTAGGTCTGAAGATAACCAGACTAATCTCCTCAGTGGCAGGGTTGTCGGATAAAATCAACAACCTAGCTAATCGGGTGACCACAGTAGAAAAAGTGATAGTCACTGTATCTGAAGCGACGGTGGAGTCTACGAAACAGGCTGATGCAAACATGGAGGCCATCACCACGATCATTAAGGAGAATGGGCATCTCTGAACCAGGTTGGAAACCCTGGAAAATCAAGAAAGGGTCATGAACATAAGACTGCTGGGCCTCCCAGAAGAATGTGAAGATCATTTATTACTATTTATCCAGGACTGGACTGGCTCCAGCAGCAATTAGGTGATGAAGTCGCTGCATGCATTTGCGATTCAGAAGGCTTACAGAGTTATGCCACGAGGCAAACCCGACAACCCAGAGGCTCCGTGCATGGTGGTGGCAGTCACTGATGGAGTGGGTACAAGAGACTACCTACTGGCCCTAGCTAAATAGAAGAAACCCTTCTCTGTGATGGTCATACCGTGCGTCTTTACCCAGATATTAGTTATGCCACCAGACAAAGAAAAAACAATTTGATAGCACCAGAGCTCTCCTTAGGGAAGTTGGCATCCCATATGGGATTGTATTCCCAGTGTGCCTTAGAGTTGCCTATCAAGGCAAGACCTTAGTTTTCTCCGACTTGAAGGATGCCATGAACTGGGTCCAAAGGCAAGTCCTGCGGAGATGCCAGAATGTGGACAGGGAAAACTCATCTTCAGAAGAGGATGACGAGTCGTGAAGAAATTTGGACTATTTCTACATCCAAGCGGTAACGAGTAGATGGATTAGTCCCTGATTAACAACTCTGTATGTACTTTACAGTCCTTTTATTCATGGGGAAGGGCTAAGATATCTACCCTGGACTTAAGATGTCATTTAAGTTTAAGAATGGGGTTAACCTTTGGGTTGGAAATTGATACCTCACGACATTATTAAAAATATAAAGTTAATAAGTTAACAGCAGAATTTTACTGAAGAGTTGTTTAATTAATGATTGTAGTTCCATACTACCGGTCTTGAAGTAATGTTTATATAGTTTATAGTACTATCTTAAAGGGGACTGCACCATCAGTATAGAAATATTTTAATAATGCATGGACACTTTTCTCTTTTCCTTCATTGAAGGAAGAGAATACAACAGGATAACAATGTTGAACTGAGATGAACATTGTTATGCTGCTCATAAACTCATACTACAGCTTTTCTTTTAGTTAAAAACAGCTCAAATATATTCTGAAAACCCCTCAATGATGTATCTCAAAGCAGTAGATGGTGTAATTCTGTACATTAACAGGATTGGCAATCTCACTGTGTCATTTATATTAAATTTGTCATATCTCTGTTTGTAAAATGACTTTTATGGTTTATTTAAAACAAAAAAAATACTCATTCAATCCTCAAAAAGATTGCGTATACCAGTATCTTGGAACTTATGTTTTTATCTGTATCGTCCAAACTACTCACTCAACTCTAATACAGTGTTTTCTTTTTATTTAAAATTTGTTAAAGGGAAGCAGTCGTTTGCAGGGTCTCTCGCCCCTGCAAACCTTACCCTCTGGTTTAGCTTTTCTGTGACAAGCGCCTTTTTCCTTGTGGCGCAAAGTAATTTAATTACAAAAAGTCTGCTATCCGGAAGTATGGCAGATGATGGGGCTGCCCATTAAGTGTAGAAGAGGCGTATAATTGTGTGCTTCAATGCATTTGAATAGATGAGCGCACGTGCGGCACGCACCTTACACTTTATGGAGCCACCCCATCCGCCATACTTCCAGGTAGCAGACTTTTCATAATTAAATTAAATTACTTTGTGCCACAAGAAAAAAGGCAATTTTCTCAGAAAATCTAAACCAGAGGGGTAAGCTACAGTGACAGAAGCCCTGCAAAGAACTGCTTCCTTTAATCAGAATACCTTAGGCATCAGATGCCCATTTTTTGGGGAGAACCGAAAAGTACAAAACGATAAGATAATACACGATACATCATGGGTCATAAGATGAACCCTGGGAAAGATTCATACAGTACTGTTTTAAAGAGGGTGTCTGGTCAAAAGTCCTACATTGCAGAATTAGAATCAGCCTACCCCCAATAAAATCTCATACCAAACATTAGGTTTCTGCATTACTTCATTTTAAAGTTATGAGCAGGGCCACTGGGAAATTGCAGAATTTTTTCAACAGATTTTGTGGGGAATTTGCGAGACTTTTTTTTCTCCCAAATTTTGCATGGATTTTGCGGGACTTTGTATGTATTTTGCGGGGATTTTGCGGGCTGCTGGGCACACATTTTCCTTCGTGAGGTATAAGTATGGGTTTTCAATTTTAATTGCTTTGTGATGCATATCAAAGTCAGCCATCAAAAAGGTATACGTTTTTGTAAAAAAAAAAAAAAACAATAAAAACACACAGACACACGCACAAGGTCTAAGTTTTATTAAAACACCCACGACTGCTCAAAAACAAACATTATAATAGTAGCATCATTGTCAAAGCAGTACCACCACCACCACCTCTAATAATCCAAACAATAAACATTATTAGTATTCTACAGTAAAAGTATAGTGCCACCACCACACCAGATCGTCAAGAAAAGATTTTTACATCATAGAATGAGAAGCAACTGTTATCCAACTAAGAGCTTTAAAATTTCTTATTGTACTTCAACATAAGAAGTAGTCTAGTGTTGTCATCTGTCAAACTTCTCCAATTGTCTTTTAAAAGGTCTGTGTACAGTGAAAAAGTCCTTCAATGTCTGCTGTGCTTATGGGAAGCCAGATATACCTTTTGCCACAACAGCAAGATGTGGACATGTATCCTTTGTGCTTCCCACCACTCAGCAATATTAAAATCATCACTGGGTACTGACTGAGCAAGCGTTCTGTACCCATGACATTCAAATTTTGAAACACCAGCCAGAGATGGTAGCTCCTGGGTGTGTTTACTTTTCCTTGTCCAGTGTTGGCAGCTGCATTCAGTCAAAGATTCGGGCAGCTTTGAATGTGCCGACTGAAGGATGAGATTTTAAAATGTTGTCCAGTTTCTCACTGCTGTCCAACATAACCTTCTGAAAAAGGTTCACACAGTTTTGATTTTCATGTAACTGACAGCGGAACAACATTTCTACTGTATTTGGTCTGTATTCAGTTTCCCCTGCAGTGGCACAGAAGTCCAAAACCATATGCACATTTTGCACCCTTCCAAATATGGAGTGTCCCTGTGGCTGGCTGCTTGACTGCAATTGTAGAATAAGGTTAACAAGTTCAGAAGAGTGTTCCACCACAAAAGTGGCTAGTGTTACCAGCTCTGCTGTTTTGCCTTTCAATAAGCACTTCAGGCGCTTCAAGGTTGCCACATCAGATTGTAGCATTTCAACAAATTCTGTTAACACAGGCAAATAGTCTGCCAAATACTGAACAGCATTAACCCAGGAGCACCACCGAGTTACCACTGCATATACTGGCATCTTGGGTAAAGTGCCCTGCTTGGATTCCATGAAGGCAAAGTACTGATGCCTACGCATTGGGCTCTGGCAAAATATTTTTTTAACAAGGGAAACAGCAGTGTTTAAGTCTTCCAGTGTGTCCGCCCAGACCTCCAAGACCAAATTGAGGAGGTGGGCAATGCAAGTGACATGCACTGCATTTGGTAGGACACAGGACAACACAGTTTGAAAAGCCTTCTGCATATAACTTGCATTGTCCGTGACAATGGCAAAGACTTTATTGAAGTTCACCCCATTGGTGTTTAGCACTTTTAGTAGAGCTTGAGATACTGTGGTATTGTTCACATGCTGCAAAAACTCCACACCAATTAGGAGTGGTTGCTTCCCAACATTAAGCAAAGGTTGGGCCAAAATAGCAAACACGCTACACCCACAGGCATCTGTTGTCTCATCCAGAAAAATGAAGACATCTTGATCCTCCACCACCTCTTTCAGGGACTGTTCGTGATTAGGCGAAAGTTCTTGGAGGTAAGTGCTCCGAAGCTGTGCTGGTCCGGAAGACTACCGCCTTGTTTTGTGTGCTTCTTTAAGAACTCTTGAAAACCAGAAGCCTTCTCCATTCTGCACAGGTCAAACAGTGGACGAAGTCCAGAACAAATTCCTTCCGTTCAATGGAAGATTCCGTTGCTCGACTGAAACAAGAAGTCAGCGAATGCTGTTGTAGAGGTGTGCCTAAAAAAACAAACAAAAAACCCCCCCAAAAAGATGTAATATTTTACAGGGAAAAATAAATTGTGCCTGGAAAACAAAACAAAAGCAAACAAGATTTAATATTTTACAGGGAAAAAACAAACTGTAGGCCAGCCCAGTGTCGTGGAGGGCTGAGGAGATGTGAGCCTTACCTCCTGCCACACTGGCATCATGTTTGGGAACAAGTTCAGGTCAGTGGGGAGGGTGAGGCTCGAGTGTCCAATTGGCTGCTCTCCTCTCCCGAGTGGGGTTGGGAATCTGCTGTCTTGCTCTTAGAGGTCAGGTGGCAGTGTTGAACTCTATCAGCAAGGAAGGGGGATGCAGGAACAAGGCACATGTGCACTGGAGGGGGTGGTTCCACGGTGCCAGAGAGAGATGAGATGGACTTGGGAGGCAGGGACAGGGCAGATACCAGTCACCCAGGGGAAAAACACTATATAAAAATAAAATAACTGCAAACATCTGTGCGACAAGTACTTACTTTGCATGTTTTCTTTGCAGCTTCTTTTCTTTCTAGATGTTTCTGCGACTTCATGTACATGTCAACTGTATGCTTTTAGTGCAATCGAGTGTGTGGTGCAAGCATGACAAAACAGCAATTCTCTATCCTTGTAAAAGATCCTCCGGATATAACTTAACCCGATCGTTAGGCGCACAAGACAAGAGACATGAGCGGTCCTTGGCCTCAGCGCTTGGTGGTGGTGTAGACATGGTGTAGTTTAACTAAAACAAAATTAAACCAAAAAAAATTAAGACTTGAACGAGAGCATCAGTGCATAGAGGGACAAGAGCTTTCCTTGGGATGCTTGATCCTTCAGTATCACACCACTAGTTTGCCTCCCACAGTATTCTAAGCTGGGCAGACTGGTTTCAAAACCTCAGCTCCTGGAGTTGCCTTGTCGTGGCGCTGAGCTTACCCATAGACATGCTAGTATCCATGGAACAAAAGACTCCAGAAATTCAGTTTTCTTGCTACCTTTCAATTTCTTTTTAATCTGGGCACTGTACAGAACACAAGAGCAAGGTATTGTGCCATGTTGGCTCAACCCATTCATCAATTCTCCAACCCACAAGACTGATGCATGGACGAATCACAGGAGCGGAGCATGGACAAACCACAGCAGTGAGTCAAGAACACACCACAGGAGCAAGGGACGGAAGCTGGCGACTGCCATACATGGTCAGAAAAAATTGTTCTGTGCCATTCTGGTCTCCTGCCCCACCCTGCTCCCTCACCAGAGGCCAGAACAATTTTTTTCACCATGTGTGCCAGTCCACCAGGCCCACCCCCTCCACTTCATCTCCGAGGAACCACAGCAGCGAGTCAAGGACACACCACAGGAGCGAGGGATGAACGCTGGTGACTGCCATACATGATGGAAAAAAATTGTTCTGTGCCATTCTGGTTGCCCGTCCCACCCTGCTCCCTCACCAGAGGCCAGAACAATTTTTTTCACCATGTGTGCCGGTACGCCAGGCCCACCCCTCTACTCCATCTCCAAGGAGCCACTGCAATGAGTCAAGGACACACCACAGGAGCAAGTGACGGACGCTGGCGACTGCCATACATGGTCAGAAAAAATTGTTCTGTGCCATTCTGGTCTCCTGCCCCATCTTGCTCCCTCACCAGAGGCCAGAACAATTTTTTTCACCATGTGTGCCAGTCTGCCAGGTCCACCCCTCCACTCCATCTCTGAGGAACCACAGCAGCAAGTCAAGGACACACCACGGCAACGAGGGATGGATGCTGGCGACTGCCATGCATGATGGAAAAAAATTGTTCTGTACCAGAACAATTTTGTCCAACATGTGTGCCACTCTGCCAGGCTTGCCCTGACTCCATCCTCCACCAATGCATATCACTGGAGCAAGAGATGGACCAGCTCAGTTCAACATGTACATTTAAAATAAAATAAAAAAAAAACATTTTTCACAGAACAGTACATTTCATGCATCTTCCTTCCCTCTCAGATAAGTTACACTTTTTTCCACACACGCCAGCATGATTTCTTCCTCCTGCACCCATCGCCTGGACCATTCTGATCCCACCCTCCCTCTGAGACCGATACAGATTTTTTTTTACAGCACTGGCCCACTTGCCTGGACACTCTGGAGCTACCAGACTCCCTCCAAGACATACTAACATACTAAAATGCCAGCAGAATAGGCCTAATGGTCTTTCGTGTCTGCTCGTTTGGTCAGCCCCCACCCTGGGTGCTGACCTTGCTGTCCCCCTCGCCTTCTCTGGCTTCTCCCTTCCCAGTTCTGGATATTCTTGCTGCATTGGATTTTGCTTCCTGAACCCTTCCCCTGTACCTGTCCCACCCCCTCTTGAACTCCTCCACTATCTCTGCCTCCACCAGCCCCCTAGGTAGTGCATTCCATGGCTCTACCACCCTCTCAGTGAAGTAGCACCTTCTCCTTTCTCCCCTGAATCTTCCCCCCTCCAGCTTCCACCCATGCCCTCTAGTGGCCCCTCCTCCTTCCTTGAAGCACCCTCACTGTTCCTCCCTATTTACCCTCTTCATGTACCTGAAGACCTCTTATCATGTCCCCGGTCCCTTCTCTCTTCAAAGTGTACATATTTAGCTCTTGAGCCTCTCCTCATAGGTCCTGTCCCCAAGCCCCAAATCATTTTGGTTGCCCTCCTCTGGACCCTCTCCAGGAGGTTAATATCCCTCTTTAAGGCGGCCTCCAAAACTGACATGCAGTACTCCAGGTGCGGCCTCACCAAGCAGTTATACAGAGGAGTATCACTTCCTCCTTCTGGAGGTGATCCCAGCGATGCATCCCAGCATCCTGTTGGCCTTGGCTGCTGCCCTCCTACAAGTCTCAGAGTTGTTCATCTTGACATCCACCACCACCCCAGGTCCCTTTCAGCCATTGAGACTTGTAGTATTCCCCCAGGGTGTACACTTGGCCTGGGTTTCTGGCCCCAGGTGGAGTACCTTGCATTTCCCTGCATTAAACCTCAGCTTCCACTTTCTAGACCATCTTTCCAGAGCCTCCAGGTCCCCTGCAGGGCCACCTCCCCTCCTCCCCATCCACCACCGCCCCCAGTTTGAGTCATCTGCAAAGAGACTCATCTCCTCTGATTCCTGTCCTTATGTCAGATCGTGATGCGTTGAACAGAAGGGCCAAGGACTGATCCTGTGGGACCCCACTATTGACCCTCCTTGGGAAGAGACTATCCCACCAACCTCGACCCTCTGGGTCGGTCCTGGAGCCAATTGCCTATCCATCGGATCATTTGGTTTCCCACCCCATTTCTCCTAGTTTATCCAACAGGCCCACGTGAGGAACAGAGTCAAATGCCTTGCTGAAGTCTAGAAGAGGACATCGACTGGTCTACCCAGGTCCAAGGCACTTGTCACCCAGTCCATAGAACTCCACTAGGTTTGTCTGACACGATTTCCCGGGATGAATCCATGCTGTCTGCTCGTCCAGGCACCCTGACTTATCCAGGTCCCCCCCTAGCCTCTCCTTGACAATGCCCTCCATCACCTTGCCCACCACTGATGTCAGGCTGACAGGCCTGTAGTTCCCTGCCACCTCCCTTGATCCCCCCTTGTGGATAGGCACTACATGCGCTACCTTCCAGTCTTGGGGCACCCACCCTGTCCTCAGAGAGATGGTGAAAAGCTCTGCCAGGGGTTTCGCCAGGACATCTGCAAGTTCCTTCAGCACTCTAGGATGTAATTTATCCAGCCCCGGTGCTTTCTCCATCTTAAAGGGGCTGGGGCTTCCTCACTCTCTGCTGTGATTTCCACTTCCAGTACCTCTTCTCCTGTAGCCCTCCCCACCTGCCAGTGATGCCCCCCCTCTCCCCAGACCTGCCGATTGGTAGGGGGCCCCCCTCCTCATTATCTCTGTCTCCTCCCATGTATGATGCAGCATCCCCATTTTCCCCTGGTGAAAACTGAGATGAAGTACTCATTTAGTACCTCAGCCTGCTCTTCTGGGTCTTGTGACCATCTCTTCCCTGATTTAATCCTGCTAATCTGCCCCTTCACCCTTCGTCTTTCCCCAATTTATCTAAAGAACCAATAGAGACCAATAGAGATTTTTTGTACAGCACTTGCCCCCTTGCTTGGACACTCTGGAGCTCCCACCCTCCCTCTGAGACTGATACAGATTTTTTTTACAGCACCTGCCCCCTTGCCTGGACACTCTGGAGCTCCCACCCTCCCTCTGAGATGATACAGATTTTTTTTACAGCACTGGCCCACTTGCCTGGACACTCTGGAGCTACCAGCCTCCCTCCAAGACCAACAGAGATTTTTTACAGCACGTGCCCCCTTGCCTGGACACTCCAGAGCTCCACCCTCCCTCCGAGACAATACAGATTTATTTACAGCACTTGCCCCATTGCTTGGACACTCTGGAGCTCCCACCCTCCCTCTAAGACCGATTCAGATTTTTTTTTACAGTACTTGCCCCCTTGCCTGGACACTCAGGAGCTCCACCCTCCCTCCCTCCGAGATGATACAGATTTTTTACAGCACTGGCCCTCTTGCCAGGACACTCTGGAGCTACACCTCCTTCCAAGACCAACAGAGATTTTTTTACAGCACTTGCCCCCTTGCCTGGACACTCCAGAGCTCCCACGCTCCCTCCGAGATGATACAGATTTTTTTTATAGCACTTGCCCCCTTGCCTGGACACTTCAGAGCACCCACCCTCCCTCTGAGGCCGATAGATTTTTTTTTCAGCACTGGCCCACTTGCCTGGACACTCTGGAGCTACCACCCTCCCTCCAAGACCAACAGAAATTTTTTACAGCACTTGCCCCCTTGCCTGGACACTCCACAACTCCCACCCTCCCTCCGAGACAATATAGAATTTTTTTACAGCACTTGCCCCATTGCTTGGACACTCTGGAGCTCCGCCTCCCTCTGAGACCAATACAGATTTTTCTACAGCACTTGTCCCATTGCCTGGACACTGCGGAGCTCCACCCTCCTTCGAGGACGATACAGATTTTTTTTACAGCACTTGCCCCCTTGCCTGAACACTCCGGAACGCCCCCCTCCCTCCGAGACCAATACAGATTTGTTTACAGCACTCTGAGACTGATACAGATTTTTTTTACAGCACTTTCCCCCCTTGCCTGGACACTCCGGAGCTTGCTCCCTTCCTCTGAGACTGATACAGATTTTAATAAATTCTCCTAGGGGCTTCCATCATCCCCCAAAAGTAGCATTAAAGCAAATGTTTACAGACCCTCCAGGTCTTTTTTTCATCCCCCTTAAACTAGCATTAAAACCCTTTTACATTTGCTGCAGCTAAATAGCATACCTGTTTTTGAAGAAGAATCACAGCAGAAGTCAGCAGGATCTGGTGAAAGCAGGCTGGGTGGGGAGAGAGCACACTGCTGGCAAGGATTTCAGCTCTTTTTGTGAGTATGTGTATCAGCAGACAGTACTCGCCCTCTCACTCACTCTGGATCAGTCCCGATGGAAGTCAGGTCGGGTTGGGTCAGCTGGCAGCTAAGCATTACAAGGCAGGCTCTGAAGTCCCGACTGCAGTGCTGCAAGATGAAAATCGGGTCAGGTCTGGAGAACTCAGCAGCTTTAAGACGGCTCAGTAGCCAGGGTGCAAGGCAGGCTCTGAAGTCCAGATTGGATGCGTCAGGTGTGGATGCACTAAGCAGACAGTAGAAAATCAGTCAGCCAGGATCAGAATTAGATCTGTGTACCCCTCACCTGTCCGCTTGTAATTATATTGCTTTGGCTGACCTAAAGGGGCACAGAGCATTTACAAAGGGCAGCCAAGAAAAGAAAAGTTGTTAGCGGTGTGTGGCAGGCACAGTGACATCAAGGCATAACTCAAACATGCGGCTCCTTAGTTTAGTGCACAGCTAGAGACACACAGCAGCACGATGCAGATCATGGAGGCAGATTTGGGCGCAGTGGGTCAGAAAACCTTACAAGGTACATTTTCCTTCGGGATTACAGGGATTTTTCGGTTCTGTGATTTGTTGCATAGGGTGTCAAAATCGCTTCCGTAATAACTCGTGGCCACGATTTTCCAGTGGTCCCTGGTTATGAGCCATTTTGTAACACTGATTTCGCCCCCTGTTCAAAAAGCCAGTTTCACTGAAAAGTCACCAATGATGTCACAACCATAACTCACAGACTAGTCTAGTCCTCCTAATAGTAACTTTATCAGACCTATTTCTTCAAGTTATCAAAACTGTAGTAGTATTTATTTAAAACAAAAAACAGACAGAGAGTTTCCTGCAGTGCTTGCATTTCCAGAATGTTCAGATGCATGGTACTGTACTTTAGAATGCATCAGGAGATGGCTTTGGAATGCAGCGCTGAGCGAAAGGCATAGACTATCAAAGTGGTGCACAATTTTAGAATGTTGGAGGAATGTAATCTTGGCATGTGGCAGGGATGTGCCATCTCGCGGTGTGGTGGGGACACAATCTCAGAATGACAGGGACACTCATTGTAATTTAGTGGGGACTGGCAATTCTGAAATGTAAGTAAGGATGTATACTGTTGGAATATGGCAGGACACACCATTTTATTTTGAAACTGCTCGTCATTGCCACATTCTGGAATTGTATGCTTCCACCACATTTTAAAATTGTGCATTACATCCCCACCACAATCCAACATTTTGCGTCCCAACCATATTCCAAAATGGTGCATCCTCGCTACATTCCAAAATTGCACGTCCACACCATGTTCCAAATTTGTGTTTCACTGACACATCCTGAAACTGTCACCCTCACATTCCAAAACTGTGTCACTGCCACATTCTGAAACTGTGCATCTCCACCACATTCTGAAACTGCACATTACTGCCACATTCCAAAATTGTATGTCACCGCCACATTCTGAAACTGAGTGTCATCACCAAATACTGAAACTGTGCATCCCCACCGGATTTTGAAATTGTCGTCCCACCACATTCCGAAATCTTGCATCCCACCACATTCCGAGTGATGCTGATGGCGCCACATTCTGAAGTCGTGCGGCAGCACCACATTTCAAAGTCATGCGTCATCATCACATTCCGAAGTCATGTGTCAGAGCCGCATTCCGAAGTCATGCGTCAGCGCCACATTCCAAAATCACGTCTCAGCACCACATTCCAAAATCATGCAGCACTGCTACATTGAACATTCCGAAGTCATGCGGCACTGCCACATTGAACATTCCAATTCCAAAGCTGGGTGGCACTGCCACATTGAACATTCCAAAGTCATGCAGCACTGCCACATTGTACATTCCGAAGTCACGTGGCACTGCCACATTCCAAAGTTGTGTGGCACTGCCACATTCTGAAGTCACGCAGCACTGCCACATTCCAAAATTTTGTGGCACCACCACATTCGAAATTGCATGGTACCATCACATTCTGAAACTGCATGAGTGTTTTCACCACCTCATTCTGAAACTCCATCACCACCACATTCTGAAACCGCATCACCGCCACATTATGAAACTGTGTGCTACCCAACATTCTGAAACTGCAAGTCATGGCCACATTCCAAAACTGTACATCAGCATCACCACCACTTCCAAAATTGCACATCAGATTCATCACCACATTCTGAAATTGTGCATCAGCCACATTCCGAAATTGCACATCAGCTACATTCTGAAACTATGCATCAGCCACATTCCGAAACTGCGCTTCAGCCACATTCTGAAATTGCGTGTCGCATCATCATATTCCGAAACTTGCATCACCACCACATTCCAAAACTGTGCTTCAATGCCAGATTCCAAAACTGAGCGTCGCTGCCACATTCTGAAATTGTGCATCATTGCCACATTCCGAAACTGCATGTCTCTTCTACATTCTAAAATTGTAACTGCCTGCCATATTCTGAAATTGTGTGTAAACTTCCATGCTCCAGTATTGCCTGTCATTGTCACACTCCGAAAATGTGCATTCCCACCATATTCTGAAACTGCACATCCCCACCACAGTCTGAAATTCCATGTGGCTACCATATTCTGAAACTGCGTTACTGCCACTTTGAGATTTTGTGTCCATGTTGCATTCTGAAATTGAATGTTGCCACCACAATCTGAAATCAAGCATATCAACCACACTTTTGAAATTTTGCATCACTGTACCTCCATCCAAGACACATTATGAAATTACATATTCCTATCACCTGCCACAACTATGTCTTCCCATTTCAAAACTGTGCATCTCTGCCACATTCTAAAACTATATGACACCACCACATTAAGAATTTTAGCATCCCTGCCATTTCCCAAAATTGTGTGTTACATCTACTTTCTGAGATGATGCCATTGCTGCATTCCACAGTTGCAGTTTGGTGACATTTCGAAATCTCATCCCTGCACCATTATAAAAATTTCACATATTTTTGTCATTCTAAAGTTACGTTTGCCGCTGTATTCCAACCCCCGTCACATTCTTAAGTAATGTACCTTGCATCTGCTCATTATGGAGATGCATACCCTGACTCACCCATTGTCAGCTTTCCTTTTCCAGATGTTTAATACCACTGCAGTTTTATGTAATGTGGGAGAAATAAGTCTTGTAAGGTAGTTTGCAAGAAGGACTAGGCTGTGAGTTCTGGTTGCGACATCATCAGTAGCTCTTTACTGAAACTGGCTTTTTTGAGCAGGCAGTAAATTTAGGGTTACAAAATGACTTGTAACTTTTAAATAAAGTAATGAAAGATCCATTTTTGGCATGCCGCTGACTAGGAGTATGCTGATCCAAATTCTGAATTTACTGATGCTAGAAATTTTGACCAGACTCCCTCTTTAAATACTTCTTAAAAACATATAAAGAATTAATAAATAATAATGATTCAGACAATTCATTCCATAACTTAATGACATGATACAGTAAAAATCTTTGTCCAAAGGATGTCTTACAAAAGGGGAATAGAAAACATTCATGTGTACAGATCAAGTATGATGTTCATTAGTATATTCACAAACCCCAGATGTAAAAGAGAAAGAAACCTGAGAATTATGAAACCCTTTTAAATGTAGTTGAACTGAAATAGTTAACCCTTTGTTCAAAGGAGAACAATTCCAGTTTACCATACAAGGAACAATGATGAGCTGAACAGTGAGTGGGCAAAACCAGCAAAATGAAAAATTCAGTCATAAAAAACTTTTTACTCGCTGAACAGCAGTTAAAGAAACTGAAGATTAAATTGGAAAGCCATAATCAATAACAGATAACAGCAATGACTGAGCCAGTACTTTCCTAGAATGAACAGATAAGCATTTTTTTTTAATTGGACAGTTGCCCCAGCCGAGAATGTACATTTTAACTACATAATCAGTGTGATCTTGGTATGACAGAGACTGATCCAAAATAAAGTCAAGGCAGTGAAACATTTTTACTTGTTAAATCTGACCACCGTCCAAGTCAATAAAATAAAAAGCTGACTCAAACTGTTTAAGCTGTTGTAAAGTTCCAAAATGCAAAGATTTTGTCTTGGTAGTGTTCAATAACATGTCACTGTCAGACAGCCATGTTTGTATTTTGTCAAATGGTCCCATTGGAGATAGAAACCAATGTTATTAGGGTTATTACCCAATCTCTATAAAGCATTATCATCGTCATACATGATAATGCAAGTGTCCTCATCCTTGATGACAGACAGCAAGGAATTTTAAAAAATACTAAAAAGTATGGGATCCAGGATGGAACCCTGGGGAACACCCCATATTTATGTCAACCATGGAAGAACATGTGGAGCTAAACATAACTGATTGTTCTCTGTCAGATAAATAATGTAGAAATCAATTTACTGATGCAGATGAAAAACTGAGATTCTTAGGTCTTGCAAGCAGGTGACCGTGATTAACTAGATCAAATGCCTTAGATAAATCAATAAATAAAGCACCCACCAATTCACCTGCCCAAGGTCTTCTAGAGAGCGTTAGTGACCTCAAGCATGACAGTCAGGGTACTATAATTCTTCCCTAAAGCCATGCTGGAAAGGTGTAAGTTCCTTGCATCAAGATATTCCGTTACTTGGTCAAAAACAATTCTCTCAAAGACCATGGACAGAGGGACGAGGAGAAAGAAAGGATGATAATTCTTTGTTAAGGCATGATCTACAAACATTTTACACATGTTCCTTACCATTACGTACTCACAACTCAGAGTAAGTTTCTGACATCCTTTACTTGACTACTAGTAAAATAAAAAGTGAAATAATAATCATTTACTTGTGACATCACAATGATTTCTACAGCAACAGAGTTTTCATAAACAGATTATTATACCATATGAATGCAAGAAGAAAGGAAAATGATGTCCCAAGGGCAAATGCTGTAAATTTTCAATAGATTATATAATCCTAGTTATAAAGAATGGGGAAGGAAAATAAGAAAAAATTACCCACCTTAGTAATGTTGTTTCTTCTAATGAGTCTTGCTATATTATGACATATGCAGTGAGTCCCAACCTTCGAACTGCTCCGGAGGTGAAAGAGTTAACTTTCCATGCCAGGCATGGAACGCTGAGCTCGAGCTCGGTTGAAACTCTGTCTGTTGTTCTTCAAACTCAAACCGTCAGATCTTTACGAGCTAAACTCACTGAGGTCCTGTGTGGAAGCTGTAAACCTACACTAGCCAACTGGCTACTTAATATAAGAAAAAATTACTCACCTTAGTAATGTTGTTTCTTCTAATGGAGTCTTGCTATATTATGACAATTGCAGTTTGTCCCACCATTAGAACTGCTCCGGAGGTGAAATAGTTAACTCCATTCCATGAATGGAACTTTGAGCATGAGCTCTAAAATAGAAGCTCTGTCTGTGGAGATTCAAACCTGAACTGTCAGATCTTTACAAGCAAAACTCACTAAGGTCTGTGTGGAAGCTGTAACCTACACTAGCCAACTGGCTACCTAAATAATAACACCCATTGCTGGTCCCAACACCCAATACTCAAGTCAGGGGACCAGAATTACTAATCTAATTTTAACAAAATGAGAATAAAACAAAAGGATAATAAAACACCACACCCCAAACCCCAAAAAGGGGTGAAATGCTTAAAAAAGGGCATAAAATAGTGCCCACACTAGGTTGCCCACACCCTACCCAAGTAGAGGTTCTGAGAGGGGCAGGCTGGGGGAGGTCATAATATAGCAAGACTCCATTAGAAGAAACATTACTAAGGTGAGTAATTTTTTCTTCAAACAACATGAAGTCTTGCTATATTATGACAATTGCAGACTACACAGCAGTACCTCCATGGAGGAGGGGCAGAACCTACTTAGAATAGGCTCTTAAGAACAGCTGTGCAAACCGAGCATCTCTCCTAGCCTGGACATCCAGGAGTAATGCTTGGTGAAAGTGTGTACCGTTTTCCAAGTAGCAGCCTGGCATATCTTCAATATAGGGATGTCTCTGGCAGCAGCTAGAGGCGGCTGTACCTCTGGTGAAAGAGCCCTCAAGCCAGAGGGGATCTGCCCAGTTTCTAATAACAAATTGGATACAAGAGACAATCCACCTGGCAATTGATCTCTAGTGGCAGTTTTCCTTTCCCAACCTCACCAAAAGTGAGGAAAAGTTGGAGGATTCGAACCTCGACCCTTAGTGCGTTCTATATAGTAACTAAGAGCCCTCTTAACATCCAGGCTGTGCAATCTCCTCTCAGCAGAAGAGGAGTGTTCAGAGAAAATTACTGGAAGGGAGATAGATTGGTTAAGATGGAAATCTGAAACCACCTTAGGCAAAACTTCCTGATAGTCCTGAGGAATATCTTATCCCTGTGGAAAGAAATAAAGTCAGTTTCTACTGACAAGGCTTGCAACTCACCTATGCGTCTAGCAGAAGTGATAGCCACTAGGAAAACAGTTTTCCCAAGTTAGATACTTCAGCTCTGCAGAAAACAGAGGTTAAAAGGAGGTTGCATTAACTGGGCAATGCAAACATTAAGTACTACAGGCAGGGCCCGATCCCGAAAAAGTGGATTAGTATGGAGTAATCCTTAAAAACTTGGAAAACACAGGGTGAGCGGAAGAGAGGATGACTTTCCTGCTGAAACAAAAGCAGAAACAGCTGCCAAATGAACTCTCAGGGTAGCTGGTCTGAGGTCCAAGAATTAAGATGGACCATGTAATCTAACACAATGGGCAAATCAGCAGATTCTGGGAAATATGCTTCCCAGCACACCAAATGGAAAACCTTTCCATTTAGAATTATAAGTAGCCCTAGTGGAAGGCTTCCTAGAAGCCTTTAGGATTTAAAGGACACCCTGAGAGGTGTAAGTCAGCAAACTCTAACTCCTCAAGAGCCAGGCCTTGAGGTTGAGGATTTGAGGTTCGGATACCAAACTCTCCCTGGGCACAGGTTAATAGGTTGTGATTCCTGGGAGGAAAGGGAAGATGGACTGTCAGAAACAGAAGGAGTGGGTACCAGGGCTGCCTGGCCCAATCCGGGGCAATCAGAATCACCCTGCAAGGCTGAGATCTGATTTGACTAACACTTTGAATAGGAGAGGGAAGGGGGGAAAAGCATAAAGAAACTTCCCTTCCCAATCCAGGAGAAAGGCGTCCAGGGGGACTGAACCCAACACTGGAGGCCTGCAACAGAACAGTGGAAGTTGGTGATTGTCTGGGGCTGCAAAAAGATCTATCTGAGGGGTGCCCCATCTGGCAAAAACTATCCCCAATACTTGAGGATCCAGGGACCATTCGTGATGGCCCTGGGAAATCCTGCTGAGAGCATCTGCTAGGACATTGTCCTTTCCTGGAAGGTGAACTGCTATGAGGGAAGTGTTCAGGAATGGCCAGAGACCATACTTCATTGCCTCGGTGCACAAGGCCGAAGACCAGTGCCCCTGCTTGTTGATGTACCACATTGTTGTGGTGTTGTCTGTTCTGACTTGTACCACTTTGTTCTGAACAGATGCAGAAACGCGAAGAGCTAAAAGACAGCTCTAAGCTCCAGCAAATTGATGTGGAGCAGAGATTCCTGGGGACCACACTCCTGAGTGGAGAGGTCGCCCATGTGGGCTCCACCCCAGGAGGAGGCATCTGTAGTGAGAGTCAAAGTGTGAGCAGGGGAATGAAGGGGACCCCAATCTCAAATTGCTCTGATCCTGCCACCACTGGAGGCCTGGATCAAGGTTAGTCACTGGGACCAACTTGGAAGGGGTCTCTTCCCTGAGACCAATAGGCTCTCAAGTGAAACTGAAGGTCTCTCATCTGAAATCTTGCTCCCTGCACAACAGCTGTGGATGCAGCCATGTGCCCCAGGAGCTGCAGAAAGTGTCTTGCTGGTCGAGAGACCTGCAGAGTGAAGGAGGAGGAGGCCAGAGCCACTAAATTCCTTACCCTATCTAAGGGAAGAAAAGCTCTGGCTAGGTTTGTGTCCAATTCTGCCCCTATAAAGGTGAGTACCTGGACTGGTTCCAGAACCGACTTTGGTAGATTTAGCAGTAAACCCAGGGAGGTGAGAAGCTGCTGGGTGACTTGCAGGTGAGATTTTACCTGTTCTGGGGACTGGCCTACAATGAGCCAGTCGTCTAGATAGGGAAAAACAGCAATCCTTTGCCTCCTTAAGTGAGCCACTGCTACTGCCAGACATTTTGTGAATACCCTTGGGGCAGAGGTAAGGCCGACGGGCATTGCTCTGAACTGGTAGTGACCTGAGGGCAGTTCAAATCTGAGGTACTTTCGATGGGAGCTTCTGATAGGGCGTGAAAATAGGCATCCTTGAGGTCCAGGAAGCTAACCAGTCCCTGGCCTTAGAGCCGGTAAAATCATTGCAAGAGTTACCATTTTGAACTTTGGTTTCAAAAGATGCTTGTTCAGATATCTGAGGTCTAAGATGGGCGCCATTCTCCTGTCTTTTTGGGGTAAGGAAGTATCTGAATACAGACCCTGCCTTGGTGCAGGGAGGAACCTTTCTACTGCTCTGAGAGCCAACAGGGTTGAGGCCTCTGCTTCTAGAGCAAGGGTCTCTGAAGAACTTGCAGGTAGAAAAAACCTGGTTCTCATCTTGGGAAACTTTCTGAAGCTGAGAACCAGACCCTGGCTTACTACTTCCAGAACCTACTTGTCTGAGGTTAAAGATGCCCAGTTCTGACTGAAGTAAGCCAACCTGCCCCCTACTGGTAAAGGAGAATCGTCCCTGAGCACCCCATCAGGGTGCCTGCTTAGCAGGTGCTTTAGGCTGAGGGGTGGGAGCAGGCCTGCCCCCCGTCTGCCTCTGCCTCTGAAGAAGCCCCTCTGAGCATAAGCAGAGGAGGCCTGAGTCTGATAAATAGGCCTGTGAAAAGGCCTACCCTACCCTGGGGTATGCCTCTGGGGAGTGGCTTGCCGCTCCTTAGCTTGAGCACTTTTGTAAGTAGTCTATATTCATCCATCTTTTCATGTAATTCTCTGTCTGCTCCCCAAACAGAGAATTTCCCTCCACAGGAAAATCCATAGCCTTAGTCTGGGTATCCTGTGACAGGCTAGTAAACCTGAGCCAGGCCAACCTACGAAAAGCTACAGATGTGGCCATGACTCTAGAGGAAACATCATTAACATCCACAGCAGCATGAAACTGCACCTTAGAAACCTCAATGCCATCGGCAGCCACCTGTTCTAGTTCGCTAGCCAGCTGGCCATGGGCTTGTTTGGCTAATTCCATAACAGTATCCCATCTAGATTTCTGATACCTTGCTACAAAGCCATATAATTTGCTTGCCTGAGTCCCAAGGAGGCTGCCATATACTGTTTTTTTTTTGCCATAGCATCAATCTTCCTGGAATCCTTGTCAGGAGGATGTGAAGCCAGGGAATATTAGCTTTATCACAGGCTGCAGCCTGAACTACTAACATGACTGCATTGCTGTGAAAGGAATTCTGTATCAGGACCTGACAATGTGTACCTTCTGTCCATCTTTTATCTACAGGAGGCACAGAATTAGGAGTTTTAAAAATTTTTATTGTTTGTTTCTAAAAGACTTATGCAAAGGAATGAACAATCTCCTAGACTCTGGTATATCCATAATTTCTACAAAATCAGGTTCCTCTTGCTCATCCACAGCTTCCTCCCATGGGAGCTGGAGGGATTCAACAACCTTTTATAAAACAGAAAAGAAGGGACTCAGAAGCGTGGGGAGATTGTAAGGTCAGTCTGGGGAGATGTCGGTTCAGTGGGCGCACAGACTCTCTCAGTCACATTCATACTGTTCATAATCATCCCCCCATGCTCTTGGTTCATAAAAATCTCCAATATCATATTCCTGAACCGGTGGAACCGGCCGAACCAACCTTTTACCAGACAGTGGCGGTTCGGACGGAACCGGAGAAAGTGACTGTACAATTTGTATAGCTTTTGCTAGTTCTGCAGCAGTTGGAGAAGGAATTTTGGACTCCATACCTGCTGATTTTCTTTTTTTTTTAGTTTACTTTTGCCCGAGGAAGTCTCGCCCTGGTCAGAGGGCACTCCCTCCGGTTCGGTAGGCACCAAACCGGGCTGGCCATCCGGGTCAGCGGACTTTTTGGCCTCTCGTTCCCTGAGCCTGCCCACTCTCTTATCCAGGGTGGCTGCAGGGAATTTTTTACAAATCTGGCAGTCTGAAATGAGGTGGTCAACCCCAGACAATAAACACATGTAGTGTGTGGGTCAGCCTTGGCAAAGGCTTCCCCTGAACACTACAGTGTTAAAACCCAGTGGGCCCGGTTTTTCTTTTGGGTTTCTCAGACATGATGCCAGCCTAACCAAGAAACTTGCCCTTTTAACGGCAGTGCCAGGCAAGACACACTTATCGGTTCCCAACCGTGTCATGGGTCATGGAAAAAACCGTAATGAAATCCGTTTTTTTTAGAACCGATAAGAACCGGGAACCGCACTCTAAAAGCTTTAAAATGCTTACTCTTTAAGGTTTTAACCAACCTGATCGGTTCGAACCGAACCAATAAACATTTACAAGTTCCACACAGAATAAAACCTGTCTATTACTTACAATACCACAGACAGAGCTTGAACCAATCGGTTTGCGGTTAAAATAATTATACTCGCGGTTTAATTTTAACCAAGAAAATACTGTTTAAACCAGAAATGAACAAAGCAGTAGGAGAAATCTCGGGCGACTGTTCAGTAGGTAGATAAAGAATCTGACAGTTCAGGTTTGAATCTCCACAGACAGAGCTTCTATTTTAGAGCTCATGCTCAAAGTTCCATTAATGGAATGGAGTTAACTATTTCACCTCCGGAGCAGTTCTAATGGTGGGACAAACTGCAATTGTCATAATATAGCAAGACTTCATGTTGTTTGAAGAACACATTTTTTGGTCCCAAAACAAAGACTCAAGTCAGGAGACCCAAAAAATGAAAAACACAACACCAAGTCACCCCAAAAAAGGAGGGGTGAAAACAACAAGGTGGGCATCTACTAAGTGCCAACACTGCACTGCCCACCCACATCCCAAAAACAGAGGTTCTGAGACGGGCAGGCGGGGGGGAGGTCATAATATGGCAAGACTCCATTAGAAGAAACAACATTACTAAGGTGAGTAATTTTTTCTTCAAACAACATGAAGTCTTGCTATATTATGACATATGCAGACTATACAGCAGTACCTCCATGGAGGAGGGACAGAACCTACTTAGGAAATAAGCTCTGAAGCACCGCTGTGCCAAACCGAGCATCACTCCTAGCCTGGATGTCCAGGGAGTAATGCTTGGTAAAAGTGTGAACTGTTTTCCAGGTAGCTGCTTGACATATCTCTAGGATAGGGATGTCCCTGGCAGTCAGGAAGCAGCTGTACCTCTGGTAGAGTGAGCCCTCAGGCCTGGGGAGGAACCTTACCCAGCTTTTCATAACAAATTGGATACAGAGACAATCCACCTGGCAATGGATCTTTTAGTGGCAGGTTTCCTTTACTAACCTCGCCATAAGTGAGGAACAGTTGGAGGAGTCAAACCTGTGACCCTTAGTAGCAGCTATGTAGTAACTAAGGGCTCTCTTCACATCGCTGTGCAGCCTCCTCTCGCCAGAGGAGGAATGGTCAGTGAAGTACACTGGAAGAGATTTAGATTGATTAAGGTGGAAATCTGAAATCACCTTAGGCAAGAACTTCCTGTTGTCCTGAGGACCACCTTATCTCTATAAAGGAGATAAAATCAGGCTCCACTGACAAAGCTTGTAATTCACTTATGCATCTGGCAGAAGTGATAGCTACCAGAAACACAGTTTTCCAAGTCAAGTACTTAAGCTGTGCTGAAGACAAAGGCTCAAAGGGGTTGCACAAGCTGAGCAATGCAAACATTAAGGTCCCAGGCAGGGGCAGGGGCCCTGAATGGAGGGTTGGTGTGAAGCAATCCTTGAAAAACTTGGAGAATACGGGATGAGCTGAAAGAAATAAGCAGACATAGCTGCCAGATGCACTTTTAGGGTAGCTGGTCTCAGCTAAGGTATTTAAGTGGACCATATAATTCAGGACTGTGGGTAAATCAGCAGATTCTGGGGAAATATGCTTTCCAGAGCATCATATGGAAAACCTCTTCCATTTGGAAATATAAGTAGCCCTGGTGGAAGGTTTCCTAGAAGCCTTCAGGATATCTATTACACCTTGGGAGAGGTGTAGATCAGCAAACTCTAACTCTTCAAGAGCCAGGCCTTGAGATTGAGAGATTTGAGGTTCGGGTACCAAACCCTCCCCTGAGCACAGGTTAACAGGTTGTGATTCCTGGGAAGACACAGGGGAAGATGGACTGCTAAAGACAGTAGGAGTGGATACCAGGGTTGTCTGGCCCAATCTGGAGCAATCAGGATCATCTTGCAGGGTTGAGATCTGATTTTGACTAGCACTTTGAAAAGGAGAGGGAAAGGGGAAGCATAGAGAAACTTCCCTTCCCAATTGAGAACTAAGGCATCCAGAGGGACTGAGCCCAACACTGGGGGCCTGCAGCAAAAAAGGGGAAGTTGGTGATTGTCTGGGGCTGCAAAAAGATCTATCTGCGGGGTGCCCCATCTGGCAAATATCACCTCCAAGACCAGGGGTCCAGTGACCATTCGTGACGGCCTGTGAAATCCTGCTGAGACCATCTGCCAGGACATTGTCCTTGCCTGGGAGGTGAACTGCCGTAGGGAGGTGTTCAGGAGTAAGCCAGAGACCACAACTTCATTGCTTCAGTGCACAAGGCCGCAGACCGAGTGCCCCTTGCTTGCTGATGTACCACATTGTGGTGGTGTTGTCTGTTCTGACCTGTACAACTTTGTTCTGAACAGACTTGGAAAAAGTTTGAAATGCTAGAAAAACTGCTCTGAGTTCCACCAGGTTGATGTGGAGCAGAGATTCCTGAGGGACCACAATCCCTGGGTAGTAAAGTCGCCCATGTGAGCTCCCACCCCAAGAGATGCATCTGTAGTAAGGATTAAGGGTGAGACTGAGTGACAAAAGACCCCTTGTCTCAGATTGCTCTGATCCTGCACCACCACTGTAGGGCCTGGATCAGGGTTGAGTCACTGGGATCAATTTGGTTAGAGGGTCTTTTCTTTGAGACCAAAAGGCTCTCAAATGGAACTGGATGTCCCTCATCTGAAATCTTGCTCCCTGCACTACTGCTGAAGAAGCAGCCATGTGCCCCAGGAGCTGCAGAAAATGCCTTGCTGGTCGAGAGACCTGCAGGGTGAATGAGGAGCCAGAGACCGGGTCCTTGCCCTGTCCAAAGAAAGGAAGGCTCTGGCTTTCTCTGTGTTCAGTTCTGCGCCTATGAAGGTGAGGAGCTGGACAGGCTCTAGAACTGACTTTGAGCGATTCAGAAGGAAACCTAGAGGTGAGCAAGTGCTGAGTCATCTGTAGATGTAACTCGACTTGGTCTGGAGACTGGCCTACTATGAGCCAGTCGTCCAGGAAGGGAAGATGGCAATTTTTGCCTTCTTAGGGAAGCAACTGCTACTGCCAGGCATTTTGTGAATACCCTTGGAGCAGAGGTGAGGCCAAGGGCATTGCTCTGAACTGGTAATGGCCTGGGGCAGCTCGAACCTGAGGTACTTTCGATGGGAGCTTCTGATGAGAATATGAAGTAGGCATCCTTGAGGTCCAGGGGCTAGCCAGTCCCTGGCCTTAGAGAGGTGAGAATAATTCCCAGAGTCACCATTTTGAATTTTGGTTTTAAAGGTGCTGGTTTAAATATCTGAGATCCAGGATGGGCATATTCTCCTGTCTTTTTGGGGTAAGGAAGTACCTGGGTACAACCCTTTGCCAAGGTGTGAGGGGTGGAACCCTTTCCACAGCTCTGAGAGCCAGGAGGGAAGAGACCTCTGCCTCTAGGGCAAGTGCTTCTGGTGGATTTGCAGGTGCAAAGGATCTGGTTCTCATCTTTGGAAATTTTTTGAAGCTGAGAACCAGTCCCTGGCTCACTACTTCCAAGACCCACTTGTCTGATGTCAGAGACTTCCAGTCCTGGACAAAGTAAGCCAGCCTGCCCCCTACAGGTAGCTGAGAATCGGCCCTGGCAACCCCATAAGGCTGCCTGCTTGGCAGGGGCTTTGGGCTGAGGGGTGGAAGCAGGCCTGCTTGTACCCCGTCTGCCTCTCCCTCTAAAGAACCCCCTCTGGGCATAAGCAGAAGTGGAGGCCTGGGCTTGGTAAAAAGGCCTATGAAAAGGCCTGCCCCTGCCCCTGGAAAGCTGCCTTTGAGGAGTGGCCTGCCTTTCCTTGGCCTGTGCACTCCTATAGGTGGTCCTATACTCATCCATTTTCTTCATGTAATTCTCTGTCTGCTCCCCAAACAAAGAATTACCCACAACAGGAAAATCCATGGCCTTAGTCTGGGTATCCTGTGACAGGCTAGTACATCTGAGCCAAGCCATTCTGCAGTGCCACAGATGTAGCCATGACTCTTGATGACACATCATTAGAGTCCACTGCAGCATGGAATTGCACCTTGGATGCCTCAATACCATCAGCAGCCACCTGCTCCAGCTCCTTGACAAGCTGGCCAGGGACCTGTTCTGCTAGAGCCATAACAGCATCCCATCTGGATTTCTGATATCTAGCAACATAAGCCATATAATTTGCCTGTCTGAGTCTGAAGGATGCTGCCATGTACTGTTTCTTTGCCATGGCATCAATCCTCCTGGAGTCCTTGTCAGGGGGGTGTGAAGCCAAGGGAATATTTGCCTTTTCACAGGCTGCAGCCTGCACTACCCCAACATGGTTGCATTGTTGTGTAAGGAACTCCGTATCAGAGTCTGACAATGTGTACCTCTTGTACATTCTCTTATCCACAGGAGGTACAGTGTGAGGAGTTTTTAGAATTTTAACTGTCTGTTTCCCAAAAGATTTATGCAAAGGAATAGACAGTCTCCTAGACTCTGGGATATCCATCATTTCACATAGTCAGGCTCCTCTTGATCATCCACAGCTTCCTCCATAGGGAGCTGGAGGTTTCAACCACTTTCTTATAAAACATAAAATGAGAGGGACTCAGAAAGCCTAGGAGACACTCCTGAAGGTCTGTCTGAGGAGATGTCTGGGTCAATGGGCACATTCAGACTTTCAAATCCACATTCACTCTCCTCATACTCCTCTTCCCCTCCTCCGGTTCATAATATTCATCTAAATCATACTCTTGGACGGTGGAACCGGCAGACGGACGCTTACCTGATAGTGCCGTTTCAGCGGACTTTTGGCCTCCTTTCCGTGAGCCTACCAACTCTCTTTTCCAGGGTAGCTGCAGGAAAGTTTTTACAAATCTGGCAGTCTGCATTGAGGTGGTCAAATCCCAGACAATAAACACAGGTGGTGTGGGGGTCAGCCTTGGCAAAGACTCCCCACAGACACTGCAGTGTTGAAACCCAGTGGGCCCGGTTTTTCTTTTGGGTTTCTCAGACATAGTGCCAGTCCTAACCAAACTTACCCGTTTATGGCAATCCGCCATGTAAGACCCTCTTATCGGTTCCCAACCGTGTCACGGGTCGTGGAAAAAAACGTAATAAAATCCGTTTTTTAGAACCGATAAGAACCGGTAACCACACTCTAAATGACAGATTAATATATTTTAAACAACCTGATCGGTTCAAACCGAACCGATAAACCGTTTACAAGTTCCACACAGAATAGAAATTAATGTAAAACCTATCTAGTACTCACAAATACCACAGACAGAGTCTGAACCCATCGATTCTTGGTTTAAATTCGGTGAAAACCGAGAAAAACAATACTTTAACCGACAAAATGAACCGAGCAGAAGGAGGAATCTCCAGAGCAACTGTTCAGTGGCGGAGTAAAGAATCTGATGGTTTGAGTTTGAAGAACAACAGACAGAGTTTCAACCGAGCTCGAGCTCAGCGTTCCATGCCTGGCATGGAAAGTTAACTCTTTCACCTCCAGAGCAGTTCGAAGGTTGGGACTCACTGCATCTGTCATAATATAGCAAGACTTCATGTTGTTTGAAAAACAGGTTACTCACCTGTAACAGTAGTTCTAGAAGTGGTATATGGTGTTCATCCACACTAATTGGCATGTCCTTTCCCTTTAAATATCTTGCTGGAAGGTCCTCAAGCTGGTTCCTTCCACCCAACCGGTGGTATACCCTCGGCTCTGACCCATGATGCCAGATCTTGCCCACTGGAAGCTAGGTTTGTGCGTCGAAGCAGGGGAGGTCAGGTGGGTCCGTGTGGATGAACAACATATACCACTACTAGAACTACTGTTACAGGTGAGTAACCTGTTTTTCTAGGATCGTGGATATGTTGTTCATCCATACTAATTGGCAGAATCCTAGCAGTTCTCTGGGAGGAGGGAGGCAAGGTGCACACCCCCTACTTCGGCAATAGAGACTGGAGAACTGAGGCTCCAAAACCAGCATCCGAGCATGCCTCAGGGTCGATGTGGTAATGGGTAATGAAGATGTTTGCTGTCTTCCAGGTAGCAGCCCTGCAGATATCCTGCATAGAGGCGTCCCTAGAAGCAGCCACCGATGCAGCAGTATGGTGGGTGGAGCGAGCCCTTAGCCCTACGGGAGACTCCTTACCCCCCAACCTATAGCAGAGATCAATGCAAGATGTGATCCATATGCCAATCATCCACTTTGCTGCAGGTCTGCGAGGTGCAGCTTCGGCATAGGTGACAAACAGCTGGCGAACCTCTCCCCGAACTTCAGCCATCCGCTCCTTATAATAAGAAAGCGCTCGTCTCAGGTCCAGCATCTGAAGCCTGTACTCGGCCTCCGGGGTGTAGTTTGGGTAGAACACAGGCAGAGTTGACACCTGGTTAAGGTGAAACTCTGACACCACCTTCGGAAGGAACTGCGGGTTGGGGCACAGGACAACCTTGTCCCTGTGGAAGACCGGGTAAGGAGACTCCACCAAAAGCATCTGGAGCTCCCCAGACCTCCTTGCTGACGTGATAGCCACCAGGAAGGCAGTCTTCCATGACAGGTGTGACATCTCACACCTGTGCATCGGTTCGAATGGCTTGCCCATGGGTTTGTAATACCAGCAACAGATCCTGGGTGGAGGTTTCACATTGGAGGATACGTGATCAAAGCCCTTAGCGCCAGACCACTGTCTCCTGTGCCACTGTCCGCTGACCGGCCCAAGCCCGGTAAGCAGGGATGGCTGCCAGGTGCACCTTAAGGGCAGTCGTCTGGAGACCTCCTTTGGAGAGGGACCAAGGGTAGTCGAGGATACTGGCCACAGGACAGGAACTAGGATCTAAGCCCTTTATCTGACACCAAATGGAAAATCTTTTCCATTTGAAGGCATAGCACCTCCTGGTCGACTCCTTCTTAGATGCCGCAACTAAGCTGAGGACATCGTTGGAAAGACCCAAAGCCTGGAACTCTAGCCACTCAGGATCCAGGCTCTCAGGTGCAGGGATTGAAGGTCTGGATGGAATACCTTCCCATGATTGACTGATATGAGGTCCGGGCATGCTGGAAGATGCCTCAGAAGCCTGTTGCTGAGGCTGAGGAGATCTGGATACAAGAACTGGCATGGCCAATCTGGGGCTACCAGGAACACCTTTGCCTAGTACCTCCTCGCCTTGAGAAGCACCCTGTGGATCAAGGGAAATGGAGGGAAGGCACAGAAGAGGCCTGGAGTCCACGGCCTCAAGAAAGCATCCCCGTACAGTGAGCCCTGCTGAGAGGGGGGTGGGCATGAAACAGCCTCAGCTTTGCATTCTCCCTCGAGGCAAACAGGTCCACTGGAGGGGTGCCCTACAGGGAGAACAAACTGCGAACTACTTCTGGGTGAAGAGACCACCCATGGGACGCCTTGCCTACATGGCTTAGGGCATCCACCAGTTGGTTCAAGGCTCCTGCCACATGGACGGCTAAGAGATCTGCCTCCAGTCAGCTCACGAGGGTACAGATGTGGAGCACTTCCCTGCACAGAGGCTGGGAGTGCATGCTGCCCTGTTTGTTGAGATAGTGCATGGTCGTGGTGTTGTCTGTCTGGACCTGGACCACATTACCCCCAAGGAAGGCTGTTTCAGTGGCGGCTCCACCAGGATAGGTGGAGAAACTGGCTGGCCAGTCAGAAGTGATGTCCCCCGGCTCCATGAGTGGAGGGGGCGATGACCGACTCCGGAGTGGTCGACTTCAGCCTGGAGGGCGACAGCAAGGTAATGGCTGGGGTGGAAGGGACAACCTTCGGCCCAGCCAGAACAAGCTGCTGCCACAGCATGTCTTTGTAGCGCCAACGCAACTTGCTTCGGAGCCTCCCCTCATCCAAGGAGGATGAGGACGAATGGCGATGGTGACAATCTTAGAGTGCCACTTATGTGACTTCCTCTGCCTTTCGGTCGAGGATGTCCCAGACCTGGACATCAATTGTCGGGGGGGGGGGACCGATGGGGACACTCGGGAGAAGGCAGGGAGAACCCCGGTTCCTCTGGGTCAGGGATGACCAACGCCCAGGGCTTCCCAGCTGGCTGGGTCACCTCATCAGCGAGGTCCAAAAGGACCGGAGTCCTAAACAAGGAGTTGTCGGCCTCCTCGGTCAACGACGGGTTGAGGATTATCTCGACCAGATCGTCGTCCTGTGTTTGGGCCAGCTGACCTGATGGGGGCACTGTGAGGTCAGCGGCCAAGGCCACAACTTCAACTGAAGTCGAAAGAGGAGACTCCTGGGACCAAGATCGCTCTCTGTCCCAAGAGAGACGTTGACGAGATGTGGTTTCTCTCTGTTCTCTTAGATTCCTTTTTGCGGGATCTGGAGAGATACAAGCCAGGGCCTTCCCCACGAGTGGGAAGGAATTGGGCCAGCTCCTTAAAGGAACCCAAGAAAGAGGAGCCCAGTTTTAGAGGAACGAAAACCGAGGGCAAAGATGAGATCTCAGTGGCACAAGCTGCCTTCTCTTTGAAGGCCTTCATCTGTTCCAATTGTTCTGTGGACCCCGCAGCTGCGGAGATCGCACAGTGGGCATCTTTTGATTTGACCAGCAGGTGCCGTTTTTCCGGACGTTCAAACTGAAGATGCGCAAGGCGATTATTCAAAACATTTGAATGAAAAGAGCGACACAGGTCGCAGGCCTGAGTGTCATGATTGAGACCCAGGCAGTACACGCATGCGGGTCAGTTCAGTCCTAGACATTTTCTGCCCGCAGGGACACTGGCGGATCCCAGGTGAGAACTTGTCCTCCATCGCGGATGCAAGAACAAAATAGTTTGGAGAGATTCTGCGAATCTTGATCAGTAAAACCGAGTTTTGGAGTGCCAGGGCCTACTACACACAGATGCGAGAAGGAGGGGAATCTGTATCTTCCAGTGGAAAGGAAGATATGGCATCACGGGGCGGAGCTGAGGTTTATACTACCCAGATGGGTGGCAGAAGCCAGCTTGAAGACCTTCCGGCAAGATATTTAAAGGGAAAGGACATGCCAATCAGTTTGGATGAACAACATATCCATGATCCTAGAAGAAAAATTACTCACTGCAGTAGTGATGTTTCTTCTAAGGGGTCTAACAGTAATGATACAAATCTGCAATCATCTTGCACCTGACACATTGCCCCGCAGACAGTTTGAAATGCTAAGCAGTTTTGAACTTTGCACTGCATTCATGTTCCCTCTAGCATTCTAATTGTAGGTTGTTGCTGAAGATTCAAAGAGAGCAGTGAATATCTATCAATCTAAGACAAACTAATATTCTTAATTTGCCAAACTGAATTAAGAAGGCTTCTATCACATTTTAAATACTGTGAAAACTTTAACATTTTTTAAAACACAAATGCTCAAGCAGTGAAAGCACAACTTATTGAACTGATTATTTTACAGAACTGTATTTTACTAATGTTCTAAATGGGGAGGTAGGGTTGGGATAATATGAATCACTATTAGACCCTTTGGAGGAAATATCAGTACTATGGTGAGTATTTTTTTCTTCTAACAACAGGAATATAATATTGATGTCATGCTGACTCCTAGCAATACCTTGGGTGGATGGGTCTATTATTCAGGAAAAAGGTTCTGCAGGAATGCCGTTCATAAACTGGCATTCCTTCTGAACTGTATGTCCAGATAATAGTGCCTTGTACAAGTGTGTACTGGAGACCAGGTAGTTTCTTAACAGATCTCCTGCAGCGGAATACCCCTCATAGCTACCCTAGAGGCAGAGACAGCTGTTGCAAAGTGCACCTATAGGCCTTTAGGTGGCCATTTGCCAGCCTTAACATAACAGAACTGGACACAAAAGACTATCCACTGAGAGACAGCGTTAGCAGCTGACTTACCTTTATCTACTTCGTCATAAGTGACAAACAGCTGACCCTCCTGGTAGAAGTCATTGTTATTAGGAAAACTGTTTCTATGTTGCATATTTGAAAACTGCTGAGGCCACTGGCTCGATAAGAGGCTCCATTAACTGTGTAAGGCACAAGTTCAAGTCCCAAGGGTGGGACTGTGCCCCTCACTGGGGGATTTAAATGTTTCAGGCCTCTGAAAAACCTTTTTGAACAATGGTTGTGATGCAAATGATTTTCCCTTGCCTGTGGACTCATAAGCTGCAACAGCTGCAAAATGCACTTTCAAAGTAGAAGACCTAAGTCCATGTAACTGCAAGTGTACTAAATAATCCTGACCCACAGACAAGTCTGCATTCTAGTGGAGAGACGTTATGAAACACACCAGCGTGAAAATCTTTCCATTTTGAGGAATAAGTTTTTCGTAACTGGTTTTCGGATACTTATAAAACCTCCAAAACCTGACTGGAGAAATTTAGTCCTCAAATACTCTAGCTCTACAAGAACCAAACCTTCAGACACAGTGTTCTGAGATCGAGATGAGTCACTTTGCCCTGTGACAGTGGACAGTGTCTAAGGGTTGTGTCTCAGGGGCAATGAGATTGAGACTCAGCGTGACAGGGATAGTAAGAATGAGTACCAGGTCTGTCTGGCCCAGTCTGGTACTATTAGGATCACTGTTGCAGAATCCCTTCTCAGTTTCACTAATACCCTCTGTAATAGTGGGAAGAGAGGGAAGACATACAGGAACTTTCCCTTCCAGTACAGGGACAGTGCATCTTCTGGGACAGTCCTTCTGGAGGGCGGCCTGCAACAAAACTTGGGTAACTTTCTCTTCTCCCATGAGGTGGACAAATCCATCTCTGGAACACCCAGTTTTTTTACATTGTTCAGCACTTGTTGATCCAGTGACCATTCATGGTTTTCCTGACTCATGCTGCTTAAGGAGTCTGTCAGCACACCCGACATATCAACTGTAGTAATTTTTGGCCTCTAAGGAGTATGCTAGTTCTATATCCTCATTGCTTCTATACACTGCTTTGTGGCTCTGGTACCTCCTTGTTCGAGTAATACATTGTTATAGTGTATGTTAGAACATTGTATTCACTGGAAATCTAGCTTTCCCTATTTTTGTTGTACCATTGATGTAACGTCACGATGTTGTTGTACCATTGTGAGTACGTCACATTAATGGTACAACAACACGGATTACATTTGCGCATGCTCAACTCGCGCTTTGTAGGCGGTCATACAATGGACGGCAGTTAAGCAAAGGCACAGGATGAGACAGTAAGTGCTGTTTTTGTTAAATCTTTACCGGCACATAGTAGTACACCTGTCAAAGGCAACAGATAACTACCGCTGTGGACTGGGAATGAGCAGAGTGTTTGGACATGGCGGGGTGGGGAGGTGGGCGGGTCTCCGACATCACGGCATGACCGAGAAGGAAGGCACAAACTGTTTTTGATTTTTCTTTTGCCCATACACTATAAAAGACAGTGGATGGGCAACAGTAAACAACAACACTGTTGTAACATCTCTAGGTTTCATGGCAACTGAAAACATTTTGAGCTTCGCTCCGGAGGTTTACTTGGTTATTATGACAACCTCTCGAAGTGAAAAACAGTGTTGTTGTTCACTGTTGCCCATCCACTATCCTCTATGTTGTATTGTCTGTCTTGATTTTGACAATTTGTCCTTGTAACAAGGAGGAGAAAGACTGCATTGCCAGGAGCACTGCTCAGAGCTCCAGTAGTGAAGCATCTGGTGTAAAGACTTTTGCGGATGATTCTTGCAGGAAGGGGCTATCCTCTCCGAGACGGTCTCTGCCCTGCCACAGTGCCAGAGCTTGAATCAACTTTTGAGTGACTGGCTGGTTCAATGAGGTAGTTCTCTGGTGCTAGTATCTTCTTTGGTGGTACTGGATGCTCCTCTTTTATAGTCGAGCCCATGGCACTGTAGTAGTTGGTGTCATGTGGTCTAGAGCCGCATAAATTTTTGTGCAGTCTTTTTGTAGCTTAGCAGGAATGAGACTACACACTGAATGAGGACTTCTGCTCTATGCATTGGTAGAAAATCCCTTCCTTCTACTGTGTTCATATCTGCTCCTATGAACTCCAGCACTTGGCTGGATTCTAGGTGTGATTTTTGCAAGTTCAGGAGGAATCAAAATTTTTCCACAGTACTCAGTTTGTTTCTCACTTATGAATCGGTTGTCCAAGTAGGAAAAAACAACCACACCTTTTCTTTGTAGATGTGCTACCACTACAGCCAGGTACTTTGTAGCATTCTTGGTGCTGAAGTTAGGCCAACTGGCAGTGCTGAGATTTGGTATTGCCCAGTGTCTAACCTGAACCTCGGGTATTTTCTGTGACTGGGTCTTACTGGAATATGAAAAGTAGGCACTTTTCAGATCCAGAGACTCCAACCATCCACCCTCTTGTAGAGATGGGATCACTGTTTCTAGTGTCACCATGCTGAATTTTTTCTTCTCATGGGCCTGTTGAGGAGCCCTAAGTATAGAATAAGTCACCACTCCCCACTTTTCATTTCGGTTAGAAAGTATCTGAAAAACAGGCCTTTCCCAGTTTGTGGTGCAGGGACTTTTTTCTACTGCTTTCAGCTGAATTAACCCTTGCTGTGCAGCCAGCATCTATACACGTCCTAAAAACCTATATGTTCTAAATCTTCTAGCAGCCTATGGGTTAATTCTTCCACTTCCAGAACAACTTTTTGTTCTTGACTGTGAGCTGAAAATACCTTGGCCTGTTTACCCTTAGAAATTTTACAAACTGAAGGGATGAACCCTAGCCAACTATCTCCAGGACCCACTTGTCTGTGGTTATTTCTTGCCACTCCGATAGCAGGCCAGGTACCTCACAACTGGCAGTGAGTCTACGGTGACCTGGTTTGGCTTTGCTTGTGGCTAAGGAGCTGGTGCAGGCTTCTGCCTTGCTCCTCATATGCCTCTCCCAGCATCGCTCTGCACTAGGTATTCATAGGGGATGTAGGACCTACTGTAGTAGGCCCTACCCATAACTCCCCTTCTGTAAGGCCTGTAAGAGGTGGAGGCCTTTTCTTCATCTGTCAGGTTTTGAAAGTGGATTTTTTCTTGTCCACATTTTCATGTATTTGTCTTGTCACCAAACAGGATGATCCTAAAGCGGAAAATCCTTGGATTTCCTTTGTGTATCCTGGGTCATGGTAGTCACCTTTAACTACTCAAACCTTCTGCAGGCCACAGAGTGTGCCAGGGCCCTAGACGCTCTACCACTACCATCTATGGCCATCTGAAACTGCTATCTGGTAGCTTCCAATCTGGTGTATTAACCAGGCATGCCTGCTCTACTTTGGGGAAATTCTCACATAATGCCAGAACTGTGTTCCACAGTGCCTACTAGTATTGAGTTGTGTACGCTATATATATATACTGCTTGCCTAAGCTGTAAAATAGCTGTTGTATAAGCTTTTCCTGCCATATCGTCAAGTTTTTGAAGCCTTCTCTGGAGAAAGGGATGACCAGTTAAGCACATGTAGCAGCTTGTACTACACATTTGTGGTCAAAATGGGTGTAGAGCTACTCTGACCCAAGCTTGTTCAACTGGTACCTTTTCTCCACCTTTTTATCTATAGCCGGGGTACAGTAAGGTGTTGCCGACACTCTGGCTGTGGCCTTTTACAATAATTCATGTATGGGAACTGACAGTATTCTTGAAGATGGAAGGCCCAGCATTCTCATGAAATCTGTCTTCTCTATCTCCACATCTGTTTCAGTGGATAGAAGGTTTAAAGTGTCCGCTGTAATGTGCCATTTGGGACACAGAAGCAGAGTAGGAGGGAAAAAAGAACAGTTACTTAAGAACTTAACATAAGAGTAGATCTTCAAGAGATTTTCCTCCATTAGGCCACACATTTGGAACTATAGCCACAAGGCATTAGGACCACACAGAAACATGCTAACATGCTTTGCTAGCCAGGGTCCACCCACGATGACATCCCACTACATCTACATAAAGGTGGGTGGGCCCGATCACTCCTCAGTTCCCTGCTGGAGATTAGACTCAGAGGACCCTCAACTGTGGGGAAGCAGGAGAAAAGACCAGCACCAGGCATACAAGGTGGTATATGGTGCTGGATATAATAGCCATGGATTAGGTTCAGGCACACTATCTGATGTAACCCTCACTGAAGCAGAAGGGGGCTGGAGGGAGTGTCGGCATGGCCTAATGGAGGAGATTCTTGCAAAGATCTACTGTTACAGTAAGGTCTTACGTAACTGTTCTATCTCCTTTGAGGATACCTCCTTCATTAAGCCACACCTTTGGAACAAGTCCCAAGCAGTCCCAAAAGCACAGCAGAACCTGCAGCATAACGAGTCCGAATGCAGCTCATGTACAAGACACTATGTCCAGACTCTAATGTTTTAGTGAAGGTGTGGACAGTGCTCCATGTGGCTGCAGCACAAATGTCAGCAGCAGAAACATTTCAGAAACAAGCAACAGAAGTGGCCATGCCCCTTGTGGAGTGACCATGAACCGCACCAGGAAGTTCCTTACCATACTTCCTATAACAGAATGTAACACAATGTGCCAGACATTTGGACAGGCACTGTTTAGACACAGGGGCACCCTCTTTCCCAGTGGCAAATGAAACAAAAAGCTGAGAGGACTTTCTGCAGTCCTTGGTGCAGGTAACATAGTATCTGAGTATTCTATGTACATCTAAAGTATGGAGCAATGCCTCACCCTGACTGGCTTGCTCAGGACAGTAAACAGGAAGGTGTATCATTTGGTTAAGAGTAAATTTATTTTTATTTTTTTGTTTCTCCCGCTCCCCCTGGCCAGCCACTCCTTCAGGCCACCTGGGCCCCATGGCCACCCTCCTCCATCAGTCACCATCCCACTACCCCCTGCAACTGCCTACCGATCCCCCTGGGTGACCAGATGTAACCCTTCATCGGGTGGGTCCCCCCTCTGGGGGAGAAGTGCCCAGAAGCACAACTTAGTTAGCCCTCGGACTGGCACTGGGGTGGACAGTTCAGGGCTATCCCAGGCCTTGTGGCATGCTGTGGACCCGTGGTCATCATCCGGCCAGGCCAGGGAGCATTTTTTCCACTCTTCTTTGGCCCGCCCACTCAACCCAATTGGGCCTGTGGGAACGATGACCTGTGGCGGGAACGGGCGTGGGGTGTCAAGACTGCACATCCCCTAGCCTGGCTCCAATCCGCCTGCAGGTGCCAAGGCCCTGCCCACCCCCCAGGAGGGAAGCGTCCAATGGACACTTTGGATCCTCTCTCTGCAGGTCTCTGCTCCTGGTACCTGGGCTCAGGTGTGAACCTGGGTCGCCAGTGTGCCAAATGAACCCCTTTGCTCTCTGCTACGGAGCCGGTGGCTAAGAGTAAATTTACATACCACTGGAACACCTCCAACTGGGCAACCCTACAAGCATTAATAGGGGCACGGACAGCTGAAATAGCGGCCCAATGCACCTCAAGTGAGGAATGCTGCAGATCAGAATCTGACAGTGACAGCAAGTATTCCAGCACATCATTTAAACGGCATGTAAATGGGTCCACATGCCTGTAAGCAGCCCACAAAGTGAACCCCTTTCATTTCAAAGAATATGTATGTCTGATAGAAGGCTTCCTAGCTGCAATCACAACATCAGCAACTTTGGGGATACCCCAAAACGTGCAATGGCTACATCTTCAGGAGCCATGCATGCAGATGTAGGGGGACTTCAGGTTTGAATGGATCAGAGATCCCTTGTCCTCAACATCAGACAACAGACCCTGATAAAGAGGTAGAGGGACAGGAAGCTCCACTGACATCTGCTGCAAAAGTGGAAACCATATCTGGCGAGGCCACAATGGAGCAATGAGGATGAGAGTGGCACTCCCCATTGCCAGCTTGAGCAGCACCCTCTGTATTAGAGGAACTGGGGGAAATGTGTACAGGAATTTCCAAGAGAGGGATATGGCTCACCAAAAAACTCCAGGCCCTGGAGCGAGTGAGCAGAAACGCGGCAGTTTTGTGTTGTGTGGGGACGCAAAAAGGTCCAACTCTGGATGACTCTCTCTTGCGAGGATGTCATCTACTACGGAGGTCAGCAGTTCCCATTCGTGCATCTTAGAATGTTTTCTGCTTAGCTTGTCTGCCAAGATGTTTTAGAGACTTGGCAGATGCACGGCTGACAGCTGAAGGTTGTGGTACAGAGCCCAGCACCACACTCTCATTGCCTCCCTGCACAGGGGACAGGAAAGAGTGACCCTTTGTTTGTTGATGTAATGAATCACACTGGCGTTGTCTGTCTGTATTAACAGAGGACCTGGGTGCAGATGCTCCTGAAATGCCTGGAGGCTGTACAGGACAGCTCTCATCTCCAGGACAATTATGTGTAACCTGACTCCACCTTGGACCATGATCCCTTCATCTAGTAAGGGTCAAGATGAGCATCCTAGCCAGAGCCTGAGGCATCTTTGGTGAGGATCTGTATAGGAGTAGGCACAAGGAATGGAATGCCTTTTAATAGCTTTTCATGGTCCATCCACCATAGCAATGCTCTGTGAAGTGGGGATGTGACCAGAACCATTTAATCCAACTTGTCGGTCAGCTGATCCCACTAGAGCCTGAGAGTCCACTGAGAGATTCTAACATGCAAGCGGTACAGTGTCACAGTCACAATGGCCACAGCCATGAGACCCGGGAGACATAACATTGTTCTTGCAGAGACATAGTGATTCCTGTATACCAGCTGTGCTTGGGAAATTAGATTTTCTAATCTGTCCTGTGGCAGGAAAGCACATCCCTTTCCTGTGTCCAAGAATGTCCTATGCACTGTAGTGTTTGGCAGGGAGTCAACACAAATTTGGGCACATTCACTGTGACCCCAAAGTTCTCAAACGGTTGCCCCATCTAAGCCAATGTACGTAGGAGAACTTCCCTGGAGCTGGCCTTCAGGAACCAATTATCCAGATAAGGGAAGACATAGAGGCATTCCCTGTGAAGGGTTGCTGCCACTACTGCTAAGTATTTGGTAAAGACCCATGGAGCAGAAGACAAGTCAAAGGGCAACACTTGAACTGGTAATGTTCCCTCCAGCACAAAGTGGAAGTACTGCCTATGAGCTTTTCTGATCTTGACATGAAGGTATGCATCCTTCATGTGCAGAGAACAAAGCCAGTCCTTGTTTGTAGAAGGAATCAAGACTTGCAGGGATACCATTCAAAACTTCCTGTATTCAGTGTAAAAGTTGAGATTCCTGAAATCCAACACAGGATGCAGATCACCTGTCTATTTTGGGACCAGGACGTATCTGGACTAGAACCCTTTGTTTTTCTGTCAAGCAGAAATGGGTTCTATAGCATGTTTTGACTGTATGTCTTCCTTTAGAAGGGAAAGATGGCCGGAGGATAACTGGAAGGAGGCAGAGGATGATCTAATGATCTACAGGGGTTTCTAGACGCTCATTATCATATCCCCTTGTAATTATCTCCAGAACCAACTCGTCTGTTGTAATCTCATCACTGTTTCAGGTGCAGGAGATTCTGTCCTCCACAACCACCCACGGAGGTAACAGTGGATGAAAATGCATTCAGAAGGGAGTCATGAGGAACCGGTGGGGGCACAGCTACTGGTACCGACTGCTTTGGGTGCTTTTGTATGAGCATTTGGGGAAGAGGGTGCTTGGCAAGGGGCCACTTCACTTATCAGGCTGATGAAAGAATCCTCTCCTATGTCCCATGACAGGAGTTGGGTACTGGGACTTGACAGACCTCAGAGTCATTTTAGATGTTTAAAGGCCTCTGAGTGCCTCTTCAACATCACAGCCAAGCAGTTCTGTCTCTCTGAAAGGGGCATTCAAAACTGCTTGCTGCACATCACTGGTAAAGCCAACAGCTCTGATCCAAGAATATCTTCTGATACAAAAGCCAGAAGCAGCAGCAGCTCTAGCAGAAGCATCAGAGACACCATAAGCTGAGCACAGCAAATGTTTGCCAACCTCAGCACCAGAAATTGAGTTTTAAGTAACTCCTTTTTGGCAGAGCCCTCAGGTAAAGCCTTTGCTGCTGTTTTTGCAGCTTTCCACAGGCTTTTCTGACACTTAATCATATGTGTAGCGTTGTGGAAAAAATTACAGTTAGTAAATTATCTATTACAAATACTTAGAAAGGAGACGGACGGAGATGAGGCTGATGGCGGAAGATTTAATGATTTTAACAATAATCACAGCGAGAGATTACAAGTGGTACATCCTTCATTCTTCAAACTAACAGTGTGTGCTGGCTTGCTTATATAGTGGAAGACAGCATTATCAGTTTCTATGGTTGTCTATGATTGGTTCATAACAAATACAAACATCAACTAAAAAGGCAATTCTCTTTTTAGTACATGTATGAACTTATCCTTAGTAAGCACAAATGTATTGATAGTGTAAATTATATTACTATATAAGGCTAGTAATAGTTGTCATTACCAGTTACCAAGGTCTAGGAGGAAGAAATAGATTTGGACTTAAGAATGTGCACACAGGCATTTTGGCCTGTCCTAATAATAATAGTCAAAAGGGTAACTTGAACTCTATCCCTGTATTTCTGTCTGTGCAGACACTTAAGACACCTGTTTTCTATTACTCACATGGTCAGTACAAATATCAAAAAGCACCTTAATATTGTAACTTGTGGCTCAGTTTGACTTGTAGCTTTACAAGTTTTATATAATTCAATTATATAGGCCATCATTTGTTACACAAACACATTATGGTTTAGACCAAAATGAGGTTAGCCTGAAATATAGAGACACACTTCTATATCTCTTGTTACAATATGGACCGGATAGTTTGCAATCCTAAGGCCTAGTGAGGCAGAGGCATATGAATGCTTGCCCATCACATCTAGTCTCCTATATTCCTTATCAGAAGGCAAAGTACTCATGTGTTTAGGTGCTCTAGAGTATCATGACTAGCCATGATGAGCACACAGAGTCAGTTTCTGGCTGGTTAGCATAATAAGGCTTAGCAGATGGAGCAGGATACTGCTTATCAGCCTTTCTGGGATCTGCAGACAATGAGATTAGGTCTGTACCATGCGGCAAAGGTAGCATCCTCTAATACAAGACATACAGATGGAATTAAAATGGAGGGTGTGCAAGGGACCTCCAAAAATTCCAGTAGGTTTCTGTTGGTGGAATCTTCCTCTTCTACAGCAAAGTCCATGGCAGTCTGCATTTGCTGCACCATGGCTTGAAATGTAGGATCCTCAGGAGGAGGCACTGGGGTATATACTAATGAGCCCTCACTGCACGATGAGAGGGTAACACTAAATCTTACAACATATTGTTCTTCCTCATACTCCTCTAAAACCATGACGTCAGGATTATATTCTACTTCATGGATTTCTCCACTGATGGCAGGAGCTGCAGAATGCACCAGCAATACCCGTAGCAGCTGAGAAGAAAGAATTTGCAGTATGCTATTAGACACTGTCGATGGGGGTTGGGTGCCAGGAGGCCCCATGGACAGGATAACTGCCTGCATAGGTAAGCCAGCCAGAATGTGCCATATCATCTCTGAAAACAACACCAGCACAGTCTGAGAGTCGATGACACCCTGGACAGGGGCCGTGACTACTTGTACTGATGATGTGCCTTGACCAGAGACGATGGCATCCTATCGTCCATAGTAGGTACAGCAGTGCCTAAGTCAAACCCCGAACTTGGTGTCTCATTGGGGGGGGGCTGATGTCAACGCCACCACAGCGGGCACTAGATTTAATCCAGTGACAACCAGGACCTCGTGAAGCAAAGCAGATTTTCTTCCTGTGTTTACGCTTGTGGCCAGATGATGATAAGGGTTGTGATGACGACCATTCCCTGTCCTGGTCCTTTGACTTTGGTGGCTGTTTCTCAGCCGACAGTGAGGGAGACAATGATTTTGGGCCTTGGGACTTCTCCATGGATTTTAAAGTTTTAAGGAGAAGGAAATTTATTTCTGCACTTACGGTACCAAAATAAAGGCTCTTTCAACTTCAGTGGCATGCAGAGATAACAAAGTAAACTGTTAAATAAAGTAAAAGAATAAATGCCAATGGCTAGTTGATGATGTTTCCTTCAGCAGGTCTGACGAGGATGATCAACTGTGGGAAAAGAACTGAGGAGTTATGGGGCTGCCAATGTTGACAGAGAGGTGGGACATCATCGTAGGCAGCCCCCCGGCTAGCAACAGTTTCCATCTGGTCCTAATTCTTGGCGGCTATAGCTCCAAGGTATAGCCTAATGGAGGAGATAGCCTCGAAGAAGATTCTTCAGTAATCCTCACGGGGCACTGAAGGCTTATTTAGGAGATCCCTCAGGGCTTTAGTGGTTCCTCTTCTTCCACCTGTTGTGGAATCGGGCCTGGGGATGGGGGTAGTGGCCAGATTCCCAACTGCCTGCACAGCTATGGAAGAACAGCCACATTTTCTTAATATCCTCTAAAGAGGACACAGTCCTTTGCTCCAACTGGTTGTTCTGGTTCTTTTTAAGTAGAGGAACCATGGTGTGTTTCTTCTCTGCTTCTTTTTCCAAGATGATATGGACAATGGCTAGTCAGAAGAGCTTTTATGTTTTTAGCTATCATTAACAGCAGGACACCTCCTATCAGATGCCCTTTGCTATGCTCGGGGGATGGTTTTACAGTCACGTATATCTCTTTTGGCAGAGACGACTGCAGCATTTTACAGCCATTTTTGAAGTCGATGACTACTTACAAAGGTCAGAGACCCGCTGATGTGTGCTTTCAACCATCAAGGGTAACCCCCTCCATGACACTGCTGACACAGAAGCAAATTGGGAAGCAGTCAGTGACTCCCTTAAGGAAGTCTTTTTTCCTTTGTTGTAGGATGAATGTTTACAGAGTTCACAATTTTCAAAGTTGTGGTCAGGGCCTAAACACTTGAACACTTGGGCACCTGAATGCTTGAGAACGGCACTTGTAAGCTGAAGCCTTTGTTTACTTGAACTGATATACTGATATTACTGTGTCTGTTTTGAACCTACAACAAAGGGTCCCCTGTTACCAAGAGGAGCATGGAGGCACATCCCCAGCAGTGCTTAACAATCTTTAGCAGCTGTATAATTTAATAACTGGATTAAAAATTGTAAACTGACTACCCTGTTCAGTGCGCAGAATTGTTGCTCCATGGTTTAGAGCCAGATCTCTGGCACTTCTGTTTTCAGCACTTATAAAGCACTTGACACTTGAACTTGGTCTACTGATGAATTTAGATGAAAGAAATTAAAGGTATTGCATTAGCTGCTCAAGAAAGAAATTAGTTCTGTAACATGGCAAAACCATATTTTAGAATAACTTATCCACTGGCATTTTTTTTTTTAAATACAACTATTTTGTTTTTCTTTGGGCAAATTTCTTTGGTGCTAATCCCAGTAAACAAGAGTGGTGTGGAGTGAGTTACCTCATGTGTTTGTCCTTGATTATAGAGTTCACTCCTTGTGTTTGTCTTTGATTATTTGAAAGAAATATGGAGGTCTGCCTTTGCCAAGAAGTTTGAACAGGATAAACAACTTTTACAACCTGTAGCCCTAGGTTTTCTTTTAAGCATCTCAGTCATGCCAATTTGACAGAAAGCCTTAAATTTAGTATTGTGCAGTTACAACAATATACATGTGGTAAACTGCTGAGTATTTTGCCCAAATAGTGTTTTAAAATGATTTTAAATCAGTTGTAGATTCTCCAGAGAACGTGATGGGAACTGCATATAGAAGCAGTTTCTGTGCTTCCTGTAACCAAAAGGAATCAGAGAAAATCACAATTTGATACAGCTTTACTAAATAACTCCCAATCAAATGCATCAGATTCAGAGACTACCTAATTTTAAAATAAAATGCTGTGTTTAAGAGAAAATAAATAACTTCGCTCCTCAGGACTGTGACAAGACTCTGGAATGTCTGGGAGGTGCCAGAGAGCAGGCTTCTGGAAATGCTTCTGCAAGAGCACCTGCACAGCGACAGCAACATAACATTTTAAAATTGAATTTATCATAAGCCACAACTATAAAAGTTCTGCCTTTCATCTCCTTAGTGTCTAAGGAATCGGTTGATACCAAAAATAGCTATGAGGCGACAGAAGAACCAGCCAACGGGACTGCAAAACCCAGATACTCCTCTACCTTCCTCAGGAGGAGGAGGAAATGGTGGCCTAGCTGGAAGTGATCAGCCTGCTTCAACTTTGACCCCTCCATGGCAAGCAACCCTACAATCTGTCAAATCTATGGATACCAAGATAGAGAAAACACTTACAAAATCAGAGATGCACGATGTTGCGCTGACTGAACTGAAATCTACGGTGGTAGAAGCTGACAAAAGAAGCCTTATAATCCAAGCGGCAGTGTCAGCCATCACGAAAGAAAACGTGGTCATAAGGAACTGCCTGGAGAATTTGGAAAATGAACTCAGATCAGGGAATTTGCACTTGGTAGGTGTTCCACAGGGTGTAGAGGCATGAATCTAATGCTATATTTAAAAGAATGGTTGGCTACATCTTTAGATGTCCCAGAGGACTTTGACTGGGGACAGTTGCTGACGAGCCTATCGTGTAAACCCGATGTGAGACCCACTACTACTGGGACATCCAGAACCATTATTCTTGAAGTTCGCCAGCATCAGCAAGGGTTGCCTATCCAATTATGGTACAAGACAAGGATGTCAAAATTTTCATGGATTTATCTTACCAGACCAGGTCCCGTGCAAACAGTTTAACTCAGTTCAGCAGCGGCTATGAACATTGGGGATTGTCCATTCCTTCCTTCCTTCTACCTGCCAGGCTGCATGACACCTATGGAGGGAGATCGTGGCAGTTTGCTGACCTCAAGGATGCAGGCCGGTGGATGGAGAGAACAGAGTCTGAATTTGCAGCCCGATGCAGACCCTGCCATGAAGCCGTGGAGTTGTAAGACAAGGAGAGTTAAGAAACTGAGTTGGCAAGAACTGCAAGTTTTAAATTACAATTTCTGGCACTGTGGAGGATGTGGAGAGTTTGTTAACAATTCACTTTTGGCTAACTGAGGGGCAGGTTGGCTATCTCTTTTTCTCCTTTTATTTTATTTTATTTTGTTTTTGGTTACCAGGTAGGTGAACTAGACAAGTGGTTTTGCCTATTTTAAGGCATGACTAGGAGGGATATACATTAGAAACAGCAGATACATAGTGTCCACATCAGAATACAAAACGTATAGTAGAAAGGAAAATAAACATGACACTTTTGAATACATGGCACATTCGGGAACAACTAAGTAAAATATACATAGCATGAGGATAAAGTATTCACAGTTACATATACTTATATAGAACTTTCAAAACAGTATAACTGACTGAAGAAATACATATACAGCAAACACTGGGGGGTATATAAGTGCTGAGAGGAGTAGAGCTCTCAAGGTGCAAGATCATTAGTAGTACTGCAAGCGAGGGAGACAAGTAATATGTGGAGCAGGAGCAGAGACCTGAGCGCATAAGGTGAGTTCTAAACTTTTTGAAAGGCCGGTGAGTATCTGATTGTTTGACATGTAATGGTAGAGCAGATAAAGTAAATGCAAGTTCACCCTTCTTGGTGAGACATCTGGGAGTAACAAAGTAAGTGTTTCACGGTAGATCTCAGAGTATAAAGTAAGTCAGGTTGTTTTAGCAGAGTTACAAGGCACCTTGGAGTACTAGTCTGGATTAATTTATCGACCAGACAACCTGCAGTGTACAGAAGATAGGAGGACATGGTGAGCCAATTGAGAGAAAAATAGAGCTGACAGCAGTGTGTTAGTTTAGGAGCTGCAAGAGCAAAGCGGCAGACACTATTATAATAAGTGCTCCATTTTTGGATTACTTGCTTGCTGGCATTAAGGTAGACTAAAGAGCCATAGTTGAGGCAAGGTCGAAGAATTCCCTGAGCAATGGCCAGCCTGGCTGTCGAGTTTAGGGAAGATCTTACCTTGTATTCCAGGCCAAGTTTACTGTTCACCACCTTACAAGTGGCTGTAACATGAAGATTAAAGTCCAGTGAGGGGTCAAGTGTCATCCAAAGGTATCTGAAGGATGTGACTGTATCACAGAAACATAGACTTTGATGGCAGATAAGGACCGCTTGGCCCATCTAGTCTGCCCATTTCCCTACCTACAGGATAGGCCGCAGATCCTAGTTAACCAACAGCCTATTTCTTCCTACCCCCCACAAGAACTGACTTATGTCTGTCCCATGCATTCTTGAATTCTCCCACAGTTTTAGACTCCACAACCTCCTCAGGAAGGCTGTTCCATGCATCCACTACCCTCTCTGTGAAAAAATACTTCCTCACATTGCCCCTGAACTGCCCCCCAATCTTTAAATTGTGTCCCCTTGTTCTTGCACATCTCTTTTTCTGAAAGATGCTACCCACTTGGACTTTGTTGATTCCACTGAGGAACTTAAAAGTTTCTATCATGTCCCCCCCTCCCTTCTTACCTCAAGGGTATATATATATTAAGCTCCTTTAGTCTCTCCTCGTATGGCTTCTCTTGCAGACCCTGCACCATTTTAGTTGCCCTCCTCTGGACTGCCTCTATCCTGTCTATGTCCTTGCAGAGATGGGGTCTCCAGAACTGGACGCAGTACTCCAGATGGGGTCTCACCAACTGTCTGTACGAGGGATAACAACTTCCTGTTTTCTGCTGGTGATGCCTCTCCCTATGCATCCCAGTATACCCTCAGCCCTCCCTACTGCCTTCTCACATTGCTTGCTAACCTTAAGGTCATCTGATATGATTACCCCCAGGTCCCTTTCCATTTTTGTTGTTGTTACTACCTCCCCCCCATTGTGTAATCTTCCCCTGGGTTCTTGTTTCCCAGCTGCATTATTTTGCATGTCTTTGCATTGAATCCTAGCTGTCATACTTCTGACAGGTTTACGCCAGCAGGTCCACGAAGGGAACGTCCCATATGACAAGCTTTTAGCCTAGGAGAAGTCCTGAAGGGCACTGACACCATTTTACTAGTGTTAAGTAGGAGCTTATTACTGATATGTCATTAGCGGCAGAGTAGATGACCATATCGTCCACATAGAAAAGGGACAAATTCGATCCAGACGGGGGGAGGATTATTTATAAAGAGACAGAAAAGGAAGGGACCAAGAATAGAACCCTGCGGAACTCCAACTGAGGTGGAAACAAGATCGGATGCAATGTTCCCTATTTGAACAAATTGTTGCCTACCCACAAGGTAACTGCCAAACCAGGCAGTGGCAGAATTTGAGAAACCGAGAGAGGACAGTTTGGAGAGCAGAAGAGAGTGGTCTACCAAGTCAAAGGCCTTTGTGAGGTCGATAAAAATGGCCCCAGTGAGTTTTCCTTTGTCCATGTTAAGCAGCACATCATTTGTAAATTGTAATAGCGCCGTAGTTGTGCTGTGTCCAGACCGAAAGCCATGTTGGACTGGGGATAATAGACTGTTATTACGCAGATATTCCGTGTCCTGAGAAGCAACAACCTTCTCTAGGATTTTATCCAAAACAGATAAGATGGCAATTGGTTGGTAATTACTCATCGTTTTTGTATCTCCTTTCTTATGCACTGGCACCACACGTGCAATTTTCCAGATGGATGGCACAGGCTTAGTGATAATAGATTAGTATTGTCACAAAGGGGTGTTTCTTTTTACTCTAGGTTTTCAATGTAAAGTAGGGCCTTTCTCAAATTTCTGAACTTTGGGACACTATGGACTCTTACTAGTTGGCCCATAACACAAGCTTAAAGAGTACTCTACCTGGCCTAGATATATGCCAATATAATATGTCTAGCTGAGAGACCATAGGAGGGGTCTCTCTCATTATATGATTGTTCATAGCCAAGTGAAATTGCTGCAGTTTAATCGATGTGTTTTAAAGAGCATTCTTAAAAGCATAATTTTACTATTTGCTTAATTTCAATATAGAGTATATAGCACTTTGTTGAGTGCGTTTAAAATTTACCTGTGATTCTCCTTAAAAGGACACTACTTTTGCCCTTTTAGCAGCTGGTAATGTTGGGACCTTTTCATGGAACTTTATATTTTCTAGAATTCCCCCAGTTCCTATTGTACCAGATTGCAGGTTATTGTTATTAATTTACTTAGTTCCTTAATCCAGACTGGGTTTGTAACCTATGATACACTTGTGGTACCTGCATGAGAACTGTATAACCTGTATTGTTATTTTTAAATGGCAATAAACAGAAAGCACACACACAAAAAAAAACAAAACGATTTTGGCGTGTCTGCACTGTTTAGCGGAGAAAACAAATCTGCCATTAGAACGCTAAAGGGAGTGGGACCTTAGTGTAGAGTTCTAAACTGCAAAGCATTCTAAACTCTATCTCCAGGACAACCTCTCAGTCGAGAGATGATTGCAGACTTTTATGACATCATTATTAGACTCCTGTTGTTAGAAAAATAGAGGATAATGTATGGTCATCGATAGTTAACCGGTTTGTTAACCATCGAGAGGTTGCCAGGGTGACCACGTAAACCTCAAGAGCGAAGCTCAAGAGGTTTAGGTCACCATGGCAACCTTGAGATGAGTTAACAAAAGGTTATCCATCGATGTACCATATATTATATTTTATAGTGTATGGTACAATTTAGGTTTATACAAAAGAAAGCAGTTCCTTACTGCAGTTTTTTTCATGTTGCTGCTGCTCTGCCCTTACCGTCGCGGCTGTTTCTAGGCCGTCCAATCCATTTGCGCGCATGCCCAGACTGTTCCCGGTTGTTAACCCATCAATGTGACGTACCATCGAAAGGTTAACAACATCATGACGTCACATCGATGGTAAAACGTTGTTATAAAAAGGTAGATTTCTACCTATAACAATGTTCTACCATACATTATATATATATATTAAGCATATGTTGAATTGTGTCTAAATGTTATAATGTCCAACCCTTTCAAAGGTGTTAGTAGTTTACAGCAATGTATCTAATATTTTGTTTAAATAATTTTAACAATTTTTATACACATACTGTTCTGGAACAATGATCAAAAAGCATATCTGACCTTGTCTGGTTGATATTAAATTTAAAAGTAACGCAAACTCATTTCATACAGCTACTTGATGTACATTTAATAAATAAAATCCCAATCAAATCATTCTGTCAAAATAGACTTTAAAAGAAAAATACGGAAAAGTCAGTGTTGCTTTTCATCTATTTATAGACTATGTTTACATTGAATTTGCCTATGGTCTCAAGTTGCATAGCAGTAACCTGTAATCTATAACCGTTACAACAATCAATGCAGTGCTATCAGTGTTGCACAAATAGTCAAACAGAATCTTCTGATTAATACAAAATGGAATATTAATGTTTAACACCTTTCAATCATAGAACTAATCTAACAGTAAACTAAAATTAGCCCTACAATTTGAAATGTTGGTTACAATACATAAATATTGCTTTCTTCAAGTAAAACAGGTAAGCGTTTATTTTACTTATTTGGGGAATTTACTAATGCAACAGCAAAAAGCAAGAGAAATCTTGACAGTCTGCATTCATGACTTGTACCATGGCATCCATGGTGGTCTAAATAACAGATTCAATAAAGTTTTTAGTATCCCCCCCACACACACACACAGACTGCATGATATACTAACTAACCTACAATTTTCATGGAAAGCAGGGATACTGAATGAATATTTCTGCTCAGTATTCACAAAAGAGGAGGGGGAGGTGCCTAATCCAATTAACAGAAGCACTTTTTTTTTTAATTTTCCTCTTTACTCTTTGCACGATTAGCCCAAGTACTCAGCCCATTCTGTGCTTCCACCCCCCCCACATTGACCTCGGGCTCCCCGGATACCCCGTGGCTTTCCCCCCACGGTGGGGCCACGGCACTGGGACGCATGCTGCGGACCTCGGAATAGGTCCGGGGGCTGGCCTGGGGGGGGGCTAATCGGAGCTGTGATGGGCTTCATTGAGGGCTTCCGGCAGCTCTTTTTCCTTTTTTCCGGGAGGCGGGGACGTGCAATGATGCGCAGAGCGTCCTGCCCCGTCTCCACGCAGAGCTTGGTGTCGGCAGTCATGCGCTTTTCCTGGCCTCCGCCAGGGGTCACGCAGACTCGACACAACCCCCCTCCCCGGAGAAGGAGAGCAGTCCATAGGACGCCTATCCTTCTCCCCCGGCCGCCTTCCAGCGAATCTTTAGTCCGCTCTCAACCTGCCGCCGCGCGCCGCAGCTGAAATCCAACTTGCTGCGCTTGGCGGGCCGGCAACAGAAGCACTCTTGATAGGGGGGTCGATCCCAGTTCTTTCACAGAAGAAATGGTTCTGAAGGAAAGTACAGTTACGTAAGAACTTACTGTAACAGTAGATCTTTGAGAGAGGCTCTTGCAGTAGGTAATTACATATAGGACTGACGCCGGCCGGCGGCAGGACCCCACGGAAAAATTTCTAGCTAGCAGTCCCTGGTGAAGGACTGCCCCCACGTCAGGTGACCGGCGTCAGATGACGTCGGTATAAAGGGCCGGTCCCGGACGCCTGCCTTCCAGTTCTTTCCTGCCACAGGCCCGGAAGGCCCGGACGACAGAGAAGCAGACATTTCCCTCAATAGAAAAGGAGCTGAAAAAGCCTAGGGGGATGGAGGGCGAGAAGGTATTACCTACTGCAAGAGCCTCTCTCGAAGATCTACTGTTACGGTAAGTTCTTACGTAACTGTACTATCTTACTTCAAGAGGGCTCTTGCAGTAGGTAATTACATATAGGACAGAATCCCAAGCAGTCTGGAACAAAAGAAAGGCACTGGGAGGAGGTACTACTCCAAGAAGCAGTAAAGAAAGACCTTGCAAGCCTCAAGAAAGGAGGCCTTGCAAGACTGCTAACCCGAAGCCTGCTCTACGGCGAGAGGCAATGTCCAAACTGTAGTGTTTAGTGAAGGTATGGACGGAAGTCCAAGTGGTGGCAGCACAGATGTCTGCCGCAGACACGTTCTTGAAACAAGCTGCAGAGGCTGCTACTCCACGAGTGGAGTGACCTCTGACTTGACCTGGTAGGGTCTTGTACTTGTCATAACAGAAAGTGATGCAATGGGCCAACCATTTTGATAGGCATTGCTTAGAAACGGCATTGCCTTCTCTTTTGTGAGCAAAAGAGACGAACAGCTGATTGGTCTTTCTGAGATCCTTCGTCCTATCGGTGTAGTATCTCAGAATCCTGTGAACATCCATGGTGTGGAGCAAGTATTCTCCTTGGTTGGAGTAATGCGTGAAAAAGGCAGGTAATTCAATTGACTGATTTAAGGTAGATTCCGCTACCACCTTCGAGGAACTTAGGATTCGTGCGAAGAGCAACTCATTCTTTGTAAAAAATCAGATAAGGGATTTTGCACATGAGGGCCTGAAGCTCGGAAATTCTGCGAGCAGAAGTAATGGCCACCAAGAAGAGCGTCTTCCACGATAAGAACTTCAAGTCTGCGGAAGCCGCAGTCTCAAAGGGGGGAAGAGTAAGTTTCTCGAGGACAAAGTTTAAGTCCCAAGGGGGAGCTGGAGTCCGAACAGGGGGCCTAAGATGAAGGACCCCTCTGAGAAAGGTTTTGGATACCTCCAGTTGGGCAAATGCCTTATCAGTGAAAGGGACATGGTAGGCTGAAATAGCCACCATATGGACTTTTAAAGAGGAGTGACTGAGACCCAGGTCGAAAAGATGACGCATATAGTCAAGGAGGATGGTCACAGGACAGGAAAAGGGCTCCACATTCCTGGACACAGCCCAGATGGAAAATCTTTTCCATTTCAGGGCGCAGGTGGACCTAGTGGAGGGTTTTCTAGCCTCCACCAGGATCTCAGCCACCTTAGGAGAAATGCCAAAGCGAGACTGAGCTAGGTCTGCAGGAGCCATGCATGAAGTTGGAGGGACTTGAGTCCCGGATGGACCAGGGTCCCCTGATCCTGGGTCAGTAATCCTGGACATAAAGGAAGAGGAAGAGGAGGAACCTCTGAGTATTGTTGTAGAAGAGAGAACCAGATTTGCCTGGGCCAGAAAGGAGCGATCAGAAACATTCTCGCTCCTTCCAAAGCCAGTTTCTGCAGCACACAAGGGACCAGAGGAATTGGGGGAAAAGCATAGACGAATCTGTCCTTCCAGCTTAGAGATAGAGCGTCGCTCCAGAAAGCATCTTGCTCTGGAGCAAGTGAGCAAAAGATTGGAAGCTTTGCATTTTGGGAGGAGGCGAACAGATCTATCTGAGGAGTCCCCCAAACCTGGAAGATGCTTTTTAGAACTTTTCCGTCCAGTTCCCACTCGTGTGGTAGAGCCGATGAGCGACTTAGCCTGTCTGCCAGGACATTGTCGACTCCCGGAACATGGATCGCCGTGAGGTGAAGGTTGTGAAGAGTTGCCCATTCCCAAACCCTCATCGCTTCCCTGCACAGCGGGTAGGACCGCGTCCCTCCCTGCTTGTTGATGTACCACACCACGCACATGTTGTCCGTTTGGACAGCAAGGTGGCTGGGAAGGATGTATTGGTGAAGGGCCTGGAGAGCATATAGCACTGCTCGAAGCTCGAGCACGTTGATGTGGAGAACTAACTCCGATTTTGACCATAGGCCCTGGGTTCGGTGAGGACCCAGATGGGCTCCCCAACCTTCGCCTGAAGCGTCAGTAGTCAGAGTCTGATCGGAGGGAGGATGAAAAAAGGGGACCCCCCCGGAATAGGTTCTCTCGAACCATCCACCATTGCAAGTCTCTTACCATTGGCGAGGAGATCAGAACCAGATGATCTAGGTCGTCTACTCATTGATCCCACTGAGAGCGGAGAGTCCACTGAGAGATTCTCATGTGGAGTCGCGCACGGAACCGTCGGGATGGCCGCCGCCAAGAGCCCCAGTAGACGGAGCACCGACCTTACTGGTACCCTCTTGTATTCCGACAGAAGGGAAATCTGGGACTGGAGGGAGGCCCCCCTGTCCGGAGGCAGGAAGGCCTTGCACAATGTCGTATCGAGGATTGCCCCGATGAACTGGAGTCTCTGAGAAGGATCCAGGTGAGACTTGGAATGGTTGATGGTGATACCCAGGCCAGAGAAAACCTGCTGGGTGAGGGAGAGGAAATGCAGTAGTTCCTCCCTGGACGGGGCCACCAGGAGCCAGTCGTCCAGGTAGGGAAAAACCTGAACTCCCAAAGTACGTAGGTGGGCCGCTACCACCGCCAGGCATTTGGTAAAGACTCCGGGAGCCGAGGAAAGACCAAAAGGGAGTGCCCGGAATTGGTAGTGGTCCCCCTGAAACGCAAACCTGAGGTACTTTCGGTGAGAAGGGCGAATGGGGATGTGCAGGTACGCATCCTGCATATCCAGTGCACAAAGCCATTGGCCCGGCCGAAGCAGGGGCAAGAGGGTTTGAAGGGAGAGCATCCTGAACATCTTGTATTCCACATATAGGTTCAGGGAGCTGAGATGGAGAATGGGTCTGAGATCTCCCGTCTTCTTTGGTACAAGGAAGAAATGGGAATAGTAACCCGTCCCGTGGAGGTGAGGGGGGACGGGCTCTATAGCCTGCTTCGCGAGGAGAGCAGAAATTTCCTCCCTGACCAAAGGAAGATGGTCCCTTGAGTAAGAGGAGTTCAGAGGGGGGTGACGTGGAGGTTTCTGCAGAAACTCTATGTGCCCTCTGCTATGATCTGAAGCACCCATGAACTGATGTTATCCTCTCCCAACCCGGAAGGGAGGGAGAATCTCCTCCACCAGTTCCTCCGGGAGTCCGGGCGGTGGGAGAGGAAGAGTCAGGTGGTGTGAGGCAGCGCCGCAGCTGGGGCACCCGTTGCTTTTTTGGGCGGCGGGGGCCTGGCAGCTGTGGGGGCCCGACGTTTAGTGGCCCGCCTTCCCAGAGGTTTCGCTTGAGGCTGGCTGCGTCTGCGAAAGGGACGGCGCTGTGGGGGATGGGGACGGTACATTGAATCAACAGATTTAAGGGCCGTCCCCTTCTCCTGCAAGTCAGTGATGATGTCCTTGACATCACCACCGAAAAGCACAGAACCCCTGAAAGGTGCTTCTTGGATTGCTGACTGCACCTCCGGGACAAGACCTGACACACGGAGCCATGCATGACACCGAAGACTTACGGCGAATGCAGAGCTCCATCCTGCGGTGTCCACTGCATCGTAGGTCATCCTCAGAATATGACGACTGGCCGAACGAGCAGAACGGACCAGGTCGGCTAACTCCTGCTTGACTTGGGAGTCAGGCAAGGAGTCAATCTTAGATTCGGCCTGGGTAAGGACCACCTTCTGGTAATCCCCCATATGTGCTACATAGTTTAGGGGCCCTAATCCCAGTGTGGAAGAAGCATAGATCTTCCTTCCATACTGATCCAGAAGGCGGATTCTTTATCCGGGGAGACGAAGCTCAACAGCTTGTGTTTCGGATGTGCTGACCGGCCGTGAGCGGCGCTAATCACAACCGAGTCCGCACGGGGGTGAGAGTCTAAAACGTCTACACCCTCCAGAGCCTGGTATAGCCTGCTGGACTTCCGAGGAAGTGGGGCTAAAGCTGACGGTTGTTTCCAAATAGTGGAAACAAGGTGGGCGTGAGGCTCGATCCAGGGTGGCACTAGAGTAGGAGCCCTAAGGAGCAAGTCCAGATGTTCGGCAACTTTAACTCGTTGAGGATCTGGCTCCAAGGAATGCCACTGATGGACTTCCTGGATCTTCCTGAGCAACTCCATGAAGGAAGGATCCTCCGGAGGAGACTTCGGAGGAGTCCTCGGCTGGGGCTTGGACGGAGAGCGCGGCTCGTCGTCTTTCTCGGAACACCCATCGGAGGCCTCTGAGGAGTCCGAGAGAGAGAAGAAGAGGAAGAATTCGAAGCAGAGTAGGACTCCCTGACTCGTCTAGGGGGAGGAACGGGTTCCTTAGGGGAGATCCCCGAACGCGTGTCCTGCCCCTTTCTGGATCCCGAGGGCAGAGCCCGGGAATATGGAGGTGGAGAGGGAGTGTGCCGTCTGGGGCGTACAGGAGCCAGGGGTGGCACCATCACCGTAAGATGGCTCTCGACTTCCTTGGTGAGCTGAGCCTTGGCCTCAGCCCACCAGGAGGCCAGAGTCTCCTGGAGATCTACCGGCAGCCTAGGGGGCGGTGGAGGAGGAGAAGGGGGATAGTTGTACGGATGAAATCCGTAAGGAGAGTATCCATAACCCAGCTGCGGGAATACCGGAGTAGGGTACTGCGGCACCGGGTACTGCGGCTTCGGTGGAGTCGGCGCCAGGTACTGCGGCGCAGGATACTGTGGACCTGGGAAAACCAGTGTCGGATAGGACGGCGGATACCCAGGCACCGGAGGAGCTGCCACAGCAGACGGCCCAGCCGGGAACTCCACGGGCGGATCAACCGTGATAGGCCCGTGGGGTGGAAGGCCCGATGGAAGAGGAATATCCTCCGCCGGCGTTGTAGGGGCCGGTGTCGGAACCGTCATCGGCGGGGCCAGCGTCAGGGGAGCTGACGTCAGATCCAGCTCTGTAGGAAGAGGATCGGACGGTAGCCCAGGATCCCGAGCCTCGTCCGGGGACGGAGGAGAAAAATCCCTGGGGTTGGGCGGGGGGACTCGGGCTCCCCTGATGGCAGCGAAGGCTGCGGGGAGCCTGGTATGACAGATGAAGCAGGGTCTGCCGTAGGCTCCGAGGCACGGCGCACATCGGAGGAGCCGACGTGTGACTTAGGGCCGAGTCCCGGCAGATGCCAGAGGAGCCAGCATCCGACTTCGGGAGCCTCTCGTCGGAGACGGACAGAGGAAGAGAAGAGGCCCGGTCCGACGGGAACACTGCCGTGCGCCACCCCGAAGGGTCGGGCGTCTTAGCGGCCTTCTCCCGGCGGACGTCAGAGGAGCCGACGTCCAGCTTATGGGAGGCACCTGCACTGTAGGCCGAAGCCTGGCGGGCGTACTGGGGCTGGAGCCTTTACTCGGAGGCACCCGCGGCTCGAACGCCGAACTCTGACGGGTGGACTAACGCCCTCCAAAGCCTTGGAGGCTGCCATCGGGCATCCCCCAGAGGGGATGTTATTTTCCTCGCGACTCCGTCCAGAGTCGTGGAGGAGGAGGCCTTCTCCCGGTGCCTTTCCTTGTCCCGCTTCTTGTGCCCTTCAGGGGAGGTCGACGCCTGCCGAAGTTTCTTCAACTCCTTCTCCATCGCGGACATCTTCTTCTTGAGGAGATGGGCTTCGAGAGACTGCTGGCGTCATCTGCGGGTGGCCGCATTGAAATGGAGGCAGTGCGGACACTTGTCGACCCGTGGTCGGGGCCTAAACAGAAAAGGCAGAGGGAGGACCGGCTTTTGTGAGGAAGTTGGGCGCTGTACCAGTCGACTTATTTTTTGAAGGGGACGATATACCGGTCGCTCACCTGACGATAGAAAATAGAAAATACAAAATACTGAAACTTTTCGGAAAACCGACGAGAACAGGACTAGCGAGAGGAACTTCACCGTGAGGTACTGCATGAGCTGACAGCGGAAAGAACTGGAAGGCAGGCGTCCGGGACCCCTTTATACCGACGTCATCTGACGCCGGGTCACCTGACGTGGGGGTGGTCCTCGCCAGGGACTGCGCTAGAAATTTTTCTCAGGTCCTGCGCCAGCTGGCGCCAGTCCTATATGTAATTACCTACTGCAAGAGCCCTCTCAAGTAAGATCTCCTAAAACTGAAGGTGGACAAAGCAATGGGGCATGATGGAATTCACCCCAGAATTCTAAAAGAATTAAGGGGAGAACTAGTAAAACCACTGACTACCCTTTTTAACAAATCATGGGAGGATGGTGTGGTACCTGAGGACTGGAGGAAGGTGAATGTGATTCCCCTTCACAAAAGTGGGACCAAGACAGAGGCAGGAAACTACAGACCTGTCAGTTTGACCTCTGTGGTAGGGAAAGTGATGGAGTCACTTCTGAAGGAAAGAACTGTTGAGTACCTAGAGGCCAGTGGGGCACAGGACCCAAGGCAGCATGGGTTCCCAGTGGGAAGGTCATGTCAGATGAATCTAATTGATTTCTTAGACTGGGTGACCAAAGTAGTAGACCAGAGAGGGGCTGTGGACATGGCCTACCTAGACCGTAGCAAGGCATTTGACACAGTCCCACACAAAAGATTAATTGTCAAATTAACCAGCCTGGGAGTGGGTCCCAGGGTGGTAGCCTGGGCAAAACACTGGCTGGACAACAGGATACAGAAGGTAATTGTAAATGGAGTCCACTCTAAAGAAAGAGGGGTTACTAGTGGGGTACCGCAGGGTTCAGTACTGGGTCCAGTCCTTTTTAATGTCTTTATAAGTGACATTGAAGAGGGACTAGAAGGAAAAGTATGCCTCTTTGCAGATGACACAAAGATCTGCAACAGGATTGATATACAAGGAGGCATGAATGGGATGAGAAGGGACTTGGCAAGGTTGGAGGAATGGTCAGAAGTATGGCAGCTTGGATTCAATGCAGAGAAGTGCAAAATAATGCACCTGGGAAACATAAACCCAGGGGAAGATTACACAATGGGGGAGGAGGTAGTAACAACAACAAAAATGGAAAGGGACCTGGGGGTAAGCATATCAGATGACCTTAAGGTTAGCAAGCAATGTGAGAAGGCAGTAGGGAGGGCTGGAGGTATACTTGGAATGTATAGAGAGAGGTATCACCAGCAGAAAACAGGAAGTTGTTATCCCTCTGTATAGACAGTTGGTGAGACCTCATCTGGAGTACTGCGTCCAGTTCTGGAGACCCCATCTCTGCAAGGACATAGACAGGATAGAGGCAGTCCAGAGAAGGACAACTAAAATGGTGCAGGGTCTGCAAGAGAAGCATACAAGGAGAGACTAAAGGAGCTTAATATGTATACCCTTGAGGAAAGGAGGAGAGGAGGACATGATAGAAACTTTTAAGTACCTCAGTGGAATCAACAAAGTCCAAGAAGGTAGCATCTTTCAGAAAAAGATGTGCAAGAACAAGGGGACACACTTTAAAGATAAAGAGGGGACGGTTCAGGGGCAATGTGAGGAAGTATTTTTTCACAGAGAGGGTGGAGGATGCATGGAACAGCCTTCCTGAGGAGGTTATGGGGTCTAAAACTGTGGGAGAATTCAAGAATACATGGGACAGACATAAGGCAATTCTTGTGGGGGGGGTAAGAAGAAATAGGCTGTTGGTTAACAGATCTGCAGCTTATCCTGTAGGTAGGGATATGGGCAGACTAGGTGGGCCAAGCGGTCCTTATCTGCTGTCAAAGTCTAGGTAAAGGAGGGAGCATGAATTGAACTTTATTTCTTGAAAGTTGTTTACAACATGTATCCAATCACAGATGAGGCACTCCACTTTCCTGACTCTATGGCTCCAGAAGGCTATATGCCACACTGTGATGAGTGGACTCCTAGAGCATCCCAGCAGTACACATGTGTGTGTTAATACGGCCATGGAGCCACTCATGGAAACACTTGTGGTATAAGAGGTTTCATGCATGACAAGTAAGAGAACAACTAAGTCAAGCTGTTATCTTGCCCACTGGACACAAGTGAAGTCACATTTATACTGCAACAAGTGACTCCGAGGGATGTATTAATACATTACAGGCTGATGGAATGCTTGTTTTTAAAATATAAAAAAAGTAAAGTTGGGTCATGGGCGCAGTGGCAGCACTAGCAATTGTGGCGCTGATGACCCTGGTTTGGAAGTGAATTTGGGGCACTGGTGGGTCAGCCGGGAAGAGGAGGAGGATTGAGCGTCCACAGCAACCAAAACTAGGATGGACTAGCGCTAACAGTGCTGGTACGCAGGTGCTACCATTGGGTCTGGCTAACCCCTAGGATATCAACAAGAGCACAAAACGGTGCACGTTGAAAGGAGACAGAAATTCATGCAGCCAAATTTGCTTTTCAAATTTATTGAGCACTTCACTCGGAATACACCACAGAAACAGTCTAAATGATGACTGGGACCAGAAGAAAAAATTACTCACCGCAGTAATCTTCTTCCTTCCAAGGGGTCCTTTAGCATCAGTAACTATAGCAGTTAGCTGGCTACGTGCAACTGCCCCGGAAGTATGCCTTTAAGAGAATTATAGTGAGCTAGGGCATCAGCCAATCAAAACATAGATGGGGAGTGTGCTGAGTGAAAGCAGCCTGAAGGGCTTCAGAATTTTTTTTGAAGAAAATGGGCACATGCCCCGAAAAGTGAACCAACAGGATTCAAAAACATACAAATGTCCAAAATCTGAAAATAGGTAACAACAACCTGAGCATGAAACTCATTAATAAAAAACCCAAATTTATAATAAAAATGAGAACAGAGCCCTTCTCCTGACAGGTGAACTGGGGAGGAAGGGTGGGAGCTTACTGATGCTACAGGACCCCTTGGAAGAAAGATTACTGCAGTGAGTAATTTTTTCTTCTTACCCCAGGAGTCCTTTAGCATTAGTAACTATAGCAGACTACCAAGAAGTACCAAGTGGGAGGTGGGCAGAGAACCTACTTAGTAAAGAGGCTCTGCAGGACCGCCCTGCCAAATTTGGCGTCAGATCTGGACTGCACATCTAAACTGCAGTGCTTCACGAAGGTGTGCACAGATTTCCAGGTAGCTGATTTGCCAACATCCAGAAGCGGTATGTCCCTTGCTGCTGCCACAGAGGCTGCAGTGCACCTGGTGGAGTGGGTCCTGAGCTCCACAGGAGGTTGATGACCAGCTTTTTCATAGCAGAAGCGAATACAAGAGACCAACCAGCAGGAAATAGTTTGCTTGGTAGTTGGTCTTCCTCTGCCTACATCCCCATAGGTGAGGAACAACTAAGTGGAACAGCCCCTGGACTGCCTAGTATACTCAAGATAGTAAACAAGAGCTCTTTTGACATCCAAACTGTGGAGCTTTTGCTCCCCGGGAGTGGATTTCTTAGTAAAGAAGACAGGTAGAGTAATGGACTGGTTTAGGTAGGACTCTGAAACCACTTTAGGCAAGAACTTCCTATTCGTCCAGAGCTCAATTTTATCATTGTGAGGAGTGATGTAACTAGGCTCAGTGCACAGGGCCTGTAACTCTAAAATCCTCCTGGCAGAGGTAATGGCCACCAGGAAGACCATCTTCCAGGTCACAAACTTGATATGTGCAGTAGCCATGGCTCAAGCGGTGGTTGCATGTGCCTGGCTCATGAACTTCAGGCTCAAGAGACTGGCAGCTCCTGACTGGAGGCTGGAGGTGCAAGAGGCCTTTGAAAAACTGAATATGGTGTGGGAAAAAAATTAGTTTTTCTTGCCATTGAAAGATAGGCCAAAATTGCAACCAGGCGTAGCTTGAGGGAAGAGGGTTTCAAGCCTGACGCCTGCAGATGTACCAGGTAATCCAGCAGCTGAGGGTCTGAAGCTGTACGAGGAATGACCTTTTTGCTCTTGCACCAGAGGGAGAACCTTTTCCATTTGGCTGCGTAAGTCTTTTTTGTGTTAGGTTTTTCAGCCATTCTCAGGATTTTAAGGACCTGTTCCGAGTACTGAGAGGATGAAAACTAACTCCTCAAGAACCAGGCCTTGAGGTGAAGAGAGTGTATGTCTGGATGATGCACTCCTGTCTGAGGAAGGGTCAGCAGACAGTGAGCTGGCGGCAGGTGAATGGGCCTGCTGCAGGATAGTGAGAGAAGGAGAGGGTACCAGGCTTGCCTGGGACAATCTGGAGCCACCAGAATCATTGACAGTTGAAGCCCCAAACCCCCAATTAGGCCAGAAATTTGAAACCACTGGCCCAGACAATGTAGTAAAACCCAATAATATTAGCATAAACACTCAGGAAGAATACATTGAACCGTGGGATGTTTTAGTTATATAGTCGATCAAAAAAAAAAGCTTTCCCTCTGGTTAACTGCAGCAGTTAAGAAGTCCATAAAAAACAAGAATAGGTTGTTCAAAATGGCCAAATTGAGTGGGGATGAACAAAGTTGGGATAATTATAAAAGCTGCCTTAGGGACACAGAAAAGATCATCGAGCAAGCAAAAAGGGACTACGAACGTAAACTGGCAGTTAAGGTTAAGGATAACTATAAGTCCTTTTACATGTATATCAACAACAAAAGGGGAACCAATAGAACATTTGGCCCACTAGTGGATCAAAATATGAGATTGATTACAAATAACACCGAAATGACAGTAGAGTGTAATAATTACTTTGCTTCTGTTTTCAATCAGAATATTACCAATATCACTACAAATCACAAGGACCCCGATCTTAGCATTATTATTTCAAAAGAGGATGTTAAGAAAAAGTAAAGCAGCTGGACCAATACAAGGCACAAGGCCCTGACCAGATACATCCCAGGGTACTTAAGGAGCTGGCTGAGGAGTTGGCAGGACCGGTATCACATCTTTTTCAGAAATCGGTAAGCGAAGGAATGGTCCCCAAAGCATGGAAATTGGCTCAAGTCATTACCATCTTTAAAAACGGCTCAAGGCATGAGGTATCTAATTATAGACCGATTAGTCTGACCTCAATATTGGGAAAAACACTGGAAACTTTTTTAAAAGACTACATTACCAATTTCCAATACATTTCGGGTAATATGGACCTAACACAGCATGGCTTTGTAAAAGGGGAGGTCCTGTCAAACCAACCTCTTAGAGTTCTACGGGAAGGTCAGCAAGGCTTTGGATGAGAGGAAGCCCATGGATGTCATCTATTTGGACTTCGCAAAAGCCTTTGACAAAGTCCCCCATGACAAATTAATAGAGGTTATGATAAAACAGGGTTTACCAGGAAATATCACCCTCTGGATTGAGTCATGGTTAAAAAATAGGAAGCAGAGAGTATGTATAAAAGAGGAATATTCAAATTGGGTAAATGTGACCAGCGGGGTCCCACAGGGCTCAGTTTTGGGTCCCATACTGTTTAATTTGTATATAGCAACTATGAGCCCACTACAGGATGTCTGGTTATCTAAATTTGCAGACGATACCTGCATTGGTCACATAGTAAGAAATAGGGAGGGTGTTGATGTACTGCAATCTGCTCTTGCAAGCCTAGAAATGTGAGCTCACGATCATGGCTCAGTATTCAATAATACCATATTCACAGTCATGCACCTGGGGAGATACAACAATAAATACCAATATCAACTAGGGAATTTAGACCTAAGTGAGGTATATGAAGAGAGGGACCTCGGCATAAAAATTACAAATGACCTTAGTTTTAGATCCCATTACAATCAGCTTATAAAAAAAGCCAGCAGTATACAATTCTGCATAAATAGACATATCAGTAGTAGAAGCAAAGAGGTGCTGCTGCCCCTGTATACCTCACTGGTGAGTTCTCATCTGGAATACTGTGCCCAATTATGGGCCCCTGGGGGCAGAGCAGACATAAAAAGCTTAGAAAAAGTACAAAAAAACAGCCACATGTAGAATATATGCGGCACAGGGATTGTGCTATGAGGATCGGCTCCAGACCTTGGGTTTATATTCATTAGAATATAGAAGAATGAGAGGAGACATGTGCTTTGTCTTTAAGGCATTAAATGACACTGACCTATAGGAGCAATTAAATTTGGCATTAAGGGACCAGGTATATAATACCAGAGCATACACTCTACATATTTATAGTGACAGAGTATACACAGCTAGGAGAAAATATTGGCTAACTGTGAGGATTACAAAAATTTGGATACAGTGACTAGTAAAACAATGGATGAATTTAAGCATAAACTGGACGGATACCTGCTTAGTAATAAAATCTTTGGGTACAACAGATTTTGCGGCGAGTATATGGATCTTTGATCTACTAATCTGCTCTGACAAACCTATGAAACCTATGAAATCTATGATGCAGGCTGTTGTCCGAGTTTCAGCAATACCCTGTGTATCAGTGGAAAAGGAGGAAATGCATATAGGAACCTCCCTGACCAGTCTAGGATCAAGGCATCCAGGGAAAGTGTCCCCGGGTCTAGGGGCCTGCAACAGTACTGAGGGAGCTGGAAGTTGAGGGAAGAGGCAAATAGATCCACTTCTGGTGTGCCCCACCACCTGAACACTATGGCTAGTACTTGCTTGTTTAGAGTGCATTTGCTCTGGCCTTGACTTAGAGCATCTGCCAGAGTATTGTGTTTGCCTGGGAGGTGAATAGCTGAAAGGTCGACTCCCAGGGAGAAAGCGAGATACCAGATTTTCAGAGCCTCCGAACAGAGTATTCCTAAAGCTGGTACCACCCTGCTTGTTTATGTAAAACACTGCAGTGGTGGTGTATGTTGGAATTTGTACAGTCTGTCCTTTTATAACAGGAGCAAATGCTTTGAGAGCTAGAAAGATTGTTCCGAGTTCCAAAAGGTTTATGTGTAACTGTGACTCTTGGAGAGTACAGGTGCCACTTACTGAGGTACTGTCCAGATGTGCTTCCCACCCCAGGAGGGAGGAATCTGTGGTGATCACCTCTGTGGGAAGCGGAGCCTGGAAGAGTATCCCTGCTACCAGATTTGCAGGGTTCTTCCACCAAAGCAGAGTCCGAAGGAACTGCTCCGTCACATGTATCAGCTTTGAAAAATTGTTGCTTCTTTGAGACCAGCAAGCTCTGAGGTAGGCTTGCAGGTGTCTCATCCTGTACCTGACTCCTGGGACCACTGCCGTCACTGAAGCCATGTGCCCCAAGAGCCTGAGGAAATGTCTGGCTGGTCTTGGCTGTCCCTGGACAAAAGAACCTGCCACTGAGAGGAAACTTTGAATTCTCTCCTGTGGAAGGAAGGCATATCCTTTCTCAGTGTCCAGCTGAGCTCCTATGATGGTGAGCAGCTGGGTGGGTTCCAGGTGAGACTTCTTTAGATTTACCAGGAATCCCAGAGACTCTAAGGTGTGCACTGTAAGGGGAAAGGGACTCCTTGACCTGACCTGGAGACTTTGCTGCTATGAGACAATCATCTAAATAGGGGTAGATCACGATACCCAGCTTCCTGAGGTGTGCTGCTACCACTGCCAGGCACTTGGTAAAGACTCTTGGGGCCGAGGACAGGCCAAAGGGCATTTCAGCAAACTGATCCGAAGGGAGTTTGAATCTGAGAACCTTCCTGTGAGACCTCCTTATGCGTATATGGAAGTAAGCGTCCTTTAGGTCTAGGGAGGCTAGCCAGTCCCCCTGTTGTAAGGACTGTATGACTAGTGATAAAGCGACCATCTTGAATTTTTATTTTTTAGTCTTTGGTAACCAGATAAGGCCCACTAGGCATAAGTTCCTGCTTTCAGGGGTGACCTGGGAGCACTGGGCGGTTAAGTGACTTGCTCAGAGTCGCACAGTATTCAAGTGGAGGTTGTGAGAATCAAACTCAGGTCTGGTCTGCTGGATGTATCAAGCTCATTCACACCTCGTTCCTCTAACCTGGGTTTTAGCAGATGTTTGTTTAAATATCTGAGATCCAAGACAGGTTGCCACTCCCCCATTTTCTTTTGTGTCAGAAAGTACCTGGAGTAGAGGCCCTTGCCCTTCTCGTGGGCCAGGACCCTCTCCACTGCTCGTAGAGCTAGAAGGTTTTTACATTCAATTCCAATCGTAGCACCTGTGTTGGGGTTAGAGGTTTTGACACCTGGGTAACACTTGAGGTCTGGCAGATGCTTGAACTGAGGTGGCAGACCTTTTTCTACTATCTCCAGAACCCACTTGTCCGAGGTAATGATGGACCAGTTCTGAACATAGTGTGAGAGTCTGCCTCCTACTGGTAGAGGGGGAAGTGACCTGGACACTCACATCAGGACTTAGACTGCAAGGCTGCTGACTGGGTAGAGGTGACCCTTCTTTGGCCCCTTCTGCCCCTCCCTCTGAAAGCACCCCTGTACTAAGAAAAATCAGACTGGGGAAAGGGGGTGTAAGGCCTGGGAAAAATGTCTGCCCCTACTGCCCCGGGGTGGGATTTCTGCAGGGCAGTAGGCTTAGGTTTAGAGGAGTGACTCTGCCAAGAGGTCTTGTACTCGTCGACCTTTTTCATGTAGTCATTTGTTCTAGATACATGTTTTGATCACAGAGAAAGTCCATGGCAGTAGACTGGGTGTCTGGGGTTAGACTGGTAGTTCTAAGCCAGGCAAAGTGCCTCAGAGAGATGGTGTGGGCCAAGACTCTGGAGGCAGCATCACTGCTGTCGTCTGCCATGTGGAACTGGTACTTAGTAGTTTCCAGGGCAGATTTTGCTGTAGCCACCAACTCCTGTATCACTGAATCCAACCCATTACGCACAATGGCCAGGACAGAGTTCCACAGTGCTTTCTGATATTTGGCAGTGAAAGCCATACAGGAAGAAAGTCTGACAAGTAGGGAAGGTGTAGTGTACATTTTCTTTGCTATGAAGTCTATTTTTTTTAGAGTCCTCATCCGGGGGTAAGGAAAACAAGAGGGCCCCAAGCTTTCTCACAAAGCTGCCTGCCGTACTATGCTCTCATGACTGGGGTGTACAGACAGGAACTCAGCATTGTTTTTAGACAGTTGGTATTTTCTTTCAGCTCGCTTGTCAACCCCTGCCACAGAAGTGGGGTTTGGAAGCAGTTTCATGGTATGTTTCCTGAAAGCATTATAAATAAGTATGACTAGTCTCTTAGGGGGTGGGAAACCTTTCATCTCCCTATAATCTTTATCCTCATCTTCATCCTGGATGGACTCCTGGGTAGGGAGGTCCAGGGTGTCTAATATGTTTTGGATAAATGTAAGCACAGAGGAGGGATCCTCCTGGTCAGCTGGGGGAGCCCCAAAAGAGGGTTAGGGGACACATTCCTAGGACCTCCACATTTATGTCAGGGGTATCATAAAACATTCATCATCATCATCTGCATCACCTTCACAGTCTCTGGAAGCGAGAACTGTGAAAGAGTGTTTACCAGCACCTGTAAACATAGACCCCATCTTTTGTAGGGTCTGAAAGACGTACTATGCTTTGGCCATGTCCTGCACAGATGGGAGATCCTGCACGACTGTGGCTGTATATGTTTTGTTTTTTCTTTATGTTTTACACTACCTGTTGTCTCACTAATAGGTTTCCCAGGAGCAACAGGAGCATTTTTGTCTTTACAGACTATCTTTTTAGCCACCTCATCAGCAGCTTGATCATGCTTCCTTTTTTGTACAGACACTCCATCCGTGCCCTTATTATTTTTTTAAATTTGGGAGGAACTTCATCAGCTCCTTTGGAAGCTTTATTTTTTAGCTGGGACTTGAAGGCTTCATCAGCACCCCTGCTTGAATTTTTATTGTTATAAGTTTTAGATGGCCCCTCATCGGTAGCCTTTGATTTTTCCTCAGCCATAATTATTTTTTAGGTCTCTCTGCTGTTTCTGACCAAATTTGTGCAAAGGGAACCAGTAGATCTGGACCACAAACAACTACAGCACAGGTTGCTAAATACGCTGCTAAGCCAGTCCTGTGACAGCTGATACTTTTTTTTTTTTTTTTTTTTAAATCCTTAGGTCCAGATTTCTGTTTTAGTTCTGGGAATCTCTGACAAGCCAATCCACAGAGAACCCAACAGTAACTGTCAAAGTTTGAAAACAAACAGATATCTTGTGGCAGGGACCTGCGAGTTCTGAGATAAAAAATTAGGAAAAACGCAAAACTTTGATGGTTCCTTCGTAAATTGCGTCAAAAACCATTGAAAATAAGCATTTGCAGTAAAAAAGAATATAAATTAAGCAGTTGCATTAAAAATAATGCAGATGTGTGAAAAATGACAACCGCTAAAAAAATAATAAAATTACACTCTGCACACTAAAGACTTAAGTTTGTGAGGAAAACTTCACCAAGATAACCAAACAGGAGGCGGTCAACAAGGAAAGTTGAGAGATACCTCTGGGGCAATGACTGCTGCTTAGAGAAAAAATTCTGAAGCCCTTCAGTCTTCTCTCTCTCTCTCTCAGCACACTCCCCTCCTGTGTTTTGATTGGCTGATGCCGTAGCTCATTATAATTCTCTTAAAGGCATACCTCCAGGGCAGTTGCACCTAGTCAGCTAACTGCTATAGTTACTGATGCTAAAGGACTCCCTGGGGTAAAAAAAAAAAAACTCTTTCTATGATGTATTCTGATAATCATTTTTTACATTGTTCTGTATACATCCTTATAGCCTTTGTTCCATTAACAGTCTCTAATTCCAGATTTGCTGGGTCCAAACTTATGTATATTTTTTTTATATGACATGTGACTATACATCTAGTTAACTGTTATTTTTTCCTTGGAGTTATGGAGAACTGTTAAACATTTGCCTCTTAGGCATTTGTATGCAGTATTTGCCTTTTTGTTTTGCTGTCCTGACTGATGTTTTTTTCTCTCCTCTCTTCTACTATGGTGGAGAGTCAGAAACTCTGTGGTGCAGGTGGCTCCCCTTCATGTGCAGTTCCTGCATTCAATTTGGGTGATGATCGCATCACTAGTAGCTTTTCTGCCTATCGTAGTCACTATCTTGTATTCCTTCTGAGTGTGACATAGAAAATGACGACAGAAGGAGACTGGGGGTCCACTGAGTCTGCACATGAGATACCCAGGACCTACTGATTGTACTGGGAGCTACCCCCCCCCCCAACCTGGTTTACTTTTTGTACCCGTTGTATTGTCCCTTAATTGAGCTCTAGCTCTGTCCCACCCATGCTTGAAACTCATCACAGTTCCTGCTCCTACCACCTCTGCTGGCAGACTGTTCCATAGCTCTACCACTCTTTCAGTGAAGTAGTGTTTCTATAGATCCCACTTGAAACTCCCCCTCAGTTTCCATTCATATCCCCGTGTTGTTGAGCTGGGGATCCTACTGAATAGCTCCCCTGTTTGTGGCACTTTGTTTATGCCTTTTAGGAACTTAAATGTCTCTATCACGTCCTCTCTCTCTCTCTCTCTCATTGTTTCCAGTGAGTACATATTCAATGATTCAATGATGCCAGCTGATCCTCATAGGAGAGTCCCTGTAGGCCTTGGATCATCTTCACTGCCCTCCTCTGAACTGCCTCCAGTCTATCCCTATCTTTCTTTAGGTGTAGCCTCCAAACCTGTACTCCAGGCGCGGCCTTACCAGAGATCTATAGAGGGGGACGATCACTTCCTTATTTCTGCTATTGATCTCTTTGCCTATGCATTCCAACATTCTATTTACCTTGTTATATGTTTCATTGCATTGGCTTGCCTGTTTCACAGTGTTGGTGACGATGACCCCCAGGTCCCTCTCTTCCTGTGAGATGCTCAGTCTAACTGCATTTAGCCAATATTCCATCCTAGTGTTCCCTTTTCCCAGGTGCATAACTTTGCACTTTTTTGCACTGAATTTCAGCTACCATAGATTAGACCACCCTTCCAATTTTTGGAGGTCCTTTTGCAGGTCCCTGACCCCTTCCTGGCTGTCCACCCACCCTCCCAGCTTGGTGTCATCTGCAATGAAGTCAACTGACCCTTTTTTTTTTGCCATGAAATGATCACTGCTCTGATAAAGAGAAAATTACTATTTTTTTAATAGTATGTTTTATGCCATTGTGCTCCTTTCTGTGACTGACCTAAAATGACAGTTTTACACTTTTGTTACCCTGCAATTACATATGGCTTTATGTTATATTTTTTGTCCTTTATACATATTGCACTTTTTTGTTTCGAGGTTCAAGGGGTCAAGTATCCAGGTCATTCTCTTTATTCTTTTTGTAAAAGCCTATCATCTTGTAACCTTATGATGTCATAGTCATCCAACCTTAAAAAAGGACCATTTCAGCTTGATACCCTGCTCCCTGATGAAGTTCTAATGAGCAAAGTGTCAGGGCATCAGCTGGTGAATGACATGTTTAGTCTAGTACCTGCCTGAATGAAATGCTCAATAAATGTTAAAAGCACATTTAGCTGCCTGGATTTCTGTCTCCTTTCAGCGTGCACCACTTTCTACCTTTGTCGAGCATCTGGAAGACTGCTCTCCTTTTCCAGGTGGGGAGGGTCATGGAACCAGCATGCACCTGGCCCCTAGTGAAGTTTTGGGGTAAGGAAGTTTGGACTGTCAACATGGTGGGAGGAGCAGTGGACATTGGCGGGAGAACATGATGTATGTCATGATGACTAGGGAGGTGGATCAGGGAGCACATGATGTATGTCATGGGTGACTAGGGAGGTGGATCAGGGGAGGGCAGTGGACATGGCCTATCTGGACTTCAGCAAGGCCTTTGACACTGTGCCACATAGAAGACTATTGCACAAACTGGGGAATATGGGTATGGGCAGGACAGTAGTGCAGTGGGTAGGTAACTGGCTGGGCAGCAGGACACAGAGGGTGGTAGTAAATGGCTGTCACTCCACAGAGGGAAGAGTGACCAATGGGGTACCACAGGGATCAGTGCTGGGACCGGTACTATTCAATATCTTCATCAGTGACATTGCGCAGGACCTAGAAGGCAGAATTTCACTGTTCGCTGATGACACAAAGCTCTGTAACAGAGTAGACACACCAGAGGTGTAGACAGAATGAGAAGGGACCTGCAGAAACTTGAAGAATGGTCAGGGTTTGGCAGTTGAAATTCAATGCAAGGAGGTGCAAGATAATGCATATAGGGCACAAAACCCTGGCACAATATATCAGTTGGGGGTGAGGATATAGCATGCACCAAGCAGGAAAGGGATCTTGAGTTATCATCTCTGATGACCTCAAGGCAGGGAAACAGTGTGACAAGGCATCAGGTAAAGCAAATAGGATGCTGGGATGCATGGCAGGGCATCACCAGCAGGAAAAGGGAGGTCATAATTCCACTATACAAGACACTAGTGAGGCCGCACCTGAGTACACTGTGCAGTTCTGGAGACCTTACCTACGTAAGGACATAGACAGGGTAGAGAAGGTTCAGAGGAGGGCAACAAAGATGGTGCATGGATTGCATCACAAGTCCTATGAGGACGGGTTGAAGGCACTGAACATGTACTCCCTGGAGGAGAGGAGGGAGAGAGGGGATATGATAGAGACATACAAGTATCTTACAGGGAGGAACAGGGTGCAGGAATGCACTATTTTTAAGCGAAAAAGATGTTCCAGGACTAGAGGGCATGGGATGAAGTTGGAGGGAGGACGATTCAGAGGAAACGTGAGGAAGAATTTCTTCACAGAACGGGTGGTGGACAAGTGGAACACCCTGCCAGAGGAAGTGGTGGGGGCTGAAACAATCACGGATTTAAGAATGCATGGGATAGACATAAAGGAATTCTGGAGGTCAGGGGTAAGGGGCAACAGACTTCCTGGAAAACATAAACTGAACTTACAAACTTAAAAGGGCAGACTGGGTGGGCCATAGGCCCTTATCTGCCGACACTGTCTATGTATCTATGTATCTATGATATCACCGCATGTCCACGCCCACCTAAGGAAAGAAAATGTGGAAAATCCTGGCCAGCAGGATCACTCGGGCCCCGCACCTGATGACAAGGGCCAATCAATGCAGAACCAGATCCTGTTCGACAGTGGAGGGTTGGGGACCCCAACCCCTGCCAGGAGGGTGGTAAACCCTGGGAACAGATTCATCCAGTAAGTCCCAAGAGAAGTGGGGATGATGAGGCTGGAGCAGTTGGAGGATAAGGCCCCTCCAGCCTGAGGGATAAACGGATTAACAAACACAAAAAAAACTCCCTGAAAATGCCCATTTGCAGAGCAGCTGTGTGCAGAGAACATCAAACACACAAAGACGAATTCAAAAATGCTGGATGCAAGGAAGCAGTTATTTATCAAATGCAGGTAATTTGATATGTCTCCGGAGAATGCCAGCCTGATCCCCTCACTGAATATGTTTGCTTCCTGGCATCCAGCATATTTTACTGTGCTTTTGTGTGTTTATGTTTGTGGCTCTGTATTTTATATTTTTTCAGTGACACTGGCGATTTACCTATAGTGATCCCCCTTGTGTTTGTTCTCAGCAGCACGTGAGACACTTTTTGTTGAATAAGAGTGTCTAACATGCAGGAAATGGTGCATTCTAATTGGCTAGCAGTGCTCTCCTAACCTGTAATTGGCAGTGTAGTAATGGCAGGAAAAAAAATTATGTAGTGCTCTAACATTTAGGTAGACATATACTAAAAAGTATGCACTGAAGAGGGTTTTCAAATTGGAGTCAAGGAACTGGATTATTTTAATAAACGCATAATGCAAGCTGCCTCCTTAAGTCAACATTGTAAATGTAAGTTTATGGTAGAACTATACCACATTAGCAGTATGAGACTAAAAAGGCACTCAGCATCATGCTTAGTGGTTTCATACTGCTTTTATGTGCCTATAATCCTCTCTAACTGGAAGTTCAGTAACAAAGTCGATCTATCTGATACACATCCACTGATGGAATTATTTGTGGGGAGGCACCGAGGCTCAGCTCCCTAGTTTTGAAGCAAGTACAAGGAGGCAGATCAGTTTAAAGATAGAGACCTATAGTTTCTAAAGCTCATAAAATGTAATTCCAACACCCTCATTTGTAGTCATTGTGCATGTTTGGATGTACTTCATGTGACTTACTAATGATTGACAACTCCCCCCCCCCTTTTTTTCTTTATTCTTTGGTAACCGGTAAGGCCCACTAGGCCCAATGTGTGTTTTCAGGGACAACCCGGGAGCTCTGGGGAGGTTAACTGACTTGCTCAGGATCACAAAGTATGCAAGTGGTGGCTGTGAGAATCAAACCCAGGCTGGATATACCAAGCTCATTCACAGCATGATACTCTAACCTCCAAGCAATACTGCTATATTGCAGCTCATTTTACATATCTCTTACATATGACATTACAGTACCAGGGTTTTGCTGTAATAGCGTCGCAATAAGTACCCTCAACACTGACAAGTGAATTTCTTTTGAGAATATTCTCTCACTACTAAAGTTTAATTTATTGCCTTTGCATTATGTACTTTGCAGGAAATACAACAAACCATTCCCCCCTGTAATTCTAACTTTACCATATACAGTTTTAGTAACTGCAAGCACTGGATAAAGTTACTACCCTTGTGCCTTCAATAAGGCTAATGGATGAAAAAATAAGCAGATGTGCTGTGTTCTTTTAATAAGGTAGATTCAGAGTCCTCGCCAGTTATTCAAAGTGGATTTGTCAGTTTCAAAGTTCCTCTTCCTAAGAAGAAACTTTCTTAGTTCTCGCAGTTCCTGGGGCTGCAAAGACTGATCCACTCCTGGAGTCGGCTGGTAACTTAATGGAGATACAATATAGCCATTCTTGTAGAGACAGATGCGCTTACAAAATTCAAAGGTGCTGAACATTAGTCCACAATACGGAACAATCTGAAAAGTAAATCAAAGGAAAAAATTACTCACCATAGTAATGTTGTTTCTTCTCAGGGATCCATCTATGAGCCTTACAAATAGCATCAATCCGCATGACTGTGCTACCCTGGATATAAAACTTAGACCAAATTTCAGAATTTGGAATACAATTTCAAACTCTGCACTGTGGTCACGCACCCCCTGTTGTTCTAACGTCAGATCTGTTTCTATAGTCGGGGAGCAGTCACTACCTAAATGGCTACTAAACTTTTTCTGAATTTTCCTAAAATTTGAAAAACCCAAATGAAATGTAGCAGACGAAACATTTAGGATTGAAATTATTACAGTTTTAAAAATTGTTGAAAATTGCATTAAGTGATGCTCAGGCAACTATAAGAACTGATTCTTGTGTGCACCTATTTTCAGTTTCTAGAAGGGGAGGCAGGGTCAGATGAAAGGCTCATTGATGGATCCCTGAGATGAAACATTACTATAGTGAGTAATTTTGTTTTCTTCAAACAACAGGAATCCATAAATGAGATGGATGGATGGATAAATGAATGGATAGATCTATCAGTGAGATGCCTTACAAATAGAAGACTCAATAGCAGTAACTTGGGAGGATGGGTCTAGAACCTATTTAGGAAAAAGTTTCTGCAAGACATCAGTTCCAAAACTGGCATCCCTATTGGAATGTATGTCCAGATAGTAGTGTTTTGTGAAGGTGTGTACTGTTTTCCATGTAGCTGCTTTACAAATTTCTTGAAGGGGGTGCCCCTTGTGGAATGTCCTTGTTGGCCTCTGGGGGTATCTTTCCAGCTTTTTCATAACAGAACTGTATACTGGAAACCGTCTAAAGAGAGTTAGTCTTCCTAGCTGCTGGCTTACCCTTACCAGCTTTTCCACAGGTAACACAAAAGCTGTGTACTATGGGACCTGACATCTCTTGTCTGGTTCATGTAGTGACTTAGTGCTCTTTTTACATCAAGGCGGTTGCAACTTTTTGGCACCTGAACTATAATGTTTAGGGTAGAGAACAGGAAGGGTAACTGAATGGTTTAAGTGAAACTCAGACACCACCTTAGGTATTTATTTATTTATTAGCTTTTGATGACCGGTAAGTGCGCTAGGCAAAGAAACCTGCCTATTTTCAGGCACAACCTGGGAGAGTACAGTTACAGTAATGCAGCAAGTACAACAATGACAACAATAAGGTAAAAAAGGCAAAGAATACTATCAGAATAAAGTATTCAAATGGCATAAAAACAGCATAAGAATAAACATCAAGATTACTTCAGGATAGCACAGACATATAATTATTGCAGAAATTATACAAATTAAAAAGTCACTAGTCCTAAGTAGTGATAACAGGAGCCAAGTAGACACACATACAATAGCAGAAATACAGAAATGAGCATGAGAGCAGCTAGAGAACAAGCAGCAGGCCCCTCAAACATTAGTGCAGTCATAGTAGCCAGGGGGATTAAGGTGGAAAAAAGAGCATGCTTGAAAGCTAGGTGAGATGAGGAGTTCTTCACATCAGGGGGGTGTTGAGTTCCAGAAACGCGGGGCAAAATAAGAGAAAGCCTGCTCACCCATTTTAGTGGAGCAGGGCTGAACAGCAAGCAAAGGTAAGGCAGAGGACCTGATGGCATGAGAGTGAGAGACAGGGGTTAGCATGGCACCCAGAGCCTCAGGGCGAGGCGTTCTAATTAAAGAGTCAACAAAACAACCAAGTGTATATGACTTACGGGAATTGGGAGCCAACCAATTCAAGGCAGAGTAAAGTCGGCAGCGGTGGGTCAGACGAGGAGCCAATAAGGCGAATCTGCAGATGTTGTTGTACGTAATGTCCCATTTACGGAGAACCACAGTATTGTTATGAGAGAGGACTGGGAGAGCATATAGCAGTTGCTAAGTAACGCATCTCTCACAACAGCAATCCTGGCAGCTGGAGTAAGTGAGTGGCGCACTCTGTAGGCCGCACCAATCTTAGAGTTAACTGAGCGACAGACCTCATTGACGTGCCGCAAAATCCATAGCCGGGTCAAGCGTTACCCCAAGGTATTTGAAAGGCAATGTGTTAGAGACTGGAGACCCATTGCAGTTGTGGACCAGAAGTTTGGGGGCCATTCTTAGACAGGTTCAAGATTTGGTAATTGAAGGAGAACCAGGATTGGAGGCTCTGAAAGGCAGGAGATAATTGTTGGTTAAGGTCGGTTATGGACTTAGATGCAGAGTAAAGTAACATAGAAACATAGACTTTGACGGCAGATAAGGACTGCTTGGCCCATCTAGTCTGCCCATGTCCCTACCTACAGGATAGGCCACAGATCCTAGTTAACCAACAGCCTATTTCTTCTTCCCCCAAGAATTGCCTTGTGTCTGTCCCATGCATTCTTGAATTCTCCCACAGTTTTAAACCCCACAATCTCCTCAGGAAGGCTGTTCCACACATTCACTACCCTCTCTGTGAAATAATACTTCCTCATACTGACCCTGAACTGCCCCCCCTCTATCTTTAAATTGTGTCCCCTTCTTCTTGCACGTCTCTTTTTCTGAAAGATGCTACACTCTTGGACTTTGTTGATTCCACTGAGGTACTTAAAAGTTTCTATCATGTCCTCCCTTTCCCTTCTTTCCGCAAGGGTATACATATTAAGCTCCTTTAGTCTCTCCTCATACGGCTTCTCTTGCAGACCCTGCACCATTTTAGTTGTCCTCCTCTGGACTGCCTCTATCCTGTCTATGTCCTTGCGGAGATGGGGTCTCCAGAACTGGACACAGTACTCCAGATGGGGTCTCACCAACTGTCTGTACAGAGGTATAACAACTTCTTGTTTTCTGCTGCTGATGCCTCTCCCTATGCATCCCAGTATACCCCCAGCTCTCCCTACTGCCGTCTCACATTGCTTGCTAACCTTAAGGTCATCTGATATGATTACCCCTAGGTCCCTTTCCTTTCTTGTTGTTGTTACTATCTCCCCCCATTGTGTATTCTTCCCCTAGGTTCTTGTTTCCCAGGTGCATTATTTTGCACTTCTTTGCATTGAATCCAAGCTGCCATACTTCTGACCATTCCTCCAACCTTGCCAAGTCCCTTCTCATCCTTTCCATGCCTCCTTGTGTATCAACCCTGTTGCAGATCTTTGTGTCATCTGCAAAGAGGCATACTTTTCCTTCCAGTCCCTCTGCAATGTCACTTATGAAGACATTAAAAAGGACTGGACCCAATACTGAACCCTGCGGTACCCCACTAGTAACCACTCTTTCTTCAGAGTGGACTCCATTTACAATTACCTTCTGTGTCCTGTTGTCCAGCCAATATTTTATCCAGGCTACCACCCTGGGACCCACTCCCAGGCTGGTTAATTTGACAATTAATCTTTGTGTGGGACTGTGTCAAATGCCTTGCTAAAGTCTAGGTAGGCCATGTCCACAGCCCCTCCCTGGTCTACTACTTTGGTCACCCAGTCAAAGAAATCTATTAGATTCGTCTGACATGACCTTCCCGCTGTGAACCCATGCTGCCTTGGGTCCTGTGCCCCACTAGCCTCTAGGTACTCAACTATTCTTTCCTTCAGAAGTGACTCCATCACTTTCCCTACCACAGAGGTGAGACTGACAGGTCTGTAGTTTCCTGCCTTTGTCTTGGTCCCACTTTTGTGAAGGGGAATCACATCCGCCTTCCTCCAGTCCTCAGGTACCACACCATCCTCCCATGATTTATTAAAAAGAGTAGCCAGTGGTCTCACTAGTTCCCCCCTTAATTCTTTTAGAATTCTGGAGTGAATTCCATCAGGCCCCATTGCTTTGTCCACCTTCAGTTTTAGGAGTTCTTGCAGAACCCTTTCTTCTGTGAAAGGACTGGGATCGACCCCCCTATCAAGAGTGCTTCTGTTAATTGGATTAGGCACTTCCCCCTCCTCTTTTGTGAATACTGAGTAGAAATATTCGCTCAGTATCCCTGCTTTTTCACTGTCCTCCTCTGCCCACCCACCGTTCGATCTATTCAGCCTCACTATCCCTTCCTTTGTCTTTCTACACTCGCTGATGTACCTATAAAAGGTTTTATCCCCCTTCTTAACCGAGTTGGCTATCTTTTCCTCAGTTTGGGCCTTTGCTATTCTGACTTCCCTCCCTGCTTCCTTCTGCCTTAACTGGTACAGCTCTCTGTCCTGCTCCTTCTGTGTTTCCTTATACTTCCGGAATGCTATCTTTTTCTTCCTGACTTTTACAGCCACCTCTTTTGAGAACCATAGTGGCTTTTTCTTTCATTTTGATTTGTTTATTTGCTTCACACAAAGGCTTGTTGCCTCTGTGATGGCAGTTTTGATGATTCCCCATTGTTGCTCCACACCTCCTTCTAGCCTGTTTGCTAGTGCTTTTCTGAGGCACTCTCCCATCTTGCCAAAGTCAGCCCTCCTGAAGTCCAGTACCCAACTTTTGTATGGCTTGACTCTGTAGCTGAGTTTAACATGAACCACACTGTTTGATGGTCACTTGTTCCCAGATGGCAACCCACTTCTAGATCTGAGATCCTCTCACTGTCCCCATTTGAGAGTACGAGGTCTAAGATTGCTCCCTCGTGAGTGGGTTCTGAAACTAGCTGTCTGAGGCCTGCCACCTGTAGGGCATCAAGAATGGCCCTACTCTTGGATGTGGCTGCAGCAAATGTGCTCCAGTTAACATCTGGCATATTCAGGTCTCCCATCAGCAGTATCTCCCCTTTATCTGCCATTCTAAGAATGCCTTCTATCATATCCTTGTCCATTCCCTCCCCCTGATATGGGGGTCTGTACACAACCCCTTTGTGGAATGTGGTGCCCTTTCCAGTCTCCAAGGTGACCCACAGTGCCTCCTCTCCTCCCTGTTTACTCTTTTGTTCAGTTGCTTTTATCCCTTCCTTTACATAGAGAGCTACTCCTACCCCTCTTCTCCCCTGCCTGTCTCTCCTGTAGGTTATGTGCACCTGGTATGTTAACATCCCAGTCATGGTTCTCTGTGTACCATGTTTCTGTGACTCTACGATATCCAGGCATCCCTCTTCCATCAAGGCCACCAGCTCAGGGAGCTTGTTGCCCAGACTACGAGGCATTGGTACTCATTACCCTGCATTTCCTAATGGCCTTACTCCTTTTGCCCCACCCTGTCCTTCTTGCCTTTGTCACTTTCTCCATTTACCCTGCCCTTCTCCTATAGAGCACCTCTGTGTTGGTGTTTACACGCCCACTACCGTGATATTTTGGGGGAGGCTAGGATTTCCTGCTCCTTTCCAGTGCCTCCCTCCTTGGCTAGTTTAAATGCTTGCCAATGAAGCATTTAAACCCATCACCTAGGATCCTAGTTCCCCTCCTGGACAGATGCAGCCCATCATGCCAGTATAGGCTTGCATCACTCCAGGTGGATCCCCTGTCCCCAATGAAGCCAAATCCCTGAGCTCCACACCAGTTTTTCAACCACTGATTGAATCCCATGGTGCGGAACACCCTAGCCTCTCTTACGCCATAGATGGGCAGCACCTCCTAGAAGGTTACCATGCGTGCTACTTGTCTAAGATCCCTCCCCAATTCCACAAACTCTTCTTGCACTTCTCTAATCCCTTTCTTAGCCAGGTCATTTGTCCCTAGGTGGACAATGACATCCAGCTCCCTCTCCTGTGCAGCTGCTCTGGCAATCCTGAGGATTCGCTCCCTGTCCCTCCAAGCCATGGCGCCAGGCAAGCACCTTACCTCCCTCTCCCCTTCCTCCCCCAGTTCTACCTTCCTAACAATGGAGTCCCCCACCAGGAGTTATTTCCTTCCCCTGCGGGTCCCCTGCCACCCTCCTGTGGGTCTCCTTTGTGGAGGTTCCCAGCATCCTCCTTGGTCTCCACTGTGGGTGCCTCCATAGAGGAACCACACTTTGCCAGAATGGCATAGGAGTTGTGGAGAGGTACAACTGGAGGGGTGCACCTCTGTTCCACCACCCTCACCCTCCCTGAGCCCACTGTGGTCCAACCGCTCTTCTTTCTTGGCAACCTCGAGGCAATGGCAGTGGCACTGGTGGTCCCTGGATGGAAGAGGAGGTCCCACAAATCCTGGCCAACTCAGCCTGGAGATGAGGGAGGTTGCTCCCTCAGTCCAGAGAGATGCCTGCAGATGGGACAACACCGCATCCTCCAGAACGTCTCCCGGAAGACTGCTGCTCCACAGCCACTGCACTGCACCACTCCCATCATGTCTTATTTCTGGCCCCTTAACTGTTTGCAATCCTTACTCTTTCCTCTCTCTCCTTACTTTCTGCCTGTGTGCCCTTTAAGCTCCTGATTGTCCTGTTCTGAAACAAGAATATCCTATATTTCTCAGTAGACCCCTTACTTGCTCAGAGGCAGACCTCCAGCAGCTAGAGGTCAAGTACCAGGTCATCAGCATACATGATAGTATTACAGAGTGGGGAAGGGTTGGGAATATCATTAATAAAAAGGGAAAAGAGTAGGGGTCTGAGAACAGAACCCTGAGGGACGCCTTAAGTAACTGGGGCAGGGGTTGAGAGAACCTTACAGAAGGAGACAGTCAGAGTGATTTTCAAGATAGCTAGCAAACCAGGCTAGGGTGGAGTCAAAGGCTCCGAGTAAATGCAGTTTGTCCAGTAGTAGGGGCTGATGTACCATGTCAAATGCTTTGGAGAAATCGATGAACACAGCCCCAGTAAGTAAGCCTTTGTCCATATTGCATTTTACATCACTGGTGAAGTGGTTAAGAGCAGTAGTAGTACTGTGTCCAGCCCTAAAGCCATGTTATAAGGGGGACTGAAGGTTAGAGTGAAGTAGGTACTGTGAGACCTGCTGATGCACAGCTTTTTCCAGCAGCTTATTGAGCGTAGGCAGAAGTGAAATGGGGCGATAGTTTGACAGGATTTTGGCATCACCTTTCTTAAACAATGGTATAGTTCTGGTGGTTTTCCAGGCCGAAGGGACAGAGGTAGTGCAAATAGAGAGACTGAAAAGCCTAGTAACTGGTTCAGCGAGATGAGAGGCAAACTATTTAAGGATCCTTGGATCATCAGGATCTGCACTGTCATGAGCAGGAATAGTCTAGTATCTAAGGACCTCCTGATGCTGTGACCAGCCAGCACCAGAGCGGTGGGAGCAGTTGTAGTGGGGGGGCATGGGGAATAACAGGAGGAGAGGGGGTAGGAGTGGGGGGAAGAGTGGAAAAGAGGGCACTGAAGGCACTAGCTATTGTTTGAGGATTATTACAGTGGATATCGTTTATGAGCACATCATTTGGAGTCAGAGCCTTATTATTTCCAAGAATTTCCTTAATTTGAGACCAGTACTATTTTGGGTTAGAGGCAGAGGCACTGAGCAGGCTCCGGTGGTACAAACTCTTGGCGAGAGCGAATCTCCTTTTCACAAGTGTTGCACAGCGACCTGTAGGCATCGAAGTCAGCTTGAAGGGAAGAGGACTTCCAGACCGACCAGAGTTTGTCCCTATGTTTCAGCAGCTGGAGTAGGGCGCGCTTAAGCCATTTAGTGAACTTTCTACTTGTTCCAAGGACTACCTCATCCCTGTGGAATATAACGTAGTTTGGATCCGTACAAAGGGCTTGCAGTTTGCTTACCCTCCTGGCAGAATGGTTATCAGGAAGACTGTTTTCCATGTGGTATACTTTAAAGGAAAGCTGTCATAAACCCCATTTTTCTCCCAGCCTCTACTCACCTGCCAACATGTAGCGAGAGAGCTGCATTTCTGTCCAAGAGCACGTATTTTATTTTAAATTGTTATTTTTTTATACTGTGCCATGCGTGGTGCCATTTCAGTGATTGTAGCACCTAGAGCCGCAACTTCTATTCAAATTAGCACAGCATTCTTCCAGTGCGCTGCTGGAATGCTCATTCATGACAAGCTAGGCACATTTTTACAAAGAAAAAAGAACTGGTGTGCCATGTAGCACTCTTTTAGCTGATCTTTTAGAAGTAAGCCCCGTTGAAAACGGAGCATGGTAACCTGTTTAATTTTTTAATTGAAGGCACAGAAACAGGCAAATTTAATATGATAGGTTTTCTGGAAACTTGTAAACTCCTAAAGGTTGTGCTAATTGGGCATTTCTGCAGCCCTGGTAATTGGCAAGTGTGTTTATGACAGCTTTCCTTTAAGTCAGCTTAAACCATAGGCTCAACTGGAGCCCTCATCAACCGGACAAGACAGAGGCTGAGGTCACATGGCGGAACTGGTTCTTTACAGAGAGATGTAAAACCTTTAAAAAACAGGTTGTGAGGCAAAGGACCAGTCTTTGCCTACTGTTTCATAGGATATCTACAGAACTAAAGACAAAGTCCATTAAGATTGCTGTTACTACTTATATTGTAGGCCCTAGATAAAAATAATCCAATCTGTGTTTAAAGGTCTGAATAGTAGCACTTCCCACTACCTCTACTGGTAGTTTATTCCATTCATGGACCACCCTCTGGTTGAACTACTTGCTAGTTCTTGCAAGGTGAGTATATCTTACCTCAAATTGCATTGGATGACAGCGCGTGTTGATCTATTTTTGCTTGAATCAAGGCCTAAGGTCTCCCAGAGGTCATTTTCGGACCATGCTTTATGTACCAAGCATAGGCCCCTCCCTTTTCTCCTGTACTCCAAAGAGTATAGGTTCAGTTCCTTCAGCCTTGTCTCATTTGCAGGCTGACACAGCTGCCAAGTGTACTTTCAGGGTTGAAGGTGTTATCCATGGTCCAGCACCCCTGATGGTGCCCCCACCTTGCGGGCATCAACTTATGTAGGTATATGTACTAACCTTAGGGCAAAGTCACTTATCATATAAGCATAAGTGTCAGGATCTGTGTTCTATTATGCTCCATTATGTTTTACTGATACATATTCTGCTTCACTGACATATTATCCACAAGAAATGCTTTTTGCTCTATTTTCAGTGTATTTTTTATATATAAGGCAACAGTGCCATCTTTAGTGATTGTACACCACTACAACTGACCTTGGATTATAGAGGTCTTATTGCATTGTTATCTCTGCAAGCTATGCAATTATTTTACACTAGTTAGGATAGTTGCTCAGACCATCTGTTTTTGTTCAATTATATACATTTTATGTATCTTCCTTAGCCGTTGCTATACATAGATACATAGATACATAGACAGTGTCGGCAGATAAGGGCCTATGGCCCACCCAGTCTGCCCATTTGAGCTTGTAAGTTCAGTTTGTTTTCCTAGAAGTCTGTTGTCCTTACCCTGACCTCTAGAATTCCTTTATGTCTATCCCATGCATTCTTAAACTCGTGATTGTTTCAGCCCCACCACTTCCTCTGGCAGGTGTTCCACTTGTCCACCACCTGTTCTGTAAAGAAATTCTTTCTCATGTTTCCTCTGAATCGTCCTCCTCCAACTTCATCCCATGCCCTCTAGTCCTGGAACATCTTTTTCGCTTAAAATAGTGTTTCCTGCACCCTGTTCTCGCTGTAAGATACTTGTATGTCTCTATCATATCCCCTCTCCCTCCTCTCCTCCAGGAGTACATGTTCAGTTCCTTCAACCTGTCTTCATAGGACTTGTGATGCAATCCATACACCATCTTTGTTGCTCTCCCTGAACCTTCTCTACCCTGTCTCATGTCCACGTAGGTATGGTCTCCAGAACTGTACACTGTACTCCAGGTGGGGCCTCACTAGTGTCTTGTATAAGCGGAATTATGACCTCCTTTTCCTGCTGGTGATGCCCCTGCCTATACATCCCAGCATCCTATTTGCTTTACCTGCTGCCTTGTCGCACTGTTTCCCTACCTTGAGGTCATCAGAGATGACAACCCCAAGATCCCTTTCCTGCTTGGTGCATGCTATATCCTCACCCCCCAACTGATATATTGTGCCAGGGTTTTTGTGCCCCATATGCATTATCTTGCACTTCTTTGCATTGAATTTCAACTGCTAAACCCCTGACCATTCTTCAAGTTTCTGCAGGTCGCTTCTCATTCTGTCTACACCCTCTGGTGTGTCTACTCTGTTACAGAGCTTTGTGTCATCAGCGAACAGTGAAATTCTGCCTTCTAGATCCTGCGTAATGTCACTGATGAAGATGTTGAATAGGACCGGTCCCAGCACTGATCCCTGTGGTACCCCACTGGTCACTCTTCCCTCTGTGGAGTGACCGCCATTTACCACCACCCTCTGTGTCCTGCCACCCAGCCAGTTACCTACCCACCACACTACTGTCCTGCCCACACCCATATTCCCCAGTTTGTGCTATAGTGATTATTAGGGTACAAGACCCTTTGTAACATGTAGCTTCTCTGAGAAGAGAGACTGCATTGCCTAGGTAATTAAAACTGCTGTTCTCCCAGTGTTCACACTGTAACGGTAGTAAGCCTATGTTACTGATCTGTAATAAATGTAATTTATTACATGAGTACTACTTGTCTGTACTCTCTTCCTTTTGTACCGTTCCACAAAGAACCTGAGAGGGTGATTTATTACCCAGTTACAAAGGTCTCAGACTGAAGGGTCGTAGGTGCACCAGGTAGTCCAGAACTGTAGACAGTCCTGCCTGCACTAGGATTATCTTTCTGGGGGCACACCAGTATGAGAACCTCCTCCATATAGCAGAATATGCTTTTCTTGTTGCTGGTTTCCTGGACACCTTCAAAACACTTTGCACTTCCTCTGACAGATTTAAACTAGAGATTTCCAGCTCTTCAAAAACCATGCCCTTATACACAGTGATCTGGGGTTTAAGAACGTTACCCTGCCCCCAGAAAAAGTCACCAAGTCGTATCTCAGTCACAGGTTGATTGGAATCCTGCTGGACAGGATCAGCAGCATTATGTTCCAAGCCTGCCTGGCCCAACCTGGAACTATCAGGATCACTGCTGCTGGCTCTCTCTCTCTGAGCTTTATGAGCACTCTCTGTATGGGTGGGAATGGTGGGAAGGCATACAGAAACTTCCCTTTTCAATCCAGGGCTAGGGCTTCCCCTGGGACGACGCCCCTGGCTGGTGGCCTGCAGCAAAACTGTGGGAGCTCGTTGTTCTCCCAAGAGGCAAACGGGTCTATTTCTGGGGTACCCCATCTCCTAAAGACTGAAGTCAGCACTTACTGGTTCAAGGTTCACTTGTGAGTTCCCTGACTGATTCTGCTTGTGCCACTGCAGAATACTTGCCTGGCAGGTGTGATGCAGTAATCCGTGGATCCAGGAAGGAAGCCAGATCCCAGATACTCATAGCTCTGGGCACATTTTTGAGGATCTTGTTCCTCTCTGTTTATGTAGCACATTGTTGTGGTATTGCCTACCCAAATTTGGACTGATTTACCTTGTAGCTGGGAGGAAAAAGACTGCACTGCCAGGAGTACTGCCCTGTGCTCAAGGAGATTTGTTTGCTCCTGAATCTCTCAAGAGCTCCAGATACCACTTACTGTGCAATCCTCCAGGTGGGTACCCCAACCTAGAAGTGAAGCAACTGTTGTGAGGACCTTTGTTGGAGATTGCTAGAGGATTGGAATGCCCTCTCTGAGGTTGCTTTCCTCCTTTCAACACTCTAATGCTCATACAAAGTTTTTGCCTGCAGTAGTTTCTTTACTTCCAGTTCCAGCAGAATTATTTCTGTTGGTGAGCAAACCAGGAAGTTTTTTGGTCTCTGCGGTTTGGGAAACCTTTGGAACTGCAGGGAAAATCCCTGTCCCATTTCTTCCAGAACCCACTGGTTTGTTATAATTTCTTCCCATTCCTGGAAGTAGTGGGTCAGTTTCCCCACCCCACTGGCAATGGCTGACTGGTGACCTGGGGGAAATTATCAGGGGTTTTGTTTTGACTGTGGCTTAGGGGTGAGTGCTGCAGCATGCCAGCAGCCCCTTCTGCCTCTGTAGTAACCTCTCTGAGGCTGGCACTCATAGGCAGTGTAGGGTCTTGGATAGTAACCCTACTGGACTCCCCTTCCATAAGGCCTAAAGGAAGGGGTGGCCTTTTCCTTCTCAGTGGAGTTTTTAAAAGAGGCTTTGTACTTGTCTACTTTCTTCATGTATGCCTCTGTCTTATCACCAACAGGGAATTCCCTCAATGGGGAAAGCAGTGGATTTAGTCTGAGTATTCTTGGAAAGGATAGTAGCCAGGCAAACCTCCTCAATGCCACTGTATGAGCCAGGAATCTTGTAGCACAGTCACTGGTGTCTACAGCCATGTGAAACTGATATTTAGTGGCATCCAGAGCTGACTTTGCTGTAGCAGCCAGGTCCTGTGCCATCTCATCATTCACTTTATCACCCAGAGCCAGCACTGCATTCCACAGTGACTTCTGGAACTGAGCTGTACAGGCCAAATAAAGCAGGGAAGCTGTGTGTACACTTTTTTGGCCATAGTATCTAGTTTTCTGGAATTCTTTTCAAGAGGCTATGCAAAAGGAGGCACTATGACCTTCTCACAAGCAGCTGCCTGTGCTACTCTTTCATGATAAGTATGGGCATACAGGAATTCCACTGCTTGTCCACCTGATACTTTTTTTTCCAATTTATCATCTATGTCACCAGCTTAATTACGTGCTGACATAATGTTTGAGGTGGCCTTTTGTAGGGACTTGTGGATGGGGACCAATAGTCCCCTTGTACAGGCTAGTCCCATTATGTCTATGAACGCCAGTTCCTCCTCATCCTCCTCTGTTTCACAAGAGGGGATGTTATGAGGGTTCACCATCTGTTCAGGGAACAAGGAGTAAGAGGTATAATCTTCTATAGCCCTGGCAGGGGAACCAAACATCAAACTCCTGATAGTGGAACCATCCGGTTCTGTAGGTTCACCTTCCTCCTCCACTTCATGATAAATATCCCCCTCCTCTACAGGAAAGTGGTCTGGAACTGGAGCCGGGGGGAGGGGGGCAGGGAGGCATGTTAAATAAATTTTCCATGGCCTGGAAAATATACCATACCTTAGCCATGACTTCTGTTGAAGGCACTTGATTCTGTTCCATTGCCTTCTCCTTCTCATAGAGTTGGAGTGGCAGGGATATGTTTTCCTTTTTGTTTTTTTCTTAGCAGGCACTTGTTCCAGCACCTGTTCTGAGGTTATCTTATTTGTATTTCTGTATCACTAGAATCAGGTTCCCCCTTTCAGACACACTGATATCTTTGTCATCTTTTCCATGCCTTTCTGATAGTTGAACAGCTTTATCTTTTTTATAGAAACAAAAAATTGTCAGCAGATTAGGACTGCCAGGCCCATCCAGTCTGCCCATACATGTATGTGGCCACTGACCCTATAAGATCAATGGCTTTTCATCACTTCCTCCCCTCTCAAGGTTCCCTTGTGCCTGTCCCTTATATGTCCCCTTTGACAGGGACTGCTGTTTATGAGGAGAGGAACCCTCTGATGCCTGCTTTCCACCATCATTAGGAGCTTCCTCTGAAGTTTTATTGTGCTATGGTGATGTAGCGGCACACTGAGAAGCCATGAATTCTTCTCTTGTCAAAGCCCTTTTCATTTGGATTTTAGGGCAAATCCTTTTGGAAAGTTTACAACTGATAAAAAATCGTGATCTAGGACTTCCGGTTTTGGCATGGTAGCATGAAGCAGACAACAGGGAAGCTCCTCCACAGCAATCTTAAAAAATCCTTCTTCAGATCACTTTCTCAGTTCTTACGCGACTCAAACAAAACCATCTTTACCTTATCTGGAGGCATTCACCTGAAAATTGCTGAGCAGACATGCTTTGGGGCCAGAGAAACCGCTTCCAACCCCTAACGACTGCAGACATGGAAGACTGCGCCGCTTCAGACTCGGCGACCTCTCGGCCGGGTGAGGCGGAGGGGAGAGAGAAAGCTGGGACAAATGGCTAAAAATAATAAAAAAAAAATCCAGACTCCTCTCAAAGTGATGCAATACTGAGAGTGATAAATGAGTTTCAGGGGGAGGTGCCCTCAGAGATATCCGCGCAGATATAGGGGCCTTGCAGACAAAAGTGATGGAAGAAGACAACCAGATCACAGCCAGCACCTCCTGCCTGGATTCACTAGAAACAACTGTGCAAAACCTTGCTGCTGAACAATTACTCATGTCAATCAGACAAGAAGATTCAGAAAACAGGAGCCAAAGAAAAAATATCAGGATTTACGGGATACCTGAAAATGAGGAGGGCCATGATCCCGTGGCCTTTGCTGTTATTTCCTGTATCTGCTGTTCGAGCTGGAGCCAGAATATCAGTTGGATATCGAGCGGGTCCATAGGGTGCTTGCGCCTAAACCTACCCGCCCGAATGTTCGGCCCAGGTCTTTGGTTTTTCGCTTCCAGAGCTACAGCGTCAAACAGCTTCTCAGCAAGGCATGGAAGAAGCAGAAAACCATGCTAGGTTCACATAGGCTAATTTGGGACAATGATTATGCGCCATGCACCTAAAGACTGAGAAGGGAATATGCTCCTCTTTTCAGCCTTCTGATGTCCCAAAAACTGAAGTTCAAAACCCCGTATCCAGCCAAACTCATGATACACTATGCGGAGGAAGCTAAAACCTACACGACAGCCCAGAAAGCCAGAGAGGATCTAAAAAAAAAAAAAAAAAAAAAAAAGCATCCTAAAGGATAATGGCACTGGACAAGCAACTCAAAGACCAAGATTTAGTCAGCCTCCCAACACAAACAGACAGCAGGTCAACCTCCCCACCAGAAATCCTGGAAAGCGGTGACAGTTCCAAAACCCCACCCTGCAAACATTGCAGACCTGAAAGGTAAAATTTCAAATTGACTCTCTGGTTTTGACAATGGGGATGGGGGTGGGGCGGTGGGGGCGACTTCTGGGCAGACTGGATGATCTCCTTTTATTGAAACTACCCTCGATGGTTACACCCTGGCTGTGGGGTGGTCGGGGGTCCTTTGGTTGCCTGGGTTGCTGGTCGCCCCTGTCGCCTGGCTCTGCTCAAATCAAGTGAGGCTTAATAAAGGGAGGGAGGGTGGGCAGAGGGTGACTGTGAAAAGGCAGAGATACTAAACAAATATTTTGCTCAGTATTTACAAAGGAAGAGGGAGGTACCTAAAACAAACAGTAGAAACACTCTGGATACAGAAGTTTATACCAGCCATTTACAGAAGAAAGGGTTCTGAAAGAACTCTTAAAACTGAAGGTGGACAAAGCAATGGGGCCTGATAGGATTCATCCCAGAATTCTAAAAGAACTAAGGGTAGAACTAGTGACACCACTGACTACCCTCTTTAACAAATCATGGGAGGATGGGGTGGTACCCGAGGACTGGAGGAGGGCAGATGTGATTCCCCTTCACAAAAGTGGGAGCAAGGCAGAAGCAGGAAACTACAGGCCTGTTAGTTTAACCTCAGTGGTAGGGAAAATGATGGAATCACTTCTGAAGGAAAGAATTATTGAGTATCTAGAGGCCAGAGGGGCACAGGACCCAAGGCAGCATGGATTCACAGCGGGAAGGTCATGCCAGACAAATCTGATAGATTTCTTTGACTGGGTGACCAAAGTAGTTGATCAGGGAGGGGCTGTGGACATGGCCTACCTAGACTTTAGCAAGGCATTTGACACAGTCCCACACAAAAGATTAATATACAAGTTAGCCAGCCTGGGAGTGGGTCCCAAGATGACAGCCTGGGTAAAGAATTGGCTGGAGAATAGGACACAGAGAGTAATAGTAAATGGAGTCCACTCTGAAAAAAGAGGGGTTAGTAGTGGGGTACCGCAGGGTTCAGTATTAGGACCAGTCCTCTTCAATGTCTTTATAAGCGACATTGCAGAGGGACTGGAAGGAAAAGTATGTCTCTTTGCAGATGACACAAAGATCTGCACCAGAGTTGATGCACAAGGTGGAGTGGAAAGGATGAGAAGGGACTTGGCAAGGTTAGAGGAATGGTCAAATGTATGGCAGCTTAGATTCAATGCTAAGAAGTGCAGGTAATGCACCTGGGAAACAAAACCCAGGGAAGAGTACAATGGGGCGTGAGATACTAACAACAACAAAATGGAAAGGGACCTGGGGTAGTCATATCAGATGACCTAAAGGTGGGCAAGCAATGTGAGAGGGCAGCAAGGAGGGTTGGGGATACTGGGATGCATAGGGAGAGGCATCACCAGTAGAAAACAGGAAGTTATTATCCCTCTGTACAGACAGCTAGTGAGACCCCATCTGAGTACTGGGCAGTTCTGGAGACCAAATCTCCAAAGACATAGACAGGATGGAAGCTGTCCAGAGGAGGGCAACTAAATGGTGCAGGGTCTGCACTGGAAGACATATGAAGAGAGACTTAAGGAGCTTAATATGTATAGCCTCGAGGAAAGGAGGGAGGGGGACATGATAGAAACTTTCAAGTACCTCAAGGAATCAACAAAGTCAAAGAGGGTAGCATCTTTCAAAAAGAGGTGTGCAAGAACAAGGGGCACAATTTGAAGATAGAAGGGGGCTCAGAGGTAATTTAAGGAAGCATTTTTTCACAGAGAGGGTTGTGGATATATGGAACGGCCTTCCAGAGGAGGTTGTAGAGTCAAAAACAGTGGTGGAATTCAAGCATGCATGGGACAGTCATAAGGCAATTCTAGGGGGTGGGGGTAGGAAGAAGTAGGCTGCTGGTTAACTAGGATCTGCAGCTTATCCATCAGGTAGGGAAATGGGCAGACTGGGTGGGCCAAGCGGTCCTTATCTGCCGTCAAATTCTATGTTTCTATGTAAATCCTCCTGGCCTATTAAGGCCTAATTGTGGGATGATCTTCCGCCTTCATCATGCAACTTCCACAGTAAAGAGAAGATTTGGTGGCTGATTGGAACATGCTTATTCTGGAAAACTGGTACTAATACATATACCCAGCGACTGCAACCTGAAGTGTAAAGAAGTGGTAAACCTCTACTTGATTCCTGAGAGATGATCGGGGTGGGTAGGAGAGGCAGGAGTGGTGGCGACCTCTGGGTGGGCCAGGTGCCCTTCCTCATTAGGCAGCCTCACAATGGCAGGGGTGACGCTCTGGCCGTGGGGTAGTCCAGGAAGGGGGGTGCCACGTGGTCGCCTGGAGTTGCCAGCTGCCCTGGTCGTCTGGCTCTGCGCCCCATTCTCTGGGCCCTCAAAGACTTAATAGTGAAATGATATTCTCATCCTTGACACACCAAAGAATATCCCTCACTCTGGGACGCATGGAGAAGATATGAATCCCCAGCAACTCTCAACCATATTTAACCCACGAAATCCCAAAGGACAATGGTCCTGAATGGACAATCTGAAGATCAAGATCCAATCGACCTGCAGTAACGAACTTTGAACTCACTGCTTCGCCTTGGCAGTGGGGGGGGGGCAGCAGTGACGCCGGGTGGACTGCATTCCTTCCTTTTATCTGGACTGCCCCTCGATGGCAGAGATTGCTCTTGGGCTGAGGGGTGGCTCAGGAGGGAGCCCGTGGTTATCTGGGGTCGCCGGCTGCTCCTGCCCACCTAGTTCCACTCTAACCCTCTGGGCTTTGAGGTCTAGCTTTGGAATGAATCCTTGCCTAATCCCTGCAACTACCACAGTGATGGAACTTTTGATCTGCTGAGCGGATCGACCTCACATGGGGACAAATGGACATAACATGCACGCCTGGCTACAATGATTCAAGGGGGATGAGGATGTGAACTTTAATTGACTAATGGGAATTGGCTGGGGGCAAGGGGATGGGGGGTAGTGATTTCTGGGCGAATTGGGTGTCCTCCTGCTAGGTTGCTTTATGAAGAGGGAGGTGAAGATCTGGCCATTACGTAGCTCGGGGTATGGGGGTATTGCCTGAATCCCTGGGGCTGCCAGTTGCTCTGGCCACCTGAATCTATTTCTATCCTTTTGGCCTCCAAAGATATAACCGTGGGATGATACCCTCATCCTTCCCTCGCAGCCTCTGCTGGGGTAATACACCCTGTTCGTTGAAGGGACCTCTTTCGTCTCGGGACAACTGGAGAAAACTCACATCTCCAGCGACTCCTGATCACATCTCTTCTAAGGAACAGTGTGCCCGGCTTGAGGGCATGGTTTACTTAGCTAGTAAATGCTCCTGGGGAAACCTGACATAAAGCTAGAGGGGAACCAAACTGAACTCCAGTTTGCTCCCCTGACTCACTGCCCTTGTTTTCCCACCCCCTTTCCCTTCCCTCCCTTACCTCCTCTTTCCTTTCCTTTCTCTTCCCTTAACCCCCCCTTCTCCAATGAAAGCCCCATTGGACAGACCAAGCATTAACCCGAAGAACAGTGGGCAGTTTTGTTCAACCCAAGTGCTATGTGAGACTTTTCCCTCACCTATACATGCTGGTCCAATCTCAATATGGTGGCTTCAGTAAGAGCCCCATTACAGGGAGGTTTTTTTTTCACCCTCCTATGGTCCCTCCTCTTCCCCAGGGATTTCGAGGACCAGGATTCTAGTCATGAGAGTGTTCTTCTTCCTGACTGGAACACCCCAAGGTGGGCTAGTGTGCTCACCTCACATTTGGAAGCCTCAATGTACATAGTTAAAATAGTTAAGGTTACAGTTAAGACTTCACTGTTTGACAGATTCTGGATATATTTTTATAGAGTTAATAGATTGGGGGGGGTTTGAAAAAAGCACACAGAGATGGTCACATTTATAAACAATATAATTTTATATATTTGGTGGTGATGTTTGAAGGCTGTTTACTAAGTGGGGGCTTTGGTTTGATCTTCCTCTCCTTTTACTCCTGACCCCCTAGTGGGTGTGGGAGGGTTGTGGGAGGTGGGGTGGTACCGATGCCTAAACTGCTCTCTCCTTGATATGGGGAGTGGTCTGGACGGATTCAAAGTGGTTCCTCCTTGGCTAGAAAAAAATACAAAACAAAGAAAACACAGAAACAGTAAAGTAGTCCCATGGCTACCACACCGGTAAAAATATTCTCCCAGAACATCAATGGGCTCTACAACCCAATTAAACGCTCCCATACCATGCAGTATATTAGAAAACAGGGAGCGGACCTCTATATGTTACAGGAAACATACCTATTAGCGGCAGAACATAGGAAACTGACCTGGGGGTGGAGGTATGAAGTCTTTGCCTCCTCTCACCCCAATGGACAAAAACATCCACACAGATAACCAGGGCCACTTTATTATACTACAAGGGAGACTATACGCCCAGAATGTCACCCTGGTAAACGTGCATCTTCTCCCCATGTCCAAAACCCCAGTCTTAAAAACATTATGGTAAAAAATTATAGAACTTCTCCAGGGACAATTGATTCTGGGTGGGGCCCTTAATCTCACACTCTCCCAGAGTAAAGACAGTTCGAACCCCCGTGTAGGGGGTCAGGTAAGTTCTGTAAAATACCTAAGGGGAGTACTAGATCACTTTGGGATCATCGAAATTTGGCAAAAATTGTTTCCCTCGGACCCAGGTTACGCATTCTATTCAAACAGATTCCATACGCACTCCAGACTAGACTACTTCCGAACTACATGTGAGCACCTTTCCTCAATTCAGGACATCTCAATTGGACCAATGGTCATTTCTGATCATCACCCACTCACATTAAAACTTGAGCTCGGGAAGAATGCAAAACCCTCAGTGGCGGCTTAATCCCATTCTACTAAAAGATCAACAATATGTCAGCATGCTAAAACTTAGAATCCCTCAGTTTTTGGGGGAAAATGATTCCCCAGAGCTCTCTAATGCAATAACATGGGATGCAATGAAAGCCACTCACAGAGGCGAAACCATTGCATATGTGGTCAAAAGGAAGCGGGACATAAAGCGACATACAAAAAACTCACAGAGGACCTTAAAAACTACCAGCTGTTATACAGAGACGGGGACGAGGAGGTGAGACAGAAAATTTGGGAGACAAAAGCCAAGATTCAAAAAATTTAGATATAAAAACCCAACAGACATTGCTCTTCCTAAAACAGGCCAGATATGGGGAAGGGGGGCATAGGGGAGTGCAGATTAGCTCATAGACTAAGAAACCAGAAAAAAATGATGACTATCTTGAAACTAAGGGATCCCACGACAGGTCAGCTATATCACGGGGAAGCTGACATCAGACAAACATTTACCACATATTATCAGAAACTATATCAACACGAGACTACTGTGAGGAGTGAAGAAAGACAGGCCTTTCTGGGGAACATTCGTCTTCCTCGACTTACTGAGGTCCAGAGAAAATCCCTCGAGACCCCCATATTAATTGAAGAAATATTAAACTCCATTAAAGCCCTATCTATACAGCGGTGTCTGGGGCCAGATGGCCTCCCAGTGGAGTGGTACAAAATGTTTGTAAAGGAACTATCGCACAAGATGCTGGTGGTGTTTCATGAGGTAGCAGGTGGAGATCCTGCTCCCCCCTCCTGGCGATATGTTACAATAGCAGCCATCCCCAAAAACAGAAAAAGATCCAACTAACTCCTCATCTTACCGCCCAATCTTGATCTTAAACATGGACTATAACATTTTTATGGCAATTTCGGCAAGTAGGTTGGAGGGTCTCCTACCTGACCTACTACACCCTGACCAGGCGGGCTTCATAAAAAAAGAAATACAATGAATAATACCCATCGAACCTTGGTTTTGATTGAACATATCCAAAATCACAAAATCCCTGCAGCCCTCCTGAGCCTGGATGCCGAGAAAGCATTCAACAGGGTGTCCCGGCCATTTCTCTGGGACACCCTGTCGAAATTCCAGTTCCCTGAATCATTCATCACCTGGATGAAGAACATGTATGATGTGCCAAGTGCCTATGTGAGAATCAATGGGGGTATATCGTCATCCTTCCCTCTCCAGCGTGGCACCAGACAGGGCTGTCCGCTATCCCCTTTGATGTTCACCCTATATTTGGAACCCCTGGCTGTGGCATTGAGAAGCTCTATGGAGACTGAGGGAATTCTCCTGGGCCAAACGGAATACAAGCTCAGCCTGTTTGCTGATGATATTCTCTTGACCATTCTGTCTCTGGAGGTCTCAATCCCTGAAGTTTGGAACATTTTGGAGAGATTTGAGACAGTGGCAGGTTTCAAATTGAACATTACCAAAACTGAGGTCCTTTTATTTAATTTCGCCCCTTCCTTCACACTGCGGCATCTCTGCCCGCTATGTTGGAGATCCATTAAACTTAAATACCTGGGGATCTACGTGCCCCATGACCTGGGACTCCTGGAGATGATTAACTACGAACCACTAACCATTGTGATTCAGAAGGATCTAAATAGGTGGTCACTCCTTCACTTCCCCTTCTTCCAATGTATTGAAATCATTCGTATGAATGTACTACCTCGTCTCCTGTATTTATTTCAAAATATTCCTTTCTTCCCTTCATTATACTACTTTAAATCTTGGGATAGGATGATCTCCTCTTTTATTTGCGGGGGGGACAGAGGCCCAGAATTCGACTATCAGTACTGCAATTACCTCTGGCTAACGGGGGAGTAAACTTACCCAATTTTAGGATTTATGCTCAAGCTGCTTTTCTTCGCACTCTCTTCCTCTGGCTATCTAAAAAATACAGTATGCCATGGAAATCCTTAGAATTTTTACTTAACGACATGCATGACATCTCAAAACTTCTCTTTTCCTAGGATAGTAAGACACCCCCACTTAAAGACTTCTCACCAATTACAGCCAACACAATCAGAATTTGGTTCGGGATAAGGAAAAAAAATGGAATTCAAACCAACATTTGATTATTGTAAAATAATCTCGGAAGATGAGTTTTTCATTCCCTCATGTGGAGATGTCTCCTTTTCTGAGTGGTGGCTAAATGGCCTGTCACATGTTTTTCGGTTTTTGGACAAGCATGGGGTCCTCCCATTTGAAAAACTAATGGGTGAATATGGTTTGAGGAAGACAGACTTTTTTCGATACTTGCAAGTGTGAAATCACATTCCGAGACATCACACAATAACTTTCAAACTCCCTTCACCAATGCCTATATTCCTAAACAGGTTTATAGACGTTATACAGGGAAATCCCTGGGAACATTTGATAGGGAACTTGTACAAATCGGTGGGAGAGCTGATGTCTGATTCTACGAAAACAATTCTGAAAAACTGGAATAAGGAGCTGGAACTAGAAGAGGATTATGTACAGTGGGAGTCAGTAGCCCTCTCATCAGTGAAAGTGACCTCATCCTTATTTTGTACAGAATTCTCATGGACATGTAGAAATAGGTATTTCTGCCCTCTGGCGACCCTGACAAAATACTTACCAGATAGCTATGGGCACTGCTGGAGAAAATGTGGTTGTTCTCTGGCACGTTTAGGACATATTATGTGGCAATGTCCAGCTCTTATGCCCTTCTGGTGCTCACTCCAGGATGAACTGGCTGATTGCCTGGGGAACCAATAGAGCTGACAGGGGAAATGGTGTTGCTTTCCATCTATCCAGACCACTCCCCACGGTGGACAAAAACATTGCTGCCAGTTTACCTGGTGGCAGCCAAAAAAGCCCTCACCAGGAGATGGATGGGAAAGCGGGTCTCAACGATTGGTGAGTGGAGAAAAAGCACGTCCACAATATATCAAATGGAAAATGTGACTGTTAAACTATGAAACAGGAATCAGGTGTTTCAAACAAAATGGAAGAAGTGGGTCCTTTATCAGTTGGCAGTTGATCCTGAATTCGTCCCATGAATGTGTGGTCAGGAGTAGGAGTTGGGGGGGAGACAGACTACCTGAAAGATCTATGTGAAGATATATATATGGGGCCCTTGATGTTTAACGTAGGAGGATGCATTTCTGATAAATTGTAATAAAATGGGAAATTTTAGCTACACAGGGGGTGAAAATTAAAATGTTAAAAAAAAAAAGAGAGACCTAGATCAACAGAAATTACATCCTTAGCTCCTAAGCATATTATTAACTGCCAATAGCCACTATATGGAAGCTGAAAATGTATGCGAATATGAATGTGAATGTGATGTGTGTAAAAATTATTGTTTGAATGCAAAAGAGATTAAAAAAAAAACTGTGATCTGGACCCAGGCACTTCAAACAAAGCTCATGGCAGTCTGTCTTTACCAGGAGCTGAGAACACTTGAAACAATTTTTAAAACCTGTAGGTCCTGTCCTAATTTAAGGTCTATCCGTCATGTCAAACAAACTGATAGGACCTATAGAAATGAGTATTTGGTTCCCAGTCAAAAACAAGCATTTGTCAATGCCGAATGTTTGCTTGCTGGCATTGCCATTGGTAGTGTAGAAGTTACAGAGCTGCATAATAGGAATGGCAGCGAAGTATTGAACTGAAGCCAACTCCACCACCACCCTGCAGAGAGTGACAGGCATTGGGGTGTGCCTTTGGGTCGTCAGGCATAATGACCATGGCATTTCACCACACCTTACCCTGCAGACACTGACAAGTGTCACGGTGTGCCTTGGGGTCTTTGGCCCTTATGCGCACCCTATTCCATCAGGAAATACGGTGAGATAGGTGCGGTATAGGAGAATGGGGTGAAGTTTGGGCCCGAAGAGTCCGAGGCACACTTTGATGCCTCTCACTGGCTGCAGGGTGTGGTGGGGTGGAATGGTTTGAGCATTACAGGCAAGAATCCCAAGTCACACTCCTGATGCCTGTCATTCTCTACAGGGTGGGACGGTATGGTCGGGAAACCCTAACACCGCAGGCATTCGTTGGCATTTTCACTCCAAATTTTCAACATGTTTTTTTTGTGACCCCACCCTCATGAACAGTGGCAACATCAGTTTGTTAGCCGAAAACTGCTTTTGCACAGCTGACTATGGCATTTGGCACCACAGGTGCAAAAACACATTCCAAACAGGATGTGAAAAATGACAGCGGTACTGTTCATGGGGAGGTGTAAAAAATGGCAATGTTGAAAATCTGCTGTGAAAATCTTAAAAAAACTGGTGAAGTCACGAGCATGCGTAGAAACTGTGCAACGCACACCCGTAATGTAACTAGTTTGGGGATTTTTTTTTACAGCAGATTGTTAACACAGGCATTTTGGGACCTCCGATCATGAACAGTGTCAGTGTGATTTTCTTTATCTGTCCCGAACAATGATTTCCCACAGCGACCATGCATTTCTGCTCTGAAAGTGTGAAAACACATTTCGGCCATGTTGTGGAAAATGCCAGCTGTACTGTTCATAAGGAGGTGGGGAAAAATGCCACTGGTGAAAATCTGGACTAAAAATATTACAAATTCATGAACTTACGAGGGTGCGTGGAAATGCGCAATGCTCACTTGTAACACAGTCATTTTATGGAGTTTTGTCACCAAATTTTCAACATAGCAATTTTAAGACCTCTGCTCATGACCAGTGTCACTGTGAATTTCTTAATCTGTCCCAAACATTGTTTTCGCACACCGACTGAACCATTGTGCGCTACATGTGCGAAAACACATTTTGGGCGAGATGTGAAAAATGGCAGCTGTACTGCTCATAAGGAAGTGCGGTTAAATGGCACTGTTGAAAATCTGGTGTGCAAATATTACAAATTCGCAAACTTGCCAGCGTATGAGGAACCGCGCAACGTAAGGCCTCCTAAAACAGTCATTTTGGGAATTTTTTCACCAAATTTCAATATAGCCATTTTAACAGCTCTGCTCATGACCAGTGTCACTGTGATTTTCTTAATGTGTCCCATACATTGATTTCGCACACCGACTGCGCCATTGTGCGCTACATGGGCGGAAACACGTTTTGGGTGAGATGTGAAAAAATGACAGCTGTACTGCTCATAAGGAGGTGTGGTAAAATGGCAATGTTGAAAATCTGGGTGAAAATACTGAAAATTTAGGAACTTACGAGCGCGTAGGAACTGCGCACCATCGCCAGAAAACATTTTAGGATGCCCACCAAATTTTCAAAATAGGCTTTTTGAGATCCCACCTTATGAACACTCGGTAGTAAATGCTTTTTTAATCAGTCTCACAGGTGATTTCGCGCAGTGACTGCGTAAATCACCTCGGCCCGATTAACGCTATGACAGTGACAGCATCATGAGAAGGGGTCCCAAAACTCCATGCTGAAAATTTGGTGCAAAAATTCCAAAAATGCCAGAGATATGCAGCAAAGTTGAAAAAAAACTATCTATTACATTACACAGCTTACTGGCATTTCCTCAGTTCGCGGTCGGCTTTGAAGAGTGCAGGCGTGTTCTGGTCCACGAAGATACGTCACCCGGACTCGGAGTAAGTATGAGGTGAGTGGGGTGTGGGAGGCAGGGTGCACAGTGGGTGGGTGCGGGTGGGGGCAGGGAGACTGCTGGACTTTTTAATTTACAGGTTTTTTTTTACTATTAAGACGGCTGGACGCTGCCACTCTGGGGTGGGCTCCCAGCGGCAGCTGGAAAGGCTGTTGGGGGATGGAGCCGACGGGGTTGGGCACCCCGTTGGCCATATGGGCTTGTGCCCGCGCTGGGGTGGGCTCCCAGCGTGGCAGCTGGAAAAACTGTTTGGGGGGCGCTGGGCCGACGGGGAATTGGGCACTACGTCGGCCATCGGAGTATGCCACGCTGGGTGGGCTCCCAGCGTGGCACCAGGAAAGCTTTTTTGGGGCAGCGGAGCCGACGGCATTGGGCACCCCATCAGCTCAATACAGTATGTGCGTGGGGGCGCGCCAGCACGCAATATGCATGTGTAAGGCAGACAGTTGAGGGAGAGCCTGCTCACCGAAGCAGGAGCCTCCTTTCAACTGTATGCCACTGCATTTTCAACTGCTGTCATAGACAGCTGGAGCAGTGATTGGCGCACTGTGACTGGGCCTACAAACACACTGACTGAACTGGAAGAGGCTGACACACCTCTGGAAAACGTGGATGATGGCACTATGTTTCTTGCACATGCGTGCAAGCAAACATAAAAATCAATAAAGCAAAATTATTTACAAATATATAATTAATGGGTTTCGCTCTCTACCATAGGGAAACCTGTTGCGTAATTTGCTGTTATAAAGGAGTGTTTATAACGGCAAACACATGCTGGGTTTCCCTTGCTCTCCACATGCGCCGCTGCAGCTCTTCCATGATCTTCGGTGCAAGTATCTCAATGGAACTCCCCTCACTCGCTGGTCGCCGCTCTGCCTTCTCCCTCTCAAAACTGAACCGCCACTCTGACTGGGCTGTAAGTTCTTTTTTTTTAAAGTAGCTACCCTTTCACAAACCAGATGAAGAAAAAAAACAAAACATCAGCCAGCAACCAGACCATGGACCGCACTACAGCCAAGTGAACCCGCAGCCGCACTGCAATGTCTTCTATTTTATATCACTGCTATGGCCAGAAAGCAAAACACAGCAATTGTATAAAATAAAATATGGGGTAGTGTCTAAAACTTGAAGTTCACATACCCCCTCGGTGTTCGATGCTTTAATAAACCCCTCGTGCTTCACTCTTGGGGTTTATGTAGCATCTAACACCTCAGGGGGGAGGTGTAAACTTCTCAGTACACATACCACCTCATACTTTATTCTATTTATAAAACCGCTTTTAAAAACTAGTAAACGTGTACTCAATTTTTTTTTTTGGGTTGGTTCCCTCAAGCTGGAACTGTGTTACACAACAAGCGGCCTTCTGCAGTATCTGGGACCTGATCGGGATCCAAAGAAATGGCAAAAAAAAATATTAAATATTATATATATTATAAACTATAGTTAGGGTTCAGTACCCCATTTAAGGTTAAACTCTGAAATGTGGCAGCTTAATAATTTTGCCACCGTATGACGGATGTGCCTGAAATTCGGCAGGCACAAAGCGGTGCCATAAATCTGTGGATCTGCCAAGTTTGGTTATGGTCGGATATACGGTTACGGAGCTACACAGTGCAGGAGAATGTGGTAATTACGCATTCAAACAACATGAAGTCTTGCTGTATTCTAACTATTGCAGTTAGGTCCTGCCTTTCAACTGCCCCGGAGAACAGAGAGTTAACTTTCCATGGCCAGCATGGAATGTTCAGCGCGAGCTCAGTTGAAGCCCCTGTCTGCTGTTGTTTGAACTCCAACCATCAGATTCTTTACTCCACCTCACTGAACAGTCGCTCCAGAGATTTCTCCTTTGATTGGTTCAAAAAAGTCGGTTAAAGTGTCGTTTTTCACTCGGTTTCTACTGAATTTCTGCTACCCAATCTGTCGGTTTAAGTCTCTGTCTGTGGTACCGTGAGTACTAGATAGGTTTTACATTTAGTTTCTGTGTGGAACTTGTAAATTTCAGATCGGTTCACCTGAACCGATCAGTTTAGTTTAAAAAAGTTTGTGAATTTACTTAAGAGTGTGGTAACCGATCCGTATCGGTTCTATAAAAAATGGATTTTAATTACGTTTTTTCCCCAAGACCCGTCACACGGTCAGGAACCGACAGGGGAGCCTTTCCTGATGGATTGCCGAAAAAAGGGTAAGTTTTGGATAGGATTGTCCATGTCTGAGAAACCCAAGAAAAAACACGGGTCCACTGGGTTTCAACACTGCAGTGTGTGTGGGGAAGTCTTTGCTAAGGCTGATCCCCACACTACCTGTGTTTATTGTCTGGGGTTTGACCACTTCGATTCAGACTGCCAAATTTGTAAGCATTTTCCCAAAGCTACCCTGGATAAGAGAGTAGGCACAGTGAGGGAAAGGGAGGCCGAGAAGTCCGCTGACCCGGATGGCCAGCCCGGTTCGGTTCCGACTGAACCAGAAGGAGTGCCCTCTGACCAGGACGAAAATTCTTCAGGCAAAAGGACAGCCGATTCTGAGGAGTCGGTTCCGGTTGAAAGGCAGAGAAGAGAAGAGATAAATCATCCGGTTCGGATCCAGAAATTCATACTCCGACCGCTGATGAGATAGACAAAGCGATAAGAATAGTGCAATCGCTAACTTCGGTTCCAGCCGAACCGGCACCATCTGGTAGGGGCTCGGTTCGGTCGGTTCCCCCGGTTCCGGATTACACTTCAGAGGAATTTTATGAACCGGAGGAGGAGGAGGAGGAGGAGGGAGCGTATGAGGATGATGATGATGGTGATTATGAAAGTCTGGATGTGCCTATTGACCCGGACATCTCCCCAGACAGACCTTCAGGTGTTTGTCCTCCTAGGCCTTCTGAGTCCCCTTCCTACTTTATGTTTTACAAAAAAGTGGCTGAAACCCTCCAGCTTCCAATGGAAGAAGCAGTAGAAGATCAGGAGGAGCCTGATTTTGTTGAAATGATGGACATCCCAGAGTCCAGGAGACTGTCTGTTCCCCTCCATAAATCTTTTGGGAAACAGACAATTAAAATTCTAAAGACTCCTAACTCCATACCTCCTGTGGACAGATGAATGGACAAGAGGTACACCCTTTCAGGCTCGGATACGGAGTTCCTTTCTCAGCAATGCAGCCATGTTAGGGTAGTGCAGGCTGCAGCCTGTGATAAGGCAAATATTCCCTTGGCTTCACACCCCCCAGATAAGGACTCCAGGAGGATTGATGCCATGGCAAAGAAGCAGTACATGGCAGCATCTTTGGGACTCAGGCAAGCTAACTATATGGCCTACACAGCTAAATACCAGAAATCCAGATGGGACACTGTGCTGGCTCTGGCTAAACAGGCCCCTGACCAGCTTGCCAAGGAGTTGCAGCAGGTGGCTGCAGATGGGATTGAGGCATCCAAGGTGCATTTCATGCTGCTGTGGACTCCAACGATGTTTCATCTAGAGTCATGGCTACATCTGTGGCCCTTCGGAGGATGGCTTGGCTCAGATGTACTAGCCTATCACAGGATACCAAGGCTAAGGCCACGGATTTCCCTGTCATCGGTAATTCTCTGTTTGGGGAGCAGACAGAGAACTACATGAAAAAGATGGACGAGTACAGGACCACCTACAGGAGTGCTCAGGCCAAAGAAAGGCAAGCCATTCCTCAAAAGCAGCAGTCCAGGGGCAGGGGCAGGCCTTTTTACCAGGCCCAGGCCTCCTCTTCTTCCCGTGCTCAGAGGGGGTTCTTCAGAGGGAGAGGCAGATGGGGAATGAGCAGGCCTGCTTCCACCCCTCAGCCTAAAGCCCCTGCCAAGCAGACACCCTGATGGGTCGGCCCGGGCTGATTCTCCAATACCTGTAGGGGCAGGCTGGCTTACTTTGTCCAGGACTGGAAGTCTCTGACAACAGACAAGTGGTTCCTGGAAGTAGTAAGCCAGGGACTGGTTCTCAGCTTCAAAAAAGTTCCCAAGATGAGAACCAGATCCTTTCCACCTGCCAATCCATCAGAGACCCTTGCCCTAGGCAGAGGTTTCTTCCCTCCTGGCTCTCGGAGCTATAGAGAGGGTTCCTACCCTACACAAGGGCAAAGGATTGTACTCCAGGTACTTCCTAGCCCCCAAAAAAGACAGGAGAATGGCGGCCCATCCTGGATCTAAGATATCTGAACAAGCACCTTTTAAAACCAAAGTTCAAAATGGTGACTCTGGGAATAATTCTGCCCTGTCTAAGGCCAGGGGACTGGCTAGCCTCCCTGGACCTCAAAGATGCCTATTTTCACATTCCCATCAGGTGCTCCCACAGAAAGTACCTCAGGTTCAAGTTGCCCTCAGGCCACTATCAGTTCAGAGCAATGCCCTTTGGCCTAACATCAGTCCCAAGGGTGTTCACAAAGTGCCTGGCAGTAGTGGTTGCTTTCCTAAGGAGAAAAAAGATCTCCATCTTTCCATACTTGGATGACTGGCTCATAGTGGGTCAGTCTCCAGACGAAGTCAAGTCACATCTGCAAATAACTCAGCAAGTGTTCACTTCCTTAGGATTCCTCCTCAACCTTCCAAAGTCAGTTCTCGAGCCAGTACAGCTACTCACCTTCATAGGGACGGAGCTGGATACAAGGGCAAGAGCCTTCCTTCCCCTGGACAGGGTAAGGACCATTATGGAACTGGCCTCTTCATTCACCCTTCAGGTGTCTCGACCAGCAAGGCATTTCCTGCAGCTTCTGGGCCACATGACAGCCTCTACAGCAGTGGTCCAGGGAGCAAGATTTCAGATGAGGGACATTCAGTTCCACTTAAGAGCCTTCTGGTCCCAAAGAAAGGATTCCCTTACCAAACTAGTCCCAGTGACTCGAACCCTGATCCAGGCTTTGCAATGGTGGCAGGATCAGGACAATTTGAGACAAGGAGTTCCTTTTTGTCACTCAGTCTCATTCAGTGATACTCACCACAGATGCCTCCTTGCTGGGCTGGGGAGCCCACCTGGGGGATCTTACCACCCAAGGGCTGTGGTCACCTCAAGAATCTCTGCTTCACATCAATCTCTTGGAACTCAGAGCAGTGTTCCTAGCACTGCAAGCCTTTTCCAAATCTGTACAGAACAAGGTGGTCCAGATCAGAACAGACACCACCACCACAATGTGGTACATCAACAAGCAAGGAGGCACTCGGTCCACGGCCTTGTGCACAGAAGCAATGAAGTTGTGGTCCCTGGCCTATTCCCTGCAAACCTCTCTGATAGCAGTTCACCTCCCGGGGAAAGACAATGTCCTAGCAGATGGTCTCAGCAGGATATCCCAGGGCCATCACAAATGGACCCTAGATCCCCTAGTTTTGAAAGTGATTTTCTCGAGATGGGGCACTCCACAGATAGATCTTTTTGCAGCCCCAGACAATCACCAACTTCCTCTCTTCTGTTGCAGACCCCCAGTCTTGGGCTCAGTCCTCCTGGATGCTCTGATTCTGAATTGGGAAGGGAAATTTCTGTATGCTTTTCCCCCCTTCCCTCTCCTGTTCAAAGTGTTAGTCAAGATCAGGTAACAACCATGCAAAGTGATTCTGATTGCTCCAGACTGGGCCAGACAGCCCTGGTACCCCCTGTTGCTGTCCTTAGCAGTCCACCTTCCCCTGTCTCTTCCCAGGAATTACAACCTGTTTACATCCTCTCAGGGAAAGATTTGGTATCCGAACCTCAAGTCTCTCAATCTCAAGGCATGGCTCTTGAAGAGTTAGAGTTTGCTGATCTGCACCTTTCTCAAGGGGTTCTGGATATCCTTAAAGCTTCTTGAAAGCCTTCCACCAGAAAGACTTACAACTCCAAATGGAAAAGGTTCACTATTTGGTGCTGTAATAAGCATATTTCTCCAGAATCTGCTGGGTTGCCTACAGTTCTGGACTATATGGTCCATCTTAATGGCTTAGGACTTAGGCCAGCTACACTTAAAGTGCATTTGGCAGCTGTTTCTGCCTTCTTGTCAGTAGGCAAGCCTCTCCTCTGTCAGCCCATCCTGTGTTTTGTAATTCTTCCAAGGGATTGCACACCAATCCCCTTTAGGGACCCTGCTCCTGCTTGGGACCTTAATGTTTGCATTGCTCAGCTTATGCAACCACCCTTTGAGCCTCTGTCCTCTGCAGAGCTTAAGTACTTGACTTGGAAAACTGTTTTTGGTAGCCATTACCTCTGCCAGGCGATCAGTGAATTGCAAGCCCTGTCAGTGAGCCTGATTTCATCTCCTCTATAGAGATAAAGTGGTCCTAAGAACTAACAAGAAGTTTTTGCTCAAGGTGGTTTCAGATTTCCACCTTAATCAGTCTATGTCTCTCCCTGTTTTCTTCACTGACCATTCCTCCTCTGAGAGAGGAGGCTGCACAGCTTGATGTTAAAAGGGCCCTCAGCTACTACATAGAGCGCACTAAGGGTCACAGGTTTGAGTCCTCCAGTTGTTCCTCACATATGGAGAGGTCAGAAGGGCAAACCTGCCACTAAGAGATCTATTGCCAGGTGGATTGTCTCTTGTATACAATTCTGCTATGAAAACTGGGTAGAACCCCACCCTCAGGCCTGAGGGCTCACTCTACTAGAGGACAGCTGCTTCCCGGCTGCTGCCAGGGATATTCCTATCTTAGAAATTTGTCAAGCAGCCACCTGGAAAACAGTCCATACATTCACCAAGCATTACTCTCTGGATATCCAGGCTAGGACTGATGCTCGATTTGGCACAGCAGTACTTGGAGCCTATTCCCAAAGTAGGTTCTGTCCCTCGTCCGTGGAGGTACTGGTAGTTCGGTAATAGTCAGAATACAGCAAGACTTCATGTTATTTGAAGAAAAATTATTCACCTTAGTAATGTTGTTTCTTCTAATGGAGTCTTGCTGTATTCTGACTCCCGCCTCCCTCTCAGAACCTGGTTTTTGAGATGTGGGTGGGCAGGAGCAGGTTGCAACCCTAGGGTGCCCTTTTCACCCTCCTTACTGTGGGTGTGTTGTGTTTTGTTTTGGGTTTCCTGACTTGAGTCTTTGCTTTGAAACCAAAATACCCTTTTTAATAAATTTAGTTGCCAGTTGGCTAGTGTGAGTTTTACAGTTTCCACAGAACTTCTAGTAGGTATTGCTCGTAAAGATCTGACGGTTGGAGTTTAAACAACAGCAGACAGGGTCTTCAACCGAGCTTGCGCTGAACGTTCCATGCTGGCCATGGAAAGTTAACTCTCTGTTCTCCAGGGCAGTTGAAAGGCAGGACCTAACTGCAATAGTCAGGATACAGCAAGACTCCATTAGAAGAAATAACATTACTAAGGTGAGTAATTTTTCCTTTTTGCACATTCTTTGCGCCCGCCTACAGAACGCACAGTCTGCATGACCAGTCCGAAACCTTCAGGAAACATGCAGCTAGGGACCTCAATGTGCCTTTCAAAGATTTCGTGAAAAAATATTAAACAGTTCAAAAGTTATTCAAAAAACAAGTTTCCCATTATAGTCAATGGGAAAAGTTAACAAAAAGTTTGAAAGTGTTGCAAATGCAGTTTTTAGTGCCACAAATGACCCCTGTAGTGTCGCAACTCAGCCATCTTGTTTTCAGCTGTTGGTCACAGAAATGCTTGGCATTTAAATCTGGGACCCAGTTCTTGCTGCATGCACCTAGTCGAATCATGAGGATGATAGCCATGTCTTTTTTTGGGGGGTTAAGCACTCCAGAAATATGTTTTTCAAATTTTTGTAAACAGTAGTGTCGCAAAGTAGTGTCGCACATTTGACACTTTCATAATTTTTTTTCGAAAGTATTGCAACTCACGACACTACTTTGCGACACTATGCCCCAAAGAATAGGAAATCTTTGCCACTCTGCTGCAAAAGAACGGATTGGTCTTTTGGGCTGAAATTTCGAGGGAAGAAAGTCAAGATCCCACAGATGTGTCACTTAGTGGTTTGGTGACAAAATATTAGATGGCTGCAAAGTTATGTCACTCCAAGGTTGACAATTTTTCCCATGGGCTAACATTACGGCGTCCGTCGCGTCTTTCGGGGCCCGTATCTCAAAAATGCTTTGAAATATGGACTTTTCGTCAGAAAAATGCTTAGCCCCCCAGCAGGGGGCTAAGTGAAAAATTAGCCAGAAAAGTCATAAAAAATATGACATTTAAATTTTTTTCCTACGTCGTACGGTTCCTGAGATATAAGCAATTTAGCATTCCAAGTGTTCATTTTTTGCTCCGAGGCCCATTGTGATGCATACATTCTTTGTATTCACTGTGCTTCTGAATGCACCTTTTGGGGAAAAACAGGGTGTGCGTTTCACTTACTGTTACAGTTAGCGTTTCTGCTTGCTTTTCTGTTACCATTTGCGTTAGCATTTCCGTTTAGTTCACCGTGTGTGTTACCCTTTGTGTTTGCGTTACTGTTACAATGTGCATTTCCATTACTGTTTTTATTTGCATTTCCTTTTGCATCACCATGTGCATTACCATTTGCGTTTGTGTACATGCTTCAGTTTCCGTTGGCGTTACCATAAGCGTTAACATTTCCAATTGCGTTACCGTGACCGTGTGCATAACAATTTGTGTTTGCATACGCGCTTGCATTTGTGCTTCTGTTTCTGTTAAGGTTCTCTGTGGCATCATCGTTGGTGTTACTGTAACCGTTTCCAATTGCTTTACCATTACTGTTTGCATTTCTGTTAGCCTTAGCGTTTGCGTTTTCAGTAGCTTTTCCATTGTTGATTGCGTTACTGTTTCCTTCTAAGGCCGCCACTGCCGCTACCATTTGCATTTCTGTTTGCGTACTCCAATTTTCATTTTCACTTGATCTTACAGTTTTTGCGCAGTGAAGTGACAAAAAATCACTTGGTAGGCCCCGCGCTCCCACCTTCACACATTCCATTCACTATTTATAGTGCACATTCTCAAAAAGAAGGGAAATTCATGGAAAAAACTCAGTTTAATGCATCAGTTAGGATTGATCCACAGTGACAAAAGTGAGGAAATTTAGTGTTGGGGTTGAAACCTAACTGCATATCCCCACCCAACCACCACCACAGACACACACACACATCTACATGCAAGTAGGGAAAGATCAAAGCAACACAATCAATCACACACCCACCAGCAGGTAGCAGGAATAACACACAACTATGTAAACCACGAAACCACACACCCATGCTCCAATCAGGCTGTCGATGGGGCTGTCACTGCTAACTCTCATCCTGGACATTCCACGCACCGCTAAACACATATCACTACAGACAACTGGACATCTTAGGCCACATGCTGCCACCAACACATAACACACACTACACATACGGTATTTTGAGGTTCGCAAGATCCAAAACAGGATTTTGTGCAATCCCTGAAATACTTTCGAAAATCACTTTTGCAAATGCAAAACTGTCGTGCTTTGACACTTTCGTGTTTACGAAAGTATTTTGTGAAAGTATACTCCTAATGACTGCACATCTTTGCCATCATCCTGCAAGCAAACGGTTGGATCCTTTGTCCTCAAATTTGCAGGATGGCAAGACCTGGTCCCACAGATGTGCTTTTTCATGCTATTGCGCTAAAATACTTAACGATTACAAAGTTGCACTGTTCCAAAATTGAACAATTTGCTACAGACTAACATTGCAGTGCCCATGATGCCTTCGCCAGCCAAATGTTGAAAACAAAGCGAGGTACACCATTTTTGCTACTGCTTGCTTGGTTCACCTTTATGTGAACCAATCTCGAAAGAACAACTTTGTAAATAGTCTATGATATCTCAAGTTGGATTTCTCCACTTCCTACAGTAACACAAGCATACACCTCCTGCTGGATGTGAGTGATTGGTTGTGTTGCCTTGGTCCTTCCCCTACTTACATATCTGTGTGTGTGTGTGTGTGTGGTGGCGGGGGGGGATGCACAGTTAGGGTTTTCAACCTTAACACCTAATTTCATCACTTTTGTCACTGTATAACAACCCTAACTGATGTGTTAAATGGATTTTTTTGCCATGAAAAAAAAATTATATATATATTGTTTTTCTTTTTGCTGTTTGGCCCCAACTGCCACCTGCTCCTGCCATTGGGCCCCCTGCCAGTTTCCAATCTCATCTGCCACTCCCCCTGTCATCTGGGTCAGCGGTGTGTGAGACCTGAGGACCACAGCGGCTGTCACTCTTGATAGTCATGCACATGGGATTTTTCCTGTTTTTCTCCTGTGGTCTTGCTCTCCACCCCAAACATTCTGCGTAGCCTCTGGCTGCCTTGGACGCCGTAGCACACACTGGGCTGTGCCACCCCTCACGAGGAAGCAAGCTCCCCAGCTCACCACGAGGTGCCGCTACTGTGCTGGGGCCAGGCCTTCTCCCTCCTCGGCTGGCTCATGCTCCCATCAGGTGCGCTCCCCAGCCTAGCTACCTGACCCATGCAGACCCAGGCTCGCTCCTAAACCTGGGTCGCCAGTGTGGAAGCGCAAAGCACTACCACTGAACCATTGGGCAGTCGCACATATTAAAATATTTTAACATTCTAAATAATGTAGAGTATTTGAAATTAACTACATAAAACTAAAAAAAAATTGCTTAAAATATTAAAGTTTAAGACCAAAAGGCTGACTTTGGAGCAATTTCTCTCTTCAAGCGGAGAAACAAATCTGACATTAGAACAGCAGGGTAAGCATGACCACCGTGCAGACCTTGGACTTGTATTCTGAATTCTGAAATCTGCATAATTCTGTCTTTGGGGCAGCACACTCCAGCAGACTGATGCTATTTGCAAGACATTTCATTGTTGGATTCCTGTTATTTGAAACATGATAACATAATTTATCTTTGCGTCCTTTACTAAACAAATAGAATCAAGTAGAATTAAACAAATAAATCAAGCAAATAATTCTACACATCTTTTTCTCATAATGCCACGTAAAACATGGTCAGCCATTATAGATCCCAGATAGCCCACATGCTTGTTTTGTCATAATTCAGTAAAAATAAAATTTCACACTGTATAGAAGATTATTTAATTATTCCAGCAATGCCAGAACAAAGACGTTTGGTAACTTGGGCCAGATCTGGTTTGTTAAATTCCAAATATATTAGTTATAACAACATTTATAAAAACGAGGATCAACTCCACAAGGAATGTCCATGCAATAACTTAGAGCAAATTATTAAAATTTGTCCATTTTACAATAAACAAAGGAAAACATTCCTAGAAGATTTCCTTAAGAGATATTCAGACACTACATACAACCCAATATTCATCTTGTTACACCAAGAACCATGGATGAAATAATAAGAACAACAAAATTTCTACCAGCTGTCGTGAGCTGGAAATAGAAATACTGCTATAAATACTTAAAAATTGTGAATTAATTATCAAAATGTCAGAAATGTTGGAATAATGTAAAACTTGCACTATTTGGACTGTGAAAACTGATACATTGGACTATATATCTATGTTATTTATATCAGTATTTATTATCTTGCAGTGGATGTCCTGTATCTGGACTTTAGTAAGGCATTCGACTCAGTGCCACATGGAAGGCTGGGAAGGAAGTTAGTAGGGACAGGGGCGGGTGCAAAGCTGGTGAGATGGGTAGGAAACTGGCTGCGGGGAAGGCAACAGAGGGTGGTGGTGGGTGGGGAGCTCTCACACCCAAGGGCAGTGACAAGCGGTGTTCCACAGGGCTCAGTGTTGGGACCAGCGTTGTTTGGGATATTCACTGCAGACATATCATGGGACATCAAGAGCAAGATCAGTCTGTTTGCTGATGATACCAAGGTAGGCGCGGTGGTGGATGACCTAGGGGGTGGCAGGGGTTGCAGGATGATCTGGCAAAGCTTGAAACCTGGTCAGACACCTGGCAACTGGGCTTTAATGCTAAAATGTGCAAGGTGCTGCATTTTGGAATGAAGAACCCAAGGAGGAGTTACCAGCTAGGGAAGTGCAGCTAGCCCAGACAGAGGAGGAGAAGGATCTGGGTGTGCTCATTACAGGGTCAATGAACAACTCAGCACAATGTAGGAAGGCAGCTGCAAAGGTCAACAAAATGCTGGGTTGTATTGCAAGGGGTATATCCTCGAGGAGGGAGGAGGTGATTCTGCCACTGTATAGGTCATTAGTTAGACCACACCTGGAGTACTGCGTGCAGTACTGGCGTCCGTATCTGAAGAGGGACATTAAGTTACTGGAGGGGGTGCAGCGCAGAGCGACAAAGATGATCAAGGGGCTGGGGGACTTATCATACGAGAGGAGGTTGAAGGAGTTGAACATGTACTCACTGGAGGAGAGGAGAGCGGGTGACATGATTGAAACCTTTAAATACATGAAAGGAATAAACAAGATGGGTACAGAGGGGCTGTTCAAAGTAAGGGAGGGGAGGGCCACCAGGAGCCATGATATGAGACTGGAGCGAGGAAGGTTCAGGAGGGAGATGAGGAGACACATTTTTACAGAGAGGGTGGTGGCTGGGTGGAATGCGTTACCTGCTGAAGTGGTATGCAGTAGAACAGTGGACTGCTTCAAACGAGGATGGGACAGGACAAGGGGGAGGGTTAATGAAGGGAAGGTGGGAGGGAGGGCAGCTGCAGGATAAGGGGTGCTAGCTGCACATTCGAAGCAGACTTGATAGACCTCTAGGCCTTTATCTGCTGGCAAATTTCTCGTATGTTCGTATCTTAACTTGTCCTTTTTAAGAAAATTGTAATGGCCTAAGTTGAAAACAAACTTGGCTGATCAATAAACTGAAACTGAATTGTCATAATTCATAACTGTGACATCAGAAAGGAAAGTTGCGCACCATAACTCTGGATCATTAAGCAGGCCCAGTGGCGCTGAGGCTGAAGCACTGGGCATGCGTAACTCATATCATGCCCGGCGACCCATGTTTGGGAACGGACATGGGCTTGGGTTGCAGGAGAAGAAGGATCGAGTGTCCCTAGGACTGCTCTCCTTCTCTGGGAGGGGGATTGCAGTGCTTGGCAATTGCCTGCCACCTAGCAGAGGCTGGGAGGTGGCACATCACGACGGAGACTGTGGGTGAGAGTCTGCGGCAGGCGCCTGGCAGGGGTGCACTTGGGTGTGCGCACACGGCCACCACGGTGCCAGCACTGCAGCCTCGGGGCAAGGAAAGAAGAAAATGGGAGTCCTTTGCGAGGATGATGATGGTCCCCCACCGCAACGGCCCGGGAAGGCACCTCTCCGAACACTGTATCTGGTCTGGTGGGTCAAGTCACTCCCCACCCCCTGCCACAAAGGGTAAGTCATGGGGTCAAGGGGAGGGGGTCTCATACCCGGTGCCTGCACAGGGGGGGACGTCACATGGATGCAGAGGACTCTGGGGGAGAAAAATACATAACTGTAAAAAAAGAGAACCACAGTGACTTTCTCCTTCTCTTGCCTTTGGATACCAATCTGATACATTGGTTTGTTACTTTCAGTAAGGCTTCCTTTAGACACTTCCACTGTTCTTCCACTCCCCCTCTTGCTCTATTCTCTCCAGGGCTCTTTTGATACCCTTCCCCATTTCAGCAAAGTCAGCATTTTTGAAATCCTTAACCTCTGTCCTAGTATGACTTGAGTGAGTCTCTGTCCCTATGCTGAACCACACAATGTTGCTATCGCTGGATCCCAGTTGCCCTTTTACCTGGACATCTGCGATTTGATCCCCATTGGTCATTCCTAGATATGAAAATTACGTACCTACCGTAATTCTTGATCTTCTTGGACGAAATCTCCACCACTTATTCACACTAATGGGACTACGCCGGAGGCGCTAGGAGCCTGCGGGAGCCAAAATCTTCAGAGGGTCGGCGCCAGGATAAGACTGCGCATGTGTGGTGCCATGAGACTAGCTTGTGCCATATAGGCTATCTTGGCGTCGACTCTCCAACCACCTCAGTATCTTTTTGACTGAGGAGATGCAGCGTAAACTAACTAAAGAAATCTAACCATAACTTCCGGGCATGAGATGGCCCAGATGACCCATGGAAAAAGGATCAATTCAACAAAGTCTTCACAGCCTGAACAACAAGAAAGTGAAGACCAAAACAGAATGAGTGACTTTCGGGGATGGTGGGTGGGCATGTGAATGAGTGGTGGAGCCGCCTTTTCAAGAAGATCAAGAATTACGGTAGGTACATAATTTCCATATCTTCCTGGACTAAAAGTCTCCATCACTCATTCACACTACTGGGAGAGTACCGAGCTAAAAATCACCCCAGTAGGGTGGCAGGAGACAGAGCTCACTCAGGACAGAAGTTCATAAGGACTGTCCTGCTGAAGAACGTGAACTGTCTGGCATGGATATCCAGAACATAGTGCTTTACAAAGGTATGCACTGAGATCTAACTTGCCGCCTTGCAGATATCTGCAACGGGTACAGTACAAATCTCCATCAGGAAAGCCACAACCACTCCAGTAGAGTGGTGTGAACCTGGCCTCCCAACTTGACCTATGCCATGGATTAGTAGTGTCAAAGACATGCTACTAACCATGCAGAAGGACTGCAGAAGAGTGCCGCATGCTGAAAGATATAATAGTTGCTCGGATTGCATATCTCTTCTGTTCTGTTGATGCAGAATCGCCGAATCCTCTTAACATCCAGAAAAATGAAGGGAGAGCTCTCCTCCATTCTGGAGTTAACGATGTAAGTAGGAAGAAGCAAAACTTGACTAACGGTAACTGAACCAGTGACATGTTCTCTACTGGTTCAAGATAGACTGAAAATGTGCAGAGGTGTACCTCCACTGCCGAGTATTGCAGACCTGCATTTGACAGGTCCAAGAAGCACAACACCTTACTTGCTGGGCAACCAAAAGGGTCCAGACGGGACTTTGCACACCAGATGGAGAAGTGTTTCCCCCTTAAGTCGCGTAGGCCCTCCTGGTGGAAGATGTCTGCAATGGTCTGGGAAACCTAAAACTGGCCCACTTCCATTTCCTCAGGAGATGAGGGGATCGCAGGTTAGGATGGACTAAAGTCCCTGTGTCAGAGGGGCTGCTTGTAGAGGGAGTCGCCTCAGAGGAACTTCTGACAAGACTGTTGATCAATGTAAATCACATCTGCTGAGGCCAGTCTGGGCCGATGAGAAACATCCTGCCCCCCTGTGATTACAACTTGAGCAGCACCCTCTGAGCTAAGGGAAGAGGAGGAAAGTGTACAAAAAGCATCTTGTCTACTGAAATGAATACATCCTGACAGAAAACACTAGGGTTTTGATTTCTGAAGCAGGATAGAGGTAGTTTTGCGTTGAGAGGGGACCCCATTCGTCGAATAGCGACTGCAGAGAGATAGTATGAGGGCACCCCACCCTGCTTGCTGATGTAATACCTCACAGCTTTGTCGTCCATCTGAAGTACGATCACTTCATGGCAGAGGGCATCCTTCAGGACTTGGCGTATATAACAGCTCTCATCTATAGATATTTATGAAAAGATGAGGTTCCTCCTGACTCCACACCAGAGTGTGGAGGTCTTGACAGTGAGCTCCCCACAAGAGATTTTGTCCGAGGCTCTGTCATTTTGTACGGAGGATTGCGGATGGATGGTCAGAGACAACTGCTCGCTGCGGAGGATGCCATGAGCCCCAGCATCCGCTCCATCGAAAGGGGCCCAAACAGAATCATTTTCCTTGATGTAACGAGTCACCTGAGATGTTGTTTCTCCCATCCTCTGGACTGGGCTTCAGTCTGGGTAGAAGGTCTGGGGACTCGGACAATCCCGATGACCCATATGTCCACTGTAATGGACTTCCACTGGTTGTTAAAACCGAATTAGATGCCCCTCCTGTCGAGAGGCATCCCCCCTCAGACAACTGAGGTGGGACCTAGGCCGGATCCACAGAGGTTAGTACACGGAGCTTTCGGGCCCTGTGTCCTCTACTGCATTCTTGTTTAAATGGCAGTCCTATTGATCTGAGTGGCATCCAGAGCTCAGCTTGAGGGCCAAACAGATAAGCACCGCCAAGGAGATGTTAACCACCTGCTGCCAGCGGCAGCTGCCCTAGAGGCAGCGTCATAGGTGAACTCATACTCAGGAATGTAGGCACTCAAGACATAGAAATCTGCTTTGTTCCACAGATGAAGACTGAAATGTTATGGTGGACCCCATATCCAAGGAAACAACTGGAAAGAAGATCTTCCATCACACTGATGTAGAAGACTTGCCTTCCAGTCCATAAAATGAGTCATCCACTGAGTCTCTGACAAAGCAGAACAGGGAGAGACTCATCCAGATCCACTTCTACCCCAGAATAATCTTCAAAAGGCAGGTCTAGGCCAGAAACATGGGAGATGCTGCCACCTGGATCGGCGAAGAGTTCAGTGGCATTCGCGGCACCGGCACCACCTAGGCTGCGACGCTGGTTCAAAATGCGCGCAAAGGCACCGCCAAGGGACCTAAAACCTGGAAGAAAAGGGGAGGGAGCAGTACCCATGCTGGCCCCTGAAGGAAAAAGGTTAGGGGGGGTGGGCATGAGGAGTTGGCAAAGGTGTTGACATCGGAGAGGGCACCATGCACATCCTGGCCCGACTGACCTGGCTGTGTCCCAGCGGCTCCGAGACCCAAAGGTCCCAGAACCGGGTCCACTGCCCAGGTCAACTGGGCAGAAGCTGTACCCTCTGCTCAAAAGAGCAGCCCAGAGGGAAACTGTTCACCGGAGCCCCATCGAGGACAGAGACGGGATCTGGTGTCAAAGATCGTGGCCGTTAAGAACGGAGCCACAGAGGACCCCACTGGAATCGGGTCAAGTCTACTGCTCTCCACCACGGACGATCCCCGCGCAGATGTACCAGAGGGCGACCTCGAGTAGTACTGATTCTTCTACTACCAATAGGAGAAAGAAGAGCTTGAGCGTGAGCAGAGCCGGGTCCCGATCGAGGTTGGGAACGGCCCGCTACTTTTGTGTTTCAGGCGGACTGTCTCCCCGAGCACCGGACTGTTAGGTGGTCGGACCCCTCCTCTGCAAAGTTGGTTCTTCTTCTTTTTTTTTTACATAAAAAAAGAACAATAAAAATAGAAAGTTAATCAAATACTGAACGGCTATAGCTGCTGTCGTGTAGACGAAGACTTGACTCCCGGGAGCTGAGTGATGTCGTTATCGAAACGCACTCGGCGGGAGAAAAGGAACTGAGGTGGTTGGAGGGTCAACGCTGAGATAGCCTACACGGTGCGAGCTAGTACTGCAGCACCACACATGCGTGGTCCTATCCTGGTGCCAGCCTTCCTGAAGATTTTTGGCTCCCGTGGGGTCCTAGCACCTCCAGCATAGTCCCATTAATCTGAATGAGTGGTGGAGACTTTTAGTCCAGGAATATCTAGAATTGCCCTGTCTCTGGTGGGATCAAACACAAGCTGCCTGAGTCCAGCCTCCTGGAGTGAATCAAGGATGCCTCTGCTTCTGGCTGAAGCAGCTACACTGGTGTTCCAATCCACGTCTGGCATATTGAAATCCCCCATCAAAAGAATTTCACCTTTCACTGCCATCTTGGGTATTTCCTCCACTAGCTCCCTGTCCAGTTCTTCTCCCTGTCCTGAAGGCCTGTATATCACCCCGTGCATATTGCTGTGCCATTTCCAGGTTGAAGAGTAACCCACAGTGCCTCGGCCTCCCCCTGCCTATCCTGTACCTTTGTTGCCATTATATCCTTTCTGACAAACAGGGCTACCCCCCTCCCTTTTTGCCCTCCCTATCCCTTTTGCATAGAACATATCCTGATAACTTTGTTTCCCACTCATGATTAGCTCTGTACCAGGTTTCAGTTATTGCTACTATGTCCAGGTCTCCTTTAGTTATTAAGGCCTCCATGTCAGGGACTTTATTTCCCAGGTTGCGTGCATTTGTCAACATGACCTTCCAAGTTTTACTGCCTGACCTCTCTCTCTCTCTCTCTCCCTGTTTTTGGTCGCCTGCATCCCCCCCCCCCCTTCCTGATATTTTTCTCTTGTGTTCCTATGTCTTTCCTATTCCATTTTTGCCTGACTCCGATTACCTTGATATCAACTCCTCTTCCTGCTTCATTGTTCTGCTTTCTCTACCACGTGGGGTGGGCTGCCTGAGTATCCCTGCTCCTGTTGCCCTCCCCCATGGCTAGTTTAAACGCTCGTCAGCAAAGCATTTAAACCGTCCACTGAGGGCTGCCTTCCCCTTACTAGACAGATGCAGTCCATCCTCACTGTACAAGGCTGCATCACTCCAGGTGGGTCCCCAGTCCCCAATGAAGCCATACCCCTTTCTTGTTGCACCAGCCTTTCAACCATGTGTTGAAGTTACTAATGCAGAGATTCCTCCCCCCCCCCCAATGGACTGCCAGCACCTCCGAAAATGTCACGGATCCTGTTACCTTTCCCAGGCACCCTCCCAACACTGTACAGTCATCCTTCACCTGCTTCAAGCTTGCCTTATCCTTGGATAGGTCACTTATCCCCAAGTGGATAATGACCTCCAGCCCTCCACTCCTTGCCACAGCTTCAGCTATCCTCTGGATGCACTTCCTCTCCTTCCGAGCTGTGCCTTCTGGAAGGCACTTTACCTTCCTTTCCTCTCTTACTATCTGTGCCCAGATCCACTCCATGGACAACTGAGTCCCCCAACAGAAATAACTTCTTCTTCCTATGGGGTTCTCTTCCTCCCACCATTGGGTCTCCCTGCTGGTGGGCCCTCACTCCTCCCTGGTCACAGCCTTGGATTCCTTTGCAGAGTTATCCCATTCCTCCAACACTGTGTAGGGGTTCATCAGCTGGACCAGATGGAGGATGTGTCTCTGCCCCCTCACCTGAACCTTCCTGAGCCCACTGTAGTCCATCCTGCTATATGCCTGGGTGGCTACTGTGGCATTGGCTAGGGACCTGGTAGCCTCTGGGTGGGGGCGAAGGTCCCCAGTATTCCTGCCAGCTCGGCTCTGAGACTGGCGACCTCCGCCCTCAGCCCAGAGAGGTGCCTACAAATGGGGCAGCACCACAGTAGCCAGAATGTTTTTCTGAAGACTGCTGCACCACAGCCAGAGTACTGCACCACTCCCTGCATCACCCTGTGCCTGCTGATATTCTTCCCCTCCTAACCCTTTTTTTCCTTCTCTCCCTGTCTTTCTCTCCTTCTGTAGTGACTTACATCTTGTCTCTCCTCCTCTTGTATGTGCCCCTGTGGACCTAGTTGCTAGCTACACCCTTTGTAATTCTGCTGGTATACAAGCTAGGTTACTGCTTGTGCTGTACTGCCTAACTGTTTCTGTGTCTTTAAGTAGGTGTGGCCTGGCCTTCCACTACAAAGGTAGAGCACCCGGGAGTGGTTGGGGAATATGTGTGTGTGTGTGTGTGGTGGGGGGGTTGTTCCTGTGGTACTCATTGTCTACAAAATACAAACAGATAAAAAACGACTTTCTTCTGTGACACGGCAGGGCAAAAACACAGCTCTAGTTTAACGTAGCTGGTAGCTGCTCTCCTTCTCAGCTTCTGCAGCAAACACAGTCCACAGTCAACTCCTGTTTATAATCCACAGACCCTTAAGCCTTCTTCAGCTCCTCCTCTTATCAGACACCTTTTTCACAAAGTTTCAGTAACAGTTCTAGTCACAAATGACTGCAAATATTTTCCCAACTAGATTACCTCTCTGGCAAATTAAAGTTGCACTAAGTAAAGACAACCCCAAAAACAGAGAACCAAGGCACTGACTACTACTTACTATTACAGGCCCCGAATTAAGAATTCAATTCAATGTACTCAGTAAATCACCTCCTTGCTGTAGGGTAGCTGCTCTCCCTCTCAGCTTCTGTACTGAAACCAAAGCAGACTCTGCACTCTGATTACTGAAGGAATGGACCAACAACTCAAATAGTTGCGTATAAATTTTATTCCAAAATAGCTTCAGTCCATTCACACAACGTAACTCCATGCCACTCCGTCTCAGTGCTTTGCTCATTAGAGCTTCTTCAGGAGGCATGGTTACAGGTTGATCACATTTGTTTAAATACTGTACCAAAATCCACCAATAGCGGTTTTTACATACAAATCAACTACGTGAAACACATTCAGTGTAATTTCATTAAAGTCAGGAGGCGGTATAGCGTAGTGGTTAAGGGCACTGAGCTGCAAACCTGAAGACCTGGGTGTGAATCCCATCAGCCCCCACTTGCATACTGTGTGACCCTAAGGAAGTCACTTAATTTCCTTGTGCTCCAACGTCGCACCTGGAAACAAGCTCCAGCTTAGTGTACCTTTCCTGGTTAAACAATTCCCCTTCCCTAAAGTGCTCCAGTCCCATAGATAAAAAAAAGCTATAGTTGGAAGTGACTCCAATTCATTCACTTCACTAAGTTAGGAATTATTATTTAATTATAGCTCATTACTCCATTAATACAAGCATTATACCTTGTCTCATACTGTTGCATAAAAATGGAGTATTCTAGTGATGGGATTCAAACCATGGCCCACTATTAGGAACTTCATTAAAATTTTCAGATGCAAAGAACAGACTCAGTTCATAGCAACTCATTTTATAGGTTAATTAAAAAATACATAGCCTTATTTTTAGCTAAAGAGTCAAATTTTACGTTTCTTTTTTCCAAGTTCTAATATTAATAACATTTCTGCTACCCAAAGACTCAAGTTCAAAGCTCATGTACTATTACAAAATAACAACTCAGTAACTCCATTAATGCAAACATTGTCTCTTATCCCCTGCTACTGCATAAAAATTGAGTTTTATATTAACGGGATTAGAACCTTGCCCACTATTAAGAACATCATTAAATTACTTAGATACATATGCTGGACCTGATTTTTAGGGATAATTCCTCAGGCTAGTTGAAAGAATTGCCCTCTTTATAGCTATAGGGTCAAATTTTATTTCTAAGTACTAAAAAGTTCTACTACTTGAGGACCCAGGTTCAAATTTCACATAAATCCCTTGTTCACCAAACTGTGAATTAAACTAGGTATTAAAAACTAAAAAATACCAAAAGTGCCACCAGACAGAACAAAATAAAAAAACGTTCTTTCATCTCGACTCTGGTGTTGGAAACTATACAACCTACAACTGCCTTACTGTCTAAAATCCATTTCCTTGACACAGAAGAAAAAATACTAACCATAGTAATCTTGTTTCTTCCAAGGGAGTCTTACTGTGTTTTGACCTATGCAGTTAGCCCCGGACAGTTCAACTGGAAGAGCTAACTGCATAAGTCAGAATACAGTAAGACTTCCTGGGGTTTGAAGGGCCAGCCCTAACTACAAATGGGGCAGCCAACTCCTAAATACAAATAGACCAACAGACAGTAGTGGCACACAATACTGTGGAGTTAGTCAATGCAGATGATCTTTTATTCCACCAAATCAGTGCAGTAAAGAAGTATAACAATACCACAATTCCAACAGTTCCAACAGCACTTGCTGAGCTAGTAAACGGCCCAGTGCTTCGACTCTTGAACAGAGTCTTCCTCAGGGGTGTGGCTAGTGGGGTAATGTGACTTTTTTTTTTAAATAACATTAAAAAGGAAAAAAAAAAAACAGACACTGAGCACATCATCAAAGACCTGTCGGCTGCATAACAGGTTTAAACAGGAGAGTGAGTGCAAGCGTCTCACTGGGGATACCAATACTGACAGCACTTCGGGAATTCACCTAAATGTCAATGTGGCATGGGACAGTCTATGGGAAGACAGTGTGGTACCTCTAGATAAATGTTTAAACACTAAAACAACTTTATTTAGGTTTTTAATAAGAGATGGGAGAATGAGCGGGGGTTGGGATCCGGGAGCCAGTGAACTGCCGGCCAGCGGCTGGCAGGCGGGCAGACTATCACTAGTGGTGTAAAATAAACAAAAGTGAAAGGACTAGTATTTGGCTTTCTTTGTTGCTTTACCATAATGTGTTGTAACAGACAGAGAAAGAAGCAGAACAGTGAGTGTGTCAAAACTGTCGCTTAGGACTTCTGGTGACGTCAGCAAAGCGAATGGCAGCTTTGAGTTAGCGAGTCTCCCAGTCCAAGATCAAATCAATAGGCATCTGTTATTATATCACATGCAGTCTCCAGCAAAAACTACCAGGTCAAGAGCGGGAGCGTCCAGGAATGCCCAGACGCCGGCACAAAAGTTACAGCTTCTGCTGCAGGGTGAAAAAATAGCGAAATCCCTGGCGCTCCTTGGGGACGAAGAAAACATGGCGACGGACACAGGCCCAGAAGAAGAGTTCACGCAACTTGCAGCCTCAATATTACAGACTGCCAAAACGGTACAGAAGATTGATGCTTCCCTGACCGAACTTAAAGCAGATATCGGGAAAATAGAACACAAAACTGACAAATTGGAATTGGGACTTACTACAGTGGTTGAGCAAGCGGATCGCCACGATCGTCTCCTCCTATTCCTGATGGCGAGAGAGAGAGAGCTGAGACATAAGATCGATGACATAGAGGGCAGAACCAGAAAGAAAAATCTCAGAATTTATGGTGTACCTGAAGGAGCAGAGGATGGGGCCACAGATACTATTACTTTCATACAAACAATGTTAACAGATTTATTAAAACTACCTGCAGACTTTGATACAGCAATGGATAGAGCTCACCGCTCCCTCACTCAACGGCCCACGACACCTGGCTTCCGCCCTAGGTCCTTCATGATTCGGATGACTAATTACACTTCAAAAGAAGAGATCCTCAGGAGGGCCTGGAGGCTAAAAAAGATTATGTTCGGTGCACACAGGATAACAATTGACAACGACTACACTGTGGGAGTTCAAGAGGCGCGTCGTGTCATGTGGCCAATTGTTAAGCAGCTCAGAGCAAGAAACTTAAAGGCGCAGATGTGGTTTCCAGCGCGTCTAAGAGTGGAAACCAAACAGGGCCGTAGAGTCTACGAAGATCTCCTAGCTGCCAAAAGCTTTTTAGAAGACTCGGGAATTGCGGTCCCAGGGCTAGATAAGGAGAGAATGGAGAGAGAGCTGCGACGATCGGCCTGGACAGTGGCGCGCAAGGGTTTGACATGCTCACACCAACTGCAAGCTACTAACCTACGAGCGGACATCACTGAACTTTTGAAGCCATATACCCCTGCAATGTACCATACAGCCCTGCACACACAGGAGACCTCAGCCACGGAAGAACTGAGACAGGTGGGGTCCTCTCAAATGGAAGGAGAAGTCGCGGACTGAAACAAGCAACAAGTGTGCAGTCGTGGGATAAGGTATAAAGCGGACTGTGGGATGCGTCGGAAAATGCTGCATGACTAATGAAACTGGGTTTGAGTGCTTTTAAAAATACCTTATACTTGGAGATCTAAAGATGGGAGGATGGGACAATGGAAAAGGGGAGAGGAGAGGAGAAGGAGGGAACAAAGGATGGTAGACAGCTTGTCTGTCTGGATAGGGTGGAGGGTAATGGGGGGGGAGATACCTCACTCATGGATTCCTCATGTATAGCGTGGCAGGGGAAGTCTCCTGAATTGGGGGGAAAAAATAAAAATAAAAAGGGTATGAGGGAAGAGGGTATGGGGGAAAAGATCTCGATTAAAGGAGAAAATGCTCACCCCGGGGCAGAATTTACTGGTATGCTGGCAGGCCACAGAGAGGGAGGTCTCTCTCTCCGCGCCTCCTCCGCGTCTTCTGGTGTGGGGGGGGGAGGCCACGAGGGAAAATGCCGCAGAAGGTTTGTAGTAGGAGATGAATTAAAAAAGCTCCCGTTTAAAATCCACTATGAGGCTGGGAGGAGGAGAAAAAAAAAAAAAAGTGGAAACCTGGAGACCATGAAGGTCTCTCTTTGCCTTCCGATTCTGCCGACGTTTGTAATATTACTGAGCATAGGGTTAAAACCCAGGAAAACAGCTCTGAAGAGATGTAGCCCAGAACATCATAATGGGCAAAGTGTCCCAAATGTGGCACAAACCAGTCCGATTAATGTGAATCGGACTGACCTAGGAAGTTATGTTTTACTGGAACGTGTTAGTACACCCCCCCCCATATCAGTTAAAGAGTAAAAGAGGAAAATGTGATGAAAAAGGGTTGATGGGGGACAGTTACACAGTTTTGTAGAAATTTGTACAAATGAAGTGTTGCTAGTTATCCTGTGTCTGTCTATGGACTTATGGAAATGTTTTATCAAAGTTTTGGACCTGCCACTAGAGGGCAGCACAACAGCATTTATATATACATATGTTAAGGCTGATCAATTGTTGAGAATCAGCGGGTTACTGTTTTTTAATAGATATTATGCAAGGCACAGAGATAAACATAATCGGATGCATGCACCTGTCAGGGCTTACAATAATAAAAATTGGAAAGTAAAATCAGAGCAGAAACTGAGATTAGAAGCTAGGGGAAAAGAAACTAATTATAATAAAATCAGAACAGGGCACAAGACACAGACAAAAGCTCAATACCCAAAACATGGATAGGATAAAATCTAAAGTAATCTCTTATAATGTTGATGGCATAAAACATCCTATCAAGAGAAAACAACTTCAGAAATTTTTGAAAAAGCAGAAATGTGAGATACAGTTCTTGCAGGAGACTCATTTGTCTCCCAATGAAGCTTTGAAGTTGAGAACTCGGGAATTCCCGACCATATACCATGCCTCACTAGACAAAGGAAGGAAAAGGGGTGTCGCGACGCTGCTGTCGGCCTCTCTCCCATTTGTAGAGGAAGAGGTAATAGCAGATACAGGGGCCTGATATGTGATGATGGTGGTGGGGAGGGTCCAAGAGCTACAGGTGACTTTAGTAAATGTCTATGCCCCCCCGGGGTCACCGATAACCTTTTTTGCAGAACTATTTAAACTAATGGCTGTTAAAGCAAGGGGGTTAGTGATCGCGGGAGGTGACTGGAATGTGATTATGGATAGGTCATTGGACACCACCTCACGTATACCGGCCCCTAATGGGAGAATCTCCAGGTTACTAAAAAAACTCATGAAAGACACAGGACTGCGGGATGTCTGGAGAGAAAAATACCCACTAGCGCGGGACTATACATATTACTCCCCCAGGTACAATATTTATTCGAGATTGGACATGTTCTTCACATATGGCGAGAGCATGGCAATGTTCGAATCAACGTGGACAGGTACAGAGAGCATATCTGACCACAAACCCATCTATGGGGAGATCGATCTTCAACTTCCCAAAAAGCCAACATAATGGAGGCTGAATACCAGCTTGCTTAGGGACGACAAGGTAAAAGAGGAGATCAGGGATACAATAAAACAGGCTATCCTCTTGAAAGAAGACTCTGCCACCACACCCCAAGTCCTGTGGGACACAGTTAAAGTAATGCTTAGAGGGAGACTGATCTCAATAGCTGTTCATAAAAAAAGGGAAAGAGAAAAACAGAAGGAGCAGTTAAACCAGGAGCTCAAAAACCTGGAAGACCAACAGAAATTAAAATTTTCTAGAGAAAGGGGAAAACGAATAGACGAACTTAAAAATAGGCTCCAAAGATTATTACAACTGGAGACGGAGAGGGCCCTGCTTTTTACGAAACAGGCCTACTATGAAGGTGGCCCTCGAGCCACGCGTCTTTTAGCATATAGGATGAAACAACAATCATCCCGGGCACATATAATAAGAGTCAGACATCCTACTACAGGGCAGGAAGCAAATAAGTGGGAGCAGATAGCTGATGCACTAGTCACGTACTATAAACGATTATATAGCCCCCAGACAGAAACAGGTCCGCAAGAAGCACGGGATTTTTTGGAAACCTTGAAATTACCCCGACTTACAGAGGCACAGGGGCAGAAGCTGGGAGGTCCAATTACTTACCAGGAGATAATAAGTGCAATTAGGGAGCTTAAAGTAGGGAAATGTCCAGGCCCGGATGGGTTCGGGGTGGAACTGTATAAAATGTTTGGGGGGGAAATTGTCCCCACTCTTCAGACTGTATATAACCAAGTCTGGCTGGGGGGTGAAGCGGTCCCTCCATCCTGGAACTACACTACAATAACACTGATCCCGAAAGAAGGAAAGGACCCGAAAGACTGTGGGTCATACAGACCGATCTCACTACTTAATGTAGATTATAAAATTTTCACAGCAATAATAGCCAAGAGATTACAACCCTTACTGATAAATATAATTCATCCAGATCAAACGGGCTTCATAGGAGGCAGGCAGGCCCCTGAAGGGGTTAGGAGGACTATAGATATAATTGACATTATTAATAAGCAACACACCCCTACCTGTTTAATGAGTTTAGACGTCGAAAAAGCGTTCGACAAAGTAAATTGGAACTTTATGTTTATGGTCCTAGAAAGGTTGGGCTTTCCGCCTTCATTCTTGGAGGCGATTAAGGTTCTATATGCCTCACCGCAGGCAGTCATAAGGGTAAACGAGGGTATCTCAGGGAGGTTTGATCTGGGAAGAGGCACCAGACAGGGGTGCCCACTGTCACCGCTCTATCTATATAGAGCCCCTGGCACAAGCAATAAGGGAAGCAAAGGATGTGAATGGGGTGAAGGTGGGTGGGGAGGAACATAAAATTTCTCTATATGCAGATGACGTTCTCCTCTATATAACTAATCCAGACAAGTCCTTTCCAGTAATTTGGTCTATAATAGATAGGTTCAGCCAATTTTCAGGTTACACTTTAAACACAAATAAAACTGAGATTTTGACATTTCGATATCACCCCTCACCTTATGTAAATCAGCTACTAGATACAAACTGGAACAGGGGGAAAATAAAATATCTTGGCACTCAAATACCAAAACAATTGTCACTGCTATTTACGTATAACTTGGAACCAACAGTGGTACAAGTTAGACAAGACATTAAAAGATGGGAAGCCCTAAATTTACCCCTATACTCAAGGATACAAGCTGTGTCGATGAATATTCTCCCCAGATATCTGTATCTATTTCAATGTCTCCCAATAAAAATTCATAAGAACCAATTTCGAATTTGGCAAAAAATGATTTCAAAATTTATTTGGAACAACAAGAGGTCCAGAATTAAGAGCACAATACTACAGTCGAATAAATTACACGGAGGCAGGAACCTTCCCAACTTGGAGGACTATTTCTTGTCCGCCCAGCTGAGGTGGGCCCTCCTCTGGTCAGCCAAGCCATACATAGCACGGTGGAAGGTGATAGAGGAAGTCCTGACAGACGGAACACCATTGGGAGCGTGCACTTTGACACCCGGTTCCCGAACAGTGGCAGGGGAATCTTTATTGTTTTCAGTAAGGAATACCTTAGACTCCCTGAATCGTCTCTGGGCCAAACACAGACTGGATGAGGAGCTTTGGACGCTTAGGTGGTTTGCGTGGGATCACCAGTTTCAGCCACCCAAACAAGACCTCACATTTAAAAGGTGGGGAAGGTTGGGATTGTACTCTCTAGATCAGTTCATGGATGGCCCGGGGGTGTTGGAATTTAACCAGATCAAGGAAAGGTTCTCTTTAAGGTGGGAAGACTATTTTAGATACCTGCAGATAAGAGCCCATATATACAAACTGCAGACAATGTACACACAATCTAAACCCCTGGCAGGGATTTTGAACATAATGATTGAAATAATGAATGTAACAAAAGTTAAGGGGCAGATGTCCGCCATCTATAGAGCTCTCAGGGATAAGGGGGGAAATAAAGTTTCCCAAGTTAAAAACAGATGGGAACAGGAAATCGGGAAGAATCTTGGGGAAGATGACTGGATTACAGCTCTTGCCTAGACCTCAAGGACCACGTCTTCTCCTATGTGGAGAGAGTTTGAATGGAAAATCAGAATAAGATTCTTTATCTCACCAGTGGTTCAATGTAAATGGGACAGAAATTGTAACAGGGGATGCTGGAGGAATTGTGGGGTTGGTAGGGCAGATTATCTCCATGTCTTTTGGTCGTGCCCAAATCTCACAAACTACTGGGAAGAAATTAAACGAAAGATTGGGCAGATCTTATCCATAGTCACACTAACAGGTCCTGAGAATTTGATCTTGGGGATAAAACCAAAGGAACTCAGAGGGGCCAACAAAAATTACTTGTGGAACGTTCTCCTCACAGCTGCACATAAGGCCTTAACCAAGAGGTGGCTCTCCCAGCATCCACCTACTTATCTAGACTGGGTAAACATTGTAAATGAAATAAAAGAAATGGAGGAGATCACCTATAAAATAAACTTTCGGACACAGATCTTTGTGAGGAGATGGACTCCATATATTATCTTAATGGGGAAGGAGGGGGGACTCGGGGAGAACTGAGACTGGAGGAGAGATATGGAGATATGAAAACCCTATCATGAAATACCTGAAATGATGGACAAGATTAAGTTAGTGAGGATGTATTAGAGGAAATGTGTCACAAAATAAGAAATAACCATAGCTGATGGAAAACTTTTAATATGTAAAAGGAATGTTTGTGCTGTTATTTGCATGCATCACAAGCAATGGAAAAAAGAAGGATAAGATCTGAGAATGTCTTGTAACTGTGCTGAAATATGCAATAAACATGAATTTAAAAAAAAAACAAAAAAAAACTGTCGCTTAGTTGGAGGGCGACTAATACAGTAAATGAGTGGCACACGGATTTCTTTCATGTCCTTCATCCAGCACTTGTATTTAGCAGTGCATTAGACACTTCTAATGCACGGCTAATGACCAATCAGGATGCAGGATTTTAACTGCTCATTTTATACAAATTAATTATAGTATGATCCATTTATTTGGTGGTGTTTATTTTGCTGTGCTTTTGTGAAGCTCCCTGAGCCCTATAAATGGGGAATATATAAATAGAAATAACCTAATACAGCTTGCTGCATGATCTTCATTACTCAATATCCAACTAAGAACTATGCATTGGTTGCAGTGTCTCTTTGGAACATTGTTTATTTTATCTAAGTTTCTAGATTTACCCCTCATATCTTGTACCATTTTAGCAGTTAGGTTAATTATCTACAGCTGTTGTACTGATGTTGAATACTTGCTACTGTATTTATGCTGTGTAGCTATTTCTGATATACAATAAAAAAAGAAAAATAAAGACAATTTCAATACAGGTGAGATGAGGTGCATTGAAATGTGCCTATTGCCATACTACACTTAGTATGGCAATAGGCACATTTCAGTAAAGAACAAAACTTACTGAACAAGATCCAAAGCAAGGCGTTATTTCTGTTATACGAATTGTGCTGATATATTTACTTAATTTTTGATGACTGAGAAAAGGCTAGAAAATACCTTCTATTTTCAGCCTCGTCGGGGGGGGGGGGTACAGATGCAAATCAACAGAAACTGTAGGTATTTTAGTGAATGTAGGTAGTCACACACAATGGAGCCTATAAGAAATTAAAACTATGTACCACTGAATTACACATTTTTCATCCATCACTGTATATGAACAGAAAACACACAATGGAAAAGCAATGTAATTAGAAACAGACATTTGAAACACAATGCTGAAAGCAGACTCGCTTGCTAAACATGTGCAATGATTGCTATCTTCTGTATGTTGATATAGCTCCTTAGATCACTTAGTCTTACGGTTATAAGAGTGGTCTCATGTACATTCTTATAATATGAGGGTTCTCCTACCATAAAAATGTAAGTGAGGGTACTCTTACAATCATGAGAGTGGATTCAGAGGCCATATTTATATATAGTTGATGAAGGTTGACCAATAATATATTAAAAATTGAAAAACCTCCATCAAACGAGCCTGTTTCCAGGGCATCTACATGCAAGGCAATCTGTGTGAAATAAGAAAGTCTCGCACAGAGGAAAGGAGCACTCTGATTGGTCAAGACTCATCCCTTAATAAATTAGGTAATGGCCTGATAAGTAACAGTTGCACAGTACCTTTACAAGGTTTGCCGTCAGCCCACTCCAAAGACCTAGCACTCCTTGTGCCTTAACAACCTGTTTGAAACAATCAACCATTCCTGCAAAATGGACATCGACTCCTCCATAATGTGGCAGAAAAGGACTTTGAGCCTAGGAGAAAGAACAGGTGTTTTTTTTAATTGCTAAAATGTTTTACTAGATAGACCTTATGGCAGGAATCTCCTTTACAATTCCTGTTCTATATTTCATACTAAAGAGTAGGTGTTTACTTCTAATAAATAAAAACCTACTTCATTTATTCTATTATGCATTAGTAGTTATATATTTTATTATAAAAATAGAAAGTGTTAGTGCAGTGAAACAACTGGGTTTTTACCTTTGCTTTTCACACTGCTTGTAAAACAGAATGAAACAGAACTCTGGTACTGTGATGTCAGAAACTGCCAGCTACTTAAATGCCCGATATAGTATATGGTCAATTGTGATCGTGTATGGAGATCTACACACTGTAAAAAGTTGTTTTGCTGCAGTAGTGATGTTCATACTAATGAAGAATGACTTTTCATTCTGTGTTAGTATGAATGTCACAATGTAACTGTAAGCGACCCCATCAGCACTGTTGATAGGGCCAGCAGAGGCTGAAATGTTGCATGCGCAAGCTGGCAGAAGGGCGGATGGCCGAGAAGTGCAGGTCACAGATGGCAGAGGCTAATGCTTAAAAAAAAAAATAATCAATTTTGTTTTTTTGGGACCATACACTATACGGAATAGTGTATGGTAGCTAATCACACACATAACTCTTCTCATCTCGTGGGTTACAATGGCGTCAAAGGGACCTCTCAAGATTTGCTCTCGAGGTCCCTGATGTCATATTAACCATTATGTGTAAGAATAGCATTGTTGTGTATGGGCTAACATACACTATCCTATATGTATTTTAGTAGGAAGCTAAATATATTTTCTGTCTTTTTCAAAAGCGATACTTCTTTTAGCAACAACGTTTGCCTTTTTACATGTCTGCATTACTATGGGCCATCTGATTTTACAATTCTTTGAAAACAAATAATTGGCTTCTCTTTTCTTCTTCCCAAGTAAAATCTAGTTATGATGTCACCTGCTAAATGATAACAAATGATCACTGGTTATCAAACATGATGTATTTGTATCACGTATATAATACTTTGGTGGTGGAAAGTGTTATTTCTAGGAGCGTGGATATGTTGTTCATCCACACTGTCTGGCATTGTCCCTTTCCCCTTTAAATCTTGCCAGAAGTCTTCAAGCTGGCTCCTCCCACCCACCCGGGTGGTAAATACCTCGGCTCCACCCCATGACGCCAGATCTTCCTTTCCGCTGGAAGACACAGGTTCCCTCGTACTACTTTACAAGTACCATAGGCCCTGGAGTCAAATCGACGGTTTTCACCACACTTACTCACTTTAAAACTCATCAGAGTTTACGATTCGGATCCGAACGCGTCGGATATGGAGGACAAGTCGTCCCCCGGGTTTCGCCGGTGTCCTTGTGGACAAAAAATGTCTTGCACCGATCCCCACCTCTTGTGCGTCTACTGCCTAGGCGCCGTACATGATACTTCGGCTTGCACCATCTGTTCGACCTTCCATCCCACCGTTCTGGAGGACCGCAAGGCGTGCCTTAAGCTGGGGAGACTGGAGCTTCGCAATCCACCGGTGAGATCGAAGGAGGCCAAGTGGGCGGTTTCCGCGGCTGCAGGATCTGCCGAGCAGCTCGAGCAGATGGCGGCTTTCGAAGAGGAAGCTGCCCAAGCTTCAGCCAACCGAAGTTTCTTCATCCTGCTCAACCTGGGCTCCACCTTCACGGGATCCTTCCGGGAGTTGTGCCAGTCTCTCCCTACCAAAGGTGAGGCGCCTTCGGGCTCGTACTCCTCCCGATCCAAGAAAAAGGATAAGGACCCCAAATCTTCTTCTTCTAGCCGAAGAAGATGTTCCTGGGACCGAGAGTGGTCCGACACTCAGGAGCAGGCGGTCTTGGCCACGGTCGAGATCGCTTCCTCGGCTGCCGGCTTTTCGGACCTTCCATCAGGCCAGGGCACCGAAGCTGAGGAGACGGCAGAACCGGCTGAGATTTCTCTCGACCGGATTGAGCCGTTGTCGCCGACGCCTGTCGACGACTCCTTGAAGAGGACTCCCATTCTCTCCTTCCCCGACGAGGAGACCCATCCTTCGGGCATCCCGATCGAGGGACAAGAGCCGGAATCTCGGTTTTCACCGAATCCGGCTTCTCCCGACCGACAGAGCCGACGCTGTCGGTCTCGATCGAGAAGTAGGACCCTGTCGGTCAGAAAACAGAGAAAGGGTCACAAACACTCCCGGAAGAGGCACCGCCACCGTTCCTCACCCTCCTCGGATGAGGAGAGACTTAGATGGAAACTCTGTCGACGTTATGAGGACCTCATGTGGCAGCAACTCTTTTTGACTGGTCAAAAGCCTTCTACTCTGGCTATACCAGCCATTACTTGGCCCCAGCCTCTTCGGCCGACACCAACTCCCTCGGTTCCGAGGACTCCGGTTCTCCCTCCGTTGGGACCGGTACGTATTGCTGGTTGGCCTGTTATGGGCTCCCCACCAATTTTGGTGGAACCACCACCCAAACAGTCTCAGGGAGGAGCTCCCTCTAAGGAGGATCGGCCATCTATGGGCTTGCCCCATAGGTTGTCCATTACAGTCACTCCTGATCGCCCTAGGCGCATCGAGGGGGACTTAGGCAGGAGACCCCTGTATCTGGATTCCTCGGATTCAAATATTACTGGCCTTCACTCACATGATGAGCTGTCAGTGACAGGCCTGGAGGAAGGTCCTTCTTCCTTCCAGGGCATCCTTCGACTCATTTCGGAGTCCACAGGTATGCCTTTGCAGCCCATACAAAAGAAGGCGGAATATCCTCTTACGGATATTCTCAAGAGGGGGGATACCCTGATGGAGGCCTTTCCAGTGGTCGAAGCCATAGTTGGCCCGGCACTGGAGCTTTGGCAGCACCCTGCCTCTTGCCCGGCTCCTTCTGCCCGTATGACCCGCAAGTACGCGGTGCCCATGGGGTCCTTGGCGGGCTTCACTGAGCATCCCTCGGCCGAGAGCCTTGTGACTGCCTCAGTGTTTAGGCGCACAGGCAGCTCTGCAGATACTGACCGCCCTCCGGATAAGGAGTCCAAAAATATGGACCACTCAGCCGGAAGGTTTACGCAGCATCATCCCTAGGCCTTCGTCAGGCTAGCTCAGCAGTGATCATGGCACACTTCTCTCACGCCCTTCTGGGGTCGCTTGATGAAGTCCTCCCTCATCTCCCAGCAGACATGCAGACCATGGTCAAGCAGGTCCGGGAGCAGGGCCGTGCTGTTGCTAAACAACAGCTCCAGATGTCTCTGGACATTGGTGATTCCTGTGCCTGTTCACTAGCTGCCGCAGTAGCCACTCGCCGCAGGGCTTGGCTGAGGTTATCCTCTTTTCTCGTGGATACTCAGCACAAGCTAGCTGACGTGCCCTTCCTTGGCACTGACCTCTTCGGTCCGGGAGTGGCAGGTCATCTACAGCGCATTGAGCAGTCTAATGCCACCTTAGATGCCACCTCTGCTAAGGGTTCTTTGGGCAAGAACCAGCAGAAGTGCATGAAGAAGTCCTTTCAGCATTCTTCCCCTGCGGTTAGACAGTCCTCCTTCCAGGGAGGTCAGCAACAGCAGCAGGCTCAAGCTTGGCACCTAGGCCCAAGCAACGTCCCCAACAGCCCCGCAAAGGAGGCCGAGGTGCTGGTCCAGGTGCCTCCTCCTCCTCCAAGCCTGCACAGTGACGGGTTGGGGGTGGCCTCCCCTACACCCGTCACGCCAGTTCTGGGTCCTCCCGTGGGGAGCCGGCTCCGCCACTTTCTTTCCGCCTGGTCCAGTATTACTTCGGACAGGTGGGTTCTGGAAGTGGTCGATCAGAGACTGCCTCTAGAGTTCGAGCAGTACCCCCCCAGCTGGGCCCGTGCCCCACAGGAGGAAAGGATCTCAGTTAGCGCTCAGTCAGCCCTTTGGGACGACACTGCTCAGCTCCTCCACAAGGAGGCGGTAGCTCCAGTGCCGGATCCTCCTACAGACCCAGGCTTCGTGTCCAGGTATTTCCTGGTGCCCAAGCGGACGGAGGGGGTTGGCGCCCCATCCTAGATCTCCACGACCTGAATCGATATCTCAGGTCTCACACCTTCCAGATGAACCAGATCACACCATCTCTGGAGCGAAACATGCGGTTCTGTTCACTGGATCTTCAGGACACGATCTACCACGTCCCAAACCGTCCATCCCATCAGCGGTTCCTCCGCTTCAGGGTCGAAGGGACCCTGTACGAGTTCAGAGCCATGCCGTTCGGCCTGTCATCGGCCCCTCGGGTCTTCACCAAATGCATCGCAGTTGTGGCAGCCCATCTACGGCATCAAGGGGTTCATATTTACCCCTATCTAGCAATTGGCTCCTGGTGGGTTCCTCCCTGCAGGAGGTGGAGAGGTCCACTGACCTGACCCTCCGAACCTGCTCCCACCTGGGCCTCCTAATCAATGAGGCCAAGTCCGAACTCGTGCCCTCTCAGGTGATGGGCTTTATCGGGGCAGAGCTCGACTCTCGTCAAGCCAGAGCCCGGCTCCCGGCGGACAGCTCGGAGGTTCTTTCCTCCTTTGCCCAATCATTTCTGGTTGGACTCTTGCGCCCTGCCCGGGACTTCCTGCACCTCCTGGGTTACATGAAGGTGTGCACTTCAGTGGTCCATTGGGCCAGAGTGCACATGCGGCCCCTTCAATGGGAGCTGGCCGCCCAGTGGTCTCAGCATCACGGTCTCTTCGACCAGCTGGTCACTGTCACCCAGAGGATGTGGGACACTCTCCAATGGTGGACCATCCCGAGTCATTTGTGGGAAGGGATCCCATTCGTCCGCCCCGAGCCGATGGTCGTCCTTACGACTGATGCCTCTCTCTTGGGCTGGGGAGCCCACATGGGGGACAACAGAGCTCACGGGTTCTGGACCCCCGAGGAGTCCCGATGCCACATCAACCTGTTGGAGCTCAGAGCAGTCAGACTGGCACTGTCAGCTTTCGCTCCTCAGCTTCGGGGTCAAGTGGTTTAAGTCCAGACAGACAATACCAAGACCATGTACTATCTCAATAAACAGGGCGGCACGCACTCCCGTCTGCTATGCAGGGAGGCACTCCAGATCTGGACCTTCATCAGCCGGCTGGAGGCGGATCTCCTGGCCATCCATGTGGCAGGAGTCTCGAACCAACTGGCGGATGCTCTCAGCCGCATAGGCCACACGTCCATGAGTGGTCTCTCCATCCAGAGGTAGCTTACAATCTGTTCTCCCGTTGAGGCAAACCGTTGGTGGAGCTGTCCGCCTCCAGGGAGAACACCAAGCTGTGACTGTACCATGCCCGCCCCCCAAAGCAGGGCTCGCTGCAGGGGGATGCCTTCTTGAGGCCGTGGACCCCAGGCCTCCTTACACCTTCCCTCCATTTCCCTTGATCCACAAGGTGTTACTCAAGGTGAGGAGGGACAAGGCGAAGGTGATCCTGGTAGCCCCAGATTGACCACGCCAGTTCTGGTATCCAGATCTCCTTAGCCTCAGCTTCAGGACCCCGAAGCGGCTTTGTACATGCCTGAACCTGATATGGTTGAACCAGGGAAGGTCTTCCACTCGGACCTCCAATCCCTGCACCTCACAGCCTGGTTCCTGAGCGGCTAGAGTTCCAGGCTCTGGGTCTTTCCGAGGATGTCTACACCGTGGTGGAAGCATCTCGAAAGGAATCGACCAGGAAATGTTATGCCTTCAAATGGAAAAGGTTTTCCACTTGGTGTCAGGGAAAGAGCCTGGACTCCTTATCCTGCTCTGTGGCTAACATTCTAGACTACCTTTGGTCCCTCTCCAAAGGGGGTCTTCGGTCATCGACCATTAGGGTGCACCTGGCAGCCATCTCTGCTTACCAGGCGTGGGCCGGTCAGCCAACACTGGCACAGGAGACAGTGGTCGGGCGCTTTTTCAAAGGCCTGGATCACATATCCCCTCCGGTGCGTGAACCTCCACCTCTGTGGGATCTCTTACTGGTTTTGGCAAAGCTCATGGGCAAGCCATTCGAACCCATGCACAAGTGTGAGCTCTCGCACTTGTCGTGGAAGACTGCCTTCCTGGTGGCTATCACATCAGCCAGAAGGACAGAGGAGCTCCAGGTGCTTTCGGTGGACTCCCCTTATGTGGTCTTTCACAGGGACAAAGTTGTCCTGCGCCCCCACCCGAAATTCTTTCCGAAGGTGGTGTCAGAGTTACTCCTTAACCAGGTGTTGACTCTGCCGGTATACTACCCTAACTACACTTTGGACGCCGAGTACAGGCTCCATACTCTGGACCTGAGACGTGCTCTTCCCTATTATAAGGAAAGGATGGTGGAAATTTGGGGAGAGGTTCGCCAGCTGTTTGTCACCTACGCTGAAGCCGCTTCTGGCAGACCTGCAGCCAAGCAGACTATTGCAAGATGGATCACATCATGCATAAGTCTGTGTTATGAGTTGGCGGGCAAGGAGCCTCCCAGATGGATAAGAGCTCATTCTACCCACCATACTGCTGCATCGGTGGCTGCTTCCAGGGACATCCCTATCCAGGAAATCTGTCGGGCTGCTACCTGGAGGTCAGCAAACACCTTCATTACCCATTACCACATCGACCTTGAGTGACGCCGAGATGCTGGTTTTGGGGCCTCGGTTCTCCAATCTCTTTTTCCTAAGTAGGGGGTGTGCGCCTTGCCTCCCTCCTCCCGGAGAACTGCTAGGAGTCTGCCAGACAGTGTGGATGAACAACATATCCACATTTTTAGAAAAACAGGTTACTCACCTGTAACAGTAGTTCTAGGAGTGGTATATGTTGTTCATCCACATGCACCCACCCGACCTCCCCAGCTTAAGGTGCACAACCTTGCTTCCAGCGGGCTAGATCTGGCGTCATGGGTCGCAGCTGAGGTATTTACCACCTGGGTGGGTGGGAGGAACCAGCTTGAAGACTTCCGGCAAGATTTAAAGGGGAAAGGGACAATGCCAGACAGTGTGGATGAATAACATATACCACTCCTAGAACTATTGTTACAGGTGAGTAACCTGTTTTTCTCCATAAAAATCAAAACAGGTTGGCAGTTTCCCGCTGAAACCAGTGATGAAAGTGAACAGGAACGCACAGGAACTCTGTTCCTGTACCTTTTTTGCAGCAGGACCGGAGTTCCTGTACTACTTCCCACTGACACTGGAACTAAAATTCTTAAACCAGCAACATAATGACAGTTTCTGGGCCTGAGACCTGAAATCAGGGTTTCCTGGACAACACTAGACTTGTACAACAATGCTATTTTCCTAGAAATACTTTAATATCTCTAACTGAATCTACTAGTGCTGAAACAGATAGATGTGTCTTGACATCTATCCTTCGGATTGAGGATATTCATTCTGCATTTCATATTTGCCAGTGCCCGAGTGCCTGTACTTCTTGCCTACCACTTGCACCACTGGCTGAAACACACTGCCAACCTTGCCAGTAAAGAGTTTCTGACTTCATAATACAAGGATTCCACAGATTATTTTTTACCAGCAGTTGGCAAAATACAAATAAAATGATGAAAAGGTAAATAAACAAATAAAAGCAAACAATCTTTCAGAGGCATCTAAAGGCCGCAAATCTTTATTCTTTAAGATATACATCCCTACTAAGCACTTGTTCTTCAATCTCTTCACCCCCACAATACAACCTCTCTTCATGTCCTCCTGTCTTCTGCAAGTTCCATAGAATTTGCTTGATTATTTCAGTCTATCATATCCTGATCTGGGACAATAAAACACAATAATAACAGTAATCTTTTCTCTTAGACAAAAAACAAAAACCACTAGGGTGTTGTTAAAGTAAAGCAATTTTGTTTTTATATTAAATTTGCAGTTCAGTACCCTAAAAACAGGAACCATGTGTTAATGAATGTAAAAAAAAATATCACTGAAAGGGTTGAAGAAACTGGCGGATTCATTCATTCAATAAAGCTTTTTACCTACCTGTTGAAGCGGGTGGGCTCTCAGCTCCCTTCCCTGCCTCCCCTGACCGGCACTCACCTCCTGAGATCCCCCAAGGACTGCTCCCCCCCCGTGGCAGTGCTGGGAAGGGGAGGCCCATCCTCCCCCCACCTGGTGACTCATATGCACATTGGACTTGTGGTCCAGGTGATGGAGCAGGGATAGAGATAGGCGGGAGGCCTTCATAAAATCTGAACAGACCATTTCCGTTCTGTCCCATAGTCTCCTGCTGCCGCGGCATGTAAAGAAGCACACACACATACTACAGAACCGCGGCCCCTCCCTTCGTGTTGCTTAAGCTGTTGGTGTTACCCCAGCCCCCACTTGGGGGGCACACAAGGGTTGAGTTGGCAAGCCTCCCTACCCCCCCCCGAGAGCTGTCTGAGAGATGCTCAATTCCACCCCCCTCAGGCTGATTCCAGGTGACCTGATCTTGTTCCCGAACTCAGGTCGCCAGCACAGTGAAAGGTAAGGTGCACAGTGCCTTAGCCCTTTGCACCACTGGGCTGGCCGCAGTTTTATTAAAGTAAAATGCAGCTGGTTCCCTTCAAGCAGGAACTGCGCTGTAGTACAGCCTTCTCCGGTTCCTGGAACTGATCAAGAACCAAAGAAAACCACAAAACACACAATAAATATAAAATACTTCATTAATGCAGAGTATGTAAAACCCATTTAGTTAAAAAAAATAATAATAATATATAGGATAAAGTATGGAGTGCAGTGTGTTACGAGAATTTAACACACACTCGAGTTGTTGGATGGCACATGAACCCCAAGGGCAAAGCCCAAAGGGTTTATTACAGCCATCCAATGAGGGTGTGTGTTAAATTCGAGTGAAACACATTGCACCCCATATTTTGTTATATATACTTGAAGGGTTTCATTTTTTTCTGTTAGCATTTGAAATACAAAAAGAACAAACTGGAGTCTTACCTTTTGGTGATAAAACACTTTAATGAGGAAGAGAAACAGAGAACTGCAGGTTGAACATGTAACTTTTTAACTATTTTTAACAAGAAAAATAAAGAATAAATAACTGTCCCGTTAGTTGCTGTGCTTTTTATGTTGCGACTGTTTTGGAGTGCTGGCGTCATTTGACCTGCAGAGGAAAGGTGAGGGTTCAAAGGGAGAGTGGTTAGGGGGCATGGTAACAGTTTTGCCTTTCCATTTCATCCGCGGTTTGAAATGTGCTGAATATTTTTTTTTATTTTATTTCGATTATTGGAGCGTACTGGAGACTGTTCTTTACGGAGCGAATGCCAGTGAGGAGCCGAGTTGTTGTGTTCACTGATTTGTGTGAAAAACAGACCGTGAGGCTCACAACGTTTCTGTTTCTGTCTCTGCATGACATTGCATTGAAAGAAGTCACAGGAATGCCGTAATACCTATCAGGTATTACGATATTTAATACACGGATTTTGCCATTGAAAAAAACGAAACCCAATAATTATAACAGAATTACAGTTTGTAGACCAGAAGACTAGAGCTGACTTTGGGGTGACTGCCCTTTTCAGTGGAAACAAACCCTTGCTGTGCTTCTTGCTTAGCGAGTGAGAATTTTTTTTAAACTGTTTTAACTGGTGCCGAAGTTCGAGGGCATGAATGTGAGTTGAGTACCACAAGTGGGGGCCATCTGAGAGGAAGCACTGCAGGCAGCAGGAGTGGTGTTATGTTTTTCAAGAAATGACAGCAACATCTTGTGTGAAGGAGAAATATAAAAGGTACAGTTTGAAAGGGTATTATAGAAAACGAGCGAGTATACTGTAGTGGGGGTTAGTGTGCTTGAGGTTGGATCGCTTGTCAAAAGAAAAACTCCACAGATGCCATACATGCTTGAGTATGCAGGTAAAAAGAAAATATTGTTTGTCAGTAGTAGGGAGGGGGGCTTGGAAAAGAATAGGTTTTAAAGTATTACTACTACTTTGTTCCTTTAAAAAGTTTGTTGGTTGTGATCATCTGGTGAGCAGTTGGGGGAAGGTGGGGCTTCTGTGGGGAAAGTGAAAGTGAAGGAAGCTTCACAAGCTGGTGAAGGAAGAAGTGGCGGTAGGATGGGGATTATTAACAGGAAGGGGGGGTAGAATAAATCTGCATTTATTTACCACCACTAGAAATAAATGATACCCAGTAGGTTAGTATTAAAACTGTAGTTACTTATAGATATTATTAAACTGTGTCTTCGGAAAATAGAAAAACCTGAGGACTTTGAGAGTGCTGTATTAACAGAGGAGCCGAAAACATTAATGTACAGCGGCAACTACGCTCACTCATTAAGCGAGAAACAGGTCTTTCTCCGCTGACTCCTGTGTTGGCGAACTGCACAGCTCTCTGGCACAATCCCTTCCTGTGCCTCAGCAGTGGGAAGTGTTTTCTCCGGCTGCTGTGACCCCTTGGGCTTAGTGGCCACATTGTCTGATACAGGCCCGAGGTTGTGAACAAAATCAGATCTCGTTTCCTTCCCAGTCTTCCCATTTACCGCTACCGAACCTATCCCAGTCTGAGTTTGACTATGAGTCACAGCACAGACTGTATCTTGCTCTTCTTCCTCATCCCAGTCATTTCCTAGCAAAATATCTGCAGGTAACCAGGAGGTTTTTGTATTTTCCCACGACTCAGTTTAATAATCTCTGTAACTAACTACAGCTTTTAATACTAACCTACTGGGTATCATGAGCAGATACCCTTGTTTCTAAAATGAGGAGTAGCCTTTTCTTACTGTACCTATTGCTTAATTGTTTAATTACACAGAAACATAGACAAGGATGGCAGATAAGGACCGCCAGGCTCATCTGGTCTACCCTTATACCCTACCTTAAATTAAATTACTCCAATACCAGCAGCTCTGTCGAAGAGAATGAAACACTGTTGCAGCCAGTCAGCTCTCTTTATAAAGGTGGAGTACCAATAGACAACTGCCAGTTTCTGTTATTCCTAGTTGTTCCAGATTCTGGAATAATAATACGTTCTTCAGTACCTTCCTTACTAAAACAGTGACTTAGACAGTGAGATGACCAGACAGGCAAAGAATTATAACTGAATTTTGATGTTGTGTTGAAAAAAAAAATATATATATATATCTAGAGAGAGAGAGTCTCTTTTGAAATAGACGGATGTTTGCCTCAGTGGGACAGAAAAGTGTGTTGGCTATTCCCAGTTCTTTATTCTTAAATCTCCAGATGTTAAATTAAGGCAGGATAGTTAGATATTCAGTTTGTTGGTAAAACATGGCAAACAGAAACAAATTATCTGTACAGAAACAACACTCTTCCCTGATGGGGAAATTTTTAACCCTTACTGCTGAGACTGGAAGTTATTATATCAGTCTCAAATCTTTAAGAGTATGGAATAAAGTGAAAAAAAAAATGGCACAAACTCCCCCCCTTCCAAAAAATTATTCTGAGGCTTTAAATGTGTTTTTTTTTTTTTAAATACATATGTTGAAACTACCCGTATACTCACTAACTAGTAGTTGGCCTCATTTACAAATGGCTAAACCTGCCGGCCTGGTGGTGCTGAGGGTTGAGGCGCTGGATGCCACATCTCACGTCACGCTGGAGACCGGGTTTGGGAACAACCTCGGGTCATCGAGGTGCCAGCACAGGGTTGGGAGCAGGATCGAGCAGTGGCTCTCCTCTCCCGGAAAGGGGGTCACCCTCCCGCAGTCCCACCATCACCAGGTGGAGGCCCGGTGGCAGTGCAGGTGTGTCGGGCGACTGGTAGGGTGGGCCGTCCCACAGTGTGTGGCGTGCGTTCTGCCAAGGACATGAGGGCAGGGGGACAGGAACAACAGGGAAAAAGCACCATAAAGACGTAATAGAAAAAGGAAAAAAAAAAAAAAAACACATGGCTAAACCAGATCCTTTTCTTCAGAGAACTAGGCCATTTTTAGAGAGACAGAGATGCTCTCGGTGGGGGCTTTCCCCAGGCAGTAAAATGAAATAAATTCTATAAAACAGTACTATGCCCTTAGACAATTTAACTTAAATCTAGGTGGCAGACAGACTTTCAGATTTAACAGTTATGCCATATAGTTTGTAATTTATATCATTTGTCATTTTTAACATGGACTTGAGAAACTACCTTTTAACTATCACCTGGCCACTCCAACAAGGCTGCTGCCTACAACGTTGACAACCCATATTTGGAAGAACACTCACCTCCTTTGGGCAAGCAGAGAAACCAAGGCCCGCTGCCTACTCCCGCCTGTTGTTTCACAGGTATTGCAGCATGCTGGGCTCAGGAGGGGAGGAAAGGACGTGCATCTGTGCTCCCTCCCATACCCGTTACATGCGCTCCTGGGAGCAGGTTGCATCACCGTCCTTGACACAAGGAGAAAACAGAGGAAACTCCAGCTGCAGCAGGACGTCAGTCCCCTGCAGGTCCAGCACCGCTGACCGAAAGCCCCCCTCTTCCCTAGATTCAGTCCTTAAATAGGGATTTGGCTGGTACTGGAGAAAAGACTAATTTACAAATAAACAAACAAAAAAAATCATCCATGCAGACACTCCCCCTTCCCCCCAAATATTGAGGCATTCAGTATCTTTTTTTGTAATTAGTATTTTTTGAAATTTTTTTTGAATTGTACAGATTGAGTAAAAGGAATACAAGTAAAGAGATACAAACAGAAATTGGTTGCAGGGTAGTACAATACTATTACAAATCATAAAGGTTCCTTATATGCTCTCTGGTGTGACAGAACTTGGTCTACAGTCATGTATGTACACGACCAATTAACAGTCGAGTACAGGTCTAGGAGGGGAGGTGATCATCTCACAGGCAATCTAAGGAACAAATTCTGGATCCATATCTAGTTGATGAAGAACCCAGTGGTGCAAAAATTCTTCAAACTGAGCGATAGCATTATTCAACTTAAAAGGTAACCTTTCCATATTGTATTCGTCATACACTAGTTTTTTCCGCATAGTGAGAGTTAGAATTGTAGTGGTCAACCAAAGGTGTGTTAGAATGTATTTTGCTACTGTTAACTAATATCAATAAAAGCCTCTACATTTTAGGCAACATATTATGGTCCTCAGTGGGTATGCTAAGTAAAACCAGGGGTGCTATAACCAAATCATTCAATCCCAAGACTGTTTCTACCGCCCCCCCAGATTGCCATCCAATAAGGGCATACATGGGAGCACTCTCAGTCTACAGCCATCCCACAGGACCTCCAACAATACCCCTTCTCTTGACCCATTTACCTGGCCTGGATAGTCCGGGTACAAAAGAAACGCACCCAATATTTACATGCAAATTTCTGTGGCTAAGGGTCAGATGCAACTTTAAGCGTAGGGAGTGTAAATTTGAGCCACGCTTCAGAGGACTGCTCAATCCCCAACTCCTCATTCTTGCATCCTACTACATGCAATATTGAGTCTCCTAACTGTTCCAGGAGGATCCTATACAGCTATCTGATCAGATAATGCCACGCCTCACCCCTCTGGGTTCCATTTAGTATTCTACAGAACAGAAACTGCCACTGTGACAAAGATGTGGGTTCAGACTCCAGATACTGGTTCAGACCCCAGAGACTGTAAATTGGAGCAGAGTTCTAGATATCTATAGTGGTCTACATTTGGTAAGTGGTAGAGGGTTTGCAGCACCTAAAAGCGGACCACACTTTTGTCATCTAGTAATTAATGGACATATGTATGACCCAGTCAACTCAACTCTTCAAAGATGTACCCAATTAATTGAGGTGGTAGTCCCCTTTGTAAAGAAGTGCCGCCAATCACGAGTGGAGCGTCCTAATTTCCAGGTGTGCTAGAAAGTAATGCCAGAATTTCAAAATAAGTGCAGCATAATTAAAGAAGTAGAGTATGGTTATAGGCCCCCACCCCCGGGGCATCCTAGTAGCAGCTGATATTGTACAGATCATTGAGAGTAAATTCAGTATTATTCCAGTGTGCCACATCCACGCGGGACATCCAAAGGCATACCAGGCAAAACTGGGCTGTCAGGTATAGCAAGTTGGATTTGGGAGGCCCACACCACCCACGTTCCCCGGTAGCTGCAACATCTGATAGCGCAATCTGGGCCCCCCTATACAAAACTGGAAAGCAACTTGTCCCACTCCTTAAAATATAACGTATCTGGCAAAATATGAAGGGTCTGAAAAAAATAAAAGAAGCCGGGGGAAAATATTTTGCCCAGCAGCTTCAACAATGTTCAAGAAATCCAGAGTAAGACAAGTCCATTTCTGTAAATCCTCTGCTACTGCCTTAGTTATAGATTCATAATTAAGTAGTTCCAGGTGATCTACGTTTTTAGTTATCTGGACTCCTAGATATTTGAGGGCCCCCCGGGACCAGCAAAAAGGGAAACCGTTGCTTCAGATCCTGAGAGGGGACAAAACTGTAAGCTATGACTTCCATTTTTATTTGTATTTAATGTAAAGCTCGCTGGATTCTCATAGGCAAGAAACATCTCCCACACCTTGGGGAGGGAAGTTTCTGGAGACATAAATGTTTAAAAAAAAAAAAAAAAAAGTCATCCGCAAATAGTATGATTTTATAGTCCCGACATCCAAATGGGACACCCTCTGCATCAACTGCCATCCTAACAGAAGCTGCCAGGGGCTCAATATAGAGGGCAGAGGGGAAAGGGAGCAGCCCTACTGAGTGCCCCTTTCCAATAATACAGGGTCCAATAGGGTTCCATTAATCCAGATATAGGCCAGTGGAGAAGTGAAGAGGACCCTGAGAGTCTCCACAGTCTCATACAGGAAGCCAAATCAGAGCAACATAACCTAAAGAAAGGGCCAGGACACCCTGCTGAAAGCCTTCTCCACATCAAGGCTGGCCAGAACCAGAGGGACTGATGGGGGGGTTCGCACAGTCTAGTAGTAGTTCAAGTTCAAGTTTATTGCAGGAAAACTCCATTGAGCAAGCTCATTCACAAGGAGGTCCTGTGACAAACACTTAAAGTACAAACATAGATAGGTAATAACAGTATATACATGAAATGCACGTTACATGATACAGGTTGGATATACATACAAGGGTACCACATAGGGTGACCGCAGGTGGTAAACGTTACTATGACACAGGGAAGCGACTTACAGGTTGCATACTGATAAATGAAACATGATGACTGGCGTGTGCAATACATATATTTTGGCAGCTAGAACAAACAACAGACTACAACTGATATGGGAGGGGGGGATTTGATAGAGTAGCAGTGGAGCGTAAGCATAGATAAAGCCAGGAGTAGAAGGGGAAGGGAAAGCAGTTAATATGACAAAGCAATTATGCCTTACCAGTGGATAAATATGGCACACATGGGAAAGCAAGAGACTTAATGACAGTTACAGGTGTCTTTTATTTTTGGCTGAACTTAGCAATTTGTAGAAGTTTATTGAAACTGTGCTAGTTAGTTTCAGTACGGTTTGTAATTGGTTCCAAATGGAGGGACGGGCATATGCAATAGCACGTTTACCAAAGGAGGTCCTTGTATGTCAAGCATAATAAAGTCAGACTTTCTTAACAAGTATGCACTATGTGAGATACTAATAAGGGAAGAGAGCTAGTTTGGCAATTTCTGCAGGAGCAGTTTAAGAGTCCATAGCCCAGCATGGAGCAGGCGTCTAGTAGTAAGGGATGTCCAACCAACAGCTGCATATAAATCACTGTGATGCAAACAGTAAGGGGAGTTGGTAATGAACCATAATGCACGGTGATAAAGGATGTCCAGTTTACTTAGATTTGCAAGAGTGGTGGAGGAATAGATTACATCGCCATAGTCGAGTAGGGGGAGAAAAGTGGCCTGTACAAGCTTGTTTTGAGTTTCAAGGGGGAAAAGGGGGCCTATTTCTGTAGAAGAAACCTAACCTTGCTTTTAACCTTCTAGAGACATCTTCAACGTGGTCACTGAAAGATAAATTATTGTTGATCCAGATATCCAGATATTTAAATTTGGTTACAACTTCCAGAAGCTCGTTTAGCGTGGTGACAATGAAGTCTTGGGCAAGGGTATTGGGGGGGCCTGTGACAGCACTGCAGGGGAATATCATCGCTTTAGTCTTCTTAGCATTGAGCAGAAGCTTTGCCTTTATTAGATTATGCTCAAGTTGTGCGAAGTCCGCTTGAAGCACTCCCTTGACTTCAGATAATGATGAGCCAGAAGTATACAACACAGTATCATCCGCAAAAAAGCGCAGATTGGACGTAGATATGTTAGCATCTAAGTCATTAATGTACAAAGAAAACAAGATAGGGCCTAAGATGGATCCTTGGGGGACTCCTCTTGCAACTGGCAGGGCAGCAGAAAAAAAGCCTTCCGCCTTTACTTTTTGGGATCTTCCAGTTAGGTAGCTAGAGAACCACTGGGTGGTATGGTATGTGGCACCCAACTTTGCAAGGCAATTGACTAATAGTTTGTGATCAACAGTATCAAAGCTTTGCTGAGGTCCAAAAGATTGCGCCAGTTACCTTCTTAGCATCTATAGCAGAGATCAATCATTGGTTACTTTTGCTAGTGCAGTGATTGTGCTATGATTAGCCGGAAGCTGGATTGAGCTGGGTTAATGAGAGAGAAGGTTTCAAGTGAGATTTTAACTGAATATGGATCAGTTTTCGAGAACTTTAGAAAGGATAGGCAATATGGAGATGAGCCTATAGTTGTTTACATCGCATGGGTCACCAGATTTAAACAGAGGGAGGATATGTGCTGATTTCCAGGAGACGGTACAGTAGCAGATGTAATGGAAAGATTGAAGATGTGGAGAATTGGGGCAGTGAGATGGGCGTAGCCTGACCTTAGGAAAAAGGGTTTCAAGCCATCGCCCCCTGCGCTTTTTTTGGTGTCTAAGTTAAGAAGAGAATCTTCTACTTCCTTATAAGTTATCTCGCGCAATTGGAAGGGGCTGGGTGCAGGACTAGATGTAGGGGGAGGGGTATGCCGGCTCACAGCAGCACCAGCATAAGGTGACGAGTCAAAAGCTAATCCAGCTGTGGCAAAGTGGGAGTTAAATTCCTCCAGGATTAGGGACTTGTTTTCCACAATCTTGCCACTTGCAACTATACTTGTTGGGACAGAGGGCCATGGGCGATCCCTTCTATAGCTTTGATAGTCTTCCATATTTTATGAGGGTTACCTTTAGCTTGTTCGAGAGTAGAAATATAATAGTTAGCTTTAGCAGAGCGAAGTTTTTTCACACAGTTATTCCTGGCTGTTCTAAAGGCCTGCCAATCCGAAGATTCTTTGGAATGTCTAGCTTTAGCCCAGAGCTTATCTCGAGCTATAAGGGCTGCCTTGAGATCCGAGGTGAACCAGGAGTTGGAATTGTTCCGTACCCTTACTTTGATGAAAGGGGCATGCTTATTTATTATTGTAGTGAGTTTGTCATTAAGGATGTAAGCTGCCTTGTTGACATCTTTGGCTAGGTAGAGATCTTGCCATCTGATCATGCTCAGGTCAGATAGGAAGTTTACTGCACTGAATTTGCGAAAGGATCTTTTTTGTTATAAAGATGGGCTGTGGCCGGGCCTTAATTTGAGATCTTATGCAAGCAACAATTCCATGATCGCTCATGTCATTGTGAAACACTACCGAATGAGATATTTTGTGTGGATGGGTGGTTAGTACCACATCTAGAATGGAACTGTTGGCAGTATTTAGAGTGTTGTTCCTAGTGGGTTCACTGACTAATTGCCCAAGACCTAGCTCGTCACAAAGGGATTTGAGGCTGTGTGATTTAGGTGACAGCCAGTCCATATTTAGATCTCCTAGAAATATTGTTTCAGTTTTTGCATCTACGAACATGGATTCAAAGATTAAGGACTTCATCACCACCAGAGGGGGTCTATAGCCACCTAGGACAGTGATACATTCCGAGGAGGAGATAAAGGCTCAGTGAAACTAACTCAAATTCCTTGGCTAGAGATTTGCAACTAATATTGGTGACCCAGTACTTAGATTTGGCGTGAATAACCACACCCCGCCTTAGACTCTCTATCTGCTCTAAATAAATTGTAGCCTGCAGTGATATTTGTTGATCAGTGTTCATCTTTTTAACCATGACTCAGTAATTATGATAAGGTCAGGGTTAACATGTGCAAGCCGAGGCTTGCAGCTGTACAAGTTTTTTAGGCAGGCTTAAAATGTTGACCATCACCATTTTGAGACCTGTGGCCTCCAACAAAATCGATAGGCGAGGTAAGTTGTGGGGGCGGGGTTGAGCTCCACATTTCTGAGCAGAGAAGAAGCAAGTATAACTTTCTTTAAGGAGCTTATAAGAATGGAGACTGCTTTTTATTTCTTCGGTAACCCATATCGTGCTGCATGAGGCGGCACCACTGTAATGACAGTTTATCGTGATCAATGTAAGTGCTTGAACAGACATAGGTGAGGACAGTAAAGGGGTGTAGGCTAACCTGGGGAATAGGCTAAAGGGGAGGAGAATGACATAGTGTCTGCATGGTAGACCGTTATAACATTAGGTATTGATAAGGTACATTGGAGAACTGAATTGCATTGAGGTACTTGGTGCACTGTATTGCTGAGAACTCTGCCTTAGAGCAATAAAACACAATAAAGAGAGCCATGGTCCCAGATTGAGTGGTCTCGTGATTTGTATTAGTGCAATATTTTCTAGGCAAGTAATTTGCCCACCTAGGTACTCACTTAAAACCTAGATGAGAAAATACAGCAGAAAGGGGAACAAGGAGAGCAGGAGCAGCTTAGTTAGTGGCGGGGCTCAAGAGATATTCACACAGGGCAGTCTTATTGGCCACACTCAGATACCAATCATAGGTAGCAGCAGTTGAAACTAGGCCAATGAAGCAGTAATATGATATAGGAGGCGGATCATGAGTGTATTTAAAGGAGGCCTGGGAGAGGGGGGTGGTGGGGGTGGGAGAAAATTTCAGGTCAGAGCAAGAGCTGAGAAGTCAGAATTAAGAAGGGAACACTGTAACAGGCTATAGAGAAGGTGCCCCAATCAGAGCAAAGCAGGCAAGCGGGCATACCAATCACAATCCCCCTAGAGCAGTGCCGCACCAATCAAGGGTGCCCAGGCGTGCTGGCTCTCTGCAGAGGATTCCATCGGCATCTATCGGTATGACAGCGTAGCGTAGGTAATAATAGGGTGCTCAGCGTCTATCTGACTTGAGTCTGAAGGGTGGATGGCAGACACTGAGGGCTTCAGGGCTTCCTGTTTTCAGCTGCAGAGCTGTCGCACAGGCAGTTTTAAGGAAGTTGTCAGCCTGCTGAGTGAAGCTTAGGGGAACCTCAACTACAACCACCCCTTGTAGCAGCATTGGGAAAGAAGTAGAATGATAATGCAGGCCACATTGCCCACGAATGAGTACAGTGATTTATGTAGGAGACCAAGAATCCCTCTAGTGGCAGGTCTGTATAACCTGCTAATGGAAAACTAGCCAAAAAACAAACAAACTTCTATTACTACTCTAGAGGTGGGTTAGATCTGAGCAGTTTAGTAAGACAAAACTTAGTTAGACTTATCGGCGCCAAGGCAGAGTGCTTGGATGGGGGGGGGAGCGCTGCAGGAAGAGCAGTCAGACAGAAGAGGTGTAAGCACTTTAAAACAGTAGTAGAAATTACAATCCAGCTAATACAGTTGAAAAACATCTATTACACAGTTGAACTGTGCTTAGTTCTATCGAAAATCTAACAAAGTGCCAGGTGTCTATAGCAGGGGAAAAGTCATGGCCAATCAGAGTGGGTTTGCTGGAAGCACCCGTGTTCCGATTGGCTGCGCTGTCCCGTACCTTCCAAGGAGCTGCAGGCGAGTGTATGCCGAACGTTATGTGCCTATTGGCATCATATAAACCCTGCTTGGACCATGTGCAGCAACGACGACAGAAGGACATCAACTCAAGCTGCCCAGACTGCTGCAAAAACATAATAAGTAGACTTAGGTTTGGAGCACGTTATTACTGAGCCTACTTGGGGAGAGAACATATTAGATTTAGTGATATCCAGTATTGGGATCAATATATCAAATGTCTGCATTAGGGACCCCTTGGGCATTAGTGACCATTATTTAATTACATTCTCATTAATCTTTAATTCTCAACAGAATCTAAGCCACTCGGAATTCAAAAATTATGATAATGCCAACTTTAATATTATTAATGAACATCTAAATAAGCTTCCTTGAGAGGAAATATTATCCCCTCTTTCACTTGAGGAAGCCTGGGAGTATCTGAAAACAATGATCTACCATCTAGAAGAATTATTTGTCCCCACTAAAAAGAAATATAATAAAAAGGGGAAGATTCTATTGTGGTTAAATAAAACTATAAAGAAACAAATTAAAAGTAAACGAAGGCTATTTTCTCTCCTAAACAAGAGTGAGGGTGCTATTAAAGAACAAATACTACTCAAATATAAAAAAACATTAAAACAATTGAAATATACTATTTTACAGTCTAAAAGGAAATTGGTGTTCCATCTGGCACACTCCAAAGACAGCTACAAATCGTTACTTTCCTATCTTAATAACAAAAAAGTGAATAACAGATATATGGGCCCCTTAACAGTAAATAGCTCTATAATATCTACAGATAAGGAAATTGCTGATGCCTTTAATGAGCAGTTTTGATCAGTTTTTCCAAAAAAAGAGGACCCCAAATTTTATCAGCATTCAGTTAATAATTCTACAATCTATTCCATCTCTGAAGCCGGCACACTTGAGGCCCTGTAATCCCTAAAAAAGACATCAAGTCCAGGACCTGACAATATTAACCCAAGATTTCTGCTAGAGACAGCTGAGGCCATAGCTACGCCCCTAACATATATATTTTACATATCTCTCCATGAAGGTCTTATTCCCCATGACTGGGTTAATGCCACAGTCATACCAATTTTTTTTTAAAAGGCAATCATTCTAAGCCTGAAAATTACCATCCTTTAAGCCCAACATCAATTATAAGTAAATTAATAGAGAAAATTATTAAAAAAATCTTGGAAAAGAAAATAATTTCCAATGATATAATTGACCATACACAACATGGATTCAGGCATTAGTATTTCTGTACAACTAACCTGGTATCCTATTACAATTATATAAGTGAGGGACTTGACAGTGGTAACCCCATGGATGTAATCCTGCTTGATTGTAGCAGGGCCTTCGACAAGGTGCCACATGGTAAACTTATTGATAAAATGCTGAAACTGGGTTTTTCCCAGATATTAGTTAAATGGGCCTCCTGTTGGTTGTCCAATAGACAACAACAAGTCAGAATAAACGGCATTCTTTTTGACGTGGGGAGTGTGACCAGTGGGGTGCCCCAGGGATCGGTCCTTGGACTGACCTTGTTTAATGTTTTCATCAGTGATGTGCAGGTTAGTGCAGACAATCTCCTTTCTAAGTTTGCGGATGATACTAAGCTAGGGGGGACGGTAATCACTGCTACCAACAGGACCATTCTTAGGAATAACTTAAAAACTATTGAAGAATGGGCAGTTTGTAATGGGATGATGCTCAATCCAGACAAATGTACTGCATTACACTTTGGCAAGAACAACCCAAGACAGAGTTATTTCTTAAATGATACCCCTCTTAAAGTTTCAATAATTGAGCGGGACCTTGATGTTATTAACAACAACAAATTGTCTTCTACTGACCAATGCATTAAGGTAGCCAAAACAACTAATGCATTACTCACTTGAATTAAATGAACATTCATCTCCAGGACTCAGGAATGTATTATCCCCCTTTATAGGACCCATGTAAGGCCACATTCCAATTACGGGTCTCCTTTCTGGAACCCCTATGTAAGACAGGATATAGATAGAATCAAGAGAATTCAGAGGAGGGCTACAAAACTAGTTCCTCGTCTGGCCAAAAGTGATTATCAGACAAGACTGCAGGAAACTGGGTTATATTCCCCTCAAACTAGACGAAGTAGAGGTGATTTGCTCCTTTTGTATAAAATCCAAAATTCTCAGGATTTAATGCGTCGATGTATTTTTATTTGATTTAGTTTTTGTTGACCAGGTAAGTGCACTAGACAAATCCTGCCTATTTTCAGGCACGACCCGGGGGAAGGGGATACAGATGAATGCCATCTGACATTTAACCAGATTAAGCTGTTGGTGGTATTTTTAAGTGAATGAGGGAAATTTGGCCAGGACACCAGGGAAATTCCCCTACTCTGTTAGCGCTTGCTGACGAGAGAGAGTGCTGCTGGGTAACCTGGAGAGGTTGCTCAGTGCTCTCTCACTACGATGGAGAAGGAGTCGGCGTTCTCAGGCTCGTTGGAGCCCGATGCCAAGCTTGAGTACCAGAGTGTGTACACTGTTCACCGGAGCAGCCTCAGACTGAGTCGCGGTCTGAATTGGGAGACACTGACCTGGAAAAGTGCATGGATGTTGTTTCGTTCTCTAAACCGTCTTCTACAGTCCCAGAAGGTACTTCTTTACAGTCGCAGGATCGGTGGGACTTTTCCTCTGAGTGCACCACAGGACATACCGGAGGAGCGATATTGAGTGCAACCACTGACTGGTTTGTGCATGAATCAGGAAAGCGAGTGTGACGAATTCCCTGTTGAACTTTCCGTTTCTCAAACTATCAAGCGGCAATTTGGGTTGCCTCACGTAAACTCTCCTACCCCACCATGGACTGGTCATCAGAGGATGTTTTGCAGGACGCTGGCTGGACTAAGTCGTTGTCTGGCACCTGGATACCCAGACCCTGCATGGAAAGACAGCTTACAGTCGCCTTCTATGCATACTAGCGATTCTACAATCCTGAGCTCAGGTATGGACTTGCAGGAGAAGGGGATTTTGTTGAATCTCGCAGAGTTCTAATGTCACGTTCTTTGGCCTTTTCTAAGCCAAGTTCTTTGGGGGGTTCTGATACTGTTATACCTGCTGCACATGATAATTTTTCCCCAAATTCTGTAAAGGTACAGTCTAGTCCACAGCAGCCTAAGGCTACAATGTCAGATTTGTTTAAGAACAAGCTAGAACAAGCACCCAGGAGAAATGCTGTACGTTTACGTTATAGGGGTGGTTTACAAACTCACCCCGATAGATATTATGTTGCCAATACTTTGTTGAAGGGCTCAATGAATTTTCTTCCTGCAGATATTTTTGCTCTAATTCATATCTCGGGTGAAGACTCTTATGATGTAAGCTTTAAAACATTTAAAGGTTTAGAAAAATTCTGGGATAAATATTCCTCCTGAAAAGTTCCCTCTGTGGGTTCCTTTTATGCTCTCCCCTTACAAAGCCTGTGATTAGATATGTCACAGTTATGTTTCGAAATGAAGGGGAAACGTCAGTAACATTTATTTATGGTTAAAGAACAGGTGTGAGGTCCTGGGTCCCCTGAGGCTATCCTGGACTTAGAAGGTATTTGGACAGGAGTTGGAAGTTCAAGGTGAAGTTAACTCAAACGGATGGTGAAATTGTTCATTTGCCTAATAGCTTTTTTTTAGGTAAGGACAGAGGAGTCTGCTTTTATAGCGGTCAACCTCGAGCCTGTTATAAATGTGGTGCTCGTACACACCTGAGTAGCTCCTGTGACCTTTTGAAATGCCCTTTATGTGGAGGGTTTGGGCATGTGGCTGAGAGATGCCAGAACATCTTTCAATGCAATCTTTGTGGAGAGAAAGGCCATGCCTTTCACCAATGCCCATGGACCTCCCAAAATAAATCAGGAGGTTGGGACTCTGACACCTTGGTCCACAAGGCTCAGGTGAAAAAGTTGATAGCACTAGACCTTGCATCCTCTGAAAGACAGGGTGATTCTCTACCTAAATCCGTGGATAAGCCTCCTTTGACTGATACTAAGGTGGCTCCCTCGAATCTGAGAGACCCTATTCCATTAGTTCCACCTGTTCCCTTGATATCTCAGATTCCCAATTAGCATCTTCCTCCATGCCCCCACCCTTGAGACAGTGAAGCCCCAAGGTTTACTAGAGCCTCAGTAGTCTTCATCTACTAACCCATTCCAGTGGATAATTTTTTTCTCCCTTACAAGGGGATGGGCGGGATTCTGATTTAGAATGGATACCTCTCACATTTCGATTTAATTTCAGAAGAGGATGACAGTAAACCAACGGAACTGGCTAAAGAGAAAAGGGAAAAAAGGAAAAAAGGAAAGCAAGCCATTCTCAGAAGTTTGGGTCTTAATCTTAAAGCTCTCTCCTCATGGCAACACTCAGAATAGCCTCCTATAATGTGTGTAGTATTAAAAATTTCAAGAAAAGACTTGCAGTCTTTTGGTTTTTTCTCTTTACAGGTGGATATTATTCTCTTGCAGGAGACTAGACTATCCTCTCTTGCTGAAATTAAGCAAGCACAGAAAAGGTGGGTATGGGACCTTCCTTTTGGACTTCGGCCCTGACACAGCAGATGGGATTGGCATTCTTTTACCTCCACTTTTTCAGGGTCTCTAAATTGGTTGACCTCTGTCCTGGGCGTGCTTTTGCTTTTAGACTGCTCTTGGTGATTTTGATTTTCGAATTATAAATATTTATGCCCTCAAACAAAATCTGCCCGGATTAAATTATTTGAGGATGTCAAACCTTTCTTTATACTAAAGACATGTCATTTGGGGGTGACTTTACTTTCGACATTGATGCTAAATTTAAAGGAGATTCTAAGCAGAAAATGTATTGCGATTCCTAGCTTTACGACAAATTATTAAAACTGCTGGTTTGTCGGATGTTTACAGGACATTACATGCTACAGGGGTTCATCGTACTATAGAAATGTATTCTCTTCCGTATTGATTATTTTTTTGTATCCAAATTCTTGGAACCTCATCTTGCCCACATAAAACCAACGGAGTTTTCGGACCATCACCTTTTGATAGGGGTTTTAAGTTTAGCGGGTATTCCACCTAAAATACCATCTGCAGGCCCTAGATGGCGTTTAAATGTGTCTGTCCTGGAAGAAGGAGATTTTATTTCTGATTTACAGGATTTATTTGCTGAACGTTACTCTACCCTCTGTTTATATGATAATCTATTTTTATGGTGGTCTGATACTAAATCTGAGATTAAATCCCTTCTAGTTTCTAAAGGGAAATTTAAGGCCAACTCTAGGTATCTTACTTACCTACAATATCGTGATCAATTTTATAAACTGATGTCGTTGCCTTCTGGTGATAGACTTCCTTTTTATCCCAGATTTCAGAACTCAAGAAACAGATGTCTAGATTCCAATATGATAGGGCTAAATCCTTGATATGGAGTTTAGATTTGGAGTTCAGGCGCAGCCTGCTTCCGACCCTTATTGTGCCTGTAAAAAGCCTTGATAGGACTTTGATGTCAAAACTATTATCCTCTAATAGTACGATAGTCACTTCTGAAATGGATATGATGTCTGTTGTACACACCTTTGTTTGGACTCCTTTGGGGAGACCCTGGCAATAGTGAAAATCTACCAGAGAATTTTAGCCTATCTTCCAGCTATAGAAGTTACCCATCAAACCCATTTATTACAGCCCATTTCTTCCTTTGAAGTCGAGAATGTTATAAGGTCACTTAAACTTAAAACTTCCCTGGATTGGATGGTATTCCCAATGAATTTTATATAAAGTTCCTGCCGTTCATGTGCCTTTTCTCCTATGGTATTTAATTTCATACTGACCTCGGGTTTAAGTTTTCCTACTTTTAATATTTCTTTATTGAAATTTATATTTAAAAAGGAGACTCCTCTCTACTTACAAATTGGAGGCCTATAAGTATTCTTAATAGTGATTATAAAATTTTGCTAAAATCCTCACAAATAGATTGTCCCTAGTATCTGATTCTCTTATTCATCCGCTCAATCCTGTGCAGTTCCACTAGGAAGATTCAGCACAGTTTGTATTTACTAAGGATTTATTTGACAATAGCAGCAAGGGCAAAGGGTCAGGCTTTATTGTAGCTTTGGACCAGGTTAAGGCATTTGATAAAGTATGCCACTCTTACTTGTTTAATTTATTATTAGCTTATAAGATTCGAGGGCCTTTGTGCATTGGCTTTCTATTCTATATTCAGATGCAGTAATACATCCTTTAGTGAATGGCCTAATGGGGCCTGCTATCCCAGTTGTTGAGGGTTAGACAAAGGATGCCCTCTGAGCCCTCTTTGTATACTTTTGTTTTAGACCCCATTATCCGATATATTCAGTATCATAGCGGTATTATAGGTCTTGCCCTGATATTTCCTTACATAAGTTAAAATTACAGCTTATGCAGATGATGTAACACTGTATGTGCAGGATAAGACCTCCTTCAGACGGCCTTACGCTGTTTTCAGAGTTGGGGACAAATTTGGGATCAGAGCTTAATGTTTCTAAAGTTTTATGTTTTCTTTACATCCAGAACAAGATTGCCTTTTTGATACTGGGGTATTCCTTTTATCACAACCAAGTAAAATTTTAGGTATTTGGTTTGGGTTTTGGTGGCATGGCCACCTTCAACTGGGGCAACAATTAAAAGTTTGTGAAACTAAAGTCAATGTATGGAAACATTGGAAATTGGGAAGAAGAAAAGGGTTTCTATTGTTAAGAATTTTTGATTCCTGTATTTTTGTACCCAGTTATTTATACCACCACCAGTTTCATTGGAAACACGAATTTATAGTGTGTTCTTTCAAATGATCTGGAGAATCGACTGAACCCAATGCCTTGAGATTTTCTTTATCTCCCTGTTAAAAAGAGGACTGGCCATGATAAACCCAATTGTATTTTTCACTCCATTTTTTATTTAACTCCTTTGGTTTTCTTTGGAGTCAAACTTACATGCTTTGGCAAACCTGGTCTCATTTCATTTGGAATCCTTTTTTCAGAAATGGACTAATATCCACCAAAATCCTAAAACAGAATCATCTTCCTGTTTATGGGTTATCTACCTAAGAAATGTAGGCAGTGGAATTTATTATTTTCCAATCTCATTTCTCACTCTAGGAAATCTTTCTATAATTATATTGTTTTACAGTTCAGGGTTCTCTTTTGCTTTTTCCAGAATGTGTTCCAACCAAGGCGTCTTTTGCCTTAAATAAATTAACTGATTATAGACTTCCGGCCTATATATGGGACATTGTCTGGATATCCACCATGGAAATTGAGGGTTAAGTGGTAATCTTAAATATAAGCCTTTAACAGATAGATATTGTCTGAGACCTTCTTGTATTTCTGTTGAAGAAAGTCTTACACATTTTTTTTCTTGATTGCCTTTGCTAACAATTTTTGGTCTACGCATCTGGTCATTAGAGGGCTCCTATCTTTGACTCAGGTAACATATAAAGTTTTAATTTTAGGATTACACAGGAATTTGGCAGTCCTTTCATCCCAGTACTTTGAATATCTTTTTCCTTTATTCAGTTTTATTTATGGCAAGCTAGATGTCAATTCATTTTTCAACAACAATTGGTTCCTGTTTGCACGATAATATCTCAAGTAGAGGCTGGTGTATTGTCTGTTAAAACTAAGGACAGGCAGAAAAGTTCTGCCACTAAGTTTTTGTCTCTATGGAAAAATTTTTTTGTTTAAATCTGTTGTTTTCATGTGCTTGATTTTTGTACAATCTTGTGTATTTATGTAATCTGGTGATGTTGTGTTTTGTTTAATAAACTTCCCCTATTCTTTTCGAGAAGTGCCATGGGATCTTTAACATCCACCTGAACTACCACCAATCCAGGTAGATGGGACCTCGGTTTAACGTCTCATCCGAAGGACGGCACCTCGGAAGTGCAGCACCCATCTCATGCTGCACTACAGTGTCAGTACTGGGATATTAACCCAAGTGCCAGATGTGGGAACTGAACCCACTGCCCTCTGATCTCCTGGCCTCAGAGGCGAGTGTGCTACCCACTGAGCCTCTGACACTGCAACGTGCAATGTAGTCTAAAATTCTCCAATAGAAGGATTGCCCCATGACTTCTTAATAAACAGATTGGTGTTGCAAAATCAGACACTAATAAAAGGCTAAATTACTTCACAGTAAGAACCCCCAGACTGTGGAACAGTCTACCTCAATATTTGGTGGACAGTAATTCCATTTATTCTTTTAAAAGAGGTCTGGATCAGTGGATAGCTCCTGGGTGTAACCATTTCCCACCACGGTGTTGGGGGACAATCTCGATGGGCCATGGCCTTCTTTTGTCCTTCAGAACCAAGTAAACCAAGATAGTGGCCTGTGGGACTGGGGCAGACCAAAGTCCTTTCTCAGTTTCAGAATAACTGCAATGGTTGCAAATCTCCAGGAGGGAGGCAGGGGCACCCCCTGCTGTACTGATCTAAAAGCTCACAGTAATACTGGTAAAGAATAGTTACCTAGCGTAACAATAGATATTTGAGAAACATCTCTTCCATTGAGCCACATCATGGAACTGTAAGCCGTCGATGTCAGGACCACCCAGAAATTTTTGCTGCCTGGGGCTTCCCACATCAGTGTGCCTCGTCAGTGCCTATATGTGGGCATCCACAGCATTCCTCAGTTCTCCACTGGATACAAGCTTGGAGAATCACTGGATTGACAGGGACCGAAGTGACCAGGACCATACCAGGCACAAAGGAGAGAATATGGAAACCCGAGCATACATGCTGTATGAGGCAGAATAGGAGAAGCAGCTTGCAAGAGCAGGCAGTATTGTCACCCATTACCCGACAAGGGAAGAAGACAGGAGGGAGAGCAGTGGCTCAATGGAAGACATTCTCTCAAAGATCTACAGTTACATTAGGTAACTATTCTGTCTTCTTCGATGAGATCTCCTTCCACTGAGCCATATCATGGAATGAATCCCAAGCAATACTAACTATGCAGGGAGGATGGCAGGACCTAATGATCCTGCATATGGAGGCCTTGCAGAGCACAGAGGCCAAAGCCAGCATATCTCCGAGAGACTATGTTCAGATTGTAGTGTTTAGTAAATGTACGAGCAGTATTCCAAGTGGCAGCAGCACATATGTCAGAAGCAGACACATTCTGAAAACAAGCCATTGAAGTAGCCACCCCGTGGGTGGCGTGAGCACGAATAAGACCAGGAAACTGCTTATCAGGCTTCTGGTAACAAAACGTAATACAACTGGCTCGCCATTTGGTGGGCCCTGTTTGGAAATCAGAGAGACCACCATCCTGGGGGCAACAGCTACAAACAACTGTGAGGATTTTCTGCCATCCTTTGAATGATCTAAGTACCAATGCAGCCTCCTCCAGATGGCCAGTGTATGTAAACGATGTGTTCCATTATCTGTGGGAGGTGAAAAATAAACAGAAAGGTCAACAGTCTGATTTAGTGTTCTTTCAGACTTCAGAAGGAAATAAGGATCAGTACCTGATGTAACCCTATGCTTGTGACAAATAATAAAAGGAAGGTCTACAACCAGAGCCTGCAATTCTGAAATGCGTCTAGCAGACATCATAGTCACAAGGAACAGTGTCTTCCAAGAGTGGTAGCAAAGCTCACAAGTAGCAGCAGGCTCAGTTGGGGGGGTCTCTAGGGCCAAATTAAAGAAATTAAAGTCCCACCAGTCAGGCAGGCCACCATAGTCTTACATAGGCAATTCTTGTATTTTACCATGCAAGACTGATCATTTGCTATCCTTAAGATGACCTTGAACTGTGAATGTGTTCTGGTCAGTTTTATTTCTGTTGGTATGGTGTTCCAGGTTTTAGATATACTGAAGACCATGGATGTTTGGCCCATTGTGGTCCTGGCCTGGGGTAACATCAACATCAGTGTATCAGAGGATCTTAGACTTTTCATGCTAGTTTGTATTCTAATAATATCAACCAGGGTTCCCTTCCCCTTTTCTTTATCATTTTGAAGGATGTTAGTCCTAGGCTGGAAGCATCTTTTTCTTTTAAGAGTAGCCACATCAATTTGTCATACAGTGCACAATAGTGTTCTAGTTTCTTAGCTCTTAAAGCAAATCTACACATTGAATTATACAGGGTTTTCTTTTTGTTTGCATTTTCGGCGATATCCCACCCCATATAACACTCCCATACTCAATTAATGGGAGCAGACAACTCTGAGTGATTATTTCACTGATGAAACTAGAAGAGTAATCTCTTAAAGCATGCAGTGCCCCAACTTTTTCATGCAGCTGTGATGCGATGTGGATAACTTGTGCCTCAGAATTTAATCTTGAGTCCATGTAGACTCCAAGATATTTGAAGCTATCCACTATTTCCAGACTCCCTGTTCCATATATGTTTATTGTAAAGTTATTTATGTGTCTTTTGAAGTTCTGTGATGAACAGAACAAATTCTGTTTTTATCTTATTCAAAACAAGTTTGCTATCACTAAGCCAATCCACTATCCATACTAATTCAGTTTCGTGGGTCTTTTGTAGCACAGCCATATCCTTGAAGCTGTATATAGGTCCATGTACAGTATTGCCTTCATGTCTTTGTATACTGATAGCAAACCATTAATAAAGAGAGAAAACAGCAACGGTGCTAAGATGGACCCTTGTGCTACTCCATACTTAATCAAATGAACAGATGAGCTGACATTTGCTTCCACTATTTGTTTCTGATCTACCCAGTAAATGCTGAACCAGTTTACTATAGACTGTACAAAACCCAAATGCAAGAGCCTGGTCTTCAGGACGGAGTGATCAACCAGACTGTAATGCCTTGGTCAGGTCCACAAAGGCCACACCTGTGAGCATACCTTGTTCTATGTTCTGGTGCAATTCTTTTGTGATTCTGACCAAAGCATTCAGGGTGCTACAGTCCCTCCTGAAGCCATGCTGTGCTGTTTTAAGAGCCTTATACTTTTCCAAATAGTCTACAATCTGATCATGTAGGAGTTTTTCCTTGCATCTTACCAATTATAGACAGTAATGAAATAGGTTGGTAATTGTCTACCAAATTGGTTGCACCCTCTTTATGGAAGGGTAGTACATAAGCAGTCTTCCATATGTTAGGAACTTGCTGAAGGCCAAGGAATAAATTAAAGATTTTTGTCAGTGGAGGTGTTAGTTTGACGACCATCCACTTTAGGTATTTTGATTTTACTCTGTTGAATCCAGGTCTCTATTTTTTTCCATGTTTTTCTCACCATCCTTTGTTTATCTCATGTTTATCTCTGAGAGGGCCTCTCTTCTGAACCCCAGCCATGTCTCTCACTGTCTCGGGACTTAATCTAGCTACCAGTTTACCTCAGTGGGTGCCACAGGCAGTGGAGCAGATCCTGTGAGTCACTGGCCATCATCCTGGTGTTCAGGGTTTTTTCCTCCTTAGTTTTCGCACCTGTCCCCAAGGTTGGGAATGCATGTCAAGGCACGGGTGTATGGCACGAAGACATCATACGTACTCAAGCCCCTGCCCCCCAACCTTCCAGGAAGCAGACACTGATGGCATGCCACCCAGTCTCCACTGCACAAAAGACAAGCAGTGGCTCCCTGTCTCCTCCCTCTCCAAAGGAGGAGAGCTGTCTGTGGATGCTCAACCCTCCTTCCCCTGGCCAACCCCCAATGATGCTGGTCCGTTCCCAAACCAGGATCATCAGTGGGATGGAATCGGTGCCTCAGCCCACCACACCACTAGGCTAGCCTCCCCCTTTTAACAAAGCCCTGTGTACCTCCTTGGGTTTGACCTTTTTAAAACAGAAAAATGGTCTATCTACTTTAAGGTTGATATCTATTTCATTATTTTCTGATGTTTTAATTACAATTGTACAATGGAGTCTAAAAATTTAGTTTCCTGATTGGTCAGCTGCTACTTTATGCCATGGGGTAATTTTTACATAACCACCGCATAAAGTAACAATCAACCGCACGTTTAACCGCAGTTTCAGTGGCTCAGCAGGTTGCACACTTGCCTCTGAGGCTGGAAGATCAGAAGGCTGCGGGTCGTATTCCCACACCAGGCACCTAGGTTAAATCCCAATACTGACACTGTAGTGCAGCATAAAGGGGTGCTGCACTCCTGAGGTGCTGTCTTTCGGATGAGACGTTAAACCGAGGTCACATCTGCCTGTTCTGGTGGTAGTTCAGGTGGATGTTAAAGATCCCATGGCACTTCTTGAAAAGAGTAGGGGGAGTTTTTATTTAAAACCAAAAACAAACTTCACATTACATATATTTTATCATAATTCTAACATTCCACTCTATGTCCATCTACTACTACAGTTTATCCAATACAATTAAAGTCCACCCAAAGAGTTTTACCCCATTCCTCTCCATAAATTTTACATTCATATTGATACACTGCATCTAATTCTGCTTGAACCATAAATAAATCATTGACAGTAAGATTCCTGTTTTGCAAAAACCTTTGACATCTTATCAGCCAGGAATTTCCCCAGTGTCCTGGCCAAATTTCCCCCATTCACTAAAAAAATATCACCAACAGCTTACTCTGGTTCAGTGTCAGTTGGCATCCATCTGTATCCCCCTCCCCCGGGAAGAGGCTGAAAATAGGCAGAATTTGTCTAGTCCTCCTTTCCCAGTCAACAAAAACAAAATAAAAAAAAAAATTAACTCTCAGATTTTTTGGTGTTCCAATACACTCTTGCAAAGCCGCCATTTTTTTCTCCCGCTAACCGGCCATTCTACAAAATAAAAAGCCATTAGTGAAAACAATATCAAATGCTATGTTTCAGAGACACAGTACTGGGAAGTCAGTCAAAGAAAGCAAAACTGAAAAAAAAAATTCAGATTTGCTGAATTACCTTAACGATCGGTCGTTCAGCCCATTGTGTTTCTTTTGGTATTTACAGTTACTACGGTGATAGCTTAAATGCATTTTATGCCACTTGTCAATAGGAACTACGTTATGCCGCATATTGACATTTCTCTTTTATAAGCATAAAATAATAAAATGTAATGTAACCCCTACCAAGTATGCTGTTTCTATCTGACAGCTCTACCTGGTGGGCCGGGTTCGGGGAGGAATATGTCACTAGGCACATAGGCTAGGTTTGGCTACTCTGCACAGGGGCACTCAAGTAACTCTGGACAAAGGAAGCAATAACTGTAATGTCCAATACCAGAAGTGGAATTCTAAAGTGTGGCTTTTATTCGCATCCAATAGAATAAACAAAGCATAGACGGACCCCCATGGGGCTACACTCCTGGTAATGCAGATTTAAGAAGACCAGAACACATCCTCATCACTTTAGCCCTCAGGCTCTGAAACACACTGGGCACACAGCCCGAACTTGTACGCTGCTCTGGGTTTTCCCTGGCTCGGCTCCCTTGCCAGCCACTTGGACACTTTCCATATAGCATGGAAACATTTACTGGTGGCTCCCTAAACCACCTATGAGCACTTCTGCTCCATCCGGGACTCTTCCTCATCAATTCCACGTCTGGATACTTTCCTCAGGCACTGGCCAAGTATCTGAGAGAAAGCAACAGGTGTCCCAGAGCAAATCCGTAGAGGTGAATTTGGTTACTACTGATGGGGGGGGGGGGGTCTCCCACCTCTCGCTCCCACAATTCATACCCGGCCATTTCTCTTGACTGTAACACCTCATCCTTTAAAACACTTTGCTGTGTAGATTCTTTTTAAAATGTATTTCACATTCAATCTACTGCCTTTATTTCCCAATTGTGCTGGACTTGAACATACTTATTAAGTGGCTTTGTCCATTACTCTAGGACCCCCCCACAGAGTTAAGCAGTCCAATCCCCACATCTTCCAAACTGTACTTGGCTGTCTTTTCCTGACCCCACAGTAACAGTCCCTTTAGTTTCATCCTTGATGTAGGTGAAAACACATGGCCCTTTAGCAGAGCAAACTCACCCTTACTTTGCAGGTGCCCCACAGGCATTTCCTCCTCAAGGAACTCTCTTCCAGAGCTTCTGGTGCCTCAACACGAACTTGAACAGGCAGCTTCTTTTCCTTAGCCGGACCAAGGGGGTTGCCCTTGGAAACAGGCAGATACCTTCCCCCATCCCCGCAGGGATGGGGCCCTGAACCATTGAAAGCAATACTCCACCACTTCAATATGCAGTTGTGTTCTTCTTCAGGTGGAAACACACGCCTAAAAACAAAAGTAGCTCTTTAACAGAGCTTAGAGCTCTGAGGGCCTGCGCTCAGCAGAGCACCTCTGCTACACTCTACAGACTCTCTCTCAGACTGACTTCAAATTCCCCAACGTTCTACTCTAACCTACAACTGCAACATTCCAGTGTGGCTTATGCAGCTGCGACAGTTCTAAATGATGTCATCCCTCAGTCTCAGCTGAGACTGAGAATAGAGTGAGACCATGTGAAATCCATTTAACTGGAGTTTCAGAAGCTGCCTTCCTTGCCTACCACTAGGTCTTACTGGGATTCTAGTAACCCCAGGTAACGGGGGTTACAGTAACATTTTAATTCAAACTTTTTGCTGCAGTTCTTTTTGTCGAATTATGTAATCGGAATAACCAATGATGGGGTGTGGGCTGGGCTGGAATTTACTCAGAGCTGGTGTGGCTGGTCACTCGGGCTGCGCTCTTGTGACCGAACCATACTAGCCACGGGTAAATCCCAGCCCAGCCCACACCCTATCATGGATTATTCCTTAAATCTCTCTAGGTTCATAAAGGTTTCATTCAGTAAATTGGATATTTCCTGTATCTCTTATTTCTTTTCCTTCAAATTCAATTTGCTGTATATTAGTTTGTTTTTTAGGGTTCAGAAAGTTAATACTTTTCCAGAACAGTTTAGAATCTCCAAAGTTAGGCTGGCCTGCCGGTGCAGCAGAAAGGTTTACCACTGTGGCGCGGATGACCCGGGTTTAGAATGTATTGAGCGGCCGTCGCACGTTCTCTGCCTCCGAGGGGGAAAGGGGGGTACAGTGTCTCTGGCCGGGTGACCATAGGATGCCCGTCCCCAGAGTACCAACTAATATAGAAGGAGGTGTCGGACGCATGGCGAGGGAGCGCTGCAGCATCTACCGACACTCCTCTGGAAAAAATCTTCCTAAGAAATTTCCCCAGTGAGCCCAATGACGTCCCCCCCGACCCGTTGTGGACCTGGGGTTCCCGTTGCAACCTAGACACAGATCCGCTGGTGTTAATGGGTAAGAGCTCCAGTGGCTCTGCCCTGGGGGGTTAATCCAGGGGGCACTGTGGCGAAGGGTCCTGGGTCCGTCCGTGGAGGCAGGGGGGCCGAGGGGGGTGGCTGCCAATGCACAAAAAGCAAAGTAAGTAAAAAAAAAAAAAAAATCTCCAAAGCCTTTGGTTTGTTCTTTTTTGTAAAAGTTAATTTTAGCCTTTTTTTTTTTAAACTTTCTTTTATTCATTTTTCAAAGAGCACATAGAAAGCATTACAGTAAGCGGAGCAAGGTTACATCAGCTCCAACATAAGGTGCAGTACAAATATTTTAGCATCAGGATTTTAAGTCCCCTGTCTAGTGATACAATATATGGGTTACCACCCTAAAATAATTTTCACATTTCATTTATCATTTAGGATAGTTGGCTACGTAAAAACCTGTGGGGTTAAGATGAAAATTAAGTGAGATGTTTATGGTAAACAGTTGCTATGGCCACCCAGGCCATTGTCCTCACTTACTTACTTACCAGTTTGTTGCTAAGGCATGGTTATATCTCCCCCCTCTGCTTATGCCCCTCCACCCACTAAGTCACCTACAATACTGTCTCTAAAGTCACACTCAGTACAATAAAAAAAAAAAAGAAAAAGGACTTTCTTCACCTAACCGGGATCCAGCTTATGTCTCTGTTGTTGCCCCTCCTCCCATTTTGTGGGGTACCCTTTAGTCATACATCTTTCCCTCAAAGCATTCTAAAACATTAAGATATAACAACATTTTAGTAACTTTAAACATGGAAGACCATTTCTCCTGCTGCGTGAAAATTTCCGCACTACTAATAACCTGCGCATACAAGATACCTCGTGGTCACTGCCATTTGTAACTTATGGCTGTGACTAAAGAAAGTGAGAAAAACAATTAACTGAATTTTCTTCGTAGTACAAATTGTCAACTTGAGACCGGAAACCTTTATATTATATGTAGTTTCCCTTTTACCATAGGGAAAGTTTGGTTCAGGATAGTTATTAAGCCAATATATTTAAAATAAACACTTTTTTCACGGTTTCAGAGTGGACTGAACCCCTGTTCAGTGTGGGATAGTATGAATAGAGTCATAAAATGGCTATTACCCACAGTCTATGAGTCCTCTTCTTCCTCCGATTCTGATGGTAAGCCCCGGGGTTCAGGAGGTCGCTTCTGGAATTCACTGGCTATCATGTCCACCCTTTTCTTTGCTTCTTCTGGGTCAATAAACTGGAGTGTTTTACCTCCGTAGGTCAGGCGAAGGCGTGCTGGTGCAAGCAGGGAATGGGCCACCCCCAGACCATGTCGCTGTTTTCTTAGAGGGTTGAATAATTTGCATCTCATTCTTGTGGCAAAAGACCAGTCAGGGAATATTTTAATATCATGTCCCTCTATGGTGACGGACAGTGGGCCCTCGTCCATTGCAGAATGCGGTCTCTAATCACAGTGCCAGTGGTTATCAGTATAATGGCACATGGGGTGTCTCTACTGATTTGTGCATGGCGAAAGTTTATTTGAAAGGCTTGTGTAAGTTCCTCTCTGTTCACCTGCAGTTCAGGGAGGGGGGTAAGTTGTCCTGCAGCCAGGTCTTGACAAACCCCAACAGATCGTCTCCTTCTATATTTTCTGGAGCCCCCACTAGCCTCAGAATCATTGCCCTTGAGGAGTTTTCCATAAACTCCATGCGGACTCTTAGATGGTTAAACTCCATAGTTGATTTAGTGAAAGCCGCCTGGGTCTGCTGGGAATGATCGTTGCCTCCTTTGCTGTTTTAGCAGCCAACTTGATTTTAATGTCTTGTGCCCCCAGACACTCCAGAACCCATTCCAATTTACGGTCCATCTCTCTTACAGCATTCAGTACCGTATACCATGGAGTTACGTCCTTCGCCCCACTCCATCTCGCAGCTTGCTCTGGCCCATCAGGTGGTTTTTGTGCAGTATGAGATGTCGTTTTTTGACTCGGTCCTGCATTAGTTGCCTTCTGCCTACCCGTCTTGATTCTGGTATCCTCTGAATCCCCGTCGCTTGATGTATCTACTGGTGTGGTTTATTTATAGTTGTTTTATAAAAAATTATGCTTTTCCTCGGTATTTGGCATCACGAGGTGCAGAGCATTCGGGAGATGCTTCCTGTCATGAACGTGGCTCTCTAGTGCCCCCTCCCCAATTTTAGCCTTTCTAATAATCCTATGACATTCCTTGCCTAATTCCCTAAATTTGTTCCAGTCAAATATGTATCTTGTGATCTTGTAGTGTTGCCTTGCCTTACCCATCTTTCATTAAGGTAAGACAATCTAACACTCCTCTTTAAGGCAGGAAAGAGTAGGAAGTAAAAACAAAGAATGGTTAGGTAGTCCTAACCAATCTTTGTTTTTACTTCCTACTGTTTCCTGCCTTAAAGGGGAGTGTTTGTTTTAGGGTTTTAAAGTATATCTCCAAGAAACAGCAAACTGCTGAGTTAATATCCCTGATATAATCAAAGACAGTCCAGCCAGTATTAGCGAAGTCTGCTTTAATCCTATTTTAAAAAATACAATCTGAAAATGTTCTAGCTTTAATAATCTACAGCTGTCCCCTAAACCTCTTGTTACTCCGAAGGCAATAAACTGGGGTACGATCACTTATTTGGCCAGACACTGTATCCAGGGCCCCAGATAACTTTTTAGGCCAGGAAATAAAAACTTCTAGCTTTTCCAAGATGGTAGTATTTTGGTGTGTCAGGTAGTATTCTGCGATGCGGTCACGATCCTCCAATGACAAGGCATCCTCCACCTACCACTACTCTACTCCCACTGCTAGCTTGGGGTAATGACATGGATAGATGTCAGACTCCAACGCTCAACAGAGATACACTACTAGTCACAGCAGTAGGGGTCCAAAATTATGGGTACAATTGGACCCACCACTGTAAAAAATGTGGGTCAAAATTCAGTTTTGGGGAAAAAGGTTAGCTCAGCAAGTATACACATCCCATGTAGAAAATGCAGAGAATGAGACACAGATTATGAATATGCCTAGCACAGACATCTGCTGCTCCAAAACCATATATAGTATACTGTAGAACAAGCGACACTCATTCTGGCAGATGCTCCCCGTTATTGAAAGAAGTCACAATACACACCATGCACCAGCCACCACCCACACCACACAATACACCATGTTAAAGAGGGACTACAGTCAAAATTTCTGGCATCAATAAATTTAAGAATTTGGATCAACATAGCACCAATTAGCCTCATGCCAAAAATCAGATCTCTAAATTACTTTGTTTAAAAGTAACAAGTCATTTTACACCCCTAAATTCATTGCCTGTTCAAAAAAGCCAGTTTCAGTGAAAAGCTGCTGTTGATGTCATCTCCAGAACTCAGAGTCTAATCTTCCCTGTCAGCAAACTTTTAGAATCTGTTTCTTCTAAGGCTAGAGTTCATTTGTAATAGTTTTCACAAGTAAAACAGGCAGCAACATTCAAAAAACATTACTATAAAAACTGTGTTTCAGGTTTTGTAAAAAAGTTGACAAATGTGTATTTTTTAATTTATTTATTTTGGTGCCTTTATGTTGTGGTCCTTTTCTCCAGGGTTGCTGAATGCTGAATGCTGAATTATAGCACACTGCAAGTGAGGTTTAGTTTCAGTTTATTTTCTAAACTGGAAAGGCATGTGAGCAAAATTTCCTGTTTTCACTGGTGAGGTTTGCAGACTAAATAATTGTCTGATGTGGTGGAAGGCTGTGATCATTCACACCAGTCATTCAATTGAGGTGATTTCTCAGGATGGCACTTTAAAACAATTATTCTACCACCCTGTAAATGGGGTGGGAGCGGTAATGCTGTTTTGAAACCTTAGTATGAGTTTTTATGCAGTAGCCAAGCCAGACAACCTAGGGTCAGATACTCAAAACTTTGCCCCGGGGCAAACTTAGCACTGCACAGTGGGAAAAATTAGCCTGGAACCATTTGCATGCCATATTCAAAAGAACAGCCCGGGGCTAAATGAGTTGAATAAAGTGTGCAGATGAAGGCATGCAAACAGGGCTGAGAGTGTAGTGCAACAATAGCCCAGCTGTCTAGACAGCACTGAATATAGCAACCAAGAGCAGTGCAAACTGCAACAGCTGCCCAGTGCACACAGAGGTCGCATGAGGTAAGGCTGAACAATGTGGACAACGTGTGTGCTAACAAAGCAGTGGGAGCACAACAACAGCAAACAGTGTAGGCCAAATACTGCAGAACCATGTAATGGAACATTACAGTATTACATGGTACTGACACGTTTGCCTGGTGCTAAAGTTTGCTATACGCAAAACTGCAATGCAAATGAGCCTACTCAGGCATTCCATAGGCAAACAGCCACATTAGCATCTCATTATAGCCTGCTTTGCATGTGGATTGCCTGGCACTATAACATGGTGCATACAGCTCCACCTGTAGGTCCAACTGGAATTACAGGTTGGTAGCCACGTTTCCTTCTGTGCTCACAGCTCCACCTGTAGGTCTGACTGGTATTACTGGTTGGTTGCCACATTCATTGTGTGCTCACAGCTCACAGAACATTAGCTGCTGTCTTGGTCTGGACACAGATGCAAAGACTAATGTGGCCCTGGGGAGTAGAGGAAAACTGTTGTTCCTGCCACAGTGTTTATCAGATGGTACAGTACTATAGTAGGCGATACTGTGAGGTACACAGCAATGCCTACGGTGTGTCAGGCAACAGTGACTGGTGCTATCCACACAGTAAAAGCACAGCTGGAAGGTGTGGTCTGACAGTGGACACCACAGTCATACTATCCTGTGACCCTCATGTGCTGCACCAGTGGCATGGGATCCCCACACTACTATACACATGGCTGTCCATGTGTGTGGGGATCCCGGACAGGTGTAGGGTATGTGCCTTGGGGGGCACACATACCATCACGCTGGCACACTGTTGTCAGGAGCAGTCCCATCAGTGGAACATGTACACTGTGTGGATGGCCCCAGCCGTGTGGCAGTACCTACTATGTGGTGCAACCTGGCCACCTGTACACCCTCCTCTCAACACCCTCCAGTCCCCCAGTGCAGCATGTGTCTGCTGGACTGTGTTGGTATACCCCAATGGGGGAACTGGAGGTGTGTGATGCATGGACACACTGCCATGGTGTCCACTGGGCACTGGGGCACCCACCAGTGCCACATGATGGCAACATGGGCAGTGCCATCTGCATGCAGCATGTCTCTGCCATGTACCTGTTCTGTTCATTTTTTTTTAATCACCTTGTTCACCAGATAAGCACACTTGGCCAAGGCCCAGTGTCATAAATGACCCGGTGACACTAACTGTGTGGCTGAGATGCAGCGGTGTACAATAAAGACATACAATGCACAACAACATATAATGCACAAATATCACATTAGGTACACATTACAATACCGTACAAATAGTTTGTTGCTGCAAGTGGTGTTCTAGCTCAGTTGTAACATTTGCATGAGTGTTCACTTCACAGCACTGTTGGGGCACTGCATTCCACAGTTTCTGTGCCTGTGCCTATGGAGTGGTTCAGGTTGGCCGTCCGCCCACACTGCCTCCTCACTGGATGCATACAGCCTTGTTCCCTGTTGCTGCTGTGTCCACGCCTCCCATCCTGGGTTTGCCCGGCATTAAGACCACCTTTTCATAGGCGGTAATCTGCATCGCACTACATGTTGCGCTAATGCATGTTGCACGATGTTATACTTTTGAATATACCATTGCGCCTGTATGCATGTTCCCGTCCCTCACTTTGCACCACGTATACATTATCTCATAGCACTGGCACTATCACATTGCGCTGGCGCTATTTGGCCTTCTGAATATAGCACTCCGATGCAAATGTGGAACAATCGTGGCGCAATCGATTTGCACCAGGTGCAAAGTTCTGAATATCTGATCCTGTGTTTTCTCCCTGACAGGTTGTTACTTAACCTACATTCAAACTCATCTATGTTGTATTCCACATTAAAATGATAATTTTACCAGGGCAAACACTTCCACCACTAGCAGGAATTAACACATATTAGGCCTGTTATGAGCACCTTTCATGATGGTCCAAAAAAGTTGCATCCTGTAGTCACTATATGCAGTACTAGACCTGAAAGGGTGTGTATATTTGTTATTTTTGACCAAGGTTTACTCTGCCTTCCATAATTTGGATTTGTTTTTGAGCCCTTCTTTAGCCCTACTGCACTTGCTTTTGCTGTTCAGCTGCTGGCTCCCAATGGCATCACTGTAGGGCAGAGGAGTGACTCACACTGTGTAGTATAGTGCAGTCATAGCAATTTTGCAAGGAAAAACTCCCAGTACTCAATGTACATACTATGTTCCCCCTTCCCCAATACACCCTGTCAGCAATACATTATGCCAAAATCCAAATGTCTTGTCAGTATGTTTTTTGTCAAATTGATTTTCTTCTGCCTTGGTAACAAAGCATGGGGGCTGAGAGAAGATAGAGTTGCTGTCAGCATTTTTCCCAGTCCTTTTGACTTGCATGCAAATTACCCCATTTTGTGAAACACAGGACGTGAAACTTACAAGAAGAGGAGTCTGAGTTTCTACTGCTAGGAAAAGACTTCTTATAAAACAGAACAATATTTTGTTGAGACAGAGAGAGATCTAAATTTAAAGCACCTTTCCCAGTCCTTTTGACTTTCATGTATATATTATCCCTTCTTGCACTAATTCTGGAATTACATTTCATTCATTTTGCAGAATGCAAAAACTAACTGGAGGACAGGAATGAAATACAATTCCAGAATCAATGCAAGAAGGGATAATTTATGCATGAAAGTCAAAAGGACTGGGAAAGATGCTCTTTAAAATTTATTATAAAGCAGACACTGACAAACAGCAGTAAAGTTACCAACATTATGCAATACTAGTAGCAATACACCTTCCTAACAGACACAGTAGAGTAGCACCCCAAATGGTAGCAGCAGCCTGGAGGTATGCTGAGTCACATTCAGCAACCCTGGAGAAATGGACCACATCAAAAAGGCATTAAAAACATGAATTTGTCAACTCTGTTCCAAAACTTGAAATACACAGTTTTTATAGAAATGTTTTTTTGAACGTTTCTGCCTCTTTTACTTGTAAAAACCATTGCACGTGATTTTTAAACTTTAGACTAGACTGTGAGTTCTGGAGATGACATCATCAGTAGTTCTTCACTGAAACTGTCTTTTTTGAACAGGTAGTGAAATCAGGGTTACAAAATAGTTCATGACTTTAAAATAAAGTAACACAGAAACCTAATTTTGGGCATGTGATTTATTGGGGGTATCCTTACTCTAATTCTGCAAAGTAGCACTTTTGGCCGGAGTCTCTCTTTAAAGTTCAAGGAGCTCAGCACCAGAAATCTGCATTTGCCTGGCTGCTATACTTTTTGCATCTTCCCCAACACAGGAGTGGGCAAGTGGCAGAACTGTAATACAGACCAGACAACCAAACAATGCACACACCCACTGATCCCTTTCATCACCTACAGGAGAACTTGTTTAAAATGTTACCAATCTGGGCCAAGCCTAGACAACATAACAGCCAGCAGCACTAATTACATTCCCACCCCCACACTCCTGGCCTTATCCACCGATGCTCACACCCACCTTGACTGGGGACAGTGTAGAGGACCAAGGGCTCAGGCTCATGGCAGCATATAGCCAACGATGATTATTCACATTCACTCATTCCCTGCTATGCTCATCTCACCATCCAAACATAGATACTGCAACACTGGGTACTGGAGTGGACCCCCCACACACACACCTAACTTGTTATACTGACATCACATCACTCTTCCCAGCTTTCTTCCACCAACATTAATAGTTTTGTACAGATTTGCATTACAGAAACATTTTTTATTTTCAAGCACAATGCCAAATATTAGTACTGTGTACATATGCTGGCGGACGCTGCTCAATGAACCGGCATATCACTTTAGGCGACCTCCCCTGTATTTCTAAATACCTGCATAACATTTATTTTCTATTTTTACCTAAGCACAATGCCAAATAAAGTACTGTACCATGTTAGCTTTTGTGTGCCTGTATCCTCGATTGAACATGTGCTGTTGTCTTGCACTCTCACTCACCCTGTATGTCAGTTTCATTGCTTCCCAATGACAGGGGTTCTAAGCTGCATTTTTCCATGTCAAAAATACAGTGATAAGTAAACAAAATGTAAAGTCTTACTAGAACCTGAGAGAGAGACAGAGAGAGAGAGAGAGTACAAAGCATTGAGTAGTTTGTGAGTTGGGAAACTACTTCAGACGGCAAGTTGACTGGCTAATTAGACCTTCACACTCACCTCCCTCCCACTGTCCCTCTATACTGTGTTAAAATTAAACAAAGAAGAATAAACATAAAAATCTTAGAAACTGAAAGATTCTGGGCATGGTTTGTGACTATAAGGTAGAAAGACTTACACAAGCAAATGAAATACTGCTGCTTGCAAACATCGGGAGCCAGAGAGGGGATTCATAATATCGAAGTTTTAGCTACAATCCTGGCTATAGTGGGGGTAACTATAACTAGGCAACACTGTATGGCGCCAACTTCCCGAACCATGATACACTGTAGAAGGCTGCTGTAGGAGGAAGGGAGGTATTGGCGGAGACAAACTCGAGCGGGTACACCAGGCATGGTCTAATGACAGCTCCCAATTACTGCAACATCTTCTGCTTGCTCCATCCCTGTGACACGTGGCTCATCTGCCCTAATTCATCTGAGAATTAAAAAAAAAAAAGTTTGGCATGCGATCCTAGAACCACACTCCCATTTGCCCTCGATGAACAATTTGTATCCGTTTTGATTCATGGTCTCTGCCAGAGCATTCCTAAAACAAGTTTTGTGCATTTTTCCCCTTTGGCAAATGCGATGTTGTGCTGTGCATGACACTGTTGATGCACAGCGTGGCCACTTCCAGATTTTGGCTCCAATTTCGTACAAATGTCACAGCATACAGAGTTGAATTTACCAGAGCCCCTCATTAAATTACTATGCACAACTGCGCATGCACTAACCGGAGCAACATGCAGTCATGATGAGACGGGGCAGAACTGTGAACAAGGTGTAAAATGAACAAAAACAGGCATAAAATATGCCAATACACCCCTTAACTGGACCACCGACTGTACCAAAATCTGTTATGTTTTTAGAACTCAATGTCTCTGTCCCCGTCCTGTTATTCTTCGTAGCTGCACTTTCAGAATTTTGGTCAGACTTATCTTCTGCAGTATGTTTTTTTATTTTTATACTGTCAGGTCCATTCCAATTCAAGATTAAGTCACTTAAAATCATTATCTCTCTGTTTGTTACCCTACTTAATAGTTCAATAAGAGTTTCCTGGCCATCAAATTTACTTTTACATGAACTGTACACACATCTTACCAGAATTTTTTAAATTTCACTCCATGTGATTTCTAGGAACAGGCTTTTACATCTCGAGTTAACTGTGTTTAGGTCCAATTTTTTTACCTCTATAGCCTCTTTAATGTAAAAAGGAATACCACCCCCTTTGTTATTCTTTTGGTCCGTTCCATAAGACTTGTAACCCACGGGTTTCATTATATTGTCAGCTGCCTTATTTTACAACCATGATTCACTCAAGGTGAGTATGTCACATCTGTAGACATGAAGCCAGGCCTCTAGTTCATGTGTTTTGGATAGCAAGTTTCCGATACTCGTGAATTAAATTTCGTCCCTTCAGTTGTGCCAATTAGTGCATATATCAATGTATACTTTGTCTGGAGCATTTGTGGGTTTTGGATTTTCCTCTATGTCACCTGACAAAAGTAATTTGATAGTGAGGAAGCAACTAATGGTTATCAAATGTGGTATTATCTTTAGATGGTATCATATTCAGTGTATGTCCCTCTTCTTTAACATTCCCAGTACCAAAAAAAAAAAAAAATCAACCCATTTAATTTCGGTTATGGACATCTGCAGGGGAATATCCCCATTTTAACAGATTCCTCTGCTTTCTCCTAGAGATATATTCTACAATATCTTATCCAGACATATACAGTGCACATACAGAAAACAATATTCAAACTTCCAGTTTTAGCCATTTTAAAGACCTGGTTCATGAGCAGCTCAGAGAAATATACCAGTCTAAGCAGGAGCACTGAGACACTGCAAAAGCTAATGCTCTGAAGCAGTAGTGGTGTTATGTCCACTTATAAATGTTACATAAACACAGCAGGGCAGAGCGCGGGGCAGAAGGTGAAGGGAGTAACATCCGGCTGGGGCAAATCCTTGGAGGGGGAACGTGAGCAGGGGTTCCAGGTGGGGGGGGCTGACTGCACAGCCCTGGAGGCAGGTGAGGAGGCATCGTGGACAATGGAGGATCTGGACACCGGCAAGGAGAGCGGCTTCTGAGGGGAACCACTGGAACAGAGGAATAGTGAGGGATGTACGGTGGGCCCGATCAGAGGTATGTTTATCCTGATTTCTGGTACTGGGCAAACTGACTTTATCCGTGGTGTGCTTTTTTCTTGTTCTTTTTATTATCTCTGGAGCGGTCTACTTTTTTTGGTCCATTCTCACTTTGGCCTGCTGCCTGAGGCCTAGGTGGTGAAAGGCGGGCAGGGAAGGCTCTTCGGTGAGTTGAGAGAGCTGGGGACTGATTGTCTCTAGGGAGGGAGGGGCCATAATCCCACCTTGCCCGAGCTACTCCACCCTTATGCTGTGTAGGGCACGCCCTAGGTAATCACACATCTGTGCAAAGTAACAGGGGGCTGCACAAGGGACTGACAGGCATTGAGACAGGAGTAGAAAATGATTTCTCAATTAAATTGGCAAAGTGTACTGGTAGGAGACTTGGGAAATGGGGGGCCCAGGAGGAGGGAGAAAACAGAACCAAGGAAGAGGAGCAAGAAGGGATAGTGGGAGAATAGTTGGATGCAATACCTGTGGAGCAACCATATTCCTGAGGATTGCATGGAGAGCTTGGGGATGCTTAGTGTGTAGACAACTTGGACAGCTATGGGACAAAATTGCATGGCTAAGGAATGAGCTGTGGACAAGGGGGGGGGACCTGTGGGGGCCGTCTCATGACAGGGAGCCAAACAATGTACACAGACAGCCTGGGGCCAGGCTGAGGGAGGGGAAAGGGGAGCAGTAATAGAGCCAAGACTACCATATAGACCTGGTCAAAGAGAACTAGAGTCAGGGAAGTGGACAGTGGTAAACAGCAAAGGGGTGACAAAGCCAGGGAGAGGCTGGAAAGTAAGGTGACAAACAGAACACCAGGGGAGGCTCAAGGCAGGACCATAGATAGCTATAATTTCAGTGTTGGGGAACCTGGAGGGGCAGGGCCTAGAAGACCACAGGGAGGGGATGGGGAGGAGCGGGGTAAAGGAGACAATGGAACTTTGAAGTGGGGGAGGACAAGAAAGGGGAGAGAGGGACTTGCAGGAGCAACAGCTAAGGGGCATGGTGCAGAGGAGAGGGCAAGGAAGGGTAGAGTAGGGGTGAATGGGGGGCCGAAGGGGTGGAATGGCCGGATCAGGCAGAGGGAAGAGGGGGAGGGAGGACAAGCAGCAGGGGAAGGGAAGGGGATGTTGAGATTGGTCCAATCAGTGTGAGAAGTGGAGTGGGGGATCATTGGAATAATGGACTGAGGAGAGAGAGAGGGGGGTGAGGCCAACTGAGGGGGATGGGGGAAGGAGGGTGAGGGAGAAGCATAGGAGGGAGCAATGAAAGATAAGGGAGGGGTGGGAAGTAAAAAGGGCAGGGACAATGGTCACAATAAACAAGATGGAAAGCAGGAGAGAGGGGAACAGGCAGTGGGGGAGAAAGGGAGGGAAAGTACAGTCATGGTCTTAGGGGACTCAATTCTGAAAGGCATGAAATGGGGAGGCAAGACTACCAGAAGGGGATGTATATGGGTGGAGTGCATGCTGGGCATGATGGCAGGGAGAGTGGGGCAATTTCTGCCTAAGGTTGTGGGGAAGGTATAGGACAAACCTCACATTGCAGTACACCTGGGCACAATTGACCTGGTAGAGGGCACAGTCACAGAGGTCCAAGGAAGATTTAGAGAGGTGGGTAGAATATGTGAGTTGGCAGGGAGCTCAGTCACCTTTTCTGAAGTTATACCGGCACCCAGGGCTAGCACAGTCAGGAAACAGAGGATAGAGGATATTTCGTTGGTGCTGCATGGACTGCACTGGCTGCCTGTACAGTGACGGATTACCTTTAAAGTTGGCATTCTGACTTTTAGAGCCCTACATGGACTGGGCCCCGGAATGTCTGAAAGAGCTCCTGGTCCCCTATTGCCCTGGGCAATCGCTCCGCTCAGCCGATGAGGGGTTGCTAGAGATTCCAAGGGTGTGTTTGAAATCTTCTAGGGCCAGAGCATTTACGCATGTGGCCCAACCCTCTGCAATTCTCTACCCCGTCGGTTACGGGAATGCAGACCGTGGAGGGATTTAAGCAAGCCTTGAAAACTTTTTTATTTCACCAGGCATTCAGTGACTGATGGTACGATGATATTACTGATTTTATATGGTGTATGTTGTTGATGTTTGATTTGTGATTTTAAATCTGTTAGGCACCTTGGTATTTGAAAGGCGCCATAAAAATAAAGTTTACTATTATTAACATCTGGTTGAGGCAATGGTGCCAGCCAAAGGAGTATGGGTCAGTAGGAGAGTGGGGTGATACATGGCAGGACAAGAATCTATATGCCCCAGACCGGCTCCACTTGAGTAAGGAAGGCACAGTTGTCTTAAAGTAGACTGGGGGACTATATAGCAACCAGGATACCGTTAAACTAGGTAGGGGGAGGCAGTACGCTGGATGATGAGCTAGGTCTCCAGGAAAGTGAGGCTCCCAGGCCAGTAGGGAAGGGAGGAAGGAGATTCTGAAGTGGAAGAGTAGCAGGGTAGGGACAAGGAATATGGAGATGAGGAGGGATGAACTGGAGGGTGGTCTCCTTAAATGCAAGAAGCTGGAGAAACAAAACTGCTGACCTGCAGGCACTGATGGTGGAAGGACAGGTGGACATAGCCACCATCTGTGAGATGTGGGCCAACAAATACCAGGATTGGGACCTAGTGGTCCCAGGATACAAGTTGTTCCAGAAGGATAGAGTAGGGGAAAGGGGGGAGGAGTGGTTATTAACATTAGGGAAAGATTCCCCTGTAGCAAGGAAGAGGGAGTAGAGGGCAGCACGGAGGCCTTATGGGTACAGATACACGACCCAAAGAGAAGGAGGACAAGGCTCAGAGTGGTGTGTAGGCCACCATCCCAGAGTGAGGAGACAGATAAAGAGCTAGGGGAGCAGATTAGAAAAGTCTGCGCAAAAGGGCACACAGTGACAGTTGGGGACTTCAACATGCCAGGGGTGGAGTGGAGTACCCCAGCTACCACAAATGCCAGAGAACAGGTCATCCTGGATGCCTTCCAGGACAGCTTCTTAGCACAGCTGGTGGGGAGCCTGCCAGAGGGGGAAACATACTAGTCTTAGTGCTCTCAAACAGAGAGACAGTGAAGGAGGTAAAGGCGGAGGATCCCCTGGCAGGGAGCAACCACCAGTGTTTTTCTCCCTCAGTATGAGAAGGGAGACAGTCACTACAAGGATGAGGGTGATTGACTTCAGGAGGGCAGACTTTGGGAGAATGAGGGTCATATTGGGAGAGCGCCTCGCCAGAATCCAACAACATATGGATACCAACCAGACATGGGAGATGATCAACGTTGGCCTAACTGAAGCCACACACTCCTGTTCAAAGCTCCAAGGGAAAAAGTCCAGGTCCAGGAGACCAAGCTGATTATCCAGGGAGGTGCTTGGGAAGATCAAGGAGAAAAGAGCCACCTTCAAGAAATACAATAAACAAGATGCTAACACTATGGGTAGGCATTTTACCCCAGTTTCATTAAGAGATAATTCACGAAAGAGAAATAGAGAGGAAGATGGTAATTTTGATGACCACATGAATGGTGACGATAATTGGTTCAGAGTGCACGGTAAGAGAGCAAGCAAAAAAGGAAGAAAGGCTGAAATGTTTAATATAGTAACACACAATAGATTTGATCCTCTTGCCATTGCAAATGATGAAAACAACATAGCTGAAAACAACAGAGCTGGGGTTAATTTAGGTGAGGAATTATTAGATTCAGTTAATCATGTGGCTTTGGATCCTAGTCCAGTCACAATAAGTCCTAATGAGTCTGAAATAAGTCAATTGCCCTCATTGACTTTCAACACACTGAACCTACCCATGATCTGGAATGTGGTCCCACTAGATTGGACCAATCAATTAAACAAGTCTATGTATTAGGAGACTCAATTATTAAACATCTTGATCAGGCAGTATGCAATGTGGATAAAACAAATAGGACAACTTCTAGTTTCAGGGGGGCAAAGATATCAGACATTACTAAAATGACAAACAACATATTAAAGGGCTGGGGTACAAACCCCATCGTTGTGATGCATGTTGGAGCTAATAATATCCTACATGATCCAATTACTGTAATTGAAAGAGATTTTGTTGCCTTGACCAACAAATTGATCGAACTGGGTTGTGATGTTTGCCTGTCTGAAATATTACATATTCCCTGCTTCTCCTCTTTATTGAATAGAAAAATAAAGATTATAAATGAATGGCTTCGTAAATGGTGCTTATGCCAAGAACTTACTTGCATTACACATTGGGAAGATTTTAATTGTTATGATGAACTCTTCTGTTCAGATGGTTTGCACTTCAGCAAACGCGGTAATGCTTTGTTGGGAAAACAACTGCTATTTTCAACAATCTTTTAAATTAATTAGAGGGGGAAGGGGATGATGGAAACATTACCACCTAACTCAAGATCTAAATGCATCATTAAACATCACAATTTACATTGTTTAAATTTTAATGCAAGGGGTTTGAACTATAAACTAGATGAACTAAAATGCAGAATTCATCTAGAAAAATTTGATGTTGTCTGAATTTGTGAAACATGGGGAAATGATACATCACCTTGGGATTTTAATATACCTGGCTTTACTTTATATAAGTTTAACAGACTTAATAGAAATGGTGGTGGTGTTGCTATTTATGTAACTAGCAGTTTAAATTCCAATGATATCTCTGCAAATATCAAAGATCCTAATATACAAACTGAAACTATTTGGCTAAAGGTGTTCTTTTCTACTTCTGATTTCATTATTCTTGGATGTTGTTATCACCCACCTAATTCAACTGTGGACATTCTAGAGGTTATATTGCATGAAATGGAACTGGCCACATCATTGGGAAATGTTGTGATCACTGGGGAATTTAATATGGCTGACATTAACTGGACTAATTTTTCAGCAAATAATAGCTTGGGGAATAGATTATTAAATACATATTCCCAATTAGGAATTAAGCAATGTACAACTCCTATGAGAGGAAATAACGTATTAGATCTTGTTCTAGCAGATGATCTAATAATTGATAATATTAAAATTACTGGGCCAATTGGAAACAGTGATCATAATACAATTACATTTAGTATTAGAAAGGACTTTGTCTATACTCCTAATACAACCGTCATATATTTATATAATAAAGCTGATCTTATTGGCATTAAACAAGATGTCAGAGAACTAAATTGGGAAACAGCATTATTACTCTCTTCTCCATAGTACTGTTGGGAATCCTTTATAATCATTTATAATCTAAGAGATCAGTATATTCTATGCAAAATAAACATCCCCAATCATAAAAAAGCACCAAAACGGATGAATCAAACTATTAAAAGATTAATTAAAAAAAAGCAAAAAAAGTACAATGCTTTAAAAAAAACAAATAATCAATACACTGGAACGCTTACAGAATTCTTCAAAAAAAATGCTAAAATATGATTAGAAAAGCAAAATCCAGGTGGGAATATAATTTGGCATGTAATGCAAATAAAACAAACAATAAGGATTTTTTTCTTATATAAATTCTTTAAAAAAAAACTAAAAGTCAAGTTGGTCCATTATTAGACAATAATAACACTATAAGTCTATGACTCCAAAACAATGGCGGATTTACTTAATACCCAATTTTGTAAAAACTTTACTGATACATTAAATGATAATTCAATCTCGACTTTATATGATTCTGTTAGTGATACACCAATTAGTTTTTCTAAAGATACCATTCACAAAAAATTGTTAACCCAAAAAGGTAAATATAGCCCAGGTCCTGACAATATACCTGGCCATATATTATTTTTATTGGCAGATATTTTGGCTGAGCCCTTGAAATTAATCTTTGACTCTTTTCTTGCTGAATGTTATGTCCCACAAGATTGGAAGAATGCTTATGTTGTCCCTATACACAAACAAGAGCCAAAAAAACAGGTGGGAAAATTATCGTCCCATAAGCCTTACATCCTCAGTTTGTAAAATCCTTGAGAGTATAATAAAAGACATGATTGAACCTGTTTTAAATGTTTGTGACTCTGAACAACACGGGTTTAGAAGTGGACGTAGCTGCATCACTAATTTGATGTGTTTCTATGAAAACATTAGTTCTCTCATGGATAATAAGACTCCCTGTGATATCATATTTATAGACTTTAGTAAAGCATTTCACGTAATGCCACATTGGGCTCTATCTCAAAAACTCTGTAAATTGAACATCAATACCTCTTTGATAAAATGGATATTGAACTGGTTACATTTCAGGACCCAACAAGTTATTATTAATGAAATAAAATCAGATAGCTGTTCTATCTCCAGTGGTGTGCCACAGGATCCGTTTTAGGACCTTGCCTTTTTCAAATATTTATTTCAGATGTTACTAAGGAATGTTCATTGGTTAATATTAAGTATGCGGATGATATTAAACTTGGGGGTGCCTGTACATCGGCTTCTGATGTACAAATTATTCAAAAAGATTTAAATTATATCACCGAATAGGTTAACAAATGGGGTATGAAATTGAATACGTCTAAGTGTAAAGTTATGCACTTGGGGCTTTCAAATTTACATAATCAATATATTCTGGGTGGCACAACCTTGGCTCAAACATCAGATGAAAGGGATTTGGGAATCATGATCTTTGATGATTTATCATATAATAAACGTATACATGAAATCATTAACAGATCTAATAAGATCATTTGGTCTATTTTTCGAAATATTAGATCTAGAGATCAGAATGTTTTGCTCCCTTTGTTCAGAGCATATGTTAGGCCACATTTGGAATATGCCTCTCAGCTTTGGAATCCATACAAAAAAATGGAATGTCAACTGCTGGAGGGTGTTCAGAGGAAATTCACAAACAAAAATCTGGTTTTGAAAAAAATCCATATTTTGAACATATTGGCACTTTAAAGCTTATGTCACTTTCAACCCGCCGCCTTCGAGGTGATCTTTTAATTTTGTATGACACCATTAAAGATCCATATCTCTTGTGTGAAATGGGTCTTGAATTTAAGGATCATTTCTACAAGTTCAGAGGACATCCATTACAGTTGATCCACAAATCATTTAATCGCAATAATAGAAAATCTTTTTATACTGTAAGGGTAATCAGCCCTTGTAACAAACTGCCACTTTATGTGGGTATTAGTGAAACAAAGAATACGTTCAAACATCGATTAGATCTACTGATAAACTCTGGTTACAAATTGACCTATTTTTCACTGGCATAGTATGGGAGCATTATGGGTCTTGGCCTCCTAGCTCCCTTAACTGCACTTAGTATGAACCTTAGTATAAATACATGGGTATCAAACGGAGGGAGCATAGGGAGGAAGGAGTACGTTAAGAAATCAAGGGAGGTAAGCAGATTAGTCAGGGCAGCCAAGGCAGCAAAGGAACTTAGGCTGGCGCAGGGGATAGCAGAAGGGGAGAACGATTTCTTCTGTTACATAAGGGAAAGAAGGAAATGCAAGGATCAGATTGTTAGAATCAAGGTGGAGGGAAGGTGAGGCTGAAGGGGGCAGGCCGAAGCACTCAATGAGTACTTCTGTTCTGTATTCACCAGAGACAAAATGGGACCAATCCCTCAGGGGAGAGCAGCAGAGAGTATGCTAGGGGCAGAGAACATAGAGGGGGTAATTCAAGAGAGCAGGGTGCTGGAAGGTCTGAGTGCCCTGAGGGAGGACAAGGAACCGGGTTCAGATGGCATACACCCCAGAGTGCTGAAGGAGATGGCAGAGGTCCTGGCAGAGGGGATGCATACCCAGGACTGGAGGATGGCACATGTGGTGCCTATCCATAAAAGCGGGCCCAAGGATAAGCCAAGGAATTATAGACCAGTCAGCCTAACCTCCATCATGGGGAAGCTCATGGAGTCTATCATCAAGGAGAGGATTGTAGTGTTCCTGGAGGAGAATGGTCTTCAGGACAACAGACAGCATGGATTTGTGTCTGGAAGATCATGTCAGATGAACATGGTGGACTTCTATGACTGGATAACAAGAGCACTAGACAAGGGTCAAGCAGTGGATATCTTGTACTTGGACTTCAGCCAGGCTTTTGATTCAGTGCTGCATGGGAGGTTGGCAGGCAAGTTGGGGAACCTGGGGGTGGGGGAAAGGATAGTGGGGTGGATCAAAAACTGGCTGGGTGATAAGCAGCAGAGAGTTGTCAATGGGGGGTGCTCTCATCACCAAGGGCTGTGACAAGCGGGGTTCTGCAGGGCACAGTGCTGGGGCCAGTGCTGTTTAGCATATTCACTGCTGACATATCAGATAGTGTCAACAGTAAATCAGTCTGTTTGCAGATGACATAAAGATAGATGCAGTGGTGGACAACACAGAGTGCTGGCTAGGACTGCAGGAAGACCTGGATAGAATTGTACAATGGTCGGACACATGGCAGCTGGGTTTCAATGCAAAAAAGTGCAAAGTTATGCACTTGGGGGTCAGGAACTATAAGTTTAGCTAAAAAATGGGAGAAATACAGTTGAGCACTACAGAGCGAGAGAAGGATCTTGGGGTACTCATAACAGGGCAAATGAATTATTCAGCACAGTGCAGGAAGGCAGCAGCTAAAGATAACAAAATGTTGAGGTGCATCGCTAGGGGAATCACCTCAAGGAGGAGAGAGGTTATCCTGCCACTGTACAGATCACTGGTCAGGCCGAACCTCGAGGATATTAGGCTACTGGAGGAGTCGATGGAAGCAATCAGGATATTAACGAGGTATGGAGGAACCCTACGGGGAAAGACTGAGAGCTCAATGTACTCCTGGAGGAGAGGAGATAGAGGGATATGATCGAGACCTTCAAATATGAAGGGCATAAACAGGGTCAGCATACAGGAGATGTTTAGATTAAAGGGAGGGAGGGCCACTAGGGGGCACAGTCTGAGACTGGAGGGGGGAAGTTCAAGAGAGAGTTGAGAAGACACTACTTCACAGACAGAGTGGTGGCAGGGTGGAATGCACTTCCCAAAGAGGTGGTGTCTCTGAAATCGGTGAACAACTTTAAGAGGGGGTGGGATAGGATCAGGGGAGGGATACTGGGGAAATGGGAGGGAGGCAGCTGTGGAGTAAACTAAGATAGCTGCACACACGAGCAGACTCGATAGAACTAAGGGCCTGTATCTCCTGCCATTTTCGTATGTTCATATGTAAATGGTGCCTGCAGGGGTCCTGGGATTACACATAGTGCTACGTTTTTAAAGGCCTGTGGCAATCACCAGTGCAGGTTAAGTATACCATGACAGAAGTCACCAGTCTAGTATGCAGGCCATAGAAAAACTGTATAAACATAGACACTACAGGCTAATGTTGCAACCACTAATGTAAGGTCTACCCATATAGGGTGTTAGTACATTATGAGCAGGTATGAAGCAAGAGGACCATGTTAGTATTCACCAATATAATGGTCACCCAAATAGGGTGTTACATGTTATGTTAGCAGACTATGGGCATGTATGAGGCAGGGAGACCATGCTAATGTTCATTAATAAGCTAAGGGCCAAAATGGTGATACCTGATAAAGCAATACTACTTTCTCAACCCATACTCTGTTTCTAGATTAGAAGTGAGTAAGCTCTTTCTGTGAGTTTATTCACTTCATCAACAAAATGCTGGTTTCCATTAAAAGAGGATAAATAATAAGGAACTAGAGGTTAAAATGCCACTATGCAAGACACGGATTACATCAAATTACATCCCACTTGGAATAGTGCATGTACAATAGCTCTGGGTGTGCCGAATTACCAAAATGATACACAGGAGTTAGAGATTATTTATTTATTTACTTACTGAAACGTTTCACCAGGAAAGGCACACTGAACAATAAGTTGCTCATCTCACAATGCGTCCTGGGGGAAAGGGTAGTGGAAATACATACATGCATATAACAGCAAACATTATTACAACAATATTGGCAGCGGTGAACAGCAAATAACAGAAAGAACATATTAAGTGCAGCATATGAATTCAGTTGTTTACAGAGGTCACAATGGACAGGTCAAGTGCATTAAATTAGGATAACACCTTAAACCCATGATGATGGTACCAATTAGCCTGAAAGGAAGGGGTGGATAGGGAGTAGCAGCAGAGGTGGAAAGGTAGCGAGGCTGGGAGGGGAGCAGATGAATAGGAATAAAGGTTATAGATATATTGATAGTTGTAGTTTGACAGGAATCTAAAGAGATACTACAGTACAGACATCAAAAATAATTAAACATAGAAGGACGCACTAGGGCACCTGAGGCTGTTTCTCTTGTGTGGGGGAGGAGACTGAGGGTTGATAAGAGCATTCAAAACTATGCAAACAAACTGACCCAGGTAGCCTGTTAGCTGAAATAGAGGACATGAGTACATGATAAGAGGTGAGACAGCCAGAAAGGACATAAGGAACTATATTTTCTGCTTTAGGCTTCACTAGCCCAATGAAATTTATTAAACCAGACATGTTTGCTAAAAGCCTTCCTTCTCTGTTAGAAGATGAGTTATTATAGGCATTAAAATATTAGGGCACATAGAGAGTATGAGACCACACTAGTGTCAGATTATCCCTGCAATGTCACTGCTACAGTTGTTTTAGCCAGCTGGGAATTTGGAAGTTATTTTGGCTCTACACCATATCAACAAATCAGAAAACCACAGTGATGCATTTGTAGTGCGGCATTCAGAATCCACAGTTAAGTAGTGTACTAAAGCTCTCATGACAGTGTAAGAACTGTTGTTTTTTTTCCTTTTAGTGCCCCGAACACCACAACTTGGGACTTGCTCACAGTGTCCGTTAAAGTTTTTTGCTCTGTCACTATGGTTTTATCCTTAGTGTCTACTGAGATCGGTGCGATAAACCCAACTTTCTTGTCAAGCTGTCACACCCCTTCAAGTACTGCCTTTACTGTGACTCTAAATCCCTGCCACTGTCATGCATTGGCCCGCTGGTCTTTCTGCCACTAGATGGGGGGAGGGGATCAGAGCCTTTCCTTCCCCACTGTCTTTCTGCTGCTCTGATCTGCGACTTCCAATTCTTCAATCTTCCCCCAACTTCAGCTGGTAGCTACAGAGTATTATCTTCCTTATCAACCGAGTTCTATCACTATTATGCACCATTCAAAATGGTTAGAGGTTGTAAAATTAATGATTTTAGAGAGGTTGGGGTAAGAGTCATTTGAGGAGCATCCTCCTGTGTTGGCTGCTAGCCACGCACCCTAAGAAAGAACAGTTACATAAGAACTTATCGTAACAGTAGGTCTTCAAGGGAATCTCTGTCATCAGGTCACACCTATGGAACATCACTGTCAGGCACTAGGATCCCACAAAAGCTTTTCTGCAGCAGTCTAGTAGGAGCCCCCACACCAACGACAGACTCCAACATCACAGCCCTATAGAAGCACAGGCAGCCCCACTCACTCCTTAGTTCTTTCCCTAGCCGGAGGCTACGAGAGACAGGAGTCCTGCCAGGGAAACAAACAGAGAGAAGGTGCCCAGCTAACAAAAAGGCTGGAGTAACAGGACAGCTGAGCTGTAGAGAGAGAAAAGGGGGAAGGAGGGGGGGACGGCATGATCTGATGACAGAGATTTCCTCGAAGATCTACTGTTATGGTAAGTTCTTACATAACTATTCTATCTTCTTCGGGGATATCTCTGTCATCAGGTCACACCTATGGAACGAGTCCAAAGCAGTGCTAAGCGCAAGACAATTCTGGGTGACAGAAGGCCAGAGACCTAAGAAAGAAGGCCCTGAAGCATAGCTGGGCCAAAGCCTGCCCTTCTTCTGGAGGCAATGTCCAGACTGTAGTGCTTGGTGAAAGTGTGGACAGTACTCCAAGTTGCTGCAGCGTAAATGTCAACTGCTGACACGCCTCTGAAACAGGCAACTGAAGTGGCCATGCCCCTAGTGGAACGGCCTTTGACAACCCCAGGAAGTTCCTTCCCATACTTCCTGTAACAAAAAACAATACAGTTGGCCAACCATTTGGACAAGCACTGTTTTGAAACTAGAGTGCCCTCTTTCCCAGGGGCGAAAGAAACAAACAGCTGAGAGAAGCATCCTCTTTCCCAGGAGCGAAAGAAACAAACAACTGAGAGGACGTTCTGCAGTCCTTAGTACGGTGTGTATAGTACCTGAGAATCCCATGCACATCCAAAGTACGGAGCAATGATTCCTCCCAGATTGGCATTCTCTGGAAAATAAACAGGTAGGTGGATGGATTGATTAAGAGTAAACTCAGACACCACCTTAGGGAGAAACTTAGGATTAGTACAAAAAGAGACCCTGTCTTTGTGGAAAATCAAATAAGACTGCTACACATGAGAGCCTGTAGCTCTGACATTCTTCAGACAGAAGTAATAACCACTAAAAATAACACTTTCCATGACAGAAAGCGAAGCTCGCAAGACGCATATGGCTAAAAAGGAGGCAGGGTCAGCTTCTCTAGAATGAGGTTCAGGTCCCCAACTGGAACCGGATTACAAATAGAAGGCTTCAAGTGGAGAATGCCTCGCAGGAAGGTACAGGCCACATCCAACTGGGCAACAGTACAGCCATCAATGGATACATTGAAGGCTGATATAGCAGACAGGTGCACCTTAATAGCTGAGTATTTGAGTCCTGCATCAGATGAGGACAGGAGATACTCAAGGACCTGGTTCACCGGACAAGTGAAAGGGTCCAGGTGATGGCAAGCAGTCCTGATAGCAAATCGCTTCCAATCAGGAGGAAGTATAGTGCAATGGGTTAAGGCTCTGAGCTGCAGATCTGGAGATCTAGGTTTGAATCCCACAGCTACCTAGGTGCAAACTGTGTGATCCTGAGCAAATCACTTAACTTTCCTGTGCTCCTAGTTCGCACCCAGAAACAAGCTTCAGCTTAGTGTGGCTTTCCTGGTTAAACAATTTCCCCTTTCCCTTTCATCAAGTAAGTGGCCATGGTGAAAGGTTTCCTGGCTGCCACCCGGACATTAGCCACTTTCTGAGACACCCCAAACCAAGCAATGGCTATGTCCTCAGGAGTCATGCGTGTAGATGGAGGGACTTGAGGTCTGGATGGACCAAAGTCCCCTGTGCCTGTGTGAACAGATCCTGGCAGAGGGGCAGGGGAATTGGAGGTTCCACTTGTTGCAGTAATAGAAACCATATCTGACAAGGCCAGAATGGAACCACCAGAATCAAGGTGGCATCTTCCATCTGTAGTTTTATGAGCACCCTCTGAATCAGAGGAAAGGGTGGGTGGCATAAAGAAACCTCCCTTTCCAGGAGAAGGACAACATGTCTCACCAGAAAACTCCAGGCCCTGGATCTAGCGAGCAAAAATACGGCAGTTTTGCATTGTGTGGGGACGCAAAAAGGTCCAACTCTGGACAACCCCATCTGTCAAACAGATTTTCTATGACTGACGTGAACAGTCCCACTCATGCACTCTGGATTGTGACTGGCTGAGGCTGTCTGCCAAGGCATTTTGGGCACCTAGCACATGGACAGTTGACAGTTATAGATTGCAGTCTAGAGCCCACCACCAGACTCTCATCACTTCCTGGCACAGGAGGCAGTGAATGGGTCCCCCCTTTCTTGTTGATGTAACAGACCTCACTGAAGTTGTCCAACTGCACTAGCAGAGGGCCCGGAGAGAGATGGTTCTCAAAGGCCTACAGAACTGCCCTCATTTCTAGAACATTTATGTGGAGGCAAGTCTCCCACTGGGACGATATGCCCTGGGCCTGATAAGGACCAAGGTGGGCTCTCCAACCCAAGCCAGAAGCATCTGTGGAGAAGATCTGGTGAGGAGTGGGGAAAAAAAGGGGATCCCCTTGTAAGAGATTGATCGGGTCTATCCACCACTGAAGCACTTTGCGGCTTGGGGAGGAGACAAAGACCACCTGATCCAGATCATCTGAGCACTGATCCCACTAGACCCTGAGGGTCCACTGCGGGATCCTCATGTGCAACCTGGCCAAAGAGACTGTAATAATGGCCGCGATCATTAGGCCTGGCAGCCTCAAGAACTTCCTGGCTAGAACATACCGGCACTGAGCCACGTCCTAGGTCTGGGCTATGAGGCAGTCTACTCTGTCTTGAGGAAGGAAGGTTTTGCCCTGAGTGGAGTCCAGAACTACTCCTATGTACTGCAACCACTGGCATGAGGTCAGCACAGACCTGGGAAACTTGACACTGATGCCCAAGGAGTGGAACAAATCCAGGATGCGTTCGAGAGTCAACAACAGGAGTTCCTGAGACAGGGCTTTCACTAATCAGCCGTCCAAGTATGGGAACACATAGAGGCCTTCGCACTGGAGGGCAGCTGCTACAGCTGCTAAGCACTTGGTAAATACTCGTGGCACAGAGGATAAGCCACAGGACAACACCTGGTAATGCCCTTCTGGAAAAGGTACCGAAGGGGGGCCTGTGAGGGGGGCAAATCATGATATGTAGATAGACAACCTGCATGTCGAGGGAGCATAGCCAGTCACCCTGCTTGATCAGAGGCAGAAGGCCACGTATAGTTACCATCCAGAACTTCCTGTACTGGATGAAAAGATTCAGCTCCTTGAGGTCTAGAATGGGTCTCAAGCACCCTGTTCTTTTGGGAACCAGGAAGAGCCGGGAGTAGAACCCTTTGTTCCTTTGCCGCCTGGGCACTGGTTCTATGGCCCTTTTGCACAGCAAGGTGACCACCTACTCCCGAAGCATCGCTGTGTGGTCTGGAAGATATGAGGTGGGAACCAGTGGAATATCTGGGGGCTATTCTATAAGTTCTAGAGTATGGCCCTATTCGATCATCTGCAGGATTCAAGCATCTGTAGTAATGGTTCTCCACTGGGACTGATGGAAGGAGAACCAACCTCCAACCACCACCTCCTGGCTTGGAACAAGAGGAGGAGGGTCTGGCAAGGAGTCAGGCTGAAGCGGAACCGGTGGCCATGGCCACATCCCTTCCTCTTGAGTGCTTCACAGAGGAACCAGTGGTGGAGGAGGGGACAAGGCAGAGCTGGCCCTGTGCTTGCTCTGGAGCTTGAGTCTGGATCCAGACTTGTGAGAGACTTTACGAAAGGAGGGCCTTGGTCTGCTCCTGGGCTGGGTATGATAAAGGGAGTTGACAGACTTACAGCCCTACCAGAGGCCTGCAGGTCACTGATAATATCCTGCACATCAGGACCAAAAAAGTTTGTGACCCACAGAAGGGGCATTCAGCACCTTTTGCTGGACATCAGCCGCAAGCCAGAGACTCTAAGCCATGAGTACCTTCTAATGCAAATGCCAGAGGCAGCTGTCCTCTCTGTGGTATCAGTAATATCATAGATGACTCTGAGGAAATGCTTACTAATGCCTTCTGAGGCCTGGAGAATTTTAAGAAGCTCTTGCCTCTGGGACCCCTCAGGAAGGGCCTGAGCAGCAGCCTTACCCTTCTTCCAGAGGGTGTTCTGGTAATTAATCAAATGTGCCAAGTAGTTGGCAATTCTAAGGCCCAAAGTTAAAGAAACAAAAGTCCTCTTTCCCCAGAGGCCAAGCTTCTGGGATTCCTGGTCAGGGGGAGGGAACTGAGGTGCTAGGGTGCATTAGTCCTGTCACAAGCAGCCTTGATTACCACCGAGTCAGTTTCTGGCTGAGCTGCATAAACAGGCAGCCCTGAGGTGCCTGGTAAAGCTTATTAGCCTTTCTGGGCATGTCAGGTACCAGGTTAAGCCTGGTTATTTATTTATTTTAATTTGTTCACTGGGAAAAGTACACTGAGCCGGGGCTCATTTCCAGGTGCAAACCGGGGGGGAAAGGGAGTGGGGAGGTTACAATCCAAACAGTTTACACAATTGTTGTACAATAGAGATAGACAATCAGTACAGTAAATAGTACAGTAGTAAAGCAGGTAAACACAATGAGATACAGATTAGACTAGCAACAACAGCTTTGGAACCGGCGTACTTTGGAGGTATATCAGAGTACAATAAAAGCAATAGGCTATGCACGGTGTGACAGTAATACAGGTGTACTAATTAAAATTGGGAAATATAGAGATTGAGGGAGGTAAAGATACTGAAGTGGGGACTAGGGGTCCACCTGGGGTGATGCAGGCCTATACTGGCATGATGGGCTGCATCTGTCCAGGAGGGGAACCAGGATCCTAGGTTTAAATGCTTCATTGGCAAGCATTTAAACTAGCCAAGGGGGGAGGCACTGAAAAGGAGCAGGGGAAATCCTAGCCTCCCCCACAAAATCAGGGTAGTAAGTGAGGTAAACACCAAGATAGAGATGTCGATAGGGAAAAGGGCAGGGGTAAATGGGGAAAGTGACAAAGGCAATAAGGACAAGGATGAGGCAAAAAGGGGTAAGGCCATCAAGAAATGGAGGGTAATGAGTACCAATATCCATAGTCTGGACCAGGGGTGTCGGCAGGCATACGCACTGTACACAGCAGAGTACAGTAAAAACAATCTGGCAGGGGCAGCAAATCAAGCAGGGGCAACAAAAAGAGGAAAGCAAGGACATTGTGAGTAACATTGTGTCTGTGTCGTGCTGAGCCCTTTTACCTTTGTTGTTGTTTGCTATGGAGCACTGATGCCACCAGCCAAATACACAAACAAGAACAACTTACCAGGCAGGCAGAAAAACAAAGGAAGGAAGGAAGGAAGATTACAGGAGGAAACTGATTACTGTACTTGAACCCAGACATGGCAAACAGAGGGGAAGGGGGCAATGGTGTGGCGTAGCAGCACATATTTTGGTTTATGTTTACATAATGGGGGGGCAGGGGCAACAGTGCATCAGCTTTGAGTACAAGTTTAAAATTCCTGGCTACACCCCTGGTCTGGACAACAAGCTCCCAGAACTGGTGGCCATGATGGAAGAGTAAAGCTACCAACTTTCCGAGGCCTAAAGCTGGGACGGTCCATCCTGACCATGACCCCACCCCCCGTGTCACTCCCACGAGCACTGCCACACACAACGCGGCACACAATCACATTTTGCTGCTTGCTCTGGCCATGCCACCCCACAGTAACACTAGCAGCGAACATCCAGATTAAAACAATACATCATTCTGCTGCAGCAAGTTCCAAATCATGATGTACAGAAAGTTCATTAGAAGCAAACCTGCGTTAAATTGTGATCAGACATTCGAGCTGCACGTATTGCTCCTCCTGACAGTGCCATCCAACCCGCTTACACTCACCTCATTTGCTGAGCAAACTTCACTTCAGTAACTCCCACCACACCAAACTGTTTTCACACACTTCCCCACAGCTGATCAGGTTCAGGTACCTTGGTTCACTGTTGCCAGTCTCTTCTCTATCTGGAGTCCCTCTTATCTGCTGGCAAGCAGACATCGACATGCACTTATTTGCACTACTACCCAGTCTAATCTAACAGGAAGGAACATGCTTTACTGTACTCCCACTGACATGCTTGCGGTGCAACACAGGTGCAGGGACTGAAGTTGCGAACAGTTATCCAGCCCGAGCAGCACCACAGTGGTGCTGAAATAACTGTCACTCATGGATTAGCATCCAGCAAAAAAAAAGGGACAAAACTGGGACAAGTAAGCAAAAACCAGGACAAAAGTGACATTTTGCGAAACTTGTGGGGACACTGGGGCATGTTGCCTAAAATAGGGACTGTTGGTAGCTTTATGCAAGAGGGATGCCTGGATATTGTAGCAGTCACGGAAACATGGTATACAGAGAACCATGACTGGGATGTTAACATACCAGGGTACACAACCTACAGAAGAAACAGGGAGGGGAGAAGAGGGGAAGGGGTAGCACTCTATGTAAGGGAAGGGATAAAAGCAACTGAACAAAAGAGTAAACAGAGGAGAGGAGGCACTGTGGGTCACCTTAGAGACTGGAAATGGCACCACAATCTGCACAGGGGTTGTATACAGACCCCCATGTCAGGGGGAGGGAAGGGACAAGGATTGATAGAATGGATCCTTAGGACGGCAAAGAAATACAGGTTACTCACCTGTAACAGGAGTTCTAGGAATGGTATATCTTGTTCATCCACACTGTCTGGCAGGTTCCTTGCCGCTTTAAATCTTGCCGGAAGGTCTTCAAGCTGGCTCCTCCCACCCACCCGGGTGGTAAAACTCTCGGCTCCACCCCATGATGCCAGATCTAGCCCGCTGGAAGCCAGGTTGTCTTGACGCTCGAGGGGTAGATGGGTGGTAATGGATGAACAACATATACCATTCCTAGAACTCCTGTTACAGGTGAGTAACCTGTATTTCTAGGGACATGGATATGTTGTTCATCCACACTGTCTGGCAGACTCCTAGCAGTTCTCCGGGAGGAGGGAGGCAAGGCACACACCCCTACTTAGGGAATAAAGACTGGAGAACCGAGGCCCCAAAACCAGCATCCCGTCGTGACTCAAAGTCGATGTGGTAATGGGTGATGAAGGTATGTGCTGACTTCCAGGTAGCAGCCCTGCAGATTTCCTGGATAGGGACGTCCCTGGAAGCAGCTACCGATGCAACGGTATGGCGGGTAGAATGAGCTCTTATCCCTCTGGGAGGCTCCATGCCCGCCAACCTATAACAGAGATCTATGCAGGAGGTGAACCACCTGCCTATCGTCCGCTTGGCTGCAGGTCTGCCAGGAGCGGCTTCAGCATAGGTGACAAACAGCTGGTGAACCTCTCCCCGAACTTCAGCCGTCTGTCCTTGTAATAAGCGAGTGCTCTTCTAGGGTCCAAAGTATGGAGCCTATATTCGGCCTCCGAGGTGTGACTGGGGTAGAACACCAGCAGAGTCAACACCTGGTTAAGGTGAAACTCTGACACCACCTTCGGAAGGAATTTCGGGTGAGAGCGCAGGACAACCTTGTCCCTGTGGAAGACCAGATAAGGAGCCTCGATGGAAAGTGCCTGGAGCGCTCCCATCCTTCTGGCTGACGTGACAGCCACCAAGAAGGCGGTCTTCCATGACAGGTGAGAGATGTCACACCTGTGCATCGGTTTGAATGGCTTGCCCATGAGCTTAGCCAATACTAGCAGTAGATCCCACGGAGGTGGAGGTTCTCGCACCGGAGGGGATATGTGATCAAGGCCACAGGTAGTCCAGAATGCTTGCCAAGGAACAGGAGGAAGGGTCCAGGCCCTGGCCCCGGCACCAAATGGAGAATCTCTTCCATTTGAAGGCATAGCATTTTCTGATCGACTCCTTACAGGATGCCTCAACGACATTGAGGACCTCGTCGGAAAGACCCAAGGCCTGGAACTCTAGCCACTCAGAAACCAGGCCGTCAGGTGCAGGGATTGAAGGTCTGGATGGAATACCGTCCCCTGATTGACTGAGATCAGAACCGGGAGGACTGGAAGCTGCCTCGGTAGCCTGGAGCTGAGACTGGGGAGATCTGGATACCAGAACTGGCGGGGCCAGTCTGGGGCTACCAGAATCACCTGCACCTTGTCCCTCCTCGCCTTGAGAAGCACCTTGTGGATCAAGGGAAATGGGGGAAAGGCGTAGAAGAGGCCTGGGGTCCACGGCCTCAAGAAGGCATCCCCCTGCAACGAGTACTGCTGAGGGGGGCGGACATGAAACAGTCTCAGCTTCGCATTCTCCCTGGAGGCAAACAGGTCCGCCTGAGGCGTGCCCCAATGGGAGAAGAGATCTTGTGCTACCTCCGGCAGGAGAGACCACTCATGAGACGCAGTCCCTATCCGGCTTAGGGCATCGGCCAGGGTGTTGGAGGCTCCTGCCACATGAATGGCGAGGAGATCTGCCTCCAGGCTGCGCATGAGTAACCAAATGCGGAGAGCTTCCCTGCACAGAGGCATGGAGCGCGTCCCGCCCTGGCGGTTCTGGTAGTACATGGTCGTGGTATTGTCCGTCTGGACCTGAACCACTTGACCTCATAGAAACGGAGCGAAGGCGGTGAGGGCTAGATGAACTGCTCGAAGCTCCAGCAGGTTGATGTGGCATCAGGACTCCCGAGGGGACCAGAGGACGTGTGCTCTGTGCTCCCCCAGATGGGCATCCCAACCCATCAGAGAGGCATCGGTCGATAGAGAGACCGTCGGTTCGGGGCGGACAAACGGAATACCCTCCTGCAGATGTGCTGGAACGGTCTACCACTGGAGGGCGTTCCACATCCCCTGGGCCACTGTCACTAGCTGATCCAGCAGATCGAAGTGCTGCGACCATTGACTGGCCAGTCCCCATTGAAGGGGACGCATGTACCAGCGGGCCCAATGAACCACGCTGGTGCAGGCCGCCATGAGGCTCAGGAGGCACAGGAAGTCCCAGGCAGGGCGCAATTGCTCAACCTGAAATGATTGGGAAAAGGAGGAAAGAACCTCGGCCCTGTCTGCCGGGAGCCATGCTCTGGCTTGAAGAGAGTCGAGCTCTGCCCCGATGAAATGTTTCACCTGCTTTGGCATGAGTTCCGACTTGGCCTCGTTGATGAGGAGGCCAATCTAAGAGCAAACCTGGAGGGCCAGATCTCTGAACCGCTCCACCTCCGCTCTGGAGGGGGCTGCAATCAGCCAGTCATCCAGGTAGGGGTACATCCAGACCCTTCGGCGCCGCAGGAATGCTGTCACCACTGCCATGCATTTGGTGAAGACCCTGGGAGCTAGGAATAGGCCGAAGGGCATGGCCCGGAACTCGTAAAGGGATCCCTCCACTCTGAAGTGGAGGAATCTCTGATGGGACAGATGGATTGGGACGTGAAAGAACATGTCCTGAAGGTCCAGGGAACAGAACCACATGCCCCGTTCCAAGGATGGGATTATCTGAGCCAGAGTGACCATCCTGAAGGTCCGAGACGTTAGGAACCTGTTCAGGTCGTGTAGGTCGAGAATGGGGCGCCAGCCCCCCGTCCATTTTGGGACCAGGAAATACCTGGACACAAACTCCGGGTCTGGAGGAGGATCCGCCACCTTCCTGATCACCTCTTTTTCGAGGAGCAGGGCAATATCAGCTCGGCAGGCTGACAGCGAGGCTGCGGACCCCGTGGCCCCCCGAGGGGCGATGGCTTGGAAGGGTGGGGCCTGCTCGAACTCCAGAGGCAGGCCCTTTCCTACCACCTCCAACACCCAGCGGTCCGTGGTGATAGTGGATCAGGCAGAAAGGAAGTGGCGGAGCCGTCCCCCCATGGGGGGGCACCCAAGGGGGAGTGACGAGGCTGGGGTCGACACCCCTCAACCCGTCACTGGGCAGGCTTGGAGGAGGGATCGGCCGAGGGACCTCCTGGGCCTTTACCTCCCTGCTTCCTGTTAGAGGAAGTCGCGGGCTTGGGTTTGGGATGCCAAGCGTGAGCCTGCTGGCCCTGGTGCTGGTGGGCCGGACGTGCCGCAGGCGCAGAAGGACGAAAGGACTTGTGCTGCTGCTGTCGGTGGCCTTTGTCCTTCTGGGTGGAGGTGACCGAGTCCAGAGTGGCACTGGACTTCTCGATCCGCTGGAGGTGACCTTCCACTCCAGGGCTGAAGAGGTCGGTCCCCAAGAAGGGGACGTCCACCAATTTGTGCTGGGTATCCTCCGTGAAGGTGGATATCCTCAGCCATGCTCTGTGGCGCATGGCCACCGTGGCTGCAACCGATCTGGCACAGGAGTCTCCTATGTCCAGAGCTGTTTGGAGCTGCTGCTTTGCCACCGCCCTACCCTGGTCCCGAACCTGCCGGACCGTGGTCTGCAGGTCGGCCGGGAGATGAGGGATCACCTCATCCAGGGAGCCCATGAGGGCGTGGGAGAAGTGTGCCATCAGCACAGCTGAGCTGGCCTGGCGGAGGCCAAGGGAGGCCGCAGCATACACCTTCTTGCGGCGTAGTCCAGCTTTTGGACTCCTTGTCGAGGGGCTTGTCCACGTCCCTAGCGTTCCCGGAACGCCGGAAAACGATGTCGGTGACCAACCCCTCGGCAGAGGGGTGTTCCAAAAACCCGGGCAAAGAGCCGGTAGGGACCGCATACTTCCTGGCCATCCTGGCCGAGTGCACAGGGCAGGAAGCAGGCCACTGTCAAAGCTCCAAGGCTGGGCCAACAATGGCCTCAGCCACCGGAAAGGCCTCCGTGGGTGAATCCCCTCAGTCCAGTATCTCTGTCAGGGGATACTTGGCTCATTTGGATATGGGCTCGAGCTACATCCCAGTGGACTCCGAGATGAGCCGAAGCAAACCCATGAAGGATGATGGGCTTTCGTTCAACGACTGGCCCCCAGAGGACTCCAGGTCAACCGGCCTGGAGAACAGGGAAGAGTCGTCGCCGGACTCTGAGGAGTCCGCGAAGAGCTGCCTAGGGCCTGAGCCACCCTCCACCTGCCGAGGACGGTCAAGAGTGAGGGTGACCAACAACCTGTGGGGCAGGCCTTGACCCGACCGAGAGTCCTTGGTCGGCGTCCCCGATTTCGGTTGTGGAGGCAGAGGTTCCACCACAATCGGTGGGGCAGCAGGTTTCGGCCGAACAACCGGCCCAGGCTTGGGCAGCTCGACTGTAGCGAGGGGTTGTTTCGGCCACTCTGGTGACAGCCACTTGATGGCTGGGGAGGGCGTCGGCGTCGAATTGCTCCCAGACAGAAGTAACTGCTGCCACATCAGGTCCTCGTAGCATCAACGCAATTTGCGCCGAAATCTCTCCTCTTCCAAGGAGGAAGACCAGGACGAGCGGCGGCGCCGCTTACCTCGGTGCCAAGACCGAGACCGCCGATGTCGGTGGGATCAGCTGGACCAAGAAGAAGTCCGAGACCGAGATCCTCAGTGTTTCCGAGGACGGGTCTGGGAAGGAGCGGGGGACACCCGCTCTTCCCTCGGCTCGACTTTTAACCGGGACTGCTGCACCGGGTGCAGGCAGATCCCGGTCTCCACTGGGGAACCAGTGAAGAAGGGTTGTCGGCTTCACCAGTGACAGCCCATCCGGCGGGTCGAGAAAAATCTCGACCGCGTCAACGGGAGTCTCGGCCGGCTGGCCTGACGGGGACGCCGTGAAGCCAGCGGCCTTAGCCGCAACCTTGACCGAAGTCGACAGTCGGCTGTCCAGGGAAGGAGACCTCTCCTGCTCCCACGAACGTCGATGATGGGACTTACCCTTAGAATCCTTCTTTTTGGGCCAAGAGGAATGTCCTGATGGCCCCTCTCCCTTCGTGGAAAGGGATTGACAAAGCTCCTTGAACAAAGCTGAATGCGAGGTACCCAAAGAGAGCGGGATAAATGCCGCGACTGAGGAGGAGGAAGATGCGGCCTAGGCCGCCTCCTCCTCAAGGGTGATCATTTGCTCGAGCTGCTCAGCCGAGCCAGCCGCGTGATGGCGGCCCAGACCTCTTTGACTTAACTGGCGGGTAGCACTTCTCGGGCGCCAAGCTTTAACCGGGCAGCGGGTCCTCCAGGACGCTAATGAACGAACAGCATGACTCGCAGGCCCGCGGGTTGTGTTCTAGGCCGAGGCAGTAAACGAACGTGGACTGCGGGTCCGTCCTGGACATCTTGTGCCCACAAGGGCACCGTCGAAAACCGGGAGTCGATTTGTCCATCGCAGCCGCGAGGGAGAAGGATGACCGAAGTCTTGAAAATTTTAAAATGAGTTTCGGATGAACCAAAGAATTAGGATCCAGTCTATCACGCAGAGCGTTAAGGAGGGAACCTGAGCTTCGAAGTGGTAAGGAAGATCTGGCGTCATGGGGCGGAGCCAAGAGTTTTACCACCTGGGTGGGTGGGAGGAGCCAGCTTGAAGACCTTCCGGCAAGATTTAAAGCGCAAGGAACCTGCCAGACAGTGTGGATGAACAACATATCCATGTCCCTAGAAAGGGAGATACTATTGATGGGAGACCAAATATGCCAAATGTTAACTGGAGCACCTTTGCTGCAGCCACATCCAAGAGCAGAGCCATTCTCGATGCCCTACAGGTGGCATGCCTTAGACAGCTAGTTTTGGAACCCAGCCATGAGGGAGCAATCTTAGACCTCGTACTCTCAAATGGGGACAGTGAGAGGATCTCAGATCTAAAAGTGGGTAGCCATCTGAGAACAAGTGACCACCAAACAGTGTGGTTCGCGATCAACTCAGCTACAGAGTCAAACCATACAAAAGTGAGGGTACTAGACTTCAGGAGGGCTGACTTTGGCAAGATGGGAGAGTGCCTTAGAAAAGCACTAGCAGACAGGCTAGAAGGAGGTGTGGAGCAACAATGGGGAAAATGAAAACTGACATCACAGAGGCAACAAGACTTTGTGTGAAGCAAATAAACAAATCAAAACGAAAGAAAAAGCCACTATGGCTCTCAAAAGAGGTGGCGGGGAAGGTCAGGGAAAAAAGGCAGCATTCAGGAAGTATAAGGAAACACAGAAGAAGCAGGACAGACAGCTGTACCAGTTAAGGCAGAAGGAAGCAGGGAGGGAAGTCAGAATAGCAAAGGCACAAACTGAGGAAAAGATAGCCAACTCGGTTAAGAAGGGGGATAAAACCTTTTATAGGTACATCAGGGAGTGTGGAAAGACAAAGGGAGGGATAGTGAGGCTGAACAGAATGGACTGTGGGTGGGCACAGACAGACAGTGAAAAAGCAGGGATACTGAACAAATACTTCTGCTCAGTATTCACAAAAGAGGAGGAGGGGGAGGTGCCTAATCCAGTTAACAGAAGCACTCTGGATAAGGGGGTCGATCCCAGTCCTTTCACAGCTGAAAGGGTTCTGAAAGAACTCCTAAAACTGCAGGTGCACAAAGCAATGGGGCCTGACGGAATTCACTCCAAAATTCTAAAATAACTAAGAGGAGAACTAGTGAAACCGCTGACTACCCTTTTTAACAAATCGTGGGAGGGCGGTATGGTATCTGAGGACTGGAGGAAGGCGGATGTGATTCCCCTTCACAAAAGTGGGACCAAGACAGAGGCAGGAAACTACAGACCTGTCAGTTTGACCTCTGTGGTAGGGAAAGTGATGGAATCACTTCTGAAGTAAAGAACTGTTGAGTACCTAGAGGCCAGTGGGGCACAGGACCCAAGGCAGCATGGTTCACAGCGGGAAGGTCATGTCAGACAAATCTAATTGATTTCTTTGACTGGGTGACCAAAGTGTAGACCAGGGAGGGGCTGTGGACATGCCTACCTAGATTTTAGCAAGGCATTTGACACAGTCCCGCAGAAAAGATTAGTAGTCAAATTAACCAGCCTGGGAGTGGGTCCCAGGGTGATAGCCCGGGTAAAACACTGCCTGGACAACAGGACACTGAAAGTAATTGTCAATGGAGTCCACTCTGAAGAAAGAGGGGTTACCAGTGGGGTACCGCAGGGTTCAGTACTGGGTCCAGTCCTTTTCAATGTCTTTATAAGCGACATTGCAGAGGGACTGGAAAGAAAAGTATGCCTCTTTGCAGATGACACAAAGATCTGCAACAGCGTTGATACACAAGGAGGCCTGGAAAGGATGAGAAGGGACTTGGCAAGGTTGGAGGAATGGTCAGAAGTATGGCAGCTTGGATTCAATGGGCAGACTAGGTGGGCCAAGCAGTCCTTATCTGCCGTCAAAGTCTATGTTTCTATGTTTCTAAATGAGGAGGGGAGTAAGAGTAAGTGACGCAAAATGCCAGAAGGGGGACTTTTTATGAGGGTAAGGAGACAGTAAAGTCAGAAAAAAATTTATCAGGGGTACAGGCATCCTGGAGGAGCGTATGGAAGATGAAGTTGAAGGCCTCAGCAAGGTCAATAAAAATGGCTACAGTTATGTGGCCTTGGTCCATGGAGAGGATGGAGTTCATGACGCAAAGTAGGGAGGTGGTGGTGGTGGAGTGGTTTGTCCCGAATCCAGATTAATATAGGGAGAGGAAGTCTGAGGATTTAGGTACTCAGAGAGATGCGTAAGAACTAGTGATTCTTGGATTTTGGCCAGGGCAGGGATATGAGCTGGTAATTTCCCGGGTTGAGGGAGTCACCACCCTTGTGTAGAGGAAGGACTTGGGCAGTCTTCCAGGCTTTTGGGACTGAGCATTGGTAGAACGATCGGTTTAAGATGTGGGTGAGGGGGAGGGATAGTGCGGGTGCTGATATATGTAGGAGACAAGGATCTATGGAGTCATGACTGGATTTATTTAAGTTTAATGCAGTCAGGGCTTTTTGGACTGAAATGGTTGGGAAGGAGTAGCCTTGGGAGGGTGGAGTGGTGTGGGGCGGAGGGGGGAATGGGCAGGAGGAGGTGGATGAGAGCACTGCACATGTGGTGAAAAAGGAGTTTAGGGCAACTGTAGTTGTGTCTGTAACCAGAGAATCATTAATAGATAAAGTAGGGGTAGTGGACTGGGCAAGGGGCTGAGAAGAGAGCGAAGTGTAGACCAAAAGTTTGCAGGGCAGGTTTGAGAGGACTGGAGAAGGGTAAATAAATAAGTGGCCTTTGCTGTCCTGATTGTCTTTGTCCAGGTGTTACATAGAGCCCTGTATTTGCTCAGATCTTGAGATGCTTGGGAAGCTTTATATAGAGTCCAGGCTTTGTCTCGGGTTTTACATAAGTGGTTGAGGTTCGCAGAGATCCAGGGAAGGTGGTGCTGTTTCACTCTGCAGTGCCTGAGAGGGTCATGGTAGTCCCATACTTTGTGAAGGAGGAGGGCAAAATTGGAGAGGGCTGAATTGACATCTGGGGCAGAGTACACTGCTGACCAGTTAGTAGAGTGCAAGTCATACAGTAGCAAGTCAATGCTGAGTAAGCGGTAGGAGCAGATCCACCAGTATGCTGGGGGAGAATGAGCAGTGTGGACTGTCCGAGCACAATAAGTTATCAGGTAGTCGCTGAATACATCTGATAGAATGCCTGCAGTGAGGATTCTGCGAGGGTGGGAAGAAAGAACTCAATCTAGGAGAGAAAGGTTTAAGGTGTAGAGGTTTGGACGGATGAGTTCCTTTATAAGCTGTGTGAGATTTAGTGATTCAATGTCATCTGTGAAAGGTTTATGAGGGGGAGTGTCCAGTTAAGGCTGAAGTTTCCTAATATAATTTTGTTTATATGAGGGGGCTTGGGCAACTAGGGAGGAGATAAGTTCAGTCAGGGATAGGGGTGGATGTTTTGGGAGGCATACAGTACGGTGACTAAAACTGGGGTGGAGGATGGGTTGTTTAGGGAAATAGAGGGGTATTCAGGGAGGATAGTCACGATTCCACGGCCGAGACACTGCAAGGTAGACTATTTCTGGCATAGATGGCCACGCTGCTGCAGCATTTACTTCTGTCCTGTCGGTACACACAGTAGTCTTGGAGAGTCACATGGGTGTCTGGGGTGTGGAACGAGAGCCAGGTCTCGGTAATACATAGGAGATCCGGTGAGTGTTGTGAGACCCAGAGGCTGACTAAGTGCATTTTACGGAGGAGGCGTCAGGCACTGATGTGAAATATCTGCAGGCCTTTTGGGAGTTCAGAGGGTAGGGGACGGGAGAGATGGAGCCAGAGTTTGGGTGGACGCCTCCACACAGGGTGAGGAGGAATAGAGAGAAACAGGAGACACAAGGATCTAGAAGCAAGTGGCTGGCGCTTTGGGTGGGACCGGGGGAAAGGTTGCAAGATGGAGAGGTAGTGGTGTAATAGTTCTTAATCTAAATAGCTAAAGGCAAGCAAACCAGGTTGTGGGGTGCAGCCAGGAATCCAGAATGGTATATCGGGGAGGGGTGGGACGAAGGAATTAAGAGTAGTGGTTTGTAGAAAGAAAGCTTGGACTTGGAGGGAGGGTCTGAGGAGGAGTGTGGGAGGGATGAGCACCCAGTCAAAGAAATCTAATCTAGGTGAACAAAGTAATAGACCAGGGAGGGGCTATGGATATGGCCTACCTAGACTTTAGTAAGGCATTTGACACAGTCCCGGACAAACGATTAATAATTAAGTTAGCCAGCCTGGGAGTGGGTCCCAGGATGGTAGCCTAGGTAGCAAACTGGCTACACAACAGGACACAGAAGGCAATAGTAAATGGAACTCACTCATAAGAAAGGGGGGTTACTAGTGGAGTACCTCAGGGTTCAGGACTGGGTCCAGTCCTCTGATGTCTTTATATCGTAACCCAGACTGTAACTATTGTACCCAAGTTGTTTTTGAACTATACTGTTGTCATTTCCGTATTCTCAATTTTTCTACTCTCCCGGGTCATGCCTGAAAATAGGCAGGATTGTAGCATAGCGCACTTATCCGGTTACCAACAGCTAATAAATAAATAGGTGACATTGCAGAGGGTCTGAAAGGAAAAGTATGCCTCTTTGCAGATGACACAAAGATCTGTAACAGAGTTGATACACAAGTGGGGTGTGGAAAGGATGAAAAGGGACTTGGCAAGGTTGGAGGAATGGTCAGAAGTATGGCAGCTTGGATTCAATGCAAAGAAGTGCAAATACTGCACCTGGGAAACAAAACCCAGGGAAGATTACACGGTGGGGGAGGTAGTAACAACAACAAAAATGGAAAGGGACCTGTGGGTAATCATATCAGATGACCTTAAGGTTAGCAAGCAATGTGAGAAGGAAGTAAGGAGGGCTGGGGATACTGGGATGTATAGGGAGAGGCATCACTAGCAGAAAACAGGAAGTTGTTATCCCTCTGTATAGACAGTTGGTGAGACCCCATCTGGAGTACTGCATCCAGTTCTGGAGACCCCATCTCTGCAAGGACATAGGATAGAGGCAGTCCAGAGGTGGGCAACTAAAATGGCGCAGGGTCTGCAAGAGAAGCCATATGAGGAGAGACTAAAGGAGCTTAATATGTATACCCTTGAGGAAAGGAGGGAGGGGGGGACATGATAGAAACTTTTAAGTACCTCAGTGGAATCAACAAAGTCCAAGAGGGTAGCATCTTTCAGAAAAAGAGATATGCAAGAGCAAGGGGACACAATCTGAAGATGGGGGTTCAGGGGCAATATGAGGAAGTATTTTTTTCACAGAGAGGGTGGTTGACATATGGAACAGCATTCCTAAGGAGGTTGTGTGATCTCAAACTGTGAGAGAATTCAAGAATGCATGGGACAGACATAAGGCAATGTTTGTGGGTGGTAGGAAGAAATAGGCTGTTGATTAACTAGGATCTGCAGCTTATCCTGTGGGTAGGGAAATGGGCAGACTAGGTGGGCCAAGCGGTCCTTATCTGCCGTCAAAGTCTATGTTTCTAAATGAGGAGTGGAGTAAGAGTAAGTGACAGAAAATGCCAGAAGGGGGAATTTTGTGAGGGGCAAGGAGACGGTAAAGTCAGAAAAGATTTATCAGGGGTACAGGCATCCTGGAGGAGCGTATGGAAGATGAAGTCGAAGGCCTTAGCAAGGTCAATAAAAATGGCTGCAGTTATGTGGCTTTGGTCCATGGAGAGGATGGAGTTCGTGACACATAGTAGGGAGGTGGTGGTGGAGTGGTTTGCCCCGAATCCAGATTGATATGGGGAGAGGAAGTCTGAGGCATTTAGGTACTCGGAGAGATGTGTAAGGACTAGTGATTCTTGGATTTTGGCCACGGCAGGGATATGAGCTGGTAATTTCCCGGGTTGAGGGAGTCACCACCGTTGTGTAGAGGAAAGACTTGGGGAGTCTTCCAGGCTTTTGGGACTGAGCATTGGTAGAATGATCGGTTTAAGATGTGGGGAAGGGGGAGGGATATTGTGAGTGTGGATATATGTAGGAGACAAGGATCTATGGAGTCATGACTGGATTTATTTAAGTTTAATGCAGTCAGGGCTTTTTGGACTGAAATGGTCGGGAAGGAGTAGCCTTGGAGGGTGGAGTGGTGTGGGGTGGGGGGGCAAGAGGAGGTGGATGAGAGCACTGCACAGGTGGTGAAAAAGGAGTTTAGGGCACCTGCAACTGTAGCTGTGTCTGTAACCAGAGAATCAATAGATAAAGTAGGGGTAGTGGACTGGGCAAGGGGCTAAGAAGAGAGCGAAGTGTAGACCAAAAGTTTGCAGGGCAGGTTTGAGAGGATTAGAGAAGGGTAAATAAATAAGTGGCCTTGGCTGTCCTGATTGTCTTTGTGCAGGTGTTACATAGAGCCCTGTATTTGCTCAGCTCTTGAGATGCTTGGGAAGCTTTATATAGAGTCCAGGCTTTGTCTCAGGTTTTACATAAGTGGTTGAGGTTCGCAGAGATTCAGGGAAGGTGGTGCTGTTTCACTCTGCAGTGCCTGAGAGGGTCATGGTGGTCCCATACTTTGTGAAGGAGGAGGGCAAAATTGGAGAGGGCTGAATTGACATCTGGGACAGAGTACACTGCTGACCAGTTAGTAGAGTGCAAGTCATACAGCAGCAAGTCAATGCTGAGTAAGCGGTAGGAGCAGATCAAGCAGTATGCTGGGGGACAATGAGCAGTGTGGACTTTCCGAGCACAATAAGTTATCAGGTGGTCGCTGAATACATCTGTTAGAATGCCTGCAGTGAGGATTCTGTGAGGTTGGGCAGAAAGAACCCAATCTAGGAGAGAATGTTTTACGGTGGAGAGGTTTGGGAGGGTGGGTCCCTTTATAAGCTGTGTGAGATTTAGTGATTCAATGTCATCTGTGAAAGGTTTATGAGGGGGGTGTCCAGTTAAGGCTGAAGTCTCCTAATATAATTTGTTCACATGAGGGGGCTTTGGCAACTAGGGAGGAGATAAGTTCAGTCAGGGAGAGGGGTGGATGTTTTGGGGAGGCATATAGCACGGTAACTAAAACTGGGGTGGAGGATGGGTAGTTTAGGGGAAACAGAAGGGTATTCATGGGAGGATGGTCACAATTCCACGGCTGAAACATTGCAAAGTAGACTATTTGGGGCATAGATGGCCATGCTGCTGCCGCATTTACCTCTGTCCTGTTGGTACACACGGTAGTCTTGGAGGGCCACATGGGTGTCTGGGGTGTGGAACGACAGCCAGGCCTCAGTAATACATAGGAGATCCAATGAGTGTTGTGAGACCCAGAGTCTGAGTAAGTGCATTTTACAGAGGAGGCTTCAGGCACTGGTGTGAAATATCTGCAGGCCTTTTGGGAGTTCAGAGGGTAGGGGAGAGATGGAGCCAGGGTTTGGGTGGACGCCTCCACATAAGATGAGGAGGAGTAGGGAGAAACAGGAGACGCAAGAATCTAGGAGCAAGTGGCTGGCACTTTGGGTGGGACCGGGAAAGGTTGCAAGATGGAGAGGTAGTGGTGTAATAGTTCTTAATCTAAATAGCTGAAGGCAAGCAAGGCCAGGTTGTGGGGTGCAGCCAGGAATCCAGAGTGGTATATCCGGGAGGGGTGGGACAAAGGATTAAGAGTGGTGGTTTGTAGAAAAAGCTTGGACTTGGAGGAAGGGTCTGAGGAGGAGTGTGGAGGATGAGCACCCAGTCAAAGAAATCTTCTGATCTTCAGTGGAGATAGCCAGATCAATAGACCAGGGAGGGACTGTGGATATGGCCTACCTAGACTTTAGTAAGGCATTTGACACAGTCCCACACAAACGATTAATAATTAAGTTAGCCAGCCTGGGAGTGGGTCTCAGTGTGGTAGCCTGGGTAGCAAACTGGCTGCACAACAGGACACAGACGGTAATAGTAAATGGAACTCACTCTGAAGAAAGGGGGGTTACTAGTGGAGTACCTCAGGGTTCAGGACTGGGTCCAGTCCTCTGATGTCTTTATATCACAACCCAGACTGTAACTATTGTACCTAAGTTGTTTCTGAACTATACTGTTGTCATTTCTGTATTCTCAATTTTTCTACTCTCCCGGATCGTGCCTGAAAATAGGCAGGATTGTTGCATAGCGCACTTATCCGGTTACCAACAGCTAATAAATAAATACGTGACATTGCAGAGGGTCTGGAAGGAAAAGTATGCCTCTTTGCAGATGACACAAAGATCTGTAACAGAGTTGATACACAAGGTGTGTGTGGAAAGTATGAAAAGGGACTTGGCAAGGTTGGAGGAATGGTCAGACGTATGGCAACTTAGATTCAAAGCAAAGAAGTGCAAAGTAATGCACCTGGGAAACAAAAACCCGGGAAAAGTGTACACAGTGGAGGGGGAGGTACGAACAAACATGGAAAAGGACCTGGAGGTAGTCATATCAGATGACCTAAAGGTGGGCAAGCAATGTGAGAAGTCAGTAAGGAGAGCTGGGGGGGGTACTGGGATGCATAGGGAGAGGCATCACAAGTAGAAAAGGGAAAGTGGTTATCCCTCTGTAGACAGTTGGTAAGACCCTATCTGGAGTACTGCATGCAGTTTTGGAGACCCCAAATCCGCAAGGACAGACAGGATGGAGGCAGTCCAGAGGAGGGCAACTAAAATGGTGCAGGGTCTACATCAGAAACCGTATGACGAGAGACTGAGAGAGCTTAATAAGTATACTCTTGACGAAAGGAAGGACAGGGGAGAAATGATAGAAACTTTCAAGTACCTCAAGGGAATCAACAAAGTCCAGGAGGGTAGCATCTTTCAGAAAAAGAGATGTGCAAGAACAAGGGGCCACAATTCAAAGATAGAGGGGGGACTGCTCAGGGGCAGTGTGAGGAAATATTTTTTCACGGAGGGAGTGGTGGACGCATGGAACCGCCTTCCTGGGGAGGTTGTTGGGTCTTAAACAGTGGGAGAATTCAAACATGCATGGGACAGACATAAAGCAATTATAGTGGGTGGTAGGAGGAAGTAGGCCGTTGGTTAACTAGAATCTGCAGCTTATCCAATAGGTAAGGAAATGGTCAGACTGGGTGGGCCAAGTGGTCCTTATCTGCTGTCAAAGTCTACATTTCTGTGAGTGGTGGGCAGGCGTCAGAGCACGGGGGGAGCGAGCAGAAAGAAAAAAAATACTCACCTGTAGTAACCTTGTTTCTTCCCAGGGATCCACTAATACTATTACTCTTTGCAGTGCTCCCTTAAGCCAGCACTGCCCCGGAGCCAAATAGAATGCCATGCTAATTATGGAATGTTTAGCTCGTGTATTCATTTTCAAGCTGCCATATTCTAACTGCCTGCATTCTACCTCAGATTTCTGTGAAGCCTGCAAAGAGGCCATAATATATAGAACAATTAACAATTAGAATGGTAATGCCCAACAGAGCCATGTAAAAAGAAGTAATAGGCTAAGAAAGGGCCAACAAAACACAGTAATAGAATGAGTCCTCTTTTCTGAGATATACCATTAGAAAAGAATCTACCAGCTAAGCATTGCCAAAATGTGCCAGCAGTAGAGTATTTTTCTGTGATTCTAAGGGGAGGACCAGGGGCAGGGAGTAATAATATTAGTGGATCCCTGGGAAGAAACACGATTACTGTAGGCGAGTAATTTTTTCTTCTAACCCCAGGAATCCACTAATGTTATTACTCTTTGCAGACTATGTAGCAGTACCACTAGGAGGTGGGCAAAATCTATTTAGGAAAAAGACTCTGCAAAACAGCTTTCCCAAAACTGGCATCACTCCTGACCTGAGTATCCAGGCTTAGTAAAGGTGTGGACTGACCTCCAGGTAGCTGCTTTACAAATCTCCAACAGAGGGACCTCTCTGGCAGCTGCAATGGTGGCAGCTGTGCCCCTTGTGGAATAGGCCCGAAGACCTGAAGGAGGGACCTTGCCCGCCTTTGAATAGTAGAACTGAATACACTGGACTATTCACCGAGATATAGTCCTCTTTGAAGCAGGAGATCCCTTACCTACTACCCCATAGGTAAGAAACAATTGTCTGTCCTGCCTATGATCCTTGGTACTGGCTATATAATAGCTCAGTGCTCTCTTCACATCCAGGCTATGCAGCCTGCGCTCACCTGAGTTAGAGTGTGCAGTAAAAAATACTTGTAAGGTAATGGACTGGTTCAGATGAAAGTCAGAAACTGCTTTGGGAAGCAACTTTCTATTAGTTCTCAACACTACCTTATATAGTCCTTTTCCACACATAGGGCTTGTAACTCACTTATCCTCCTAGCAGAGGTAAGTGCCACTAGGAAAACTACCTTCCAGGTAAGACATTTGAGCTCTGCAGAAGCTAAGGGTTCAAATGGCGGAAGCATAAGATGGGCAATACTAATGTTGAGGTCCCAAGCTGGCACTGGCTCCCTATCAGGGGGAAACAGATGTAAAAGGCCCTTAAGGAACCTTCTAAATATGGGATTCGAAGCTAGGGATACCTCTTTCCCTACAGAGAGATAAGCTCAAAGTGAAGCCAGATGAACCTTCAGAGTTGAGTGCTCCAATCCCAAGGAATGCAGATAAGACAAATTATCTAGGAGGGTTGGAATGCCAGCCTGTGCTGGGATTATGCCCTTGTCTGTACACCAAATAGAAAATCTTTTTCCATTTTGAGGCATAAGTTTTCTTAGTGGAAGATTTTTCTGCAATTCTTAAGGACTTCTAAAACTGCTTGGGAGTATTGGGAATCTGAATACTCTAAGTCTTCAAGAGCCAAGCTTTCAGTCTGAGAGACCTGAGATTGGGATATACCACCCAGCCTTGACAGGACGTCAGTAGACTGTACCTCTGAGGGAGGTAGATCGGTTTGCTCACTGACATAGAGAGCAACAGGGAGTACCACGGCTGTCTTGGCCAGTCTGGGGCTATCAGAATCATCGAGGCTGGCTGTGACCTGAGCTTGATGGGTACTCTGAGAATCAGAGGAAAAGGTGGGAAGGCATAAAGGTACTTGCCTGTCCAATCTAGAATCAGGGCATCCACGGGAACAGTCCCTTTCACTGGAGCCCTGCAGCAATAGTGGGGTAAGTGGTGATCCTGGTGGGAAGCAAAGAGATCAATTTCTGGGGTTCCCCATCGTCTGAATAGGACCTGCACCACTTGGCTGTTCAGTGCCCATTTGTGGTGGGCCTGGTTTATCCAGCTCAAAGCATCTGCCAGGGTATTGTCCTTTCCTGGCAGATGAATTGCTTGTATGGAGGCATTTAGAGAGTAAACTAGGCTCCATATTTTCATTGCTTCTGTGCACGGTGGAGTGGATCTTGTCCCTCCTTGTTTGTTGATATAGTACATTGTGGTGGTATTGTCTGTTCTGATCTGAACCACTTTTCCCTTTATAAGATGAGTGAAGGCCTGAAGGGCCAGGCAAACTGCTCTTAACTCCAAGAGATTTATGTGCAGTAGGAACTCTGCACTGTTCCAGGAGCCATGAACTGTGTGGTCTCCAAGGTGGGCACCCCATCCTAGAAGAGAGGCATCTGTTGTGAGCACTAAGGAGGGGGACTCCTGTTAGATAGGCACCCCTTCCCTTAGGTTGTCTGGATCCATCCACCACTGGAGGGCCTACAGAAAAGTGCTTGTTACAGGGACTAGTTTTGAAAGTGGATCTCGCCTCTGGGACCAATGGGCCCTGAGGTGAAACTGAATGTCCCTCATTTGGAATCTAGCACCCATGACTGTGCTTGTTGCTGAAGCCATGTGGCCTAAAAGCTGTAGAAACTGAGTTGCTGGTTTTGGCCTGCCCAGGACGAATGATCTTGCCAGAAGCTGGATAGCCTGTACCCTTTCCAAGGGTAGAAACGTCTTTCCCATAATTGTATTGAGTTCTGCCCCTATGAACTGCAATACTTGGAATGGGATGAGAACTGACTTTTTGTCATTTAGAAGAAACCCCAGGGAGGAGAGAACACCTTGAGCTAGCAGTAAGTGTTCTGACATTTGCTGTTGGGATTTTCCTACAATCAGCCAGTCGTCCAGATATGGGAAAACTGTGACACTCAGCTTTCTGAGATGTGCCACTACTACAGGGATCAGTGCTGTGGCCTAGGCTTTTTAATGTCCTAATTTCTAGTATGCAGGTATCTGAGGGAGTTTGGATCTGCAAGAATGTGGATGATGCAAAGATTGGGGCAACAGTTAACAACAATGAGGCTATAACGAAGTTCCAAGAGCAAATATGTCATCTTGAGACTTGGGCAGAGGAACATAGGTTGGAGTTTAGCATTGCAAAATGTAAGGTCATGCATTTTGGACTCAGCAATGTCAGAGCACAATATAATCTGAAGTTACAGAAAATTTTGGTTACAGAAAGTGAAAATGATCTGGGGGTAATTGTTATAGATAAAATGGACTTTGACATGCACAATAGTGTGTGTATCAACAGAGCTAACAGGATTATGGGTAATTTGTTTCATAACATCAGAAGTAGGAAGAGAGAAGTCCTTATGCCCCTGTACAGATCCCTGGTGTGACCTGTTTTGGGGTATGGTGCCCCCTTGTGTTCTGTACAGAATGTGGGTGAAAACAGAAAAACAGAGCAGGTCCAAAGAAGATTCACTAGAAAAGTTGGAGCTGTGGCCAAACAAGAGTATGGTACCAGACTGGAGCAACTGGGTTTGTTTTCAATGGCATATAGAAGATTAGGGGGGGATCTGTTGTATGTTTACAGATCATTGAGTGATGTAATGCTATGTGAGGCTGCAGGACTGAATTGGAAAGAAACTGGGAGTCCAGAATCTAGAGCTCATGATAAACAGTTAAAGGGAGAGAGATACAGAACAAATGGAAGAGGAGGGTGGTTTAACCAGAGGGTTGTGAATGCCTGGAATGGCCTTCCACAGGAGGTGGTTTACGCTAGTAGTCTAGAGGTGTTTAAACATCTATTAGACTGACACATGGGAGAAATAAAATGGAGATATGTCCACTAGTTTAGTGGCAGGTCCTGTACAAGGCTTTTGCAGCTTATGGACCTGATTTCACTCTATGAACCTATGAACCTACTGCTATGAATTTGGTGAATACCCTTGGTGCAGAGGTAAGGCCAAAAGGAAGTGTTGAGAACTGGTAGTGGCCTGAGGGGAGAGTGAAGCTGAGACATCTTGTGTGACTCTCTGACAGGGATGTGAAAATATGCATCATTTAAATCCAAAGAGGCTAACCAGTCCCCTTTTTATAGTGTTGGCAGGATTATTGCCATTGTAACCATTTTGAACTTGGGTTTCACCAAGTACTTGTTTAGAATTCTGAGGTCTAGTATAGGCCACCACTCTCCAGTCTTTTTTGTTGTTAGGAAATACCTAGAGCAGAACCCTGCCCTCTTTGATTGTGTGGGACAGGCTCGACTGCTTTTGCCAGTAATAATAAATTTACTTCCTGCTCCAGCAGTTTTCTTCGTGAGGGAGGAACTGATGCAAAATGTTTTACCCTTGGAGGGTGAAGGGACCTGAAACAAAGGGAGAAACCCTGACCCACTATTTCCAGGACCCACCTGTCTGATATGATTTTTGACCAGTCCTGGAAATAGTGGTAAAGTCTGCCCCCTACTGGATGTGGAGAGGCAGCCTGAAGGGAAGAGTCAGGGTTCTGCTTTTGTTGTTGTTGAGTTGGGTAGAATGAGACCTCTGCGGAGCCTCTTCTGCCCTAGCCCTATAAAACCCGCCTGCTGGGGTTGGTACTGTATCTGAGGAGCAGCCTGCACCTGAAAGAAAGGTCTCCTAAAAGTAGACCTGCCCCTGCCTCCCCTAGAATAAGAAGTGGAGGGAGAAGGTTTGTCCCTGGTGGAATTACTTCTGAAAGTAGCCTTGTACTCATCTACTTTCTTCATGTAGGCTTCAGTTTGAGCACCAAAAAGGCAACGGCCCTCAATTGGAAAAACACTGCTTTGTTTTGAGTGTCCTGGGTGAGGTTGGTAGCCCTCAGCCAGACGAACCTTCTCATAACTATAGTACCAGCCATCCATCTGGCAGCAGTGTCGTTCGTGTCCGTTGCTATCTGGAATTGGTATTTGGAAGCCTCCAAACCCAATCTGACTATCTCTAGTAACTTCGAAACAGTGAGGGAGGGAGGGAGGATTTGCCTCTGTATTATCTACCACAGACTGTCATAATGCCTTCTGGTAAAGGGCAGCATATGCCTGGTAAGTGGCTTGCCTAATAGCAAGAGATGCTGAGAGGTACCAGTCTTAGCCATACTGTCCACCCTTCTAGAGTCTTTTTCAGGTGGATGAGAAGACAAGGGGGTTTGGCCTTCTCACAGGCCGCCTGCTGTACAGTGCCCTGATGATCTGGGTGACTGACTAAAAACTCAGCACCAGATCTCTCCAATTGGTACTTTTTGTCACATTTTTTGTCAATAGGTGTGACAGTTTGAGGAGCTTTTAAAATTTCCAGAATGTCTTTTCTGAAAAATTTGTAAAGAGGAAGGAGAAGTAGTTTTGAGGATGTTAGCCCCATTAGTTCCATATATTGAACCTCTTCTTCATCCTGCACTTCCTCAATTGTTTGGAGGTCAAGTGTTTCCACCATTTTCTTAATGAAAGAAAAAACACCACCACCACCACCACCACCCATTGTGGGAACAGGCACAAGATGAGTAGCAGGAACAGGTACAGGTTGCTGAGGGGGGAGCAGGCCCTGCAGCACTTGTAACAAAGCCAAAGCTTGTATAATATCAGTAGGAGAGGGAGTATATGTGGGCACCTGAGGGGGCCCATTGAGGCGTTTCAACCGGGGTGTCAGTGTGCTTATTTTTTCTTAGTTTTTTGGTAGGCACCGGAGAGTCAGCCGGCTGATTGCCTTTCTTACTAGAGCCCTCACCCGTATCAAGGGTGGATTTGGAGGCTCTAGAAGGAATAGCCACATTTTTAGAGGGGGTGGACTGGTCAGAGCCCAGGGACCCCTCTTCAAGTCTTCTCTTAAGCCCCTCTCTGTGATTCTAAACATTTTTTTCAGGGAAAGACTTACAAATCTCACAATCCTCACTGAAATGTTTCACACCAAGGCAGAGCAGACAAAGGTCATGTTTGTCAGCCCTGGCAAATACATCAGCACATTTAATACAATTCTTAAAACCTGTAGGTCCTATGTTTTTTTTAGGTTTATCCGCCATTATAGAAAACAGGACTCAAAAAACACTAAATAGAACAAGAGTTCAAAATATGCGGTTGGTTTTAATAACAAAGCGATTGGTTTAGAAACCGATAAATTTGAACAGAACCTCGGTTCTGAACGGTTCCGGAACTGAGAAACTGCTAGCAGAACCAGAACAATCTTGGTTCAATACTGGTTAAACTAAATAATTTTAAAAGAAAAACAATCAGGAAATATAAGAAAAGTTCTCCTATGAAATTAGCAAAGGAGTCGGTCACCCCTTGGTTCCAAGGAACCAATAAAAAAACTAAAGAATTTAAACTATGAGGTAAAAACACTAACAATAAGAATAAGGCAGTAATGAAAAAATAAGACAAAATACTTACGTTTTTTGTGATCCTATGCACAATTTAGACGATTTGATAGAGAGAGATCTCCAGGGCGTCTGAACTTTGCAGTGGAGACAAGAAATCTGAGGTAGAATGCAAGCAGTTAGAATAGGGCAGTTTGAAAATGAATGCACAAGCTAAACATTCCATAATTAGCATAGCATTCTGTTTGGCTCCAGGACAGTGCTGGCTTAAGGGAGCACTGCAAAGAGTAATAACATTAGTGGATTCCTGGGATTAGAAGGCAAAATATAAAGTTTGCACTTCTAGATTAGGATACATCCTGACTGGACTAATTTGTTTCAGGAGGCTGGGCAGGTCTGTATGAAGGGGTGTAGTTCTAGTTATCTAATTGCACAGATGGAGCAAACTGATTTAGTGCCTCTTCTGGTGCTCGATGGTATTGTAGTGATGCAGCACGGCTGGATTCTAGACCGGAAGAGATCAAAGGTAGGTCAAGTGAGGGGGGGGCATTGATGGATTAGTCCAATCTGCTGCAGGAAACAAGGGGAGAAATGGGCTGATGGTTTCTGACATCAGCAGAAGTAGCCTTTATGATTAACACCATCATAGGGTGGGCAGCAATAGAAACACAGTGCCATGCCGCTCTGCAACTGCTGGCCTGTAAGTTGCGATTGTGGAGTTGTACCTGAGCAGCTAGATCCCGTGCCAAGCAGCAGTGGCAGCATCATTCAGTGCTGAAAGCACAGCAGCAATAACCTTGGGTGGAGATTCTGGGATCTCCAAGCAATCCACTAGATTCTTTTTTGGTTTTTTGAAATTTCTATTTTTTACTCCCTCCAGCCCCCTCGGAGCCGTTCCATCTGGTGCACCCATGAAGCCCTGCCCCTGCCAGCACCCCTCCTACTCACCACCGGACCCATCATCGTGCCTCGGATTACCCCCCGGGCGGGGTCGGGTCGGGAGGACCCCCGAATCTTGGGGACTTGTCCAGGTCCTGGGTTGTGGATGGGCGCTGGCACATTAGGGCCGTGGCTCGGTGCCCCTGTCATCAAGGCTCCACGGGGGATCCATTTTTCCGCTTTTCTCCCCACTGCGTGCCTACGCATCTCGGCATCCAATGGCGTCAGCAGCGTTCCCCCCCACTCCTCGCTCGAAGGAGCCGCCTCTTGAGGCTGATAGGCTGCCGGCCTATGCCAGCAACCAATCAAGCCTCTTGAGACTCGGCTTGCTGTCGCTCTCCCCAGTCTCCACCAGGGGTCGCCGCTCGCCGATGTAGGAACCCCCTTTCCCCCCGGAGAAGGCGAGCTGTCCTCGGACACTCCAGCCTGTCTCCTCCCGGTCAACCCTCGACGATCCGAGCTCGCTCCCGAACCCGGGTCGCCGGCGTGGTGCGAGGTGTGGCGTCCAGCGCCTCAACCCTCAACGCCACCGGGCCGGCTCATCCACTAGATTCTTCCTCGTGACATCCTCTTCCTCAGTCTGGAACCCCATGGTGGAGGAGAGCGGTTTCATAATGTTAAAGAAAGAGGAGTCCTCCTGGGGACAGGAGGGCAGGGACCTTGGGGTGTGTTTGACAGAGCCTCACTCCTGGAGAAGACAGTAGACCTGTCAGAAGAGTCAACCTCAATGTCTTCCTCCTTATTTTCTTCCTCAGGGAGGATGAGATCAGGGTGGTATTCCTCCTCTATGTCAGCCTGTTCTGAAGCAGGGACCAGCACCCAGAGAACCAGAAACGTGCAGCATCGATGCATATATAACATGGGTGGCCCCATCACGCCTCAATTCCCCGCTGGTTATTAGCCTTGGAGGGCCTGCAACCATGAGGAACCAAGAGATGAGGCCAGCAACAAGTATATAAGGAGAGCCATGAGGCTGGGAACAGGATAGAGAGAGTAGGGTTTTAGGTACAGCATCAGATATAACTCTCAAGGAAATCAAAAAGGGGAAGAAGGGAGGGTACAGCATGGTCTAATGGAGGAGATTCTCTGGAAGATCTATTGTTATGGTAAGTTCTTGCGTAACTGTTCTATCTTCACTAAGGATATCTCTTCCATTACGCCACATCTTTGGAATGACTCCAAGCAGTATGAATTAACAGGGAGGATGGCATAGTCTGACATGATCAGGATAGAAGGCCTTGCAGAACAGCAAACCTAAAACCAGCACATCTACAAAAGATAATGTCTAGACTATAATGTTTATTGAAAGTGTGAACAGTGCTCCATGTGACTGCAGCACATATGTCAGCAACAGAGACATTTTTGAAATAAGCAATAGATGTGGCCATACCTCTTGTGGAGTGACCACGAACAATACCTAAACAAAGACTCTTCTGACTTCAGATGCATACAGAGACAACAACACACTAAATAAAATAAAATAAAATAAACAGCAACAGCTTAGTTAATGGTGTTTCCTTCACCAAGTCCAATAAGAATGATCGACGTCAGGAGACAGAATAGAGGAGTGATGGGGCCGTCAACATCATATATGCATCGATGCTGCTCGTCACTGTGGGCGCCCCCAAAAAAACAGCAAAATGTTTCTGAGTGGTCCTGATCCTGACAGCTTATAATTCCAAAGGTGTGGCCTAATGGAAGAGATACCCTCGATGAGGATCTGGTAATGCTTCTTGAACTGTAAGACAAGTACTTGTATGGCAACTCAAGATCTTGCACAATATTTTTTTGCTACATTACTTTTCCTCCTTTCCAGGGCTCCTCAGACCTTCTTCAGTCCCTACATACTGTGGGTGGGCACTGAATATAAAGCAGTCATCGAATACACTGACTACCAGGCAAATTCAGTCAAATAGATAAATACCAACCTATACTCTGGTATTTGGCATTCAATTTTCCCCACCCTCAGTCAATGCACTTGAGGTCAACCAGTCTGATCTAAAGGCCTTTTAAACTACAAGGTCCACTAATGGGCACTAGAGGGGCTACAGTATAGCCTAGACGCTAGAGTAACAAGCTGTGAACGGGCTTGTTATGTCCAGCAGAAATGGGTTTGATTCCTACAACCTCCACCTGCACACTGTGCGAACCTGAGCAAGACACTTAGCTGCCCAAGTGCTCCCCGGTTATCACTGTAAACAGGTCTTGGGCCCAGTGGGCCTTACACACTTACTAAAGAAGAAGAATGTTAAAATAAAATACTGCCGCTCTAGTTTCAAGGCCATTAAGAAAGTGATCATAATTCTGTATGGTTTGAACTGGCGATGCATGACACTGGTCTCTCATCAGGGGGCAGTGGTCCTAGACCTCAAAGGGGCAGATTTTCGTTGGATGTAGGAAAAGGTTAGGGAAAACATGGCAAGTACAGACCAGATCAAGGGAGTAGAGGAAAAGGTGGAAAAGACCAAAGGGACAATTCGCAGTCTCCAGAAGAGTAACTGTGGAAGAGCACTTGCCAGCCCCAGTAAATACAGAGCCCATCTTCTGTAGAAACTGAAAGACGCGCCATGCTTTTGCCATGTCTTGCACAGATGGGAGTTCCTGCTCAGACTGTGGCTGTGTATGCTTTGTTTTTTCTTTATGCTTTGAGCTGCCTGTTGTCTCACTATTGGCCTTCCCAGGAGGAACAGGAACGTTTTTGTCTTTATAGACTATCTTTTTAGCCATTTCACCAGCAACTTGATCATGCTTCCTTTTTTGTATAGACACTTCTTCAGCACCTTTATTGTTTTTTAGATTTGTGAGGAACTTCATTAGCTCCTTTGGAAGCTTTATTTTTTGGCTGAGACTTGGAGGTTTCATCAGCACCCCTGCTTGAATTTTTATTGTTATTAGTTTTAGATGGCCCCTCATTGGTAGCCTTTGATTTTTACCTCAGCCATATATATTTTTGAGGTCTCTTTGCTCTGTTTCTGACCACATTTGTGTAAAGAGAACCAGCAGATGTGAACCAAAAACAACTGAGGCACAGGTTGCTGAAAATGCTGTTAAGCTACTCCTGTGACAGCAGACACACACTTTTCTTTTTTTTTTTTACATCCTGTAGGTCCAGATTTCAGTTTAATTCTGGGACTCTCTGACAAGCCAATCCACAGAGAACCCAGCAATACCTGTCAAAGTTCAAAAATCAAACAGTTACCTTGTGGTAGGGACACATGAGTTCTGAGGTAAAAAATAAGGAAAAACCCCAGAATTCGATGGTTCCCCTCATGGATTGTATAAAAAAAGTGAAGAACCATCGAAAATAAGCATTTGCGGTAAAAAAAAGAATATAAAATAAGCAGATGCGGTAAAAATAACTATAAATAAACATAATTGTGGTAAAAATAATGCAGATGCGCGAAAAAGAAACAACCGATAAAACAAAAAGTTAAATTACACTCAGCACACCAAAAATTTAAGTTTGTGAGGAAAATAGGGTTGCCACCTTTGGATGAGGCAAAAAACGGATCTTACGCTCTACCCCTTGCCCCACCCCTTTTTATGACTCATTATGCATTGTTTCTCCTAGAAGGCCATTTGTTATATCAATAAAAGACAAGATGCAGTGGAAAAGATTAGGTTAAGTAAGTGCTAATGGTGTTAATCGCCATACTTTACACCTCCCAGGCTGACAGCTTTCACAAACAAAGGGCTACATTGACAACATAACTTGTTTGTAGGCTGGATATGTAGCTGAAACAATGAATTATATGACAACATTTGTTTCAAAAGTATGTGAGCACTCAAAATGGCTCAAAAACCTGACCAGCACACAGCAAAACCGGATTACCTGATAGGGACCCAGAAAACCTGATCACCAGGTAAAAAACCTGACAGGTGGCAACCCTAGAGGAAAACTTTACCAAGATAAGCGAACAAGAGGCTGTCAACAAGGAAAGTTGAGCGACACCTCTGGGGCAATGTTGCTCAGTCAGCAGAGAAAAAATTCTGAAGCCCTTCGGGCTGCTGTTACTCAGCATACTCCCCTCCTGTGTTTTGATTGGTTGATGACCTAGCTCATTATAATTCTCTTAAAGGCATACCTCCGGGGCAGTTGTATCTAGCCAGCTAACTGCTGTAGTTACTGATGCTAAAGGACTTCTGGGGTAAAAAACAACTTTTCCAGGTAACATACTTCAAATGATCTAGGGCCATGGGCTCAAAGGGAGAGACCACGAGCTGGACAATGCAGACATTCAAGTCCCAAACAGGCACCGGTTCCCTGTGAGAGGGGTGCAAATGTGCCAAACCTCTGAAGAACCTTTTGAAAACAGAATTGGATGCCATAAAGGCAGCAATTCCAGCTGAAATGAAAGCAGATGCTGAAGTCAGGTGGACTTTTAAAGTGGTGGGCTGCAAGCCCAGCCAATGTAAATGGGTAAGATAGTCCAGCAATGCTGGAATCCCTGCTTGTTCTGGCACCACTTCATTGGTGGAGCACCATATAGAAAACCTTTTCCATTTTGAAGCATGGGTTTTCTTGGTAGAGGGCTTCCTGTAACCTCGTAAAACATTTGGAACACTTTGAGAGGTGCAAACCTGCATACTCTAAGTCCTCAAAAGCCATGCCTTGAGCCTGAGGGATCTGAGGTTCAGGTACAAGATCCTCCCTTGGTTGAAGATTAACAGGTTGTGCCTCCGAGGGAGATGTACTGGCATTTCCACAGACATTGAGAGCAGCAGAGAGTACCATGGCTGCCTTGCCCAATCTGGTGCTATCAAGATCATTGATACTGGCTGAGATCTGAGTTTGATCAGTCAGAACCCTGAAAATCAGAGAAAAAGGAGGGAAGGCATATGACTGCCTCCCTGACCAGTCCAGAGTCAGAGTATCCAGGGGTACTGTACCCCTTGCTGGTGGTCTGCAACAATACTGTGGCAGGTGGTGGTTCTTGTGGGACACGAAGAGATCTCTGGGGTGCCCCACCTTCTGAACACTACCTCCAGCACCTGCCTGTTCAGAGTCCACTCGTGATGGGCCTTGTTGATCTGACTCAGGACATCTGCTAGGGTGTTGTCCTTACCTGGCAGATGAATAGCTTGCAGTGAAACTTTGAGTGAGTAAGCTAAGCACCAAATCTTCATTGCTTCTGTGCACAGGGGGTTAGACCTTGTCACTCCCTGTTTGTTTATGTAGTGCATGGTTGTGGTATTGTCTGGGCTGACCTGTACCATTCTGCCTTGCACCAATGGTGTGAAGGCCTGCAAGGCTAGTAATACTACCCTCAGTTTCGGCAGATTTATGTACTGGAGTGACTCTGCACTTGACTAGGTTCCGTGGGTGGTGTGCTCCCCAAGGTGGGCAACCCCACCCCAGCAGTGATGCGTCTGTTATGAGAATAACTGATGGAGACACTTTCTGGAAGGGAACCTCCTTCTCTTATATTGCCTCCTCCCTTCCACCAAGAGGGCTTGCAGTAATGTCCTTGTTACTGGAATCACAGCTTTGAGAGAAGATCTCTCCTTTAGAAGAAGAAGAAGAATCAGTATTTATATAGCGCTTTTCATACACAATGTATTCCAAAGCACTTTACAAGCAATGCTAGACTGGTAATGAAGTGACAATGTGTAGTGGTGGCCATATTGCACATCAACACCCACACACAGCCTGGACAATTGCATGCACCAGTTTTTATGGGAAGGGGAATGTTGGCCAGAACACTGGGAATGTCCCCTACTCTTTGCAAAGAGTGCCTTAGGTTCTTTTACTTCCACCTGGACATCCACCAGGACAGTACCAGGATGGGTAGAAAGGAACTCAGTTTAATGTCTCATCCTAAGGACAGCACACTCCAGCAGTATAGCACCCCCCAATATGGCACTCAGGTGCCAGCATTTTAGGTATGAATTCAATCCTGGTGTGGGACGACAGCCCATGACCCTCTGGTGCAGAGGCGGATGTGATACCAACTCAGCCACACTGACACCAATGTGCCCTGAGGCGGAACTGTACATCCCTCATTTGTAATCTGGAATCCAGGACTGTGTCTACTGCTGCAGCCATGTGTCCCAGTAGGTGAAAGAACTGCCTAGCTGTCTTTGGTTTGTGCAGACTAAACAAGCCAGCAATTTGTAGGATATTGTTTACCCTGTCCTGAGGCAGGTAAGCCCTTCCCTTCAGGGTGTCTAGTTCTGCCCCTATGAATTGCAGGACCTGCACTGGTTGTAGGACAGACTTTTTTAGGTTTATGAGGAACCCTAAGACTCAAGGAGCTCTTGGGTTACCTGCATGTTGTCTCTCTCCTGCTGCGGTGATTTTCCCACCAACAGCCAATTGTCCAGATAAGGGAACACTGTGACACCTAGCCTTCTTAAATGTGCTATCACTACTGCTAAGCACTTCATGTACACTCTTCAGGCTGAGGTGAGACCGAATGGTAGTGCTGAGAACTGGTAATGGCCTGATGGAAGACTTAACCGGAGGTATTTTCTGTGGGACTCCCTTATGGGGATGTAGAAGTAAGCATCTTTTAGGTCCAAGTAAGGGCTGGTGGAATCATTGCTAAGTTTACCATTTTGAACTTTGGCTTCAGTAAGTGCCTGTTTAGTAACCTTAGATCTAGAATAGGCCACTACTCCCACTTTTTTCTTTGTGGTTAGGAAATATCTTGAGTAAAACCCTTTTCCCTTTTGCTCAGGAGGGACAGGTTCCACTGCCCTTGACAAGAGCAGAATTTTATTTTATTATTTACTTCAGTTTTGGATTAACACCTTTGAGCTGGGGCACTCGTTTAAAAAGGTTCCAAGTCAAGGTTTACATAGGACAAGACAAATAGGTTACCTACAAGTAACAGACAACAAAGGCAGTCATACATTTTACTCAGAGACAATATAGTTACAAAGATGCTCATACATTTAGCACAGAGGCTATAAAGTTACAAAAGTGCAAGTTTATTACAATTATCATAAGACATGGAAAGTGAGGGTGGGGAAGGGGATAAAGGAGGTAATTCATAAGGAGGAATTCTTAAAGAGCACAGAGCAGCAGATGAAAAGCAACCAGAGGAGGCTTTGTCTGGAGAGAAGTGTGGGAGGGGAAAGGGGGAGTGGAAGCTTAAGGGGGTGGGAAGCAGGGGAGAATAAAGTTAAGAAGTCCTAGGTATTAGTTTGTTAGCTGCCTGCAAGGCATTGTCAAGAACCTGTGTGTGTGTTGGGGGGGGGGGGTAATGGGTAGAAGAGAGATTAGGAGGAAAGGATTTGTGGGTGAATGACATGGGGAAATGGATGAGAGTCAGAGTTTCTCAGGAGGGGCAGGCACACTGAGTTTCCCCCATTAACAGGAGGTGGAGTTCTCTTTTATAGAACCCTAATTTCTCACAGATAAGGAGGGAGACAGGGGGATTGTTCAGTCACTGAAGCCCTCGGCAGGTTAGTGCACGCTGGGCAAACGAGGTTCATCTAAAAAGGGACAAGGAGTACACCTTTAGCAGCACTTCAAGTAGACTTGGCAGCTAGGTCTCGCTGAAGAAGGTCTACTGCTGAAAAAGGTCTACCATGGATGGAGGAGTGGCCAAGTAGGGCCTTTTTGCCGATAAGACAAGCCTGATATTTTGCCCTGTTTCTGTTTAAAAGGTACATGTGAGAGTCAAATGTTCTGCCACCAAGACCAGCCTGCAAGCCTTGTTGAGAAGGGGTTTTATTCTTTTCAGGGCAATGTCCAACCCCACACTATAGATAGCCAGCCCATAGTCAATTATTGATAGTACAAAGCTCCTGGTAACATGGTTCAGCGCCTCCATGGACAGGGCTTGTCTATGGCGATATAGGATGCCAAGCTTGATGTTGGCAGTTTTCACTATGTGGTCAGTGTGGGTGGAAAAGGACAGGGTGCCATCCAGGTAAATGCCCATATATTTGAAATTGCTAACCTGCTCAAGTGTATGACCCTTATTGCTAAAAATATTCAGAGGGCCAGTTCTTTTCTTGTTGTGGGGTGTAGAGAATAGCATAACCTTTGTTCTTTTATGGTTAAGGAGGAGTTTATTCTTTGTGAACCAAGCCACACGTTTTTGGAAATTGTCCTGAAGTGTTGAGGTTATATCTGACAGTTGTTTTCCTGGGACCATGATAACAGCATCATCCATATATAGTACCATTTTAGCAGGACAGGCAGAGGGTAGCAAGTTTACAAATAGGCTGAATAGCAGAGGGCCTAGAACAGATCCTTGAGGGACCCCCTTGGGTCAGATACTGCCCCACTGATCCATACACACTGATGTCTGCACGATAGGCAGCTGCTAAAGTAGGAAGTGTTTTCAGAGGATAGACCAATAGTCTGAAGGTTTGTTAACAGTATTTGATGGTTCACTGTGTCAAAAGCTTTTGTGAGGTCCACAAAGACAGACCCCACTGACATCCCATGGTCAAAAACGTCATAGAGGGGAGTGGTGAGGTCAATGAGCGCAGACATTGTACTATGATTTTTTCGGAATCCATATTGTTGTGGGCAAATTAGTGAGTATTTATTCAGGTAATCCGCTAACTGATCTGACACTATGCATTTGAGAACTTTCGATAGTGGGGGAAGTATAGATATGGGTCTATAGTTGGCAAGAAGGGTTTTGTCCCTGCTTTTAAAGACTGGCATGACAAGTGCTGTTTTCCACTTTTCAGGGAAGACTCCCGTTCTCAAGGAAAGGTTAAATATTTTGGTGATGGGCATTGTGATAGCGTCAAGAACAAGAGCAACCAGCTTCATATCAATCTGGTCACTACCAGGCTTGTCTTACCAAGGACCCTCTTGATATAGTTATTGGCTTGTGACCTGGAGAGTTTGTACTTCCTTTTCCAACAGCTTCTTCTCTGTATTTGAAGCAGGTTTGAAAACCCTTGTTCTTAGTGGGGGAAAGGATTTGAAATTTAGGGACAAACTTTGACACACTACTTCCAGGGCACACTTGTCTGCGGTTATGTTTTTCCAAGCCTGGAAGTAGTGAGCCAGTCTGCCCTCTACAGGAATTGGGGAGGCGGCCTTGGCAAGTAAGTCAGGGATTCTGCTTAGATTGGGGCTGAGCCTGTCCAGCCTGGGAGCCACGCCTATACCCCCTGCTGCCCCTACCTCTGAAGTACCCCATCTGCTGAGGGTACTGTTGGTATTGGGGGACCGCTTGAGCCTGATAAAAAGGCCTGCTGTAACTAGCTCTACCCCTGCCTCCCCTTCCATAAGATCTGGTGGAAGCTGAAGCGTTCTCTTTGGCAATTTGCTCTTAGGTGGCTTTGTATTTATCCACCTTCTTCATATAGGCCTCTGTCTTATCTCCAAATAAGAAGTGGTTTACTACAGGAAAATCCATGGCTTTCGTCTGGGTATCCTGCGTGAGGTTTGTGGCTCTGAGCCAAGCAAACCTTCTTAGAGCCACAGAGAGGGCCACACACCTGGCACCAGTGTCACTGGCATCTGCTGCCATCTGAAATTGATACTTTGCAGCCTCAAGGTGGAACCTGGCAGCCTCAGCCAAATCAGCGGAGAGACCAAATTGAGCTTTCTCAGACATAACCAAGACAGCCTGCCACAGTGATTTTTGATACTGCACAGCGTAGGCCTAATTACTGACCTTTTTGATAGCCAATGAAGCTGACAGCCCTTTTTGGCCATACTGTCCAGCTTTCTAGAGTCCTTCTCAGGGGGTTGTGATGCCAGGGGCACCTTTACCCTGTCACAGACTGCAGTCTGTAGGACACCTTGATGGTCAGGGTGAGTAAACAAAAACTCAGCCCCCTCCCTATCTAGTTGGTACTTTTTATTAGACCTCTTATCCAGAGGTGGAACAGAATTTGGTGTCTGAAGAATTTTTAAGATATGTTTCTTAAAGAATTTGTTAATAGGGAGCAGCAATTTTTTAGAGGGTGTTAGCCCCATAAGCTCCAGATACTCCACCTCCTCTTCATCTTCTATGAAGTGAAGTGTCACTAGTGGCTATATCCAGAGCATCAACCATTTTCTTGACAAAGGAGAAATGGGAGGAAAAGTCCTCAGATGCCCTGGATGGAGATCCAAATTCCTGATCAGGGGAAACTTCAGGTTCTATGGGTTCCTCTTCTTCTTCATCATAATCCTCTTTCTCCTCATACTCCATGCGTTCCTGGAGTGAGGCTGGAATCGAGGAAACTGTTTGCTGAACCAGGGTTTGAACCAGTGCTTGAGAGCCGGGGTACCAACTCCTGTAAAACTTGAATCACTTTGAATGCCTGGGCAATATCCTCAGGCATGGCAAATAGCCAGGCACCGCAGAAGTCCTCTTAGGCTTTTCAGCAGGGGGTTCAGTATGCTTTATTTTCTTTAGCCTTTTTGAAGGAACTGGAGATTCAACCGGTTCACCAGTTCATTTCCCGGTAGAGGTATCACACTTATCAGGGGTTGCTTGCTTAGGAGTAACAGTTTCACCCGCATTTGTTGAGGGTGAAGGCTGGTCAGAGAACTGAAGCATCCTTCTCCAACTTTTTGTGAAGTCTCCCCCGATGTTTTTCAAGCGTCCTTTGGGGAAAAGACTTACAGATGTCACACTCAGCAGAGAAATGTTCCTCACCAAGGCAGACAACACACAAGTCATGTTTGTCAGCCTTGGCATATATCCACTTTGTACCATTTTAAACCCGTGGAACGAATTTTCTTCTTAGGATTTTCTGACATTCTCAAAGAAAACCACACTTTTTTTTTTTTTTTTAGAATTGCAGTCGGTTCCAGAATCGAGTTAGTTCCGATTGGAACTGGGATAAACAGACAAGGACCGGATATAATAACTGGTGACCCCTGTTTTCCAACCCCATTTTCAAGTACTGTAAAAAGTCGTACCAACCTGCGAGTTGATACGACTTTTACAGTCTCGTGCCAAGAAGCCTGCAGCATTCAAATTCCAGACTAAACAGATTGTGGCACTATGAGACGGTTCTCCAAGCATAGATTCAAACTCACAGCACAACCTCCATTTAAAACTAAACGTACAGATCCAAATCAGAAAGTGTAATCATTTCAAGTATTTACCAGCTGAAAAACTCTCCACTAAGCGTGTACTTTCCCTGACTAAAACTTATTTCCGTAGCTGGCATGAACTTTCACCTCGTTTCCACAATGACTGGAATGACCACTGACCCATTGAGATGACGAAACAACACACACTAAAGCCGAAGAACTTGGGCAAATGATTTACACTGAAAAAAAAAATGTTTTCTAGTTGTTTGATATTTATTTTGCTTTATTTCAACCTGATTGTGATTTACTTGACCCAACTTTACCCAATTGGAAGCCACGACCATAAGGTAATACAGTCTTTTTGCTCCTGTTATTATAAAAAACAAAACCTATGTAGTAGGTCGATATGCATTTTTTTGTTCACACCCTCAGTGTATGATCATAGTGAAATCTCTCGAGCTTCGCTGTCGAGGTTTCTTTATGATCACACACCTTGGGTGTGAAACAAAATGCATATCAACCTACTACATATGCATTATTCTCTATTTATCGGTTCTTTATAGAGAAAAAAAGGAAATTAAATTTAAGTAACGTTACCAGAGTTTTAGTCAAAAAAACTCCGACTAAACTAACAAAGCCATGGTTCAGTGGTAATCCTGAACCGAGAGAAACCGAGAAAAACACTTAAAATTCCTACAGTAACGAACGGCTTACTAGTAAAACAGAAAATAAAAGTAACAAATGAAAATTATAAAAGAAAATACTTATAATTATGGAAGTAGCACTGTTAGGAGAAGTCTCCAAGGTGTCTCGACGGAGAAAGAAATTTAAGGGGTTTTAGAATGCAACAGCTGATAATGGCAGCATTTGAATAAGTTGCACGAGCCAATTATGGGTCCATTATTAGCATAATGTTCTATCTCTGGGCAGTTCTACTTTAAAGGCTGACTGCAAGAGTTAGGAATATTGGAGAGTTCCTGGGGTAAAAATATGCCATTTTCAGCCAAAGTGATCCTTGTGTGGAAATGTACTGAGAGAACTAAGAAATCTTGTTTACACATTTGTGGTCTACAGCGCCACCTGCTGCTGTAAGAATATAACCATAATTATTAGTATAATATTACCGAAATGTATAATACTGTATCATGCTTATGATATAATTGTAATCCTGATGTGCCTTATACTGCCAAAGTGCACACCATCTGATTCAGCACCTTATAGTGACGACTCAGCTGTATTTGTGACTGTACCATCGTTCTACTGCAACAAGTTATGATACATGTATAAACTGCAACAACAAATGTTACAGCAAAAGGGCACGCTTGAGAACAGTGAGCTGCCTATCAAACTGACTAACCAGGGTAACTCAGAATACGTACTTTGTGCGTACATGAATAGTTGCTACTGCAACAGGACTTGATCTTATCTTAGTATAAGTATTCATGTTTACTGTAAGCACAGTGAGATTTTATGATGTAACACCTTGAGGTGGAGAGATTCCGGGCTCCCGGTAATGTATAATTTGTACTTACTGTCCTTATGTATGAGCGTCTAAGAAATAAACCTTTTGTTTGCTACACTGTTTTACATTTGTGTATTTGTCCATCTGGTCTCGAACCTGCAGGATTTCCAGGAATATGAATCTGACAGGGTAGAGGGGATAGGCAGAGGTAGGCAGCGGAGTGGAGAGGGATGTCAAGTGCCTTCCAGGAGGCACGGCTTGAAGGGAGGCAGGCGGAGCAGATCCAGAGCATTGTTAAAGCTGTGGCTAGAAGGGGGAGGCTTGAGATCAGTGTCCATCTGTGGACAAATGACCTAGCCATGGACAAGAAAAGGATGGAGAAGGTGCAGGAGGATTTCAGGGAGTTAGGAAGGTGCCTTTGGGAGGTAGAAAACTCTGTGGCATTCTCAGAGGTGCTGCCAGTCCATGGTAGTGGGGTGGCTAGGAACCTCCACATCAGGAACGTCAACACTTGGTTGGAGGGCTGGTGCAGACAGAGAAGGGTCTTGGCTTCACTGAGGATTGAGGCACACATGGAATGATGTGGGCCTGTACAAGGGCAATGGCCTACACCTATCCAGGCACAGCAGTCCTCAATGAAAGGTTTAAATGCTTCATTGGCAAGCATTTAAACTAGCCAGGGTTGGCGGATGGGCGCAGGGAGATCTGAACTGACCACCCCCAAAGGTTAGAGCAGCCAACAGGGAAGATCAGGTAATTAGGTTATTGCCAGGAATACTTGAACTCGATAAAAGGGGTATGGCAGAGGAAGGGAAGCAGCACATGAATGAATGTGGGGTTAGACAGAGGAGGCAAGAGGGCAAAAGCAGGAAGAGCAAGTGGGCAGGTACAGAAACATGGAAGGTCATGTATACAAATGCCCGCAGTCTGGGAAATAAAATCCCCAGACTTGGTGGCCTTGATAGCGGAGGCTGCTCTGGACATAGTAGCAATAACTGAGCCATGGTACACTGGAAACTACGACTGGGAGGTAGCTGTACCAGGCTACACTTTATTCAGGAGGGATAGAGAGGGTAAAAAGGGAGGATCTTTATGTCAGGGAGGGTATAAAGGCAGCTGCAGTACAGGGAAGGCAGGGGGGAGGCAGAGGCACTGTGGGTCACCCTTAAAATGGGCAATGGAACATCAATTCGCACAGGCGTGATCTACAGGCCTCCAGCACGGGGGTAGGATAGACAGGGTGCTGGTGGAAGACATCCACATGATGGCAGTAAAAGAGCAGGCACTGCAGCTGGGTGATTTTAATTTGCCAGATGTGGACTGGACCATCCTGGCGGCTGCCTCAGCCAGGAGCTGAGGCATCTTGTAATCCTTGCAGGGGGCAGGCATCATGCAGTTAGTACTAGAACCCACCAGGGACAGTGCAATTCTGGACACAGTACTGACAAATGGGGACGGAATCACGGAAGTCTAGGTGGAAGGACATCTAGGGTCCAGCAACCACCACACAGTGTGGCTTAATATGAGTACAGTGTTGCAGCTGAGCCACACAAGGGCGACTGTCTTGGATTCCAGGAGGGTGGATTTTGCTAGGATGGGGATATGTATCAAAAAAGCCCTGGCAAGGAAGGAAGTCAGGTTAGGCTGAGGAACAGTGGGCAAACCTAAAAGGAGCCATAGTGGCATTATGCAAGCGCTGCTAAAGGAAAGGATAGTGGAACAATTGGAATCCAGCACAGCACAGGATCTGAGACAGCATAGATTCACTGCAGGAAGGTCACGTCAAACAAATCTGATACATTTCTTTGACTAGGTGACAAAGGAGGTGGATCAGGGCTCGGGGGAGCAGTGGACACTGCCTACCTTGATTTCAGCAAGGCCTTCAACACCGTTCCACATAAAAGACTGGTAAACAAGTAGCCTGAGTATGGGTCACAAGATAGTTAACTGGGTTAGAAATTGGTTGAGGGACAGAAAGCACAGGTTGGTGGTGAATGCGGTTCAATCCAAGGAAAGGGGGGTACCAGTGGGGTACCACAGTCCAGGGGCCAGTCCATTTCAATGTCTTCATTTGTGACATTGCTAAAGGACTGAAAGGGAATGTCTGCCTCTTTGCAGATGACACCAAGATATACAACAGGATAGACTCTATAGCGGGGGTGGAGAGAATGAGAAAGGACCTAGAAATACTGGAAAAATGGTCCGAAATGTGGCAGCTAAGATTCAGCACGAAGAAGTGCAAAGTCATGCATCTGGGGGTGCAAAAACCCAGGGGAGAGTTACGGGATGGGGGGTGAGTTCTTGACGGTCACCAAGGAAGAAAGGGATTTGGGAATAATCATTTCAGAGGACCTAAACGTGGCCAGGCAGTGTGCTAAGGTGGTGGGCGGGCCAGTGGCATACTGGAGTGCACAGGAAAGGATACCACTAGCAGAAGGGAGGTGGTAATGCCACTGTACAAAACACTGGTGAGGCCTCATCTGGAGTACTGTATACAGTTCTGAAGGCCGCATCTCCGTAGGGACACAGACAGGGTGGAGGCTGTTCAGAGAAGAGCAACTAAAATGGTGCAAGGTTTGCACCAGAAGACATATGAGGAGAGATTAAAGGACCTCAATATGTATATGCTGGAAGAGAGGAGAGAACAGGGAGATGTGATAGAAACCTTCAAGTATCTTAAGAGCATTAACAAGATGCAGGTGGGGGACATTTTCCAGTTTAGGAGATCTACAAGAATAAGGAGGCATGGTATGGATTAGAGTGGGGGCAGGCAAAGGGGCAATGTGAGGAAGTTTTTCTTCACAGAAAGGGTGGAGGATGCATGGAATAGCTTACCCGGGGAGGTAGTGGGAGCAAAAACAGTGTGGGGCTTTAGCAAGGTCAATAAAAATGGTGGCAGTGACGAGTCCACGGTCCATGCCTGTCAAGATGGTGTCAGTAACTCATAGCAGAGAAGTCACTGTGGAGTTTTTTTTCTGAATCCAGATTGGAAAGGAGGGAAAAAGTTGGAGGAAGAGAGGAAATTGGGGAGCCTAGTGAGGACAAGTGATTTCTGTAGCTTGGCCAGAAAGAGAAGGAGAGAAATGGGGCAATAGTTACCAGGCGAGGTGTGATTGCCTCCTTTGTGCAGAGGGATCACTCTTGCAGTTTTCCAGGCCTGGGGGGACAATGCCTAGGGAGAAGGAGAGATTTAACAAGTGGGATGGGGGGGGTTATAGCAAGGGCAGAGATTCTGAGTTACAGCGTTGGACATTAATTTACCAATACATATTCTCTCTAAAAAAAGCTTATTTACTAGCCTAAAGCTGGGGCCTCCCTCAGGGTTCAGCATGCGCGGAGAGATGTTTGGTCTCTAGGCAATCACAGCAACTTAGTCAGCTTGTCTGTTAGGGTCCTGTATATCTGTATTGAACCCTACAGCCAGGGGTTGGGGGGTCCAACTAAAGTGAGAGGGGGTACGTAGGACCCAGCTCAACCGTATGATGCCAATGAAATTAACATATTCCACTGTAATAATCAGCACACATAAGTACTCCTGACATGAGTGGCTCAGTTGTTAAGATCAAGTCCTATACCCAAAGAGCGCTTAGGGCAGAAATATGGTATAAAGCTCGGGTCTGTGGACATAGTGTATAATAACCAGCTATTCCATCGAGATGAGCACAATTACACCTTATCACTGAGGGAATTTCCATTTGGTATATTTGATTAACTATGTTCCAGTAGTAATCAATTGAGGGGTGTTCTAGAGAGAACCAGAGTCTGATAATCATCTTTTTAGCAGAGAAGATCCAGATCCTCCAAACGATAATGTGTCAGGGGATCTCACAGTTCACTAGGGTAATTCAATAACAGGAAAACCTCCGCTGTAAGAGTACAGTCTACCCAGAAGCTCCTCTAGTTCATTCTCCACTCTCTGTAAAAGGGGCCAGTACGGGGTAGCACCAGATAATGCGGGAGAGGTGTGCCCTGGGTTCTCCACATTTTCCCCAGCACAAGGCATCACATGTCATTGAGTAGTGTGCCATTGTTGTTATCCTGAAATACCTTAGGAGGTGCTTCCAGACATACTTTCTCCCCTGGTAAGAGCTCGTAACTTTTGATGTATTCCAACAAGCTTTGTGCCAGTCCGAATTTGACATGGCTATAGTTAGGGTTGCATACCTCATTAAGGGTTAAATCTGAAATTTGGCAGTTTAATAACTTTGCCACCGTATAATGGATTTGCCTGAAATTTGGCATGCACAGTCTGGCACCATAGATCTCTTGATTTGCCAAGTTTTATTAGTCAGGTATACGGTTGCAGAGCTACAGAGTGCAGAAAACCGAACAAATTATGCATTTTTGCGCATTATTTGCTCGTGCCTATAGCCCGCACGGTTTGCACGACTGGTCCGAAACCTTCAGGCAACATGCAGCCAGGGTCCCCAATGCGCCTTTTGAATATTTCGTGAAAAAATATTAAACGGTTCAAAAGTTATTCAAAAAACAAGTTTCCCATTATAGTCAATGGGAAAAGTTAACAAAATATACAAAAGTGTCGCAAATGCTCTTTTTACTTTCACAAATGACTCTTGAAGTGTCGCAAATCAGCCATCTTGTTTTCAGTTGGTGGTCAGGAATGCCTGGCATTTAAATTTGGGACCCTCTAGGGACACAATTCTTATTGTGTTCACCTAGTAGAGCTCTGAGGATGCTAGCCATGTCTTTTTTGGGGTTAAAACACCCCAGAAATATGTTTTCTTAATTTTTTTAAAAGTAGCTTTGCAAAGCACTTTTGCATATGCAACGCTTTCATGATTTCTATGGTCAAAACAACAGGGAATCTTTGCCATCCTGCTGCAAAAGAACGGGTTGGTCTTTTGGGCTAAAATTTGGAGGGAAGAAAGTCAAGATCTGACAGATGTGCCTTTGGTGGTATGATAAAAAAAATATTAGAGGGCTGCAAAGTTACGGCACTCTGAAGTTGACAATTTTTCCCATAAGATAACATTACGGCTTCCACCGCACCTTTCGGGGCCCGTATCTCGAAAACGGTTCAAGATACGGACTTTTCGTCAGAAGAATGCTTAGACCCCCACTAGGGAGCTAACTAGCCTGGAAAGTCATATATAATATGAGATTTTAAAAAATTTTCTACGTTGTATGGTTCCTGAGATATAAGGAATTTAGTATTCCAAGTGCTAATTTTCTGCTCCGAGGGCCGTTATTATGCATACATTCTTTGTATTCACTGTGCTTCTGAATCCACCTTTTTGGAGGGGGAAAAAAGGGTGTGCGCTTGCATTACTGTTACCATTAGCTTTTCCACCTGTGCTTCCGTTACTGTTTGCGTTAGCATTTACATTTACGTCACCATGTACGTTACCATTTGCATTTGCGTTACTGTTACCATTTGTATTTCCGTTACCATTTTTGTTTGTGTAAGGGCCCCACCCCTGCCTTTTTACTAAATCGACAGGTGGCATGCTGTTGGCGTTGGCAGCAATACCTGGTGGGGGACCTGGGTTCGGGGAAGGATGAGGTTACCTGGCACAAGGGACCTAGGTTTGGCTACTCTGCAGAGGGGCACCCAAGTAAATCCAACTACAGGAAGCAATAACTGTAATGTCCAGAACCAGAATTGGGATTTTTCAGTGTGGCTTTATTTATTAACTAACTGAACATAAACAAAGCATTGCATGGTCCCCCAAAGGGCTACGTTACTGTATGTGCAGATTAGAGGTTAACAAAGCGGTCCATTTGAAGAATGAACACATTACTACAGTTGTCTGGCTTTTGACCCACCAGGCACTCAGCCTGGACTTTGCATGTGCTTTGGACACATAGCCCGACTGGCCCGGCTCCCCTGCCGGCCACTCGACTGACGGTCCACTTGAAGAATGAACCCAAACTTTACTTGGAAAGACATCCCATCAAACAAGGAGACTCCCAAACTGTGGCTCCCCACACCACTTAAGAGTCAGCGACTCCTAGAGAGATTTGTTTTCATACTTCCAGTTGAACTCCCATCAAACAAGTAGTAATTTTCCCATCCTGTGGCTCCCCACACCACTTAGAGTCAGCGACTCCTAGAGAAATTGGTTTTCATACTTCCAGTCGAACTCCCATCAAACAAGGAGTAATTTTCCCATCCTGTGGCTCCCCACACCACTTAGAGTCTGTGACTCCTAGAGAGATTTTCAAGTTGCAACCCACGTCTGGGTACCCACCCCATCACCGGCCAAGTGCATGAGGCAAGTAGCAAAAACACAGAAGAAATCCGTAGAGGTGGACCTGGTGACTAAAGATAGGGGTTTTTCCCACCTCCAGCTCCCACAGCCCATACCCGGCCATTCCTCTGGATACACACAGAAAACTTTAGGACTTTAAAATGTAGATTGAACAGTGGATGACCTGAAGCACCCCCTCTACAGCGAACTTTAAATCCATTTAAAACTTTAAACTGTTTGACTGCTCTATTTGTTTGTCCTAGGTTGACATAGTCCTCCCAAATAGCAGTCCACATTCATTTCCCAACTGAAGAAAACAATTTGTTTGCCCCTTCAAATGGAGCCAAACACTCACCCATTCATTGCAGGTGCCCCACAGGCGAAGTACTGTAACCTTTGCTGTTATACAGGAACAGACTAAAATAAAACCAGGCAGCTTCCTTCCATGGTGGGAGAAGGGGATTGCCCCTGGAACCCACAGAGAACTCCCCCCCCGGAGGGAGGGGGGCACTGAGACCGGAGGAGCGGTCTCCACCACTTTAAAAAAGGTAAACACAGGAACACTTCCTTTTTCTTAGTGAGAGATCAAACAGCAGACTGATGCTTCCTTCTTGCTTAAGGACAAACAGAAGACAGACTTTGAAATTCCCAAAGTTCTAAACTCACTCCCTGAGCTGTAGATTCCAATGTGGCTCATGCAGCTGCGACAGTTCTATAGTGATGTCATCTCTCAAGTCTCAGCTGTGACTGAGGACAGAGTGAGACAGTGTGAAACCCATTTAACTGGAGTTTCACAAGCTGCCTTCCCTGCCTACCACCAGGTCTTACTGGGATTCTAGTAACCCCGGGTAACAAAGGGGTTACATTTGCATTTACTTTTGCGTCACCATGTGCGTTACCATTTGCGTTACCATTTGCATGTGCATATGCGCTTGCATTACTGTTACCATTTGCGTTTCCATTACTGTTTTTGTTTGCGTTTACTTTTGCATCACCATGTGCGTTACCATTTGCATTTGCGTTCATGTCTGTGTCTGCATTTGTGTTTCCCTTGACGTCATTGTTGGTGTTACCTTAAGCGTTTGCATTTCCAATTGCAGTATCGTGACCATGTGCATTACCATTTGTGTTTGCCTACGCGTTTGCATTAGTGTTTTCTTTGGCGTCATTGTTGGTGTTACCGTTAGTGTTTCCAATTGCGTTACCGTTTACGTTTCTGTTGGCCTTAGTGTTTGCTTTTTCGGTAGCGTTTCTGTTGTTGAGTCTGTTACCGTTTCCTTCTGCATCACCGTTACCGTTTGCGTTTCTATTTGCATTTGTGTTACCGTTTGCATTTTCATTACCGTTTGCGTTTCCATTGCCGTTAGCATTTGCATTACCGTTTGTATTTCTGTTGCCATTAGCATTTGCGTTATCATTTGCATTACCATTTCTGTTTTCATTTATGTTTGTGCTTGTGTTTCTCTTACCATTTGCATTATCATTTCCATTTGCGTCACCTTGTGCATTACCGTTACTATTTTCTTTTACCTCACTGTTTCCATCACCGTTTGTGTTAACGTTACCGTTTGTGTTTTTGCACTTGCGTAGTGCAGTGCAAAACATTATGTTTTTGCTGTTTTTCTGCACTGTCTTCCACGACACCAGCCAGTGTGTGGTTGATTGGTATGAAACTTGGCAGGTTGAAAGACCTTTGTTCAAGATTTATGGCAGTTTTTGTTTGGTGAAAAAATGTTGTTCCATTGCCATTTGAAGTTGGCCCGCTTAACAGTTACAGATTTTTTGGCTACCAGGTCTGCCATTTTAGCACATTTTCAGCCGCAATTTCCGCCATTTTGTGGAGGAAGACTTCTTAAAGGTGCAGAAACGTAAAAACTGAATATCTCTGGAACGGTTTGGTCTTTTCACATGAAATTTGGAGGGTGTTGAGTGGATGTCCTGGAGATGTGAATAATGTTGCTTACATGTTGGAAAAAATTATTTGCAGTGGAGATACTGCATGACACAGTTAACATTTTGCGCATAGCATTCCACATGGTGCTACTGGCTTGAAATTTATAGCATAGGTAGCCCTAGTGGTATGGAGGTGCTTTGCAGTGGTTTGGTGTGTAAAACATTTACAGGTGCGGAATTATGCCACTCCGATGAATGAAAATTTGGTTCATTACGCTTCAATAACTTCTGAACCGTGTGTCCGATTTCGATTTGCCTGGTATTTGGAATGTACAAAGATTTATAATACATCTTTGACTGCGATAATTTTTGGGTCGCTGGCACTTACGGTTGCTGAATTGTGCATGTTGCATTGGTTGCTTGTGGCACTGTGCGACCATTGAACGGATGTACACACAATTTTGGACACACAGTGTGGTATGGTACATGTCTTCATTTATCAATTTTCATTTCAGTCGGTCATACAGTTTTTGCGCAGTGAAGTGACAAAAAAAATCACATGGTGGGAGCGTGGAGCCCTCCCACCACCACATTCCATACACTATTTATAGTGCACATTCTCAAAAAGAAGGGAAATGCATGGCAAAAAACTCCATTTAATGCATCAGTTAGGGTTGTTTCACAGCAACAAAAGTGAGGAAATTCAGTGTTAGGGTTGCCACCACTTGCACCCCATGCGCCCCTCCACCAACAGGCATCGGGGGGGTGTTGGGGTCGTCGGCCCTCTCACCCCATTCTCCTGTACTGCACCACCTTAGCTTATTTACACATGGAATGGGGTGAGCGTTAGGGCGATGACCCTAACACACACACCCCGATGCCTCTTGGTGGGGCGGGTGGATGGGGTGCAATGGGTGGCAACCCTAACACCGAACTCCCTCACTTTTCTCACTGTGGAACAACCCTAACTGATGCATTAAATGATTTTTTCCATGAATATATATATACACACACACACACACACACACACACCCATATATATATATATAATATATATATATGTAGCTCTTTCTCCCAATTCCCAAATGCTGTGTATTTGAGTTTGTCTGGTGTATTTAAAATGTTGCAGATTTAAGTTTAGCTGGTGTATTTAGAATGTTGAGTATTTGAGTCTGACCAGTGTATTTAGAATGTTGCATATTTGAGTTCCACCAGTATATTTAGAATGTTGAGTATCTGAGTTTGGCCAGTGTATTTAGAATACTGCATATGTGAGTTTGACCAGTGTATTCAGAATGCTGCATATTTGAGTTCAGCCATTGTATTTAGAATATTACGTATTTGGGTTTTGTCAGTGTATTTAAAAAGTTGCATATCTGAATCTAGCCAGTATATTCAGAATACTGTATATTTGCAGTCGGCTGGTGTATTTAGAATGTTGCATATTATAGTTCAACCGGTATAGTTAGAACATTGCATATTTGCATTCAGTCAGTGTATTTAAAATATTGAATGTTGCACATTGTGGATATACTCTACTTTGACTTGAGCAAAGCTTTTGACTCGGTACCTCACAAACGATTGGCTCAAGAAGATTAAAGACCTGGGTGCAGCTGAACCCGTAGTGAACTGGGTGAGTAACTGGCTAGAGGGGAGGCAGCAGAGGGTGATGGTCAATGGGGTTCAATCAGAAGAGAGGGAGTTTATGAGTGAAGTTCAACAGGGATTGGTCCTGGGTCCGGTCCTCTTCAACATGTTCATTAGTGACATTGGAGAAGGAATCCAGGGCAGGCTGTGTCTCTTCGCAGATGACACAAAACTATGTGGGAGGGTGCATAGTGATGAGAGAATAAGAGAAATGCAGAGACACCTACAAAAGCTAGAGGGGTGGCCAAAGGTCTGGCAGTTAAAATTCAATGCTATAAAGTGCAAGGTAATGCACCTATGGAAAAAGAACCCCAAGACAGAGTACAGGATAGATGGAGAGAGAGAGAGAGAGAGAGAGAGACTTTGTACTACAGCTGAGGAACGGGATCTGGGAATTATCATTAGCAACTCACTTAAGTAATTGAGTTAATGCAACAAGGCCTATAGCAAAGCTAACAGGATGCTGGGATGTATCGGGAGGGGGTACTGACAGCAGCAGAAAAAAGGTAATATTTCCCCTCTACAGATCACTGGTGAGGCCTTACCTAGAGTACTGCACCCAGTTCTGGAGTCCTCACATCAGACAGGATAAGGATAGGCTGGAGACAGTGCAGCACAGAATAGCAAAAATGATTCAGGGCCAGCAGGGCAGATCCTATGAGGAATGCCCGAGGGCACTAAATATGTACTCACTGGAGACCAGAAGGCAGAGGGGAGATATCATAGAGATCTTCAAGTTCCTTAAAGGAATTAACAAAAAAGAACTGTGGGGAACTACTGTACTATTTAGCCTGAATACCAATTCATGGTCAGGTGGACACAAATGGAAATTAACAGGCAGTAGGTTAAGGAGAGATGTGAGGAAGTACTACTTTATGGAAAGGGTGGTGGAATCTTGGAACAGTCTGCCAGCTGATGTGGTAGGTGTGAAAACATTCAGGGGATTCAAGCAGGGCTGGAACATAAGAAAAAATTACTCACCTTAGTAATTATGTTTCTTCTAATGGAGTCTTGCTGTATTCTGACTATTGCAGTTAGCCCCAGCCTTTAAACTGCCCCGGAGAACAAAGGGTTAACTTTCTATGCAGAGCATAGAATGCTGAGCTCGAGCTCGGTTGAGGTCTCTGTCTGGAGCCCTTTGAAATCCAACCATCAGATTCTTACGAGCAAAAACTCACTAACTATTCTATGTGGAAATTGTAAAATTTTTACTAACCAACTGGCAACAGAAAGTTTTGGATTCCCAAAGGAAGACTCAAGTCAGGAAACCCAAAACCAAAAACCAATCCAAATAATAATAATAATAATAAAACAAACACCCAAACAAAAAGAAGAGGGTGTAAAAGGAGCACCTCTGAGGTGCAACACTGCACCTGCCCACCCACTTCCCAAAAACAGGTTCTGAGAGAGGAGGCAGGGAGGGAGGTCAGAATACAGCAAGACTCCATTAGAAGAAACATAATTACTAAGCCGAGTAATTTTTTCTTCAAACAACATGAAGTCTTGCTGTATTCTGACTATTGCAGACTACCAAGCAGTACCTCTATGGAGGAGGGACAGAACCTACTTTGGGAATAGGCTCTGAAGTACTGCTGTGCCAAACCGAGTATCACTCCTAGCCTGGCTATCCAGAGAGTAATAGTTGGTAAAGGTATGGGCTGTCTTCCAGGTGGCTGCTTGACAAATTTCTAAGAGAGGAATATCCCTGGCAGCAGCCAGGGAAGCAGCTGTACCTCTGGTGGAGTGAGCCCTCAGGCCTGAGGGTGGAATTTTTCCAAGTTTCTCATAGCAGAATTGCATACAAGACACAATCCACCTGGCAATCATTCTCTTGGTGGCAGGTTTGCCCTTTCCCACTTCTCCATAGGTGAGGAACAACTGGAGGGAATCAAACCTGTGACCCTTGGTATGCTCTACATAGTAGCTAAGGACCCTTTTAACATGTAAACTGTGTAGCCTCCTCTCTCCTGAAGAGGAATGATCAGTGAAGAAAACAGGAAGAGACATAGACTGATTCAGGTGGACATCTGAAACCACCTTGGGCAAGAACCTTCTACTGGTTCTAAGGACCACTTTATCCCTATGAAAGGAGATAAAATCAGGTTCCACTGACAGGGCTTGCAGTTCACTGATACGTCTGGCAGAGGTAATGGCCACTAAGAACACAGTTTTCCAAGTCAAGTACTTAAGCTCTACTGAGGACATAGGCTCAAAGGGAGGTTGCATCAATTGAGCAATGCAAACATTTAAATCCCAGGCAGGGGCAGGGTCTCTAAATGGGGGACTGGTATGAAGCAATCCCTTGAAAAATTTACAGAACACAGGATGAGATGATAGTGAGGAAGACTTCCCCACTGACAGAAAAGCAGACACAGCTGACAAGTGTACCTTGACAGTACCTAGTCTGAGGCCTAGGCCATTAAGATGGACCATATAATCCAGAACTGTAGGCAATTCAACAGTGTCTGGGGAAATATGCTACTTGGAAAACCAAATGCTGAACCTCTTCCATTTGGAGTTATAGGTCTTTCTAGTGGCAGCTTTCGAGAGGCTTTGAGGATATCCAGAACCCCTTGAGACAGGTGCAAATCTGCATACTCTAACTCTTCAAGAGCCATGCCTTGAGATTGAGAGACTGAAGATTGGAGTACCAAATCCTCCCCTGAGAGGAGGTTAACAGGTTGTAATTCCTGGGAAGAGACAGGGGAAGATGGACTGCTAGGGACAGCAACAGGGGGTACCAAGGCTGTCTGGCCCAATCTGGAGCAATCAGAATCACTTTGCAAGGTTGTGACCTTATCTTGACTAAAACTTTGAACAGTAGAGGAAAGGGAGGGAAGGCATACAGAAATTTCCCTTCCCAGTTCAGAATCAGAGCATCCAGAGGGACTTGAGCCCAAGACTGGGGGTCTGCAACAAAAGAGAGGAAGTTGGTGATTGTCTGGGGCTACAAAGAGATCCATCTCTGGAGTGCCCCACCTAGAAAAAATATCACCTTCAAGACCAGAGGGTCCAGGGACCATTCGTGATGGCCCTGTGAGATCCTGCTCGGTGCATCTGCTAGCACATTGTCCTTCCCTGGAAGGTGGACTGCTATCAGAGAGGTTTGCAGAGAATAAGCCAGAGACCACAACTTCATGGCTTCTGTGCACAAGGCCATAGACTGCGTGCCTCCCTGCTTGTTGATGTACCACATGGTGGTGGTGTTGTCTGTTCTGACTTGAACCACCTTGTTCTGCGCTGACTGAGAAAAAGCTTGCAGTGCCAGAAAAACTGCCCTGAGTTCTAGAAGACTGATATGGAGAAGGTATTCATGAGGGGATCACAGACCCTGGGCAGTGAGAGCCCCCCCAGATGGGCTCCCCAGCCCAGGAGGAAAGCAACCGTGGTAAGGACCACTGAATGAGACTGAGTGGCAAATGGGACCCCTTGCCTTAAACTGTCCTGATCCTGCCACCACTGAAGGGCTTGGATCAGGGTCCGAGTCACTGGGATCAGTTTGGTAAGGGAATCCTTCTTTTGGGACCAAAAGGCCCTCAGATGGAACTGAATGTCCCTCATCTGGAATCTTGCCCCGTGGACCACTGCTGTAGAAGCTGCCATGTGGCCCAAGAGCTGGAGGAAATGCCTTGCTGGTCGAGATACCTGAAGGCTGAAGGAAGAAGCCAGTTCTATAAGAACTCTTGCCCTTTCCAGGGGAAGAAAGGCTCTTGCTTGACAGTATCCAGCTCTGCCCCTATAAAGGTAAGGAGCTGCACTGGCTCGAGAACTGACTTGGGAAGGTTGAGAAGAAATCCAGAGAAGTGAGCACTTGCTGGGTCACTTGCAGGTCTGACATGACTTGGTCTGGGGACTGGCCCACTAAGAGCCAGTTGTCCAGATACAGAAAAATTGAAATCTTTTGCCTTCTTAGAAAGGCAATGACTACTGCCAGGCACTTTGTGAAAACCCTTGGGGCTGATGTTAGACCAAAGGACATTGCTTTGAATTGATAGTGGCCTGAGGGCAACTCGAACCTGAGGTACTTTCTGTGGGAGCACCTGATGGGAATGTGAAAATAGGCATCTTTTAGGTCCAGGGAGGCTAGCCAGTCCCCTGGCCTTAGAGAGGGAAGAATTATTCCCAGAGTTACTATCTTGAACTTTGGTTTTAAAAGATGTTTGTTCAGGTATCTTAGGTCTAGGATGGGTCGCCACTCCCATCTTTTGTGGGGTAAGGAAGTACCTAGAGTACAGACCTTTGCCCCTGTGTAGAGTAGGAAGTCTCTCTATAGCTCCTAAGGCCAGAAGAGATGACACCTCTGCCTCTAGGGCAAGGGTTTCTGAGAGACCTGCAGGTGGAAAAGATCTGACTCTCATCTTCAGAAATTTTTTTAAGCTGAGAACCAGTCTCTGGCTTACTACTTCCAGGACCCACGTGTCTGAGGTAACAGACATCCAGTCCTGGACAAAGTAAGCCAGTCTGCCCCCTACTGGAATAGGAGAGTCGACCCGGGCAGACCCATCAGGGTGTCTGCTTGGCAGGGGCCTTAGGCTGAGGAGTGGATGCAGCCCTGCTCATCCCCTTTCTGCCTCTCCCTCTGAAGAACCCCCTCTGTGAAAAGGGAGACGAGGCCTGTGCTTGGTAAAAAGGCCTATGAAAAGGCCTGCCCCTGCCCCTAGACTGCTGCCTTTGAGGAGTTGCCTGCCTCTCCTTGGCCTGTGCACTCCTATAGGTGGTCCTATACTCATCCATTTTCTTCATGTAATTCTCTGTCTGCTCCCCAAACAGATAATTACCTACTACAGGAAAATCCATGGCCTTAGCCTGGGTGTCCTGTGAGAGGCTAGTATATCTGAGCCAAGCCATTCTCCGAAGAGCCACAGATGTAGCCATGACTCTTAATAACACATCATTGGAGTCCACAGCAGCATGAAACTGTATTTTTGATGCCTCAATCCCATCTGCAGCCACCTCCTCCAGCTCCTTGGCTAGCTGGAGGGAGGCCTGTTTAGCCAGTGCCAGTACAGTGTCCCACCTGGACTTCTGGTACCTGGCTGTATAGACCATATAATTCGCCTGCCCGAGTCCAAAGGAAGATACCATGTACTGTTTTTTTGCCATGGCATCAGTCTTCCTGGAGTCTTTGTCTGGGGGGTGTGAAGCCAAGGGAATGGTTGCCTTGCCACAGGCAGCAGCCTGCACTACCTCAACATGGCTGCATTGCTGGTATAAAAACTCTATATCTGAGCCTGATAGTGTGTACCTCTTGTCCATCCTTCTGTCAACAGGGGGTACAGAATTGGGAGACTTCAGGATTTTTTTGTGTCTGTTTCCCAAAGGATCTGTGAAGGGAAATAAGACAGTCTCCTGGACTCTAGGATGTCCATCATTTCCACATAATCAGGCTCCTCCTGATTTTCCATTGCCTCCTCCATAGGAAGCTGGAGGGTTTTAGCCACTTTTCTGTAAAACAGAAAATGGGAAGGGGACTCAGAAAACCTAGGAGGGGATACACCAGAAGGTCTGTGTGGGAAGATGTAAGGTTCCACAGGCACATCCAGACTTTCACCATCATCACCATCATCTTCAAACTCCCCCTCCTCCTCAAACTCCGGTTCATAAAAATCTTCAGGGGTATAATCTTGAACCGGGGGAACCGACCGAACCGAACCCCTGCGAAAAGGTGCCGGATCAGTCGGAACCGGGCAAAGCGATTCCACAATTTTAATCACTCTGGCTATTTCCTCGGCGGTCAGAACATGAATCTCTGGATATGAAACAGTCAATTTTTCTTTGCGTTTCCTTTTTGTAGGAACTGACCACTCAGGATCGGCTCTCCTCTTGCCTGAAGAAGTATCGCCCTGGTCAGAGGGCACTCCTTCTGGTTTGGTTGGAACCGAACCAGGCTGGCCATCCGGGTCAGCGGACTTCTAAGCCTCCTTTTCCCTCAGTCTACCTAGTCTCTTTTCAAGGGCAGATTTAGGAACATTTTTACATATTTGGCAGTCTGAATCGAGGTGTTCAAGCCCCAGACAATAAACACAGGTGGTGTGGGGGTCGGCCTTAGCAAAGACCTCCCCACACTCACTGCAGTGTTGAAACCCAGTGGGCCTGGTTTTTTTTCTTGGGTTTCTCAGACATGGCCAACCTAACTAAACTTACCCTTTTCATGGCAACTGCCAGGCAAGACTCCCTTATCGGTTCCTATCCATGTCACGAGTGTTGGAAAAAAACATTCAAAACACTTTTTTTTTAGAACCGATAAGGGCCAGTAACCACACTCTAAAGTAAAACACAAGGATTCAATACAAATGATCGGTTCAGCCAAACCGATCTAACACTTTACAATTTCCACACAGAAAACGGAACAAAACCTATCTAGTACTCACGGTACCACAGACAAAGACTGAACCGACTATGCAGAAATAAATTCGGTAAAAACCGACAACTTAACCGAGACTTTAACCGACTTTCGAACCGAGCTGAAGGAGAAATCTCCGGAGCGACTGTTCAGTGAGGCACAGAAAACAATCTGAAGGTTGGAATTCAAAGGGCTCCAGACAGAGACCTCAACCGAGCTCGAATTCAGCATTCTACGCTCTGCACAGAAAGTTAACCCTTTGTTCTCTGGGGCAGTTTAAAGGCTGGGGCTAACTGCAATAGTCAGAATACAGCAAGACTTCATGTTGTTTGAATGATGGGAATAGTGGTTACCGGGGGCGGCAGGACCAAGGAGGAGAACAGACAGAGGACGGGGAAGGTTTGTTCCCTGGAGGGAATAATAGGTTCCAGGGATTATAGGGAACTTGGGCAGACTAGATGGTCCTCTGGTCTTTTGCTGCCGTCACTGTCTATGTTTCTACATTTCTATATTTATGTTCCGTCATTGTGTTTAGAATGTTGCATATTTTGAATCTGGTTGGTGTATTCGACCAGCATATTTATAATGTTGTGTATTTGAGTTTGGTTGGTATACAGTATTTAGACTGTGGTGCATTTTGAGTTTGGCTGGTGTACTTAGAATGCTGTATATTTGTGTTCAGCTGATGTATTTAGAATGTGATGCATTTACATATGAACACACAAAATGCTAGCACAAGAAGGCCAGAACATCTATCAAGTCTGCTCTTTCCGGAGCTCATGTGCATTTGCTACTTGCTGCTCTTCCCCCACCATCACCCTTATCTTCCACTGGAATCCATCCCACCCTCTTTTAAATACCCCAACTGGACTTTGATTTACTGCCCACTTTGGAAGTGTGTTCCATCCTGCCACCACCTTCTCAATGATGAAATGCCTTCCTGTAACACCCCCCCCACCAATTTGTAGTTGTGCCCTCAGGTGTTCTTGTTCTCACTTATGTTAAACAGATCCCCAATGCCAACCTTCTTAATGCCTTGAAGGTATTTGAAGGTCTCGATCATATCCCTTCTGATCTCTCCTCTAGTGAGTACATGTTCAGGTTCGCCAACCTCTGTTCATAAGGGATATTCTGTTTGCCCCTTTACCATCTTAGTAGCCCTTCTCTGCACCACCTCCATCTGATTTATTATTTAATTTAGAATGTTGTGCATCTGAGTTTGGTTGGTGTATTTAGAATGTTGTTCAGTCAAGTTTGGCCGGTATATTTATAAAGCTGTGTATTTGTGTCCAGCTGGTGTTCTGTGTATCTGTGTTCGGCTAGTGTATTTAGAATGTTGTGTACTTGAGTTCATCTGGTAAATTTAAAACGCGGTGCATCAGAGTTTAGTTTGTGTATTTAAAATCCGGTGTATCAAGAGTTCAGTTGGTGTATTGAGAATGTTGTGTATTTGAGTTTGGCCAGTGTATTTAGAATTTTGCATATATCTGAGTATGGCTGGTGTATTTAGAATGTTGTGTATTTAATTTTGGCTGGTGTATTTATAATGTGGCATATCTGAGTTCAGCTGGTGTATTCATAATATGGTGTATTTGAGTTTGGCTGGTGTATTGTAATGTAGGATATTTGAGTTTGGTTGGTGTATTTATAATGTGATGTTTTTGAGTTTGGCTGGTGTATTTAGAATGTGGTGTATGAGTTTGGCTAGTGTGTTCAGAATATTGTGCATTCGTCTTCAGCTGATGTATTTAAAATGCTGTATATTTGTGTATGGCTGGTGTATTTAGAATATGGTGTATCTGAGTTCAGCTGGTATATTTAGAATGTTGTGCATTTCTGTTAAGCAGGTGTATTTAGAATGTTGTATATTTGAGTTTGGCCAATGTATTTAGAATGTGGTGCATTTGTTTGGCTTATACAGTATACTGTAAAACTGAAAGAAATGTTTGCTATATTTGCTGAATGTGGTGACTGAGCCAAAATAAAATGGCACTAATTTGCCAAAATTGCACATGTTCAATAGAAGTGAATTTGGAACCAATTATTTAGTGCTAAATTTAATTTGCACAATTTCAGTCAAGCTGTGCATTGTTCTAAATATAACTAATGTGAAAATAGCCCATTATTTGAGTTTGGCTGGCGTATTTTGAATGTGGTATATTTGAGTTTGGCCGGTGTATTTTGAATGTGGTATATTTGAGTTTGGCTGGCGTATTTTGAATGTGGTATATTTGAGTTTGGCTGGCGTATTTTGAATGTGGTATATTTGAGTTTGGCCGGCGTATTTTGAATGTGGTATATTTGAGTTTGGCCGGCGTATTTTGAATGTGGTATATCTGAGTTTGGCTGGCGTATTTTGAATGTGGTATATCTGAGTTTGCCTGGTGCCAGCTGTTATTTTTGTACTCATTGCTGCAGCACCTCTAACAATAATCTGATCACCACCAGAGGATAGCAGAGCAAACTGAACCTCAGTTTAACGTCTCATCTGAAGGACAGCAGCTCCAGCTGTATAGCTGTGCCTAGTACTGCATCACAGTGTTACTTTAAAATCTGAGTGGAGGGTGCAGCTCTCCCTGTTGCCACTGCACCTCCTATGGTGGGGCTTAGCTCTGCACTTACATTGTGGTTCACCACATAATATTGGCCACTCCCTTTCCACCCATGGGCCAGCTCTGCAGATAGTCCAATCTTCCGATTAAGTGATGGGGGAAGGGGTCTGTCATCAGTCCACTCACCTCACAATTACCGAACAACCTTCTCTGCCTTTTAGTGAAACTAAATAATGGTCTCCCTGCTACGATAAAAAGCATGTGCTGTGTCAGCAAGCGCCCTACTGTTTGGGGGGGGCACAGGCTGTGGGAGATTCAGATGATACTGGCGGATCTGGAGCAGCTACTCTCAGACCATTCAAGTGTGCAGTAGTAGGGCCAGCTGGAGCACAAGAAGCAGACAGAAAGTGAGAAAAACTCTGATCTGCTAGCACAGTGGTTGTGCTACCGCTTACAGCACTGACAACCCACATTCAGTAGCAAGCAAGGTACGTTAAGAGGGCTGGTCAGGGAGAGGTTGGATGAGCATCCCAGGGACAGCGCTCCATCTCTGGATGGGGGGGTAGTGGCTTCCCGGCACACCAGTGACACCCAGTGGTGACTGAGTGTCCAGCAGCTGGGACCACCAGGCACAGCGGTGCATCGCCGAATGTCTGTGGGATGGGTGTAGTGGCGTTCCTGTCCCGTACAGACGTCATTGCACGTCCGTACTCCTAGGGAGTAACCACATAAATGCCTCTGTCCACGGAGCATCATGAAGCCCCTGGACTGCCTCCCGAATGACGCCTCAGGCGTAAGTCTCAGCTGGGATTCTGGTTGATCACGGTGTCTCCCCTCAGCAAGAGCCCCACTGTGAGAGACAAGCTATGGGCCACCCAGTCACGTAGCCTGGTGGAAGATGCCAGGAGAGTGGTCTGGGTGCCAGATGGGGGGATACATCCCCCGCCTATGGCAGGAGAACAAACAGAGATGGAAAAAGAATTAAAAAAAAAAAAGAAAGTGAGATAAATAGACTGAAGTAAGAGCTGGGCAAGGATAAGTAGCAGTAGAAAAATAAAATGAAACAAGATCATTTTTTAGTCTCGGTTATTTACCCTGCCCCTGATGTCTAACCAGGGACATACCCTGTTATCAGGGATATACCTTGTTCAGGTTCTATAAGCCATCATGGAAATTGCAGGGAGTTTTAGCTAATTTTTTTCTCTGTCTTACTTCCTCCATCCTCTCCGTGGCATCAGCAATGCCATACTGGCCTTGCATACTTAGCGAACTCCTGCAGGAAGAGTAAGCTCCCTGGCCTATCCACAGGGGTTGCTAGTGCCAGAACTCGCTGCCATCCCTCCCCAGCTAAGGTGTGCTGCATTTTTGGCAGCAGCTTACAGCCCAGACTGCCTGACACAGCAGACGATGTCTGCTCCCAAACACAAGTCGCCTGTAGAGCAGCATGGCACTCTGACACTGGGCCATCTGGGTAGCCTCAACAAGACCACATATTTTCCCCATATACTTTTTCTCTATCTTTCCTTTCCCTGAACCTAGGGGGTGCCTCCTAGCCTTGTCAACAACCCATCTGGGGGACTTACAGGTCAACCACCTAGGTGGCTGTAGGGTCATGAGGTGCCTGTGGGGGATGCTATATGAGCCACAAGTATTTTTCCTCTGGTTTGTCCCCAGGGCAGCATGCAAGCAAAGATGCATGTATACGCTTGCACGGGAGGGGTGAGGATGTGCCGTGCCTGCTGACGCCCTCCCCACTCATCTGTCCCTGCCATCACTGCCATCCAGGCTCTGCTAGATGGCAGTCAAGTGGCAGGACCCATGAACCCACTGCCCCGAGGGAGAAGAGTCACTGTCAGACATTCGGTCCCACCCTCTCCCAACTGCCCCCTCCCCGAGTGATCCTGTTTTGTTCTCGAACCTGGATTGCCAGCACTGTTGGTGGTGGTGTGGCTCTCAATGCTTCAACCCAGCACCCATTATGCTGGTTCACCAAGACAACTCTGGACCCTTCAGTAGTCAGTCTTTCAAAGTTGGAAGTATCTAGCTTGACAGTGCAGTGGCTGTGCTGCTGCCATACAGATTATTCTGATTTGCACCCTGTGAGCGTCAGGAGCTTTTTTTTCTTCATTTGTTTCTCAGCCTGCATTCCCAGTCCCGGTGGCAGTCCCCCTGCCCTGTCATCAACCCATCTCATGAGCTTACAGGTTAGCCACCACTTACATAGAGCTGTACTGGTGGGTGACACACATGCACATGCATACTGACGCATATGTGTGCTGTGTCAGCGCACATCCCCCTATGCCTGCTGGCCCTACCAGTGCTGCCAACCAGCCTCCGCACACCCGAGGAAGGCTTGGTTGCTAAAGCGCTGGGGTTTGAATGGTATAGCTCTGGCAGAGAGTAAATTCATCTGAATTTGCCCTTTACAACGTCCATGGTATTTTTCTATTGGAGTGCTGTGCTTTTGGTGTGGTTGTTGTTGTGGTTGTTGGGCTGGCCACCCTCTGATAGCACCGGCCTTCTCTGGAGCTGCACAGCAAACTTTGGGCCCTATGTGTAGCCTCCGCTAGGTGACAGGCAAGTCGTTCAACTCAGAGTCCCCCACTCATTGAGGGAGGGAAGCTGTCATGGGATGGCACCGCACAACCCTGGTCCTTTCCCAAACCTCGGTGGAGGTAAGAAGACAGCACATCAGCCCTCCATGCCACTGGGCCAGCTAAGCATCAGGAGCATTTGAAGCTGGAACAGTTTTTTTTTTGTTTTGTTTTTTTAACCTCCAATATACTGCTGCCTTTCAACCTCAGAGGCTGGTCTCTTCAGATCTCAGAAGCTAAGCAGGTTTGGGTTTGGTCAGCAGTAGGATGGGATACCTTCACTGAACAACAGGTGCTGCATGAAATGGTGTTGGTAGCTCTGCAGGGGCACTCTCCCCTTGATTAAAAATAACCACACTGATGCCCACCCCAGCATGCTGTTTGGGCGGGGGGGGGGCACTGCTGTCGCACATGCAGTCTCTCAGGTGAGACATTAAATCAAGGTCCCATCTGCTTGCACTTTTCAAAAAGAGCAGGAGAATTTCCCTGGAATCCTGGCCAAATTTCCCCTATTTATTAAACTACCACCAGTTAGGTTAACCTGGTTTAATATCTATCACTACTTTCTCTATATATTCCCTACCTCAAATGAAAACAGGAAAATATTTCCTAGCTCTTCCTTTCCCAGTCAACAAAAACTCGACAGAAAAAAACTATCCATACTGTGATGCCCCATTTTCCATGGGGTTTCTTCTTTTACCCATTTTTACAGTTGACTGGATTGAAGCACTGGGAGGTTAAATGACTTAGGGCCACACAGTGAGTTAAGTGGGTATGCGGGGGTTTGAACCTGGATTTCCTAGTTCCTAATAGACCAGTAGGCCACTAAGAGACCATGTTGCCTCACTGTTTACTCACTACAGGAAGAACACCGTTTAGAATGCCATGGTACATTAGGTGGAAAGTGTGCGTCAGTCTCACATTATTACACAGAGACCAAGCCATGTATTACTCCCCACTGTTAATCTCTGAAAGGTCAGAAGCTGTGTCTTTGATCATCAAAAATGGCTAAACAGCAGTGCCCCATGTTCATTTAAATTTAACAATATTTTAAAACAATTTATTTTTCTTTTTTAAATTTCTATATTTTCTCTCTTACCCTGACCTCTGACAAGATATATTTCCTCTTATCAGGGATGTACCCAGTTCAGGCTCTATAAGCAGTCATGTACACAGGAGTTTTTCACCCATTTTTCTCGCCTTATGTTTCCCTCCTCTCCCTGGCATAAGAATGCTATAATGTCCTTGCACATACAGAGAACACCGGAGGAAAGTGTAAACCCTCTGGCCCAACTGCATGGGTTGTTAAAGCACCATAACCACACCACTAGCCCTCCCTGGCCGAGGTGCTTGGCCTTTCAGCAGCTGCCTACAGACCAGCCTACCCCAACATGGCGAGCGTCATCTGCCCCCAAACATCGGTCACCTGTGCAGCAGCGAAACCCACTGCTGCTGGGCCATCAGGGCAGCCTTCTGAAAGATCAACTGTAATGCTTCTAAATGCTTTAAAAATTTACTATTTGTTCACCATGAGAATGACAAGTCCTTATATATTGCAAATAAAGTGCAGGAACTGCCATTTCACAGTATAGATGCCATTTTACATCTGTCTTCTTCCACGGTTTTGCAAAAAAATCCCTCAGACATTTTAAGACCATCTGACGGAGTCTTGGGTGAGTCCTGATGTCATTCAAGCAACAACGATATAATTTTCCTCAAGGTCTGTAATGAATGGTGAAGATACAAGAGAAGATCAAGAATTACGGTAGGTATGTAATTTTCATATCTTCCCCTTGCCAATCTACACCATTCATTACTGCTGGGTGAGTACCAAGCCCCCCTGGAGGGGACCTGGCACTGCCCTGAGGGAACAGAGTCCCTTAGCCTCCGGCATGGGAGATGCAGGAGGGAGAGATCCTATTGCCATTCTAGCTCAATATGGCCTAAAGCTGGTCAGGGCGAGGAGGTGTCCCTTGTGGCCAGGGGAACGGAAGACGCCCCTGAAAATTCCTCCTCATCCTGTGAGAGAAAAGACAGTTCCCCTAGAAAGCAGAGGAAATCATCCTACGCTTGGCAATGGGTGACAATCTAGACAGGTGAAGCCATGCCATCCACCCGATGCAGATCACTGTCCCTGCCAGCCTGGAGGCCACCTCGTTGGCGTCTTATGATGCCCTTGCTTGGAGCCTTGCAAGCTACAGACCCTGTGCAGAGAGGGCAATGGCTTGCCTAGATTCCTCTGAATCAGGCAAGGATGCTAAAACCTGCACCAGCATTGACCGCAGGTTCCTGTTGTAAGCAGCATGGTGAGCCTGATATGAGGTGATGCAAAGTAACACACGAGCTGAGGTGAAAACTCTTCTTCCTCACCAGTCATAATCAGCGGAATCCAGATCCAGTAGTCGATCATGTGCCGGGTGCTGAAGCTCGGAAGGAGTGTCTAAAGCCATCAGCCCTGAGGGTGGGTGAGGCAGAGAACCAAGAGATTCCTGTTGAGCACAATGCCTCCTCCTGCAGTCCTCTGGGGCTGGGGATGATGCGGCTGGTGACTGCCAGGTGTAAACAGATGCTTCCTGGAAGAGAAAAGGCCAGGAAGGCACCACTACATGATTGGCACTGAATTTGCTCAGAAAAGAGTGCATCTTCCCTCAGTATTGCATCTTACCACATGGTAGAAGTGGAACTCTTGAACTAACCTCAAGAGGAACTGCTGATATTCAGTGAAATCAGCGTCGGAGGAAAGGTGGACAGACTGTTCCTCTTCCTTAGATGAGGAAGTCGAGGAAGTAGAGTAGCTCAGATGTTCAGAGTCCTCCTGTGGTGGGGGAGACAGGCAAAGACCTGCTCATCCATAGCTCTAACATACCTAGAGAAGGACACCACAGTGGCCCAGTACATCTCCCAGGTTAAAGGTCCCATAGTGCCCACATGGCCTGGGAAAGGGTGAGGTGTCTGCAGAGGGACTGGGGAAGGTCACCTCACCGAAAGTACCCGGCCTCTGAAACCCTGCAGTAGATCCCCCACATGGGGAGATCCGGGGGTCGATACAGTCAGCGGACGCTGTAAATGTGAAAACAGAACCTGGCTGAGCCCTGAGGGAGAATCTCCCCTGTAGTGCAACTGAGGTTGCATGGTTCCAGAAGGGCAACCCTCAGCGTTGCCCACTAAGGGCGCCCCTGAAGTCTCAGAGGAAGAGAAACAAGGAGCAACACTCCAGCTCCTCCCTACTCCCCGCAGGGAAGTGGAAGAAGGCCTCCGCACCCTCACCCCGGCCTCTCAACCCCTCTGACTCCAAGGCCACCCTCTTACTCAAACCCAGTGCCAAGGGGTCCCACAGGCCCTCCCGAGGGAGGCCACAGAAGAGGAGGTCCCTGTCCCCACCAAGGAGGCCACGGCAGCACCAGAAATGGCAGCTGCCTCCGGTCCCCATGGTCGAGACCACCACAGAGCCCCCAACACCAGCGTCGGTGTGGGGGGGGTCACAGAGACCACAGACTGAGGGAAGCCCAGGAGGTGAACACTGGGCTGCCTGGTGCTGCATCCAAGAGGACTCCCTGACTCCGAGGAGTCAGGGTGCCAGTCCAGATTAGCCAGCAAGTAATCCGCCTCCAACGAGGAGACCACACATACTTCCAGATTAGCGACACTGGGTGCTGTCTTACCAACGGTGCTGTGAACGGCACCGCCGCTGGACACGGCATCACCCACAGTGCAGCCTCGATCACCAACAGGCGTGTTGAGGGTCCGCCAGTGCCAAGCCCAGCAGCCATGTGCCACAACACTGGGGGAGCCTGCACCTCCAAGGAGGTGACTGCTGTAGCAGTGCCCTCTGCCTGGCTCTGCAGGGAACCGAGACGATCCTCCAGCACCATGAAAGAAACCTCCTCGAAGGCAAGGTTGGAATCTGAAGAGGTTTCCTCCTCACCATGCCGTATAGATCTGGGAGGGGACCCAGAGGCAGGGTCAAGGGATCTTGCCATGGCATCCCTAGAATGACACCATCCTCCGAAGGTCAGCGGGATCCTGCCAACTTTAAATGCGTGGATCTCAAGAACACGGTGGTCCATGGAGAAACAGGTATCACAGTTGTCCATATCATGGTTGGGACCCAGGCAAACATGTCGGTCCGTCATGGAAAAATGCTGGCCACAGGGGCTCCGATGCATGGGGGCACAGCCTGCTTTGGATTCTCTCTTAGCCCCGGAACCAGACATGACGTAAAAACAATTCAACAAAATTCACAGAAAAAGGACCCGGCTCTGTCAGTAGTAAAAATAAATTGAACGGGCTTACCGGTTTCCAAATGGTGTCGGGTGAAACTCAGAACTGGGATGGAGAAGCAGTAACATGGCGTCGAAATTCAGAGAAGGCCCGATGATGCAGCAAACTCTGAAACTCGTGCAGCAGGTGTGACCTTAATGGTGGGAGAAACAGAACTGGGGTGGAGGAGTCGTCTGTGGCACCTAATGGCCAACCCTTGTGTGCCATGCAATACATCGGCCTCGTTGGCGCGCCATTGGCACCGACTCACCCCCCAAAAAAAGCTCCCGTACAGGTGCACGCCTCTGACTTATACCTAGCAGTAATGAATGGTGAACAGTGACAAGGGGAAGATAAACAGAGTACATCTGATTATATATTAGATTATAAAACATCAGCAATCGTTTTTTGCTACTAATTTTCTGATGGGCCTTTACTAATGGTTATTCTAGTAAAACACCATGGGCCCGATTCACAAAGGGAGAGGCAGGGCTTGCATCGAGCCCTGAGTCAAACCCAGTGGTCAACACAGCAGCACCAAACTCTTTGCTGAAACCTGTGCCCAGTTCAAGAAGATCAGGTGTATTTGCAACACTTTTCCCCAATTTACGGCAGCTGGCGCCAAATATTTGGTGTAAAGCCCATAGAAAGGGTACCAGAGATTGCCGCAAGCTAGACCAGAAAAAAGCTGATCTAACTTCCAGCAATCAGGATCGAGAATCCCGATCACCCGCCAGAAATACCATAAGCCCATGCACCATGGCTGCGGCATTCGAACAGTTTGTGAATCGGGCCCCATGAGTAAAATACCTGACCAGTTCCCTAAGCTGATCACTGACACTCTGTAGTCAATATTACCACCGCCACATCCCACTGCCAAAAATCAAACAGTGACAGTTTTTACTCAGTATTACCACCTCCACCCCACCTCCAAAAAACACACAAACAGCAGGTTCTTAACATGTATATTTTTGTCTCCTTTGTTCTCTTACAGCCTTGACTTAAGCCCCAACAGCTCTTTTCTTATATATTCAACTCAAATTCATCCTCTTTGCTGAGGTTCCACAACATTAACACAATATGCATCACTAGCCTTGTACTTCTACCCAAATGTATATAATCCCACAAAAACTAACAACTCTCAGGAACCTCCTTTTCAACTACTCCACATGTCCACACATCTCTCCCAAGTTTTAAATATACCCTGCACTACTCCTCTAATTTCCCTTCTGTCACATACCTCCTCAGATTTAGATGTAGCATTATACTCTCCAAAGATGTGTACCTACCTCTCCTTAAATCTGTGCCCTCACCTTTGAAACTTTTACAAAATTTGCACTCCTGCTCTGCAGCCCTACCAAAAGTTGTACCCCTACCTTTCCTCATAACTGTGTACCTAACCCCACTCCTGCAATATCTTTACCCTTCTGCACACATCCCAAATGTATACCCCCATTACAACTCCCCTCTAAATATCTGTAACCCTACCCCCACACAACTCCTGAAATTTGTACCTCCCCAGCACTACTTCCCACATATGTTAATATGCCCAAATCGGTACCCCCTACTCATCACAAAATCTGTATCCTCTACCCTGCTCCGCTCCCAAAATGTGCACTCCTGCCATTATCTGAAGTGTTACCCCTGCCTACGGTCTCTACAAAATAGTTAAGTAAGGCAAGGGGGATGTTAGGGTGTATTAGTAGGGGTATTACAAGTCATAAGAGGAAGGTGATAATCCCTCTTTACAAGACACTGGTTAGGCCCCATCTGGAGTACTGTGTGCAGTACTGGAGGCCACACCTTCACAAGGACATTAACCAACTTGAGGCAGTCCAAAGAAGGGCAACCAAAATGGTGCAGGGACTGCATCAGAAGACATATGAGGACAGATTAACAGAGCTCAATATGTATACCTTAGAGCAAAGGAGGGAGAGAGGTGATATGATCGAAACATTCAAACACCTTAAGGGCATTAACAAGGTGAAAGAGTCTAGCATGTTTCAATATAAGAAAAATAGCAGGACAAGAGGACACAGCATCAGATTAGAGGGAGGCCGATTAAGGGGTAATGTGAGGAAGCTCTTTTTCACAGAAAGAGTGGTGGATGCATGGTACGGCCTACCTCAGGAAGTGGTGGCTATGAATACAGTGCAGGGCTTCAACCAGGCATGGAATAGGCATAAGGGAGTAATACAGATGAGTATGAATAGATAGGCCACTGACAGAGCAAAGGCCGATGGCACATTTATAAGATAGAAAAAGAAATGGGCAGACTGGACGGGCCTTGAGGTCCTTATCTGCAGTCAACTTCTATGTTTCTATGTTACTCTTATCCCCACATTCCCTAAGGTTTTCATCCCTTCTCCCATAGCCTTACCAGAATAATCCACACACCTTCGCAAACATTTTACCCCATGCTAAATAAGCTCCAATTTTTTGGTACCATTCCCACACTTTACACAGAGAGTTTGTGTTTGTGCGTGAGCACATACGCGCGCACTCACACACACACACACACACACACACACACACACACGTGTCCCTATTGAGCTGCCAGGACCTTGAGAAAAATGATATCATTGTTGCCTGAATGTCATTAGCACTCAACCAAGATTCCGTCAGATGGTCTAAAAATGTCTGAGAGATTTACTGTGAAGCTGCCAAATAGGAGAACACTAAAACAGTATTTGTACATGGCAACTGGCAATTTCCACTTCACTTCATATGTAATAAAATGAGACCTCATTGTCCTTAGGTTAGGGAAAAAGAGTAATATTTATAATAGGTCTATAACTTATCTACAGTTGATCTTTAAATGCACTTTGATCCTAAACCATCTCTGAGGGTCCCTCACCAGCCAAACAATTGCATTAGGCTGGCTATAGCATTCATAATGATTTTAGTGACCGATAAAGTCTGGTTGTTAAATGCATACAGACAGCGGCACCCACTGAGAATACAGTATATCAACTTTAAAATAAAAAGTAACAGAGAGACTAAAAAAGCAATCTACAGCTCCTGCCATGGAAACAGTGTTTCATTCATGACACCAGAGCTCACTTCTCCTGTTAAACTGAAAACTGAATTAACAGAGAGAGATCCCAACTCCATATATTAACTATCTTCAATTTAATAAGGATTTCTTTATTCCAAAAAAAATAATTTCTCATAACACCAAACATGCTTTAGTTTTTGTTTGCTTTCGTAAAGAAAATGCCATATTAAATGTATTTAATTTTATTGACCCAGACAAGGTGGGCAAGCAATGTGAGAGGGCAGCAAGGAGGGCTGGGGGATACTGGGATGCATAGGGAGAGGCATCACCAGTAGAAAACAGGAAGCTATTATGCCTCTGTACAGACAGCTGGTGAAACCCCATCTGGAGTACTGCGTGCAGTTCTGGAGACCCATCTCCGCAAAGACATAGACAGGATGGAAACTGTCCAGAGGAGGGCAACTAAAATGGTGCAGGGTCTGCACCGGAAGACATATGAAGAGAGACTTAAGGAGCTTAATATGTATAGCCTCGAGGAAAGGAGGAGAGGGGACATGATAGAAACTTTCAAGTACCTCAAAGGGAATCAACAAAGTCCAAGAGGGTAGCATCTTTCAAAAAAGAGGTGTGCAAGAACAAGGGGCACAATTTGAAGATGGGGGCAGCTCAGAGGTAATTTAAGGAAGTATTTTTTTCACAGAGAGGTTGTGGATGCATGGAACGGCCTTCCGGAGGAGGTTGTGGAGTCAAAAACAGTGGTGGAATTCAGGCATGCATGGGACAGTCATAAGGCAATTCTAGGGGGTGGGGGTACGAAGAAGTAGGCTGCTGGTTAACTAGGATCTGCAGCTTATCCATTAGGTAGGGAAATGGGCAGACTGGGTGGGCCAAGCGGTCCGTATCTGCCATCAAAATCTATGTAAGTAGGCCCACTGAGACTAGAAGTCCCTTTTTCAGGGGCGACCATGGGAAGGGGGGGGGATACAGATGATAACCAACTGAAACTGAACCAGATTAAGCTGTTGGTGGTATTTTTAGTGAATGGGGGAAAATTTGGCCAGGACACCAGGGAAATTCTCCTGCACTTTTCAAGAAGTGCCATGGGATCTTTAACATCCACCTGAACAGGCAGATGGGACCTTGGTTTAACATCTCATCCGAAAGACGGCACCTCAGGAGTGCAGCACCCCCCCCCCCAAATGCTGCACTGCCAGTATTGGGATACTAACCCAAGTGCCTGGTGTGGGGATAGAACCCACAGCCTTCTGATCTCCCAGCCTCAGAGGTGAGTGTGCTACCTGCTGTGACACACACACACACACACACACACACACACACACACACACACACACACACACACACACACACACACACACACACACACACACACACACACACACACACACACACACACACACACACACACACACACACACACACACACACACACACACACGTTAGTTGGGCATGCCACCTTACTTTATATAGCCTACATGCCTGCACAACTACAGTTGCGTCACTATTCTATGAACAGCAGAAGTAATAAACTATTTCCCTGATAAGAGTGCCTCTACAATCCCATTTGACCCAGACTTCCACATGCATGTAAGATGCACTCACCTTTCTGGTACTGTCCCAGGAATGAGGGCCTGACAATATATTTAAAATCACAGCACTTAAAAATTAAACCAAACTAACAAAAAAAAACGTGCAACTTAGAAATTTAAACCGCTGAAGAGGCAAGACAAGAGTTACTGCATGTTAGAATGAAGATGATCTTACCTGCATTTTTCTCTTCACTGTTTCAAATGGAAAGGAGAGTGTCTGAGCAACACCAGCAGCTATGCATCCACTGATGAAGTTCTGGAGCGGAGAAAAGTGAGTACTGGGCTCATTCCAGAACTTATCCAAGTTGTTGTAGACCAGAAAGGAGCCAGCAGAAAAGGGAACAGCACCTAGGGAAATAATGAAATACAGGGGTATATGCTAGTTGGCACAGGTCTACCATGGTCACTAAAGACCACCTTCTGAATAACCAAGAAATGCAAGTACTTTGCACATGCTCATCAAGTAGAAACTAGCCCCAACGGTATACGAACATATGAAATTTGCCGGCAGATAAAGGCCTAGAGGTCTATCAAGTCGGCTCGAATGTGCAGCTAGCACCCCTTATTCTGCAGCTGCCCCTCCCTTCCACCCTTCCCCTTCATTAACCCTCCCCCTTGTCCTGTCCCATCCTCGTTTGAAGCAGTCCACTGTTCTACTGCATACCACTTCAGGAGGTAACGCATTCCACCCAGCCACCACCCTCTCTGTAAAAAAGTGTCTCCTCATCTCCCTCCTGAACCTTTCTCGCTCCAGTCTCATATCATGGCCCCTGGTGTCCCTCCCCTCCCTTACTTTGAACAGCCCCTCTGTACTTGTCTTGTTTATTCCTTTCATGTATTTAAAGGTTTCAATCATGTCACCCCTGTCTCTCCTCTCCTCCAGTGAGTACATGTTCAACATCTGGACAAACTGTTGATGTAAGCAATATTTCAGGTGTCAAGACCCCCATGGAAGCAATAAAATAAATATTATGAACTACCTCCACAGCGGCTGCAATAAGAGCAGTGGTGTTAGCAATGTCACTAAATGGGTGTAATACCCATAAGCACTTGCACCCGCTCAATCGGGGCCGCTCTGTGCTTCTATGTTCGGCCCTAACTTTTGGCGTTTTAGTAAAATGTAGCTATGGAATTAAAACTAAAGACAATTACATCCCTGAACTCCCGCAGCAGTGCTAGAAGATATGTGGGGACGGGGACGGGTACTCTTGTTCTTTACAGGTCACCTTTAAACTGAAATTACACTGCCCCAAATTAATATGAACTTTTATTTTATTTATTTATTTATTTGTGAAATCAGTTTACAACCTTTGAGCCAGAGGCTCGTTTCCAAAGGTACCTTGTCACATTAAAGACATATATAGAGTTTTAGGTTACATAGCACAGATTTGCTAAAAACAGGCGTTCATCAGAGGCGCCACGTCACACTGAGGTCAGACAAAATACATTTAGGTTACAGGGTACAAGTACTTGAGAACAGGTGTTACACAAGTTGGTATCAAAAACTGAGTAATCTAATAGGCATACCATGAAACAGCTGGCACTGGCCAGGTTAGACATAGATACGGTGTACCGGGAAGAGGTGGTGGGGAGGGCTAGGTGGAGGGCCGCCCGGTGGGCGTTGTCATGAGAAATCGAGGTGGAGGCTGCCTTAAGAGACAGAAGCAGCTACGAGTGTTGAATAGTTGGTTTCGAAGGGTGGTTTTGAACTTGGAGATGGTGGTGGCATTGGTGATGGGGGCAGGGAGAGAGTTAAACCAGGATGAGGCTCTGTAGCAGAAGGACCTCTGGCCACGGCTGGTTCTTGATCTGGGGACCATTAGAGTGGTCTTGTTGGATGACCGTGTTGCAAAAGTGGGTGGGATCCGGTGGATGGATGCCGTCAACCCAAGAGGGGAGAGCCCGAGTAGGGTTTTTTTTGTGAGGAGGCAGGTTTGATATCGAAGCCGTTCATCCAGGGTAAGGAGTTTAGCCTCGTCATACAGCTGACAGGTGTGTGTGAGCCTGGGGTACCAGTAATCAATCTGCAGACTTTATTCAGGGTTAAGTGAATTTTTTTGAGTGCAGTCGTGTCGGCAGCACCATAGACTGGTAGACCATAGTCTACAAGGGACAATACGGAAGACGTAACAGCGAGCCGGAGCGCATTTGGGGGAAGGCAGGTTCTATGGTGGAAGAGGATGCCAAGCCATGTGTTAGTGGCGGATGTTAGGGCATCAATGTGGTTGTGAAATGTGAGGGCTGAGTCGAAGGTAACCCCAAGGTATTTGTAGGAGCAGACTTGTTCCAGTGGCTGTTTGGTACTAGGAAGGATATAGAGTGGGTGGTTGCTAGCTTTGTTTTGGGGATGGGAAAAGAGCATAGCTTTGGTTTTTTTTTTTTTTAAGATTGATGACGAGTCCTTAAACCAGGCTTCGGCATTATTGAAAGACTGCTGTACGGTGTCCTGAAGGGAGACGGGATTGCGGTGGGTGGCAAAAAGGACAGCGTCATCTGCATACAGGAGAATTTTGCCAGGGCATGCACTGGGCAGGGTGTTCAGATAGAGTGAGAAGAGAAGGGGGCCCAGGATGGAGCCTTGGGGGACCCCAGAGTGAATGGGACGGGTATCAGAGAGTATCCCATTGATTTTAACACACTGTGATCGAGCGGCTAGATAGCTCGTGCACCATGCTAGGGGGCCAGCCAAGAGACCAGTGTGGCAGACAGCATTCAGCAGAAGAGGGTGGGAGACGGTGTCGAAAGCCTTTGAGAGGTCGATGAACACTGCACCAACTAGGGAGCTGGTATCCAGGGAGGAGTGTAGGAAGTTGGAGAATTCAATTAGTGCAGTGCTGGTACTGTGACCAGCACGGAAGCCATGTTGCTCTGGGCATAAGATGTTATGCTTAGCCAGATAATCAGTGATTTGAATGGCCACCACTTTCTCCAGGGCTTTAGAGATGGGGGGGAGGATAGAGATTGGCCAGTAGTTGTTGGCTGATGACCTGTCGCCCCCTTTATGAATGGGTGTGATTATGGCTGTTTTCCAAGCCATGGGAAATTGTCCCAGGCAGAACGATCGGTTAATTAGGCTGGTGAGTGGGGCAAGAACTTCATCTAGCACCAGCCTGAGGATACTGGGGTCCAGTGAGTCACTGCCGGGACTGTTGCTATTCAAAGCTTTGATTAGGATGGGTCTGACTTCCCGGGCAGAAATCTTGCGCAGGTGGAAGCTGGGGTGCTGGAGGACCAGGGGAGGTTGGTTGGGGGAAGGGTCAAAGAAATCACTAGGGAGGACTGAGCTAAGGTCAGTGAAAGCGGTGTTGAGCCAGTTAGCTATGAGTGGCAGGCTCGGTGGAGGTAGTGCCATTGCTAGTGAGCTGGGATGGGGCAGGGCGTGATTTTCCATTTAGTTGTTTAATATTATCCAGAAAGTCCGGGCCGAACCCCAGGAGGAGGTAAGGGTGGCCTGGTAATGGTCGGCCTTGGCTTTCCGGACGGCCCAAGAGCACTTATTCCAGGCTGCATTGTAAGCCTGCCTATCAGACAGCCGACCCGTTTCAGTGGCAAGGTGCCAGAGGTTATCCCGATTTCTTAGTAATTGTAGAAGGGCAGGGCTAACCCAGGGTGCATTCTGCTTTTTGGATCGGATTTTGGTGAAGGGTGCAAAGAGATCACAGGCCATGTTGAAGGTGTGTGAGAAGGCGGCGAGGACAGTGCCAATGTCGGTTGCATGATGAATGGGGGACCAGTTTATCTGGGTGAGGAATAGTTTAAGTTTTTGCAGCCCACCAGGGCAGAGGCGCCTGCAGAGGGTGGTCTGGGCTTTGGGTTTGGGATTGGGGACTGCCCAATGAAATAGGATAGGGGAGTGGTCACTTTGGGAATCTGGTAGAACCTGGATGTTTTGGATTTTTTGGGGTCGGTTGGTGATAATTACATCCAGAAGGGTGCTGGTTCCTCTCTTACGGTTTATTCTAGTGGGCTGGGTGACGAGTTGCGTCAGGTCTTGGGCAGCAAATGAGTCTCTGATCGTGGAAGAGGAGGTGCTGAGCCAATTTACGTTAAGGTCCCCAACTAGGATTTGTTCCGCCTTATGGTGGAGGGAGGCCAGATAGTCAGTTAAAGATACCAGGGCCGGGTGCTGGTTCTTTGGGGGAATGTAGGCAGTGGTGAGATAGAGAGGGCCCCTAGAGGGGTCCGCGGTGAGTTTGAGGGTAAGAGCCTGGGCCCCATTTACAAGGGCAGGGATGGGGAGCGCGTGTCCAAATATTGTGTCCCTAGTGTAGATTGCACAGCCTCCCGGTATAAGGTATAGCCTGGGAGGGAGACAAATGAGTCAGGGGTGGATTTGGACAGCCATGTTTCAACCAGGGCTATGATGTCTGGTTGATGAGCCATGGCCCAGCACTGTAGGGCGTCAAATTTTTTCAGCAGGCTGCATATGTTCATGGATGCTATTTGGAGATGAGTAGGTGGGTGGGAGGGGGCAGGGCCTGGGTTGGGATGTATGTTCCCGTCAGGAGCAGAAGGAGGAGAACTACTCTGGTCAGAGGGTGGCAGAAGGAGAGTTTACCGGGAGCGATAGGAAGAGAAGGGGGTTTCATAGCACAGGGGTGGGTAGGGCACAGGCAGAGAAGGCTTGAGTGATCAGATGCCCAAGGGAGCAGGGGGGAGGAAAGGTAATGTCTGGATGGGGGTGAGGTGGAGAGAGCATATGGGGTGTGTGGAGGAGGGAGGGAGGGCAGTGGTATAGGAGGAGGGGAGGCATGAGGGTAGGTAGAAGCACTAGAGTAGTGAGGCTGAGGTTAACAGGGACAATAGGGTTGGTGGAAGGCAAAGGAGGAGGAGGAAAGAGAGGCAGGTGGGCAGGAGGTGCACATGCATAATTGGTAAGGGTGAGAGAGCTGAAGTGAAGAAAGATGGGGAACTAGGATGATAGAGGGGGAGATAGTAGTGAGAGGTCACCTCTAAGTGTAGTTGCCACTTTGGTACAGTGGCACAACTGGTGCCTGAGGTGCATAGAACACTAGGTTCAAGACTTGCCCAGGGTAGCAGGAAGGACCCCAGACAGTGGCTGTAGCAGCAGGGAGCTGGGTCAAGGTCTGCAGAAACAATCAGACAGCAATTTAGCAGTGTCTGAGGGTTTTTTAGAGTTTGAAATCCTGCACAAATAATAGACAGGTGTGCTAGCTGAGTGGTGGAACTGCTGACTAAAACAGTGAGGGTGCAGGGTTCAAAGGCAGCAAGAGAAAAGTGGTAAAACTTTATATTTTGGCAGGTTGGGGGGGGTAAGAGACAAAGTCCTAGAAAGTAGGAATAAAATAGCTAGACAAAGTGGTTAAGAGGTAGAGCTGTTGACTCTGATGGCAAGAGTACTGGGTTTGAGTACAGCTTAGGGACAGAGTGTAGAAAGTTTTTTAATTCAGAGAAGAAGGGAGGAAGGGTTAAGAGTTTGAAAGTAGAGGAAGATGTTGGCCTGGTTCATTGGCTTAGTGGTTAGGCAGTAGACTTTGGAATGAAGGGTACTAGGTTTGAGGCTGCCGGGTGCTTAGTGTTAGGCTGATGGGGAGGAGTGAGGAAAGTAGATAGCACAATGGAGTCAAAGGGACCTCTAGTGGGTAGGGTTTGCAAACAGTTGCTAGGAAGGGGTAAAAGTATTCAACTGTTACTTTTTATGTTTGAGGTACTTTTAAGGCTGCTTAGCAAAGCTAAAAGCAGACTTCTTTTTAGCGGTCAACTGGGCATGGCCAAAACCAGAAAAGGCCAACCTTGCTGTTTTGACCACTCTTGAGAGAAAAAGTCAGTGAGGTACAAAGCACAGCACAGCTGTACTGCAATGCTAAAACTTGTGTTGGGATCTACACCACTGCAATACACAATTGACTATAATTTCTCTGTTTCTGTTTACACCATTGGCCCCTGCACAACCACTGGCAGCACATAAGGAGGAGTATTCCAAAGCGCCAGTGCTGCTATTATCTCAGTGCTGCAATAGGTTCAGAACCTGTTGCTGCTGTCTGTCCTGAAACTGGTAATGCTGTAGGTCCAAGTCCTGGTGCTATCATTTCCGATAACGCCACCTCAGCTGCTTGCATGTTCCAGTCCTGGTCCCCCTCTCTATAGGGGAACACTTTGATGTCAGCAAGCACAAGTGTACAGCAGGTCACTTTTCAGTTCCCCTCTCCAGGAGGGGACATTTGATGTAAGCTGTCGGTGTGCAGTGGGTTTCTTCCTGGGGGGAAAGGAGACACCTGATGTCAGTCACTGGTGCATGGCAACTATCTTCCTGGTCTCCCTCTCTGGAGAGGGACACATTAATGTAAACTACCAGAATGTGGCAGACCTTATCCCAGTTCCCTAGCATTTCTAATATTTTTATAGGTCCCCCTAACACTTTTGATATTTTCACAATCTTAAGTTTCAAATTTCATTTAGAACGTAAACAGACAGAAAATGCAATACACAAGGAGTAAGATGCTAGCTTTAAGTATTAAGATAGGCAGCTAGTTAAACTGAATATTTCCCTTTCAAAGGGTCTCAATGACCTTTTCTCCTGCTGATAGAATTTGGCTGTTTGTATTCAGGATTATGAAACAAATTGCTTTTGTTAAGGAAGCCACCTGAGTCCAGGTGCACAAAACACTGCCCCGGTGCAAACCAGGTTTTGCCTTGGGGCAAAGTGTGGAGGGGGCAGCAATGCAAATGAGGGGAAGGGGACCTGCATATTGTTGCTCTCCCATTCACAAAGTATAAGCTCTGTGCAAGGGCCGTTTGCAGGGTCCCCCTGTGCTGAACAAATACCACCGAGGAAAACCTCTTTTTTTTTGTACATTCTTTTTCGCTCTGGTCACCAGTGGTGGGGCATCTCTCTGGCAGAACCCACTCTGCCGCTCCTCTACCACCCTGCCTGAATTCCTTCCCCCGACAGAGGAATCAGGGGCTGGGCCCCCTCCCCGCAGACCCCATACTGGGAGGCGGGGACCACAGAGAGTCAAGTCGGGGGTCGGAGCTGGCACAGAAGCATGTGGGAGTGGCCCTGGAGCGTCCACCATCGCCTCACCACCAACTGGGGTTTTCCACCTTGTGTGTGTCGCCCCCCTGAAACGCCAGACATGCAATGACGTCTGCGCAAGGGACGTGCCCGCACTGCCATCCACCGGCGCCTCCTCCAAAACAGCATGTTCCTTGCAGTACCTCCCGGTCTCCACCAAGTGTCACTGCAGAGCAAGGCATCCTCACAAACACACCATAGGAGAGGAGAGCAGTCCTCCGCACACTCAATCCTCTCCTCCCCCCTGCCAACCAGAGTCTGTCCCCAAACCCCAGTCACTGGTGTGGCGTCCAGTGCCTCAACCCTCAGCGCCACCGGGCCGGCAGGAAAACCTTCTCTTAACCCTTGCTTTGCTGCCAGCGTGTATACACATCCTAAAAACCTATATGTTCTAAATCTTCTGGCAGCCTAAGTGTTAACTCCATGCAACCCTAATGGTTGGCAAGGCTAGTGCAAGGCTGCCCCCCAACCCACAACACTGTGTCCCTGGTAGTTTAGCAGTCCCTTCCCCAACCCGACACCTTTCCCATTACGTAGTTTAATGTCCCTGGTAATCTAGCAGTCCCCCCCCCCAAACACCCTTCCCATTATGTAGTGCTATGTCCCTGGTGGCTAGCGGTCCCTCTCCCCACCCAACATCCTCCCCGTTATGTAGTGCAATGCCCCTGGTAGTTAGTGGTGCCGACACCCAGCCTGATATACAATCAGTACGTTCCTGGTGTCCAGTGGTCCCATCCCCACCCATGGCTGACCCATAGTAAATGTTCCCTGGTGTATAGTTCTCTGATCGCCAGCCCGGTGATAATAAACACTGTCCCTGGTAGTTGAGTGGTCCCACCTACCCCGATCACTGGCTCGGTGACAATAAACACTGTCTCTGGTAGTCTAGTGGTCCCTCCCCTCTCCCCTTATTCTCCGATCACTGGCCTGGTATGTATAACATATATTTCCCCAGTAGTCTAGTTTTCCCTCCTCTCTCCTCCGTTTGCCAGCCCGTTATGCCGACAGTAATGACCCTGGTGGTCTACTGGTTCCTCCACCCTATCCCCGATCCCTCCCTGCTATAACTGGAATAATTAATTACTCTGGTGATTTAACGCCCCCCACCCATCCCGACCTGCCCTTTAACTTGAATAGTTACACTGGTGGTCTATCTGTTCCCCAACCCATCCCCAATCTGCCCCCTATAGAAACTGAATCATTTTCCCTGGTGTCTAGTAGACCCCTGCCCCCCACCCTGGCAGGTTGCGTCCCTCACCTCACTCCCCATCCTGAATCAAGCCAGCGACCAGCACAGCCCTCCACTCTCCACCACGACTGGCCGCAGACTGAGCTCTCAATAAGTGCATACTGTATACAGTACGCACTCAGTGACATTAATTGACAGCTCAGAGTGAGCTGTCATTCACTGAGTGCGGCACCCATACAGGCACCCTTAATCTGGAAAGCCTGGAAAAATTGTCATACTTGGGTCAAATGAGGGAATGTTACTTTTGCTCACTGGCGTCTCCATTGCCTTTTCGGCAGAAAGGATAGTGACATGCTTTTCTTTTTGTGTTTTCTCAGTAGGCACCTTTTCCAACACCTGCTCAGTGGCTCTTTTAATTTTTGTGGTATCATGGTTCCCCCCTTTTAGATGCCCTGGTTTTTGTGCCATCTTTAGCAGACTTGCCCTTCTGCTTACTTTGAGGGACTGGACCATCACCCGAGGCTTGCAGTGACAAGGACTCATAATGTGAGGCCATCATTTCTTTAAGTTTGTTGGCCCTCTTTTTAATAGTTTCTGGGCAAAACTCAGTGCACAAATCACAACTAGTAAAATCGTGGTCAGGACCCAGGCACCTAATACACAAATTGTGACAATGTGCCCTCACTAGAAAATGAAAACAATTAAACAATTTTAAAAGCCTGTAGGTCCTCTTATTTCCTTAGGTTTTACATCTAAGAAATGGTTCAGAAAAGAAAAACCTCAACTGCAGTTCGGTTCCGATAATAAGAGGAACCGATCAAGATTTAAATAATATTAGGGATAAAGACTGAAAACACAAGCTCAAATAGAATATCTTGGTTCCTGAAACAAAACAAAACAGAACCAGGACTAAGAGCAAGGACCATAAAAGTGGCAATAACCAAACACACACTTGCTAAAGGTCCTTTTTTTTTTTTTTATTTTTATTTAAAAGACAATTGTAAAGCAGATCCCGAATAGGGAAGCTGCATTTTAAGATGCTGTTTTTACTGTATTTTTGTTTTGTATTGTGTGTACACTGGTCGCTGTGAAAAGCGGCAGACATACCAATCTGCTTACCAGTATAAAAAAAAGAAAAGAAATGAAATGCAGGCTGTCTCCGATTCCCTGGAACCGAATAAGGAACCAGAGACACGCACTACAAAAATATTAAACGATATAACACCCTAACTAATACAGAGTTGATTGTTCACTAACTAAAAAAAGTATTCCAACACAAATAAAACAAAAGTAATAGAAACATCATGTCTCTGAAGTAGGAGCAACTTCAGGGAGATGCTTCTGCTCAGGCGGAGAAATAAATTAGCCATTAGAGGGCACAGGTGAGTGTGACCACACAGCAGAGTACAGAATTTCATTCTAAGATTTCTTAATGTGCATAAAATTCTATACTCTGGGGCAGCTCAATCCAGGAGACTGACTAACAACAACTAGCGAGGGATTCCTGGAGTTTGAATATGCTGGTATACATCTTGCATATCCAGGGACACTATCCAGTCCTGAGGCTTCAGGTAGGGTAGCAGAGACCCCAGAGAAATCCTTCTGAATTTTTCTCAATCCATTAACTTGTTCAGGTTTCTATGGTCGAGAATGGGGTGCATGCCCTCAATTTCTTTGGAACTATGAAGTAATGTGAGTAAAACCCTATGTTCTGTTACAACTGGCACTACTTCCCCTGCCCTGTTGCTCAGAAAGCCCACAATCTCCTGCAACAGAAGGACTGACATGGGCAGACAAAGAGGGTTGCCTTCTGGGTGAATAATCCAGGGGGGAGGGTCTATCAAATCCAGGGAGTATCCCTCTCAGGTAATCCTGAGGACCCATTTGTCCATTATGAGAGTGTCCTACCGACAGCAAAACTGGGTGAGGCACACACACCCACCTCCCACTGAGGAAGAGAGGTCTGCCTCAGGCAGCTGTGGCAGGACTGAGGCCGGAGCTTCAGACAGTGACACTAGGAGCTTTTGGCATCTGTGTCTTCAGCTCCACTTTCTTTTGAGGCTGTGGAGACTGTTTTTTGTTATTTCTAGCTGCACTGCCTGTACCACTAAAGGACTGCTTGTTATGAAAAGACCCATGTCCCTTGTCTCTATGGGAGCTGAAGGGAACTAGTCTGGAAGTCTTAAGAGTCCTAGTCTCATCAGACACCTTAAGAGATTGCACAATTTGCTGTCTGAACAGGTAGGTGCCATCAAAATGGATATTCATTACCTGTTGCCAGACATTCTGGGTGAAACCAGCAGTTAACAGCCAGGAATGTCATCTGATGAAGATGCCTGCAGCCACAGAGCGAGATGCTGCATCGAAGGCATCCCATACGGGCTTTGAGCTGGTGACTGCTGGATTCAATACCTCACTTAACAGTCTTTTGTTTAGCCTCTTAATCTGGCAGAGTCTCTGCCAGAGACTTTAGCTGGCTCCAGAAGGCATACTCTTATTTGGAAAAATGCCCTTGGTTGTTAGCTATCCTCACACCCAGAGTAGCTGAAGCATAAGCTCATTTGCCCATAGTGTCGAGCTTGCACGACTCCTTATTAGTAGGGTTCACACGGACCTCCTTGGGCACAATGGCCTTGACAATCTCAGTGAGAATAAAAATAGCATCAGCTATGGGTTGAGTGTAATACACTGGCTTATTTTTTAGGAGCAGCGTACTTCCTATCTGCCTGCTTGGGGACAGCTGCCACATTAGCAGGCCTCTGTGAACCCACATCTCTACACTGACTGGACAGGAGGGATTTAACTAACTGTCATATTAAGCACATTCAGAAACTCCAGCATGGAGGTGCCTGGCCTGTTCAATAACTGCTGCCTCAAAATCCAATGCAGAGTGCATATTTCTGAGCAGAGCCTCGAAGGATCGGTGTTCAGAGCAGACACAGGAACTGGCTCTCAAATCTCCTGACCAGAGTCATCACCCCCACCTTCAGAAATAATGAGGTCAAGATCCAACTCATCTCCCTCTACACCCTCCTACCAAAGGAGACAGAAGACAGAATGGGTGTGCAAGGCTGATAAATGCAGTGCATGGCTAAGGCAACATCAGTGACACTGGCCCCAGCCCCAGCCCCAGACAGCGAAGGACTGGTGCCAGGGGCGGCACCAAGAGGGTTCCCGGCACCGTGTACCCATACTACACCAGATCAGAGACTTGGCCAGGCCCTGAGGAATATGAACCTGGTACCAGTCACAATGCCAGAACCAACCAACCAATCAATCAAAGTCTTTATTTAACCATGCAATCACTGTTGAGCAAGCTCATTTTCAAGGTGGACCTGGGTTTGTTAACAAGGAACAAGGGACAATATACATGGGATGCAACACACAAGAAAATAGTAATAATATAAATAAAGTGAGATACAATAATACAGTTTTTACAAAGTATCAGCAGGTAGCACTGACAGTAGTATATGCTTGGAACAGAAGATACAGCTAGTTTTGGGTAGGACACAATTTTTCATAAAAGTAAAGAAATATACATATCAGGTGCACCAAACACAAATAAAACCTAATATAAAAAGATATATAGTGATACGTTATGGAGAATTTAGAGCTGGAACCAGGGTCAAAGGAATGTGGAAGGGACAGATATGGGGGTAGAAAAAGGGGAGAGGGAAGAGTCGATTATAGATGTTTATTATAGACCAGTGTTAGAGTGACTGGCAGTGGCACTGTGGCTGTCCATGTCCCCCTGATAGGAAGGAGACAACACCACAAGCAGGGCAGACATCAGTGACGCTGCTCCTGGCATGGACCCGAAGGCTGCTGCCACAAGTGAACACTCTACCAGGCCCAGCAGCACTGACAGCCCAGTCGATCCTGAGGGGTCAAGGGCCTGCGCGGCCAGCAGTGCCACATGGGAGAAACACAAAACTGGTGCCACTCACCCAAGTTATCAAGCAGTGTCCAAAGACTGTTTAAAGTGCTTACAATCTTTATTTCATAATACACGTTGAAACACAGCATTACAAGGCAGCAGGGTGGCATGCAGATGTCCTGTCTCAACACTTCATGCGCATGCTCTTTCTTAAGAGACTGGTGTGCACCGCCATTGGCTCTCATTTTAAAGTTTGGCATTAAAGATACTGTTGCCAATGTGCAATAATATACAAAGTGCATAGAGAATTACAGTCGAGGCCAAAAATATTGGCGCCCTTGCAGTTTTTTCTAATAATGCACCATTCCTTCCAGAAAATTGTTGAAATTAAAAAATATTTTGGTATCCACATATGTATTTCTTTGGTTTGCAGTGGAATAAAACACAAAAAGCAGAAAAATGTCCTAAGTCTTAGCTTATTCCACACAGAAATCCTTAAATGACCCGGACACAATTATTGGCACCTTTTAGAAGTAGTCAGAAATAATTAGATTTCAAGCAGGTAATTCTCCTTCACTTTGGAACTGAACTCACCTGTGGTGAGTTGCAGGTGCCTGCAATATAAAAATCACTCATTCAACCAGTTTGAATAGAGAAAAGGACTCATTCTCCTGTTTTGTGTCACTGTGTGTACCGCAATGAGCATGGAGAAAAGAAAGACAGCCAGAGAATTGTCTGAGGAGGTCAGACAGAAGATTGTAGCCAAGCATGGACAATCTCAATACTACAAATCAATCTCCAGAGACCTTGATGTTCCTGTTTCCACCGTACGTAATGTTATCAGGATGTTTAAGGCCCATGGCACTGTAGCCAACCTCCCTGGACGTGGCCACAAGAGAAAACTTGATCGAAAATTGCAGCACAGGATTGTTCGAATGGTGGAGAAAGCACCTCGATCAACTGCCAAACAGATTCAAGCTGACCTTCAGACACAAGGTACAACAGTTTCAACTAGCACCATCTGTCACCAACTCAATGAAAGGGGGTTATATGGTAGGAGGTCCAGGAGGACCCCACTGCTGAGAGACAGACATAAGAAAGCCCGACTGGGGTTTGCCAAAACACACCTGAACAAGCCAAAATCCTTCTGGGAGAATGTCCTGTGGACAGATGAGACCAAATTAGAGCTTTTTGGTAAAGCACATCATCTCTATGTTTACAGAAAACAAAATGAAGCCTTCAAAGAAAAGAACACCTTCCCTACAGTCAAACATGGAGGAGGTTCAGTGATGTTTGGGGTTGCTGCGCTGCCTCTGGCACTGGTGCCTTGAGCGTGTGCATGGCACCATGAAATCTGGAGATTACCAGGCCATTTTGAGCACAATGTTGAACCCAGTGTCAGAAAGCTGGGTCTCTGTCGAAGGTCATGGGTCTTCCAGCAGGACAATGACCCCAAACACACTTCAAAAAGCACCCAGGAATGGTTCAAGACAAGACGCTGGACTGTTCTGAAGTGGCCAGCAATGAGTCCAGATCCAAATCCCATTGAAAACCTGTGGAGAGATCTGAAAACAGCAGTTGGGAGAAGGCACCCTTCAAATCTGGGAGAACTGGAGCAGTTTGCACAAGAAGAGTGGGCCAAACTGCCAGTAGAGAGGTTGAGGAAGCTCATCCATGGCTATAGGAAGCGGTTGATTGCAGTTATTTTGACCAAAGGCTGTGCTACCAAATATTAAGTCTAGGGTGTCAATAATTTTGACAATGCCATTTCTTTTCATTTTCTGATTTAAAAGGATATATTAAATTCTGAATCAAAAACAAAGGTTCTGTAACATTAACAGAGAAATAAAGAATTGTGGAGATCAAATACTGTACTGTTGTTAATTTCAACTTATGTTTAGAGGAATTGTGAGTTATTTGAAAAAGTGCAAGGGCACCAATATTTTTGGCCATGACTGTATGTAAAAGTGCATAAAAGCTAATGTGAGACAACACATTAAAACAACAGCATCAATGATGGTTCATAATTGCAGTATGCCCTGTGGCTACAAAGGCTTGATATGCAGCTCGAATTTAAAGTTTAATAGATCAGCATATTGAACGTGCCGTGTGCATAATCAGTTTAAAAACAAAAATAGCTTTTTGTTAACACTGTAGTTCAAGGCAATTATAGAAACAACTTGGTTGATTATCTTTTTGCAGCTGATCAATAGATATGTCCTGACGGTAAGATCCCCATTTGTCATGTACACAACAACCTGCACACAGTCCTGTGTGCTAATACTCAGAAAATCCATTCCCCATTAGTTATAAGCACAGCAATTCTACGCTGATCATGAGCCTATTGAAAAAGCAGAACCTTGATCATAACTGATATCATCCTATGGCCTAGATAAGGGATACCCATCAAAACTGGAGTCTATGAGGGGGAAATACACAATTAGCTTCAAAGAAAGGAAACTATTTCTAATCTGTCATTTAAGCCAGGATATACAAATGCTTACAACCAACCAATATTCAAGGCACTCACCACCACATATAATACTGCCACCGCCATGGAGTAAAAAAAGAGGATTTTATTAACAGAATAACATGGTAAAACAGCTTAAAACGCCCGCCTGACGGGTTTCTGGTCCATCCTGGAGTCTTGAATATTGGTCGATTGTAAATTTTCCTTTCAAAGAGCACCACACTCCTTGTGCACACTCTGTTACATACCAATATACAGATGCTTATAGTTTAAATATCCAGTATGACTCCCTTTTACAGAGCAGCGCCTCATGATCCTACATAGAATGCACAAGTACAATTAGCCAAATAAGACCATGTGTGTGGTGTCACAGTTAATGAACTTTCTGACTGTTCTACATTGGATGCACCAAGCGTAAATTTTAAAGAACGCATAGGTGAACATATGCGGGCAATCCAGCATCAAAATTTGGATTCAGCCCTGTCCAATCATGTGGTGCAGTCTGGGCCTGGAGGCAGGCATGACTGGTCTTTTGTAGGGCTGGAGAAAGTTGTATTGAATAGGAGAGGAGGAGATCATGAAGTGCTGCTCTGTAAAAAGGAGTCTTTCTGGATATTTAAGCTGCAAGCATCTGAATACCCAGGCTTAAGTGACAGATTAGAAACCGTTTCTTTTCTTTGAAGCTAACTGTGTATTTCTCTTCAGACTCCAGTTTTAATGGGTGTCCTTTATCCATGCCATTGGATGGTAGGCTACGAACAATCCATTACGGGCTATTCACCCCTGCAACAGTTAGCACCCTGCAGATCACCATCCCCGCATAGAGACCAAGGTCGGGGGGTCCTCCTGCCAGCAGTGCCGGCTGGGGGGTGGTATTTAAAAAAAAAAAAAAAGAAGAAGAAGCTAATTTTAAACTGATTATGTACAGCACATTCAATATGTTGGTCTTTTAAACATTAAATTCCAGCTGCATATCAAGCCTTTGTAGCCACAGGGCACACACACACACACACACACACACACACACACTGCAATTACAAACCATCTTTGATGGCATTGTTTTAATGTGTTGCTGCACACCAGCTTTTATTCATTTTCACATAATTCTCTATGCACTTTGTATGTTATTGCACATTGACGATTTAATGGCAGGGCAAACCAGCCTCTTGAGAAAGCACCTGTTCGCAAAATGTTGAGACAAGACATATGCATGCCACTCCTGCTGCCTTGTATTTCTGTGTTTCATCATGTGTTATGAAATAAAGATTGTAAGCACTTTAAACAGTCTTTGGGCTCTGCTTGATAACGTGGGCAAGTGTTTTTTTTTTTTTTTCTGCCTTACACTTGTTTTACCAGTTGCACCACCACCACTCCACTGTGGCCCTTTCCCTTCCCAGCTGGCGCCACATGGGTCAGACGCTGAACCCCCAGCTCCATAAGTGCTGCCCTGTGGTAGAACTGCCTGCCAGAACACTTACTAAAAGACACAAGGGCGGGGGCTCTGGGTCCGAGACACTGACCTTGTAGGTCTAGAAGTCCCTGATATCATCGGTGATGACAGTGAAGATCTACAACCCCAGGAAGTTGAGCGTCTCGCAGCAGACCTCACAGAAGGCAACACTGACTGGTTCCGTTTCTTCCCATTCTTAAGAGAAGAGGAAGAGGCCAAGTGGTGCCTGGACCCAGACACTGGGTGTGTTCGGGATCAGTATCACTTCTTTTTGTAATTAGGGGAAGACTGACGTTTTCCCCACATACTGAACCACACACTGTTAGAATCTCTCTACAGAGGAGATGGTGGACTGGACAGAGTCCTGCTGCCAGAGCAGCCTGGCTCTTCGGGCTCCCTACCATCCTCTATTGTCATCAACAATTTACACATGGTAGGCTGAGAGAAAACTGAAGTTGTGAATGTAAAACAGACTAAATTGACACAAAAATAACAAAACGCTAAGTTTAAAATACTAAAACTCTGAAGAACCGAATGCTGTTGTCATACAGACAGTTAAGTTTGGACTCCTGGCGGATGAGTGCCATAGTCATTGATGCTCACTAGATGGCAGGAAAAAAGAAAATGAGGTGGCTGGTGGCAGATGCCGCAGTAACCTAGTAGTCATGTGCATTGACACTGTGCATGCATGCTGCCTGCCGCAGCACCAGCCCTCTGAAAAGTTCTGGATCCTAGTACCTCCGGCTCAGACCCACTAGTGGGAATCAGTGGGGAAGACTAATTCTTGGAAGATCTGGAGCAAAGAGGATCTCACCTACATTTTTCAATTTTTATGCGCATGGAATATTTCTCTTCACTTTACTTATGCTCCACATTTGGCCTTCACTCTAGTGATCAGACACAGTCCCGAAGAATCAGCACTCCAAGGCAATAGGGTAACCACAAACAAATTTAAGGAATTAAGGGACAGATGCAAATATTTATTGTGGCTAAACTCAGGCAAGAGTAAGCACCAGTAATCCCAGCTCTTCTGCAAACTGCCCTGACAGAAGTTTGACAAAGCGCTGGGGTTACTGGCACTTGCTGTTGCCTGAGCTTAGCCACACTAAATCTTTGCATCTGCACCTTAATTTTGTTTGTGGCTACTTATAGCCCAAAGTGCTGATTCTTTAGGACTGTTTCTATGTACTGGGCTGGCTGCTCTTATCAGCACCCACCTCACACTGCTGTTCGCGGAGGCTCACCTCCTGAAGCCACTCTAATGATCAGTACTGCTATCTTCAGGTCTGTTCCTACCCAAGACAAAACAGTAATGCAGTTCCCTGTCTCCCATCCCCATTGCCTGGTTCAGGTCAATTAATAATGTCAATGCAAATGGGAGACCACCTTGGGCACCTGACAGAAAATATTTATATGGGTCTGGTGGTATCAGATACTGTAACCTCTACGGCTCGCTGCTATGGAGCTCTCCAATCCCACTTCTGGAGTTCATGGGGTCGGGAGAGCAATTCCCTGATTCTCATGCTGCTTAGAGAGGCACGGAAGACACACTGAAGATACAGCTCCTGCTGGGATCAACAATGGCTACTCCTCTCTTTCCAGCTCCATATGATTGTGCACTGCCGCCAAACACACAGTTGTAAACAGAGTCGCTGCCATTTCTAATCGTGCCAGCACCTCTCCACATATTTATAATTTTCACAGCCCATACCCACTGAACAAAAAAATAATAATTACCTAGCTTGCAGCTCCATGTCACCCATTTTCTGTTGGTAGTGGTGGGTATGTAGTGAGTGAACGTGCAGCCCAGTGTACATGCTGCTGATAATGGCGCAGGGGAGGGAAGGACTGCCAAGTGAACCCACTGCAAAGCTCTACGGCCCCATTTCTACAGTTTGAGGGGGCCCTGAGAGTTTAGAGCAACTAAAGAAACACTTTCACTTTTAAAGAAATACCTTTCCAGATTATACTGATGGTTGGGGATCCAGGTGCACACAGCACCACCTACTGACTAACCGTATACACAGCAGCACTGTTTGATGAAAATAGGCTTTTTTAACATTTAAAACCAATAAAATTAAATGATTTCAAATAAACAAACACTACGCAGCATGTTTTTATCTTATTATTACAATCACAGTACAAATGAGCAAACCTGAGCCAGCCCACTGGTAAAGAGGGCTGAGGTGTCGAGGGCGCCTTACCCTTTCCCATGCTGGAGACAGAGGTTTAGGAACGGACATGGGTCGCTCAGGGGTCAGCCCAGAGAGGGAGGATTGAGCATCCGTAGGACTGCTCTCCTCCCTAAGGGAGGGGGGGATTTTGTGATTCACCACTTATCTGCCACCTGCAGGATTCCAGGTGGTGGTGTGTGCGAGTCACAGATTGGGGGGGGCACATCCAGAGCACCGGGGGCATCTCCATGGAGGTGAAGCTCACACATGTGCTTATTGCATGTCCATGAAGCCCAAGGGAGTAAAATAGGATGGAGGATAGAGGACGGGCTCTATGAAGCCCTGCCTGTCACGTTGTTGGCCAGCTCAATCTCTCTGGGTCCAGGACAGTCTGGATTTGTGTTCCGGGTTGTAGAGGGCGGCCTGCCCTTCCTGTGGGGGGCAGTCTGAAGGGGATAATAGTCACTGACACCGAAGGAGATTCAGGATGGCTACAACTGATGGGGGTGGGACTGATGCAGCCACCTGTACCTGCCAAAGGAGAATAAACAGCTATATAGCAAATGAGTCATTTTATAAGTGTGATAAGCCACTACAAGGTGTGCATTAAGTGATTTTAATGCATGTCCCAGGGGCATAAGGACACTCAGCCTTCAGCCTCCTGCCTTAGCATGCCCCTGGGACGTGCATTAAAATCCTCTAAAGGGGAAGTAAACATTTCAGGGGTCACTCAAATTGTGAAAGCACAATACAAGACCATTCAAACAAGGTACTAGGCTTAGCTATAGGTTTCAGGAGTCCTGAGATATGAATATCAAATTATCAGTAAATGAAAACAAAGCAGCAGCCATTTAATGTAATCTTAAGACAGGAAGTGATGTCACTGAGGGGCCAGCTCTATGTTGTTAATTACAACTTGCCCTTCAGTGACATCACTTTCTGTCTCAGGATCCCATGAAATGGCAGCCACCTTGTTTTGATTTACAGAGTATTTAGATATTCATATCTCAGGACTCTTGACACCTACAAGAAAGTTCCATACCTCATTTGAAATATCTTTTTATGTGCTTTCACAATTTGAAAGACCCCTGTAATGCGTACTTTTCCTTTAATGCACACCCTGTTATGGCTTATTACTTACTTATATAATGGAATATGATACTTCTTCTGTGCCCTGAACTAATTATAAGTATATAAGGAAGAATGTGTATTGCTCCACACAGAGTTTTTAGGTTATACTATTAAGCAGTGTACTTTAATAACTACATTTTTATATTAATTGTTTCAACTGTGTATTGTCTGGACTGTATGTCCTCTATCCTTCATACTGTAGTCCTCTAGTACTGTATAATTTTGGCCTGCACAGCCCTATTTGTTTGTTTGTTCTTAATGTTTAGTTTGTATTGTGGTATTTGTTTCTGTACTGTTCGGAATGTAAGTTGGGACCAGCACACACTTGAGTGTGAGGCACTTACTGCTGACTAAAGGAGCAGTTGACACATCCAGAAGAACTTTACAAAACTTTATATTTAGACACAAATCACCTTATATTTCCAATTTGTTCTGTATTTCTCCTCTCCATTACTTATTACTGAAATCATAAATAAAGGAGAAGAGAAATCTATAGAAGACGTATGACACACAAGTTCAACCATGTCTAAATATTATGATTGCCTAAAGTTTCTTCTGAGGAGTCAGCAGCTCTTTAACTGACCTTAACTTCTGGATTACTCTACTCAGTAGAGGAAGCAGGGGGAACAAGTAAGAAAGTTTTTAGTGCCGCTAGAGGTCTACCCTCCAAGAATGATGGCCCGGTTACCTTCAACAGAACCCAGGTGCAAGTGGCAAACAGATCCACCAACAGGTGGCCCAGCTTGCTGCATACTGCTTTGAAGATTTCTAGATGGAGCTGATCCAGAAGCAAATGATTTGATACCTTTTATTGGACCAACATAGATGTTACACAAAAAAGAACAAAGTGCTCTAGCTTTCGGACCAGCCAGGTCCTTGTTTAGAAGCTGCCACTCTGGGGGAGATGTCCTGCCGACTGAGGCGCTCTGCTCTTAAGATCTGATTTTTCTGGTAAATATAGTGCTTTTATCCTGAGTAGGTTGCGTCTGCCCACGTCAGCAGTGGTCTTACCTCCTTCATCATGGACAACCTTCTTGTGCCCTTCTGTGAGAGATATAAGCAACTGTCAGTCTGTTGTCTGATTGTATCAAGACAGACTTGCCTTTGATGTGAGTACTGAAGACCAAGACAGCTAACCTGGCAGCTTTTGCCTCAAGGAGGTTTATCCCCTTGAGCTTGTCTTTCCAGCATCAAGTGTTCTGTGCCACATTCCCCTCCACTAAAGCTTCTCAGCCCCTCAGACTGGTGTCCATTTGTATAACAACTGGTAGTGGAGGGTTAAAAATGAAACAGTCTGCAAGGAAGGCGGCAACCAGAGACCACAGCCAAGTTCCGGGCAAGCAGAAAATCGTTAAGTAAACACAAAGTCTGTGCTAAGCCTCCACAGGTTAAAAGAACCACTCCGAGTTAGTAGATTTTTTAAGATATTCAGTAAGCAGGTTCAAGATACCAGCAGTCCCCACATGCCAAGCACTTTCAAAGAACACTCTGGTTCTTTCTCAAGCCAAGAGGAGGCCAACACCTGTTCCCAATTTTAAGGCAAACACTTAAAAGCAGATACACATAAATAATCAGATAAAAAGTAAAAAATGGTGTTACAATTGCTACTAAAAACATGGAAATATGAAATGAAATGAAATGAAATAACCTCATGCGAACAATCCACACAACTAACATGATCTAAAACAATGAAATGTGCAAAGACTGCAAATTGTGCATAAAAATATGGGAGGTCAGTGAGGTTTTTAGTAACAATGTAACACGGTTTTTTTACTTTTTATCCGAATATTTATGTGTATATGCTTTTAAGTGTTTACCTTAAAATTGGGAAAAGGTGTTGGTCTCCTCATACAAACATATGAAGAAGTCATCAAAAGAAGGCCATTTGGTCCATCTAGTCTGCTCGTATTGCAGGGTCCACAGCCTGAGTTACTGTCCCCCCCCCCATGCCTCCCATCCTCCCTACCCATGGTCCTTACCTTCCCCCATGCCTGTCCTAGCCTCTTTTGAAGCTGCCCACTGTCTTCAACAAGACCACCTCTTCCAGCAGCACATTCCAAGTGTCCACCACTCTCTCCATGAAGAAATGCATCCTGACCTCCCTCCTAACCACCCCCCTCCAGCTTAAGATTGTCCCCCCCATGTTATGGTTGCCACTCAGCTTAAAGAGACCCTCTTATCCACCTTATTTATCCCTTTCAAGTACTTGAAGGTCCCAATCATGTTTTCCCTCTCTCTCTCTCTCTCCGCCCTGTCCTCCAGACAGCATGTGCTTAGTGCCCTTAACCTCTCCTCATATGCCTTACCCTGCTGACCCACTATCATCTTTGTAGCCCTCCTCTGGAACTTCTCCAGCAGGTTAATGCCCTCTTTACGGTGTGGGCACCAGTACTGAACTCCATACTCTGGATATGGCCTAACCAGTGACCTGTATAAGGGTAGCATAACCTCCTCTCTCCTACTACTGATCCCCTTAGCTATGCATCCCAGCATCTTGTTTGCCCTTGCTGTTGCTTTCTTGCACTGCGTGGAGTGCTTCAGGTCACTAGTGATCATCACTCCTAGGTCCTTCTCCTCCTCTGATGCAGATACCTGGACTCGACCCAGGTAGTACTCCATCATGGGATTCTTGGCTCCAATGTGCATAACTTTGCATTTCTTGGCATTGAAGCCAAGATGCCAGATCCTGGACCACCTCCCCAGCTGTTCCAGATCATCCTGTAGGTCCTGTATCCCTTCAGCTGTGTCCACTCTCCCGCAGAGCTTGATGTTGTCTGTGAATAGGTACATTCTGCCCTTAATGCCATCCCCAATGTCACTGACAAAGACACTGAACAACATCGGCCCCAGCACAGAACCTTGTGGGACCCCACTGGTGACCTCTCTGGTGCCAGATAACTCTCCCCCACAACCAGCCTCTGGGTTCTGTCCCTCAGCCAGTTTTCCACCCATTTGGCCATCTTATCCCCCTACCTGAGATCCACCAACTTCCTGATCAACCTTTTGTGGGGCACAGAGTCAAAGGCCTTGCTGAAATACAGATAGAGGATGTCCATTGCTTGGCCCATGTCTATTGTCTTAGTGATCCAGTCAAAGAAGTCAATCAGATTTGTTTGACACAATCTCCACTATGAACCCGTGCTGCCTTGCATTCGGGAGACCATGCTCCTCTAGATATTCTACCAACCTTTCCTTAAGTATGGTTTTCATGAGCTTGCACACGATTGAGGTCAGACTGACTGGTCTGTAATTCACTGAGTCATCCTTGGGACTGCTTTTGTGGAGGGGCAATACATGTGATGTTCTCCAGTCCTGCGGTACCAAGCCCGACTCCAGTGAACTATTAAATAGGTCTGCCGGGGTGGGGGGATGGCCAACTGCCGAGCTTGCAGCAGCATATCCGCAGAGCTCTGAGGGACACTGCTTAAAACGTTTACTTTTATGGGTTAAAACTATTTCTACCAATTCCAGTATAGCTGCGGTGAAAGACGACACTCTCAGGAGAAAAGCGATAATTGATTGGAAATTATGTCTGTCTGAACCGGAGATATGGGCAGAAGCAACAGACCAGGAGCAGGAGGAGATGGGGTCCGACTGAAAAACCCGAAGCTCGGCACAAGCAAAGAGACCAATAAGTAGCCAACCCAGGGAGCTAGAGATGAAGCCCTCTCGCAAACTTCAAATGCTGCACTATTGAAAGCTATTCAACATCTGGACCAAAAAGTGGAGGACTTAACTGCACAATTCAAAGTTCTGGATGCAAAATTGGGCTTGCTGAAGGGCGAAACAAAAACTGCCTCCAAACTGACCAAGAAGGCGCTATTAGTGTCTGCTGGTCTTACTAAAGAAAATGTTTTGCTGCGTCGTACACTAGAAAATTTGAAAAATGCCTCCCGTGCCACACATTTACGTATTTTAGGACTGCCAGAAGGTACTGAGGGAGAAAATCCAAGACAACTGGTTTTATCTTTGTTTCAGGAAGCCTTATGAGTGGAAGCCCCAATTAAGATTCTTAAAATGTACCAGATCAGTCCACCAGGTGGGAGAAGCTGAACCTCAACTAATGAGATCCCATCATGTACTTTTCTTCTTGTTCTGGGAACAGTGTTAGACAGATACCTTGCCTCATCCTCACGGAGGCTAAAGGCATGGTCCGGTGGACTGGCATGGTAACAAAATCCATGTTTTCCTGGACCTGAGCTATGCGACACGGCAGAGAAGAAAAAATTACTCACCTTAGTAATGTTGTTTCTTCTAATGGAGTCTTGCTATATTCTGACATATGCAGTGAGTCCCAACCTTCGAACTGCCCCGGAGATGAAAGAGTTAACTTTCCATGCCAGGCATGGAACGCTGAGCTCGAGCTCGGTTGAGACTCTGTCTGCTGTTCTTCAAACTCAAACCGTCAGATCTTTACGAGCTAAACTCACTAAGGTCCTGTGTGGAAGCTGTAAACCTACACTAGCCAACTGGCTACTAAACATAAAACACATTTTTTGGTCCCAACACAAAGACTCAAGTCAGGAGACCCAAAAATGAAACACAACACCCACTCACCCCAAAAATAGAAGGGCGAAACAAAAAGGTGGGCACCTACTAAGTGCCAACACTGCACTGCCCACCCACATCCCAAAAACAGAGGTTCTGAGAGGGGCAGGCGGGGGGGAGGTCAGAATATAGCAAGACTCCATTAGAAGAAACAACATTACTAAGGTGAGTAATTTTTTCTTCAAACAACATGAAGTCTTGCTATATTCTGACATATGCAGACTACAAAGCAGTACCTCCATGGAGGAGGGACAGAACCTACTTAGGAAATAGGCTCTGAAGCACAGCTGTGCCAAACCGAGCATCACTCCTAGCCTGGATGTCCAGGGAGTAATGCTTGGTAAAAGTGTGAACTGTTTTCCAGGTAGCTGCTTGACATATCTCTAGAATAGGGATGTCCCTGGCAGCAGCCAGGGAAGCAGCTGTACCTCTGGTAGAGTGAGCCCTCAGGCCTGAGGGAGGAACCTTACCCAGTTTTTCATAGCAGAATTGGATACAAGAGACAATCCACCTGGCAATGGATCTTTTAGTGGCAGGTTTCCCTTTACCAACCTCACCATAAGTGAGGAACAGTTGGAGGGAGTCAAACCTGTGACCCTTGGTACACTCTATGTAGTAACTAAGGGCTCTTTTCACATTTAAACTGTGCAGTCTCCTCTCGCCAGAGGAGGAATGGTCAGTGAAGTACACTCGAAGAGACATAGATTGATTAAGGTGGAAATCTGAAACCACCTTAGGCAAGAACTTCCTGTTAGTCCTGAGGATCACCTTATCTCTATGAAAGGAGATAAAATCAGGCTCCACTGACAAAGCTTGTAATTCACTTATGCGTCTGGCAGAAGTGATGGCTACCAGAAACACAGTCTTCCAAGTCAAGTACTTAAGCTCTGCTGAAGACAAAGGCTCAAAAGGGGGTTGCATAAGCTGAGCAATGCAAACATTGAGGTCCCAGGCAGGGTCAGGATCCCTGAATGGAGGGTTGGTGTGAAGCAATCCCTTAAAAAACTTGGAGAAGACAGGGTGAGCTGAGAGAGAAGAGGGCTTACCTGCTGAAATAAAAGCAGACACAGCTGCCAGATGCACTTTCAGTGTAGCTGGTCTCAGCCCCAAGCTACTTAAATGAACCATATAATCAAGGACTGTGGGCAGATCAGCAGATTCTGGGGAAATATGCTTCCCAGAGCACCATATGGAAAATCTTTTCCATTTAGAATTATAAGTAGCCCTGGTAGAAGGTTTTCTAGAAGCCTTCAGGATATCCATTACACCTTGGGAGAGGTGTAAATCAGCAAACTCTAACTCTTCAAGAGCCAGGCCTTGAGATTGAGAGATCTGAGGTTAGGGTACCAAACCCTCCCCTGAGCACAGGTTAACAGGTTGTAACTCCTGGGAAGACACAGGGGAAGATGGACTGCTAAGGACAGTAGGAGTGGATACCAGGGCTGTCTGGCCCAGTCTGGAGCAATCAGGATCATCTTGCAGGGTTGAGATCTGATTTTGACTAGCACTTTGAACAGGAGAGGGAAGGGGGGAAAAGCATAGAGAAACTTCCCTTTCCAATTGAGAACTAAGGCATCCAGGGGGACTGAGCCCAACACTGGGAGCCTGCAGCAAAAAAGGGGAAGTTGGTGATTGTCTGGGGCTGCAAAAAGATCTATCTGCGGGGTGCCCCATCTGGAGAAAATTACCTCCAAGACCAGGGGGTCCAGTGACCATTCATGATGGCCCTGGGAAATCCTGCTGAGAGCATATGCCAGGACATTGTCCTTGCCTGGGAGGTGAACTGCCGTGAGGGAGGTGTTCAGGGAGTAAGCCAGAGACCACAACTTCATTGCTTCGGTGCACAAGGCCGTAGACCGAGTGCCTCCTTGCTTGTTGATGTACCACATTGTGGTGGTGTTGTCTGTTCTGACCTGTACAACTTTGTTCTGAACAGATTTGGAAAAAGCTTGAAGTGCTAGAAATACTGCTCTGAGCTCCAACAGATTGATGTGGAGCAGAGATTCTTGAAGGGACCACAACCCCTGGGTGGTAAGGTCGCCCATGTGGGCCCCCCACCCCAAGAGGGAGGCATCTGTTGTAAGGATTAAAGAGTGAGACTGAGTGACAAAGGGGACCCCTTGTCTCAGATTGTTCTGATCCTGCCACCACTGTAGGGCCTGGATCAGGGTTCAAGTTACTGGGATCAATTTGGTGAGAGGGTCCTCCTTTGAGACCAAAAGGCTCTCAAATGGAACTGAATGTCCCTCATCTGAAATCTTGCTCCCTGCACTACTGCTGTAGAAGCAGCCATGTGCCCCAGGAGCTGTAGAAAATGCCTTGCTGGTCGAGACACCTGCAGGGTGAATGAAGAGGCCAGAGAGATCAGGGTCCTTGCCCTGTCCAGGGGAAGGAAGGCTCTGGCCTTCTCTGTGTCTAGCTTTGCACATATGAAGGTGAGGAGCTGGACAGGTTCTAGAACTGACTTTGGAAGATTTAGAAGAAAACCCAAAGAGGTGAGCAGTTGCTGAGTTACCTGTAAGTGTGACTTGACTTGGTCTGGGGACTGGCCTACTATGAGCCAGTCGTCCAGGTAAGGGAAGATGGCAATCTTCTGCCTTCTTAGAAAAGCAACTACTACTGCCAGGCATTTTGTGAATACCCTTGGAGCAGATGTGAGGCCAAAGGGCATTGCTCTGAACTGGTAATGGCCTGAGAGCAGCTTGAACCTGAGGTACTTTCGATGGGAGCTTCTGATGAGAATATGGAAGTAGGCATCCTTGCGGTCCAGTGACACTAGCCAGTCCTCTGGCCTTAGAGAGGGTAGAATAATTCCCAGAGTCACCATTTTGAATTTTGGTTTTAAAAGGTGCTTGTTTAAGTATCTGAGATCCAGGATGGGCCGCCATTCTCCTGTCTTTTTTGGGGTAAGGAAGTACCTGGAGTACAACCCTTTGCCCTGGTGTAGGGGTGGAACCCTTTCCACAGCTCTGAGAGCTAGAAGGGAAGAGACCTCTGCCTCTAGGGCAAGTGCCTCTGAAGGATTTGCAGGCGGAAAGGATCTGGTTCTCATCTTTGGAAACTGTTTGAAGCTGAGAACCAGTCCCTGGCTTACTACTTCCAGGACCGATTTGTCTGATGTCAGAGACTCCCAGTCCTGGACAAAGTAAGCCAGCCTGCCCCCTACAGGTAGCTGAGAATCGGCCCTGGAAACCCCATCAGGGTGCCTGCTTGGCAGGGGCTTTGGGCTGAGGGGTGGAAGCAGGCCTGCTTGTACCCCGTCTGCCTCTCCCTCTCCCTCCAAAGAACCCCCTCTGGGCATAAGCAGAAGAGGAGGCCTGGGCTTGGTAAAAAGGCCTATGAAAGGGCCTGCCCCTGCCCCTGGGAAGCTGCCTTTGAGAAGTGACCTGCCTTTCCTTGGCCTGTACACTCCTATAGGTGGTCCTATACTCATCCATTTTCTTCATGTAATTCTCTGTTTGCTCCCCAAACAGAGAATTACCCACAACAGGAAAATCCATGGCCTTAGTCTGGGTATCCTGTGACAGGCTAGTACATCTGAGCCAAGCCATTCTTCGAAGAGCCACAGATGTAGCCATGACTCTAGATGACACATCATTGGAGTCTACTGCAGCATGGAATTGCACCTTGGATGCCTCAATACCATCAGCAGCCACCTGCTCCAGCTCCTTGGCAAGCTGGCCAGGGACCTGTTTTGCTAGGGCCATAACAGTGTCCCATCTGGATTTTTGATACCTAGCAGTATAGGCTATATAATTGGCCTGTCTGAGTCCCAAGGATGCTGCCATGTACTGTTTCTCTGCCATGGCATCAATCCTCCTGGAGTCCTTGTCTGGGGGGTGTGAAGCCAAGGGAATGTTTGCCTTATCACAGGCTGCAGCCTGCACTACTCCAACATGGCTGCATTGTTGTGTAAGGAACTCAGTGTCGGAGCCTGACAATGTATACCTCTTGTCCATTCTTTTATCCAAAGGAGGTATAGTGTTAGGAGTCTTTAAAATTTGAAATGGCTGTTTCCCAAAAGATTTGTGCAAGGGAACAGACAGCCTCCTAGACTCTGGGATATCCATCATTTCCACATAGTCAGGCTCCTCCTGGTCATCCACAGCTTCTTCCATAGGAAGCTGGAGGGTTTCAGCCACTTTTTTATAAAACATGAAATGGGAGGGGGACTCAGAAAGCCTAGGAGGAGACACCCCTGAAGGTCTGTCTGGGGAGATGTCCGGGTCAATGGGCACATCCAGACTTTGAAATCCACAATCACTTTCCTCATACTCCTCTTCCTCCTCCTCCGGTTCATAAAACTCCTCTAACTCATACTCTTGAACCGGTGGAACCAGCCGAACCGAGCGCCTGCCTGATGGTGCCGGTTTGGTCGGAACCGGGGAAAGCGACTGAAAAATTTTGATCGCTTTGGCTATCTCTTCAGCGGTTGGAGAGGAAAGTTTTGGCTCCACGCCTGCTGATTTTTCTTTTTTAGTTCTTTTAGCCGGAACCGACTCCTCAGAATCGGCTCTCCTTTTGCCCAAAGAAGTCTCGCCCTGGTCAGAGGGCACTCCTTCTGGTTCGGTTTGAACTGAACCGGGCTGGCCATCTGGTTCAGCGAACTTTGTGGCCTCCCTTTCCTTGAGCCTACCAGCTCTCTTTTCTAGGGTAGCTGCAAGGACATTTTTGCAAATCTGGCAGTCTGCATTGAGGTGGTCAAACCCCAGACAATAAACACAGGTGGTGTGGGGGTCAGCCTTGGCAAAGACCTTCCCACACACACTGCAGCGTTGAAACCCAGTGGGTCCGGTTTTTCTTTTGGGTTTCTCAGACATAGTGCCAGTCCTAACCAAACTTACCCTTTTATGGCAATCCGCCAGGCAAGACCCTCTTATCTGTTCCCAACCGTGTCACGGGTCGTGGAAAAAAACGTAATAAAATCCGTTTTTTTTAGAACCGATAAGAACCGGTAACCACACTCTAAATCACAAATTAAGATTCTTTAAACAACTTGATCGGTTCAAACCGAACCGATAAACCGTTTACAAGTTCCACACAGAACAGAATGAATGTAAAACCTATCAAGTACTCACAAATACCACAGACAGAGACTGAACCGACAGGTTGCAGTTTAAATTCAGTCGAAAACCGAGAAAAACGGTACTTTGACAAAATGAACCAAGCCGAAGGAGAAATCTCCGGAGCGACTGTTCAGTGAGGCGGAGTAAAGAATCTGACGGTTTGAGTTTGAAGAACAACAGACAGAGTCTCAACCGAGCTTGAGCTCAGCGTTCCATGCCTGGCATGGAAAGTTAACTCTTTCATCTCCGGGGCAGTTCGAAGGTTGGGACTCACTGCATATGTCAGAATATAGCAAGACTTCATGTTGTTTGAAGAAAAGGTTTTGACGGGGTTCGTGCCCAGTTGTGCCAGTTGGGGGTTCATCATATTATGCTCATGCTGACCAGCCTACGCATAGTCTATGAGGAGAAGACCTACCAGTTCGCAGATGTTGGTGATGCAGGGAAAATTGTGGATCGCATCGAAAAAGAATTTCGAACCAAAGGTGAAGCCTCCGAACATGACTCCGGGGACAGTGAGTACATGGATTGTGGGTGACAGAGGCCAGGTTCAAACTTAAATCAGTATTGTGACTTTTTCTCCCGGATCTCGAATCTCCCTGACCCTTGTTGTGCATTTACTGTTTAAATGTTTAAATAAATGTATAAATATTCATTTGTTGGTTTCACTATATTTGGGAATCATACATGGATCGTCGGAAGACGAGGGAACATTCAAGATGGCGGTTTTCTATGGCGCAGTGCTGTTTGCTCGTGGTGGTGCTTTCTTCTTCCTGAAGAAACCAGTCTGGAGCCTTCTAAAACTTTGAACATGCACACTGTAAATATTCTGAAGTGTCGTTTGCTGCACTAAAGCTCGTTTTTCTAGTGGCTAAATTCTGGAATTGAATAAATGTCTGCTTTGTAACCTTAACATAACTACTAAAGATGGGTGTTTAATAAAAAAGGGTGGTCGATTACAGTATCCTTTGCAGCTTGTCGCCCATGGAGTACCGCATTAATATCTATGTTGGTTATTTCTAAGTTTTGGGTTAGGGGATGTTAAACCTTTTTTCATAGGGTGAACAATTCAGTATTATAATAGATATGTCAGTAATCCCTGCTCATGGCAGTAATGGCTTTCTGTATTTTTAATGTTAGCACACTTTGTTACAAATTTAGTTATAACATGGGTACATAACTTCCGGTGATGTCACTGACCTTGATGGCCGAATAACTGTGGTGCTCCTTGACTCCCACAAACCAAACCTCCTCAAATCAGCGCTAAAATATCACAAAACACCAAAAAATTGCTTCCGGAGTCAAAGGAGGTAGCAGACCTAATAAATCTCGAGGCAAATTGAGTTTCAAGCAAGTAAATGGAGGAGGATCACCCCAACAGGAAGGGCCTAGCTGCAGCTAGTCTCCAGTCGGAACGAAGGCCCATGATTGCGATACCGACCAGGAGACTGAAAAATTATCCAGATCCAGGTACAAGATGCTACCAGCTGAAATAAGGGTGTTTAGAGCCGAAACAAAACAAGAGTTCCACAGCCTGCACACTAGACTATCCGAGGTGGAAGCCAGGGTTGAAACGGCGGAGGGCAAATTTCCGAAGTTGAGGCTGATTCAGTTTATCTTCATGCAGCGGCTGATTTTCTGGCCAGACTCCAGGAGACCATGCAAGCGAAGCTGACTGATATGGAAGCTCAAGCTCGGAGAGATAACATAAGAATACATAGGCTTCCCGAGGGAGCCAAGACTGGGCTTATGGAAGAATATTTAGAAGATCTACTGAAGGATGTGCTCGCATTGCCCCTGGACTTTCACTTTAAAAACAAGAAGGCACATAGATCCCTTACACCTAAGCCCACAGACCCAAATGTGCGACTGAGGTCAATTGTTTTAAAGCTTTAAAGTTATAAGGACAGGGAGAAATTCTTGAGACATGCTTGGTCAAAGAAAATAGTAACATATAATGCTTCAAGACTGATATTTGACGACTACCCCGTTGAAACTGCAAACAGAAGGGCAGCCTACTCACCAATCCTGAAAGTCCTAAAGCTGCACCAAATTAAGTTCCAGACCCCATATCTGGCCCAGATAAAAGTATTTTGGGATTCGGGAATTAAAACGTATGAGACGCTACTGAAGTCTTTGAGGGACTAACAGAAAAGGGACTAGGGTTCAGACTCAGACCGTCCGCAGAAGCAACGTGCACGCCTGGTGTGATCAGAAAGGCGCACAGTAAGCAATCAGCCCCACAGGAGCTCAGCTAGAGCAGCAGGCCTGAAAACAATGGCAGACATCAAAGCTCTACTCCAGCAGTCAAGAAGCAGCACCGAGAACTGAGTGAGACCGAAGAGGCTGCAAACACTTGCAAGATGGGTGAGCTAATAACTTCTAAACTTGCAGCTTTCTTTGTGAAGCTAAATGCCCATCCAGCCTACAACGATGTGTGTTCGAGCCTGGGACTTTCCCTGTGCATGCAGCTACTGTTAAATTGAACTATACAAGCACCCCTACTGAGTGGGGAGGCACCGCAAGATTGAATTTTCTTTCTCATCAGTTAAAAACTATTTGTTATGTCATAGCTCTTGTTGCAGAGCTCAACCTGGACAAATGGCTAATGTGTACAGCCACTCCTGTGCACGTATTGGATCATTATTCTCTGGGACATGGCTTGAATGAGCCTTAAGACTCAGGCCAATCAGAGATAGGGGACGAAAAAGGGAGATCTCTGTGGGCCTGAAAAGGCCTATTTAATGTGCTTTTTTTTTCTTGCAGGTTGGGGATCATCAGGAGGCATTCCCAAAGATAGAGGGCCATAGCTGGGGGTTGGGGGTCCTCCCAAGTATCAGTGAATATAAATGCTGTAGAGACAACACAGGAAACCAATGACAGCAATGTGGGAGGGAAAAGAATAATCACTAGTTTCTGAGCAGCGCAGGGAGGGGGCTGTCGAGGGGTGATGGAACCCTTTTTCTTTGTTATTCACTATGTGAGCCCAATTGTTTTGGGGGCTAGGTAAGGGCCTGGCTCAGAAGGCAGCCACCACACCTCCCACTCAAGGGGAATTGGTGGAAGAGGGTGATTACTCTCCTCGAGTACCTAGGGGACAAAGATACTGTTCCCCCACGTTGGGGGTCATCATGTACATAGTTTTTTTTGTAAGATCCCAACCTCTCAGATCTGAGATCCTCCTCCTTGGTGATTTTAATATCAACTGGCTTGCACCTGATGTAGGAACCCACAAGGATGCTATCTCTTCAGCTAACCTAACACAGATGGTCGATTCCCCCACAAGGAAGAACTACAAGTCAGGTACCAGCACTCTCCTGGACTGGGTTCTTGCCAGCCACCCAACCCGTATCAACAACACCACTGTCCTCCCGGATTCCCTCAGCGACCATTCCCCCGTCATCTGCAACTGGTCAATAAGTTTCGTAAGCCTCCTCCTAAAACCATTTCCAGCAGAGTCCTACCCCATGGCCAACAGACCCAACTCAAATCCTGTCTTAGTCGGCAAGACTGGTCTCCCACATACAATGCACTGGATGTTGACTCGGCCCTTGATTATTTCTTCACCATATTCAACACTGCCTGCGACTTCTACGCCCCAGTGAAAAAGCATAAAGTCAAGGCACTCTCCAATCCCTCACAGCTGAGCTACTGGCTCAATTAAAATCAAGGGACCACCTCTGGACAATAGCTAGAGCCACATGTGCTCAACTGGATATTCAAAACTACAAACAGACTCACAACAACTGCATAAAACAAATACGACTGACGAAGAGTACTTACTACAAGGAAACCCTCACCAACACCTAAGGAGATGGGAGAGTTTTCTGGGACAATATTAGGGAAGTCACAGGGAAGCAGTCCAAATCCTCCCCAACCCTACTGATGGTTGACGGAGCCACCACCCTTGACCTGAAGGTCATTACCAATACTTTCAATGCAGCCTTCACCGACCTTAGTGCTGTTCTCCCCCCGGACTTTTTCTCTAAAACTGACTCCCCTGCTTCAAATTCCCTACCTACCACCTCAAATCACCCACCGTTCCACTTCAAAAAAGTCAAGGTGAATGATGTCCGCAAATACATAACAAAGGCTATCTCCAAGTCCAGAGCCTGTAGTGATTCACTGGACCTTAAACTGCTATCCCTCACCCTTGAAGAGGTACTGCGCCCACTTACCAGAATCTTCAACCTCTCCCTCAGCCTCAGTCAGTTCCCAAGCAAATGGAAATCAGCTACTGTCACTCCGGTCTTTAAAAGCGGCAACAAGTCCATACTGGGAACTACCAGCCGATCTCTATATTTACCCCCCCCCACTCCAAGGCCCTTGAGCACATTGTTGCTGACCAGCTTGCAGACTACCTGGACAAATATAACATCCTATGTGCACAGCAACAAGAGTTCAGGCAAGGGCACAGCACATCAACAGCCCTCCTGGAATTCACTGGAGTCCTTCACAACTCGTTGGACAAAGGCCATCTAACTGGAGCTGTATTCATCGACTTGACTAAGGCATTTGACACTGTTCACCATGACCTGCTTACCAAACAGCTGCTGAATGCCGGGCTCTCCCAGGACTCCACTGCATGGTTTAACAGCTACCTGGACCAGCGCTCACAAACAGTAAAAATCTCAGGAGTACTCTCCAACTCCAAACCTGTTCGCTCAGGCGTCCCTCAGGGATCCATACTGGGCCCACCCCACTACTTTTTAGCCTTTTCCTGAACTCCCTTCCACTATCCTGCCCAGAACAAATTGTCCTCTATGCCAATGACACTGTGCTTCTCACCCCCATAAGAACCCACAACCCTTACTTCACAACCTACAGCTTGCTTTCTCCGCTGTTGAAAATTGGTCTGCAAAACATAAACTGGTTCTAAACCACAAAAAGACTAAATCTATACTTTTCTGCAGCTCGCAAAACAAACACAGGCGATACTCCCTTGATATCAATACAAGCACTGGTAACACCCTCAAACAAGTGTCATCTTTTAAATACCTTGGAATCTCACTTGACCCTTGCCTATCTTATGGGACTCACATTGATAGTGTTGCCAGAGTGGTAAACTCACGCATTGGAATTCTCTACCGAAATAGACAGCATCTTACCCAGGCAGCACTGAAGATTGTGACGGAGACCACAGAGCTCTGGATTGCAGACTACGGCCTCAAAATCTATGGCTCTGCCTCTACTACCACCCTCAGGCACACAAAGAACTCCCTAAAGAAGGCCTGTCGACTGCTTACTGGATCCCACCGACTCACACATACATGTGAGCTTTACACTCAAACGGGATGGCTTCAACTCGCTAACCGCATAAAGTACCTTGCCTGCTTGATGGCAAAAAAACTTCTTTGGGCCTTACTCCATCTAGTGCCCAAGCCCTCCTGCATCCAAACACTAATCCTCGTAACACCAGAGGGTCTGAATGTCAGCTTCTACAGGTCCCCCGATGCCACACCACTCTGGGACAAAGATCGTTTGCACACCGTGCACCCAGCTGGATGAATGCCCTCAGCACTCACATCACCCCCACCTCCTCACTGGGCATATTCAAATCAAGCCTCCATCATCATCTCATGGCCTCCAGCTCATGTGACTACCACCCCTAACTTCCCCCTTCCCCACTGAGATCAACCACCCCCCTCTGGTGTTCTTTGACAATGCTGTGAGCTGCTCTAGTCTCTTTTTCGGCTGCCACTCCCCTATCCTTTCACCCTTCCTCCCTGATTTCTTCTGAGTTTCTGAAATGATTCCTTGTATGTGTTATTCATGTATCCTGTTTACCGTGACACCGTACCTGAACTGATGAATATGGTTGCATGCTCTCTTTAATGTTGTATGCCCTTGTTTAACATGTATGTACTCTCCTGACATGGAACCTTTGTAAAAGAGCCTTGGCTCAAAGGTAATTGTAATCCTAGATCTAAATAAATAAAACAAAAAAACAGTTATGAGGGGGGAGGCAGGGAAGACTGGCTTATGGGGTTAAAGTTTGGTAACATAATTGTGAGGAACCAGGGGAGGGGGGTAATGAAGAGAGAACACTGGAGAGAGAATGGTTGATGTATATAGTTACTGTTGTTCATGCCAGTTCGATATACGATCATACTGGAGGTACAGGGTTAATGATTTATTATGGGTCCTAAGGAGTTGTCAGAGGGTATTCTATGAACATGATAGTCGAGTCAAGGGGAAATGGTACCTTAAAATTAAAGTAAGAAGGTTTCACCAGACAAACCTGAAGAGTCACACAGGAATTAAATGGAGAACACACACAGATTGAAAATTGTGTCACAGAATGTTAACGGTTTAAACAACCCCATAAAGCGATACAGGGTGCTCACCCAGTTTAAGAAACAAAATCATGTTGCTGTCCTCCTGCAGGAGACACATTCGAGTAGGGAGGAGCACCTAAAACTGGTGAAATTTAGCTTTGGACAGATTTTGTCCTCCTCATACAAACAAGGTAAAAGAGGGGGAGTGGCTATACTGCTCCCATGAAATTCCCAGTTTAAACTGAATTCCTCGTACTTAGATCCAGAAGGACACTTAGTGGTTGTAGCGGGTGAACTGGAGGGGAACCCAGTCACAATAGCCTCACTGTATATCCCACCGGGGTCTAAGGCCCCAATGGTTAGGGCCCTCCTACAAAAGATCACTAAATTTCACAGGGAGATGTTGCTTGTTGGGGATGATCACAACTAAATTTATAATTAAGCGGATACCACTACTCCTAAAATAATAGAGAGAGAACAGTTGCTCAGAAGGCTGCGTTGGGGTACTTTAGAGGTGTGCAATGGGCTGATGCCTGGAGACATCTGAATCCAGCGAGGCAGGCATTTACCCACTATTCGGCGCCCCACAGTACGTATGCTAGGATAGATTATGTGATGGTCTCCAGGGAACACCTGCACTTACAATGGGAATGTCAACATACCCCCTCGGTTTTGTCAGACCACTCGCAGGTCACACTTATATTTAGCTGGCCCACAGAGCAAGGGCAAACCATATGGAGGTTTAATAATTTTTTTATTGACCTTTAAAGAGTTCAAAAACTCAGTGAAGGATGGGATACCCCAGATACTGAGGGAAAATAGGTCTCCACAAGTCAGTATTGCTACCCTCTGGGATACTCTAAAAGTTGTACTAAGAGGGGATATTATTAAATTTGCCTCAAACTATAAGAGGCAACAGGCTCAAAGAATGGAGATATTACAACACCAGTATAAGACGTTGCAAGGGGCAATAAGGCGATATACCCTTTGTTGCAAGCCACAAAACAGTAGATTCAGTATCTGCTAGATATCCGGACAGAGCAGTCCTTGCAGTGTCTGAACCAGAGATACTACACGAGCGGGCACAGGGCGACTCGCCTATTAGCACATAGGCTTTGACAGAGAATGTCGAAAGCCACCATTACGCAGATAAGAAACCCCCTTAAACAGCAGACAGTTCAATCCCTCTTACAAACAGCACAAGTCTTTGAACAGTTTCATCAAAAACTGTATACACCTGAGCACACACCTGAGTTGGAGGAGATTTCCTATTTAACAAAACTGAGGTTGCCCTCTCTCACTGAAGAGGTCCAGCAGAAGATAGACCAGCCCATCACAGCAGTCGAGCTTAACCAGGCAATTTCAGACTTTAAACCGAATAAAAGTCCGGGCCCCGACGGTGACTTTACAGGAATTTTAAAACATTTAAAGAATGCATGAAGCCGCCCGGTGGCGCAGAGGCTGAGGCGCTGAACGCTACACTGCTCCCATGCCGCGCACCCGGTTCGAAGCCGACTCGGCAGCCGTGGGTCGGCCGGGGGAGTCAGGCTTGAGCGTCCGGCAACAGCTCGCTTTACCCGGGAGGGATTCGGCCATTCGCCCTCAGCAACCCCGAGCGGAGTTTCAGAGCGCATGCCCTTTCAGGGATTGGTCGGACGCCACCAATAGCAGAGCAGACGCTGACGCACGCATCATGACGCCAGGGATTGCATCTGCTAAGAGGAGGGAGGAAACAGGAAAATATGGAGCCTGCCTTGTCCGGGAGGAAGCGGGGTCCTGGGACGTGCCCACGATTTGCCCGCGCCCACTCAGCAAGTCCACGGGGCCGTGAAACTGTAAGTTACAGGGGATGGCCCCTACCTCGTCCCCGCCCGGGGGGTAAACCGCGGCTCCATGGGGGCCCGTGGATTGTGTGAGCTGGGTCGCGGGTAGTGGGATGTCTCGCGGGACAACGCCGAAGGTCGGAGAAGGCAGAGGAGGAGGATAAAATACAATTTCAAAAAAAAAAAAGAATGCATCGCAGGTCCACTGCTGGAGGTTTGCAAACGGATACAGGAAGGGGACAGCACACCACTTTTGTGGAATTATGCAACCATAGCTAGTGTACCCAAACCAGGGAAGGACACCACACACTGTACGACATATCGACCAATTTCAATATTAAACACTGATTATAAATTGTTCATGTCAATAATGGCCAAAAGATTGGACTAGGTTCTGCCCTCCTTTGTTAACTTGGATCAAACTGGGTTTGTGTCTGGGAGACAGACTCAGGACAACATAAAGAGGTCTCTCCACATATTACACCATGCCGCCTGGTCAAGGTCCCCTTTTCTGATGTTAAGTCTGGATGCGGAGAAGGCCTTAGACCGGGTGGCATGGCCTTTTCTCATCAGGGTGCTGCAAAAGTTTAACTTTTTTGAGCCCTTTATCAGGGTTATAAATAAAATTAATGCCCAACCTATGGCCTATGTAAAAATCAATGGCAGGATTTCAGCACAGCTTACACTTAAAAGGGGGACGAGGCAGGGCTGTCCCATGTCACCTCTATTATTTGCACTTTACTTAGAGCCTCTGGCTCAGGCCTTGCGGTAGCATACAGGAATCCGGGGTCTACAGGTGGGCAGAGTGACGCACAAGTTGGCGCTCTATGTGGATGATCTTTTAATTTACCTGACTGAGCCGGAGCACTCCCTGGACCTCCTATGCAGATGTCGACTCAGTTTGGCCAGCTGGTGGGTTACGAAATAAATTTTGCTAAGACAGAGGTGCTCCAGCTAAATTATGTCCCTTCTAGGGAAACTACAACCCTCTACCCCTTTTGGTGGAACTTGGGACACCTGAAGTACCTGGGAGTCAAGCTGACGGTAGACAGCTCTCAGTTATTTGACATTAACTACACTCCCCTGCTTGATAAATGTGGAGCGGACTTGGAGGGGGTGGGCCCTGATTCCGATCTCATTGGTCCAGAAGGTAGAGGTAATAAAAATGGTGTTGCTGCCTAGATTCCTGTATCTTGCTCAAACCTTGCCAACTGGAATACCTAGGGAGTACCTCAGGAAATTAAACCGTAAAATCTCTGGTTTTCTCTGGGGAACCAGCAGGCCTAGGATTAGGTATTCTACTCTCCAACTTCCAAAGAAACAGGGGGGCTTAGCACTCCCACATCTAGAATTATACCATCTATACCAGCGCAAATCAGAACAGTTGCATATTGGGCAAAAGCTGATTACATGGCAAAATGGAATACGCTAGGAAAAAAAAAAAGGAGACAGCTGCTATCACAGGAAGGGGCAGATGGAGCACGGGAGGAGGCAAACCCATACACACAATCCACCTTAAAGTGTTGGTACAATCTCTTGTATAGTAAGAACCTTGCCCCATGGAGGGCACTTTTACAGTCGATGCCATACACCAAGGCTTTTTTACCAGCCAGCATGGATCTTGGGTTTCGTAACTGGGAGAGACAGGGCCTTTGTTTAGTTTCACAGTTTCTGGGAGAGGATGGTTTCTTGACACTGGCCCAACTTAATGAAAAATATGGCATCCTTCTGCAGGACAGATTTAGATACTTCCAGATCTGTAGCTAGATACAATCTGTCTCTGGAGGCCTGTGGGCTTCCAATCCCCCTCCACAGACTGTCAATACCCTGCTGGATGTGATGGGGGGGCAGGATACCTCAGGCACATATAATTTCATATCTATATACAGTAATCCTGGCAGGGAATGGCGGTTCCCTGAGGACCACCAAAAAAGCTTGGGAAACCAGATCTGGGGGTTCGAGATAGAGGAGGGTCTGTGGGAGAGGCATTTAATTAGGCTTCATTGGGGAATTTCAGTGGTATCTTGGAAAGAGTTTAACTGGAAAATTACGACTAGATTTTTTATAACCCCCAAAATTCAAGCCAAATATCAGTCTACCAGATCACTTGCATGCTTGAGAGGATGTGGACACTCTCCAACTGTGCTGGCCCATATAATGTGGGGATACCTGGATTGGTCTCCTTTTTTCAGGAGTTGCAACAGGCTTTGATGCTGCTGTTTGCCCCAACTGTTAAGCTTACTTCCACTCTGTTGTTGTTCTTCTTCTTCATCCTCTTCGTCTTCTTCTCCTTCTTCTCGGACTTCCCCAGGGACTGCGGAGATCCCAACACGACTCAGCTTCTAAAGGTGGCCATCCTGGCAGCTCAGAAGGCCATCACAAGGAAATGGCTAACCCAGGATCCTATTACACTGCGACAGTGACAAGACATAATGATAGCAATATACAGAATGGAACTGGTCACAGCCATGATAAATAGGAAGCCTCAGAGGTGTGAACTGATCTGGAGAAGATGGGTTCTTTATATGACCCCACTGAGACCTGAATGTGTACCTTGAGGGGATCTCCTCTCTCCCCTAAATTTGAGGGAAGGGGGACTCACTCTACTGTGTGCCTTGTAAAATATATCTGAAGAATTTTTTTTTTTAAATCTGAGGACAAGAAAAGTACATAAGTGATTGAATAAGACAAGAAACACTGGTATGAAAGTTGTTAACAGTTGATATACGGAAATAGTAATTGTATGATTGTAATTGTCCTGGTTTTTATTGTTTGTTTTGAATTTGAACATGATGTTGTTCTGCATAAATTTTTTTTAAATAAAGTTAAAAAAAAAAAATAACATGGGTACATGAAAACGTGGAAGCCCACTGGTAGAGTCCCTCAGCATGGCCATGCATTAAATTCCCTTTTTAATGCATGGTTCCGTAGAGGGACCCGGGCAAAGTGTGGTTGGCACGCATTGGCTGCTTCTGAAAGGAAAACTGAGCAGGGCAGCCATTAAATATGTGGGGAAGTGGGAGAGCAAGGTGCTGTTAAGTGGGATGTCTTCCAGTGTCCCACAAGCATGTCACTGTCCCCCACCCAGACTCCCACCACCCTGCAAGTATACCGGTCCCCAACATACTGCAACTTGCAGGCTGGCAGCAGTGCACAACACTCGGAAGAGACAGCGAGAAAGCCACTGTGTGTTAGTGTCCACTCCTGCGTGCTGCTGTGCTGTCTGTCCTGTCAGTCTCATAGTAATGATAGTAGTGCAGTGGTGGTCGTCAATGTGTACCTCACAGTGACTGCAGTCTGGTGTGTTGTGTGTGTGTTTCTTTGTCATAACCCCCACCTCCAGTGCCTGCTTGCAGTTCCAACTGCTTTACTGTCGCTCTCACTCCATGGAAAAAAACATTAATGACAGTCATGCTGCAGGCTCTCTCCCTCTGTGGAACACAGAGATACTTACAATCATGCTGCAGGCCGCTGTGGTGTCTCAATGTATGGACACCAGTAAGTAGTCATCTGGAAACTAAATCAGTAGGCTGCCTGTCATCACCCACCACATGACCTGTCAGAAGAAGTGAGAGAGACAGACAGAGAGGTGATTCGGGTAAGAGTGCATACAGAGTTGAGGGCACATGATGGCCCCCCAATCCGTTCCCCACCGAAGCTCGAGACAGTGCACAACAGCAAGTGCAGTAAACACAGTATCCCGTGCCTGCTTGTGTTTCCACCTACTTCACTGTCTCTCTCTCTCTCTCACTCTGGAAAACACCATCTCTCTGGAGTGTGGAGTACTGTACTGTGTGGAAAATTGACGATGTCGGTGACGTGGAGTAAGAGAGAGACAGACAGACAAAAGGCACTCCAGGCAATGTTTTTTTTTGTGTGTGTGTGTTCCATGCAGCATGACAGAGAGAGAGAGAGAGACACACACACTCACACACAGTAATTGCGAGCGCGGCATAGAAATCCGAGTTGCTTTTCTCTCACACTGTCTATCATCGGATCAACGTCTCCTGTATTCTGTAAATATCTCTGATGGGAAAAGGCTTGATAGGAGCCCCCCAAAGAAATACAGACTGCCGTCTTCCCTGTTTGTCTGGGTTGGGGGGGATGGACAGTAATGGGCATTCGCCGTGTAACAGAGCATGTTATGCACAGCAAATGTCACAAATTCTGTCAGTAGTGTATTTGAGACATTTGTATGTGCATAGCAGAACTCAGATATGCAACCTTTGTTCGTGACTATTTTGCATGGTGGCAGGATACAATATGTGTTTTTCTATTTAAACAGAGGGAAAAGACCTTTCTGTTTTTTTCCCCCATTGTTTAAACATTATTTCTTGGTCTTTCAGATGAGATGTTAAACCGAGGTCCCATCTGCCTGGATTGGTGGTAGTTCAGGTGGATGTTAAAGATCCCATGGCACTTATCGAAAAGAGCAGGGGAATTTCCCCAGTGTCCTGGCCAAATTTCCCTCATTCACTAAAAAATACCACCAACAGCTTAATCTGGTTCAATTTCAGTTGCTTACCATCTGTATCCCCAAAAGGGACTTCTAGGCCCAGTGGGCTTACGGGTCAACAAAATTCAACAAACAAACAATAGAACAGAAGAAGACCACGGCCCATCGTAACTGTTCCCCACACAATATGGGACATTGCTTAGTAGTTATCCTGTATCCAAACATCTAGTTTGTTTTTGAACGTTGTAGTGCTAGGTGCCTCAACCAAATCTTGTGGCAAGGTGTTCCATACACAAGGAACCCTTACTGAAAAGAAGTTTCCCCTCTTACTGGTTCTATATCTTTTGACCTCAAGCTGTTTGTTATGCAGTCTTGGAACATGTCTCCTATTGGAGAAAGTTAGACCACATTGTTCCATGAGATCTGGTGAATTTATTATGTTAAAAACCATGAGCATAGCACCTCTTAATCTCCTATTTTGAAGAGAGAGAAGAGACCAGTAGCTTGTAATCTTGCCTGCTAGTCCAGATTAGATAGTCTGGGAATCATTTTGTTTGCTCTCCTCTGGACTTGTTCTAGCATGGCAATATCTTTTTTTAGGCTTGGATTCCAAAAGGGGGAACTATAGTCGAAGTAAGGTCTAATATATGCCCTGTAAAGTGGGATACGGCATTGTTCAGTGTGATTTATAAAGGTTCATTTTATTTGCCTCAAGAGTCTATTGGTCATACAAGCAGTTTTAACACAGCGATCCCTTGGCGTAAGTTTGTTGTTGATATAGACACCTAGGTCTTTCTCACAGTTTGATGAGTGAAGTGGAAGTCCATTTATGTGATATACTGTATTATGATTTTTTTTTTTACCAAAATGTAATACCATGCATTTGTCATGGTTGAACTGCATATGATTATGATTTCCCCAAAGTATTCATTTTTCCAAGTCCTCCTTTAATGAGGAAATATTTTCATGATTATTAACCTTGCCCCCAGTTTAGTATCATCTGCGAATTTAACCATGAAATTGTTAGGCCCAGTTTGTAAATCACTGATGAAAAGATTAAATAATGTTGGTCCCAGGACTGATCCCGAGGCACACCACTTGTTACTCTACCCAGGTCAGACAAGGCATCATTTATTCTAACTTTCTGGGTTCGATTTGTCAACCAATTGGAAGTCCAGTTAACAATATAAGATGACAAGCCTAAATTATGCATTTTGGTGACCAGTTTTTCATGTGATACTTTGTCGAATGCGCTACTAAAATCCAAAAGAATAACATCGGAAGGGATACCCGCATCTAGTAAAGCACTTATATTGTTGCAAAGATCATCAAGTTAGTAGTACAAGAATACTTGGGAATAAACCCATGCTGGAATGAGTCATGGATACCTAATTTTTCACATTCCTGTTCGATCAGGGTCTTCATTACCCATTCCATTAGTTTGTCGGCCACTGAGGTCAGACTAACGGGAGATAAGTATGCACAGAACTTCCATTACCTTTTTTGAATATTGGGTAACTATTGTTGAACGCCAATCATCTGGTACAATAATTTCTTGTAGGGATTTGTTAAAGATAATTGACAAAGGTATATAAATATTTGTAGAGGTTTCAATCAGAAACCAGGGATGAATATCGTCAGGACCCGGACTAGTGGTCTTTTTTTAATTTTTTGATAGCCTGTAGAATATTGGCTGGATTAAATCTATGAATATCTGTATGTTGAGATTTAGCTGTGTTAAGGAATGATTGTTGAGAAAAAACAGAACAGTAGAATTTACTGGAAAGATTTTGATGTTTCTATATCGGATATGGGTGAACCATTTGTTATAATGGGACCAATGGTCCTTGAGGTACCCTTTTTATTATTTATATAAAAAAGAGATTTATGGCAGTCTTTTATATGAGCTAGTTTGAATTCTAACTTGTTTTTAGCCAATTTAATATAATTTTTCAGGTTTTTAACAGATAATCTATATTTGTGTAATAAGGTAGTTTTGTATGGGAGAGAACTTTTTTTAAGTTTCCTAAAACGTTTAATTTTCGTTTTAATCTAGTTTTTAATGGACTTATTAAACCAAGGGGGAATTTTTCCCTTATTATTAAAATTTTCTTTTAGATGGAATGAAAATGTTCTCCAAATGGTGTACAATGTTTTTAAAAATGCCCCATGCTTGTTGTGTTGTACACTTGAGGAGGATGGCTTCCCAATTTATGCTTTCTAAATATTTATTAATTTCAGGGAAATTGACTTTATTATAGTTTTTTGTATAAATTAACTTCCTCTGTGTGGTTTTAATCTGTTGAATTTCTAAAAGGATGGAAGAATGATCACTGGTTCCAAGTGGGTCCCAAATTTGGAGGTTGCTAATTTGTTGCTCTATGTTTGTAAATAATAAATCCAGAATGTTAGAACCTCTAGTGGGTTCAGTAATAAGTTGTTGTAATCCGGTGCTGGTTATCACATCTATTAATCCCTTCTCAGCACAGGAATGTCCAGAAAGTGAGCCCCAATTAATATGAGGCAAGTTGAAATCACCAACACGACTGGGCACCAATTTTCAATACGTTTGATGTTGATGCTGCCCTAGAATACTTTATCACAACTTTCAATACTGCATGTGACAATTACGCACCATTAAAAAAGCGTAAAATCAAAGCTCTCTCAAATCCCTGGCTCACTGTCAAACTACTGGCTCAACTCAAAGCTCGGGACCATCTCCGGGCCATAGCCAGAGCCACGGGCTCCTTGCAAGATATACAGAAGTACAAACAGGCACGTAATCTATGCACTTCACAAATCAAGCAAATGAAGAGCGCCGACTTCAAAAATGCCCTTGAAACCACCTGTGGTGACGGGAGAGCTTTCTGGGACAACATCCAAAATATTACAGGTAAGCAATCAAAATCCTCTTCTACTATTATGAATGTTGATGGCTCCACTACCCTTGACCCAAAGGTTATGGCAGATGCCCTAAATAAAACTTTCACAGACCTCTGTAGGGTCCTCCCCTCAGATTTTTTCTTGGACTTGCCCTTGCCAAATCTAGTATCCCAAATCACCTCAAGTGACCAACCACTATTTCATTTCAAAATAATCAAAGCACATGAAGCCTACAAATACATAAAAAAAGGCCTGCTCTAAATCCAGAACAAGCAGTGATACTAGAGATCTAAAAATCCTGTCTCTCACCTTGGACGAAGTGATCCACCCTCTTACCAAAATTTTCAATCTTTCCCTTTGCCAAAGTCAATTTCCCGACAAATGGAAGTCTGCTATAGTTACACCAAGTGCTCAAAGGGGGTGACAAATCTATACCAGGGAACTATCGACCTATATCAATACTCCCACCCCTCTCCAAAGCACCTGAATGCATTGTGGCGGACCAACTCTCAGACTACCTGCAAAAGTATAATTTACTCTGTATGCAGCAACACGGATTTAGGAAAGGGCACAGTACGTCAACGGCCCTACTAGATTTCTCAGGAGAAGTTCACTCTGCTCTGAACAAAGGCTACCAAACCAGAGCTGTCTTCATTGACCTAGCATTTGATACTGTCCACCATGGCCTACTAATCTCACTACTGCCCAGGCTTGGGCTTGCTGAAGGACCTGGTGCCTGGGTAAAAAGTTACCTGACAAAACGCTCACAGGCAGTAAAAATCTCTGATGTACTCTCTGACTCTAAACATGTCCTCTCAGATGTACCTCAGGGATCAATCCTAGGCCCTCTCCTTTTTAGCCTGTTCCTAAATTCTCTCCCTGAATCCTGCCCAGAAAAATGAATCTTATATGCTGATGACGCTGTAATTCTTTCTTCCCACAAGGATCCCAACCCTTTGCGTCAGAGCCTGCAATTTGCCTTCTCCAGTGTCGAAAAGTGGTTCCTTGATAATAAGTTGGTCCTAAACCACAAAAAAACTAAAACCGTGCTTTTCACTAGTCAGCAAAACAGAAATAGACATATTCCACCCACTATTAAAACTTCCACTGGAAATACACTTGAACAAGTGAATACCTTCAAATACCTTGGCATCACCTTTGATCAAGGTCTTACCTTTATGACCCACATAGACAACACAGCAAAAACAGTGAACCAACGCATTGGAATACTATTTCGGAACCGCCAATTCCTTAACCAAGCTGCCCTGAGGATTGCTATACAAAGCTCCATTATCTCAATCATAGACTATGGCCTAATTATCTATGGCTCAGCCACTACCACGGCACTAAGACACATCTCAACCGCACTAAACAAGGCATGTCGACTCCTCACTGGTGCACAGAGACGGACCCACATCTGTGAGCTCTACTCTGAAACCAGCTGGCTACAACTCTCCAATCGCCTTGTGTATGTCACCTGCTTGATGGCAAAAAAATCAATCCTCTAATGCCTCCACCGTGTATCCAAGACCTACTCTATCTGAATAACGGCACGCATCCCACCAGAAGATCTGAGCACCAACCTTTTCAGGTCCCCAGATGCTGGACTGCTCAGGGACAAAGATCGTTTGCCTACAGGGCCCCAACCTGGTACAATGCCCTTAGCTTACCCACTCTATCCTCCACATCACTGGGAGCTTTCAAATCCATGCTCTACGCTCACCTCTCTGCCTCCAGCTCCTGTGACTGCTTTGACTAAAGGCTTATCCCTCCGTTGTCCATCCCTCACCATGGCCCGTCATTTTGGCTAAGACTCTCGGAATACCATTAACTGGTCCTGCCTGCTACTGAATCTCTTTTCTATTTTCTCTCTCTCTTCTCCTTCTCCCTCTATCTCCTCCTACTTTTCCCTCTCTACTCTTCCTCTAATGCCTCTGAGTATCTTTCTTTCTTGGAAAAATAGTTATTGATTTATTACTGCCTTTGTAAATTGCTGAACAAATTTTTTATGTAACATTTTTGTTATTACATGTCTTGTTTTTTGTTTATGTTCTATGTGACGTGGAACCTTTGTAAAAGAGCCCTGGCTCAAAGGTATTAATTCCTAGACCAATAAACTAAACTAAACCAAATATTACAGTATCTTGGGATTCTGAGAAAGTTGAAACCTCTTTGAACATATTAGTTGTGTAGTCAGAATCGGTGGATGGAGGTTTGTAAATATTACCGATGGTTATATACGAATGTCTCTTTAACATAATTTTAACCCAGATACTTTCCAAGGAGTAGGGAGAGTGTACTTCAAAGGAGGGGATGTCATTTCGTATGTATATGCAGACCCCACCACCTTGTTTATCAGTTCTATTTTTATAATACAGCTTATAATTTGGGATTTCTCTGGACCAAATAGAAGAAACATAACCCATGTTATACAACCTTGTACTCTCTGGGTTTGATTTTCATTATTATAAATAGTTAGCATTTACAGGTACAACTATGGGCTCTCAGCCCTCCTAGCACCTTCTTCTTCCTTAATATGATCCTTAGTAAGTACAATAACTCACTCCAGGGTGTGGGTTTATAGGCATTTAATGTGTGCCTGGGGTGTTGTGAGACACCGTACAATGCACCCCCAGGCATGCATTCATCATCTCAACTACACTATACTATAAGGATATGGCTTAATAAACCCTCTGGTGATATAACATGGTTTAGGGGCACAAAAAAATCCTTACTGTAAAAATGATGTATTGTTGTGACTTTTCTGTGTGCCTTCCTATAGGGTGGCAGTACTGTGCATTGTATACAGTAAAATAATAAAAATAAAGTTAAAAAAAATGAGGCCTGCCAGTGGCCCTGACAGCTCCTCAGCCAGTTCCCATAATACCCTTGGATGTACTCTGTCTGGGCTTGGTGATTTGTCCACCTTCAATGCTAGCAGCCCCTCCCTCGCTCTATCCTCCTCTATCACTACATCTGTGTAGCATAGACAGCGCCTAGGATTTCAACAAAGCCTTCGATACTGTCCCACACAGAAGGCAGGTTAACAAGATGAGTAGTCTGGGCATGGGGCATAAGGTGATACAGTGGGTTAGAAACTGGCTGACAGACAGAAGGCAGAGGGTGGTGGTAAATGGGATCCAATCTGGGAAGAGAGAGAGGTGTGACCAACAGAGTGCCACAAGGATCAGTACTGGGACCAGTCCTGTTCAATGTCTTCATTAGTGACATTGCAGAGGGCCTGGAAGGAAAGGTCTGCCTATTTGCAGATGACACCAAAATCTGCAACAGGGTGGATACTCCAGAAAGGGTGCAGATAATGAACAGGGACCTGGAGAAGCTTGAAAGATGGTCAGAGGTGTGGCAACTGAGGTTCAATGCAAAAAAGTGCAAGATAATGCACCTGGGTAGGGGGAACCCTGGGGAGACCTATAGGATAGGGGTGAGGTGGTGACCATCACCAAAGAGGAAGGGGACCTGGGATTATCATATCTGATGACCTGAAGGTATCAAAGCAGTGTGCAAAGGCTGCAGGGAGGGCCAGTGGCATACTGGGGTGCATAGGCAGAGGTATTACTAGTAGGAGGCAGGAAGTGGTGATGCCATTGTATAAAACACTAGCAAGGCCTCACCTGGAGTACTGTGTGCAGTACTGGAGACCACACATGCGAAAGAACATAAACATGGTGGAGGCTGTCCAGAGTAGGGTGTCAAAGATAATGCATGGTTTGCACCACAAAACATATGAGGAGAGACTAAGAGCTCTCAATATGTACTCACTGGAGGAGAGGAGAGGAGAGGAGAGAAAGGGGCAACATGATAGAAACTTCTAAGTACCTAAAGGGCATAAACAAGGTGCAGTTGGGAGATCTCTTCCAATGTAGAAAAGATACCAGAACAAGGGGGCATGATATGAAATTGGAGGAGGGGGGATTAAGATGTAACGTGAGGAAGTTTTTCTACACCGAGAGGGTGGTGAATGCTTGGAATAGTCTGACACAAGAGGTGGTAGGGGCAAGCACAGTGGAGGGGTTTAAACATGCCTGGGACAAGCACAGGGAAACCTTAGGCAGGAAGGGAGTGATGAAAAGCCATTGACCACTTAGGGTGAGTGGATGCATACATGTATAGGGCCTATGGGCAGACTGGAAGGGCCTAGCAATCCTTATCTGCCAACAATTTCTATGTTTCTATGTTTTCCTTCCCCCCTGCTCCTCTTCTCCCCCGCCGAAGGCAATGGTCCGTCCTCCTCCCTGGTATTCATTTAGTATCTCTGCTTTACCCTTCCCCATTATCCTCCACCCACTCTTACCCTTTGTTAAGTGTAACAATCCTTTCCTTCTTGTCCCTTTTCTCACTTATATAGTGAAAGGAGGCCTTCTCCCCCTTCTTAATTCCTTTAGCTCACCGGACTTCCTTACTTGCCTCACTAGCCAACCATATGTAATCTTCCCAGTCCACCTCTCTCTTGGTTTTCCTAAATTTTCAGGGAGGAGGCCAGCAATTACAGGCCAGTCAGTCTGACCTCGATGGTGGGGAAATTAATGGAATCACTGCTAAAGGAAAGGACTGTGTTATAACTTGAATCCAGCAAATCACAGTATCCTAGGCAGCATGGATTCACAGCAGGAAGGTTATATCAAACAAAATGGATAGATTTCTTTGACTGGGTGACCAGGGAATTATATCAGGGAGAGGCGGTGGATGTGGCCTGCCTGGATTTCAGCAAGACCTTCAACACCATTCCACATAGGCTTGTAAACAAGCTGTGCAGCCTGGGAGTGGGTCCCAAGGTGGTAAACTGGGTCAGAAATTGGTTAAGGGATAGAACGCAGAGGGTGGTAATAAATGGAGTTCATTCCGAGAACAGGAGGGTGACCAACAAGGTGCCACAAGGATCAGTTCTGGGGCAAGTCCTCTTCAATGTCTTCATAAACGACACTGCAGAGGGGCTGAAATGGAAGGTATGCCTCTTTGCAGACGATACTAAGATCTGTAACAGGGCTGACACTCCAGGGGGTGGAAAAAATGAGGAGGGACCTAAGCAGGCTTGAGGAGTGGCATACCTCTCAACTGCAATGAGTTCTGCATAGCGCTATGATTTTCACACTCAAATTTACCCTTGCTCTGCACAGGTTCACTGATGTTACTCATAATGCTAGAGCTATTTCTGGACACACAAACTATTAAATCATTGAACTAAGTTGTTGGAAACATTCCTTATCACTAACTATATGGGGCCCACTATCTGTAGACGTAATATTGTTTAAAATAAGAAAGTACTCCACATTCTGGCCCTTTGCCAGATGGACTAGAGGGTAAGGCTTGTCTGTTTGCAGATGACACCAAGATCTGCAACAGAGTAGATGATCCAGATGGGGTGGGCAGAATGAGAAGAGATCTGGATAAACTAGCAGAATGGTCAGAAGAGTGGCAACTGGGATTTAATGCAAAGAAGTGCAAAATCATGCACATAGGGAAGAGAAACCCTGAAGCCACTTATAGGCTGGGAGGGAGTTGCTAGCAGTCACAAAAGGAAGAAAGAGACTTGGGCATCATCATCACTGATGACCTAAAATCATCAAGCAGACCTCTAAAGCAGTAGAGTAAGAGCTGAGGGGTGTTAGGAGTGTATTAGTAGGAGTATCCTGAAGTCGTAAGAGGAAGGTAATAATCCCTCTGTACAAGACATTAGTTAGGCCCCATCTGGAGTACTGCGTGCAGTATTGGAGGCCACACCTTCACAAGGACATTAACAAATTGAGGCAGTCCAGAAGAAGGCAGCAAAATGGTGCAGGGACTGCATCCAGAAGACATATGAGGACAGATTAGCAGGAGCTCAATATTATACCCTTGAGCAAAGGGAGAGAGGTGATATGATCGAGACATTTAAACACCTTAAGGGCATAAACAAGGTGAAAGAGTCTAACATGTTTAAATATAAGAAAATAGCAGGACAAGAGGACACAGCATGAGATTAGAGGAGGCCGATTAAGAGGAGAATGTGAAATTCTTTTCACAGAAAGGGTGGTAGATGCATGGAATGGCTTACCACAAGAAGTGGTGGCTATGAATACAGTGCAGGGCTTCAAACAGGCATGGGATAGGCATAAGGGAGCAATACAAATGACTACGAATAGATAGGTCACTGACAGAGCAAAGGCTGATGGCACATTTATAAGGTAGAAAAAGAAATGGGCAGACTGGATGGGCCTTGCGGTCCTTATCTGCCGTCAACTTCTATGTTTCTATGTTTCTATGTTTGCTAGGATTTTTGAAGGCCAGTGCTATGATTTTTAATGCTGAGAGGTTGAGAGGTGCGAGGAGTGGTCAAGAGTGTGGCAGCGAAGATTAAATTCAAAGAAGTGTAAAATCATGCATCTGGGGCACAGAAACGCAGGGAAGGAGTACATAATGGGGGGAGGTACTGACGACCAACAAACTGGATAGGGACCTGGGGGTAATCATATCTGATGATCTACAGGTGGCCAAGCATTATGAAAAGGCTGTGAGGAGAGCCAGTGGGATGATGGGGTGCTTAGGAAGAGATATCACCAGCAGAAAAAAGGAGGTGGTGATTCCACTGTACAAATCATTGGTGAAACCCGTTCTAAAGTACTGTGTCCAGTTCTGGAGGTCGCATCTCTGGAAGGACATAGACAGAGTACAGGCAATTCAGAGAAGGGCAACAAATATGGTACAGGGTCTGCACCAAAAGTCATAGAAGAAGAGACTAGAGGACCTCAATATGTATACCCTGGAAGAGAGGAGAGAGAGGGAGGATGTGATACAGACCTTCAAATACCTAAGGATATAAATAAAGTACAAGAGGGTAGCATCTTTCAGAAAAAAAAATGCTCAAGAACAAGGGGTCATGATATGAGGCTGGATAGGGGATAGACTCAGGGTAACGTGAAGAAGTATTTTTTCACAGAAAGGGTGGTGGATGCATGGAACAACTTCTCAGCAGAGGTGGTGGGGGCAAAAAATGGTAAAGGAATTCAAGAACGCATGAAGTAGGCACAAGAGAACCCTAGCAATAGGAAAGAGAGGGTAAAAGCTAGAGATTAAGTAGGATCTGCGATACTGCAGTAAGTAGGGAAAATGGGCAGACTAGGTGGGCCAAGCAGTCCTTCTCTGCCGTCAATTTCTACGTTTCTATATTCCCTGGTCTTACTTACATTCTATGGGTATCAAAATTCTCATACCTTAAGATAGTGTATGAGACCATGCTTAAAACCAAAAGGGTGGTTCTAGTGACCATATTAACAGGCAAGACATGTTTTCATAGCATATTTGTTGGTCCCTGCTTATGAGGCAGAGGTGCAGAATTCGCAGACCTACAGTCCCATCCAACCATAATTTACTGTGCTAATGGTTTAGAGATACAAGGTTTCATAACACCTGCAGTTTCTTCTTCCATTATGTTTTTCAGCTATAGCTAAAATTCCTTTCATCATAAAATGAATTTTAGTTTCGATTGGGAAACACACCTGACAAAGCCTTAGCAGTCATCAAAGCTTCTATATCTTAAACATGCATTACTCCAAGAAGGGTAGCATCAACACATTTTTTTCCAGACTGCGTTCTTTGCTGGCTAACAAACAACTAAAAATGTCTTAATGTTTCAGCTAAAGCCAGTTTAAAGTGAAGCAAAACATCATAACAGTGATTTTATTGCTTTATATATTGTACATTATAGCGCAGTGGTCTAAGGCTCTGAGCTGCAAATTTGGTGACATCCAGCAGACCAGACCTGGGTTTGAATCCCACAGCTTCCACTTGCATACTGTGTGACCCTGAGCAAGTCACTTAACCTCCTTGTGCTCCCAGGTCGCTCCTGTAAAAAAGCTTTCAGCTTAGTGTGCTATACCTGGTTAAACAACTAAATAAAAAAAAATAAATAAATACATTACCTAATACAGTCAATGAAGCACCTCTGTACAGTGCCAAGATGCCTTCTTTCTTGTAGATTGAATGGAAAGCATGAAGAAATCCACGGTACGAAGGATCACGGCTGTCCTGCACAATTAATCGTGTTTTGATGATATCAGTTGGATAGGTCAAAATGGCTGCAACAATACCCGCTAGGCTTCCTGCTACAATCGCACCCCACTGAGTCACTTGACCTAGATCATCCATAAATGCCTCAATAAATCTGCAGAGAAAAATCAACAGACAAGATGGCTTTATCACGGGAGCCATACAATTCCAGAAGGGTCTCAATTGGTTATTTGTGAAGTTGGTCTTCCCCCAAAGTTTACACTGCCATTTCAGTTTGTCTTTTACTTGTTTTACTTGTCTTTTACTTGTTTGTTTGAGTTCTGTGTGTAAAGAAAAACACAACTACTGTCTATTTTGTTGAACAACCACTAGTCTACTTTTGGACAAAGGAAAGACTCAAAACAGTAGAGTAGCTCCCAGACATACAACCAGGGACAGAGATTCTTACACTTCGGATTGGACTGCAAAAGTCTAAGGTGAACAGGACCAAGGCTTCATTCCGATCACAGGATTTTGCAGGCATTCCAATTTTCAAAAATCCAAGAAACATTTTCAAAGCAGTCCTGGTGATATTAATTTTCTTTAATTTTTCACTTTAGATTAAGGGATCCAGAACTATTTTTACTTCACCAAAACTGGCACTACTCCAAAGTTTTTTTGTTTTTTTTTAAAGAATGTCTGTCTAGAAAAGGCAAACTGAGCGAAAGCTTGTTTCCAGGTGTGACCCAGGATCAGAGGGAGGCTAAGTGACTTGCTCAGGGTCCTGTAGTAAGTGGCAGTTGTGGAATTCTAACCCAGGTCTGTAAGTCTCCAGGTTTACGGCTCCTCTAATGCTTGTGACCTATGGTATTACAGGCCGGGCTGCAGGCAGCTGCCAAAAAGCAGTGCACCTTGGCTGGGGAGGGCTGGCGACAGACTGCAGTGCAATAGCAATCCCTGCAGGTTGGCAAGCGAGCTTACTTTTGCTGTGTGCGCGTGGCCTGTGTGGCCATTACACCACTGCTCATGCCAAGGAGTGGTAAGACAAATGGGAAAAAAAACTAGCTACGTCTACTTGGCGGCTCACAGAGCTTGAAAAGGCTATGTCCCTGATATCAGGATATATCACTCATTATATTTGTTTGTTTGTTTGTTTAAAATTTATTTTTATACAGGTTAATCTGATTAGGGAAAAAAATCCCCATTTACAACAAATACCTGTGGAAATTTACAAAAAGACAAGACAATGTAAATTGAGTACAAAATCACAATTACCTAAAAACAACTACAACAAACATTTAAATAATTATACAATTCCAATTTAAAAATATACTGGTCAGAGATTGCAATCATTTGGCAAGGTAACTTATTCCATGTCCTTGCTAAACTATTTTGTAACATATGGCGGGGGGGGGAGAATAGAGATGAGTGAAAAAAATGATTATTGGTAGGGGCCACCTGATGGCGATACATTACCCTGCTATTGACTCGGGTTCAGGAGTGGACTTGGCCACTGGAACAACAGCCAGGCTGGGAGAAGCACTACCCTAGGCAGCCTATCCCAGCTGGGGAGGGTGTTAACAATATTTTCGCCCACTGCCATGACCAACAATGGAGGGATTGGGGAGCTTATTTCTGCATTGGGGGATGATGCATGTGCACAAGCCGGACTGACGGAGCTGAGTGCCATGGTGGGGTGGAACGAGAGACATGGGGCAAAAAAAATTGAATATTTTAAATCCCATCTGTGGGGCAACAACTCAGGGCTGAGATTGCTGAAGACTATATGACAACACTAGTAAACTCTCACTGTTACATTATCATGTAAATGAACCTATTATAGTAACACAGAATAAACTAAATACATGTCAAAAATATCTATAGAAGCTAAATTGTGTCTAAATATTATGTTTCTGAATTTTTCCCAAAAGTGACAAACTCTCAGATATTGGCCTGCAGGGTGGGATAAATCAGGTAGCCAATGGCCACTAAAAATCTAGACAGCAAATCAGTTTTCTGAATGTTACCAGCCAACTGGCTACCTGTCCACAAAGTAATTTTTCAGTGCTTAAATGATGGCCACTAAAAATATAGATTTGGCTACTAGACTTTGAAAGCTAGTGGTCAAATTGACCACCAGCTCACAAACTGATCTTTCCCACTCCGTTGGCCAGTGAGGGAAAGGGGGTTGCCAGTGTCCACTGCTTAACCTTTTTGTCTGTGTAAATCCCCATTTCCAGGCTTTCCAAAGCTTCCCCTCAGTCTCACCTGCCCCTCTTAATGCATGCCAAATGGCTGCAGCCAGTGGTTCATGGTCTGCAAAGCAGTGTGGGATGCAGTGTGTATAAAAGGCACTCCATGAAGCCAAATTTAATTTCCAAGAGAAACTACATGGTACAGTGGAGTTCCCTTATTTCCCACAAGGTGGTACTAACTACTACTTTATGAAAAGGTCTGTTTACCTAAGCAGTTCAAACTTCACTAGATTTATACTGCCTTTTACATAACATTTTTTATATTTTGAATTTGGTGTTTGGTATGAAGGTGTTTGGAGGCTTGCCACATCTAAATGACACGTTCAGTGGATCAGCAGAGCACAACAGATATCACTGCTAGTTTACCTACTGTACAATTAGGTACGGTAAGTTGAAAGTGAATAAACCACAAAAACTTGAATGATATGAATTGGAGATGGGTATTTAAAGAATTAAAAGGATGTTCTAATGGGTACTCTGGCAAAGATTTGCCAGAAGACACTGAAAACTGGCGAGGTGTCTGGAGACTGAAAGAGGTCAAATGTGACTCTGATTTTAAAAGGGAAATGGAGCTATCCAATGGCCCAGCGGTAACCACCATGCAAGCGACCTGGGTTTGGGAGCAAGCCTGAATCACTTGCAATTAAGAGGCCACAGGGAATGATACCTTCAGCAGCTATTTCCTGACTGGAGAGAGTGTCACCGTGGTCACAGCGTCCCTGTGGTGAGCTAAGATGAGTTCACCCTCCTCCTCGAGGAACAACGGTGGGCTCACAAGCCCAGAAATAGTGACAGTGTGGCACTGTTGGGGAGGTCAAAAAAGAAGTGATAAGGTATGTCCACTTAGTTGGGGGGGAATTCAATGGGCTAATGGTCAGTTTCCTTTTCTAAATTCCTATGTTCATATAGTACCCGACCTCCTGCCAGTGCTGCTAGACACTGTGTATAGATACAGTGCCCTCTGTCCAAAAACCTCACCCTCACGTATGACACTATCAGAGGGTTTGTGGAACTCACTGGGGGACAAACACTAGCCATCTGGGGGTATAAACTGTACTGCAAGGGAAGAGGAGTGTCTGGGGAGCTTCAGGGAACAAAACAGGTAGGAGGCAGAGGGAGGCAGGGAGGATGTAAGGTATGGAGAGCCATGTGCACCAATGCAAGGAGTTTGTGAAATAAAATTCGGGACCTGGAGGCCATCATGGAGGAGGTTAGCCTGGATTTGATGGCCACAACAGAGTCAAGGTGCACTCACAGCCATATCTGGCATATGGCCATACCAGGATACCAGGCTACTCTCTATTCAGGAGAGGCAAGGAAGGCAGAAGGGGAGGAGGGGTTATACTATATGTGAAGGAAGGAATCAAGGCTTTGGAAGCACAGGGGAACCCAGAAGAAAACAAAGGACTAGAGGTGCCATGGGTCATCCTAGAGACGGAAGCTGGAGAAGGTATACAGACCTCCAGCACAGGAAGAGGAGTTGGATAAAGCACTTGGGGAAAGACATCATCAGGATGGCAAATATGGAACTGAGCTGCTAGTTGGTGACTTCAGCCTACCAGATGTGGACAGGAGCCTTCCAGCTTTAGCTTTGGTAAGGAGCAGGGCCATCCTTGGCTCCCTAAAAAGGGGCTTTTCTCACAACTATACAACAAAGGGATGGAGTAGTTCTGGATCTGGTGCTTTCAAACAGAGACAGCACTGCTGATGTCACAATGGGCCATCCACCAAGTAGCAGTGACCATCGTTCAGTGTGGTTTATCATTAAGACAGGAGCAGAGGCAAACCACACGAGAGCGGGGATCCTGGACTTCAAGCAGGGCAGATTTTAAAGAAATTGTAGACTGCCTCAGAAAAGTCCTAGTGGGGCGATTGCCAGGGAGGGGGTAGAGGAACAGTGGGGAAATACAGGAGGGCAATAATTAAGGCAACCAGCCTCTAGATGAAGAAAGTGAATGAAAGCAAAAGGAAAAGGAGACTTATGATACTCTAGGAAAGTGGCCACAGTGGTGAAAGAAAAAACGGTGGCATTCAGGAGGTTTAAGGAAATGCAGGGGGAGGAAGACAGGGAGATGTACCAAGTAAAATAGCAGGAAGCAGGTAAGACAGTGAGTGGAAGGGCAAAGGAGCAGACAGAGGAAATGACAGCAGATGTGGACAAGACTTTCTTCAGGTACATAAAGTGAGACGAGGAAAGCAACGGGAGGGATAGTGAGGATAAGGAGGGCGGCAAAGGGAGACTACCAGAAGAGGACCGAGAAAAAACAGACAATCTGAACAGATACTTCTGCTTAGTCTTCACAATGGAGAGAGGGGGGATGGATCACCAGGAAGCAGCACAAACAAAGGCAGGGGGAGGTGGACTCAAGTCCATTCAGAGGAAAGAGTCCTAAAGGGACTTGTAGCTCTGAAAGTGTATAAAGCAGGGATACTGAATGAATATTTCTGCTCAGTATTCACAAAAGAGGAGGAAGGTGAGGTGCCTAATCCAATTAACAGAAGCACTCTGGATGGGGGGGGCTCGATCCCAGTCCTTTCACAGAAGAAAGGGTTCTGAAAGAACTCCTAAAACTGAAAGTGGACAAAGCAATGGGGCATGATGGAATTCACCCCAGAATTCTAAAAGAATTAAGGGGAGAACTAGTGAAACCACTGACTGCCCTTTTTAACAAATCATGGGAGGATAATGCGGTACCTGAGGACTGGAGGAGGGCAGATATGATTCCCCTTCACAAAAGTGGGACCAAGACAGAGGCAGAAAACTACAGACCTGTCAGTTTGACCTCTGTGGAAGTGAAAGTGATGGTATCACTTATGAAGGAAAGAATTGTTGAGTACCTAGAGGCCAGTGGGGCACAGGAACCAAGGCAGCATGGATTCACAGCGGGAAGGTCATGTCAGACGAATCTAATTGATTTCTTTGACTGGGTGACCAAAGTAGTAGACCAGGAAGGGGCTGTGGACATAGCCTACCTAGACTTTAGCAAGGCATTTGACACAGTCCCACACAAAAGATTAATAGCCAAATTAACCAGCCTGGGAGTGGGTCCCAGGGTGGTAGCCTGGGTAAAACATTGGCTGGACAACAGGACACAAAAGGTAATTGTAAATGGAGTCCACTCTGAAGAAAGAGGGGTTACTAGTGGGGTACCACATGGTTCAGTACTGGGTCCAGTCCTTTTTAATGTCTTTATAAGTGACACTGCAGAGGGACTGGAAGGATACGTATGCCTCTTTGCAGATGACACAAAGATCTGCAACAGGGTTGATACACAAGGAGGTGTGGAAAGGATGTGAAGGGACCTGACAAGGTTGGAGGAATGGTCAGAACTATGGCAGCATAGATTAAATGCAAAATAATGCACCTGGGAAACAAAAACCAAGAGGAAGGTTACACAATGGGGGTGGGGGGGTAGTAACAACAACAAAAATGGAAAGGGACCTGGGGGTAATCTTATCAGATGACCTTAAGGTTAGCAAGCAGTGGGAGAAGGCAGTAGGAAGGGCTGGGGGATACTGGGGTGTATAGGGAGAGGTATCACCAGCAGAAAACAGGAAGTTGTTATCCCTCTGTACAGACAGTTGGTGAGACCCCATCTGGAGTACTGCGTCCAGTTCTGGAGAGCCCATCTCCACAAGGACATAGACAGGATGGAGGCAGTACAGAGGAGGGCAACTAAAATGGTGCAGGGTCTGCGAGAGAAGCCATACAAGGGTAGATTAAAGGAGCTTAATATGTATACCCTTGAGGAAAGGAGGGAGAGGGGGGGACATGATAGAAACTTTTAAGTACCTCAGTGGAATCAACAAAGTCCAAGAGGGTAGCATCTTTCAGAAAAAGAGATGTGCAAGAACAAGGGGACACAATTTGAAGATGGGGGGGGGGACGGCTCAGGAGCAATGTGAGGAAGTATTTTTTCACAGAGAGGGTGGTGTACACATGGAACAGCCTTCTTGAGGAGGTCGTGGGGCCTAAAACTGTGGGAGAATTCAAGAATACATGGGACAGACATAAGGCAATTCTTGTTGGGGGTAGGAAAAAATAGGCTGTTGGTTAACTAGGATCTAACATACTAACATACTAAAATGCCAGCAGAATAGGCCTAACGGTCTTTCGTGTCTACTCGTTTGGTCAGCCCCCACCCTGGGTGCTGACCTTGCTGTCCCCCTCGCCTTCTCTGGCTTCTCCCTTCCCAGTTCCAGATATTCTTGCTGCATTGGATTTTGCTTCCAGAACCCTTCCCCTGTACCTGTCCCACCCCCTCTTGAACCCCTCCACTGTCTCTGCCTCCACCAGCCCCCTAGGTAGTGCATTCCATGTCTCCACCACCCTCTCAGTGAAGTAGCACCTCCTCCTTTCTCCCTGAATCTTCCCCCTCCAGCTTCCACCCATGCCTCTAGTGGCCCTTCCTCCTTCCTTGAAGCACCCTGACTGTTCCTCCCCATTTACCCTCTTCATGTACCTGAAGACCTCTATCATGTCCCCCCAGTCCCTTCTCTCTCCAATGTGTACATATTTAGCTCTTGAGCCTCTCTCCTCAGGTCCTGTCCCCAAGCCCCAAATCATTTTAGTTTGCCCTCCTCTGGACCCTCAGGAGGTTAATGTCCCTCTTAGTGTGGCCTCCAAAACTGCACGCAGTACTCAGGTGCGGCCTCACCAAGCAGTTATACAGAGGAGTATCACTTCCTCCTTCTGGAGGTGACCCCCCAGGATGCATCCCAGCATCCTGTTGGCCTGGCCGCTGCCCTCCCACAAGTCTCAGAGTTGTTCATCTTGACATCCACCACCACCCCAGGTCCCTCTCAGCCATTGAGACTTGTAGTATTCCCCCCCCCCAGAGTGTACACTTGGCCTGGGTTTCTGGCCCCCAGGTGGAGTACCTTGCATTTCCCTGCATTGAACCTCAGCTTCCATTTTCTAGACCATCTTTCCAGAGCCTCCAGGTCCCCCTGCAGGGCCACCCTCCCTTCCTCCCCATCCACCACCGATCTGCAGCTTATCCTCTAGGTAGGGAAATGGGAAGACTAGGTGGGCCAAGCGGTCCTTATCTGCCATCAAAGTCTATGTTTCTGAGTAATGTGAGGAAGTTCTACTTTATTAAAACAGTGGTATTGGAACAAACTAGACTGCCAGTGAAGTGGTGGAAATGAAAACTGTAGGGAGCTTCAAGCACGCGTGGAATAGACATAGGGGAATATTAGTAAATACTGTAAGCAGGGAGGAGGGAGGTTCACCAAATATCAATCAGGGTCTGCAGAGACAGAGTAGGCAGGGACCATTTAGACAGATTAGCTGGGCCAAGAGGTCCTTTTCTGCCAACAAATTCTGTGTGTATTTGTTTTTCTGCAAATTTGTCGCTATGAGTTTTACACACAAAGGCTTAGGAACCGAGCACAGGATACCGGCCCATCAGAAGAGCGGCAGAGTCTCCACTTGCGATGCCAACACCCTGGGTACAGGAACGGATACGGAGAGTCGGAGGGCCATACTGGAGAGAGGAGGAATGTGCTTCCTGCAGACTGCTCTCCTCCTTCGGGGGGGTGGGGGTTGGAAAGCATCCAATGTGTGTCTGACCTCTGGCGGAGGCCGGGGGAGCAGCAGCCACTGCTTACGTTGTTGGGAGGTGTGCTGGACGTCGGTATTTCTGCGCCATATATCACTGCATGCCACAACTCCCAAAATAAATACTACAGGGAACAATGCCAGCCCACAGAATGATGCCCCCCACCTCAGAAGTCCTGCACCACTGCCCCAAGGCACTCGGCTGGGAACCCAGCTGTTACCACTGCCAGCCCCAGCCCGTGGTCCTGCCCTGGGAGGCAAGATGGGGAGGAACATCAGCAGAGGTACCTTTCAGGAATCAGGCTTTAACGCCATTGGGAACTGTGCCTGCTCAGCAGTCCCACCCAGGGGGGAAAGTCAGAGAGGAAGACCACCTGAAGTAAGTCCTGGGTTGGGGGCTGAGCTTAAAAGTTGGGACCAGACAGAAAAGCATACTAAATAAAAATGGACAATGGAAGGCCCATACCCCCTTACAATGTCTCCCAATGGCAGCATATACACTGCAAACAACATGGGGGACAGCATGGAGCCCTGCAGAGCCCCACATAACGGGGGGGGGGCCAGAGGAAAAAAAAAAAAAAAATCGCTGACACCACCCTCTGAGACCTGCCACTGAGTAAAGATTGAAACCATCTGAGGACTGTACCAGATAGCCGCTCCAGCAGCACCCCATGGTTCACAGTATCAAAAAATTGGGGATTGGAAGGATGAGTGCAGGCTTCCCAGCTACCCCCAACATCGCCACAAGCAAGCCAACCTCCCACCTAGCTAAAAGCCAGTAGCTCACTTACTCCAGGGCCAGAAGTGGTCAATAAGAAACACTGAAAGTGGGGCAACAACGGAGTGGCTCCTTGAAAACTGGAGCACCGTTCAGCTACTTCTAACAAAAGAGCCCCATGGGGACCAGTAAGGGGGTCGTAAGAATGGGTGAAGGTTTACCTGCTTGCCTTTCCCTCACAATCGCCACAAGCAAGCCAGCCTCCCACCTACCTATTGGGCTGTAGCCCACCCATCCCCAGGGCCAAAAGCAGCCAATCAGAAGCACTGGGAGGTGAAGCAAAAGTCATTAAGATCCTTAGCTTTCTAGCAAACCAGAGCACTGCAATACGGAGCGCTAAAGACTGAGCGCAAAGGACATCATGTGAGTCAGCCAGCAGCCAGGAACTCAGAATGTGTCAATACTGTTACAACAACACTGTGCATAAAAAGATAAGTGCCTTGTTTCTTTAAACATATTAAAGCTAGGTCCTAGCAACACCCTATCTGGGTAAGCACTATAAATCAACTTAGCAGCCTGTTTGTGCCAAAGTACTGCTTACTGCTGCTACTACTACTGCCAATTCAAACCTGTGCTAAAATGTATGCTTACTGGCGTCACCCTAGCTGGGTTAACAGTATTACTTTCTTTAGCAGTATGTTTTGAAATAACACTTACTGCTATTACTGATATTTTCCACTTAATTTAAAAGTCTGTGCTAAGGTGGAATTTATTGCTGCACCCTATCTGGGTGGGCACTACAAGTCCAATTAGACATCTGTTTTAATACTGTAATTGTTGCCTAAGGAATTGGTATGGGGTACAGAAGGGAGACAGTTTTGGTGGCTGTGGGGCACTCTACTCTAGGGATATGCTCTGGAGGAGGAAGCAATGCCCATCTGCAGGACCATGGCAGAGCTCCTTGCTCAGTTGGTAGCAACAAGGGTAGAAATATCTCAGCTGCATAATCAGTTCAAGTGGAGACCACCCAACCCCTCCTCTTCCTCAGAGGCCCTCTGGCCAAGGGGGGTGAAGAGTGGTAGGAAGGGGATCAGTGATGGAGGCAGGGTTGGCCACAAAGAGGATGTCCAGCTTAACACCATCCAGACAGCAAACAGTTTTGCACCACTAGTGGTGGCTCAGGTACCAGACTCTACTGGGGGCGCTCTAAGTAAGTTGCTGGTATGGGACAGCTCAGCACGATAGCACCCAAGGAAATGAGCAGTGGCATGTCTACCAGGAGAGTCTTAGTGCTTGGGGACTCAGTGATTAGGGGTGTGCAGAGGGTGGCTAAAGGGGGATGGTCTGGTGCCTTCCTGGTGCATCATCCATCTGGGATATAGAGAGAATAGGGAGGATGGCAGAGAGGGAACTGGGAGAGCAGTGGGTGCTGGTACACCTGGGTACCAATGATCTGGTGAACCAGTCTGTGGAGATGTTGAAATGGAACTTTCAAAGACTGGGGGCCAGACTGGCAGCACACTCGGCCCCCCTGACCTTTTCTGGGGTCCTCCCTGTGTGGGACCAGGAGGGGAAGAAGGCTAGAATTAGAAAGGAGGAAACAGAAGAGTTTAATGCGTGGCTTAAGGGATGGTGTCAGGAGAAGAGGAACCACTCTGTGGGGTACTGAGGGGACTTCTGGGACAGGAGGCTCTTCAAGGGTGATGGACTTTACCTGACAAGAGAAGGGGCCTGTGTGCTGGGGCAGAAGTTTGACATTTGTATCGCATGTTTAAACTGACTGTGGGGGAGACTGGGGCTAGGGGTACCATGGAGAAAGGTGAGAAGAAGGGGACCCAAACTAGTACTCCCCCACATTTGGAAGATAGTAGTAGCTCAGCAGGTATAAAAAGGGATGTGGTACCACCTGGGTCACGAGAGAGGGCATTAGAGAGGAGGAATGCTAAATGTGCAAAAACCAAGAAAAACAAGGGGCTAAGAAAGCAGGGGAAATACAAGGGTCATAGGGGAATAGCAAAGTGGGTTCAGGGGTCCGAAGGAAGGGAGTATGCCTTAATAATGCATTAATGCCAGGGTAATAAAATCAGTGAGCTACAGGCACTGATGGTAGACACTGAGGTGGAACTTCTAGCCATCACAGAAATGTGGGCTACAGAAAATAATGACTGGGACCTGAGAGTTCCTTGGTAGTAACTGTTCAGGAGAGACAGAGGAAAAGGTAGAGGGGCAGGAGCAGCCCTCTGTGTCAGGGATGGCACTGAGGTATTGGAGGATGGGTGCATCAGGGGTAATAACAGTAAGTCAGAGTCACTATGGGTGCAACTCACAGCAGCTTTGGGCAAGAAACTACGTTTAGAGGTGGTCCATGTACCTCTGGGACAAGGGGAAGACAGGGACATACAGCTTACAGAAGAACTTGAAAGGGGTGGTAGAAAAAGGGGAAGTAGTGGAAGTAGGTGATCTGAACCTGCCAGACACTGATTGGTATGTTTCGGTGGGCAGAAGCACCAGAAGTTAGGCCTTGCTGGATGTGCTCTAGGACGGTCTCCTGGTACAGCTCATTAAGGAACCCACCAGGCAGACTGCCATTCTCAATGTGGTGCTTACCAACTCAGAGGTGGTAGCTGCGGTGAGAGTAGGGAAGCCAATAGGGAACAGTGACCATAACTCCATTTGGTTCGAACTGGCCCCAGGAACTGGAAAGCCCCAACAGAGAACTGAAGTCCTTGATTTCAGGAGGGCAGATTTCAGCAAGCTGAGGGAACTGGTCAGGGAAAACTCAGTCAGGGTAGACAATGTGGATGGGGTGGAAGAGAGATCAGGGGTAATAAAAGGGGCCATTCTTGAGGCATCTAAGTTATGCACGAGAACAGTAACCAAAAGGAATAAGTTCAAAAGACCATTATGATTCTTGACAAAAGACAGGGAAGCAGTGAGGGCTAAAAAAAGGACTTCTACACATACAGAGAGAATCAGAAGGAGAATGAATGGGAAGAATATTTACTGGGAAGTAAGGAAGCAAAGAAGGCAGTTAGGGAGGCTAAAGCAGACACAGAGCTGCATACTCCAGAGGGGATCAAGGGCAGAGAAAAACATTTCTTCCAATTTATTAGGGGGAAAAAAGAATGAAGGAGGAATCATTAGGCTGTCCGAGGGGGGGGGTAGGGTGATAAAAAAGGACGAGCAAAAGGCTGCCATCCTTAATGATTATTTTTACTCAGTTTTCACCAGGGCAGAAGGTGGGCAGTTGCCTGAGAGTGGCATCGAAGCAGTCAATAAGAGGGTCCCAGAGATGAGACAGCCAATATTCACAAGCAGCAGGGTCCAGAAAGGGTTGGCAGCTCTAAAGATAGATAAGGCCCCCCAAGACCAGATGGGTAGCATCCAAGGATTCTCAGAGAACTTGCTGCAGAACTGGCTAAACCCCTGGTAGGACTATTCAACTGCTCACTAAAGACAGGGGGTAATTCCACTGGAACTGGAGTGTGGTGGACGTCATTCTGCTCCATAAGGGGGGACAAGGAACAAGTGGGGAACTACAGACCAGTTAGTCTGACTGCCATTGTAAGGAGGCTGTTGGAATCACTGATTCAGTTCAATTCGACTATTTTTAAGCGCTGTTCCTACGATCACAGTGCTGTACAAATAAAAACTCAACACAGTAATACATCATATAAAATGAAACAGCTAAAAACAGTCATAAGAACAAATTATCATAAAGTTCAAAATATAAAAAATCTAAGCAGAACACTAGCTTACATTTGGCTCAGAAAAAGCTAGCTCAAACAGGTGGGTCTTTAATGCAGTTTTAAAACTCTCAGCGGTCAGGTACTCTGATCAGATGAGGTAGAGAGTTCCACAGGGTAGGGGCCACAAAAGCAAGAGACCGGGCCCCAGAGGTCTTTAATCAGACCGTGGGAACCTCTAGCAATACCTCATCAATGGAGCAGAGAGAGCGAAGGGAGCAATAGGGATGGAGAAGATCTTGCAAGTAGCCTAGACCCTGACCATGTAGTGCTTTGTAGGTCACTAATCCTACCTTGAAGGTGATCCGCCACTGAACTGGCAGCCAGTGCAGGCCGCGGAGCACAGGAATGACATGGCAAGATCTTGAAAAGCCAGTCAACAACCTGGCAGCAGCATTCTGCACCAGCTGCAGTCAGTGGATATCAACCCCCGGTAGCCCTAGGTATACAGCATTGCAATAGTCAAGGCGGGAGGTGACAAAGGCGTGGACCAACGTTGGAAGATCACCAGGTGGTACCAGGTGCTTAATCCAGGCAATGTTTCTCAGATAGAAAAAAAAAAGAGGTCTTAACGACAGCAGACACCCGAGACTTTTACGTCAGGCCACTGTTGAAAACAAAGTCCAGATTTCGTGCCCAGTCCAAGGTAGATAGTTGGTCACCCCCGGGCCAAAGTCTGGAAGGATGACCTGCTGACAACCCCAACCTATGGTGACCTGGGTCCACAACTAATACCTCGGTCTTCCCAGAGTTCAACTTCGACCAGTTGGCACTCATCCAATCCTGGATCTCGGTGAGGCAGCCATTAAATACTGAGACAGCTCCACTCTGTTCGGGCGCAAAGAACATGTAGAGCTGAGTATCATCTGCATTGCAATTAAAACTCAGCCCATACCCCCTTACAATGTCTCCCAATGGCAGCATATACACTGCGAACAACATGGGGGACAGCATGGAGCCCAACATAACGGGGCGGGGGAAATCGCTGACACCACCCTCTGAGACCTGTCAGTGAGGAAAGATTGAAACCATCTGAGGACTGTACCAGACAGCCGCTCCAGCAGCATGCCATGGTCCACAGTGTCAAATGCTGCAGAGAGAAATCATGGAGATCCAAGGTCGTGCAGCTCCCCCAATCTCTCGCTATCAGGATATCATCGAGCACATGAACCAGGGCCGCCTCTGTATTATGCCTCTTCCTAAACCCGGACTGGAGAGGACCGTAGACATTACGAGATGTTAAATCGTCATCCAGCTGCACAGCAACCACCTTCTCAATAACCTTACCCACAAAAGGTAGGTTAGAGACTGGTCTGTAGTTAGCTAAGCAGTCAGGGTCGAAGGAAGATTTCTTCAGGAGGGGTACTACTACCACCGCCTCCTTCAGGGGGGTCAGGAAACACCGGTTTCCAATGAAAACCAGACTATCTCAGCGAGGATCGGGACGATGACCTCAACACACCCCAGTAGTAGGCACATACCCTGGACAACCTGTACAATGTCCTCGATCGCCAATCAACCGAAGTCGGACCAGGTAGGCAGGGTGCTTACCATCCCATGCCGACCACCACAATGCCCATCCGAAGACACTGAGTGGATCTCTGACTTGATGGTGACAATCTTATCGGCAAACAACTGAGCAAACTCATCACACTTAGCCTGTGAAAAGGCACTCTGCAGCTGGAGACGGGATGGATTGCACAACCTGTTCACAGTCCGGAAGAGCTGAGCAGGTTGGTTCTTTGCCACAGCAATCTCCTTGGGCAGGAACTCTGCCTTCTTACAAGAGACTGCTGATTGATAGTCTTTATAATGAGCTATCAACCTAAGCTTGTCAACCTCCTGTCCAGATTTCCACCAGAATTGCTCCAACCTTCAACCCCAATGCCTCAGCTCCTTGGGGGGGGGGGACTTTGGGCGAAGGGTGAGGGACTGAACACAGACAGCTGCCAGAGAGTTGAGGGCATCAGTCACTGCCTTGTTATAGGCATGTACCAGCTCCCCTGGCTCTCTGCATACACTCGACATGCCTGACAGGTCCAGCACACCATAAGACCATTGAGGGTCAAGCCCCTTAAAGGGCGGTACCGGACCATCTCTGTAGGGGCAGGTCTATTGGGGTGCCTCAAAACTGAACCTTATGTTGTGATCGTCAGACCACCTGACCGGCTCCACCACTAGATCAGAGGTCTCCATCCCCTGAAGGAAGACCAGGTCCAGTGAATAACCATGACTGTGGGTCACTGAGGAAACTACTTGTGTGAGGCCAGAATTCATTAGTTGGAGGAAGTCCTGTCTGAACTGTGAGAGTTCATTGTCGACCCAAGCATTGAAATCCTCCAAAATTAACCATCTGTGGGATGCCAGCATTGTGTCGACAAAGTCCACGACTTCCTGCAAGAATTCCTTCCCATCCCCAGGTGGATGGTAGATGAGAAGTGTTCTGCAACCTACAACAGCTCCCACAATACATTCAAAGGATCTGGTCACACCCACTGGAACATCTACAAGGCCCAGATCTGATTTAAAACAAATGGCAACACCCCCACCCCTATGATCCTCTCTCGCGCGGCGTATCACTGAGCACCCAGCTGGAATGAATGAATTCAAAACTGGGCCAGCATTTCCATCCAGCCAGGTCTCAGTGATGCAAGCCAGGTCAGATGTCCCAACAAGATCAGCTATAACTGTCTTGTTTTTTATCGACCTAGCATAGCACAACACTGCCCGAGGATAGACAGTCGAGGTAGACTGGGCGACTTTTTTTATTTCGTTTTTGTTGACCGGGTAAGTGCACTAGACAAATCCTGCCTATTTTCAGGCACAACCCGGAGGAGGGGGATACAGATGAATGCCAACTGACCTTGAACCAGATTAAGCTGGTGGTATTTTTTTAGTGAATGAGGGAAATTTGGCCAGGACACCGGGGAAATTCCCCTACTCTGCTGCTGCATTGCTGCCAGCAGGGGGACCCTTGGCCACCAACGTTGTTGTGGTCAGTCTGCCTAGGATGCTGGAGAAGATGGACGCATCTAGTGCAGGGGAGCTGGCCTCCTCTCCTGTACTGTCTGATCCAGAGGCTGTTGTTGCTGCTTGTGATGTGGCTGAGGTTGTCGACCTCAGTATTCTTACCTCTGATGATGCTTCGGCTATGGCTTGTTCTGCTGGTGATATCATGCCTCCTTTGCCTACGGATAAATCGGGGCTGATCGCTGCACGTTCTCAGTTACTGCGGCAAATGGCCTTACTCGACAGTAGAATTGCTGGTTTTTCGGATGTCGATGGATCCTCTGCATTGGTGTCTTCTGTTTCTAGTCGGACGACTTTGGCGGCCGGACCGGAGGAAAGGTGTGTTTCACAGAATACGGCCGTTCCTACACTTCCTACGGACCGTTTCCTTGATTCTCGGGCTGGCAGTTACACGATTCTGTAGCCGTGTGCCTAAAGCCCCTGCTGACTGTATCTTGAGCGCCTATTGATGGTGCCTTGTCTCTCCTTTACAGACTTCAGAGGTGTCCTTTGCTGGACAGGCGTTCTCTTTCACCTCCAGGCAGAGACCTGGATGGAGCAAACTGCCTGGAGTTCCTTCTGCTTCTGGAGCTGAAGGGTCGAGCACTTCAAAACTGGCGATTTTACCTTTGAACACTTCTTGGTCTCCTGATCGGGCGTTACGGGAGGCTGGCTGGGAACAATCAGGTGGTGGGTCCTGGTCTCCAGACTCGCAAGATCCTTCCTATATTCGGATGCTGAAAAACGCTGGTACATCTGTGGATGCTGTGTCTTCTGTCCCTCTGAGCTCCAACTTGCCCCGGGGTAATTTATCTGCTTCTTGTGATTTGGACTCAGTATGTTGATAAAACTGTTGGGGGATATTGCTGTGTTGGGGTATATTGTGGTTACTGAGGCTCCTGTTTCTGGTGTTGGGGTGCATGCCTCTGCTTCTCGGTGTCCCACCTCGAGCTTGGTTTCTCCAGCTTCCGAGGAACCGAGAGGCTCGATCCCCGCTACACCAGGCAGTTTAGGTCAGGACCCTGAGGCTCGGCAGGGTGGGGTTCCCAAACCTGGTATCTCAGTGGGTTTTAAGCTCTCGGATTTGTTCCAATCCCATAAAGGTGAGCCTGCTCCTAGACGCAATGCTGTCAGGTTTTTATATAAAGGAGGGTTGGATACTCCCCCTGACAGGCTGTATGTTGCTAAAAATTTGCTTTAAGAGTTGATGCATTTTTTTTTCATAGGAAATTTTTGCCCTAATTAGTTTAGGGAATTCCAATTTTGACGTAAGCTTTAAACATGTTTCTCATTTGGACCGTTTTTGGGTCCAATATGCTAAATTTAAAGCTTTCCCCCTTTGGGCCCCCTTTCATGTTCTCCCTTTAATGAAACCTACTGTTAAGACTATCACTATTATGTTTAAAAACGAGAAGGCCAATGTTGAGGACATTTTATTTTGGCTCCGACAGAGATGTGAGGTTTTAAATAAACCCACTCCAACTTTAGATAGTGAACAGATTTGGGATGGGGATGGAAAGTTCGGTTAAGCTGTTTTCTTTGGACTCTGGTCCAGCTCACTTGCCTAATTTTTTTTTCCTTGGGAAAGATAAGGGGTTGATTTTTTATGCAGGGCAGCCTAGGTCTTGTTTTAAATGTGGATCTCGGGCCCATTTTAGCTCTGCTTGTGACACACTTAAATGCAGCCATTGTTTGGATTTTGGCCATTCCTCCAGTGCTTGTTTGAACCTTTTTAAGTGTAACCTCTGTGAAAACACTGGTCATGCTTATGGTTGTTGTCCTTGGGCCTCTCATAACCGGGATGATTGTCCCTCCCATGTGGGCCTCATTAACCTTGCTCAACAACAGCAGGCACAAAAATCTGCTGAGAGTCGTTCTTGTTCTGGTACTGAGGCTCCTCCCCTTCCCTCTCTGGCTATGTCTGATCCTGTTATAGAGCCTGCAGTTGGGATGGCTCCTGCTTTGGCCCCTCAGGATGACTCTCTGTTGACTGAGCCTGCTTCTATGGTGGCCCGGAGGGCCTTCCTTTGGTTTCCCCTGACTCTGCTACTCTTCTGGTTATGCCTCCCCCCCCGTGGCTTTGCCTGTCCCAGAGCAGGACACCCCTTTTACTGTTCCAAAAAAAAGGACCAGGAAAGGACTGACTGTTTCTGGTAAGGGTAAGGCCCCTGGGTTCCGGTCCTGGGCTTCTGGTAATAAATTTGCGAGTTTAGCTCCTGATATTACTGATAGGGATTCTGGGGATGATGATACAAATACCTCCTCCCTTGTGTCTAATACTGATACGGACGGGGGTGGAGAGGTTGATCCCATTGCTAAACGGACGAGGCAGTGTCGACGTGGTAAATCACCCTAATCTTAGATATGGATTCCTTGTCCATTCTCTCCTTTAATGTTAACAGTATTAAGGGAAAACACAAACTTGGTGGTGTTCTGCTCTCTGTACGAGAGATGCATTATGACATCGCTTGTTTAGTGGATACCCGTTTAAAAACTAACAATGAACTTCAGCAAGCTTCTCGGAGTTGGTCTCAGGGGCCTTCTTTTTGGTCCTCTGGGGTTGATAAGTGTGATGGGGTTGGAATTTTGTTTTCTAATCCTGCCCTTCGGGTATCTCGATTGGTGGATATTTTTCCAGGTCGTGCATTGCTGCTTGACCTCACCTTTCACACTGAACGATTTTGGTTAATTGTGGTATATGCCCCTCAGACTAAAGCCTTACGGTCTGCTCTTTTTCGATCTATTCAACCTTTTTGCATACTTCTAGACTGATCATTTGGGCTGGGGATTTTAATTGTGGTCTCCATCTGTCTGATAGAGGACTTCAGACGACCAAATTGTTTAGTGACTCTATGACTTTGAAGAATGTTTTGTCGACAGCTAATCTCCAGGATGCCTATAGGGTTCGGCACCCCAAAGGTGGATATACTTATTTTCGGGGTACTTGTCGTACTAGGATTGATTTTGTCTTTCTTTCCCATATGCTTACTGTTCGAGATTGTCGGACTTTAGTTAGTGAATTCTCGGACCATGTGGCATTAAGGGTTGTGTTGTCCTGGTCTGACGTTCCTCAGTGTAAAAAGAACAAGTGGAGACTTAATGACTCTATTCTGGATGATCCCAAAATTCAAAAATTGTGGAAGCATGACTGGGCAGCACGATTGTCTGTTGCTGACATTTATGAGGATATTTTAGAATGGTGGGAGGACACTAAGGCTGGTTGGAGGAAGGTTTTCCAACGGAAAGCCGCTGAGGCTCACACCAGCCAATATAAGAAGTACCTGGCCCTACGTCAACAATTGCAGAAATTGATTTCTCTGTCCGAGGAGAATCATTATGATTATAGCTCACAGATTTCTGTTTTGCGTGATCAGATGAAGGCGTTACAGTAGGATAGGGCTAAATCCTTGGGATATGAAGCCCGCTTTGGGACTAAAATCACTAAGGGGGGCTTCGACCCTTTTAAAGACTGCCAGAATAGGGTGGACTCTCAGGTTATTTATAACCTGGTATCCCCCTCGGGAGATTTAGTTAGTTCCCCGGAGGCCCTGATCCAGGTTGTTGAACATTTCGTTTTGGGCATGTTTGGGACTGAATCTCCCGTCACTGCTGATGAGTTTTTCTTTGACTCATTATCTTTGCCCTCCCTCTCTTCAGCAGAATGTGAGATGCTTTCGGCTCCTGTTGCTGAGGAGGAAGTATTACAGGCCATCGTTGGTTTAAAACGAGATTCTGCTCCTGGCTCTGATGGTCTCACGGCAGGATTCTATTCTACGTTCCGCACTGTTTGGTTCCTGCTTTAACTCTTTTGTTTAATGAAATGTTGTCTAAAGCCTCCTTTTCGAAGTCCATGAAAGAGGCAATCTTGGTCCTCATTCATAAGAAGGGGGTGGCTTCGGACATCAATAACTGGAGACCGCTGAGTTTACTTAATGTGGATAGCAAACTTGTGGCAAAAATTTTGCTTGCTAGACTTGTTAAGGTAGCTCGGCTACTTAGTCCTGTTCAGGCGTGTGGCATCCCTGGTAGGTGCCAATCTGATAATTTGATTTTATTACGTGAACTATTTGCCCTTGGGGACCTGAATCGCGTTCAGGGTTGGGTGTTGGCTATTGACCAGGAGAAAGCATCTGATAGAGTTTCCCATACATATTTGTTTTCGGTTTTAGCTGCATTTGGATTTCGCTCCAAATTTATAGATTGGATTTGTGCTCTTTATTTTCAGGCTGTGCTCCTCCCTAATGTTAATGGCTGGTTGGGACATCCTGTCTTAGTCAAAAGGGGGGTGCGTCAAGGGTGTCCTTTGAGTCCCTTCTTATATGCCTTTGGAATTGATATTCTGATCAGGGCGATCCTTCATTGCCCTGGGATCCTTGGGTTACAAGGGCCATCTGGCCTCCCTCCCATCAAAATACTGGCTTATGCAGGCGACTTGGTTCTGACCATGGCATCTCATTCAGATGAGCAGGCTGTACTTGATGTGTTCCATCGGTATTCCTTACTGGCAGGATCCGGATTAATTTTTAAGAGTGTTGGGCTCCCGCTGGGTTCCCCTACTCTTCCTGAGTCGACACCTTTTGCTGGTGTCGCTCTCTTCAGAGCCCATTAGGATTCTCGGTCTCTGGTTTGGGTCTGGAGATTTACCACTGTTGAACTGGTCTGGGGCATTAGGGAGGGCTGATAGGCTTTTAGCTAGGTGGCGGCAGCAGCTGATTGGGAAGAAAAAACGGGTCTATTTACTGAAGACCTTGATGGTCCCCATTTTTTTGTACCTTTGTTATGTTCCCCCCCTCCAAATGTCTTTATTTACCAGATTATATGGTGTTTTTTTTCAGGGTCTTTGGGGTTCTAGGTTGAATCCCATCAAGCGAGGTTTCACTTATCGGCCTCCTAGTGAGGGTGGGATTGGGATGGTACATCCTGTAGCTTTTTTTTATAGTATTTTTTTTAGTTATAATTTGGGTTGTGCCTTAAAACCAGGTAATAAGGGTTGGAAACCCTTTCTTTGCTCCTGGCTTCTGCCTTGTCTCACTCCCTGGGAACAAGGCAACAGGAGATTGATGGCTAAACTTTCAGGCCTCCCACCTTTAGGTGCGGAGGTCGTGAAACTTGCCATGATCTGGGGGTTAAAGACTGATGATTTTTGTACACTAAATAGGAAGGCTGTATATGATCACATTTGGAGATGAGAGGCTCTGGATCTTGTGGACTTTCCATTCTGTCCGCCTGCTTGTCAGTCTTGGATTCTGAAGCAACTTTTGAATCCTAGACTCCCTCCTTATGTGTGGGATATGGTCTGGCTCAGTAATTATGGTAGACTTAGCGTTAAGGGGAATCACAAACATAAAATGCTGTGTGGGATTCCTGTCTTTCAATTATAGAATCTCAGGCTCATTTATTTCATGAGTGTGCATTTGCTTCTGAATTTTGGTCTACTATTGCTGTTCTCTGGGAAGAGCCTCTTTTTACTGAGCTGTCTTACGATGATATTATGTTTGGGACGCATTCAGTTTTACGTACTAAATATCATTCTGAAACTATATATATTGTATTATGTTTTATGTGTTATTTTTTATGGCAAGCTAGATGTTTGCTAGTTTTGCACCAGAAATGGATCCCTATTTTGGAAATTGTAATGAATGTTAGGAATGCTGCAACTACCTTGAGAAAGTTTGATTTTTCTAGATATTCTAGACCGCAATTTCTTCATTTCTGGATTAACTGTGATTCTTGGAATTTGACTTGATTTTCTGCATCCTCCTTTTTTTTTTTTGTTTGCTGTTTATCTTTGTCATTTTTTGAATGTTTTTGTAATGAAGCCCACCTTTTCTCAATAAAATTCCCCTACTCTTTTCGATAAGTGCCATGGGATCTTTAACATCCACCTGAACTACCACCAATCCAGGCAGATGGGACCTCGGTTTAACGTCTCATCCGAAAGACGGCACCTGAGAAGTGCAGCACCCCTCTCATGCTGCACTACAGTGTCAGTACTGGGATATTAACCCAAGTGCCAGATGTGGGATGACTTGCCCACTCAAGGTGGAATCCTTGGGTATAGGAACCAGGCAGGGAGGACCCCTCTTCTGGACCCATTTCACCCCATGGCGTCTTCTTGTCCCCACCACTCCAATCCACCCACCCCGCTCGACAACCCCACCAGGCCAGGCCCCCTTTTTTTCCCCCTCCTGGCTATCCCCACTGCCCAGCAAGGATTAAGGAAGACCTCACTGACTACCTGCAGAGCCACAGTCTCCAGGATAGTGCACTGTATGGTTTTATGGCATAGTTTTCATTGATTAGGTGAAGAGGGAACTGGTTAGAGGCCACGCCGTGGATTTGATCTATTTTGACTTCAGCAAGGCTTTCAACTCGGTGCCCCACAGACACTTACTGAAGAAGTGAAGAAGAGGGAGGATCTGGGTATAGCTAAGGACATAGTGAACAGGGTTGGAAACTGGCCAAAGGGTAAGCAGCAGAGGGTTGTGGTCATCGGGGTCAAATCAGAAGAGAGGGAGGTCATGTGCAGGGTGCCACAGGGATCAGTCCTGGGCCCAGTCCTCTTCAACATGTTCATCAGCGACACTGGAGAAGGTATCCGCGGGAGGCTGAGTCTCTTTGCAAAGGACACTAAGCTTTGTGGTACGGTGGATAGCGATGAGGGACTCGGGGATATTCAGAGTGACTTACTAAAGCTAGAGAGGTGGTCTAAGGTTTGGCAGTTAAAATTCCATGCCAAAAAGTGCAAAGTAATTCACCTAGGGAATACGAATTCCAGGACAGAGTATTGGATAGGTGGGGTGAGACTCAACACTACAGCCAAGGAACATGAACTAAGAGTTATCACCAACACCCTCAAACAAACAAGTCGGGGCAACAAAGCTTACGGTAAGAAAAGTAGGATGCTGGGGTGTATAGGTAGCGGTACTGATAGCAGAAGAAAAGAGGTAATGCTACCTCTTCACAGATCTTCAGTGAGACTGTACCTGGAGCACAGTTCTGGAGTCCTCACGTCAGGAAGGATAGGGACAAGATGGAGATGGTGCAGCGCAGGGTGACAAAAATGATTCGGGGCCAACAGCACAGGTCTTACAAGTAGTGTCTCAAGGCACTAAACATATACTCGCTGAAGAACAGAAGGGAGATATGATAGAGACCTTCAGGTTCCAAAGAGGAATAAACAATGTCAACTGCAAGGAACATTTTAACTTGAATGCTAGTTTGAGATTACAGGTCCATGAACAGAAAATGACAGGCAGGAGGGAGGTTCAGAAGGGACACAAAGAAGTATTATTTTGCAGAAAGGGTGGTGAAGTCATGGAACAGTACCAGCGGAGGTGGTGGGTGCTAAAACAATTGCTGGTTTCAACTATGGTTTGGACAGAGTGAAGGATATAATGGTAATTCAGGGTGACAGAATCAGGAAGAATGGGGGGGGAAGGAGGACTAGGACCCTGGATGGACAGTAGGTCCCAGGGTTAGATAAGAAACTGGGGCAGACTGGATGGAGAGTTGATCTTTTTCTGCCATCATGGTCTATGTTTTTATGCTCAAATACCACCAGAACCAAATACTCAATGTGCAATCTTGAGTAAGTCACCTAACCTCCTAGTACTTCTGTCCACCCAGCTGCAAAAATGGACAGAAGCATGAATCAACGGAAAATGAGATGTAGTATCCCAGCTTAGCAATCCAGGGTGAATAAATTGTAAAATACAAGCAAAAATGAATACTTAAAATATCAAATTGACTAGAATAGTCTCTAAATCTAAATACCCTAAATAGGGTTTACCCCGAACACCACCCCGAAACAGATAAAAAAAAAAAAAAAAAACACACACACACGTCTGCAACAGTCTTGAACTGTCATCTGCAAGAGAGGGGTAATTTCATAATATAGTTTTTACTACATAGGGAATCAAGAGGAGCACTGGAGTATTGTGTGCAGTTTTGGGACCCTCATCTGAAAAGAGTAAGGAGAGGCTGGAAATATACAATGGAGAGCAAAAAAAAAATCATGGTCGACACGGGAGGAAATATCAAAGGAAGCTGGGGAGACTAAACATGTTCACATTATAGGACAGGAGATAGAAGAGTGGGACAGGACAGAAACTTACGAGTATATACAGGAACATAACAACATAGACACCACAGATTTAGGATAAAAGGCCATATGACCACCAGAGAACACAACCTCATACTACTGAGAGAAAGTATAAAAAAGTCATATGGAAATACTTCTTTACAGAAAGAGTTGGGGACAAATGGAATGGCTGACTCAGTGAAATTTATTTATTTATTTATTGAAATGTTTTACCAGGAAGGCACACTGGTGACAAGTCACATTCGTCTTCCGGTGCAACCTGGAGGGAAGGGGTACAATAGAAGTGAGACATTAAACATTCAAGTTACAATCAACATTAACATACAGTTGTAAGGCAGGTGTTACAAGCAGTGTTACAACAGTGTTGCACATAATAGATAGAAGAGTGGACAATAATAAGTGCCAGGTTAATAAGTAAACAAGTGCTTACATGAAAGAAAAGGGAGGAAAGAAGAGGAGAGGAAAGGGTGATGTGATGGGAGAGGGAAGAGTCATGTCCCTGGAGACTCCTTCAGGATGCGAGAAACCCTGCAAGGGGACTGGGGGGGGACCAGAGAGAAGGGGATAGGCAATGTCCCAGAGAGACCCTTCAGGATGTGGGGAACCCTGCAAGGGGGCTATCGTACCTAGACAGAAAGGGGGATAAGGCTGTAGGGATTTAAAGAGGGAGGAGAAAGAGAAGGGGGAGGTGTGATTTAAATGCTAGGAGAGGGAATAGGACCTAACTCAAGAGAGGACCCTTCAGGATGCGGGGTACCCTGTCAGGGGGTTGGGGAAGGTCAGTAGATAGGGATTAAGAGAGTGATAGGAGAGGGAGAGAGTGAGAACTGAACCCTTGGGGGGGAGAATTCGCACATTTGGAGGGGATGGGGCCTTATCAATAGTTCCATCAGGATGCATGGACCCATGGGGAGCATTTGGGTCCCCTTATATTCTGTGAGAGATCAAGGGAGGCCATTAAGGGGGAGCAATTTGGGGGAAGGGGAGAAGAGCTAGAAATTTGGGAGGTGTGGGTGCACAGGTAAAATGAAGGCGACGGTAGAGGAGAAGGGTTTATCCAGAGCTCAGAGGAGGGAATTAGGGAGAGGAATGGGAGGAGCACCTAGGTGCAAGGTAATTATTGAGGGCAGAGCTGATGGGAGTAGAAAGAGAATGAGTGCCGGATATGAGAGGGGAGGGAATTCCAAATTTTTTGGAGGCGGTGAGAGTAACAGGACTGGCCGATTAGGGTGGCTCTGCAGGGGCCGGGGGGGGAGCTACCAGGGTGTGGGAGTCGGTTGATCTAAGGGAATGGGATGATGGAGGGGTTGTTATAAAGGAGGAGGTGAAGTAGGAAGGGAGCTCACCCAACCAGTGCTTGGAGGTGAATTTAGCACAGTGAGAGAGTCGCCTGTTTATAAGAGAGGGGAAGGATAGGGCACGATACAGATCACAGTGGTGGGGGGCATCCAGGGCAAAGTGGTAGAAGGAATTGAAGAGGGTGTCCAGTCTGGCCAGGGAGGACTTAGGGGCAGCACTATAGACTATGTCACAGTAGTTGAAAATGGGCAGTATCATCTTGTGAACAAGTTCACGCCTAGCCGTAGGAGGGACGCAACTATGGTTCCTGAACAGGGCACCAAGCTTGGGGTGCAGTTTTTTCTGGATGGTGTCAATATGTCCAGAAAAGTTTAGGTGTAGGTCCAACCAAACACCTAAGTACCTAAAGGAGGATGTGTCCTCAAGTAAAGTCCCATGAAGGGTGTAGAAAGTGGGTAGGGAGGGAAGCCTAGAGAATCTCTGCCTAATGCCAAAGGTCATGGAGACAGTCTTCTTGGCACTGAAGAAAAGTTTATGGTTAGCAAACCAGAGCTGAACAGTGTCGAAGTCTTGCTGTAAGCTGGTTGTAACCTCAGTAGGACAGGAGCCAGATGTCTACAGGACTGTATCATCGGCACACATATGTATAGTGGAGGAGGGGGAGCAAACAGAGAGAAGGTCGTTTAAGAAGATGGAGAATAGGAGGGGCCCTAATAGAGAGCCCTGGGAGATGTTAGTGCTAATCGGAAGGGGAGGGCAAGTGGCGTCCAAGATCTTAACTGATTGGATTCTGCCAGTAAAGTAGGCATCGAACCAGTTTGTGGCAGAGGGAGATAGGCCAGCTGCCAGGAGTGAGCCAAGGAGAAGGGAGTGAGAGCCGGGGTCGAAGGCCTTGGCCAGGTTGATAAAAATGGCAGAGATAATTTGGCTATTGTCCATCCCGTTTAGGATGGAGTCTGTGAGCCACAGGAGAGAGGTGGTGGTTGAGTGGTTTTCCCTGAAACCAAACTGGAAATGAGTGAAAAAGGGGGTATCAGACAGAAAAGAAGCGAGTTCGGAGAGGACAATGTGTTCTTGAAGCTTGGCAAGGGTAGGGAGGAGAGAAATGGGGCGACAGTTGCCAGGGGATAAGGGGTCACCCCTTTGGGTACATGGAGGACCACTACATGTTTCCATGAAGAGGGGACCAAGGCCGTAGAGCATGAGAGATTTAGGATTATTGAGATGGGGTAAGCAATGGCCGAAGTGGAGAGGGAGAGGAGTTTTGGGTCGAGGCCGTCAGGGGAGGCATCTTTAGAGGGGTTGATGGTGAGGAGGGCACTTAGGGCATCATTTGAGGTTACAGTAGCAAAAGGGGAGGTGGGAGAGTGGTGGAGGGGGCACACCAGTAGAGGGTGGGAGGGATTTCAGTAGCTCAGTGGCACAGGTGGTATAGTAGGAGTTAAATTCCACAGCTATGGCTATTTACTTTAAGTACCGGGGGTGGGTGACATGAGGGGTAAATAGGGCGTGGACCACCTTCCAGAACTATGAAGGGAAATTTATGTTGGTGATGAAGGCAGATTAGAAATATTCAGACTTGGCTAACTTTGTAGCCCTCATGCAAGCATTTCGGAGCATGCAGTAGTTCACGAGGTCACTAGGATGCTGAGTAGCTTTATGACACTTCCAGGCTCCATCTCTAGCCCTGAGGCAGACCAGAAGTTCATGGGTTATCCAAGATAAGTAGTTACCTCTGACTCTGGTATGTTTGAGTGGGGCAAAGGCATTCCAGTTTACAAGAAAGATTTCTTTGAAGTAGGCAAGGGCCTTATCAACAAAGGGGAAGGAGGTTAGGGGGAACCAGTCAGAAGTGGCAAGGTTACTCAGGAGAGGTTCACGGTCAAGAGACTTGAAAGAGTGTATCTGTATGGTTTTGCGTGCTGATTTAGTTCTGTGGACTTTCCGAACTATGAATATTGGGTTATGGTCACTGAGAGCATCGGAGAGGGTGCTAGAGCTGATGATGCAGTGGGGGTAGGATGTAAGGGCCCAGTCGAATAGGGAGTGTTGTTGTGTCTTGTGGTTTGGGCGGGTGGGTTCAGAGATCAGTTGGGAGAGGTTTAGGGCTCCAATTTCATTTTTAGTTTTGTTAGTTTTTGGTGACAACCAATTTATACTGAAGTTGTCTAGGATGAATAATTCCCCAGAGCAAGCAAGATAAGTGATGGAGATTAGGAGGTCTAGCGTGACCACAGCATGGACATTTGGGCGGCAGTAAATGCCGGCTATGATGATTGGGAGAGTGAAGGGGAGGGTCACATGAATAGCTAGGGCATCATGGGTCTCAGGATTTGAGGATGAATAGATGATGGAATATTGGATGGAGGCTAGGACATAAATGGCCACACCACCACCACCCCTGCCAGCATGGTCTTGCCTTAGCAGTGAGTGGCCAGGAATAGAGTGTTCAGGAACAGTGCTCTTTAGCCAAGTTTCTGAGATGAATAGAATGTCTGGTTTTAGAGAGCACACCATGGTCTGAATCTGGTCTATTTTCTGCAACAAGCTGCGGGTGTTTAGATATAGGATCTTTAAGCCCTTTGGGAGGGCTGAGAGAATAGAGTGGGGGGAGGGGAGGTAGTAGAGAAGGAGGCACCAGAGGAGCTAGGGGCAACAGGGCCTGGGTTTGGGTGGATGTCCCCAGTGGAGAGCAAGTATGGGAAAGTGGAGCTTAGGGGAGTTTGAAGGGGCTGGTGAGAAGGTTGGGAGATGTGAGGAGACAGGAGTGGATGAGTGAGGAAGAAGAAGAAAGTGGAGAACTGCAGTGAAAGTGGACACTGTTACCAAAGCCACATGAGGAATAGTGGTAGAGAGACCATATTTCAAATGGGGGAGGGAGTGATAGCATGGATGTGGGTAGGGATAGATAACTGATGGGTTTGGGAGAGTTATTAGGAATAGATAAGGAGTGAGCAAGTAGATGTGGAAAAGAGGAATATGAGCAGAACAAGGGGAGAGAGGACAGCAGGGGATGCATTGTTCATAAATGCAGAGAAATTGGTTAACAACTGATTTAGGAACAGGAGGAATTTGTAAACAGGAAGCACGAAGGGGGGGATGGTCAAATGGAGGGGATAGTTGTAGTTTAGGAAGGTAACTATATGAACAACAGGCAGGGATCGCTTTAGATAAAGATTGTGTCCCTCTAGTAGCAGTACAGTATAACTTGCTTGCAGCAGTGATAGCTGAACAGGATGAGGCTGGCAGCATCAAGCTGGTGAAATTGCTGCAACCACTGGACGCAGAGCACCCATGTCAGAGGAGAAGAAGAAGAAGAATCAGCATTTATATAGTGCTTTTCATACACAGTATCCCAAAGCTCTTTACAAGCAATGCTAGACTGGTAGTGAAGTGACTGAATGTGTGATGGCGGCCATATCGCACATCATCACCCACACACAGCCTGGTTAATTGCATGAACCGGTTTATGGGAAGGGGAATATTGGCCAGGACACCAGGAATGTTCCCTGCTCTTTATGAAGAGTACCCTGGGTTCTTTTACTTCCACCTGGACACCCACCAGGACAACACCAGGATGGGCAGAAGGGACCTCAGTTTAACATCTCGTCCGAAGGATGGCACATCCCAGCAGTACAGCAACCCCCAATACTGCACTCGGATGCCAGTGATTTTTAGGTGCAAGTCCATCCTGGTGTGGGACGAGAACCCACAACCTTCTGGTCCAGAGGCAGATGTGCTACCAAGTGAGCCACGCTGACACACAGAGGATCTCTGATCTGTAGGGGAGAAGGGGCGTTTAGCAGTAGATATGTCAAAGACGGGGAGGTCTGTTAGCCAATGGAGAAGACAGATGTACAGCAGGATGCCAGTGGAGGCAGTAAAAAACAGTTTGGTCAGAGGGCAGGAATTAGCACCAGAGGAACAGTAGAAACATAAGAAAACAGGGGGTGGGGTAGGGCACTGCCAGGTCTGTAAGGGAGTTTAGATAGAGTGAGAGAACAGGGACAGGAGAGCTAAATTAAAAACGTAAATTATTAATTTCTGAGAATTTACAAAGAAGGGCAATGTAGAGACAAAGCAGGATATAGGTATAGTGCTGGTCAGTGCCAGGTTGGGGGTGGGGTTACTAGAGAAAGTGAAAGAACACAGAGAGAAATATTTAAATTGTTAATTATTAATTTGGCACAGTAACCAACTAAGCACAACAGTAAAATGATCTAAGCACAGTGCAATCAGCTAAGCAGTTTAGAACACATCCGTAGTTTTAATAATAATGACAACAGCAGTAAAAATCAGTCCAGGAAGGCATGCTCAGAGGAACTGGCTCAAGCAAAAGAACAGTGCTGGAAGATGCAGTCTGGCTGCAGCATCAGGAGCCAGTCTGGGGTAACCTTGTTAAAACCTCAAACAAGGGGAGATGCCATTCTCAATATTGTCCTCACAAACTCAGAAAGGATCAAGGACATCGAAGTGGGATGTCATATGGGCAACAGCGACCATTGCACGGTAAGCTTTAAGGTAAACATAACACGGGACACCAGCCACTCAAAGATAAAGGTGTTAGATTTCAGAAAGGCTGACTTCCAAAAAATGAGGAACAACGTAAGTAGCCAGTTAATGGAACTAGAGGTTGAGGAGGTAGAGGTCATGTGAAAGAGACTCAAGAGAGCAATAAAGACTGCCACAGATCAATGTGCCAGATGGGTCAGCAAAGCAAAAACAAAAATAAATCCTCTATGGTTTTCCAAGGAAGTGGTTACCACAGTCAAAGAAAACAAGTATTTGTCAATGCCAAATGTTGTCTTGCTGGCATTGGCATTGGTAGTGCAGAAGTTAGATGCATAATAGGAATGGCAGTAAAGTACTGAACTGACGCTAACCACACCCCCACCCTGCAGAGAGTGACAGGCATTGTAATGTGCCTTTGGGTCATCGGCCATAACGCTCACACCATTTCACCTCACCCTACCCTGCAGACACCGACAACTGTCGTATTGTGCCTTGGGGTCTTCGGGCCTTATGCTCACCCCATTCCACAAGGGTGCAGTATAGGAGAATGGGGTGAACTCTGGGGACAAAGAGTCCAAGGCACACCTCTTGATGCCTGTCACTGGCTGTAAGGTGGGGGGGGGGGATGGCATGAGCATTACAGCCGATAATCCCAAGTCACACCCCTGACGCTTGTCAGTCTCTACAGGGTGGGGTGTTACGATTGGAAGCCTCAATGCCCCGGGCGTTTATTGGTATTTTCACTCCAAATTTTCAACATGGGTTTTTTGAGACCCAACCTCATGAACAGTGGCACTATCAGTTTGTTAGCCGAAAGGTGATTTTGCACAGCAACTGCGCCATTTGGCATCACAGGTGCGAAAACACATGTCGGGCAGGATGTGAAAATGACAGCTGTACTATTCATGAGGAGATGTTAAACAAATGGCAGTGCAGAAAATCTGGAAAATTGGAAGTCACGAGCGTGCACAGAAACCGCACAACACAGGCCAGTAACGCAATTATTTTTGGGACTCTTAACCAAATTTTAACATAGGCATTTTGGAACCTCTGCTCATGAACAGTGTCACTGTGATTTTAATCTGTTCCGAACGTTGATTTCCTACTGTGACCGTGCCATTATGCGCCACATGTGCGAAAACACATTTTGGGCAGAATGTGAAAAATGACAGCTGTACTGTTCATAAGGAAGTGTGAAAAAATGGCAATGTTGAAAATCTGGAGTGAAAATATTAAAAATTGTCAAAGTTATGAACGTGTGTGAAAACTGTGCAACGCACACGCGTAACACAACAATTTTGGAGAATTTTATCACCGAATTTGCAATATAGGCTTTTTGGGACCCCACCTCATGAACAGTGGCACTATCATTTCGTTAAATCGGTCCTGAAAGTGGATTCCGTGCAATGACCGCAAAATGACCTTTCAGGACCGAATAACAAGATGACAGTGCATGTGTTCATGAGGTGGGGTCCCAAGAACCCCATGTTGAAAATTTGGAGCCAAAATTCAAAAAAACAAATGGTTGCGATATCCACCTAAGTTGAACCCCCTCCCCAATTTATGCCATTATGCAGCTTACCGGCATTTCTTCAGTTATTAGTTGGCTTTGAAGAGTCCAGACGTGTTCCCGATCCACCGAAGATCGCAGTGATGGACCTCAGGAGGAAACTGTGGGGTGAGGGGGGTGTAGGGAAGTGGGGTGCACAGAGGTGGGTGCAGGTTGGGGGAGCGCCGTGGACAACAGACCATTTTCTTTTTTTCAAGTACAGAAAAAATAAATAAAAAACTGACACTGCACCGCGGGATGGCCTTCTTTCTTTCTTTACAGGTGAAATACAACAAATGGACACACTGGGGTGGGCTCCCAGTGTGACACACACAGTGGGGGTGGGGTGGGGGGAGGACCAGGAACATGCCGACATGGTAGCTTTCTATGAGTGGATGCACACTGGGGTGGGCTCCCAGTGTGCCAAACATGATGTTGGGGGGGTGGACATGCCGACAAGGGGACTGCACCCCTGATGTCAGCTTTTTGGGGGGATTGTGTGGTGGACGGCAGGAGCCGCTGCAATGTTTACTGAAATATTTCACCAAGAAAGGGACATACAGGAGGTGTGTCATCTGTGCTGCTGCATGACGAACTTGTCTCCAATTGCAGTGGCACATTTCTTTCAAGTTGTGTCCACTCCACATAATTCTTGTGTCAGCGCTAGCATGCTGGCTCACTGGGAAATGAGGGACGCACCTTTTAAAGCGTGCCCTGCATTCGTCAACATTGACACACCTCTGAAAGTGCTACTGCCACAAGATGTTGCTTGCGCATGTGCGCAAGCCAACATAAAAAGAAGGTGTACAGCATATACCAGGAAACCAAAACTGAGAAAGACTGGGAGTTGTACAAGGAAAAATTGAGAGAGTCAAACAAATTAGAAAGGCAAAAGCCCAGAAGAGATAGCAGAAGGAGAAAAGAGAGGAGACAAATCATTTTTTAGATACAATAGTGAATGTAGAAAGACAAAAGGAGGGATAGTAAAGATTGCTACTGAAGAAGGGAAATGCACCAAACATGGCCCAGAGAAAGCCGAAATCCTCAGCAAATACTGCTGCTCGGTGTTTGCCAAAGAGGACCCAGGGGATGGCCCAGCCCTAAAAAAAACACAACACCCCAGGACCAGGGGTAGACACGAGTCCCTTACAGAAGCTGAAGTACAAGAGGCGCTAAATAAACTAAAAGCAGACAAAGTCATGGGACCAGACGAGATGCATCCCAGAATCCTTAAGGAACTGGGGGCAGAATTAGCAGCCCCTCTGGCACTTCCATTCACGAAATCCTTGAAGAGCAGTGTGGTACCCAAAGACTGGAAAAAGGGAATCGTGGTTCCACTTCACAAATCAGGCAGTTGCGAAGAGGCTAGTAATTACAGACCAGTGAGCCTCACGTCTATAGTAGGGAAACTAATGGAGACACTACTCAAACAGTGGATCATAGAATTCCTTGAAATGAGAAGCAGACGAGACCCTAAACAGCACAGTTTCACAGCAGGTAGGTCATGCCGGACTAATCTGCTCGAGTTTTTTGACTATGTTACAAAAACAGTGGATGATGGTGGGGCAGTAGATGTGGTCTACCTAGATTTTAGTAAGGCCTTCAACTCGTTTCCACACAGAAGGCTGGTAAAAAAGCTTGACCACAGAGGGGTTGGTCTAGAAGTAGTCAGATGGGTACAAAACTGGTTACAAGGCAGAATCCAGAGGGTACAGGTTAATGGAGCGCAATCAATGGAAGGCAGGGTGGCCAGCGGGGTGCCCCAGAGCTCAGTGCTGGGGCTTGTGCTCTTTAATGTTTTTATAGCAGACATCACTGATGGACTGGAAGGAAAGGTGTGTTTGTTAGCAGATGACACCAAGATATACAGCAGGGTGGACACCCCAGAAGGAGTGAACAAGATGGAAGCTGACCTCAAGAAAGTAGAAGAATGGTCTGGAGTGTGGCAGCTAAGATTTAATGCCAAAAAGTGCAAGGTCATGCACATAGGAAAGAAAAATCCAAGAAAGAAGTATTACCCTAGGAGGCGAAAGCCTGGCAACCTCAAACCAGGAACGAGATCTGGGAATCATAATCTCAGATGACTTGAAGGTTGGTAAGCAGTGTGAGAAGGCAACACTGAATGCCAACAGAATGCAGGGCTGCATTGGGAGCTCAATCAAGAGCAGAAAGAGAAAGGTGGTACTACCACTGTATAGATCACTGGTCAGGCCTCACCTGGAATATGGAGTCCAATTCTGGAGGCCTCACCTCAGGAAGGATACTGACCAGGTGGAAACAGTACAGAGAAAGGCGACAAAAATGATTTAGGGTCTGCAGTACATGTCCTACGAGGAAAGACTTAGGGACTACAGCTCCCCTTTCTGGAATCCAAACCAAAAAAAAAAAAGACATAGCAATTCTTGAACAGGTTCAAAGGAGAGTAACTAGAATGATTCCAAGATTAACAAACTTGGATTATCAGAACAGATTAAAAGCTACTGGTCTCTTCTCTCTTCAAACTAGAAGATTAAGAGGTGATATGCTTATGGTTTTTAATTTAATAAATTCACCAGATCTAATGGAAAAATGTGGTCTAACACTCTCCAAAAGGAGACATGTTCCGAGACTGCATAATAAACAGCTTGAAGTAAAGACTTATAAAACCAGCAAAAGGGGAAACTTTTTTCCAATAAGAGCATCCATTGTATGGAACACCTTGACACAAGAATTGGTAGAGGCAACTAGTGCCACTGTCTTTAAAAACAAATTAGATGTTTGGTTGAGGGATAATAGATAAATAATGTCCCACATAGTGTGTGTGGAACAGTCTCGATGGGCTCTGGCATTCTTCTGTTCTTTCATACCAAGTAAGTAATAACTGAATATGTACTCCCTGGAGCACAGAAGAGAGGGGACATGATTGAAACATTCAAGTACATAAAAGGCATTAACAAGGTACAGGCACAGGAATTTTTTCACTTCAGGAAGAGCTCCGAGACCAGGGGACATGACCTCAGGCTGCAAGGAGGGACGTACTCTACCAACACCAGGAAGTTTTTCTTCACAGAAAGAGTGGTGGACACTTGGAACAGCCTGACCCAAGAGGTTGTGGGGGTCAACACTGTGGGGGGGATTCAAGAATGCATGGGATAGACACAAGGGAGCCCTGACTACAAAGGGCAACTAAAGTGTCAAAATAGGTCTAAAACAAATGGGTAGACTAGATAGACCTAGCGGTCTCCTTCTGCTGTCAACTTCTATGTTTCTATGTTTCTAAAACATAGACAGAATACAGCCAATCCTGGATAAAGCCTGCAAGTGCCAAACTCAAATCTCAGACGCTTGTAGGAAGACCATACCTTGCTATGTTGGCAGCAGTGATAGCTGGACAACGTGAGGCAGGCAGCATCAAGCTGATGAAATTGCTGCAACCACTGGAAGCAGACCACCCTTGTCAGAGGGTCTCTGATCCTGCTATCCTGGCAGCGGTGATAGTTGGACAAGGTGAAGTGGGCAGCATCAAGCTGGTGAAATTGCTGCAACCACTGGAAGCAGCCACCCTTGTCAGAGGGTCTCTGATCTGATCTGAAATTATTAATGTTAGCACTATCTCGGGCTTCCTACCCAATTGAACAGCTGCAGAAGGGTAATTAGAGATGTGGGATGTCAACAGGTGTACTAGGACATCCACAATGATCTAGCAAGTACTTTTCCTAGAGAGAGTCGTGGTACGGTGGAATAAGCTGCCGGAGGAGGTGATCTGTGCAAAATCAGTAGGGGGATTCAAACAAGGGTGGAATACATACAAAGGGTCGGATTTTTTCAAAGGGCCCTTAAAGCAACGCAAACATACATCAAACATTAATTTTGCATCAAATCCAGCTGCATCATATACTGTGCGCCATATTCTGCAAGAAAAGCATTCACTGTGGCAAAGTCCCCGAAAATGACGCAATAGGTCTACTGTGTCAAAAATATACCTCTACCCCTGTAGTAACCCCTATGCTGGTAGCAGTGGTTGCTTATGCCTGGAAAAAGAGTCTACCATAACCGCTGCCTCTACCTCCCCTTCCATATGGCCTATAGGAAGTCGAGGCCTTTTCTTCTGCAGAGTTATAAGTGGACTTGTATTCATCCACTTTTTTCATGTATGCCTCTGACTTATTGCCAAAAAGAGAATAGCTCTCAACAGGGAAATCCATAGCCTTATTTTGAGTATCCTGTGTGAGGTTGGTTGTGAGCCAGGCACACCTCCTCAGGGCAATGGTTAAGACCATCCACCTGGCTACATTGTCATTTGCATCCACAGCCATATGGAACTGGTATTTTGTGGCTTCCAATCCACACTTAGCAGTTTCCATCAGGTCAGCTGCCAGCCCTGGTGGAGCCTTGTCTGCCATGGCCATGATAGAAGTCCACAGGGTCTTCTGATACTGGGCTACGTAAGCCATGTAATTGGCCTCCCTGATGCCCAGGGAAGCTGTCAGGTACCCTTTTTTTGCCATTCTATCCAGTCTTCTGAAATAATTTTTTAGAAGGATGGGCAGCCAGAGGGACCTTGGCCCTGTCACAAGCAGCTGCCCGAACTACCATTTCTGGATCTGGGTGAGATAATAAAAGTGAATTCGGAGAAAAAAACAAACACAAAGTGGTACAAAAAATCCTTGCGGTCGGTTCCTCAACAGAGGAAAACAGCAATTTTAACTAAATATTAGGACTGGAATAAACCCAGAACAGGAACACAATCAAAGTACAAAAACTATTACTAATAAAGCGATTTAATGCTAAATAAAACTAACTAATCAGTTCCCCAATGGTTCTGAGGAACCGGTGAGGAACAGAGAAAATTACTGTAGACTAACTAAAATTTCAATAAAACTACAAAGGGCAGCAGAAATGATGTAAATAAACATAAATACTTATATTTTTGTTGAAAATAGAAGTTTTTCTCAGTCACTCTGAGGAGCAGTCTCCAAGGCGTCCAACAAGGCAGACAGAGAATAAAATCTGAAGGATCCGGTCGATTGCCCGACACACTTTCGCCCGACTCCGTCTCCCCGTCACATGCGTCAGCCCATCATTTAAATTCCCGGCTACAGAAATGCCAACGCATTAAATTCCCTGACATGGTTCTGAAGTGGTGTGCAGAGGTTTACTCCATTTGGTTTTACCTTATTTTAAGTTTTAAAAAAAGTTGTGAATGAAACCTATGCTGATTTTGGCTCCTTTAGCTGATGCAGCATTGTTCTTTGTTTGCCGGTATCACAATACAGTAGTTTGTGTGACTCATAACTGACATTTTGGATCTGTGTTGGTCGAGTTTTCAATAGACCAATAAACTACTACTGCTCTGGAGGAGTTGAGCGGAAGGTGCAGCTCGCCATGCTGATAGTGCCTTCAGGTTAATGAGAGAGAATGGACGGAAAACTGAATGAGAGAGACTGCAGGAGAAGACCAAAGAGTGTATTGCACTTCTAGTGCTTAAAGGCAAATGTATTAAATTATACCAGTATGAAAATGCTGCCTAGGAGAGCAGGGTTTTGAATTATTGACCTGATAATGACATTGCTTACCTGATTTAGAGAGTGATTTTCATGTCTTCCACAGTTGTAAAATCTAATGCCAAAAGTTATAAAAGCATTAAAGCACCACCGGGTCAATTGCAGCAAGGAACAATTATTATTTGATCTTTCTAAAAAAACTTGGACATGAACGTATAAATGTATTTTGTATTCTGTATTTTGAGAAAAAAAAATTTCAGTACTGACTTTGAGAGGGTAAAGGTAATGTCGGGTATTTGAATTGTCGGTATGATTGTAATGTCAGGGAATAATAAACCGGGGAATCAGAGTCGGGCTATTGTATGACGGGAAGATAAGAGATGGGGAAATGTACTAGACCCAAATCTGAGCTTTACAAAACGTGACAGTTAGGAGGGCAGCAGGTCTGAATGGTGGCACGAGCCAATAGGTTCCACTATTTGCATAAAGTTCCATTCATCTCCGGGGCAGTGCAATCCAGGAGGCTGACTGCTAGAGTTAATTATATTGAAGAATCCCTGGGGTTAGAAAGAAAGAAGTTTATGCATGTGGTGAGAAAGATGGAAGCAGAGTCAAAAAGACGACACATGAGGTGAGAACGACAGCACCCAAGTCAAAAAATACGGCTGCAGAAATGCCCAAGATAATGGACTTTTAAACCGCCCAAACACCATAAACTAGTCCTGAAGGGGACTTTTGTCTCTATGTCCACACCTCTACAGAACTCGCATTACAGTACGGATCAGTAACATATGAGGTTGTCTCCGGAAGCAATATTTTACATGCTGTAGTACACGATAAAGCATTATGCTGTATACAATGCAGTCTTCGTTCAACAGTTTCTTTCATAGTAACATACTCAGGTCAGCCTGCATGCTGTGGCCTGTTTCTATGCTCTAGTGTCCATTAGACCAGCTCTGGCTGGTCTATCACTGAGGCCCTTCATGCTTTGAAAATCCCAAATAAGGGGATGGTGCATCATTTTTTGGACACTGGCACCCTTTCCGACATGGTGCAGCCATTGGTTTGATGTAAGCATGGCACAAGCCACTCTGGCACATGCAAACCTGTTTTTGATGCAAGCACCATTACAAAATCAGAAATTATACAAGTTTTGACAAAGCTTGCTCCCTGTGTCTTTTTCTTTTGATTTATGATTATTATTAACACAAGCACCATGCGTCACTCTGTAACCTTTGAAAATCCAGCCCAAGGTCTTGGTAATGAATGCACCAGAAAGGGAACGGGAGAGTTAAGAGCCTCTAAGGCTCTCTCATTCAGCGTTCATTAGGTAAAAACAGGCAGATGCAATGGGCCTTTCTCTGTCTACAGAGTCTATGCTTCTGTGAAGAACCCTAAGCAGAAATAACAGGAAAGACTGATGGACGTTTGCCTTATTTTGTCCTCAGCCATCTACAACACAGTGCTGTATGTGTATTCATAAGCAATAACTCAAAATTCGTAGGATGATGAAAAAGTGTGTGCTCCTAATACTGCTTTCAGTTTACCACGATTAGAAGTCCAAATTAGAGCCATCACACAGTAAAGACACAAATGTTGTTCCTTACAGAACAGGGTGGCTAGGGGGCAAGCTGAAGCAACATTTGTATTATTGTGAAATGTCTGAACTAGGTTTCCTAATTTAAGCATATGTAATGCTCCAAAGTATGGGGGCACTATAGAAATGGGGATTTAGTTTATTTATATGGTGCCCTGGGGTGCCCCGTTGTCAGTGTGGTCGTAGAGGGCAAATATAGGGGCTCCTGTGTGTGTTCCCCCTTACTATGACCAAGAAGGGCAAAGAAAGTAAAACAAAAAAAAAAAAGGTTTTTCTCTCATTTCTCTGCTGCCTGCTCTGCTCTGCTCTGTTCTATCCTCCTCCCCCCCCCCCCGAGCAGGCAGCACGAAAGTGGGCACCCACACGCTAGGACTGCTGTCCCTCATCAGCACAAAGTGCCGGTTTTGAAATTTGGACCGTTGGTTGGGCACGGGTTCAGGGTTCAAGAATTGGAACCCTGAGCACTTTTCAAAAGAAGAAACTGACAGTTTTTGGCAGATCGGACTGGGCTGTGGAGTTGAGAGGGTCACAGGAGTGCAACAGGGACTTACAGCTTACCTGGAATTGTGCAGCCATTCCTGTTGACTCCACGATGGTCCCCCTCCTCCAGCCAGTGAAGACACCTGAAGTGCTCTTGTTTTGGCTCCTGTGCCATGTCCTGCAGTCAAGTCCGGTGGTCTGGTGCCGGGCGAAGAGACAGTCCAGTTCCCTGTGGCGGTGTGGGATCTGTTTAGCCCAGTTTATTAATTTTTTTTTTTATGTTCCCAGAGTATTCTGGTCCCTCGTCAGCGTCATTGAAGAGCTGCAGCTCATCGAGGAGAGCCGTTGACCTTCCAGAGGCCCCCTGCATCCGCCGCACTGCCTGTGCTCCTCCCACGGTTCCCTCCCACTGCCAGAGACCTCCTTCCTCGTGCATCAGCTTCACCTGGGCCAGGGGGGATGAGTCGGCAGCAGCACGTTTAAGATGCTGGACACCAGTATCATTTAAAAAGAAAAGAAATGTTTAAATTGTTTTAGCTGAGCTAATATTTGAACTGGGGAAGGCCTTCTATAGTTAATCATTCAGGGTGTGGCGATGCCCATAGGGAGGGGCCTGCCTTAAGGCCCATAGGGGGACCTTAATTAATATTCATGGCAGGGGGGCAGAAAAGAGGTGGGGCGGCCAAGTGAGTGGCAGGAAGGCCTAAGACAGGCCAGCAGATTATTTAAAAGGGCAGCAAGGCCCAAAAGATTTAAAGGGGCCCAGTCAATAGGCCCACAACAGCTAAAGGAGTCCAGCTAAGGGAAGCTCCACAACTCTTTCTACTAAGAAAGGGGCACAGTAGAGGAGAGTTCCCAGCAGCATAGGCTGGGTGGCCAGTTAAAGAGGCCCAGCAAAGAGGCCCACAGCTAAAAGGGGCCAAGAGCAGAAATGCCTATAGTAGATAGAGGGGCCCAGTGGTAAAGAGGGCAAGGAAGGCCCAGGGAACAGAAGGGCATCTATCCCGAGGTTTGCCAGGGGTAGCCAGGTCCTAGTACCAGAAGGAACCTGCAAGTGCAGTACTATTGTCAAAGGACAGTAAGAGAAGGGTGCTTAGCACACAACTGCCATCTAGTGACTGTCAATCGATGAAATGTGTATTTACTAGTATCTGAACTGTTGTGTTGTTTGCAAAGTACAAAGACTGTATTGTTACTGGGATTCTGGATAATTGCCCCCACAACGAACAATTGCCCTGGACTTTGGTGATTTGCCCCTTCTCCTGGCAAACTGCCCCTGCAATGAACAATTGCCCCAGCAACGAACAATTGCCCCAGAAATCTGGTAATTTGCCCGTCCCTAGCAAATTGCCCCAACAACAAATACTTTGGTGTAGTGAAAAATGTATTTACCAGTGTTCGTAATGCCAACTGATTGTGTATGGACTCAATCTTCTGCTGCAACACCCCTGGTGGGGTTGTTCACAGCTAGTTCTTCACCGAAGCAGTCTCCAGTCAGCAAAGAACTTCACAGCAACAAACCTGTCTTCCGCCATTGGGCGAAACCGATGTAACCCTATGTGACTCTCGACTGCCGGCTCCTGGTTTTCCTGTGGTTTGGTCAGCCTGGAAGAGGAACATTCTGGAAGAAGCCTTGTCCATCACTCCCAGTCGTTCGCAAGAGTCAAGTCTGATGTGGCCAGTGAGAATCCGCGTCTGCCAGTGTGTTGTTTTTCTGGTTCTGGACATTACAGGACTCTGATCTTCATCCTGCGTCCTACTCTTCCTACTTGTCTCATCCTGCTTGCACCATGTTGTCCTCTGGGATCCAGATTGTTCTTGGTGATCCTCTTGTGGATCCTTCCCCAAAGAAGCTTCAACATTTCTTCATCCTTGGCAGCCCTGGTCGAGGGTTTGTGCCAGGGGAAACTGCGGCAGATCTTCATTCTTGGCAATCCTTGCAAGTGGATTCGATGCCAAGTACTTGTTCCTTCATCCTTGGCAGCCCTGGTTGAGGGTTTGTGCTGGGGAAGAATTCAACAGACTTCAGTTCTCTTGAGTGAAATTATTCTGGCAACCTTAGAGAGTTGGTTGGCCGAAGAATCAGGGTCCGTTTAAAAATCTCTCACATCCCCTCCAACCTCTCCTAGGTTTTCACAAAGGTGTAGCTTGGTACCAAGTAGGAACCCTGTTCTCCCTTTTACCCAGTTGCTTTCTTCACTCTTCAGCGGTGTGCACAAAGACGGCAGGGAAAAGTTGGACTTCCTTTAGCACCAATAGACTGTTAGAGGTGGTTACTCCACCCAGCCCCTTGGGGTCTGCAACTGGTTTCCATTGTTCACTGCAGTGATTGTCTACTATTATTATAGAGTAATAGCTGCTCTGAATTTGTTTACCAAATCGTTTAGTGTAAGCATAGCATAGGGCCCACACTGACAATGGGGCACCCCAGGGCACCATATAAATAAACTAAATTCCCATTTCGATAGTGCCCCCATACTTTGGAGCATTACAGGTTCGAGCCTGCCTAAACATACATGTCCCCATATATTCCCTTTTAATATTCTATAAAAACATTGCTTAACTATGTTATATTTATTTATAACATTTCTTAACACTTTAACGTTTCACTTAAATCTTTATGTAATCTTACTTTAGTTAAAACGCTCTTAAAACACATATAACTTTGAGCAAAACTTTATTTGCTGAACTAAGTGACTGTGTCTTCTAATTACTCTTTTAGGGACTATCTATAAAAGGAAGGTTCAACTTGAAGGGCTTCCAATATGCATCTACTAGGAGGGATACCAAAGTGAATCTGTGTGACCTACGAGGCTGAAAAGCTACTGGTTCTACAGGAACACGCTCTGGTTTTAAGGGACTACCTGCTAGTTCTGGTAAATCTGGAGGCTCTAGATTTACTACTGGTTCAGCTACAGGGTGGTTAACTAAGCGTACATTGGAGGACCTAACCCAGGGTTCCATACACCACTTTGTTGACAATTCCAGTTCCATCATTTTGCGGGTAGGGTTTTCCTGCCTCTCCTCAGGCACAAAGTCCCTTTTAGTCTTGGTTGAAGCCCTGCCTCTTAAGGTTTAAGAAGATTTTGATGCACTATCTTCGTGCCACTACCAGTTTCTTTTTGAATCTTGTACACTGGTTAGTCAGGGTAGGGGATTTCAACAATACGGAAAGGTTCCGTTTCCCATCTGTTACCTAACTTGTGACATTTCTGGGTCCTTCTTGGCAATACCCATTCTTCAATCTGCAGTAGGGTCACACTGGCTTTGGCATCTTATGTCATCTTTTGGTTTTGTCACACCTGATCTATGTGTTGGCTTACAATTTGGCCAGCTTCCTGCAATCTTTTGCTGTCTTCTTGTACCCAGTCTGTAACAGATGGTTCATCCAGTTGGACTTCAAGCACTAGATCCATGGGGAGTATACCATGGTGACCAAACATCAAGTAATGCGGGGTATATCAAGTCTAGCAGTGTTGTTGTACAAGTAGGTGAGTTCCAGAAGTAAGGCTGGCCAATACGGGCGTTTGTATTCAGGTAGGGCTCTTAACATACCCAAGAGTGTCTGATTCGTTCTTTCACACAGTCTATTGCTCTGAAGATGATAGGCGGTAGTTTTTAGTTTAGTTTTTTTTTTTTATAATTTATTTTTTATTGGTTGAGACATCTTTCATATATATGGTTGGTACAATTGAGAATCTTCCATTGAACATTTCCAGTGTGTTATATGTAAATCATACAAAGAACTGGTATTTGTCACAATTGTACATCTCTGTGTTAATGAATTTCAGTTAATACACACATCCTTTTTATTCACCAAGCCTCCAAAGGTTCTTGTCTATCTATCATAGTTATCAGCAGGTGGCGGAACCTCCTTCAACTTATCTTTGATAAGAAATATGAATCAAGGGGAGAAGAGAGTGATCCTCCCCAACCCCCTCGGAACAGCAGGGGAGAGGGGAAGGCCCCTAAAACAGAAGGAGGAGAGCCCTCCACCATCCCCGTATCAACCAACGTCAATATCTCCCATGGAAACTAAGGGACAAAGGATGGATCCTTTTCAGAATAGTATAATATCCAGCCATTTCCTGAGTAAGGCCTCCTGTTTATTGTGGAATTTGGCTGTCATATATTCTAATCTATAGGTGTCTTTTACTAAAGTATACCTATCTGAAACTGTGGGAATAATAGGAGACATCCATTTATGGATAATGTTTTTTTTTGCAGCCAAGAGGAAAAGAGGGAGCAAGGTTTTAGTCTAATTTGGTCGGGGGGGTGGAGAGTATTGCAATTTCTGCTGTCAGTTCAATTGTTTCACCCAGACACCTCTCTAACTCTATTTGTAATGTCATACAAAAGGGCATTAGGGCTGGACAATGCCAACAGATATGGCCCAGGTCAGCTAGTGGACAATGACAATTCCTCCAGCATCTTCCACATGAGGCTGGCATATATTTTACTAATACTGCCAGGGAACGGAAGTACCGGGACCGTAATTTCCAGGAAAAGTCCCTCCATATACCTGATGATGTTATCTTAAGTGCTTTTAAAGTTGTTTCTTGCTAGATTGGGAGGGGGATCTCAAGCTGTAAATCCTTATTCCAGGCTTATATTATCAAGACAGATGAGTCTCCCAAATTATCTCTTAACATTCTGTATAAATGATCTATTAGATTTCCCCAGGGGTTTTCTGTTAAAGTATCTCTAAGTAAAGACCACAGGACCAGCAAAGGGCTAGGGGCGCAAGTGGGGAAGGCCCTCTGTCACAGGATACAATTCCTCACTTGAACATAACGATATTGGTCTCCCGCTGAAAGAGAGTATTTGTATTGTAAGTCTAAAAAGGATGAGACTCCTGAAGTATTGATTAATTGATAGTAATAACTCAGGCCTAACCTACGCCAAGCCTTGAATGTGGTATCCAGATGGGATGGATAGAATCCCTCATCTCTGGAAATCAGAGTAAAAAAGAAGAAACATTGTTTAAAGGTTTTCTTCCTTTTAAGATTCCTCCAAATTCGTAAGATCTGGGCCGTGAATTTTGAAAAATTGGTCAAGGGTGAGGAGTGGGCAGGAGAAGAGAAAGCAATTTTTTTTCTATATCATGAAGGTCATTTATTGAAAATTCTATTTCTTTCCATCTGGAGGAGGAACTAGGTCAAAGCCAGAGACAAAGAATTTTTAGGAAAGTTGCAGTTGCATATTTTTTTTTTTAATCCGGGAGGTTGACTCCCTCCTGATCCTGAGACAAACATAAGAGAGACTGACGTATTCTTGGCTTTTGGTTCTCCCAAATAAAAGTTGAAATTAGTTTGTTCTAAGATTTAAAGTAAAAAGCAGCCATGAAGGTTGGGACATTCTGGAATAAATAGAACGGGGCAAAATATTCATCCAAATGGTTTCTATTCTTTGAAAAAAGGTTAATTTTAGATTGTCCCATCTTTTTAAGTCTTCTTGAATTTGAAGTGAGATTGGTTCGGAATTTACTAGTTCCAGATTTTCCAATTTAAAGGGTATATGAATACCTACGTACTTAAAATTGGTGGCTCTCCATTTCAGAGGTAAGGATCTTTTAAGGGCTGATGTTGGGATAAAATATAACATCAGTACCTCCGTTTTTGCTACATTTAATTTAAAGTTAGCTATTCGTTCATATTTACTCAGTATTCCCCACACTCTAGGGTATTGAAAGTTCAGGGGAAAAGAACTGACAGTAGGATGTCATCTGCGAATGAGGAAATTGTGTAAGTCTCTTGGCCTAAGGGGATTCCCTCTATCCGAGGATCTTGTCTAATTGTCATGGCTAAAGGTTCCATGTAAAGGCAAATAGGTAGGGATAAAGTGGACAGCCTTGTCTTGTACACTGTTGTAAAAGTATAGGGGGTGTTACTGCTCCATTCAAATGAATATATGCTTTAGGTCGTGAGTATATTGTATTAAGCCAGGATAGAAAGGAATCAGGGAAGGAAATGCATTTAAGGGTGTCCCAAAGAAATTCCCAGGAAACTCGGTCATAAGCCTTTTCGGCATCAAGACTTAAAAAGGCTGTGGGAATCCATCTAGTGTGAATATATTCCATTAGTAGCATAGTCTGACGGATGTTCTCAGTTGTACTTCGTTGTTTAATAAATCCGGCCTGGTCAGGATGAATAATTGTGGGGAGGAGAGTTTCCAACCTTAAAAGCCCAAATACCAATATACATTTTAAAGTCAACATTAAGGATTGAGATTGGGCAATATGAGGCTGGGTCCGTGGCATCTTTATTTGGTTTAGGTAGGGGAGTGATCACTGCATATTGCCATGAGGGAGGTAGGATTCACCTCCCGCCACTGCCCTAAAAATGGAAAGAAGTGAAGGAAGGAGAACCCCGACAAATGTTTTTGTACCATTCTGCTGTAAAGCCATCTGGGCCTGGACATTTATTGAGTTTTAAAGCTTTAATTCGAGAAAGAAGTTCGTCTGGGCATAAAGGGGATGTCAAACAGGTTTGTTATGATTCCGTTAATTTTGGGAAGGGTAAATTGGATAAGAATTCTGTTCTGTCCCTTGATGAGGAAGCCAGGGGGGAGGAAGTATATAGCATTTGGTAAAAAGTCTTAAAAACGATGCTCTGATATGTTTATCGGAATGGGAAATTTGATTTGTTACAGGGTGCCTAGTTTTTAAAATTGTTGCAGTATGTTTTCTGTTTCTTAATCTCCCTGCCAGTAACCTTGTAACCCTAGTTCCTTGCAGTATGTTTTTCTGTTTCTTAATCTCTTTGCCAGTAACCTTGTAGCCCTAGTTCCTCCCTCGTAGTTTGCCCGTTTTAAATACATCATAGTTTGTAAAATTTTTGAATCCATGATATTTCGTATTTCTTTTTTTTAAGTTCCCTTATTCTATATTGGATCACTCTATCCCCCTCTCTGTATAATAGTTCATACGTTTGTAACTGTTCTGTATAATGTTTGTATAAAGCCTCCACCCTCTTTCCCTTATTAGATAAAAATCTATTGTTTCGCCTCATATGGTAGCCTTTAAGGCATCCCATATAATAGGGTCCGATTGATCACTTCCTGAATGTTCAGTCAGAAATTGTGGAATTCTGGTCTTTATGTATTCCTGATATTCTGGATCTTTCAATATGGTAGGATTAAGACGCCAAAGTTTCATTTTAGGAGGTTTACCTTAATCAATTTTTAAAAGTAAAGGGTGGTGGTCCGATAATATTCGGAGACCTATTAGTAAATCCTTGACTGAGGGAAAGTGCTCACATGATATGAAAAAATAATCTAACCGGGAATAGTTTGGAAGCGAGCTGAGCAGTAAGAATATCCTGGATCTAAGGGGAAAAGTCTCCTCTGAATATCTCCTATGCTCAAGTAGTCAAGTGTTGTTTTGAAATACTCCAGGGCAGTAGATGATCAATAGGCCTGACGGGATGAGGTGTCTCGGTGAGGGGATAACAATAAAATAAAATCCCTTCCCATAATTAAAATACCTTGATGAACTGACAGAACCTTTTGAAGGAAGGATTGGACCACTCCCCGTGTAGATTGGGGGGGGGGAGGTAAGTGTTTACTTAAGTGACCATCTGGGAGTAAAGCATCCCAATAAGGATTACATAATGTCTTTGAGCATCAGTGATAACTTCTTTCACTTCCGGGGTGTACTTATAGGGACCAGGATGGCTGTGCCACGTCTACGGCCACTTGCATGGGATGAGGCATAAACTTTATATCTATGCCCCCACTGTAATTTCTGGTGTTCTGATTCTGATAAATGTGTCTCCTGAAGAAACAGGAGGTCCGCCGCCTGCTTGTTAAGATATTGCATGAGGCGTGATGTCTTACTGGAGCTGTGAAGCCCATTTACATTCATTGAAAATATTTTGATCGGATTAGCCACCATCATCCCTCAGTTCAGGTAGAAGGGATGACAGAGGATCCTATTGAAATAAAGGCTTTTGAGAAACTTGGTGTGTGTGTGTGTGTCTCATTTTTTGATTTGTAAAGTTTTGGTTTAACCCAAGTGGAAGATTTAATATACCTAACTTCTGGTTAAAATTAAAACCATAAAAACAGGGAGAATCAACTCTTCCCTACCTGTTCCTCTTAACATTGAGGTATTAGAAGAAAAAACAACAACTCTAACCTTAAAACAGCCAAATATCAGCTGTATTAACAACCGTATAACATAACAAACTTTATACAATGTGACCTCCATTGTAGAGGCGGGACTAGTCAACCGCCTCTGATGGGTTTCAAGGGGAGGGACCCCTCTAAGAGGTCTCCTGAAATGAAGGGCTAGAGCTACAGTTTGAGCTGTATACGCCCTTAGAAAGGATGGAAAACTTCTCAGATGAGGTAATATCACCAATATTAAGAGAACAAATTATAGGACATCCATAGGAGGGCTTGTTCTGAGTCTCTCCCCCACCGATTTATCAGAGATTAAGGTTCCATAATTACTCTGGAGTATGGTTAGGGAAGGGGTAGAGAAAATGTGGGGGGGGGAGGTGAGGGAGAAAGGGAAGAGGAGAAGGAGGGAGATAAGAGGAAGTGGGAGAAGGGAAGAAGGAGAAGAAAGTCCGAATTCCACTAAACTTTAACTAGCCCTTCAAATAAACACGATATATATCTTAGACCCTGATTGTTTAGTCTGCAGCTATTCTCATTTCCCAGGTTCTAGGCATGAAACAATAGGGCTGTGAGGCTGTATTCCATTTCCATCCCTAATAATAGTTCACATCGCAGTCTTCAGGGAAAGGGAAGGGAGTAAAAGGGGAACGGTATTTTTAATGCTGTCCTCCAGCCGATGAGATCACTGACTGGGGTGTCCTGGTTATCTAAACGCCAACTCTAGCTGAGTAGTAGATCCCTCCGGCCACGTTCGCTACAATTTCGCCTTAAGGGATGTGTATGACTGATCTTCAGGAATGCCTCTTTAACCTAAAAGTCAATTAGAGTTAATTCCAACCCTTAAAATGTATATTTATCACCCTTATAACTCCTCTCGGTGTTATCCGGGGGGGGGGGGAATTACCAGAAGAAAGAGGAAGGGAGAGCTAGAGGCAGGAGGGAGGGCCAACTGTGCCCCAACAACAGATCAACCTGGGAGAAGTGGCAGGGAGACTATGAGCCAGATTAAAGAGGTTCCCAGCCTGGTATAAGCCCGCCATTAAGACACCTCCAGTACTTTAACAATGGGATTTTTATGTAAAGCCTCAGATATAAGGGCTAAATAATTGCATCCCTTCTGCTGCCTTATACTTGTTGTCATATAGCCAGGTCCCCAGGGATCCTATAATGGTCTGCGGGCCAGAAGCCCTCCTCAGCCCCAAACCCCATTAGCCACCACCACCAATCTGGAATCCCCCCGTCCAAAATTCTCCCACCTGTACAAAATCTTTAAGAAATTTGTTGGATGAGTGACCATTCTTCTTCTTCTTCTTGCTGCCTTTTCATTCTGTGGCTGGTACTTTCCAGTATTGTTCGATGGTTTTTATTATGGCCACCGAGGATTGACCCTCCTTCAGCGCTGTTGTCTCTTTAAGAGGTTGTTCGACGGGTCTACGTGGTCTGGTTGTGGCCTGTTTTTCTTCTTCCTGAAGCAATCCCCTAGATTTCAGATCAGCCGTCACTTCGTCTGCTGTGAGGCATGTCTTAGTACCAGTCGAGAAATGCACCACCAATTTTGCAGGATAGGGTGTTTTAAATTTTATTTTATTTAGTCTAAGGCATGGAAAGAGAGGTGTGTACTCACGCTGTAATTTTTGGGTCAGTGGCACGTAATCGTTGTCCACATACACCCTCCGGTTCTCATACATGAGTACTCTTTTAACCCAAGCTTTTTGAAGTATTTGTTCTTTTATTGTAAAGTTCAAAAATCAAGCAATGATCGACCTTGGACGAGATCCAGGAGGGGGCTTGGATCCCAATGCTCAATGCACCCTCTCAATGTCCATGGGAAATTCAGGTGGCAGATCTAATGTGGATCAGAGGAAATGGTCGAGGAAGGCCTGCATGTCAGAGCCCTCCTCCTCCTCGGGGATACCACAGAACCGTAAGTTTTTCCTTCTCAATCTATTCTCAGCATCTTCTTGGCGCTGAACAATCTGGAGCTGTGTCTTTGCCATAGCCAGAAGGGTTTCTTGATGAGTGCTGAGCAATTCTGTATTTTGAGAAATTTGGTGGTCCGCTTCATCTAGACGGCCTTGTAGTGTCTGAAGGTCCGAGTGGAGGGCTGTTAGAGTTTGCTTCACCTCCATTCGGAATTCTTGAATAGCCGTTAATACGGACTAAGAGGGGAGTCTTATTAGTCTGAGTTTTACCCTGGCGTGTCCATTTGGCGTCCTCGATAGCTGCCATTATTATCGGGCTGTTCCCCTCTTCGGTTTGGTCCTTGTTTCCCTAATCGCTTTGATTTTAATTTTTAAATACCATAAAGTGATTTTGTAGGCTGAAATGACTCTTCATGTAGCCTGGTAGTAAATGGCGATTGTTTGGTAGTTCGTAATGCTTTTTTAATTTCCCAAATTGGGTATTTTGCTATTTTTGTAAAAAGGCTAGGGAGAGAGCTCTGACCGGCAGTGTTCAGTACTCCTTGCTTACCACGAGTCGGTGGTTTTTAGTTTGTGACTGCCATACAGGACACAGAGTTCTTTAAAGAGCTGGGACTCAAAAGCAGATCCCTGATTAGTCAAGATCTTGGTTGGATATCCATAGGACAAAAAAAAGAGCTTCAAAAATGTTTCAGCCATGGTTCAGGCAGACAGATCTTTGTCGGCACTGAAAACCATGAATTTGGAGTAATGGTCCACCATCATCACAACATACGTTTGACCATTAGCACTGGGTTCTAATTTGAGATGATCTAAAGTGACTAATTCCAGAGTTGTTTTGCTGACTATAGGGTGGAGGGGAGCTGGCTGATTGTTCTTGTTAGGACATTTTAAACTACAACCCGGGCATTCTTCGCATCATTTTATAATATCAGCTCTCATCCTGCTCCAATAAAATCTTTTCGGAATGATGGCCTCTGTCTTTTTGTGACCAAAATGTCCAGACTGATCATGGTAGGCCTCAAGTACCACTGGCGCACTTCCTCTAGGAACAATAGTCTGGGAGACCTCACAAACGGTAGTGGGATCTCGGCTTTGTTGAATGAGTCAAAAGTTCTTCATGGTCAGGTGTGTTCTGCGCCTCCACAGTTTTAATGCTTCAGGATCCATCCTTTTGCATTCTTGGAGCGGCAAGACTCTGTCCTGTCGAAACATATGCTTTTATCTGTTCGACTACTTGGTCTTGGTCTTGTAACTGCACCCATAAGTTGTTTTGTTCTGCAAATCTGTCTGAAAGTTCTGGTTCTTGCTCCGCCTCTGTACATACAACTGCACTAGTTTGACAACAGGCTTATACTATCTTGGTTGGTACCCGAAGGAAAGGTGGCATTTCCACATTTTCCAAAAGCGTATCATCAGTCTCACTTTCTGTTTGGTTTGATACTCCAGATAATGCATCCACATTGACATTAGACTTGCCTGACCTATATTTTATTGAGAATTGGTAGCTGGTCAACCTCGACACCCATCTTTGTTCAAGAGCTTCCAGCCTTGCAGTGTTTAGATGTGCTAGTGTATTACTGTCTGTGAAAATGGTGAAGGGAGTGGCAACTAAGTAATGACTGAATTTTTCAGTGACTGCCCAGACCAAGGCCAAAAATTCTAACTTAAAGGAGCTGTAGCGGGCATCATTCTGCTCCGACCCTCTCAGACCATGACTTGCATATGATATTACATGCTCGATGTCCCCTTGTTCTTGCGCCAACACTGCACTCAGTCCTTTGTTGCTCGCATCCGTCTATAGCTGCAATGGTTTAGAGTAGTCATGAAATGCTAGTACAGGTGCTTGAGTTAGAATCTGCCTCATACTGTCGAAAGCCTCTTGCTGCTCTGTGGCCCACTTGACTGGACAATTTTTAGGTATCCGCCCTGCTTTTGTTCCACAAATAAGCTCATTTAATGGCAAACCTATTCTGGAGAAATCTTTGACAAACAGCAGGTAGTATCCAATGAAACCCAGGAATCTTCGGACGTCTTGAACGGTTACAAGGCCTGGCTAGTCTCACACGGCTTCCTGCTTTTCAGGGTCAGGCGACACACCAATGGCTGACACTATGTGGCCCAGCTAATTCACTTGGGATTGAAGAAGATGGCACGTGGATGGTTTTATCTTCAGACCATACTAGGTCAGCCGAGCAAAGACTTCGTCTAGGTGCAACAGATGCTCTTCGTGGTTTTTAGAATATACTGTATAATAATGTCGTCCGGGTATAACAACAAAATGTCAAAGTTTTGACTTCCCAAACAGCGTTCCACTAATCTTTGAAAAGTTCCTGAGACATTGCATAGGCCAAATGGCATGCGGGTGAATTCAAAACAGGCCCATCGGTGTTATAAAGGTGGTTTTCTCCTGATCCTCTGGAACCATGGGCACTTGCCAATACCCACTTGTCAAGTCGAGAGTGGAAACTACTGCAGTAGACTGTAGGGCTGTATGAGAATCCTCAATTCTGGGTAACAGGTAGGAATTTTTGTGAGTAATATTGTTCGGTTTTCTATAGTCTACACAGAACTGAATCTTCCCATCTTTTTTCTTGACCAGGACAATGAGAGCAGCCCAAAGACTGTGACTTTCTTTAAGGACTTTGGCTTCCTTCATCTCTCGGATCATCTCCTTCACAGGCTGGTACATTGCCAGGGGAATTGGTCAGAATCTTTCTCTAATGGCGGGTGCCGATTGGTAGGAATGTGGTGCTGCACCTCTAGAGCTAACCTGAAATCTAGTGGATGTCGACTGAAAGCCTCTTGATTCTTCATCACTACTTGGTTGACATCTGCCTTTTGTTGTTCTGTAGTCATGGGTTACCCAGGTTGATCTCCCGTATCCATGCTGGTACACTGGGGTCACAGTGGTTCTTGGTCTCTTCCACCTTGATGGCTGGTGTTCTTTGGTCCTTCTGGATCTGGTCTTCTGGCTCCAACATGTCCTGGAGATACACGGTGTGTAACTGGGCAACCAATTGGTTGCAATGGAGTTGCACATCTTGATTCCCATAACTGATAACCCAGTCAGGGATCCTTCCCTTCATGACCGTGGCAACACTTCTGGCCACCAGAATGGGTTCTTCCTTCTTGTTAGGGTAGGGTTCAACCAGGATGTCGTAGTCCTGACTATGAGGGCCCACCTTGGCCTTGCACCACAAGGTGGTTTCCGTTCCCGGTTTCAGAGTTATAGGTTGGGTGTCAGACACTCAGACCTTTCCAATCTCACCAGTTATACTCGCAAAGTGTTGATGGCACTGAAGCAGATGGATCATCTGCTGCAAGGCTCGTTTTTCTACACAAGGAGACCATTTTGTTTGGGTCTGCACCAAATCCTCAAAGTAGTGCTGGAGAAAGTTCATTCCGAGAATGAGTGGTGGCAAGTTGTCGCTCTCCATGTCACTGATGATTATTCCTTGATAGTCTTGTACACTCTTTCCCAACTGGATGCCGACTTCCAAATACCCTAAGTACAGAACCTCGGCTCCACTGCTAGCGATCAAAGTACTCCAAGACTTTGGAGGTGGGTAAGATCTTCCATTGTCCAATGCTGCTGGAAATATTGCCCTTGCATGGTTATAACTGGGACCCTGTATCAAACAATGCCATCAATTCTACTCCATCTGCTCTGACTGGAACGGTCAGACTCCTGCGATGAAACAAGGTTGATCCATTACTTTGGGTGGACCTGGTCGACCACTCTTCCAAGGATCGGCCCCCATCCCCGAAAACTCCCTGTTTAACGTCACTGCATGTTCTGAAGGCTGTTAGCATCACCTCTCTATATGGCCACTGATGCCACATCTTTGACAAACTGACCTTCCTTGACTGTCGAACTGTTTGGTCAGATGCCTTCCTTCTCCACTTCTGAGTCGGGACCGAGGGTCATCGAACCTCCTTCCTCGTTCTACCTGAATCCGGGGTGTGCCTCTCTTCCAATCTTCCTTAAGTCCTTTTACTTCTTGGCAAACCTCTGCTATCTTTCGAGTCAGGGTAGCTATCTGTTCCACCAATTCCAAGTTCAGGCTGGGGTTGGTTGCAGTGGAATGGACTGGCACCTGAGCCATCTGACCGCACAAGGGTCGGGAGTCTGGGAGATAACCCAGGTACTGGCCTGTCGGTTCTTGACTGTATGCCCTTTCTTCATTGGACAATCCCTCACTCAATGGTTGCCTGCACCACGGGTCTTCTCGTGCCAATTCTTCCACTGGATACCCTGGCCATGCTGCACCTAGAGGCATCACTATTTGGGGGTAAGTCACAATGTCTTCTCCCACTTGACCTGGCCCCAACACCTTGATGGCTTTCTCTTTAAAGTCCATGAAATCTGCTTCAGGGTCCTGGAGCTGTAACATATGAAGTTCCCTCCTCAGGGCTTCACTATGCACCCCTTCCACAAATTTCTCCATTAAGACGTGGTCTGGATCTGTAGTCTCTCTGGCATCCACTCTCTCAATTACCCTCAATAGCTCTTGAAGACTCAGAGCATACTCTCGGAGAGTTTCTTGAGGCCTCTGGGTACGTGAGAAGAATTTCATCTTCAGATTGGATACCGTGCGAGTATCAAATATCTGTTGTAACCTCTGCAGTATCTAGTCGGCCATGGTCTTTGCACCTGTGGGCCAGGAATGGACTTCTCGGTAGGCCACACCTTTAAGTTGTCCAAAGAGTATTTCTACTTTCTGTCTCTCCAGGATTTGATATAGCAGAAGTGTGGCTTGCATCATAAAGCAGAACTTGCCCAAGTTACTGGTCCCACTTCCATCCCTTTCTCCTGTAAATTTGGGAAGCCAGGGAGCCCCGAAGTAGAAAGGCATTGTCGGGGTGAGGGGGGGTATGTTCTCTCGGTCATCCATCACAGTCTCTATGGATTCATTACCTATAGATGCGTTATCCCCTCCGGACAATCCACTATTGAAACCTGGTACTGCTTGCATCTTACTTTAGAAGCTCCAGCTTTGGACTCCTTAAAAATGATCCTGCCGACTATGCCAAAAATGTTTCTTATGATGTGAACAGAGTGTTGACCACGATGATTGCCTATCATAGCTGCACCACCAGTGTCAGCTCAAGCAGGTGGGATGGCAAGACAACGCTGTGGTTCGAATGGAGTGGGTAGATGGAGGCACCTGGTAAGGAGAGGCAGGAGACAATCTATAAGTTTGCTGTCCAACGAGCTTTATTCATACCACAGCGAAAGGTAGATACAATGGGATAAACAAATCCCAGGTTATATGCTCTATAATAATGATAGATCACAATCAAAGGGTGAGGGGATGGCGTTGTATATTATAGATAACATCTTCTCAGAATGTGAAGACATATCTATGTGGGTAGATATTTAGGCCTTATGGATCAGGATAAGTCCGCTTTGGGCAGCTAAAATCAACTTGGGTGTTGTATACAGGCGCTATCCATTAAGACACCAGAGGATGAGGTTTTATTAGACTTTCTTAACCAGATAACATCAGAAGGGAATATAGTATTGACAGGAGACTTTAATCTCCCGGGTATCAACTGGGATATGTCGAAAGCTAGTACTACCACGGAGTCCAAATACTTGGAAGTCTTTAATCTAGCAGGGTTGGAGCAATATGTTACAGAGAATACTAAAGGTAACCATATTCTGGATTTAGTATTAAGCAACCTCAGTAATAAGATCCTAAACTGCACTCTGAAACCCCCAATAGAGTCCAGTGGCCATCTAATGATTAGTTCCAGTATATTGGTACACTGGGAGAAAATGTGGGTAGTACTGTTATACATAGGTATGATCTAGCTAACTTCGAGCAAATAAAGCAGGACCTGGCAAAATGGAATTGGGAAGCTGATTTTGGAAATTAAACAGTCATAGGCATGTGGAACAAACTGGAAAGTATGTTTCATTTATTGGTCCAGAAGCATGTACCAATAAAAAATAAATACAATAGGGCTAACAAATCCTCCCACCTTGGATGACTTTCCCAGTTAAAAAATTAATCAAATGTAAAAACAAGGCATATCGTGAGGCAAGGCATAGTCATAAAAAAGCTGACTTTGAAACTTCTAAAAATAGTCTTAAGCTAGCAAAAAAGGGTACTGAACTGGCAAAAAGAAAGTATGAACATGCATTAGCCACCAGAGTTCAGGATAATTACAAAACCTTCTATTCATATATTAACAGCAAAAAGGGGAAAATAATACTGTCGGGCCCTTAAATGCACAGGATGGTGCACTTATAACAGAGACTAGAGAGCTAGCAGAGGAATATAATAAATATTTCTCCTCAGTGTTTGACAAAGGGTCACAGATAAGGAGGAATTGGGACTCTGAGCACAAGCGCCCCAGTTTACGAACATACGAAATTTGCCAGCAGATAAAGGCCTAAAGGTCTATCAAGTCTGCTCGAATGTGCAGCTAGCACCCCCTATTCTGCAGCTGCCCCTCCCTTCCACCCTCCCCCTTCATTAACACTCCCCCTTGTCCTGTCCCATCCTCGTTGAAGCAGTCCACTGTTCTACTGCATACCACTTCTGCAGGTAACACATTCCACCCAGCCACCACCCTCTCTGTAAAAAAGTGTCTCCTCATCTCCCTCCTGAACCTTCCTCCCTCCAGTCTCATATCATGGCCCCTGGTGGCCCTCCCCTCCCTTAATTTGAACAGCCCCTCTGTACCTGTCTTTTTTATTCCTTTCATGTATTTAAAGGTTTCAATCATGTCACCCCTGTCTCTTCTCTCCTCCAGTGAGTACATGTTCAACTCCTTCAACCTCCTCTCGTATGATAAGTCCCCAGCCCTTGATCATCTTTGTCGCCCTGCATGCACCCTCCAGTAACCAATGTCCTCTTCAGATACGGACGCCAGTACTGCACGCAGTACTCCAGGTGTGGTCCAACTAATGACCTATACAGTGGCAGAATCACCTCCTCCTCCTCGAAGATATACCCTTGCAATACAACCCAGCATTTTGTTGGTCTTTGCAGCTGCCTTCCACACTGTGCCGAGTTGTTCATTGACCCTGTAATGAGCACACCCAGATCCTTCTCCTCCTCTGTCTGGGCTAGCTGCACTCCCCTAGCTGGTAAGTCCTCCTTGGGTTCTTCATCCCAAAATGCAGCACCTTGCACTTTTTGGCATTAAAGCCCAGTTGCCAGGTGTCTGACCAGGTTTCAAGCTTTGCCAGATCATCCTGCAACCCTGCCATCCCCTAGGTCATCCACCACGCCTACCTTGGTATCATCAGCAAACAGACTGATCTTGCTCTTGATGTCACATGATATGTCTGCAATGAATGTCCCAAACAACACTGGTCCCAACACGAGCCCTGTGGGACACCGCTCGTCACTGCCCTTGGGTGTGAGAGCTCCCCACCCACCACCCTCCTGTTGCCTTCCCTGCAGCCAGTTTCCTACCCATCTCACCAGCTTTGCACCGCCCTGTGCCTACTAACTTCCTTCCCAGCCTTCCATGTGGCACCGAGTCGAATGCCTTACTGAAGTCCAGATACAGGACATCCACTGCATGGCCCCTGTCCAGTTGCCTAGCTACCCAGTCATAGAACTCGACCAGGTTGGTTTGGCAGGATCTGCCTCGTATGAAGCCATGCTGTCTGCTGTCCTGTAGTCCTTTGGCCTCTAGGAGGGCCACCAGCCTCTCCTTCAGGATAGTCTCCATTAGCTTACCCACGATGGATGTGAGGCTCACTGGTCTGTAGTTTCCCGGTTCATCCTTGGGGCCACTCTTGTGGAGGGGCACCATGAAACCATCCTCCAGTCCTGAGGCACACCCTGAATGTAGTGAGGCATTAAATAGGTTCGCTAAAGGTCCTGCAAGGACCTCTGCCAGCTCCTTCAGTACCCTAGGTGGATGCCATCTGGGCCGGGCTTGTCCACCCTCAGTGCCTTCAAACCCTCTCGAACTCTGCCCTCCATGATTTCCCCATCTGTCACCACTTCCACCCCTGCGTCTGCCATTTCTTCCACCTTGGGTGTCACCCCTCTCTTCTCTTTAGTAAACACTGAGCAGAAGTACTCATTTAGTGCTTCCGCCTTATCGTACCCTGCTTCCACCCAACCCCCCTCCTTCCTAATCCTTATTATGTGGTCCTTACAACTCCTTTTCTCCCTGATGTACTTAAAGAAGTCCTTCTCCCCCTTCTTAATGCCTTGTGCCAGCCTGAGTTCCGTAGATGCTTTGGCTCCCCTTACTGCCCTTGTCACCTCCTTCAATTCTGTCAAGTGCTCCTCTCTGTCCTCCCCCTCCCTGTTTTCTTGTACTTCCTAAAGGCAGCTCTTTTCCTCCTTACCTTTTCCATGACCTCCTTGCTCAACCAGCTTGGTTTCTAGCCCTAGCCTTCTTGCTCTGGGCTTTGCAGCAGGTTTTGGTTGCCTCCACTATCCCCAGCTTTATGAGCTCCCATCTCTGGTTAGTATCCATACTAGATTGAATTCTGGCCAGGTACCCTTTTACCACTTCCCCCATCCTCCCAAAGTCGGCCCTCCTGAAGTCCAGCACTCTTGTGCCAGATTCCACTCCTTCCTTGCCCATATCCAGTGTAAGCCATACTGAGTGGTGGTCACTCCCTGACAGCGGTTCCTCCACTGTAAGTTCTCTCACAAAGTCCCCATTTGCCAGCACAAGGTCAAGGGTATTCCCTAACCTGGTTGGTTCACTGACCATTTGCAGCAGAAAGCTGTCCTGGAAGGCATCCAGCAGTACCTGCTCCCTTCTGTTCCTGGTTGTTGGGGTGCTCCAGTCCACTCCTGGCATGTTGAAGTCCCCCACAATCACCACACTACCCTTCTCACAGGTCCTCCTGATCTGTCCCGCTAGTTCCCTGTTTAACTCATCCATCTGAGATGGTGACCTGTACACCACTCCCATTCTAAGAATCCTATTCTTGAAATCCTGGATCCAGTTTAATGATTGACCCAACTGAAGTGGCGAAAAGATAAAACAATATTAATCACAATAAGGCTCAGGGACCACACAACATCCATTCTAGGTTAATCAAGGAGATGGCAGAATTATTGGTTGGCCCTGTTTCTTGGCTGTGCCAAAAATCACTGGATACAGGAGAGGTCCCTGATGCATGGAGACAAGTGGTGGTTATTCCTATACATAAGAAGGGTTCCAGACAAGTAGTCGCAAATTATAGGCCCATTAGCCTGACTTCGTTATTGGGGAAAGTACTGGAAGGTATAATCAAAGATTATATCATAGAATTTCTAAATAAAACAGGTAATAAAGATATAACACAGCATGGGTTTACCACTGGGAGGTCATGTCAGACTAACCTGGATTTTTATAGTAGGGTTAGTAATTGTCTGTATTCAGATAATTCAGTGGATATTGTTTTGTTGGATTTCGCTAAGGTGTTCGACAAGGTCCCCCATGAGGAACTGGTTAAGGCCCTAATAGATCTGGGTTTCCCTACCTGGGTTTCTCAGTGGGTGGAGGCTTTGTTGGATGAAAGACATCAGAGGGTCTATATAAGGGGTGAGTTTTCCAGCCAGGTCAAAGCGACTAGTGGAATACCCCAGGGTTCTCTCTTGAGTCCCTGTCTTTTTAATATATACATTTCTTCATTGCAGGTACAACCTGAGGTATGGCTTGCTAAATTTGCGGACGATACCCATATTGGATGTCCAGTAAATAATTAAAAAGATCAACAAACTCTGCAATTGGCACTGGATAATTTAGATTGATGGGCCTCATATAAAAAATCTATTTTTAATATTGAAAAGTGCACAGTAATGCATTTTGATAAAAACAACAAACAATTTAAGTATTCATTGGGTGGTAGTACACTAAGCATTGTTAAAGAAGAGAAGGATCTGGGGATATGGATTAATAATCTCAGTTTTTGTATTCAGTGCAATAAGACTACAAATAAGGCAAGCAGTATTATGTACTGCATTCAGAAGCACATTAAGTGTAGAGATAGAGAGGTTATGATTCCACTGTACACAGCACTTGTGCACCCTCATGTGAAGTATTGTGTGCAGTTCTGGGCGCCATATAAAAAGGGGGATATCAGAGCCCTGGAGAGGGTTCAGAGGAAGGTCACCAAAAGTATTAAGGGTACTTCTGGACAGAGTTATGAGCAAAGGCTGAAATTTCTGAATATGTATTCCTTGGAATACCATTGACTGAGAGGGGATATGTGCTTGATTTATAGGGCCTTGACTGACATACATTTGTGGGATCTGTTGGAACTGGTACTAAGAGACCAACTATACAATACTAGGGCACACCGTTTTCAAAAGTAGATATAGAACTAATAAAAGGAAATTCTGGTTTAATATTAGAGTGACTCAAATCTGGAATACCTTAGCCTGCGAGGTTGTGGAAAGCAGGACTATGTTGGAATTCAAGACTAAACTTGACAATTACCTTATAAGTAGGGACATACAGGGATATTTTTGAGAATATAAATGGCGAGCTCATGGACTAACGTCTTCAAATGCTCTGTAATGTCTATGTAATCTATGTAATACAAGGGAAGAGGAGAACCAAACCAAACATGAACAGTATGCGACATTCTATAATGTCTCTAAAAGGTGCACCTCGGCCTAAGGCCACTATCTGTGATGCTCTATACTATGCTTACACTAAATGATTTGGTAAACAAATTCAGAACAGCTATTACTCTATAATAATAGTGGACAAACACTGCAGTGAACAATGGAAACCAGTTGCAGACCCCGAGGGGCCGGCTGGAGTAACCACCTCTAAGAGTCTTGCTGCAAAAGGAAGTCAAACTGCTCCCTACCATCTTCATGCACACAGCTGAAGAGTGAAAAAAGCAATGAGGCAAAAGGGGCAATGGGGTTCTTACTTGGTACCAAGCTACATGTTTGTGAAAACTTAGGAGAGGTTGGAGGGATGTGAGAGATTCTTTAAACAGACCCCGATTCTTCAGCCAACTCACTCTCTAAGGTTGCCAGAATAATTTCACACAAGAAAACTGAAGTCTGCTGAACTCTTCCCTGGCACAAACCCTCGACCAGGGCTGCCAAGGATGAAGGAACAAGGACTTGACATCAAATCCACTTGCAAGGATTGCCAGATGAAGATCTGCTGCAGTTTCCCCAGGCACAATCCCTCGACCAAGGCTGCCAAGGACAAAGAAACAAAGACTGGCTGAAGTTCCCCGGCACAAACCCCCGACCAGGACTGCCAAGGATGAAGGAACAAGTACTTGGTGTCGAATCCACTTGCAAGGATTGCCAAGGATGAAGATCTGCTGCAGTTTCCCTGGCATAAACCTTTGACCAGGGCTGCCAAGGATGAAGACACGTTGAAGCTTCTTTAGCAAAGGATCCACAAGAGGATCACCAAGAACAAACTGGATCCCAGAGGACAACATGGAGCAAGCAGGATGAGACAAGCAAGAAGAGTAGGATGCAGGACGAAGATCAGAGTCCTATAATGTCCAGAACCAGAAAAACAACAAACCGGCGGGTGCAGATTCCCACTGGCCACGTCAGACTCTACTATCGGCAGACGACTGGGAGTGCCGGACAAGGCTTCTCCCAGGATGTTCCACTTCCAGGCTGACCAAACCACAGGAAAACCAGGAGCCGGCTGTCATGAGTCGCACAGGGTTACGTCGGTTTTGACCAATGGCAGATGACAGGGAGCTGTGTTGCTGTGAAATTCTTCACTGACTGAAGACTACTTCAGTGAAGAATTAGCTGTGAACAACCCTACCAGGGGTACTGCGGCAGAAGATTGAGTCCATACACAATCAGTTGGCACTATGAACACTGGTAAATACACCTTTCACTGCACCAAGATGTAGGTTTGTTGCTGGGCCAATTTGCCAGGGACATGGGCAAATCACCAAAGTCCAGGGTAATTGTTTGTTGCAGGGGCAATCTGCCAGGAACGGGGAAAATTGCTAAAATCTGGGGCAATTGTTCATTGCAGGGGCAACCAGCATCCCAGTAACAATACAGTCTTGGTACTTTGCAATCAGCACAACAGTTCAGATACTAGTAAATACACATTTCACCGACTGACAGTCATTATGGCAGTTGTGTGCTAAGTACGCTTCTCTTACTGACCCTTCAAAATAATACTGCACTTGCGAGTTCCTTCTGATACTAGGACCTGGCTAGCCCTGGCAAACCTCAGGATAAATGCCCTTCCATCCCCTGAATCTTCTTTCCCCTGGACCTTCCTTGCCCTCTTTACCACTGGGCCCCTCTATCTACTATGGGTCTTTCCGCTCTTGGCCCCTTTGAGCTGTGGGCCTCTCTGCTGGGCCCCTTTAACTGGTTTCCCAGCCTATGCTGCTGGGCACTCTCCTCTACTGGGCCCCTTTCTACCAGGCCCCTTTAAGAGTTGTGGGGCTTCCCTTAGCTGGGCCCCTTTAGCTGCTGTGGGCCTATTGACTGGGCCCCTTTAAATCTTCTGGGCCTCGCTGTCCTTTTAAATAATCTGCTGGCCTGTTTTAGGCCTTCCTGCCACTCACTCAGGGCCACTCCGCCTCTTTACCTCCATTCCTCATGAATAGTAATCAAAGTTCCCCTATGGGCCTTAAGGCAGGCCCCTCCCTATGGGCGTCACCACACCCTGCAAAATTAATTACAGAAGGCCCTCCCGCCTGGTTCCCCGATAGTGCTTCCGGTGCTAAAACAATTTAAACTTTTTCCTTTTTTTAAAATGATGCAGGTGGCCAGCACTCTTCAACGTGCTGCCGCCAACTCACTGGCCCGGCCTGGATGAAGCTGATGCAGGAGGAGAGAGGTTTCTGACAGTGGGAGGGAACCATGGGAGGAGAACAGGCAGTGCGGCAGATGGCAAGGGGCCTCCTGAAGGCCAACAGCTCTCCTCGACGAGATGCGGCTCTTCTCTGCTGCCGACAAGGAACCGGAACACTCGGGGAACATTAAAAATAAATAAACAGGGCTAAACAGAGCCCACACCGCCGCAGGGGACCGGACTCTTTCTTCAAAGGGCACCAGACCTCCGGACTCGACCGCAGGACACAGCACAGGAGCCGAAACAGGAACGCTTCTGGCGTCTTCACTGGCTGGAGGAGGGGGACAACTGCGGAGTCAAAAGGACTGGCTACACAACTCCAGGTAAGCCACAAGTCCCTGCTGCACTCCTGTGACCCTCTCAACTCCACAGCCCATTCTGATCTTCCAAAAAACATCTACTCCTTTTTTTGGAAAAGCGCTCGGGGTTCCAATTCTCAAACCCTGAGCCCGAGCTCGTGCCCAACCAACGGCCCAAATTTCTAAACGGGCACCATGCGCCTGCCAGGGACAGCAATCCTAGCGCGTGGATGCCCACTCTCATGCTGCCTGCTCCAAGAAGGGGGGGGACTAGAACGGAGCAGAGCAGGCAGCAGAGAAACGAGAGAGAAAAACTTTTTTTTTTTTATTTTCTTGGCCCTTCTTGGGTATAGTTGGGAAGGGTGCACACACAGGAGCCCCTATACCTGTCCCCTAAGCCCACACTGACAACGGGGCACCCCAGGGCAACCATAATCTAAATAACCATTTCTGTAGTGCCCCCATACTTTTGGGTATTACACATAAACTGGGAGCCATACTTTAGACCTCTAGCCTTGGCAAACGAAGGACAAAAATACCAGTAACAGTTGCGAGGTATGCTGGGGGATATAAGAATCCATCTGCTGCTAAGGCCAACAGGTGGGTCTGCTGATCGTGTCACTACAGCACTGGATTGGACACAGAAGAGGCGAGATCACCATCTGTCAATTTCCTTTCTGAAAGCTACTGAACTAAAGTAACCCCTAACAGAAGTACTGTTGTATCAGGTGATCACTGTAGCTGCCAAAAGGAAATACGGAATGCCACAACTAGGAAGCACAGTTTCGGCATCTGTCACCCCTTAAAATCTACATAAATCACTGTAAAATGAACACAAACGGACAATAACTTGAGAATACTGTACTACAATACGGGTATTGGAAAATAACAACAGGAGGTGGTTTTTATGTAAGGAAGTATTTTTGACAAACGCCACACCTCTAAAAATAGGATGCCTGTATTTCAGCACTTTGTGCACACAATTTACATTGCGCATGAATGTTGTCAGTAGACCACTGCCACCATACTGCTCTTTCATCCTCCCCTTGTGACTTACTTGTTGTAGGCCGACAGCTGGATGGCACTATACGGGACCAGGCGAACGCAGGCGACCAGGTTGCCTTTCCAGAAAGCCCTCAGCCCCTCAGTCACATAGACAAGCTGGAAACTGTTGAGGAAGCCCCCCTTGGAGTGGAAGGTGCCCACCTGGCTCAGGATTTTTACCATGTCCAGGGGGGCAGTGGCCGTCCTGCTCACCACGCCAGCCAGCCCCCCACAAGCCAAGCTTTGCGAGTGGGTCACTCGGTTGTCCCGCTTCAGGGTCACCATTCTCCTAGCAAGTTGTCGCCGAGTGGTGGCACCGCGCCGCTGCTAATCCATCCACACTGTCGCCACAAACAACGCCTCGCCTTGAACTTACTCCGCCAGTGAACAGTCAGCAAGGCGCAATCTGAAGGGGACAGCAGTTAGCGACTCCTCATCCTTTCCCAACTCCAGTTTGAAGTAAGCAGAACAGCGCGAAGCACGCTAGTGATGTCACCTGGAAGGCACCCCCTTCTTCGCGTAGCCATGGCCCTAACAACAGCCGATGTTAGAGACAGCTAGCTCCGCTGAGGGACGGACGCTTGACGTCAGCGTTGTGGGATCTCTGAATAGACAATTTACGCTATCTTATGTTGAGTTCTCTTGAGCTAAGCAGTCAGTATTTCAGTTTCTCCACAGATGGCAGTCGGTTGTATCGGTTGAGCAGGAGGTCACACTTCTGTTTTCACTTCTTCTTTTTGAGTTTTCTTCTACAGGCAATCTGGAACGTTAGCCGAAGCGTGTACTGCAAGGCCTTTGTTTACAGGTTAATCAGATTTTCGTAGCTCTACTTTAGTCGTCAACTCTGCAAAGCCAGTCCTAACTGCTGCAAGGGCAAGGAGGCAGCAGCACACTTGCCCAAAGCGGACCCCCAATTTAATAAAACACACCACACAGGTCTTGGAATAGAAAAGGCTGCAGCTCTTTTACTTAATCAGAATTCTGAATTACGGGTAATAGTAAGCATTCCAATACATATGTACATTACATTCACCACCACTGATATATGCACATTATAATATAGAAATTTTAATTCTATATACATCAAGTATCCTACAGTAAGACTCCTTGGGCAGCAAATTCATGTTTGTGCTGAAACCCCGACTCCTTCATCCATTTTTTTCAGAGGAACTCTAGCCCATTAGTCAAACAGGCCCATCTAGGGCTGTGTCTTCCTTCAGGACAGTTCCCTTCCCCAAATTTAGAACCTCCTAGACTCTTTGATGAGGAGGAGCTTGCCCATCAGGGGCTGCACTTTCCATCTCAGAATCTTTTGACTCCCAGCATTTCGGTGGACGCCCCACCTGGGTGCCTTCATGCCCGGTCCCCAAAGCATACCCGTCCTGGGGTCATGCCTCTTCCCGGTGACACCCAATCGCAGCTTCTCTTTTCATGTCAGGAGCTTCACTTACCCAGGGTCAACCATGAGTTACCGCCCCTTATTACTCAATATAAGTTCTTTATATTGTTTACCATGAGCTGCAACAGCTCTAGCGCTCGACCTGGCAGCCTAGAGATGGGAGGGTGGGTGTGTTCAAATATGAGGTGCGGTTCCAAGAGGGTGAAATTCTCTTGAACCGCTCCTTAAAAACCCTGCCAGGCCCCTTCCTGCAGGAGCCATCAGGGCCAGCCTTCTCCGTGGAGCCCCACCAATAGGGCCAATCAACAGGGGGCCGCCCCTTCCCCTTTTCAGTGGGGTGGTGCTCCTAATCCCACCCTCTTGGGGGCTGTCGGCAACTCGCCCCCCCTGGTGAGAGGCCAGGGGGACCATATTCAGTCTATATAAAAAATACTTTTTGTAAGAACTGCTATCACCTGAGGAAGGGCACTGGGAGGCCTAAAAGGTTATGTACTGAAAAATATTTGGTCTGGGCTGGCCTGCCTGTGTAATGGCAGCCACTACTTGCGATGACACTAATCTAGGTTCGAGAATGAACATAATGGGTTGAGGTCAGCCACTGGAAGAAGGATTGAGCCTCCCACAGGATGCTGTCCTTTTCCGGGTAGAGAGGGTCGCTGCAACCCTGCTACCTGTGAGACCATAAGTGGTACTGCAGCCAAGGTATGATGGAGGGAGGCTAACATCCTGAGTTTAAGCAGCCAGTCTTGTGTATGCATGTGCTTGGGCTACAAACATGCCGATGTCGTAGGGTTTGAAGGAACAGAACAGCGGGAATAACCACAGCACTCAGCAGGATAACGGGGCACAAACATGTAAAGTGGTAGCACCACTGTCTGTGATGCCAGCAACCTGGGTTTGGGATTGAGCCTGGGCTGCAGGAGGGCTAGACGGGGGAGGATGTTTTATTCATTTATTTAAATGTTTCATCAGGAAGGCACACTGAACAACAAGTTGCTCGTCTCCCAGTGCTACCTGGGGGGTACAACTGGATGAAGAATTAGACATACGGTTTAACATTTAACATATCCGAGAAATTAAACGTTCAGTTACATTTGTAACAAGACATACAGTTAAAAAACATCAAATAATCATACAGTCGCATTTGTGACATAACATAAAATTAAATATATCATACCTGTGGAATATGCATTTAATTACAAGTGGTATATCTGAGTGTAACCACCCCTTCCCGTACCATAAGTGGTATTGCAGCCGAGCTATGACGGAGGGAGGCTACCATCCTGAGTTTAAGCAGCCAGTCTTGTGTATGCATGTGCTTGGGCTACAAGCATGCCGATGTCCTAGGGTTTGGAGGAACAGAGCAGCGGGAATAACCAGAAGTACTGACACACCCACCCACAGGTGGAGCGGCCTCAGGGAATATGGGTTGGCACCCGGGTTCGTGGGTAAAATAGGCTGTGTGATTGGCACGGTGCCTCCACCTATGGGGATCCTTCCAACAGCGTACTGCCAGGGTGCTTCCCCACAGGAAATGATATTCAGCCCCCTCCCTTGGAAACAGGTAAAACAATATAAAGTCCACTCCCCACTTATAACTATAAGCATGAAATATCACACTACACAATAATGAATTGGCTACGACAGTTTTTAGAAAATGAACAACAGTTTATTTTGGGGTGGATAAAGAGGTAGGGAGCAGCAGAAACAAAGGGAAATAAAAGCATTCAATAATGTTCTAAACTCTATGCAAAATCAGTAACAACAAAACACATAGACATTCAGGAATGGTACAGTGCAGTTCAGAATTACCAGTCTCAGTTCTACTCCCCCCACTGGTGCATCAGTTAACCCCACAGTCCCCATGAGAGCTCTCAATATAGGTGTGCACACACTGAGTAGTTGCAGGCCTGTAACGTGGAAAAGCTGGGTGCAGCACAGATGAAATACTGAGTGGCTGCAGAGCAAAGTACCACCTACACCAGAGGGTGCAGTGAAACAGTTTATTCTTACCCCAAGAGTCCTTTAGTATCAGTAACTTTTTGCACTTAGCTGGCTAGGTGCAATTGCCCCGGAGGTGTGCCTTTAAGAGATATTTTAATGAGTGTAGGGCCAGCCAATCAAAAGGCAGGAGGGGGTGTGAACTGAGTGAGAGCTGCTGACTGCTTCAGAATTTTTTCTCCACTGGACTGAGCATATTGCCTCTGAGGCATCTCCCAACTTTCCTTTTGGACAGCTTCCAAGTGCTTATCCAGGTAAAGTTTTCCTCATAAATCAGTGTGCTGAGTGACAACTTTTACTTTTTCATTAGCACGTCGCTACATTTTATTTTAGAATTGGGCGCTATTTAGACTTTATTTTACACACTATTTACTTTAAAGCCTAATTTTATCGCGGGTGTTTATTTTTGACGGTTTCTTTCATTTTTGACAATTACGAGGAAACCTTTTTTATTATATTACTGAATCTTGGTATCATCTGTGTCAGGACTGTCCATAAGGGTCCAGTAGCCACCTGTGTGCAGTTGAGTATTACTGGTTTTCTATTAAGATTGGCACTGGTATAGATCCCAGTTTTACAACCCCCCCCAAAAAAGGGCACTGATAATAGACAGAGTTTATTAACTGGGACCGGACTGGCTAGTGGCATTTTCACAGAAACCTGCACTCAGTTCATAAGTCCAGAACTGGTTTGCTTTGCTTAAATTGGCGAACATAGCAGACAAACCTTTGATAATTACGGCTGAGGATAAATCAAACGTTTCCCACGGGCCATTCAAAAATACTAATACCAAAAGCAGAGGTGCTGAGGAACCCTCCAGATCCCAGTCAAAAAATAAAGCTTCCAAAGATGAAGTTTCTTACAAATTGAAAAAATAATAAGAGTGACAGAAAAGGAAGCTTGATCAAGCCTCTGATGAAGTGGCTAAAAAGAAACTCTGTCAAGACAGATATGCTTCCGTTGCTCCTGGGAAAGCCAATAGTGAGACAACGGGCAGCTTAAAGCATTCAGAAAAAACAAAGCAATTACAAACTGTGCAGGTTCTGCCATCAGTGCAAGATATGGAAAAAGCATGGCAACTGTTTCAGACCTTTCAAAAGATGGGTCCTCTATTTACTGGGTCTGGCAAGCACTCTTCTACAGTTCTCTGTTCTGTAGACTGTGAGGGTGACACAGATGATGATCAATTCTATGATGCCCCTGACATGGATTTTGAGGGCCTTGAGCCCCAGGAGTTCTCAGACCCTCGCCTTGGGGATCCCCCGGGTGACCACAAGGATCCTTCCCCTGTTTTCATTTATACAAAATATGCTGGATACCCTGGACCTCCCTACACAAGAGCCCAACCAGGATGTCGATGAAGACGAAGATCATAGGGAGATGAAGGGTCTTTCATCCTCAAAGACCCTGGTCGTCCCTATCTATAATGCATTTAGAAAAAATACCATGAAGGTGCTTTAACACCCTACTTCAGTACTAGGAGTTGATAAGCGGCTTGAGAGAAAATATACTGTAAATTGTCTAAAAATGGTACCAAGTTCCTGTCAGCACACCCTAGCCATGAGAGTATAGTGCAGCAGACAGCTTGTGAGAAAGCTGGAGTCTCCTTGTCACCCTCTCCCCCTGACAAGGATTCCAAGAAAATTGACTTTATAGCAAAGAAAATGTATGCCACAGCTTCCCTGCTTCTCAGGCTTTCTTCTCACATGACATTCACAGCCAAATATCAGAAAGCCCTTTGGAAATCTGTCCAGGCTATCACCCGAAACGGCTCAGATTCTATGGTACAGAAGCTGGTGGATACATCAAAAACTGCCTTGGAAGCTACTATGTACCAATTCCTCATGGCAGATGACAATAATGATGCAGCCTCTAGGGCGATGGCCCATGCCATATCTCTGAGATGCTTTGCCTGACTTAGAACAACCAGTCTGACCACAGACACTCAGAACAAGGCCATGGATTTTCCCTGTGATCAAAATATATTGTTTGATTACAGAACCAATGACTACATGAAAAAGGCCTATGAGTACAAGGCCTGCTGTCAGTGCCATTTATCCAAGCCTAAACCCGCCACCCCTCAAAGATCCCATCCCAGGGGTGGTAGGGGCAGAAGTTTTGTTCCCAGACCTTACAGTCCCTATCCCCAATCTGACCTTAGCCAGTACAGGGGTGTCTTTCAGAGGCAGGGGCAGAAGGGGCCAAAGAAGATCCACCTCTACCCAGCCATCTGCTTCTCAGTCTAAGTCCTGATGTGAGTGTCCAGGTCACCTCCCCGTTTCCAGTTGGAGGCAGACTCTCTCACTGTCTTCAGCATTGGTCCCTCATCACATCGGACAAGTGGGTGCTGGAGATAGTGGAGAAGGGTCTGTCATTACAGTTCAAGCAGCTGCCAGACCTCAAGTGTACCCAGGTGTCAAGACCTCTGTCACCATCACAGATACCGCTGTTGGAAATGGAGGTACAAAACCTTCTGGTTTTACAAGCAGTAGAGGGGGTTCCCACCCACAAGAAGGGCAAGGGCCTCTACTCCAGGTATTTTCTGACACAAAGGAAAACAGGAGTGGTGACCTATCTTAGATCTCAGATATTTAAACAAACATCTGACAAAAACCAAATTCAAAATGGTCACTCTGTCACTGGTCATATAGTCCTTACAGCAGGGCAACTGGCTAGCCTCCCTCAACTTAAAGGACACCTACTTCCACATACCCATAAGGAGATCTCACAGGAAGTTTCTCTGGTTCAAACTTCCTTCAGGTCACTATCAGTTCACTGCATTGCCCTTCAGTCTGTCCTCAGCCCCAAGAGTCTTTACCAGTGGTAACAGCACATCTCAGGAGACTGGATGTCGCTCTCTACCCCTATCTGGACGACTGGCTCATAGTAGCAAAGTCTCCTTGCCAAGTCAAGGAATCTCTTTCCCTCACAGAACGCACTCTGGAGTCTCTAGGTTTCCTGGTAAATCTCAAGAAGTCTTACCCGGAACCCATCCAGCTGCTCACTTTCATAGGGTCCCAGCTGGACAATCGGAAGGGATATGCTTTCCTCCCACAGGAAAGAATTCAGAGTTTCCTTTCAGTGGCAGATTCTTTCACTCAGGGACAGCCAAGACCAGCCCAACATTTCCTCAAACTTCTGAGACATATGGCCTCTATGACTGCAGTAGTCCCAGGGGTCAGGTACAGGATGAGACTCCTGCAAACCTACCTCAGAGCTCGCTGGTCTCAGAGAAGCAACACATTTTCAAAGTTAATACCGGTGTTAGAACAGTTCCTCCAAAATTTGCTGTGGAGGAAGGACCCTGTAAATTTTCAGGCAGGGCTTCCATTTCAAGCTCCTCTTCCCACAAAGGTGATCACCACAGATGCCTCCCTGTTGGGCTGGGGAGCTCATCTAGACTGTGCCTCAGTAAGCAGCAACTGGACTCCCAAAGAGTCACAGTTGCTCATAAATCTTTTGGAACTCAGAGCAATCTTACTATCTCTCAAAGCTTTTGCTCCCAGCATAGAGGGGCAGGCAGTTCAAATTCAAACAGACAGCACCACTGCAATGTTCTACATAAACAAGCAGGGTGGTACCAGATCAGGAATACTCTGGAAGCTCTGAAGCTCTGGTCTCTAGCATTCTCCCTGGGAGTCAGCCTCTCAGCTATTCACCTCCTAGGCAAACTCAATACTCTGGCATATGCTCTAAGCTGCATCAGTCAAGGTCACAGCAAATGGACACTGAACAAGCAAGTACTAGCCACAGTGTTCAGGCAGTGGGGCACACCGGACGTGGATCTGTTTGCCTCGCCTCTCAATTTTCAGCTTCCTCAGTACTGTTGCAGGCCCCCAGTTCCGGGAACACTTCCTCTGGATGTCCTGATCCTGGACTGGTCAGGGAGATTCCTATATGCATTTCCTCCCTTTCCCCTGATATTCAGGGTTTTTGCTGAAACCCAGGCAGCGGCCTACATCCATGATTCTAGTGGCTCCGGACTGGCCCAGGCAAGCCTGGTACCCGCTCCTTCTCTCAGTGTCCTGCAACAGGCCCATTCGCCTGCCTCCAGCTCACTCTCTGCTGCCTCTTCCTCAGACGGAAGTGCAGTACCCAGACGTACACTCTCTTCGCCTCAAAGCCTGGTTCTTGAGGACTTAGAGTTTCCATCCTCACAGTACTCTGAACAGGTCCTTAAGATACTGAGGATGGCTAAAAAACTGAACACTAAGAAGACTTATGCAGCCAAATGGAAAAGGTTTTCCCTCTGGTGCAGAAGCGAAAAGGTTGAACCCCTATCAGCTTCAGACCCTCAGCTGCTAGACTACCTGGTTCACCTACAGGCATCAGGCTTGAAACCATCTTCACTCAAGCTACACCTGGCGGCAATTTCAGCCTACCTTTCGGTGGGAAAGAAGAAATCAGTTTTTTCCCATGACATTTTTAAATAGTTTTTCAAAGGCCTCTTTCACCTCCAGCCTCCAACCAGGGAACCTGCTCCTCCTTGGAGCCTGAACCTTTGCATAGATGGCTCATGAATCCACCTTTCGAGCCTATATCCACAGCCCACATCAAATTTGTAACTTGGAAGACCATCTTCCTGGTAGCCATTACATCTGCCAGGAGGATTTCAGAGCTACAGGCCCTGTGCACTGAGCTGAGTTACATCATCCCTCACAACGATAAAGTTGAGCTTCGGACAAATAGGAAGTTTCTGCCAAAGGTGGTTTCAGAGTTTTACTTGAACCAGCCCATTGCTGTGCCTGTCTTCTTTACTGAGCCATCCACTCCTGGCGAGCAAAAGCTCCACAGCTTGGATGTCAAAAGAGCCATCTTTCACTACCTAGAGCATACTAGACAGTCCAGAGGCTCTTCCACTCAGTTGTTCCTCACCTACGGGGATGTAGGCAGAGGAAGACCAGCTACCAAGAGAACTATTTCTCATTGTTTAGTCTCTTGTATTAGATTCTGCTATGAGAAAGCTGGTCAACAATCTCCAGTGGGGCTCAGGGCCCATTCCACCAGGGGCACTGCAGCCTCACTTGCAGCAGCAAGGGACATTCCCCTACTGGATATCTGCAAAGCAGCAACCTGGAAATCTGTGCACACCTTTGTGAAACACTACAGTTTGGATGTGCAGACCAGATCTGATGCCAAATTTGGCAGGGCAGTTCTGCAGAGCCTCTTTCCTAAGTAGGTTCTCTGCCTGCCTCCCACTTGGTACTGCTTGGTAGTCTGCAAAAAGTTACTGGTGCTAAAGGACTCCTGGGGTAAGAAGAAAAATGACTCACCACAGTAATCTTCTTTCTTCTATGAGGTCCTTTAGCATCTGTAAGCTCCCACCCTTCCTCCCTGGTTCACCTGTCGGAGAAGGGCTCTTACATCACCTTTTACCAAATTTGGCGTTTGTTGTTGATGAGTTTTTACCTCGTGTTGCTGTTTCTATTTCCACTTTTGGACATTTGCATGTTTCTTGAGTCCTGTTAATTATTTTCCGGGGCATTTGCCCTCGTTTTTCCTTGAAAAAATTCTGAAGCAGTCAACAGCTCTCACTCAGTTCACACCCCCTCCTGTCTTTTGATTGGCTGGCCCTATGCTCATTAAAAAATCTCTTAAAGGCACGCCTCCAGGGCAATTGCACCTAGCCAGCTAAATGCAAAAAGTTACTGATGCTAAAGGACCCCATAGAAGAAAGAAGGTTACTGCGGTGAGTAATTTTTTCTTCCTGGCTGTACTAGTTGCTACGAGCACTGCTAAGGTCACACAGGAAGCCCAGATGTAATGTTAATAAGCTAGCTAGCTGAACAGTTAGGAAAGTATTTGTGTGGGTAAAAACCCAGTACTCACAACCTTAGATGAACAGATGCAGGATGTTGGGGGTCATCGCCCCTTTTCAGGGAACTTGGAAGAACAGGCAGGAGGGCTAGGAATGCAGGCGATGATCCTCTTCACTCCACAGAGGGACTTGTCTTCACCCACCTCGACTATAGGTAGGCAGTCTTCACCCCACAAAGGGACTTGTCTTCACCCACCTCGGCTGTAGGTAGGCTGCAGTAGATCAGGTACTTGGGCAGAACCTTAGAGCATAGGTCCTGGCACCAGAAGCTCAGTCTCTGAACTGGAAGGGAAATGAGGCAGTAACTTGAATTATCTCACTCTCCACTGCAGGCAACAAATCATTTAGCAGGCTTTAGATTGTTCAGTTACCAGTGCTGGACCTGCACAGAAGGCACCAACCACAGGATCTTCTATCTGGTCACAGCAAAGACAGATAAAAATATACCCTCTGAGTTACAGGTCCTTGGAAGGTCTTTCTCTGTTTCCTAGCTTGTGCAGAAGGCACAAAATTGCAGGATTTTAGATCATCAGCAGCAGGAGCTGACAAGAAACACACCTTCTCACTTCAAAACCTCTCACACACCAACTGTAAAGTTCAGAATACTCAGGTTCAAAACTCAGTCTCTGATTGGTCCTCACGACTCATGAGTTCTTCATCCTGATTGAATGTACTGCAGCTACCAATCAGATCCTACGCTGTTGTCCAGCAGCCACTATAAAGATGGCCCCCAAACAGTTCTCATAACTCAGTCACTTTCCGTAACCTGTAATAAAAGGAACATTCACTGTTGGCAGCATTTGGCTGCATGGCTAGCACCCTCGTGGTCCCTTCTGAGGGTCGCTAGGGCCAAGGGGTACATTTATGGGGCAGGAGCTGAGTCGCTGGCTCCATTTTGAAGGCTCCCTTGGTGGAGCTGTGTATAGAAACGGCCGTCCATGGCCACTAAGCATCATGGGACTTGTAGTCCCTGCAGTTGCCATTTTCCAAGTTACTCCCCAACCCACTGGTGGCATTGGCAGGGTCGGGGAGTGCTTTAAAAGTTAATTTGTCCACTCCTCTGGCTCTCCCCAGCCTCTTTTGTAATCTGGTGGGGCTGGAGAGAGGAATTCACCCCGCAGCGCTTCTGGTGCATCTTTCAAGCATCCTGTGAGGCACTAGGCCACACAAGTGGCCTTTCCTGGAGCGCCCCACCCCACCGTGCGACAGTTTGGGGGCACGGGAGCAAATAAACTTTGCGGTGCTTCTGCCACTTCTGGCTGGGGGCAGGAGGCACCAGTAGTAACTTATTTCCACTCCCGGCCCCATTAGCAACTCGGGGGAGCCAGGGAAGCAAGGAGGTCTAGGCGGCAGTTCAGCCACGCTGCACACAGGCGCAGGAGGTGCCGGAAAAAACTACAGTGCTCCCCGGCCTTTTGGCAGTCCAGGATCAGACCGGGGGCGCGAGGAGATGGCAGCAGGAGCAGGTAAGCTCCTGACCTTGGGAGGGGGGTTATATGAGGAACATAGTACATAGCGGTGAAAGGAGAGGAGAGCGTGCTGAGAAGCAGGCACGGGGGTGGTGGAAGGTTTAATAGGTGATGTGAGACATGGAGAGGAGCAGAGGCATAGGAGGACCGTTAAAGAGGGTTAAAGCAGGAGCAGTTAGATGACAGAAAGTTATGTAAGGCAAAGGCAAGGGAGTAGGAGGAGGAGGAGTATCGTATTTGGGGGGTGGAGTTCCAGATTTGCGAGAAATGATGGGTAAAGCCTGACTGACCAATGAGAGTGGATCAACGAGGGACCAACAAAGTGCGAGTATCAGAGGATCTGAGGGAGTGGGAGGGGGAAGAGACTGAGCATGAGGGGTAGCAGGGAAGTTCTAATCAAAATTTAGAAGTGAGTTTGGCACAATGAATGAAGTGCCTGTTGGCAGGCAGGGGAAGGGACATGGTGTGGTAGAGGTCACAGTGATGAGTGCGTGATGGAGCATCAAGGACAAATCGACAGAAGGAGTTAAAGAAAGTGTCCAATCTGGTTAGGAAGGATTTGGGAGCAGCACTATAGACTACATCACAGTAGTTGAAAATGGGGAGGATTATCTTCTGGGCTAGTTCAGTAGGAGGGATGCAGTTACAGTTCCTGAAAAATGCACCAAACTTGGGGCGCAATTTTTTCAGGATGGCATCAATGTGGCCAGAGAAGTTGAACTGTTAGTCCAACCAAACTCCAGAGTATCTGAATGAGGAGGTGTCCTGTAGGATCGTCCCATCAAGGGTATGGAAAGACAGTAAAGGGTGAAGCCTAGAGAGTCTCTGCCTAGTGCCAAAGGTCATGGAGACAGTCTTTTTGGCATTTAGGAATAGTTGATGTGAGGCAAACCATAACTGAACCTGGTGGAAGTCGAGCTGAAGGGTGGTTGCTACATCGGCAGGGCATTTGCCAGAAGAGAACAGGACGGTGTCGTTGGCATACGTATAACTAGAGGAAGAGGAGAAGCATACTGAGGGCAAGTCATTTAGGAAGATGGACAAGAGAATGGATCCAAGCACCGAGCCCTGTGAGACCTCTGTGGAAATAGAGGGGGGGAAGAGATTGTATCCTGGATCTTGACTGATTGTGTTCTGCCTGAGAGGTAAGCTCTAAACCAGTTTTGGGCAGAGGCAGACAACCCAGCAGCCGTAAGGGAGTCAAGAAGTAGGGCATGGGAGACTATGTTGAACGCCTTGGCAAGGTCAACAGAGATGGAAGAGGTAATGAAGCCTTTATCCATCCCAGTGAGAATGGAGTCAGTGAGCCTGAGTAGGGAGGTGGTAGTGGAGTGGTTCTTCTAAAAACCAGATTGGAACAGGGTAAAAAAGGTAGTGTCATCTAGGAAGGAGGTTAGTTGAGAGAGGCCCAGGTGTTCTTGGAATTTAGCAAGGGCAGGGAGGAGAGAGACTGGGTGAAATTTTTCAGGGGAGATGGGGTCACTACCCTTTGGGAGAGGGAAGACCACTGCTTGTTTCCAGGATGAAGGGACAGATGAGGATGAGAAGGAAAGATTTAGGATTAAGGAGAGAGGGTATGCTATAGCAGAAGCTGAAAGGTAGAGTTTAGGGTCAAGGTTATCCGGTGATGAGCCTTTGGAAGGATTAAAGAAAGCGGCCATATCTGGACTGTGTAGTACAGTAGGGGGCTGCCCGTGCTGAACACTGTGAACCAATGGGCGTGCCTTACTGAGTAATCAGTCGGTGGGGTGGCAGGCGGGTGGGGTGCTGCCACCCGCTGGACAGGGGGAGCACTGGGTGGTGGGGGGCTCAGTGGGTGGGTGGGGAGGGCCCTCAGACCACCAAGGATATAGGGAGTTTTTTAAAGATGTCCGATTGGGCAGAGAGCAGTCCACTGGACCACCAGGGGATATAGCACTTATTCTATTTTTTAAAGATGCCCGAGATCGGGCAGAGAGCGGTCCACTGGACCACCAGGGATATTGGACGGGGATCTTTTTTAACACAAATGCCCATGATCGGGCTGCAGGAGGCATCAGTCCCCGACGGCTGCTGCCTGGCAGGGCGCCAGGCGCAAGTCAGGGATCAGCGCACCTGCATGCAAATGGGGCCATAATGACATGCAAATGGCCCCATGTGCACCTTGCATAAATTATAGCTCCATTTGCATGTCAGCTTTTGAATATCACGGTTGCTGTGCATGGCGCAATGGAACTTGCGCTAGCGCATCTCCATGCTCCACTCTGGCCACTTGCGCTGGCGCAGAGCCACTGCGCCATGCACACTGGGGGTGGCCAGGGTGCAATATTCAAAGCTGCTGAGCCATGGTGCAGCTCCTTTGAATATCGCTTAGTCCACACCCCTGTGCAGCCAAGTTGAGCTGCGCCTAAGCTTGCACCACAACCGGGTGCAGTTTGAATATCTGGGCCCTGGTCCCTAAATTTAAGGCCTAGTTTCTCCCACAATACCATATCAGTAACTGCCCTATAGATCATGCACATGTCTCCCCTTAACCTCCGGTATTCCAGGGAATATAATCCTAGCATTTTAAGTCTGTTATCATAGTCCATCCCCCTGACCTCCTTTATCAGTCTGGTGGCTCTCCTCTGAACCCTCTCAATAGCCTTGATAACACCTTTATCTCCAGGTGCCCAGACTTGCATACAGTACTCAGTGTGGGGCCTCGCCAATGAAGTATAAAGGGCAGCATCACTTCCTGATTCCTACACTTGATGTGTTTATTGATACAGTGTATACACTGCTAGCCTTTTTGATAACTTGATTACAGTGCAAATTAAGGCTCAGATCATTCTTAACTCTGATGTCAAGATCCCTCTCATCCTCTACCACTCTTAATGTCATTCCCCCCAGAAAGTATTGGGCCTGAATATTGTTCTTCCTAAAGTGCATAACTGTGCATTTATCAATGTTAAATGTTAGTTTCTTGATTGTTGCCCAATATTCTAGTTCTCCCAAGGCTATTTGCAAGGTATTTCTGTCTTCTTGATTATTAACTGTGTGCCCTACTCGAGTATCATCCGCGAATTTGGACAACCATACTCCAGATGTTGTGTTCAAGGTGGACATATAGACATTAGAGAGACAGGGGCCAAGCACCAACCCCTGGGGCACACCACTAGTCACCTCCTCCCAATTAGAGTATGATTCCTTTATGCATACACACTGTTGCCTATCCGAGAGCCATGCCTTAATCCATCTAGTTATCTTACCATTAACTCCCTGCTCAATTAAGGCATCCACAAGTTCCTCATGTGGAACTTTGTCAAATGCCTTAGAAAAATCCAAAAAGACAACGTCAACTGAATCTTGTTTACCAAGGGCCTTGCTAATTTTATCGTAAAATTCTAGCAAATTTGTTTGGCATGATCTACCTTTGGTAAACCCATGCTACTGTATGTAGTATCTGTATTAGTAGTAAGTAGTTCAGTGATGTGGTCCTTAATGATACCTTCCAAGACCTTTCCTAAGACTGCTGTCAAGCTGATTGGCCTATAATTTGCAACCTCCTGCCTGGATCCCTTTTTATATATGGGCACTATTGTGGCCTGTCTCCAAACCTCGGGGACTTGTCCTTCATTTACAGATTTGGAGAAAATAGCTGTAACTGGGCCTGCCAATGACTCTGCCAGTTCTTTAAGGATTCATGGGTGCAGGCCGTCTGGGCCCAGTGTCTTATTTGGATCTAGCTTCCGAAGTCTTTGCTGCACTAATGTGATGTCAAATATCAAGTCGTTAGCACGGTTCTGGTCCAAGTGGTTTTTTGTGGCAAAAGTTTTTGCATTAAAAACCGAAGAGAAATAATGATCGAATTGCTCTGCCATCTGGTCGTTATCGGTAATCATAGTCACTGCTTGATATTTTAGTGGCCCAATAGTATTTCCACCCCCTTTTCTTTTGTTTACGTATGTATAAAAGGATTTATAATTATATTTGACTCTGCTTGCTAATCTAAGCTCATATTTACTCTTTGCACTCCTAGTGTCTTTTTTAGATTTTTTTTAGACATCTCTTATATTTATTCCAGCATGTTTGGCTACCATTTTCTCGGGCTTTACTGAATGTCTTGTTCTTTTTGTTAATAAGTTTCTTGACAGCCGCATTCATCCAAGGAGGTATGGATTTTCTATCCCTGTCATATTTCTTTATAGTTGGTGTATATGTCTGAGTCAAGGTGGAGAGTTTATTATTTAATATGTGCCACATACTGGAAAGGGGTTGGTTGATGAAGTCTGTTTCCCAATCCCACTTGGCTATTTCATTCCTCATGCACAGAAAATTAGCTTTGTTGAAATTGTAGATGACAATGCTGCGTACGTCATGACCCAATACTCCCATATAGTTGAATCTCACCATTGAGTGGTCACTGGAGCTCAAAGGAGGCAATACCCTGCAGTCTTGAATGTTGCTTCGCATATTACTGAGGACCAGATCAAGTATATGGTTACCCCGGTATAGTTGGTAACAAACTGGTCCATACCTGATAGTATAAAAGTCTCTACGTATTGCATTTCCATCTGTGTTGCTGCACTCAAGGTACCCCAGTTGATTCCGGGAAGGTCGAAGTCTCCCATTAATATAGTATTATTAGCTAAAGATATGGTATTGATAAAATCCAATAATAAGGATTCTTCTCGTGGAGGAATAGATGGTGGCCTATAAACTACCCCAAGATTTATATTTGCTAAATGTGGTGGGGAAAGTTTGACCCATAGAGCCTCTGTGGTTGGCCACTGGGTGATTTCTATATTTTCTGTATTAATATTGTTACTTATATATAAGGCAACTCCTCCCCTTTTTGATAATACTCTGTCTTTATGATATAAGGTATTCCTAAGGGTCTTCCTCCCTCCACCATGTTTCCTTTATAGCACAAACATGTATATTGGACATATGCAGGGTGAGGGTAAGTTCATCATATTTATTATTAAGACTTCTGGCATTTATGAGGAGAAAGTTCCATTCAGATAATGGCAGCTGTTTGTTAGTACCTTCCTTTAATTTGGGGTTCCCCTCATCCCCACTGCCATGCAGTTTAAAAGAGTATCAATTTCTTGCCTTAGTTTGTGTGCAAAGATATGCTTTCCATATTTATTTAAGTGTAGGCCGTCCCTTGCAATCATTCTTGAATCCTGAAAGCTGTCATAGTTATCTGCAAACTTAAACCCTTCTCTATAGCACCAGCATTTAAGCCATCCATTTAGACTATGCATTTCTCTAGCTCTTGAAGGGGTGGCTCGTGGGACTGGAAGGAGCCCTGATATTATCAAGTAACACCCTTGCTTTGTTAGTGCCTCTCCTACTTGCACAAAATCCTTTTGGATATCAACAGTGCTTCTTTTACCCAGGTCATTTACCCCAGCATGAATTAGGGTTACTGGGGTTATTGAATGCTCCTGCAAGCCTGGCAGGAGCTGCCTGATGTTGTCTATACCAGCCCCAGGTAAAGCACTAACTGTAGTGTGTAAATTGTGGTGTTTGCATAATTTAGGGTCAGTGTAGAAGGCTGCACAAAGACGGAGGTAACTGACTTCAGGGGGGCGGATTTCAAGAAAATGGGAAGGATCCTTAAGGAGCACTTGGATGGGATTGGGCCAGACATAGACGCTGACGGTAGGTGGGAAATCATCGGGGGGGTGCAGGATGCTACCAGCACCTGCTCAAGAGACCAAATGAGCAGACACGAAAGACCATTAGGCCTATTCTGCTGGCATTTTAGTATGTTAGTATGTAATGAAGCATGGAGTCCCCAATGACCAGGACATCTCTGGGTGATACATCAACATTTGGTGGTATTAATACCCTTTCTGAACAAGCCATGTTGTCAATACCTTGAACTACTGGTGGTATGTCATGTGTTGGTAATAAAGACTCCTGGGCCTCATTTCTCTCCGCCCTGCTTGGATCAGTAACCAGGGCATTAAACCTACTGGCTGTTAAGATGTTTGAAGAACCACCTATATTCTGCCTGCCTTTTTTATTTCTGGTCTTGGGGACCAAGCACCATTCATTCTTATCCCCATTATCAGCCATTTCAGGTTCGTGAGATGTCTGTAAATTATGTACATCTGGTTTAATAGTATCAGCCACAGTATCTATATACTGTTCCAATATGCTGATTTCTGTTTGAACCTGGATTCTTTGTTGTAGTTGTATGATTTCATTTTGCAAGGGCTCAACTAACATGCATTTGTCACCTTCATACTTGGGGATCCCGTCCCCTTCTGCATACATACAACATTTAATGCAGCATTTCATCTTGGACCCAGCTGAAGCAGTCGACACATGACGACACGCATGTCTCTGCACGTCTCCACACACAGTGACATGCGCCCTGCCTGTGCTCGCCCTGCTCGCAGCAGGGCCGAGTTAAAAGGCAGAGTCTGACCCAGAGGTACTGCCACGGGTCACGGACCACTCACAACAAAAGTGTATTTCAGGCTTCAAATTGCACAGCAGCTATTGCTTTTAAGCAGTGTATGTTCCCCAAACAGCTAAAATTGCCCAAACGTGATTTTAAAACTACTTCAGTGGATTTGTAGTCCTCCTATATCACAGAGGACTACCCGCTCTCTTCCTGCTTCCTGACTGTATTCAGGGGGTAGGGCTCAGCTCAAATTTGTCATTATATAGCACGTTTCAAGTTACAAGCACATATATTTCATCATTCCCCAGGAACAGAGTGCTACAAGCCCTCCACAGTAGAAATTGTATATACTGCTCACCCGCTCACAGCTTGTGTTTTTCAGGCTTCAAATTGCACAGCAGCTACTACTTTTAAGCAGTGTATGTTCCCCAAACAACTAAAATTGCCCAAAAGTAATTTTAAAACTACTTCAGCAGATTTGTAGTCCTCCTATATCACAGTTTGCATAGAGACTCTTGAAAACCAAATCAGAGCCCCCAATATATGAATTTTGGGGATGCTGGAAGGAACTGAAGGCGATAGCCTTTGGTTTTTTTACAAGAATAGTTCAGCCAGCAGTTGGACTCAGAAATCCCCCCAAAAACTTGGCACTTTCAGCAAGCTTATCGAGTCACCCCACATGGTCAAATAGACGATCAAGACTCCCCACATACTATTCTGTTGGTGACTGACGGGGCCGGGACAAGAGATTACATCTTGAACCTAGCTAGGCAAAAGGGAGGTCTTCTACAGGATGGGCATCGCATCCATCTTTATCCTGACATTAGCTATACTACCTGCCAGAATAGGAAGTGATTTGACAGAGTTTGTGCTATGCTCCATGAGGCCTCCATTCCACATGGTATGATTTTCCCAGCGTGACTGAGGATCACCCATCGCGGGAAGGTCTACTTGTTTTCAGACCCGGCAGAAGCTCTACAATGGGGTCAGAAGCATGCAATTTCTCCTCTGTGCCAAGCCAAATCAGATCTAGACCTCGGATGAAGAAGAGACCTGAAGTAAAAGCTGTATTATAAAGAGAGAGGGGTAGAACCCTTTTCAGGTACTTTTGATGTTAATTTGTCAAGACCCGCCTGGGTAATTTATCTGTTTATGGCTGGAATCTCTACCTGAAGGACTTCTCTCTACAAGTTGTACCTGGGCTACAAGTTTACAAGGAATGATTAAGCCAACTCGATTCCTCAACTGTTTAGAGATCAATGGATCACCCAGGGACTTTAATACTCTTTAGTCGCCACTTCTTGACTTGTTGTTTCTCTCAAGTTATTAGTTTAGATTGTTATTTTAGACAAAGTTTGCTAGTTATGCGCCAGTAATTTAAAGCTACGTTTGATCATGTTTTTTGGACTAAACACATGTTGTGCTCAACTATGTGAATGCACAGTTACCAATACCATAGTTATATGGTGCAGGGCTTTGGGACTTTATTTTTACTTATTTTAGATAAATATCCATGCTGCTCATGGGCTCTAATACAGCCTTGATTTATAAGCTATTTTAAAGGAATAGTGTTTTTTCTCTTTTGATATTCCCTCCACATGATGGATCAGTAAAGCATTGGATATCTCATATGTTATTATTAAGAGGAGTGGCGCCCTCTTTGTGAACATACTTGTAACACTGTACTACATATATGCTTGGTAATTAACTGTATGTTTGTTTTTACCAGAAAAGAAAACATAAAGTTCAAAAATCAAAAAAAAAAGTTACCTAAAAGTAATGGTCGGAGGATAGACCCTAGTGGGACACTGAGGTTAGGGGGTCTTGAGGGGATAAGTCTCACTGTTGACTTAGACTACCTGGGATCTGTTAGTGTGGCATGTCTTGAACCCATTCAAGGAAGACTGGGAAAGTTCAAGATGTTGCAGTTTGTGCAGGAGGATGGCATGATCCACTAAATTAAAAGGATGTGGGTGGTCATTGAAACTTGCCTATGTGATTTCCACCAGCTAAGGAGGATGCTTGATCATCTGTTACTTATAGTCATGCAACACATGTTGAGTGCTTTGGATGAAAACTAGATTGTGCATTGGAAAGTTGGTCATGCTGGAGAATGAAGTCAATCAGCTGTTTGCGGACCAGTTTTTCAAGCAGCTTATTGAAGACAGGTAGCACCAAGATGCATTGGTAGTTACTTAAATGCAGGTCAGAGGAAAAGCCAGAATTTGGGGGGGGGGAGTGGTTACTGTAGTTACCGTACATTCTGCACTGCAGAAACCTGACCAGTACAACAGTAGTGGTTGAACAGACTGGCTACAAAAGTGATGCCAGTTGCGTGGTAGCAGTTTATAGGAAGCAAAGTTCATACCATCGAGTCCTGCATTTTTTTGAGGGGTCAAATTCATTTAGCAGCTATAAAACCCTGTCTCAGGTAACATCAGTAAACCTGAACAGGGCAGGCTCATTACACATTTGTAATCAAACACACCTTATCACAGCATGAAGGGGATATGTCCTGATGGGAGGAGTGCAATTTTGCAGATACGGAAAGCTATAGATTGGTGAAATGTGTGCCAAGGGCATCTGCAATTTCAGCATTTCCTAAGACAAGGTTATAGATCAGGTGTGCTATATGCTGAGGTTGGATCTTGCTCATTAGTGAATTGATACAGATCAGAGCTTTTTTATTTGTTGCTGTTTGCTTCCCATTGATCAGTGTAGTAGGCTATTTTTACCCTCATTATTGAGGTTACTGCTGTTTTCCTGATGTAAAAAGGGGGCGGGAATTATGACCTCCAGTATCTCATATTCCCTCCCCGGAGCCCAGGTATCTGATGTGGGAAGCCTTGTTTGGGCCCCCCACCAAACCCAGCAGTCTCAGTAGGCAGCAGCAATAAGGGTATTGTATTTTATTTGGGTTTTTATTTCATTAACTAGCCTGAAGATAGAACCCCACCTTTTATAAAACTTATGTCCTTTGTCTTTTAAACAAAGAACTAGTTTTTCTGTTCTCATAATTTCTATAAAATTTGATCTCCATTCCTGGAAAGTAGATACTCCATCATCTACCCATTACTTGGGAATAATATTTCTAACCAACCCACCAATCAATTAAAGTGAATGTTTCTGTTCTTGAGACCAATGCTGGGATTCGTTAAAGTGCCCTACAATACAAGTTTCTATTTCAAGTGCTTTTGTTGCTTACTTCCAGTAACTTTATAGCCCCCATCAGGACACCTCATTGACTGCTGAAAATGCCTACTCACAATCTCTAAAGCTGCCTCAACTATTACCAGAACAAGGGAGAAAGTTGATAGCTCAGATAAAACAATCAGAAATATTGGCTACCATTAAAGATTTAAAATCTAGTAAGTGCCCTGGTCCAGATGGCTTTAGTGGAGAGTTTAAAAAAAACATTCCAAAAGGAGATAACTCCACTATTAGGCAGGGTGTTCCGTGTGGTCTGTAATGATAGTGAAACACTACCACCATCTTGGAACTATGCCATCATTTCAATTCTGCCAAAGAAGGGTAAAGATCCTACCTTATGTGGCTCCTATCAACTAATATCTCTCCTTAATATGGACTAGAAGATAGGTGCATCCATTTTGGCAGGGAGAATCAATCCCACGCATCCTGATATCATTCATATGGATCAAATGGGCTTCATTGCAGGAAGACAGGCACCAGACAACATTCAACACATGTTGAATGTACCTGAAGTGATCAGAAACACTGGGATCCCGGCATGTGTTATGAGTCTTGACACCGAAAAGGTGTCTGATAAAGTCATCTGGAGTTTTTTATTCCTCACCCTTAAAACTTTCAGCTTCCCTCAGGAATTTATAGAGGGTATTCAGGCCCTTTACGCCTCCCCTCAGGCATACATTCAAGCCAGTGGAGGTATATCCTCCATATTCAATCTCTGTAGAGGGACACGGCAGGTTTGCCCACTTTTGCCGCTCCTCTTTGCCCGCTGCACTGAGCCGTTGGCGAAGGCTATTAGGAATAACCCTAAAATAGATGCATAGAGATAGGTGAACTCCTGCATAAAATGTATTTGTGCGTGGATGATGTCCTGTTGTATTTGACCTGCCCCAAAGTTTCCATACCAGAAGTCTGGGCATCCCTCAAAACATGCGGCCAACACGCAGGATATTCTCTTAATAAATCTAAAACAGAAGTTCTCAAATTCCATTACTCACCCTCAACCCAAGTCACACAACAGCTTCCAGTAAATTGGAAATCGACACAGCTCAAATATTTAGGAATTCAGGCTCTTAAAAATTTAACTAAGCTATTTGACATAAATTTTACTAATCTTACTAAAAAAGTACAGGTAGATATTAACCATCGGTCTCTTCTTAATTTCCCAATGTTTTCTTGTATTCACTAGGGAATTATGAATATTCTCCCTCGATACCTCTACCTGTTTCAGTGCATCCCCATTACAATTCATTGACAGCCCTTCCATCAATGACAACAAATTATATCTAAATATGTTTGGGCCTCTAAATGTCCTAGGCTTAAATATAAACTCTCTTGCAAGCCCCCAAGGCACTTGAGGGTAGAGCATTACCTGAACTGGAGGATTACTATCTTTACACTCACCTTAGAAATGCACTTATGTGGCATATCCCAGAATATATTACCAATTGGAAATTGATGGAGTTGAGGGAGGAGGGAGGACCACCTTTAGCTGCCTGAGGTATGGACTTAAATTTTAAGAAAAATAATGGAGATTTATCCCTCCACACTATACAGAATACCTTGCTAGGGGTGTATCGCTTATGGGAAAAATTCAATATCGGATCCCTGATATGGCCCTTTCGTTGGTTTGGGTGGGACACCTGTTTTCAACTGGCCCAATCTGACTTAACTTTTAGGAGATGGTCTAGAATTACCTACACTGCCACATTATTGCAAATACTACCCGTTTTAAATACTGGTATTCAAGGCACTGCCGGTGTAAACTTTAATCTAGCCCCAAAAGACCTCTGTGCCTCAGCAGTCCCAAACAACAAATCACTGTTGTGTTCACTACTGGTCTAAAGTGAATATTGCTGCTTTTGTAAAGATCTGTGAGCCCCAGCAGTAGCTGTCTTTTGTACTAACGCTTAGACTGTAATATGTTATATTCCTGGTCCAATTTGTAATACTGCACCTGCTGTTATTGTTTAAATAATGGTCTCCGTATACCTGGCCTATGCTGGTACTTATACTACGACTGAATTTGTTGCTCTGCATTACTGCTGCTTCTGTTTAACATGCCGCCTTGATAGTATAGTTTGTGTCTCACTTGATAGCCTGTGTATAAAATGAACAGCTAATTGCCAGACAGCCTATACTGAGTGTTCCCCTGACCTGCTGCTCTCCACGAATCCCACCCCAATTGTTCCACTTTTACCTACCCTCCCCCCTACCCCCGCCGCATATATATGCTCATGCTCTCTCTTTATCCCCACAGGGTGCACAGAGCTACTGACGGTCCTGTGGTGCGTGAGGGCTGCCGATTTGGCCCTCCACTACCCCGGCCCCCCCAAGAACATGCTTGAGGATTGCCGAAAAGAAGGTAATCACAACCCCTGGGCTGAAGAGGGAACGCTGATATAGCGACTCGCCGTAGTCACTGTTCTACCTGGACTTTTCCATTTCTCACTTAAAATCATTGTTCTACCTGGACTTTTCTGACCTAAACGCTGTAGTAGTGGGGACCGTGGTGTCTCCTTCCTGGATTAGTGGATCGCCAGTGCTTTCCTCTCTGCCTGCATTCCTGGTGCTTCTGCAGCAATGAGCTCTGACCCCTCCGGCTGTGCTGGCTGCCCCACCGCCCCTGCCACCACCCTTGGTTGTCACTCGCTGATATAGTGATGGTCACATGGTGCTGAAAAACCTATCAGCCCACTTCTCCATAAGCAGGCTATACCATTCAGCCACAAGGGGCATTTCTCCATATCTAGTGTTAGTCTCTCCCAAATCCCAGCAGATCTCAAAACTGCAAGCTCCTGCTGTTCCTCTTGGGGCTTCTGCCACCTTCCAAATTCTCTGTGCTGCCTGCTCACTCCCACTTGCAGCCCCCCCTTACCACACTTCACCCATGGTCTCTAGCTACCTAGCTTGAGACTACCTCCCGGTCTCGTTCCTGCTCACCTTCTCCCCTATCCCTCCCTCCTCCCCTTACTTGACGCTCTACTTGGGTCTGCTGTCCCCGTGAAGTGCGCTACATCAGGGCTGCATGCTTCCTGCGACATGGCCCCCCTCGCTCAGGCTGGTCCCTCAGCCAACAGCCAGGGTCTCCCGGCGTACCCGGTCTCCTTCAGTCCTCCCCCTGCCTGGGGGCGACTAAGGGGTTAAAGATAGCCCATTTGAACATCCGCAGCCTCCTGCAAAATCATGTTGAGCTAACTGCCTGGGCTGCCTACTACAAGCCCGACATCCTGTGCATCACAGAAACGTGGCTCAAACCTCGCACCCCTGACTCTACCTGCTCCCTCTCGGGCTACGGCATGGCCCGACTCAACAGGGCCAGCAATAAAAGAGGTGGAGGAGTACTTATTTACCATAAGGTCAACCTAAACATCTCCATTGTGTCGCACCATACCCAGGGACCCTCACCCTGCGAGTTTCTCCACACACTTCTTCTACTTGGTAACACGAAGAAGGTGCACATAGTGTGCGCATACAACCCTCCTAAGGGGGGTTTGCTTGGACTCTCGACAATCCTAGAGCTACTCTGGGAGAAGGTGGGCTCCAGTGAGCTCCTCATCCTTGGTGACCTAAACCTTTACTGGCTGGGGCCCAGTGCCAAATTGTGTGAACCAATGCTCTCAGGCCTCTCTCTCAGTCAGGTCATTGCAGAACCCACCAGGCTCTCTTATCGTGGTGACAAGGGGATGCTCATTGACTGGGTCTTGAGCAACCAACTTGACTAAATTGTTAACTCGGGGCTCCTTCCTGACTCCATCTCTGACCACTCACCGATCTACTGCATATGGGGCTCAAACCCACCCAGAGTTCCCTGCAGAATGATACAAATGAGGGACTACTCGAAACTTATAGTTCCAAACTACCTCGAGGACCTACAGGGTGCTGACTGGACCCGAGTCATGGCTACACATGACCCCGCCATAGCACTAGACCTCTTCATTGCGGCATTTGCCTCACTTCAAAATAGGCATGCTCCCCTATCTAAGAGGAGAGTCAGAGGCTCTGTCACTAAATGGCTTCACAGTGAGCTCCTCTCCCTTATGAAGCAGCAAGACAAGTACTGGGCAAAATACAGGGCATCTCGCAACCAAAAAGACCTCTAGGAGTACCAACAGCTTAGGAACTCCTGCAAGCGGGCAATACGTACCACAAAAAGCAAGTACTGCAGTGCAGCACTAATTGCTGCCGCAAATGACCCACAACATTTCTGGAAGAACATAAAAAATCTAGTCGGTGGTTCGACCAAAGTACAAGTCACTGACATGGCCATTGGTGAGGCAAACTGCAATAACTCCCTAACCATTGCCTCCTCTTTTAACTGCCTCTTCACGGACCTGCCGGCCGTCACCCACCCACAGTCCTCTGCCCCAGCTCACGCTTACGGGTCCCCACTCCTTTGTTCACCTTTCTACCTCAAAAAGATCACTGTGGGTGAGACCCAGGCTCTCCTTGCTGGTCTCTCTCACCACACAGGAGCGGGTCAAGACAGCCTGGAACCCAGGCTCCTCAGCCTGGGTGCCCCTTACATCTCCCGACCACTAGCCCACATATTCAATGCCTCGCTTATTTCAGGGGTCATCCCTGATGTATGGAAAATCACCAGGGTTGTCCTCATCCTGAAAAGTGGTGACCTGAAGGATATCAACAATTATCACCCTATCGCCATACTATCGGCTGCCTGCAAGCTCCTGGAAAAAGCTGTTGCATCACAACTATCCCACTACCTACAGGGATACAATGTCCTTTCCTCATGTCAGCATGGCTTTCGTAAAGGCCACAGCACCTCGACGGCGCTTGCTGAGGTCACCACCAGTATCAGGACTGCAACCGACCAGGGCAAGTTGACAGGGGCTATATTTGTGGACCTATCCAAAGCCTTTGACCATGTGGACCATCCCCCTCCTCCTCTCCACACTACAGACCCTTGGCTTCTCCCTCCGTGCCCTCGACTGGTTCACCAACTACCTTGGGGGCAGGCAGCAACTGACCTGTTTCAATCGTACCCTCTCACCCCTCTTACCTGTGAACAGTGGGGTACCACTTGGATCTGTCCTTGGACCGATCCTGTTCTCCCTGTTCATCAATGATTTACCCTCTGTTGCTACAAAAGGGCACCTAACCATGTATGTGGATGACCTGGTCATATTAGCCAGCGCCCCTGATGCTACCAGGATCAATACCCAGCTCAACTCAGACTTCTCTTGTAACAGTGCATGGCTAGATGGGCACAAACTCACAGTCAACTTAAAGAAAACACAGGCCATGCTCTTTAGCACTGCGGCCAAAATCTCCTCTTGCACAACGCCCCTCAAAATCCATGGGTCCAGCAACTCCGTCCTGCCGACAATCGACTCTGCTAAGTACCTGGGAGTCACCCTCGACCCTCACCTTGACCTCTCCGGACATATCAGAAGCATATGTAACGCTACTAATGGCAAACTTGGCCTAGCGTATAGGGCTAAAGACTGCCTTACCCCTGCTGCCTGGCTGGCCATAGCCAGGGGGATATTACTTCCCACTCTCTCCTATGGTCTTGTTGCCTTTGCTTCTGTCCCAACCTCAAAGTGGGACACCACGTACAACAACATCTGCTGCTTTGCTCTCTTGGCTTCCTGTCTCACACACCGATGCATGCTCTACTCTCAATTGGAATGGCTCCCCCCTGAAATACACAGGATCTACATCATGGGAAACTTCATTGACAACATAATTCATACGGCCACTCCTGCCTCGCTTGCCCTCCCCCTGAAACATGCCTACCCCATCTACCACCTCAGGTCTTGCGTGTCCCAGACCCATCTGGTCCCCAAGACCGGCACCCTCACAGGAGATCGGGCATTTACCACCCATGTACCCAAACTGTTGAACTCCCTTCCTTTACAAGTTTGTGCTTCCCCTTCCCATTCCACCTTCAAAACCTCCTTCTGGAGCTTCCTAAAATCTGCTGTGACCTGTATGTGTGCCGCTTAAATGCCCAGCCCTACAGCCCTCCTATCCTCAATGGTACCCCAGCTAGGCTCTTTCTCCCCCGCCACCTTGGTGATGCACTTTACTAGTGGTTAAGTTATGTATTGTTTCTTATCAGCCTAGGGAAGGTCCTATACCCCCATGTTGCCCCTGGGCCTGTATGTACCCATGATATCTGACCCACTGTGGTTGCTTATATGTCATTCCTATGCTATGTTCTACTGCCTTAAAAACCCTGATGTTTTATCCCACTGTTGGAGCATGCTGCTCCAGGTTTGTAATGTTGACAATGTATTTCTCCTATGTATACCTTGTAATTCTCCCGGGTCACACCTGAAAATAGGCACTAGCTGTCTAGTATGCTTACCTGGTTACCAAAAGCAAATAAATAAATAAAATGGGGTTTTGTTCTCTGAACCAGATTATGAAGGGAGATATCTTTTTAGATTTTCACTCCGTTCAGCAGGCTTTTCCCCTCTCTAACTTTGACCACTTTAGATACCGCCAATTGCACACCTACATACAGGAATTGCTTCTCATGGCCTCCGGAGATCTCTTGGCTGAGCCTCAACTTGAGGTTTGAAGCAAACTATAAATACAGGGTTAATTTCTTCCCTATATAAGGAATCAAATCATTGTATGGTGATCAGGCTCTTAACATAAAACAAAAGTGGCAACAAGAAACTAACATAGTACTCGCAGAGACTGACTGGCAAAGGTCTTCCAATCAGGCCTAAGAACTACCTGCTCACCTTTGTGGGAGGAGTTCACTTGGAAAGTCAGGGTCCGCTTTTTTCGCACACCCACTTTGCAAGGAAAATAGGGTGCCTGCTTCTCCTCAGCTTGCTGAAGGGGTTGCGGGGAGACCAAGGCAAACCACACACACATTTTCTGGGCATGTCCAGTATTGACTGCATTCTGGCACCAGATTATGACTCAGTTAACTGCACTGTTTACTACTGAGGCCCCAATCTCTTTTGTAAACGTCTTCCTTGGTCTTCTTCCACCTGGCTTGGTGTGATGTGACTCGATATACTTATGGAATATACTCCTGGCTGTGGCACACAAAGCCATCACCCAGCAATGGCTCCAAGTGGACCCACCAACAGCTCAATCCTGGCTTTCTGTAATACAGGACATTCAGTATATAAAATAATTAACATTCAAAGTGAACCTCCGAACCCTTATTTTTATTCGACAGTGGTCGATCTGGTTGCTTTGTGCTAACTGTCAGAATCTGCTCTTTACTCAGTCTTGATACATTATTTTTTTTTTGCAGAATCTTTTTATTAATTTCAAAAAAAGTGTTTTTTAAGAACAACAAAAACACACAGCAACAACATGTTTAATAGACATACAACAGACAGATGCATTCCATATATTTTACAGATACAGTTATTAATAAATTAACAACACATTAATTATATTTACCCCAATCCAGTTCTACCATGTACCATTTCATTTACATTTCCAATTTATTCTTCTCCAAACTTAATCTTCCCCAAATGTATCTGCAGCCATTACTTTATAGGTCTCTAACCATCCTGTATGTTTCTATCCCAGTCCCATCCTTAATGTGTTTTATTCTTCTCCACTAAGTGATGTCAGGAAGGGAGCCCATTTCCTATAGAAGAATTCTCCTCTATTCTTAAGCATAAGGGTCAGTCTTTCAAGTGCTAATGTTTGCAGAATAAGTCTACGCCATTGCGTAATAGACAGTGTTACACAGGTGACCCAAGTATTTTGTATACTGTGGCTTGCCAACATTAGTACTACCCTCATCCACCGTGGTAGCAGTTCCTATTCTCCCTTTTCTTCTGGAACCATGCCAAATAGGCCAACAATCGGTTCTACCCGTAGGGGACAGCCTGCCATTTGACTAACTTCCCTAATGACTTCACCCAAAAAAGCCTGAAGGACTCTACATGCCCAGAAACAGTGCATATATGTCCCTCTCTCACTTCCACACCTACCGCAGATAGGAAATATAGTTGGGTGTGCTCTATACACTACCTCCAGGGGGCAATAAAGCCTATGCACAAATTTATAAAAGGCTTCTTTGAATCTATTACACACTAGGCACCCTACATGCCCTTCTAGCAGCATTTGCCAATTACCCTCTGTAATATCACCCCCTATGTCTCTTTCCCACAATAGTCTTGTTTTCTGGGTATAATCTGGGTAGTCCTGTCTCCCTATTTTCAAAGCCTTTCTAACAAATCCCTTGGGGTCTTTCTGCACAAGATATATCAGTGACTCCGTCTCCCACCATTTCTGCACCAGCTCTCCTCCCCTATCCATTTTAGACACAAATGCCCTAAGCTGAAGGTATCGAAATACCTGTTGTCTTTGTAACCACTGACCCTACACAATATCTCTCAACGGGCATAAGGTTCTCTGCTTAACCACATCCCCTATACTCTGGACTCCCTTGTTCTCCCACTCTTTAAAACCTCCATCCTCTAGTCCCGGGAGAAAAAAAGGATTATCCACCACAGGCAGGAACAGGGTCTCCCCTTTACAGATCCCTCTTTCTTCTTAAGGCAATTCCAGGCCTCTAACACAGACCTTGCCAATGGATTGCCCCCACCCCGAGCAGAAAATGCTTTGAGACCCCTACTATGCAAATAGGTAGACAGTCGTCCCAGACAGCCCCATTGTTCTAAGTCCACCCAACTGGCCACAGCAGGTCTATGTACCCAATCCGCCACATAGCGTTGCTGTATTGAGAGATAATAATTCCACAAATCTGGAAAGTTTAGCCCCCCTTTACTTGTTGCAGCTTTCAATCTCTGCAAGCAGGCCCTCGGGTGCTTTTCTCTCCATATAAATTTAGTAAATACTTTCTCAATCCACTGGATGTCCCTTCTTAGCAGACCTACCGGTATCATCTGCATGGGATATAAGATTCTTGGTAAAACATTCATTTTTATTAAATTAATACGGCCCAACCAGGAGCTGGGAAGCTGCATCCAACGCCTCAGGTCTCCCTCCACTTTTTTAAGTAAAGGTGTATAGTTTAATCCATACAGTGCCCCGATTGTCCTATCCACCATTATACCCAGATAAGTAATAGTCTTACCCTTCACCTGTAATCCCCACCTTTCATCCTCCACCTCCTTTTTAGGAAAGCTCAACAGCTCCGATTTGCTAAGGTTTATTTTGTAACCAGAGAACACCACGAAGGCATCTATTATCTCCAACAGGGGTGGCATGGAAATCTGCAGGTGCTTGACAAATAAAAGCATGTCATACGCATACAAAGTTACTTTGTGCATAGTACTCCTAGCCCCTTCTGCCCCCAGAAACTCCGAGCACTGACGAAGTACTATAGCCAATGGTTCTAATGCCAGTGCGAATAGTAAAGGAGAAAGGGGGCAACCCTGTCTCGTCCCCCGTTCCAAATCCACAGCATCCGTGGGCTCACCATTAACCAAAATCCGGGCCCTGGGAGCCCAATACATACCTCGTACCCACTGTACATATGACTCACCCAGACCAAACCTGCCCAACACCTCATAGAGGTATTCCCACTCCACTCTGTCAAACGCTTTTCCGGCATCCATAGAGATGATATACGTCTTTTCATTTGTTTGCTCTCCACACCACATTAAGCAATCTCCTCATATTATGATATGAGAATCTCCCCTTTATAAAACTGGTCTGGTCTGGGTGAATCAGCACAGATAGGCAATCCTCCAGCCACAGGGCCAACACTTTAGCTATAATTTTAAGATCATAATTTAAAAGTGATATTGGCCTATAAGAGGCATAGCCCAGCTCATCTTTGCCTGGTTTGGGTACTAGACAGATCAGGGCTTCAAAACATGTAGTGGGCAACTGCGGATGCTCCCCTTCCTCCTCCACCTGTATCAACCCACACAACACCTTCGCTGTTTGCCCCGCCAAAGTTTTGTAGTATTCCACAGGGAATCCATCAGGGCCACTTGCTTTCCCCCTCTGCAATCTCCCTATGGTTTTAATTACTTCTTTCTTTGTTACTGGCTGGTTTAACCTCTCCCTCTGAGCAGGCGAAAGTTTGGGGAGTTTCACCTTATCCAGAAAGTCCTTCATCATTTGACCCTTGCCTTGGCAGCCAGCCTTGTATAACTGCTTGTAAAAATTCCGGAAAGTACTCCTTATCCTTTGGGGTTCTCTATGCACTACTCCTCCTTGCCCTCTTATACCTGTTATTCTAGTAGGGCATTTACCCCCCTTCATAAGTCACACAGGCAGGGGCCTGGGCTTATTAGACCACTCAAACATTTGCTGCCTACAGTAGAACCAGGATGTTGTGGCCTCACTTCTCACCAAAGCATTCAATGCCTTCCTGGTAGCAGTTAATAATTGCACCAACTCCCCCCCCGCTCTCCCCGGGCTGCCCTTTTTTCTTCTCCAGTTCCTGCCTCTTTTCATATTTCTCCCTCCTGTATTTGGCCATAAATGCTATAATGGCCCCCTCATGAAGGCCTTGCCCGCATCCCAATATATGGCTTTTGGAACCTCACTTCCCTCATTAGTTTCCTTGTACCCTTGCCATTGATCTACCAGGTATTCCCTAAACTCCTGGTTTGGAAGCATGTACGATGGAAATCTCCACTGGGGGGGGCTCTACCCACTCACATCTGATTCCTCCCTTATACCATAGCGTGGTCCGACACATGAATAGGGCTGTGGGCTATATCAACCACTCTATTATGCCAACCCCTCGGCAGTAAGATGTAGTCAATCCTGGTCCATGTCCCATGAGGGCTAGAGAAGAAAAATGTATACTCCCTGGCTCCTGGGTACAAGCATCCTCCAGCTATCAAACAAATCCATATCTGCCATTCCCTCTTGCCACTGTCCCAATACTTCCGTCCTCCTCCCCTTACCTTCAGAGTGGTCCAATACTGGGTCCATTGTACTATTCAGATCTCCTCCTAAAACTAGTCCTGGGAATTGTTCTTTAGTAAGTAGATCCAAGAGTTCAAGGAAAAACCCGGGGTCATATACGGTAGGGGCATAAACACTACCAACAGTAATTGCTTCCCCATATAACTGCCCCACAATAAAAACATATCGCCCATTCCGATGATCTCTCACCACCTTGGTGATTTCCATCGGTAACTGTCTATGTAAAAGGATGGCAACCCCTCTTTTGCAGGTAGAGTACGAGGCAGCGAAGCATTTACCTACCCAGCCACTAACCAGCTTAGCATGCTCCATGTCTGAAAGATGAGTCTCCTGGAGTAACATGACCTGTGCCCCCTTTCTTTTAAGCACTGCTAGTAATGTTGTATGTTTAATTGGGTTATTAACCCCCAGCACATTCCAGGAGACCGCCTTCAACTCCTATAGACTAGTCATATTGTAACCGTCCACAATCCCTACCCCCCAACTCACACCTCCAGAATTCCGGGTCATAACTGTGAACTGGACTCTGTGAAAATCTGTATCCATCATAGAATGCATCACACACAAAACAGCAATGAACTATGTACAATATGTAAACGTAAACCTTATCTCCCCTTGCTTCACCTCGCCCCATTTTGTCTTCATCTTGATTAAATGTCCCTTACCCCCCATCCTCCCTCCCCCCACCAAAACCAAATAGGGAAACATTCCCCCCCAATACATCCCCCCCCCACAATCGACACCAATTGGTGACCTAGCATGCGTGTCATTACACCCTCCAAGGATAAATTGCCCAGCTCCTCCAACAACGGTCGGCACCAGCATTTACCCCTTCACAAAAAAAAAAATTGTAAATTGTGGGTTATAAATTGTAGATTGTAAAGAACCCCTCAATCCTCTATCTCTGGCCCAGAAACACAACCTGCAAAAGCTAAAATAATTACATTCTGTGTAATTCAGCACTCCCCAATCCCTCTCTCCCCCTCATATACCCTCTTCAGGCATCCACTAATAAACTCTCCAGAAGGCGTGCACATTCAGAAGCTTTAGAAGATCCATGCTGCTCAAGGAGGGAAGCAGGCCGTGCCAACAGTACACGTGCTAAGCCCCTCCCCCCGCCCCTATCCTGTCTGACTTTCGGTTCATTGCCTCAGCAGCCCATCCACATAGTTCCTTATAGAAAGTCCTGACCTGCTCCGTACCTTTTAGCCCAGCAGACATATCTCTACTCCACAGGGTAGTCCCAAAGTTCTCAGGTCTGCTAAGGCCGATTCGCCAATGGCACCCTCTCTTTTGCTGTGAGCTCGCACACTCCCATTACAAGGCATTACTGTGCTCCTCATCCCTCAGAGACAAAAAGAATGACCTGTCAATATATGTACAGTGCAAAAGAGGGGAGAAACGCAACAAAAACAAAAAGAGAAAGCAACCAACTCTAGAGATGCTAATCCACTTCACAAGTCATATTGTCCCTACGCAGATCAGGAAAATAGAAAAGTACAAGAAAAAAGCAGTCCCTTCCTCAAACTCAGACCCGTTTCTTTATTTAGCCAGTTTCTTTTGTAAATCTTTTACAAACTGTTCAGCCTTAGGGAGCTCCCAGAAAAAAAATGTCGCACCCTCATGCCGTATTTTAAGAACAGCCAGATAGATCAGGAAAGTCTCCACTCCAAGGCCTCTCAGTTGAGCTATTAATGGATTAAACATCTTACACTTTTTAAGAAGATGAACGAATAATCTTGTGAAAGATATAACCTGGCACCCTTGAATTCCAAAGAGCCTTTCTCACGGTATGCCTTTAGAACCGTTTCCCGATCCTGGAATGCATGGAATCTCATGATCACTTGCCTCGGGGGCTGATCACCAGGGGGTCGAGGCATCATGGCCCTATGGGCCCGTTCTAACTTCAGTTTCCCATTTTTTGGGTGCAGACCCAGCAATTCCGGTAGAGTTTGGGCACAAAATTTCAGCGCATCCCCTTTTTCTGCACCCTCTGGGAGACCCCCAAGGTGCAGATTGAGGCACCTATGATAATTTTCCTGGTAGTCAAATGATTCCTTCCAGTCATCCAGCTCTTTCTGCTGCATTGCTGCTTGCCCAGGGACCTCCATAGTCTCATCTTCCAGTCTGGATATTCGATCTTCTACCTCTCCAATCCTATTGCCCTGCAGCATTTGTTGCTCTAAAACTTCCTGCAATTTCAATTCGATTTTGCTCTCCAACTTCAATAGTCGAGGTTCCATCATCGCAATTACTTGCCCTGTCACCTCGTGGCCCAGCGCACTCATCTAGGCCATCGAAAGTGATATAATACCCGCGCTTTCACTCACTGGCACGGCCGCCAACTTCTTCCTAGTTTTACCAGCCAGACGTTGACTTTTTCTGGGATTTGGTGTCAAATACTCCTCCATAGCACCTTCCCACATGTATTTCTACTGAGCACTGCATATAGAATGTACTTTTAAAAGGTTCTTTTGTAACTTTTACCGACCATTGTAATGCAGCAGCGCCCAGGCACGTCTATCCAGCTAGCTGCTCATCAGCACCCCCACCTTGATACATTATTACTACCTTCATGGGAACCTCCTCCTTGTATTGCCCTCCCCCCTTAGATGGGAGTTAAGAGGATGTGCCACAATAATGATGCTGGCTTCTCCACATTTATTTTATTTTTTTTTTACTTTCTGTTTATTGTTTTCTAGGAGAAAAAAACAATACCGAATACATTCTCATGTAAGAGATTATAGAACAATACAGCAACAAAGGCCATAAAAGGAGCAAGTTAGCTACACAAAACTCCTTCTTGCAGTCTTGTACAATAGGAATAAGGGGAGAGGAAAAGTTCAGTATAAATCCAAAAATGTCCCAACAATGCCAGCCGCTTCAATGGCCATAGTAATGTCCATTAGGGAGAGTCAACAGGTAGATAAATGCATTTAACAAAGTGCTATAAACCAGTTGAAATACAAAATCAGGTAGAAAAAAAATAAGCCTCCTCCACTCCCCACAATGCAGCTTCAGTACATATAGCAAGCAGAGTGTGACAACTAAATTATAACTGTATGCATAGTTCTATAAAAAACTGCAAGTATAACATTGAACGAGCTACCTAACAGAGACAGAAAAAATATGAAAAGGAATGGAGGGGTGCAGAGCAGTATAACCAAAAAAACACTGCTGATCAATTAAAGCAGCAAACCAAAGGACCTGTTGCTACAGGCTACCATAAAGGAGTGCCTTGCCACACCAGTTACCCCAGCAGTACTACACTTTAAATAACATTGTGAGAAAAAATTACGTCCCAACAAAGTCTCTGAGGGTGAGAAGAGATGAAAGTCAATAAACTAGCACACAGCTAAAAAGTTACTCATCCATCCTCAGACTCAGATTCTTTAGCACTAGGCTCCGTGACCAGCTGCATGGCAAATTCAGACTCCGTCTTCTCGAGCCAGCAAACCGCATCCTTGGGATAGAAACATAGAATTTGATGGTAGATAAGGACCGCTTGGCCCACCCAGTCTGCCCATTTCCCTACCTACTGGATAAGCTGCAGATCCTAGTTAACCAGCAGCCTACTTCTTCCTACCCCCACCCCCTAGAATTGCCTTATGACTGTCCCATGCATGCTTGAATTCCACCACTGTTTTTGACTCCACAACCTCCTCCGGAAGGCCGCTCCATGCATCCACAACCTCTCTGTGAAAAAAATACTTTAAATTACCTCTGAGCCGCCAGCCTCTATCTTCAAATTGTGCCCTTTGTTCTTGCACACCTTTTTTTGAAAGATGGTACCCTCTTGGACTTTGTTGATTCCTTGAGGTACTTGAAGTTTTCTATCATGTCCCGCTCTCCCTCCTTTCCTCGGGGGCCCATACCTTGACCAAAAGCGCCTGCCATCTGTGCATGTCTTCCGTGCAGACCCTGCACCATTTTAGTTGCCCTCCTCTGGACAGCTTCCATCCTGTCTATGTCTTTCGGAGATTGGGTCTCCAGAACTGCATGCAGTACTCAGATGGGGTCTCACCAGCTGTCTGTACAGAGGGATAACAACTTCCTGTTTTCTACTGGTGATGCCTCTCCTATGCATCCCAGTATCCCCAGCCCTCCTTGCTGCCCTCTCACATTGCTTGCCCACCTTTAGGTCATCTGATATGACTACTCCCAGGTCCCTTTCCATTTTTGTTGTTGTTAGTATCTCACCCCCCATTGTGTACTCTTCCCCTGGGTTTTTGTTTCCCAGGTGCATTACCTTGCACTTCTTAGCATTGAATCTAAGCTGCCATACATTTGACCATTCCTCTAACCTTGCCAAGTCCCTTCTCATCCTTTCCACCCCATTTTGTGCATCAACTCTGTTGCACATCTTTGTGTCATCTGCAAAGAGACATACTTTTCCTTCCAGTCCCTCTGCAATGTCACTTATAAAGACATTGAAGAGGACCGGTCCTAATACTGAACCCTGCGGTACCCCACTAGTAACCCCCCTTTCTTCAGAGTGGACTCCATTTACTATTACTCTGTGTCCTATTCTCCAGCCAATTCTTTACCCAGGCTGTCATCTTGGGACCCACTCCCAGGCTGGCTAACTTGTATATTAATCTTTTGTGTGGGACTGTGTCAAATGCCTTGCTAAACTCTAGGTAGGCCATGTCCACAGCCCCTCCCTGATCTACTACTTTGGTCACCCAGTCAAAGAAATCTATCAGATTCATCTGGCATGACCTTCCCACTGTGAATCCATGCTGCCTTGGGTCCTGTGCCCCCTGGCCTCTAGATACTTGACAATTCTTTCCTTCAGAAGTGATTCCATCATTTTCCCTATCACTGAGGTTAAACTAACAGGTCTGTAGTTTCCTGCTTCTGCCTTGCTCCCACTTTTGTGAAGGGGAATCACATCTGCCCTCCTCCAGTCCTCAGGTACCACCCATCCTCCCATGATTTGTTAAAGAGGGTAGTCAGTGGTGTCACTAGTTCTACCCTTAGTTCTTTTAGAATTCTGGGATGAATCCCATCAGGCCCCATTGCTTTGTCCACCTTCAGTTTTAAGAGTTCTTTCATAACCCTTTCTTCTGTAAATGGGCTGGTATCAACTTCCGTGTCCAGAGTGTTTCTACTGTTTGTTTAGGTACCTCCCCTCTTCATTTGTAAATACTGAGCAAAAATATTTGTTTAGTATCTGTGCCTTTCACAGTCACCCTCTGCCCACCCTCCCTCCCTTTATTAACCTCACTATCCCTCCCTTGGTCTTCCTTCGCTCCTGATGTACCTATAAAAGGTTTTATCCCCTTCTAACTGAGTTGGTTATCTTTTCTCAGTTTGGGCCTTTGCTGTTCTGACTGCCTTCCAGCTTCCTTTGCTTTAACTGATACAGTTCTCTGTCCTGCTCTTCTGTGATTCCTTGTACTTCCTGAATGCTTTCTTTTCTCTTGAACCTTCACTGCCACTTCCTTTGAGAACCATAGTGGTTTCTTACATCATTTTGTTTGTTTATTTGCTTCACACAGGCTTGTTAACTCTGTGATGGCAGTTTTATTATTCCCCATTGTTCTTCCACCCTCCTTCCTGCCCATTTGCTAGTGCATTCCTTAGGCACTCACCTATTTTGGCAAAGTCAGCCTCCTAAAGTCCAGTACTTTTGCCTTTGTATGGCTTGACTCTATTGCTGTGTTTATTAGAACCATACTGTCTAATGGTCGCTAGTTCCCCAGATGTATACCCACTTCACATCTGTGATCCTCTCTCCATCTCCATTTGAGAGAACCAGGTCTAAGATTGCTCCTCTCAAGTGGGCTCCAATACTAGTTGTCTAAGGCATGCCCCTGTAGGGCATCTAGAATAACCCCACTTTCAAGTGGCTGCTGGAACTGCACTCCAGTTAACATCTGGCATATTCAGATCACCCATCAGCAATATCTCCTTTTTCTGCCATTCTAAGTATACTTTCTATCATTTCTTGTCCATTTCTCCCCTGAGAAGGAGTTTGTATACAACCTCTGCGTGATTGTGGTGCCATTGCCTGTCTCCAAATTTACCCACAGTGCTTCTTCTCCTCCCTGTTTACCCGCTTGTTCTGTTGCTTTGATTCCTTCCCTTATGTAAAGAGCTACTCCTCCTCCTCTTTTACCCTCCTTGTTCCTCCTGTAGATAGTATATCCTGGTATGTTTACATCCCAGTCATGGTTTTATGTGTACCATGTTTCTGTGACTGCCACGATATCCAGATGTTCCTCCTCCATCAAGGCCACTAATTCAGGAGGCTTGTTACCCAGACTATGGGCATTGGTACTCATTGCGCCCATTTTTGATGGCTTTACCTTCTGTTGCAGCATCCCCACTGACCTTTCTACCTCGGGTCTTTTCTCATTTAGTACCCTGTTTTGTAGGGGAGGCTGGGATTTTCCTGCTGCTTATCAGTGCCTCTCCCTTGACTAGTTTAAAAGCTTGCCAATGAAGCATTTAAACCGATTGCTCAAAAGACTTGTTTCCTTCCTGGACAGATGCAGACCATCCTGCCAGTATAGGCTAGTGTCCTCCAGGTGGAACCCAGTCCCCAAATGAAGCCAAACCCTGTCGTCACACCATTTTTCAACCATTCATTAAACTGCATGGTGCAAAGTACCCTCGCCTCACCCATGCCATTGACAGGCAGCACCTCTGAGAAGGATACTGTGTGTGCTACTTGTCTTGGGCCCCTCCCCACTCTACAAAGTCCTCCTGCACTGCTCTAATATCATGATGAGCCAAGTCATTTGTTCCTAGGTGGACAATGATGTCCAGCTCAGACTCCCGTGCAGCTGTTCTCGTGATCCTAAGGATGCGCTTCCTGTCCCTCCAAGCCATGGCACCAGGCAGGCACCTTACTTCAGTTTTCCCTGCTCCCCCTAGTTTTATCCCCCTAATAATTGAGTCCCCACAAAACTGTCATGATTTACCTCCATATGTAGTCCGGAGTCTTGCTGGTAACAACAAACTCTGGTCAGAGCTAATATGGCTGTGCAGAGATTTTAGGAGCGGCAAGAGCGAAAAGAATATGCGGTGCTCTTGCTGCACCGGAGTCAGACATAATACTGCAGTGATTGCAGTACTGTGCATGCGTGATACTCACACATGTACAGTTTGCCCTGGAGTCAGCCTTGCATAACATGGCAGTGCTGACATACCTACGTGTAACAACCCAGTCCCCTCGGGTTACTAGAATCCCATTAGTACTAGTCTTAGGCAGGTAGGAAAAGGCATCTGGTAGGGAGCTTATTAGGGGCTTTCTACATAATTACATCATTGTTTACTCAGCTAGCCTGACAGAAGGATGATTATGTCATTTAGAACCCTCAAAGCAGCATAACCATTTTAGAGTCAGCAGCTCTCAGGGAGCTTAGAATGTTCATCAGTAAGTTCAAGTGTGGCAGTTAGAGTGGCAGAAGGTCTGCAATTGGGGCTCTTTCAAAGGGAGACCTGGTATTTCTCACCCTAGTTTGGTAAAATCTTCAGTTTGCCTGCAGGACTCTCTAGTTTCACTCCAGGGGGAGTGAGAGGGAATGCAGTTCTTGTGGCTCCATGGGATAATCCCCTGAAATTCCTGAAGTTCATAGCTGCCTTAAGGAAGAACAATAAGAACAATGAGTAGAATCTGACAGCTACCACAGAAAGGAGGTGTCTTTTGTTCTTTCCATGACTGGGAGGAAGGAACAACTAATCTGTAAGTACAGAATTTGAGACTGTTCTCTGAGGGAGTTGTCTGAGGTGTGTGTGCCCTAGATAAGGTTAGATCACATCGGTCAGGACCCCTTTTACCACAACTGTGTTGAACTTAAAGTTAAAGTTGGAAGACTTTAGCAATTCATTGGGGATTGGAGACACATCTGGTGTAACTCTGATGTAATGGCAGAGGCTGTTTGGGGCAAAGGGTGGGAGGAACACCATCTGGAGTTTCAGGCAGGGCTAACTGGTTTGTGGATGGGCAGTACTGTTCCCTGGGCTAAGACCATACACCACGAGGATTTTAAAGTGTGTGGCACATCCCACAGATATACACTTTGGAAGAGAAATAGAGATGTTTTTGTGGAAAACAGTACTGCCTAGCAGTGTCCTGCAAAAGAGAGTGTGCCTGTATTGCAATAACAAACCTTTGGAGGACCACCCTTTCTTTAAGTAACATCTGTAAATAAAGCCATACTGCAAAATCCCGGTTACTGCTTTGCTCATTCCGCTTGTTGCTTCTAGTGTGAATGTTATTGGGCCCCTCAGCAGTTTGGTCTAGTACATGCCCAGCATCCTCTCCCCGGACCTAGTTGTAAATAAAAAGGTTCATTTTAGTATGTATCCCGGCCCCCCATCCTCTAGATAATGTGCCTGGTATACACTCCAGTGCTAGGGGTGGTACCACGAGTGTAGTTCTGCCAAAAGACAATTGTATGCAATGTAGTTGGCAGTAGTTCTTTTAAGGGGGGTGCCAGCTAGCCACAGGTGGCATGAGAGTTACATACGTATGCACGATACGTGCATACTGCGTGCACACCCCTGCGTGCACACTTTAAGTCAGCACAACCATGTTTCACACAGTGGCCATCACTTCCACAGTTGTGGAAAGGAAAAGTAGTGCACCAGAAAGTGGGTATGTTTATGCGGCCTGCAGAGGGGAAGGGCTGCATAAGCAGAAGCACTAGAAACTATGCTGGAGCAGTGTGGCAGAACATCAGACAGTGGTCCAATTACATGCTTCCACATTGCTCTTATACAAATCTGATGATGGCAAAACATCTGTGGAGCTTGGCCCACACAGCCATAAGAATCAGACTCAAGAGGAGGCTATTAACAAACTAGAGATCTGGTCTGGGATTTGCTCGTCATCACAGTCATTTTCTTATTTTTTTTTAAGCAGTAATTGCTGGTAAATGTGCTTTAACCATATTTACCTCAGTGTTGGTAGACCACTTCTGGTTTTCCCCTGATTGTATTAGGTGGGGGTAGTAGCAGTCTTGAAGTAGTAGCTGCCAGTGGTGGCATGCTCTGAAAAAAGTGGTCACATGCCAGTCTGCAAATTTTAGAAATGATCCCTTTCCTTGTTTTTGCTGTAAACAAACTGACCCCTTTAACAAACACAAAAACAAGGAGTCAGTTATGGCCTGACCCCATCCCTTTTCACTTAAAGTGAGGAATGTGATTATGGGTTTGCATCAGAAGTACAGTGGCAGCCATAGATGCATAATATTGTTAAACAGTAATGAACTGTATGTAAAAAAATTTTGGGGGGGAATATGTGCTTTCTTAATGTTGTCAATACCACTCCACCCACTGTGTGCTCTGCCCCAGGATTTCTGTGCCCCAAGTGCATTAATTTATATTTTTGTGTTCAGGACAAAACGGCCTTTCAAATGAGGGTAGTCACTAATCTAAATTCTTTATAGTTTTTTTTAGATTGCCATCAGAAATGTGAATTTTGTAAAAACAAAAATGGAACTACAGATAATAAGATGACCACATTTTACAAAATATAAGGAATTCAGATTAGTGACTACTCATTTGAAAGGTCTTTTTGTCCTGAACAACTTTCAGGTCAGTTGTTTTTGTGCACCTGTAATAGTTTTAAAAATATTTATATTTGTTTGGAATGTGTGTGCATTTGCTAAGAATTCTGCACAGAGCCTTATGAAGATTGTCTATAAAAAGCAGTTTGGAGTTCTGTCTCCAATGTTCTAAATACACAATGGATCTGAATGAGTTAAAGGGGACAGGAAATGACTACTTATGTGCAGGTATTTGAAATGTCTCTATTTTCTTCAATTATATTCATACTTCTAAAGGATCCCTATTTAACTGTGCCTGAATAAAAGCTGAAGCTGCCAGTTGTGTTTTGTTTTGGTTTGGTTTTAGATTTATAGAACTGTTATTTAATACAACAGCAGATTAGGTACATATGGGCATATGTTGATACATGGACATATTACGGTAACAGTATCTCAATTACAAGGGAGTCTGTGTTAGGTTTGGGTTTTGAATATACACATACACTAGTCACGTGTTACAGAATTGCAGATATATCGTATTTTAGACAGTATAAGTCTGACTATTCATGAGTAATATGGACTTATTGTACACAGAGGGCCAGATATTCAAACTGCGTCACAAAGTAGCACAATAGCAGGAGCAGGCGCAAGTCCAGTGTGCCTATGCGCAACACACGCGATATTCAAACACTGCGCAGGCCAAGATGCACTTGCGCCACACAACTGAATATCGTGCCAACCGCACCATGGCGCAACCAGGGATGTGCAGTGGCACAGGTCTGATGTGCAATAGCATAACCAAGGATGCACAGTGGAGCAGGGTAGCAGCGCATCAGCACAACCAGGGATGCGCAGAGACAGGATGCAGGGGTCCACCACCCACGGAAGATATGGGCAGAGGAGCACACAGCAGAACAGACATCATTCAACACACCCCATGAGCCGCACAACCTGAGGACAGCTGAAAGAACCACCGGCCCATGGACACCAGCAACAATCCCACAGCCGGGGCATGGTACCCCAGCACACCCCCTGGCAAGCTATGACCGGCACACAAGGAGGTCTGGCTACCCCGTGCTACACCATCCCACCAATGCAGAGCACACCCTGCACAGTGATCCCCACACACCCAGACCAGGAGCAGCGCCCAACAGTGCAGGACACCCCATGCATGCCACCACCCCATTGTGACAATGCAACCCTGTGCACTATGGAGCCATGCAAGGCAGCCCCACCGCAAGCACCCTGCAGTGGGTGGCAGCAGTCACCGATGCAACAACTGCAGACACAGTGCCACCCTGCATGGCCCCACCAAGGTACAGCTGAGAGACCGACCATGCATCGGCACACAAGGTACCCCACATGTGACAGGACCTGCCCTGGACCCCACCACAAGCGGTACAGCACCCTGCACACCCTCCCAAGGACACACCCCATCCCAGCACTGGCCACAACAGCCAGCACAGATTCCCACAGTAGTGCATGGAAGCATGCACCACACAGGATGCAACACAGTGCATGGACAAACACCCAACCAAACCCAAGGGCACACCAACACAGGGACACAGTAGCGGGTCAGCAAATCCACTGGCATGTGGCCATGGCAGCCATGTACTCATGGCTAGCACCCCTCCATGACACAGGTGTACCAGCCACCCTGCGCATGCACCATGAAGCCATACGCCACCAGCATGCAGCCAGAGCACAAGTGACAGACAGTGGAGCACATCCCCTGCAACAGACACAAGCGACAGCATGGAGGGGGGACAACAACAGCGGAGGCCACAGTGCCACCTGAAGCAGACGTGCACCATACCGGTGAAAGGAGGCAACCTGGCATTGTGCCGGGTACAGTGGTTGTCCAGCATGGACAGCCACCACTGACATACCAGCAGACCGTGCATATCACAGACATGCAAGGGTGTCAGTTGCACAGGCCATGGATGGTCTGACAGGGGTGCCATGGACAAAGTGCATGCACCATGGACAACTGCACACAGGCATCCAGTGCACAGGGAACAACACACAAACCACAGACAGTGACTGATTCCCCCGTCCACACCATAGGTGGTTCCCTTCTGGACTCACACACACGCCCATGCCTGCACCACCCCTGATGCCATGCACACCACTGCAGCTGAGCACCTGCAGCCCACTGCAAATCATAGACCACCACAGTTGTCATAACAAAACAAATGTATTGAACAGAGGTGAGAAACAAAACTATTTAGCAAATATGTACAATGGTGGGGGGGAAGGGCTGCTATACCGGGGGCGTGGTAAGGGGTAGGTGAACAAATGGGAGAGGGAAGAAGGGGTGTGAGCATGGGTCCAGGGGGGTAGGGTGATTCCGGGGGCATGGAGGGCCTATCGTCCGCCCCACTCTCCACTTCTGTGGTGCCTAAGAGTCCTCCACCTCCTGACCCCATGCCACTCCGTGCACTGGACGATCTCCAATGATGCCCTGGCCAGCTGCAAGAGCTCCTGCATGGCCTTTTTGATGACCATTATTCGTCATCCACCTAGGACAAGGGAGCAGAGTCAATAGTGTTAATATCCATCTCCCTGCAGCCCACCCATTGTGCATGGCATACAGCTGTGGGCCACACCCCTGTGATGGTGTGCGACCACCCACAGTGATCGTGTCCACAAGACCTGCCTACCCAGAAACACACAGCCATGCAGACTGCTGCATACACCCACCGCCTAAGTCCTGCACAGCGCCACCGTGGCTGTACAGTGACATGGCTATGCAATGCAAAGGCAGTGGCACAGCCATGTACCCGATGCATGCTTGGACCACCAGCAACACACACCCACACATGCAGTGCCACAGGACAGTGCTGAGTGTACTGTGTGGCGTGCATGTCAGTGGTGTCAATGGATGGTGGCCATGCCCTGCTGCCTATCCCGCAACACAGCATGCACAGAATATCATGGAAGAAAGGCACTCACCTGCATCTGCAACATCCGGGTGTTGATCCGGTATGGGCCCACCAGCTCATGCCTGTTGCTGGGCAGCCTCCTCCTCACGGCGTGCCTGTGCCTCTCGGCCTCGGTGCCTCTCCTCAGGGTCTAGGGTGCAGACATGGAGAGGGGAACATCAGTACAAACCCCCCTGTGTGTGCGGTCCAGCACAGCCCAGCCATGCCACAACCCCACCACTACCACCGCCGCCCACACTGGACGGCCCCCTCCCCTGTGTGACGGACACATGCCCACCGTGATACCCAGATAGACACTACCAGTGTATGGATGGAGCATCTACCTGGACATGGCACTGCACCTCGCCTGGCACATGCCCGTAGATGGGCAAGCCTGTTTGGGTCCCTCTGCCGGAGGTCCCCATAGCAGTGGCGACACTGCTCAGAAGTTTGGGCGATCCCAGTGGCCTCCTCCAGTGCCTCTGCCACCTCCTCCCACACGGCACTCCTTGTTCTATCTAAGGAGTCATCCCCAAAGAGGGCCCCAGCATGGGGCTCTACAATGGCCACCAAATTGGCCAGCTCCAGAGGGCTCCACAAAGCTGCTCTCCTCCATGCCATGTCTACTGCAGCTAGGATCACAAAATGGTGCTCTGTAGCGCACGTCCGCCACATGCAGATGCTGCGCGGTACAGCGCTGCCATTCCCCATTGCACTGTCACCGAACAGTGCGAAAGGGGTGCACCCATGCAGATGCATGGTGCCTAGGGGGCAAAGGTCGACCACAGGGTTAATGGTCTGTCGTGCATCGACTGCCACAGCGCGACTGGGACTCCCTGCATGTAGCACGGTAGGGTGCCTGTGTGTGATGCCCTGCAGTGGCCTACCATGCTGTGGCACCATGGCGCCTACGGCGCTCCAAGGCACAAGCACCATACATGTGAACAGCACACTAGCACCACTGGCACAGTGGTGGCCGTGCCATGCACTGCCTCCCATGCTCAACACGTCAGCAGCGCGGCAGGTGTCTGCGTCAGCATCCCAGGCATTCACCATGCGGTGCTACTGCACACATCACAGAGCTGCACCTTTGCCTGAGCATGCTCAACACAATTGCGCAAGGTGCAACAGAGTGATATTCAGCCAGCATATGCAAATCAGCTCATCAGCAATTCCATGGCACAGCTGCTGCATTAGCATCCACTTAAAGTTGTGCCTCACCTCATTTGCATGCCTTGCACTATATAAATGTGACATGGGGCTGCAGAGGCCATAGTTTGATATTGCAGTCTATTGTGGTGGGTTGCATGCTGTTTGGAAGTGTGAGACTGTGGTGTGTGGGAGATGCATGGGACTTCACAATCAAAGGTAACACCTGTCATTCCCACAGGCTCTATAATGACCGAACGTGAGGAAGAGGAGGAACAGGGACAGTGTAGAAGGAGGAGGCCCAACTTCACCCGGGTGGAATCAGATGCCCTGTTCAAGGCCTACCTCGACAGGGAACCGCTGCTCAGCGGACAGTGAGGAACACCACAGGTCTGAGCTGCGGCATGGGGTGAAGTTGCGCATGCTGTGAACCAGCATGGCAGCCACCAGCGGTCCATGCAGGAATATAAAAAGAAGCTTGGCACAGACAAGAGAAGAATTAAGGACAAGGTGGCTGCCATCAGGGCAGCACATGCTGCAACCAGTGGTGGACAGCCAGATGTGCTACGCCTGACGCCACAGGAGCAGCGGATGGCCAGCAGCATGTGGCGTTGTGCCACAGAGGGCATTCCAGGTGGTGGCTTCCAGACAGGTGGCAGCCCGTCACTGCATGGTAGGTCCTGTGCTGTCACTGTGTGGAAGGTGGGGGGAATGCCACAGGGTAGGGCGCAGGCATCAATGCTACTGTGTTCCCCTACAGCTGCTGAGCGTCTACAAGGGTCAGCGGTGGTGGGTGTGTCCACCGTGGGTGAGGCCCTGGACACAGAGGAGTGCCCATCCACCTCCACAGGTGTCCCAAGGGTCAGGACCACCGCATACCTGCCTGTCTGTCTGGACTGAAGATGGTGGTGCCGGTGCAGACGAGGCCCTGCCTGTGTCCTAGTGTGACAGTGGCCACAGACTCCAGCATGCTGGGACATGAACTGGTGCTGGATCAGGCACCGATGATGATGCATCACACATCCTGGACAGTGACACATGTGGGATGCAGGATGGTCCCACAGCCGGGAATGGCATGGGCGTAGCCATGGGTGGTGCTACTGTGGAGGCCTGCATGACATCACAGTCCCAGCCTGTGCCTGTATGCCCCCAGAGGGGCAGCACTGGTGTGTGTCCAGGCTGCTGGGGTTGTTGCGGCTGCTGCAGCGGCGCCAGTGAGCCCTGGCGACCAGTGGCCGGAGGGGCAGTGCCAGCAGTCAGCCAATGGTGATGGGGGGGGACAGTGTTGGGTGGTGCCATCAGTGCACCGTGTGTGGACGTGCCCCGGCATGGCTCTGGTGTGCAGTGCCCATCTTCAAGGGGTGCTGCCCGGCATGGCCAGGAACACCATGAGGGACAGCATGCTGATCAGGTGGATGACCTCTTTGATGAGCACAGCCGCCTACTCCAGGCTTCAGTGGATCAGCAGTTGCGGCTTGTGACAGTGGTTGATGCACTCAGTGCGGTTCTATGCCAGGCAGAGAAGCAGCGCAGCAGGGACCATGGTCTGCTCCTAGCAGAGATGGCCCAGCAGCTGGAGGATGTGACCGCTGCCATTGACAGGCAGACACATGCAATCACTGCTGTCATGGTCACCCAGTTCGTTGCCCATGTGCCGCAGACACTGTGCAGTGTCATGTCCCCCATTCCTGGCATCATGCGACACCTTCCATGTCGACACCGGGTTCAGCTGTGGGCATACCGAACACGCCTGGCGCAGACATGTTCGGTGAGCTGCAGACCCCTGTGCAAACACGGTCGCATTCCCGCAGTGTGACCCCTGGGGGACCGTCGGTGCCACTCCATGAGGCCAGTGGTCAGCCTGTCATGGCTGGCATGTCTTGCCGGGGCCACCCATGCATCCGTGGTGGCCATGGGACTGTGCCACATGACTGACCTGTCTCCCACCATGGCCACCGTCTGCCACTGCGCTGTGTGCAGTGTGTTGTGCACTGTGCGACGCACTGGTGGGGTACCTGGCCCCTGCACACACATGGTCCATGTGCACACTCTCCCAACTGCTGGCCACTGTGGCGTGTGCATGATGATGCCTGTGTTGCGCTGTCCACCAGTGTGCAATGGTGCCCAGCATCTGAGACACGCACAGTGATGGCCACTGGGTATGGCTAGGGGTTGCAGTTGGGTTTGGCATGCCTTCTACCCCTTGTGCATGTCTTGTGGTGTGTGTGTGTGTTTGAGCGTGTGTCGTGTTTGGCCTTGCCTATCCCTGACAGCGTGTGGGGTTCCACGCTCAGACCCATTCCCATGCCGCCATCCACCCCTGGGGTTCATCCATGCCTGTCTGTGGGTTGTGCCCTTGCCATTGGTGGTTGCATATAGCACCATGACCTACCTGTGTTGGCCAAAGTGCTCCTCTGTGATGGCGTCCCGGTGCAGTTGTGCCATCCGGATCAGGTGGGTGTCCCTTCTCCCAGGGGGTGGCTGCCCATCACCGTCTGGACGGGCGTCCTCATCGTCCCCATCACTGTCCCCTTCTTCGACCTCTACAGCTATCCCACAGTCGTTGGCCATGTTGTGCAGGATGCAACAGGCCAGGAATAGCCTGCAGGCCTTCGAGGGGCTGTACTGTAGGGCACTGCCAGGCATGTCCAGGCACAGGAAACATGCCTTCAGCATCCCAAACACACACTCGATGACATTACATGTGGTGGCATGTGCCTCATTGTACCGTTGCTGCGATGGGGTCGCGGGGTGCCGGTATGGTGTGAGCAGCCAGGGACGGAGCGGGTAGCCACTGTCACCTATGTGTAGAGGGTGGACATTAGTATGGTGGTCTGCGTCGCTCTGCCATGGGCCATCAAGGCCAGTACCCATGTCACCTCTGACTATTTGCCCCCCCGCTGCTGCCCATGTCATCCTGCGGGATGTGCATTCTCACCCACTAGATGGCCAGTGGGGATGTCCCCACTCTCGAACCTGTGGCACAGTGCAGACCGGTGCCAGATGAAGGCATCATGTGCTCCCCCAGGGTGCGTGGCACAGACATTGGTTGTGCACCCCCTGGCTTCGCACACCACCTGGCAGTTGATGCTGGCAAAACCCTTCCGGTTGATGTATGCAACACCATCCAGGCCAGGTGGTGTGTGGATGGCCACATGGGTGCAATCAATGGCCCCGAGTATGCCAGGCATACGTGCTACCCTGTGGAACTCTTGTATGTGTGCTGTGCGCTCCGCCTGTGTGCTGGGGAAATGGATATACTCTGCAGCATGTGGCAGCAGTGCGCTGAGGAACTGTGTGAGTAGGCAAGACACAGCCAACTGGGTTATGCCTGTTGTGTCCCCCGTTGATCTTTGGAAGGTGCCCGTGGTGAGCAAGCACATGACAGCTGTCACCTTTGTCTCCACTGACAGAGCATGGCTCCGTCGTGTGGGTGCCTGCATCTTATCACTGTACAGCTCACAGAGCCACCTCAGGATTGCCCGGTTCAGGCGGTACCAGCCCACAATCTCTGTGTTAGTGTAGTGCTCGAAGGTGGTGCGGGCTCGGTACCGCCTGTTGGGGGCATACCACTGATGGGCCCATCCACGGCCACGCCCCCCTGCTGCCTGCCTTCTCACACCCCTCATTACTGCCTCCATCTGGAAGGTGGCACTGGCCATGTCCCTGGCTGATGTTCCCCCCCCGGCAGCTGTTATCCTGTTCCCCCCTCTGTCCTCTGTGATGCTCCCCCTGCACCAGGTACACCTCCAGCCTTTGGCTGTCCTGCCTACTGCCACTGCTCTCAGTACACAGTGGCACTACCCTGTCTGTCCTGCACAAGTAGCACAGGCTTCCCACTCCTGTCCTGTTCTGTGTGTTCCCAGGTGTGCCCTGTCCTGCTCCTTCACAGTCCCACTCACTGCTACCCTGTTTGTGGTTGCTGTCACCTCGCTCCCACCTCTGGCTTCCCTATAGTGCCTCTCTCTTGTTCCTTTTTATTTTGGATCATTTACGCTATCGCGCAACTTTCTCTAGCTCCCCTATTGCACATGGCACATGCTGTTGACTATCGCACTGCGCCATTTATTCATGGTTCTTCCCCCTACGGTTGCTCATGCATTCATTACCATTGCGCTCTTGTGCATTGCAACTTGAGTGGCGCAGCTGCCTCCCGCTGAGTATCGCACAATGGCGCATTTTCGTACTTGCGCTGGCACATCCCTTTTGAATATCTGGACCAGAGTTTAAGAAAAATGTATCTGAACAGTGCAGTGTGTAAAATTTAATTGACACCACTGTATGAAACAGCTGGTGAATGCTTAATTTACACTAGGGCAGGCTGTCTTCTAACCTGTTTTTTACGTAACACATACATAGTTTCATATGTATAAGAATTTTAACATTATTTACTATGTATTGCTAAAAGAGCTACTGATGTCTGAAAGAAAACATTCTAGATTTCTCCTCCTTGTAATTTATTACTGAGAAAATGTGCATGAATACATAATTTCTATCCCTTACAGTTACTTTTAAGTTAATCTGCCTCTATAGCTTACTCACTACTTCAAGTCATAATGCTATGTTGTGACATCACAATCTGTTGCCATGAGAGTAACTGTGATGTCACAAGCAGTGCATTATGACCTCAGGTAGTGAGATAGCAAAAGAAATAGATGAACTCTTCAGGAGCAAAAATTCTGTTTTCATGCAATTGATGTCAGCAATAAATAATGGGGAGGAGGAATAAAGAACTAATGTGAAATACAAGCTGAACTTTATCTAAATATTATGTTTTGTTAAAGTTCTCCTGAAGTTGTCAGCAGCTCTTCAAGCTTATTTTTCCTTGTGGTTTGTAATCATTGTCATTTACTAATACTAGCACAGACACACACACAAAGGGTTTTAAAATGAAGCTTCATCTCTGCAAGGACATAGACAGGATAGAGGTAGTCCAGAGGAGGGCAACTAAAATGGTGCAGGGTCTGCAAGAGAAGCCGTATGAGGAGAGACTAAAGGAGCTTAATGTGTATACCCTTGAGGAAAGAAGGGAGAGGGGGGACATGATAGAAACTTTTAAGTACCTCAGTGGAATCAACAAAGTCCAAGAGGGTAGCATCTTTCAGAAAAAGAGACTTGCAAGAACAAGAGGACACAATTTAAAGATAGAAGGAGGGCGGTTCAGGGGCAATGTGAGGAAGTATTATTTCACAGAGAGGGTAGTGGATGCATGGAACAGCCTTCCTGAGGAGGTTGTGGGGGTCTAAAACTGTGGGAGAATTCAAGAATGCATGGGACAGACATAAGGCAATTCTTGTGGGGGGGTAGGAAGAAATAGGCTGTTGGTTAACTAGGATCTGCGGCCTATCCTGTAGGTAGGGAAATGGGCAGACTAGATGGGCCAAGCGGTCCTTATCTGCCGTCAAAGTCTATGTTTCTATGTTTCTATGTTTCAGTTGGTTTACAGCTTTTCTCAGGGAGTGAACTTTCAAGTCAGTGTCATTTGACCCTGGGATAACTTCCTTTTGGTTGAACATTTGCTGTCTTTATATGGGCATAGTATGTTGTTAATTTTTTTTTTTAATGCAAATTTAACCAATGGGGTCCTTCATAACTTTTCATCATCTTTTTTTTGTATGATCTGGGTTTTGAGAAAGTATGTTCTTCTGAAACAACTGCCAGTGTTTTCTGATGAAGGATTCTGTGTAATCCAAAAGTTAAAAGCACCTGTGTTCTTTTGTAACAACTCTGTTGATCCAATAAAATGTATCAAACCATCTGTTTCTGTGGATCTTTGTTACAATGACCAATATGGCAACAAGTTTTTCTGTGGCTTCAGGTTTCAGAAATGTTAGCAGGAACTTATCAGTACAGTACCCACAGTTCTGAAACCATGAAGTGACATAGTCAAAACTCCAAATTCTTGGTTCCATGAAAGAAAATGCACAGAATGTTGTTCATACAAAGAAAACAATACAAAACACGACTGACAGCTTCAGCTTTTATTCAGGCACAGTTAAATAGGAATTCTTTAGAGATATAAATGTAATTTATGAAAATAGAGAGATTCCAAACAGCTGCACATAAGTAATCAATTCCTGTCCACTTTAAAATTAGGCATGACAAGAAATGAACAAGGTGGTCTGATTTAGAATTTCACTTGAGTGGTGTAATAATTTTCAAAACTGAGGCTGTGCAATAGGAGTTATACTAAACGCATGTAAATATCTCTAAAAGTTTACAAGTTACAGATTAAAAAAACAGTATGAAAGTTGTTCAGGACAAAAATACCTTTCAAATTAGCCTATTCGTTAAGCTGCACTAATTATATTTTCTAAACCATGGCCATCTGATTACCTCAATTTTCATTTTTCATAGATGTTATGCCAAACAAAAATAAATATCTCTAAAAGTATACGTTGCACATAAACCATCATATGAAAGTTGTTCAGGACAAAAATACATTTCCAATGAGCCAATTTATAAAGCTGCACTAATTATATTTTGTAAACTATGGCCATCTGAGTACCTGAATTTGCATTTTTCTTCTCAATTTTCACCTTTTGGATGGCTATATTTAAACAAATCTAATGCATTCAGATTAGTGACTAACCCCATTTGAAAGGAGGCAGTATATTGCAGTGTTTTAAGGCTCTGAGCTGCAAACCTGGAGACCTGGTTTTAAATCCCACAGCCCACACTTGCATACTGTGTGATCCTGAGCAAGTCACTCAACTTCCTTGTGCTCCCAGGTTGCACCTGTAAACAAGCTTTAGCTTAGTGTGTCTCTCCTGGTGAAAAAAAAAAAGTTCATTTCATCCTGAACAACTTTCATGTTGGTTGTATAGTGGTAACTTGTATACTTTCCAAGATATTTACATTTGTTTGACATGACTCCTACTGTGTTCATTCAAGAGAGAAAAAAAATTAGATTGTTTGGAAGACCATATTTTACAAAATATAAAGAGTTCAGATTAGTGACTGCCCTCATGTAAAAGGTCTTTGTGCCCTGAACAACTGTCATACTGGTTGTTTTTGTGCATCTTGAATAGTTTTAAAGATATTTAGATTTGTTTGGAAGGTGTGCACATTTGCTCTCAGAGAAAAGCAGCTTGGAGTTCTGTGTCCATCATTCTAAAAAAGAAAGGGCATATTTTTTAACTGCTATAGGGATTTGCAGTGTTATGGAAGAATACACTGAAAACTATTCAAAAATGTGTTCCATGGAAACCCCTTTTCAAGTTAAAGCAATATGGCTGTAGGCTCCACCCACAGACATAAAAAGAAGTGTACTATTCCCAGGGCTCTAAGCTTCTGACAACTGCATTAAATTGTTTTCACCGGGCTTGAGTCTGAGAAGAAAAATCCAGAAAGAACTTCACATCATGGTCCTGAAGAATTACTGGGTATGCCGCCTGAGCTGCCACTAAAAGAACATCCCAGACATCAGATCCGCAGCAGAACAGTGCACAGCTGATTAGTAGAGGTAGGTTGAACCTGAGGGTTAACCTGATATGGTTGCCACAAGTGAGACCAGTCGAAGTCCGCTGGCACAGAAATTGTCTCGGTCAGTCGGTGTTTCAAAAATCCCTGTATATGTGTACCCTCCCCTCCCTCCAGTACACCAACCAAATGCACATTGCCAGATTGAAGCTGGGTGTTTTCTTTCATAAGTGTGGCATCCGTGGCCTGTGTGGTGAGTGAATGTTTATCCACCTCTGCGACTGACATGACCAAGTTTGTAATGGAAGTATCATGCGACTCCAGGTTAGCTATGGTTTTTCAATTTTTGCATCCATGGCCTTCATGGAGTCCAGCATGGACTGCCAGGGAGGTTCTGTGGATAAACCCACAAGACTAGGTCCCACTAGGCCCGCTCATTCTCCAGTTTTAATAACTTGTGGTGTAGTAGGCATCGAAGCTCCCAACTGCTGATGCTGCGGGTTCTTAGTATGCCCCATAATGGTCCAAGGTATCGTTTGAAAGCTGAAGGGATGAGGAACCCACAGATGTATGTAAAAACAAGCTGCTCATTAGTTTGTTAACTTAAAATTTGAAGTTTATGAAGCTGCAATGTGGAGCAAGCAGAATAAATGTCCTGGCTGGAAGCTGGCTCTCTGGCACCTCCCCCACCCACACATTTATTTTATTAAATGAATTTCTGGGTTGCAGTGCTGTCCATGCCAGTATGACTTACATCTGAAAGATGACATTTCTTATTTTTTCTTCTTTTCCTTGAAATTGTTGAGCTGTATTTATTGCTGCACATTATTTTGTGTAAAGTTTTGTGTATCCTTGTTTATTAATAAAGATGCATTTTCAAGAAAAATACAAGTTTCTATATAAAACTTGTATAACAAAAGAATGTCTAGAAACATTTGCTGTACCTTCTTCCATAAAGTCTGTATCAGTAGGTAATTTCAGAACATATGGACCAATGTGCACTTTTTAGATTTACATTTGTTACAATTCGGAAAAGTTCTAAGGCCCATTTGAAACATATGGAGGGGCGTTAGGATATGGTAAAATATGTTACACTATTGTTTGCATACATTTAATTTCACTTGTATGCCATTTGGTTCTATGCCTTTTTCGGTTATATGCCACTTTTGTCCTGGTCACAATCCTTTCCCTATGTCTGCAGTGCTAAAATTTCTGTTTGTATGCCTTTGCATTTTTGCTTGTATGCCCATTTTGTAGATGTGACCTGTGTGGAAATCAGTGTTTTGGCTGATCCTCATCACCTACTGATCATCTAATTAGGTGTTAACTCACCTGTTGCATATTGCAATTAGCAGTTAAAAAGGTGTGGTTGAGCTCTGTACCTCAGATGTACAGTGTTCACTTCAGAGGCAGAGCAATGGATAAAAGTAAACAAAATGTTCTTTCTCTGATACAAAAAGCAGCACTTATAGAGAAGGCAGCACTGACAGCTGTTTCCAGGAAATAACTTGCTGCCGAATTTGGTGTGGATATCTCCAGTGTTGGCAGATTAGTAAGGAATCGGGAGCAGATCTTGCAGGAATGGAGCACCAGCGGTAACATTAACTGAAAGAGAGAGGACAAAGACCCACAGGTTGAGGAGGCTTTGATGTGGTGATTTACTGCCTCCAGGGATTAAGGGGTGCCACTTTCCAGAAATCTTTTAATGGAGAAAGCCCACAGCCTGTCCCAATCCCTGGGTGTCCAACTCGAGCCTATTGTGGGTTGGTTGTCAAGGTGGAAGGAGAGAAACCACATCTGTTACCACAGAATACATGGAGAAAGGACAGAAAATGACACTACAATGGCCGAGGAGTGGGTCAGTACTGTTTTACCAACACTGCTACAGGAATATACTCTCATTGACATTTTTAATGTGGATGAGATTGCTTTACTTTTTAGAGCAACCCCAGATGGCAGCCTTGCATTCCACAGTCAAATGCTGTCAGAATAAAAAAAGGTAAAGAGAAGGTGTCTATAATGGTTTGTGCAAACTGCACTGGAACTGAAAAACTGCCACTCCGTGTGATAGGGAAGTCAAGAAAGCCAAGTTGTTTTAAAGGAATAAACATTGTAGCACTACCGGTGCAGTACCAGAGTAATGCTAACGCCTGGATGACAACTGCCATTTTTCATGACTGGTTGAGAAATCTAAACAAAAAATGTGGCACCATAGAAGGAACATCGCTATGATCATTGACAACTGCCCGACTCACAAGAGCATAACACTGTCCAACATTAACCTTATTTTCCTGCCCCCTAACTACACAGCCCTCATCCAGCCAATGGATCTGGGTGTCAGCCACAATTTAAAAGTCCACTACCATAAGAACATAGTCAGCAGGCTGTTAGATGACAATGACAGCTCCACAGAGATGTTCAATGATAAAGCCTCAAAAATTTCTATTGTGGATGCCAAACACCTGGTGCATTACACCTAGACTGAAGTTAAATCACAGACAACAAAAATAGTTTTATTAAAGCTGGAATCCTATGTGGTAATAATAACAAATACATAACGATGAGCACCCACAGATTGGGGACAAACACCAAAAATGGTTAAAAATGGTTACCATTTATTAATAACAAATACTTTTTTTTATTGATAAATGCTAAACTTTTTTAACCATTTTTGGTGGTTGTCCCAATCTGTGAGTGCTCATTGTATGTATTTTTATTGCTGCCTTGAGCCTTTAGCACCACAGTTACTTTTCCTGATGCTCATCCTGTTTGCTTTATAATCCTATGTGGTGAAGAGCTGGTGAATGAGGACATTGTGGCATCGTCAATGGGGATGCAGGACTCTGATTTCTTAGACTACATAACCATCGACCAGGAAGAACCAACCACAGGTGGAGTTACAGAGGCAGAGATCTGTGAAGACATCCTGAGCCAGAACAACACCACCAGTGAGGATGAGGATGATGAGGAGGAGAAGCAGGAATGTGTAGCAATGATTACAGAGGTATGGGTTATAATGAGCAAAATCCAGCATCATGTTACTGCCCAAGAACAAAAAGACAGTGGGGCGGATTTTCAAAGCTCCAGCACAAGCTACGACAATGGCAGCTTGCACCAAGTGCGGTGCACCCAGGACCCTGCACCCGAATTTCTATTTCTCAGGGTCCCGGCGCCTAAGTCCAGCGGCTTGCGCCAAAGGGGTTGCTGCACCTGAGGTATGGCGCACCCACCCGGAATGCTGCAATGGCTGTGGGGAGTCTGCAGCACCCATGGACAGGGTCTGGCAACCAGGCACTTCCCCCCTAACACCACCGCACCAACGGCACCAGTGCCGCAACACTCCCCGCTACCCTGGTGGGCTAGTGCCCCCCCACCCATCTCAGCATCCTCACCCCCTCCCGTACCCGATCCGGCGACTGGCACAGCCCTCCACATGCCACTCTGGCTGGCCGCTGAATGGGCAGTCCGTACGCATACTGTATACAGTACACGCACCGATGGCTCATACGGCAGCCGGCCGGGTGGTATGTGGAGGGCTGCGCCGTCGCCGCATCGATATGGGGGGGTGGGAGTGCTGAGATGGTGGGGTTGGCAGGACACACAGATGTGGGTGTCGGGACTGTGATGGGGGTGAAAGGGGGACCACCAGGGATCGCCCACTGGGGATGGATGGGGTGGGTCACACAGTGGCACATCAGGATGACTCCCCAGGAGCTATCTAAGTCCCCTTAGACCTGCCCCTTGCTGGTCTAAGTGTACTTGGCACTTGTCTCCTGGGGGTTCTTTCACATTCCGGATCTGAGGGCAGCGGCAGTCTGGGTCTGCCGCAAGCCCCCAGCGCCATACTGCAGCCACCTTCATGGTGCAAGGATGGCGTTACACACTTTGGAGCAGGCAGCCTGCTGGGTGATGCAGGCTTCCTTTTAAATTCCCACTTGGCGCAGCCCTAGGCTCAAGGTGCCCTTGCGTCTATCCTGTTTGACACAAGCACCTTGTGTCAATCTCAGGCTTTTGAAAATCTGGCCCAGTGGTTCTATGGGTTGAAAAAGCAAGTTGAAAGTAAAGGCACAAAGCAGCTTTCTAGTGTTTACTCGGTGTATTTGGGACAAAAGAAGGTGAAGGCCCATCGGGATTGTCCCCCACAATATATGTGGCACATTAGTTCATAACATAGTGTTTAGGAGCCATTCATCAAGCCTAGATTTAAATACATCAAAAGAGGGTGAGTCCACAAGTTCTTGGGACAGAGAATTCCATATTCTGGGGGTCCTTAAAGTGTAAACGTTTAATCATTTATTTGTATTAGCTTTAGCTACATTAATTTGTTTGTTATGTAATCTGAGAACAATATGTCTACTACTGAATTGTAGTCCAAATTGTTGCATAAATTCTTGAGACTGTTGAACTTTGTATAGTAATAAAAGATCCCCTCTAATTCTCCTTTTCTGTAGTGAATGTAGGCTAGTGATTTGCAATCTTGAGGCATAATTTTTAGAAGCTAAATGGGGAACAATTTTAGTTGTTCTTCTCTGGACCCTCTCCAGAACCAGAATGTCCTGCAATAAATATGGGCTCCAAAATGGAGAACCATAATCCATATAAGGTCTTACATGACTTCTATACAGAGGAATACATTCTTTAGTTTTGTAACAAAAGTATGTTTTATGCGTAAGTAATTGATTAGATGTTTTTACTGTTTTGAGACAGTGGTCTCTACAGGTCAGTTTATTATTAATATGCCTAAATCCCCTTCAGAAGCAGATACCTTCAGTGGGATACTGTTAATGGTATAAGTCTGTAAAGGATTAGATAAGCCGAAATGTAACACTGTGCACTTGTCAATGCTAAAGTGCATATCATTATCCAAAGCCCATGCTTCAATATGCTTCTAATCATAAACAAGCATTTGTCAATGCCGAATGTTTGCTTGCTGGCATTGGTATTGGTAGTGTAGAAGTTACAGAGCTGCATAATAGGAATGGCAGCGAAGTATTGAACTGAAGCCAACCCCACCATCACCCTGCAGAGAGTGACAGGCATTGGGGTGTGCCTTTGGGTCATCAGGCATATCGACCATGCTGTTTCATCACACCCTACTCTGCAGACACTGACAAATGTCACGGTGTGCCTTGGGGTCTTTGGCCCTTATGCGCACCCCATTCCATCAGGAAATATGGTGAGATGGATGCGGTATAGGAGAATGGGGTGAAGTTTGGGGCCGAAGAGTCCAAGGCACACCTTGATGCCTCTCACTGGCTGCAGGGTGTGGGGGTGGTGGAATGGTATGAGCATTACAGGCAAGAATCCCAAGTCACACCCCTGATGCCTGTCATTCTCTACAGGGTGGGCGTTATGGTCGGAAACCCTAACGCCTCAGGCATTCATTGGTATTTTCACTCCAAATTTTCAACATTTTTTTTTGTGACCCCCGCCTCATGAACAGTGGCAATATCAGTTTGTTAGCCAAAAACTGCTTTTGTACAGTGACTACGGCATTTGGCACCATAGGTGCAAAAACACATTCTGAACAGGATGTGAAAAATGACAGCGGTACTGTTCATGCGGAGGTGTAAAAAATGGCAATGTTGAAAATCTGCTGTGAAAATATTGAAAAAACTGGTGAAGCCACGAGCGTGCGTAGAAACTGTGCAACGCACACCCGTAATGTAACTAGTTTGGGGATTTTTTTACAGCAGATTGTTAACACAGGCATTTTGGGACCTCCGATCATGAACAATGTCAGTGTGATTTTCTTTATCTGTCCCGAACAATGATTTCCCACAGCGACCACGCATTTCTGCGCTGAAAGTGTGAAAACATATTTCCACCATGTTGTGGAAAATGACAGGTGTACTGTTCATGAGGAGGTGTGGAAAAATGCAGCTGGTGAAAATCTGGACTGAAAATATTACAAATTCTTGAACTTACGAGCGTGCTTAGGAACTTTGCAACGCGCGCTCGTAAAACAGTCATTTTTAGGAATTTTTTTACCAAATTTTCAGCATAGCCATTTTAAGACCTCTGCTCATGAACAGTGTCACTGTGATTTTCTTAATGTGTCCCGTACATTGATTTCACACACCGACTGCGCCATTGTGCGCTACATGGGCGGAAACACATTTTAGGCGAGATGTGAAAAATGACAGCTGTACTGCTCATAAGGAGTTGTAGTAAAATGGCAATGTTGAAAATCTGGAGTAAAAATATTGAAAATTCACAAATTTATGAGCATGCGTAGGAACTGCGCAACACACACTCGTAAAACAGTCATTTTTAGGAATTTTTCCACCAAATTTTCAAAATAGGCTTTTTGAGAGCCCACCTTATGAACACTGGCAGTGTCGTTTCATTAATCGGTCCTGAAAGGTGATTTTGCACAGTGACTGCAAAATCACCCTTCGGCCCGACTAATGCCATGACAGTGACAGCATTCATGAGAAGGGGTAACAAACACCCCATGTTGAAAATTTGGTGCAAAAATTCCAAAAAATGCCCGAGATATGCAGCAAAGTTGAAAAAACCCTATCTATTACATTATACAGCTTACCGGCATTTCCTCAGTTCGCGGTCAGGTTTGAAGAGTGCAGACGTGTTCCCGGTCCACCGAAGATCGTCGCGCCAGACTCCAGAGGTAAGTATGGGGTGAGGGGGGTGTGGGGAAGCAGGGTGCGCAGTGGGTGGGCACAGGTGGGCTGGGAGAACCGAGGGAACGCTTTCTTTTACAGTTTTTTTTTTAAGGAAGATGACGGGACATTTGCCACGCTGGGGTGGGCTCCCAGCATGGCAGCTAGAAGGTTGTTTGGGGGCTGGAGCCGATGGGGATTGAGCACCCCATCAGCCATCCGGGACTTGTGCGCCACGCTGGGGTGGGCTCCCCAGCATGGCAGCTGTAAGAGCTGTTTGGGGGCTGGAGCTGGACGGAGATTGGGCACCCCGTCGGCCATACAGCGTGTGCCCGCAGCTGGGGTGGGCTCCCAGTGTGGCACCTGGTAGCTTTTTGGGGCGGCATGGAGCCGACGGGCATTGGGCACCCCGTCGGCTGTATACAGTATGTGCGTGGGGGGACGCGTGAGCACGCAATATGCATGCGTGCATGTTGAGGGGGGAGCTCTGCTCACTGGAGTTCTCCCTTTCAACTGTATGCCACTGCATTTTCAGCTGCTGTCATAGACAGCTGGAGCAGTGATTGGAGCACTGCGACCACGCCTGCAAACACACTGACTGAACTGGAAGAGGCTGACACACCTCTGGAAAACTCGGATGATGGCACTATGTTTCTTACACATGCGTGCAAGCAAACATAATGAGTGAGAGTCTATTTGGTAGTGAATCAACCCTCCCTCCTAATTTAGTGTCATCTGCAAATTTTGACAAGAGATTTGCAGATTTAGTCTGCATATCCGAAATAAAGATGTCAAATAATGTGGGTCAAAGCACAGATCCCTGAGGGACCCCACTTGTAACATTTCTTTCTAATGATAAGGTACTTTGAATTTTAACCTGCTGGCTTCTATTAGTCAACTAGGCCAGAAAAGCTATGGAACGCCTTCCCAGGCTCCCTCAAGTGTAGCCGCGGGTACTCCCGGCCAGTGGGCGGCTGGCGCCACCTCAGCCACCGCTCGGATCCACTGCCCCAGACTCCTTGTCCAGAAAAGGTACGGCAACTGCCTCAACCAATCGAAGCGTGAGCGCCTTTTCAGGTGGCGTCCGTATTGGTCCCTGGAAAAGCCATTTTTAACATTGAAAACTGCCTCAAAATTAGAACTGTAATTGCTTAGGATTTTACTGTTTAGACTGTCTACTGCATATTCTGCCTCTTTTTTTAAGTCAAGGCTTCAAGATTAAGTGTTTACAGCTTTTTTGTTAACCCCTTGTACTGGCTCCAGACTTTGGGTGCCAAAAGAATACACATTTCTTTGTGTAGCTTAATCGATCCCTCTGTTGCCTGTCTGCCCCTTTGTCCACAGCCCTACTTAATTCTGCTCTCCTTCCAGCTGTGGAATGCCCTCCCAGGCTCCCTCAAGCGTAGCCGTGGGTACTCCCAGGCAGCGGGTGGCCGGCGCCACCTCAGCTGCCGCTCAGATCCACAGCCCTGGACTCTTCAGCCAAAAAAGGTACGGCAACTGCCGCAACTTTTACACCCACCCCCCCACCACTTATTAAATATGCTCGCTTTCCGACCATTTTTCTAGAAATGCCACTCCCTATCTGTGCCCTCCAATCACACCACTCTGTGCCCAATCTAGGCATACCACATCCCAGTTTCAATACCACCAGGGTACTGTGTCTATAGCCAAGAAAAATCTCCACCAGGCTCACCGCCTGTCCCCTTAGCCCTGTCTCTCTGACACGTCCTTTGCATTAGCAGCCCATCTCAGTGCACTCCTAAGCAGCTAGAGCATAACACACTGCCTCTGAGCTCCAAAATGTGGGGTCTCCTATGGCTTTGTATATGGCCTTTCCTACTAGGAATTCTGACCAGTCTCTATATGCGCAATGGCCTGGCACCTTGCTTGGGTTATACTCCTACTCTGTGCCTTATGGCTAACGGCTCCTTCTCGCCCACTTGCCCCTTCGAACCCAAAGATACTAGCCTGCACCACTACAATTGGGTATCCAGCCCAAGTGGCACATACTCGGTACTACATTCACAGAGTACGATCCCTATCTCACAGTATACCTGTACTCCCAGGTATAACTCACTCCGAGTTCTGCTAGCTGCATCTGTAGGAAGTGCTTTTCTCAATGGAAACATCGTATTGCACAACATCAATAAGCATGAACAGAGGGTCAAGACCAGGTCTCCCAAAATGTCCTCTGCTGCACTCAGAAAAATCCTTTTTCTCCTCCTTCTATGCTCAGGTAATATAGAGCTTAATCCTGGCCTACCAGCACCAATCTCCTCGCCCTCAGATCTGCCCTTGTTAAAAGGCTTGAGCTTTGTGCTTATTAATGTATGTAGCCTACTAAAAAAATTCACCCTCATCCAAGCCTGGGTGTCCCACATTTCTCCTGATATATTAGTGATCTCTGAATCATGGCTCAAACCGTCAACTACTGATGCAGAAGTAAACATCCCCAACTATGCCTTATTCAGGGCAGATGGGCACACCAGAGGAGGTGGTGTGGCCATATATATAAAAGATAAACTCTCAGCCTATTGCATTAGTGCATCTTCCATTGCTAACGAATACGAATATCTTCCCCTGAAAGTGGAAATTAACCAGACATGTGTCGTCCAACTAATAAGATGCTATAGGCCCCCCTCTGCCAGCCTAAAACTTCTATCTCATCTTAGTGGTATTTTGGAACAAGGGCCATTCAAAACCATCATCCTTGGTGACATTAACCTTGACTGGCTATCCAAAGCAGCTGCTCCACTCGTCATTTTTTGTGATGCCCACGGCTTGACCCAGCTTATCAATGAGCCAACCTGCCCCAATAATAAAAACCCAGAAAAAAAACACCACTCTGGATGTACTACCAGTAAGCAAACCACACCTCATCTTACACGCTGGCACCTTCTTTTCTGACATCAGTGACCATTGTTTTATCGGGGGAATAAGGTCGTCCAACAAACCTCACGCTGCATCTAAATTAACTCTGAAGAGATCAAGGCGTAACTTCAACATAGTTGCCTATATTACAGACCTCAAATTCTCCCTGCGCTGGCAGGAATTTTATTTAGCTAAATCAATCACTGCCGCCTATGACATCTTTCATGACATTCTGTCAGGAGCCTTAAACAAATATGCCCCCCTGACCAAAGTCTGCACAAAGAACAAAAACAACAAATGGTTCTTCCCTGAAGTCAGATCTCTGCTTTTCGAGAGAGATAAGCTTTGGAAAAAGGCCCATAAACTAAACACAGCTAATGATTGGAACCTTTTCAGAAAGGCATGCAACCAATGTACTAAAGCGATCAAAGAAGCAAAGGCTTCCTTTTACCGTTCTGAACTCGGCGATGTCTCCTTGAATCCCTGTAAGTTCTGGAGCACTATAAAGGACCTGATGGGACACTCTACAGGCAGTTCCCTCCCGAACAAGATAACCCATGGCAATACCACGCTTAACGAAAGGAGTGAGATCCTTTATTCCTTCAACAACCATTTTGCCACAGCAGGCCTAGCATTCGATAACTCCCCAGCCTGCAAGATACGCTCCATGTCAGATTACCCACCCCAATTACCCACTGCTACACCTGCCCTATTTAAGCTCCAACCCACCTCACTAAAAGAAGTTGAAGACCTCCTATTACATCTGGATACCAGAAAAAGTGCAGGCTCAGACCTACTGGACCCCTACTTCCTCAAAATCGCCTACCACATCCTTGCCATCCCCATCACCCACCTTTTCAATTTATCCCTCTCACAGGGCATCCTGCCGCCCATCTGGAAAACTGCTCATGTCATCCGGCTCCTCAAATCAGGTGATCCAAGCAATCTCAACAATTACAGGCCCATATCTCTCCTACCTGTGCTCTCCAAGCTGTTGGAGAAAATTGTGGATAGACAGCTAAAGTCCTTCCTTGAGTCAACAAATTTACTGAACCCTATGCAGTCTGGTTTCAGAGTGCAACACAGCACTATATCAGCTCTGGCCAAAGTCATGGACGACTGGCTGAGAGCCTTCGATGCAAAGAACTTCACCTGTGCGGTCTTCTTAGACCTAAGCAAAGCCCTTGACACCGTCGACCATACCCTACTTCTCTCCTCGCTGCACACCATTGAAGTGGATTCTGCCTCCCTGCCATGGTTCTCTGACTACCTGAAAGAACGAGTCCAACAAGTCAAAGCTGAAGGCGAGCTGTCCCCCCTCAAATTCCTCTTACGTGGAGTACCCAAGGGATCTATTCTTGGCCCACTTCTATTCGCAATCTACATAAATAATATCGACCACAATATAAACAACGCCAATATCCACCTATTCACAGACAACATGGTCCTTTACATCAGTCAACCCATGCCAGAGGCAGCCTACAAAGACCTACAAACTGAATTTGACCTCCTGCAGAGCCAGCTTATCCATAAAAAATTACTTCTGAATGCCAAAAAAACAAAAGCTATGCTTTTCTCTCCGCTTGTCCATGCACCCAATCCAATAGCCTGTGCATCTTGCCCTAAAATGAATATATTATTGGGAGAAGAGGTGGAATTCGTTACCAAATTTAAATACTTGGGAGTATAGATCGATAACAAACTCACCTTCTCTGAACACATCGAAGACTTACTGAAAAAATTACGGCAAAGGCTTGGCCTTTTCTATAGGCTAAAACAATTCCTGACTAAAGATGCCAAAGAAAGACTGGCCCAAACCACCTTCCTATCCCTGGTAGATTATGCAGATTTTTTGTACAGCCACAGTCCCATCTCCCAACTGGCCAAACTGAATACGCTGTACCACCGTGCAATCAGGTTTATTACGGATCTCCCTAATTCTACCCACTATTGTGCCCTGTACGCGGCTGTGGGGTGGTCCTCCCTAACTCTTAGATGCCACAAAAACACTGCTTTCTGGACCTACCGTGCACTTTTAAGCAAACTACCCCTATACATCACTGGTTGCCTATCTCTTAGCACTACAGGAAAGTATGCGCTTCAAAGCTACTCTTATATCTCCCTCATAATACCCAGAATTAATTCCTGATTTGGTAAGGCGGCAATTGGCTTCACGATGCCCACCCTGTGCAACAATCTGCAAAGGACACTTAAACTAAGTGTCCTTACCTCTTTTCCTAAATTTAAGGTGCTATACACGCGAGCAGTGACCAAAATATGCAATTGCTTCATCCGTCCACTTCCAGCCCCGAACTCATTCCTAGCCTTCCCCCAAGCCTGAATCCTGCTCATGGCCTCCTCCAAGACACAAACGCTATTTCACCTAATAGCTAGTGTGAAGCAGATTGACCATCTGATGCGTTAACATTGCACTTACGGTATTACTCCATACCACCTACCGCTCCTTCTGCCATACGCTTCCGCATCCCTCACCTATTATACAGTTATGACCCACTTTCCCTCGGGGTTTGCACACCATTCTTTCTATGTCAACCTTTGTCTGGGGTCAATTGTGCTTGTTATTTGATTTACTGTCCCTGTACAATCCTCTATGTGAGCAGCGCCCAATCTGTACAATGTATTATCCCTATTTGCGCATGGAATCTATGTATGTATGTACTTGAAAAACAACAGGTCCTCCCTGTAAATGAGTTTTGCTTAACGGTGACCGCCTGTATAAATAAAGACTTTGATTGATTGATTGATTGATTGAACTAGTTGTTTATCCAATTTACTAAAATAGTAGAAAATCCTATTAGTTGTAATTTAGTAATAAGTTTATTGTGAGCGACTTTATCAAAAGCCTTACTATAGTCCAGAAGAATTATGTCTTGGGGAATACTACAGTCAAGACTTTGGCTAATATTTTCGTAAAAGGTAATTAAGTTTGTAGTGCATGACAGGCCTTTTTTGAAGCCATGCTGTGTCATATCATTCAATGTTAATGATTCCATTTCTTTTTCAAGAAATGCCTTAACAATTTTTCCATGACTTTTGATAAAACAGATGTTAAACTAATAGGTCTGTAGTTTTCCAGATTAGATTGATTTCTCTTCTTAAAGATAGGGACCACGGTAGCCTTATGCCAGTCATTTGGAATCAGACCCTCTTTCAGTGATTTATTGAATATAATAGTTATGGGAAGTGCTAAAGCTGTAGATGCTGCATGTAAGAACCTAGGATTCATTTTATCTGGACCAGGGCTTGAAGTTTTATTAATAGATTCAAGTGCTATTAATGTATCATCTAAGGAAATAATATGATCCAAGTTATTAACTGCAGTAGTGGGAATTGTGGCTGAAGTAACCTGGGGATAAATACTGAACAGAAGTAATTATTAAAAGAATTGGCAATATCTATATCCTGAGATAATATAGAATTATTAATCATTAAAGGACCAATTTGTCTGGAACTCTTTTTGTCATTAAGGTATGAATATAGTGATTTATGCGCATCCTTAGAATGTGCTATCCTGAATTCTAGATTTCTTTTGGACAAAAGTAATAAGTTTTTTAGTTTATTAACTGCTTGTTTGTATTTAAGTGTTGTATCTTCCTTGTCGTTAATATTTGATTTTTTGAGTTTCTTAAATAGTTGTTCCTTTTTCTTGATTGCTACTTTGATATTTTTATTAAACCATAGGGGAATCTTGCCCTTGGAATTATATTTTTTTAAATCTGGGACAAATCTACTTTCCATTTCCAGAATGATGTTTTTAAGATAAATCCAAACTTCCTCAAGTGATAGAGGTGAAAGAATTTCACACCAAGCTATATTGTTTAACTGCTCATTAATGGCATTAAAATCAGCCAGGTCATAATTTTTAAATAGAGAAAAATTGCGGGGTAACTGATATTTATAGGTTAAAGAATATGCAATGGCGTAATGATCATTGCTACCTAGAAGGTCCAATAAGGAGAGACTGGATATGTTATCAAATAGATTTGTAATGGCAAGATCCAAAATGTTGTTACCTCTTGTGGGTTCATTAATAAGCTCTTCCAATCCTAAATCAACTAGTGTAGATGTAAAATTATTTTCTATATGGGTATTACTGGAACAGGTATGCCAATTTATTGAGGGCATATTGAACTCACCCATTATAATTACATGTCCTTTGTCAGCCATTACTGCAATATCTTTAATTAATGTTTCTGTATATTCATAATCCACTGATGGGGGCCTATAGCAGGTACCTACAGTGATTTGAGGATACCCTGGGAAATGAATATTAACCCAGATACTTTCTGTACTTGTTTCATATAGAGTCTGATTGAAGGGAATGTCATTTCTTATATAAAGACAGACCCCTCCACCAATTTGGTCTTGGCAGTCTTTATGGTAAAGCTTATAGCCTGGAATTTCCCTAATCCAGGCAGTATTAGAATTCCACCAAGTTTCAGTAACTGAAATAATGCCATAGTTATGTAATTTACATCTGGTCCCAGATATTCAACCTGTGCCCAGAAAGTATGCAACAGCAGGAGCAAGCGCAAGTCCACTGCGCCCATGAGCAAGAAGCGTGATATTCAAAAACTGTGCAGGCCACGATGCGCCTACAGGACATGACTAAATATCGCACCATCTGTGCCATAGCGCAACCAGGGATGTGTAGTTGCACATATCTGATGCACCATAGTGCAACAAGGGATGCTCAGCAGAGCAGTCCAGATGTTCCGTAGTGCAACCAGGGATGCCCCATGGAGCAGGGCAGCAATGCAACAGCACAACCACGGATGCAGGGGCCCACCACCCATGCCACAGATGGGCAGAGGAGCACACAGCAGAACAGACATCATCCCCCACACCCCATGCACTGCACTGTACAACCGGGGGAGAGCTGGAATAACCACCAGCCCATGGATACCAGCCACCAACCCACAGCCGGGCCATGGTGCCCCAGCACACCCCCTGGCAAGCTATGACTGGCACACAAGGAGGGCCGACCATCCCATGCCACATCATCCCACCAATGCAGAGCACACCCTGCACCACGATCACCATACACCCTTCCCAGGAGCAGCACCCAACAGTGCAGGACACCCCATGCATGCCACCACCCCCACTGTGATAATGCAACCCTGTGCACCATGGAGCCATGCAAGGCAGTCCCACCATGTGCATCCTGCTGTGGGCAGCAGCAGACAGCAATGCAACAACAGCATACACAGTGCCACCCTGCACGTCCCCCCCGAGGTACAGGTGAGAGACCGACCATGCGTCGCCACACGAGGTACCCCACATGCGACAGGGCATGCCCTGAACCCCACCACCAGTGGTACAGCACCCTGCACACCCTCCCAAGGACACATCCTATCCCAGCACTGGCCACAACAGCCAGCACAGACACACACAGTGCTGCATGGAAGCATGCGCCACACAGGATGCAACACAGTACATGGACAAACACCCACCCATACCCAAGGGCACACCAACACAGGGACACAGTAGTGGGTCAACCAAGCCACTGGCGTGTGGCCACAGCTGCCATGTACACAAGGCCAGCACCCCTACATGGCACAGGTGTGCCAGCCACCCTGCGCAGGCACCATGAAGCTGTATGCCACCAGCATGCTGTCGGAGCACAAGTGACAGACACTGGAGCACATCCCCTGCAACAGACACGAGTGACAGCATGGAGGGGGGACAACAACAGCAGAGGCCACAGTGCCATCGGAGGCAGACGTGCACCATACTGGTGATGGCAGGCAACCTGGCATTGTGCCGGGTACAGTTGTTATCCAGCATGGACAGCCACCACTGACATGCCAGCAGACCGTGCATATCACAGACATGCAAGAGTGTCAGCTGCACAGGCCATGGACAGTCTGACAGGGGTGCCATGCACACAGTGCATGCACCGTGGACCACTGCTCACAGGCATCCAGTGCACAGAGAACAACACACAAACGACAGACAGTGACTGATCCCCCTGCCCACACCATAGGTGGTTCCCTTCTGAACACACACACACACACCCATGCGTGCACCACCCCTGACGCCATACACACCACTGCAGCTGAGCTCCTGTAGCCCGCTACAAATCAGAGACCACCACAATTGTCATAACGAAACAAATGTATTTAAAACAGGTAATAAAAAAACTATTTACAAGTATTTACACTGGGGGGAAGGGCCACATACCAGGTGGGGGTGGGTAAGGGGCAGGGGTGAACATATGGGAGAGGGAAGAAGGGGTGTGAGGGTGGGTCTGGGGGGGAAGGTGTATTTAGGGGCATGGATGGGCTAGCGTCTGCCCCAGTCGTCCTCCACTTGGCGCCGATGTCTCCTCCGCCTCCTCACCCCATGGTGATCCATCCATTGGAGGAGCTCCAGGGTCACCCTTGCCACCTGTAGCAGCTCCTGCAGTCCCCTTTACATTGCCTGGAGTCGCCGTCCACCTAGGACGAGGGAGCAGAATCAATAAGTGTAACTGTCCAGCCCCCTGCAGCCCACCCATTGTGCATGGCATACAGCCATGTGCCACGCCCCTGTGATGGTGTGCGACCACCCACAGTGACCATGTCCACAAGATCTGCCTACCCAGGCACCCACAGCCATGCGGACCACTGCACACACCCACCGTCCATGTCCTGCACAGCGCCACCGTGGCCGTACAGTGACTTGGCTATGCGGTGTGAAGGCAGTGGCACAGCCATGTACCCGGTGCATGCATGGACCACCATTGATGCACTCCCAGACATGCAGTGCCACTGGACAGTGCTGACTGTAACAAGTTGTGGGCATGGCAGTGGTGTCAATGGATGGTGGCCATGCCCTGCTGCCTGCCCAGTTATACAGCATGCAATAGTAATCATGGATGTAAGGCACTCACCATCATCAGGCTGGTCCCTGCACCTCTGCAGACCTTCACACCTCCCGGCCTGCTGGTCTTCCAGGTGGCGCCTCCTCTCCCTCACCAGCCTGCATTCTTCTGGGCCTAAGGTGCAAACATGGAGAGAGGAACATCAGTACAATCCGGTAGCAAAGTCCCCCCCATGTGTGTGCAATCCCACACGGCCATACCCATCCACCCCCCACCCCGATACCACTACCACGGCCAACACTGGATGCCCCCCCATTTGCCGGACACATGCAACCGTGATACCCCTATGGACGATAACAGTGTATGGATGGGGCACCTACCTGGATGTGGCACCATGCCCCTCCTGGCACGTGCCCTCAGACGGGCAAGCAGGTCTGGATCCCTGTGCCTGAGGTCCCCATACCTGTGGTGACACTGCTCTGCCGTGTGCCCGACTCCAGTGGCCTCCTCCAGCGCATCAGCCACCTCCTGCCAAACTGCACTCCTGGCCTTGTCCAGGGGTGCATCACCACATATAGAGCCCCAGCATGGGGCTCTACAGTGGCCACCAGATTTGCTAGCTCCACCTGGCTCCACATAACTGCCTTTCTCCGCACCATCTCAGCAGATAGTTGGATTCAAAATGGCGTTTGGCAGTGCCGTCTCACCACATGTAGATGCTGCGCGGTACAGCGCTGCCATTCCCTATCGCGCTGTCACTGAACAGCACGACAGTGGTGCACCCGTGCCTGACACATGGCGCCTAGGGGGCAAAGGTCGGGCACAGGGTCAAGAGTCTCTCACGCATGGACAGCCATAGCGCGATTGGAACCCAATGCGTGTGTAGCACAATTGGGTACCTGTGTGCCACCTCCTGTAGCAGCCTACAGCACTGTGGCCCCAGTGTGCCTATGGCACCACAGTGCCACAGTGCCATATATGTGAACAGCACAGTAGCACCACTGGCACAATGGTGGCCGTGCCCTGCATTGCCTCCCATGCACAGCACATCAGCAGCGCGGCAGGTGCCTGCGTCATCACACCGGGCATGCGTAGTTAGGTGTGTACTGTGCATGTCACAGAACGCGTTTCGGTTGAGCATCGCTCAACACACCGCTAAAGAACAGCAATATTCAGCCGGCATATGCAAATCAGCTAATCAGCCATTCAATGGCGCAGACACTGCATTTGCATCCACTTAAAAATGCGCCTTGCCTCATTTGCATGCGTTGCACTATAAAACTGCAACATTGGGCTGCACTGGCCATAGTCAGTTACTGCAGTCTGTTGTGGTGAGTTGCATGCTGTTGGGGAGTGTGGACTGTGGTGTTTGGGACATGTATGGGACTGCACAGTCACAGGTAACACCTGTCATTCTCACAGGAGGAATAATGACCGATCGTGAGGTGGAGGAAGAGGAACAGAGACGTGGGCAGAAGAGGAGGCCTAACTTCACCAAGGCAGAAACAGATGCCCTGTTTGAGGCCTACCTCGACCAGGAGTTGCTGCACAGCAGACACCAGGGAACACCATAGGCCCATGCTGCTGCATGGAAAGAGGTGGCGCGTGCCGTCAACCTGCATGGCAGCCACCAGCAGTCTGTGCAGGAGTGCAAAATGAAGATGGGCATGGACAGGCGGAGGATTAAGGAGAAGGTGGCTGCCATCAGGGCAGCATGGTCTGTGACTGGTGGGGGACAGCTGGAGGTGCAACGCCTGACCCCACAAGAAGAGCGGGCTGCTGGCAGCATACAGCGTTGTACCATCGAGGGTGTTCCGGGTGTTGATTCCAGATGGGTGGTAGCCCGTCACTGCATGGTAGGTCCTGGTCTGTCAATGGGGGGGGGCAGGGTAGTCACATACATTAATGCTACTGTTTTTCCCTTACAGCTCCTGAGTGTCTACATGAGTCAGCGGTGGTGGGCTTCTCCACTGAGGGCAGTAGCATGGAGATAGAGAAGGGCCTGTCCACCTCCACAAGCATACGAGGGTCAGGGTGACAGTGGGCCCACCTGGACATCCAGACTGATGTTGGTGGAGCAGGTGCGGAGGAGGTCCTGCCCATGTCCCAGCATGCCAGTGTCCATGGCTGCCAGCATGCTGAGACTCGGGCTGGTGCCAGATCCGTCACTGATGATGACGGAGCTAACGTCATGGGCAGTGATACGTGTGGGCCACAGGATGGCCACACAGCAGGTGAATCATGGGCATGGCCATGGGTGGTGCCACCATGGAGGCCTGCGTGACATCACAGTCCCAGCCTGTGCCTGTCTGCACCAGTGGGGCAGCATTGGTGTGTGTCCAGGACAGTGGGGCTGTTGTGGCCACTGCAGCAGCACCGTTGAGCCCTGGAGAGCGGCAGCCGGAGGGGCAGTATCAGCAGTCAGCCAATGGCCATGGGGGTACAGTGTCAGGGGGCAGCATCAGCGCACCACCTGTGGACATGCCCAGGCCTGGCCCTGGTGTGCAGCACCCACCCTCAAGGGGTGCTGACCATCAGGGCCGCGAACACAATTAGGGACAGCATGCTGATCAGGCAGATGACCTCTTAGATGAGCACACCCGCATACTCCAAGCATCAGTCAATCAGCAGGTGCGGCTTGTGACGGCGGTGGATGCACTCAGTGCGGCTCTGTGCCAGGCAGAGGAGTGGCGCAGCAAAGACACCACTCTGCTCCTGGCAGGGATGGACTGGTTGCGGGAGGATGTGACCGCTGCCATTGACAGGCAGACACAGGCAATCACAGCTGTCATGGCCACAATGGGCACACAGTTATTTACCCATGCGTCGCAGACACCGTGCAGTGCAATGTCCACCCCCCATTCCCGGTGTCATGTGACACCCTCCTTGTCGACACCGGTTCAGCTGTGGGCATCCCGAGCACGCCTGGGCGAGGCATGTTCGGTGTAAAGGTAGACCCTGCGCGAGCACGGTCGCTTTCACGCAGTGGAACCCTTGGGGGACCATTGGTGCCACCCCATGAGGCCATTGGTCAGCCTGTCACTGCTGGCGGGTCTTGGCGGGGCCTCCCATGCATGCGTGGTGGCCGTGGCACTGTGGCGCGTGACTGACCCGTCTCCCAGCATGGCTACTGTCTGATGCTGCCCTGTGTGCATTGTGTTGCTCAGCGTGCAATGCATGGGTGGGGTACCCGGCCCTGCACGCACACACACATTCCATCAGCACACCCTCCCGGCTGCTGTCCGCTGTGGCGTGTGCATGATGATGCCTGCATTGCGCTGTCCACCACTGTGCAATGGTACCCAGCTTCTGACACACGCACACTGACAGGCACTGGGCGTGGTGGTCTGTGGACATGTGTGTGGCTAAGGGTGGCGGTTGGGGTCGGCGTGACTCCTACCCTTTGTGCATGTCTTGTGAGGTGTGTGTGTGTGTGTGACCGCATGCCATGTTAGACCTTGCCCATCCCTGGCAGCATGTGCGGTTCCATGCTTGGCCACTTCCCTTGACGACATACACCCCTGGTGTTTGTCCATGCGTGTTTGCGGGTTGTGCCTTTGCCACTGGTGGTTGCACATGGCCCCATGACTTACCTGGGTTGGCTGAAGTGCTCCTCTGTGATGGTGTCCCAGTGCAGCTATGCCAGCCAGATCAGTCGGGGGTCCATTCGCCCAAGGGGGGGTTGCCCATCACCATCTTCACCTGCGTACTCATCGTCCCCATCGCTGTCCCCCTCTTTAACCTGTACGGCTATCCTACAGTCATTGGCCATGTTGTGCAGGATGCAATAGGCCAGGAATAGCCCGCAGGCCTTTGAGAGGCTGTACTGTAGGGCACCGCCAGACGTGTCCAGGCAATGGAAATGTGCCTTCAGCATCCCGAACACCCGCTCGATGACATTGCGTGTGGTGGCATGTGCCTCATTGTAGCATTGCTGCGAAGAGGTCGTGGGCCACCGGTATGGTGTGAGCAGCCAGGGACGGAGTGGGTATCCACTGTCACCTGTGTGTAGAGGGTGGAAGTTAGTTTGGTGATCAGTGTCGCCCTGCCTTGGGCCATCTAGGCCAATACCCATGTCACCTCTGACTATGCCCCTCCCAAGTTCCATGTCTTTCCGCGTGGTTTGCATACTCACCCACTAAGTGGCCAGTGGGGATGTCCCCACTCTCGAATCTGCGGCACAGTGCTGACTGGTGCCAGATGAAGGCATCATGTGCTCCCCCAGGGTGCATGGCACAGACGTTGATTATGCGCCCCGTGGCATCGCCACCACCTGGCAGTTGATGCTTGCATACCCCTTCCGATTCATGTATGCGGTCCCTTCAGGGCCAGATGGTGTGCGGATGGCCACATGGGTGCAGTCTATTGCCCCTAGCACACCAGGCATACGTGCTACCCTGTGGAACTCCTGTATGTTTGCTGTGCACTCCGCAGGTGTGCTGGGAAAATGGATGTACTCCGCAGCATGTGGCAGCAGTGCGCAGAGGAATTGGGTGAGGTGGCATGACGCGGCCAACTGAGTTATGCCTGTCATGTCCCCTGTTGGTCTCTGGAAGGTACCCGTTGTGAGCAGGCACATGCAAGCTGTCACTTTTGTCTCCACTGGCAGAGCATGGCTCCGTCGTGTGGGTGCCTGCATCACATCACTGCACAGCTCACAGAGCCGCCTCAGAATTGCCCAGTTCAGGCGGTACCAGCCCACGATCTCGGTATCGGTGTACAGCTCGAAGCTGGTGCAGGCTCGGTACTGCCTGATGGGGGCATACCGCCGACAGGCCCTTCCACGGCCATGCACCCCTACTGCCTGCCTTCTCACCCCCCTCATAACTGCCTCCATCTGGATGGAGGCATTGGCCATGTCCCTGGCTTGTGTTCCCCCCAGCAGCTGTTTCTGTGTTCCCCCTGCTGTCCTGGCTGCTACTTCCCCTGCACCGGGAACACCTTCCTGTGGTGGCCTCAGTGCTGTGTGGCACTCCCCCTTCTGCACTGCACTGTGGCTGTGGCTCCCCACACCTTCCCTGTTCCTGGGGGTTCCAGGTGCTCTGTCTCTGCCCTGCCCTGTGTGTTTGTGTTGCCTGTGTGGCTGGCTATGGTTCAGCAACATGTGCCTTCCCTGTAGTGTTCTTGCGCCTCTCCTCTTATTCCTTTTTATTTTGGCTCATTTCCACTATCGCGCAACTTCCGCTTGCTCCCCTATTGCGCATGGCGCATGTTGTTGCCTCTTATGCAGTGTGATTTGGGGGGCGCATCTGCCTCTCGCTGAATATAGCAGAATGGCGCATTTTCAGACTTGCGCTGGTGCATCCCTATTGCGCATGGCGCAACCCTTTTGAACATCTGGGCCCTGGCTTCTAATTCTGCCATTTTAGTCAAATTTAGAGATCGTGCATTAAAGGATAGAAAGTTACAAGATGTTACTGTAGTAGAGTTCCTGTCAAGAGACCTGGGACCTTCCCATTCTCCCCCTGGTAAACTTGTTTAAATGACTGTTAATTACAGATAGAAATTTTTTTCTCAGCAGGACACTGCCTTGTCTGCTAAGGTGCAGTCCATCCCAACAGAACAGTGGGGGTTTGTCATTAAAGTTTTCCCAGTGTGTAATACATGTGATTCCCTGTTGGTAACAACATTTTCTTAACCACTCATTTAGGGCTTTGATCTTGTTAGCTATATTGGGGGTAGCTCTAGGTACTGGAATAACCTCGGAGAAGCAGACTGTACAATCTTTTTCTACCAAGATATTGTTGAGAGCAACAAAATCTTTCTTGATATTATTTATATCATTCCTGTTTATATCATTCGTACCTACATGTACCAAGATCAGGGGTTTATTGCCAGTTTCTTTGATTTCTTTATGTACAATTTTAGTGATGTCAGCCACCCTTGCTCCTCTGAAGCTAGAGCAGGTGCGGTTAAGTTTATCAGGATTGCATATTATTCGATCAATGTGTTTAATCATAGAATCCCCTAATGCTAAAATTTGTCTAGTGTCTGTAACAGCGGTTGTTATTGTAGAACCTAGAGGTTCAGGAGAAGACATCGGGGTGACATGTGAATTTATATTAGAAGGCAAATGGGTCATAGGTTGCAAAGTATTTTTTATTGTTTTAGCTGGCTAACACAGGAGACAGCAGATCAGAGCCAAAGTAAATGCTGAGACTGCAAGTGCACACAAGCATGAAGAAATGCTGAACTGTACTGTGCTGTATTGTTTTTATGAGTTAAAGATCCAGCAACACCGACACTGTTTTTTATGTTTGCTTGCACGCATGTGCAAGAAACATAGTGCGACGATCCAAAATGCAGTGCCATACAGTTGAAAGGGAGAGCACCGCTTGAGTGAGCAGCGCTCCCCCTCCCCACACACACACACGAGCGCACGCACATTGCACGCTCATGTGCTCCTACCTTCCCCACACAGACAATGTATGGCTGACAGGGGTGCCCAATCCCCGTCAGCTCTACTGTTCCCCCGGCAGTCTGTATGGCCGACGAGTCCCAGCCCCGGTCGGCTCTACTGTTCCCTGACTATCGGGTGCCACGCTAGAGCCCACCCCAGCATGGCAACAGGTCTTATGGTCGACGGGGTGCCAATCCCCATCGGCTCCACTGTCCCCCAACATCCTTCCAGCTGCCACGCTGGGAGCCCACCCAGTGTGGCAAACGTCCCGTGAGTCCAAATAAAAAAACCTGAACGAAAAACCTTCCTCGCTGCTGTCTTCACCCCTCTCCCACCACACCACCCACTGCGCACCCTGCCTCCCACACCCCACCTCACCCCATACTTACCTCCGAGCGTGGCGATGATCTTCGTGACCAGGAACACGTCTGCACTCTTCAAAGGTGACCACGAACTGAAGAAATGCCGGTAAGCAGTATAATGTAATGAATAGTTTTTTTTTCAACTTTGCTGCATATCTCAGGCATTTTTTGGAATTTTGGCACCAAATTTTCAACATGGGGTTTTTGGAACCCTTCCTCATGAATTCTGTCACTGTCATGGCATTAATCGGGCCTGAAGGGTGATTTCGCTGTCACTGCGTGAAATCACCTTTCGGGACTGATTAATGAAATGACAGTGCCAGTGTTCATAAGGTGGGCTCTCAAAAATCAAAAAGCATATGTTGAAAATTTGGTGAAAAAATTCCTAAAAATGTCTGTTTTACAAGCGTGCGTTGCGCTGTTCCTACGCACGCTCGTAGGTTCGTGAATTTTCAATATTTTCACTCTGGATTTTCAACATTGCCATTTGACCACACTTCCTTATGAGTAATACAGCTGTCATTTTTCACATCTCACCCAAAATGTGTTTCCGTGCATGTAGCGCACAATGGCGCAGTGGTGTGCGAAATCAATGTATGGGACACATTAAGAAAATCACAGTGACATTGTTCATGAGCAGAGGTATTAAAAGGCTATGTTAAAATTTGGTGAAAAATTCCCAAAAATGACTATTTTACGAGCATGCGTTACGCTGTTACTACGCACACTCGTAAGTTCGCGAATTTTCAATATTTTCACTCCAGATTTTCAACATTGCCATTTTACCACACTTCCTTATGAGCAGTATAGCTGTCATTTCTCACTTCTCACCCAAAATGTGTTTCCACACATGTAGCGCACAATGGCGCAGTCGGTGTGCGAACTCAATGTATGGGACACATTAAGAAAATTACAGTCATACTGTTCATGAGCAGAAGTGTTAAAATGGCTATGTTAAAAATTTAGTGAAAAAATTCCCAAAAATGACTGTTTTACGAGCGTTTGTTGCGCTGATCCTACGCACACTCATAAGTTCGCAAATTTTCAATATTTTCACTCCAGATTTTCAACATTGCCATTTTACCACACCTCCTTATAAGCAGTACAGCTGTCATTTTTTCACATCTCGCCTAAAATATGTTTCCATTTCATGAAGCATAATGACAGTCGGTAAAGTAAATCAATGTATGGGACAGATTAAGAAAATCACAGTGACACTGTTCATGAGCAGAGGTCTTAAAATGGCTATTTTGAAAATCTGGTGAAAAAATTCCTAAAAATTACTGTGTTACGAGTGAGCATTGTGCAGTTTCCACGCACTCTCGTAAGTTCATGAATTTGTAATATTTTCAGTCCAGATTTTCACCAGTGGTATTTTTCCACACTTCTTCATGAACAGTACAGCTGTCATTTTTCACAACATGGCCGAAATGTGTTTTCACACTTTCAGCACAGAAATACTTGGTCGCTGTGGGAAATCATTGTTCGGGACAGATAAAGAAAATCACAGTGACACTGTTCATGACCGGAGGTCCCAAAATGCCTGTGTTGACAATCTGCTGTAAACAATTCCCAAACTAATTACATTACGGGTGCACGTTGCACAGTTTCTATGCAACGCTCGTGACTTCACCAGTTTTTTTAATATTTTCACTGCAGATTTTCAACATTGCCATTTTTTACACCTCCCCATGAACAGTACAGCTGTCATTTTTCACATCCTGTTCAGAATGTGTTTTTGCACCTGTTGTGACAAATGCCGTAGTCGCTGTGCAAAAGCAGCTTTCGGCTAACAAACTGATATTGCCACTGTTCATGAGGTGGGGGTCACAAAAAAAACCGATGTTGAAAATTTGGAATGAAAATACCAACGAATGCCTGAGGCATTAGGGTTTCTGACCATAACACCCCACCCTGTAGAGAATGACAGGCATCAGGGCTGTGACTTGGGATTGTCACTTGTAATGCTCATACCATTCCACCCCCACCCACACCCTGCAGCCACTGAGAGGCATCGAGATGTGCCTTGGACTCTTCGGCCCCAAAGTTCACCCCATTCTCCTATACCGCACCCATCTCACAATATTTTCTGATGGAATGGGGTGCGCATAAGGGCCAAAGACCCTAAGGCACACCGTGACACTTGTCAGTGTCTGCACGGTAGGGTGTGATGAAATGGCGTGGCTGTTATGCCTGATGACCCAAAGGCACACCCCAATGCCTGTCACTATCTGCAGGGTGGTGATGGGGTTGGCTTCAGTTCAGTACTTCACTGCCATTCCTATTATGCAGCTCTGTAACTCCTACACTACCAATGCCAATGCCAGCAAGCAAACATTCGGCATTGACAAATGCTTGTTTTATTTTAGCTGAAGCTTCTTTTAATGCATTTTAATTGTTTTTGTACAGGAATATTCATTTTTATTCTAAGCTATGCACAAGCTTTTTAGTTAACTTATACTGCACTTGTGTTTGTGTGTTTCAGCATTTCTATTTATATTAATGAAATGTGTTCATTTCTGATGTAAACTGTGCTGTTAATGCATTTCTGTCAATAGGGATTGTTTTCGTGCATCGAAAGGCTGTTCCCACTTGTATGCCTTTCCACTTCTATGCACAATTTGCCGCAGTCCGGAGCTTGTGCATACAAGCAGAATTGACTGTATTGTTGCTTGTTTTTTCCCCCTGACATTCTTCTTTATCTATCGATATATTCTAGCTGATACCTCTTTCTTTTCTTTCTGCCCTCTTCTTTCCTTCTTTCACTCTTATAATAAACTTGAATTTCGGGGAAAATATTTCTTTTGCATGTTTAGTTATTTCTTCTGCAATTAATTTAAATTCAGATTTAGTATTGTAATGTTTATGCTTGCCCATTTAATGCTATTAATCTGTTAGCATGTTAGTAATAGTAGTTTCATTGTTTTTCCTATTATATTATATTTTAGAATTAGTTGCATATATTTTGTGGTTAAATATATCTCATTGGTATATTTTACTGTTTGTTAAAGAGACACTGTCAACCCCCTTAGGCCTCAAAGTGTCCCTGGTTTAAAAAACACGTTATGAATGTTCACATTCTATAGAGACTGTTGATGCAACTGGTAATTTGATTCAGATCCATTTTTCTTTTAAAAAGTGAAAAACTGAGTGCCCATCATACTGTTGTTACCATACCAAAACATGTTTGTTTACATTTCTTGACCAACTCCCACTGCATAATTTCTGGACTCAGAAGCACCCCCAACACAATCTAGCCACTCATTATGCAGTGAGAATAGAGGAGATCATGGTATCATGAGTGGCTGCATTGCTTGAAGATATTTGTAATGTTCAGGAAGTATGCAGTAAGAGTACTTCAATGATTAGAAGTAAAACAAGACAGGGTATAGCTATACATTACCGTGCATTTCAGTTCTAATAAACAAGGAGGCAGATAAAACAACCAGCAACATCAATGGAATTTAGATAAGGTAAGCAATCATAAAGTGTGGGTTTTTACTTACAAATATGATTTAGCCGGCCTGGTGGTGCTGAGGGCTGAGACACTGGATGCCTTACCTCGAGCTCCACCAGCGACCTGGGCTCTGGAACAACCTCAGGTCATCGGGGTGCCAGCATATGGGGGGGATGAGCAGGATTGAGCAAGCCGGTGGGCTGCTCTCCTCTCCCGGGGGTGGTAGGGGTGGGCTGTCATCCCCCTTGTAGTTGCACCCCCACTGGGTGGAGGTCTGATAGAGCAGCATAGGCGAGGAGAGGGTGGCACTATGGGTGGGTGGACGGGCTCAGCTGGCTTCCAGTGTGTGTGCGTGCCTCCATACGCATGTACGGCCATGTGCCAGGGGCCTTGGGTGGGGACAAGCGGGAGAAAACCCTACCGAAAGCGCACCATAAAAATCTCTATAAAAAAAATATAGTGATATGATTTTAAAAAAGGTTGACAGTGTCCCTTTAATGCTTGTTTATTGTAGAATTGATTTAATAATCTATGCAGTAAAAATTTTATTGGCAAACAATGTCACTGCAGAAAGAAGAAAGAAAAATCCGTGAGAGAGTGGAGACTTTGCTTAGCTGTTGGAGAAGACAAAGGAGTTTCTAGATCCTCGTTCCAAGCAGAAGGGAAAAAAAAAATCACACTTCCTTCAGACTTTTTTTTTAAACTTTCTGTTTATTGATTTTGTTCAAATACAAAAGACAAAGTACTAGAAATGCCATACAGTTCAGATCAGCACAGATGACATTGTACAAGGAGCAGAAAGTCACATTTCTTTGATGTTACAACATGGAAGGCCCAGTCAATAAAGAGTGATTCAAAGGTTTTACACACTACAGCTAACTGGGACACGGGGGTGGTACAGTGAGGGAAGGGGGTGTACAACTCCAGGAGTGGAGGGGGCAGCTACCTGGTATGACTAGCTGCACACTTGAGCAGACTCGATAAATCATTATGGCCTGTATCTGCTGGCAATTTCATGTTTCTATGTTCATATGTAATTGCAGTCAATGCTCAATGTTAGTATAATACCATTAATTAAAACCACTTGGTTTGCAAACCCTGTCAGTTATTGTAGGATAACCATATCTAAGATAATGACAAACTGGTCTCTTCATAGAGTTCTGATGCTGATCCCCTTCCCATACAGCAGTAGGAAGCCTGAAACCTGATAACTCAAAGGCAGTAACTGTTATTTGCTAGTATAAACTCAATAACTCATTCAGTTGAAACTGAACTACCGCCATCCTGGTACCCCCTTCTAAAAAGGGACAGCTTGTATCGGATCAGGTAATTGTTAAATTTTACTCATGAATCCTTTGCGAAAATGGCTGCACCCTCTAAGCAGGCCAAGCTCCCTCTGCTCCTCAGAGCCTAAGATGCCAATTCTGAAGCATGAAAAAGGCAGGAATATACCAATTTACCCCCACTCCCTATACCACAACAATCACCATCTTATCAAGGGGCCCCCATTTAAAACCTCCATTTAGGAGATAGGCAGCATACTGTGATCTGCATTAGCAGTTATAACTTGGGGAAGATTGCAGGGCTATCTTGGTGGGTAATGAAAACTGTAAGGTGTGCAGAACAGTGCAACACTCAGCTCTATCAGTTAGCTAAACTTTAAAATATTATGAAACGTTCAAGTCCCAACATGCACTGAGTTTACCAAAGTCCAGTCTGCACCTCTCACAGACATATTTAAATCTCACCCTGTTCAAACAACCAAGGCAGTCTTGAATTATAATTCCGTGAAGGAAAAGCCAATGACCCCTTAGTTCTTGACCTCAGCCATGGAGTGTTCTCCCAGATCTTCCTCCACTCCCCAGATTTTCAACAGTGCCATTTTTCCACTCCTCTTTATAAGCAGTACAGCTGTCATTTTTGACATCCTGACCAAAACATGTTTTCACAGTTCCAGCGCAGAATAATGTGGTCACTGTGGGAAGTCAGTGTTTGGGACAGATTAAGAAAATGACAGTGGCACTGTTCATGAGCAGAGGTCCTAAAATTGACGAAACTCCATAACATGACTGTGTTACAATCGTGTGTTGAGCTGTTTCCACGCACCCTTGTAACTTCGCAAATTTGTAATACTGTCACGCCACATTTTCAACAGTGGCATTTTTTCACAACTCCCTATGAACACTACAGCTGTCATTTTTCACATCCTGGCTAAAATATGTTTTTGCACTCCTGCCGGACAATAGCACGGTCACTCTGGGAAATCAGTGTTTGGGACAGATTAAGATCGACCAAGTGACAGGGGGGAGTGACCAAGCTCAACTGAGCTCTGTCGGGACTGCTGCAGATTTGTTTGTGGACAGACAAAGGCCCCAACACAAGAGCCCAGTACAAAAGGGCAGCCTGCAGCACTGGGAGAAACAGAACGAGTGAGGGAGGGGGAGTGAGCGAACTCACCAAAGCACTGTCAGGACTGCTGAGGATTTCTTTGTGGGCAGAAAAAGGTGTCAGTACAGGCAGGGGCCCAGTACAAAAGGCCAGCCTGCAGCGGTGGGAGAAACAGTACGAGTGAGTGAGACAAGGGGACTTAGTGAGCTCAATGGAGCTCTATCAGGACTGCTGGCATTTCTTTGTGGGCAGAAAAAGGCACCAATGCAAGCAGGAGCCCCGTACAAAAGGGCCGCTTGCAGCACCAGGACAAACAGAATGAGCGATGAGAGAGGGAGACTGAGCAACCTCAACGGAGCTCTGTCAGGACAGCTGCGGATTTCTTTGTGGACAGACAAAGGTGCCAACGCAGCCAGGAGCCCCATACAAAAGCACAGTCTGCAGTGCCAAGAGAAACAGAGCAGTAGTGAGCGACCTCAACGGAGCTCTAATGTGACTGCTGCAGATTTCTTTGTGGGCAGAAAATGCGGCAATGCAGGCAGGAGCCCAGTACAAAAGGCCAGCTTGCACTGCCTGCAGAAACAGAATGCGAGAGTGACAGAGGGGGAGTGAGCGAGCTCAGTGGAGCTGTGTCAGGACTGCTTCAGATTTCTTTCCGGCCAGAAAAAGCCGCCAGTGCAGGCAGGAGCCCAGTACAAAAAGGCAGCCTACAGCGCCAGGAGACACAGAACGAGCGAGTGAGGAAGGGGAGTCAGTGTGCTCAACGGGGCTCTGTTGGGACTGCTGCAGATTTGTTTGTGGGCAGAAAGGGCAATAGCATGCAGGGCCCAGTATAAAGGGCAGCCTGCAGTGGCAGGAAAACCAGAATGAGGATGAGTGAGCTCAACAGAGCTGCATTGTAACTGCTGCAAATTTCTTTGTGGGCATAAGAAGGCAGCAACGCAGGCAGGAGCCCAGTAGAAAAGGGCAGCATGCAGCACCGCAGAACAGAATAAGCGAGGGAGAGGCAGTAGTGGATCGAGCTCAACACACAGCCTTGTCAGGATCAAGCTGCAGATTTCTAGGGCAGAAAAAGGCGCCTACCAAAGGCAGGAGCCCAGTACAAAAGGGCAGCCTGCAGCGCCAGGAGAACCAGACTGAGTGAGTGAGACAGGGGAGTGAGCAACTCAACGGAGCTCTGTTGAGACAGCTGTGGATTTTGTGGGTAGAAAAGCCACTAACACAGGCAGGAGCCCAGTACAAAAGGGCAGCCTTCAGCGCCAGGAGAAACAGAATGAGCAAGTGAGAGAGGGTGAGTGAGCCACCTCAACGGAGCTCTGTCAGGACAGCTGCGGATTTCTTCCTCAGCAGAACAAGGTGCCAATGCAGGCAGCAGCCCAGTACAAAAGAGCAGCCTGCAGTACCGGGAGAAACAGACTGAGCCAGTGACAGAGGGCCACTGAACGAGCTCAACAGACCAACGCAATCAACATTCGGCATTGACAAATGCTTGTTTGTTTATCCTTTTTATTGAACCCTTTGCAGTGGCAGTAAAGGCAGTAAAAATCCAGGAATTTAAAGAGTTGAGATAAATAACTGCTGTCATCTAATATCTATATACTTGGACAATATTCTATCATTTGTCCACAATATGCGTTTCATTTCAGCACATACAAAATGCAGGCTCATATCTGGGCATAAAGTGAATTAGGATGAGACTAAACTAATGTTCCATGGATTAAATGCAACCACCCCCAATGTCCATTATTGCCAGCAGAAAGGCAATCTATAAAATATTTTGGTATAACTATCCCAAAAGTCCTGTCAATTGTTCTTGATTTAAACTATACCAATATTGGAGATGATCACCACCAACGTGGAAAGATGGCAAACACTACCCCTAGCTTTAATAAGCAGAGTGAACATCCTGAAGATTAACTTCCTCCCAAGACTATTATTCTTGTTCCAATCCTTGCCAATTATTCTGGATAAAATATTTTTTCATAATTTAGAAAACATATTCGTACATTTTTATGGAAATCTACATGTCCAAGAAAAGCCTCGGAAAAACTGTATGCTGAAGAGACTGAAGTTGGTTTGAATATCCCCATTTTTTTCAGGTACTACTTAGCTGCCCAGCTAGAACTGGCTTATGAGTGGTTTGAAGAGGAACTAAACAAGCATTTGTCAATGCCAAATGTTGCTTGCTTGTATGTGCTGTTTAGATATTTGGAAGTGATAGTTCCATGCCTTCCTCCCAAGACATCCACTGTGTCTTTCCGTTCAGTATTCAGAGAAGAGTGTGAGGGGCAAGGGCCACAGCAGTACAGCAGTTGCCAAGGGGGTGAAGAGGTGGACAATAGTCCATTCAAAGGTAAAAGAGTCCTGCAGGAGCTCACTAAATTGAAGGTGGACAATGCGATGGAACCAGATGGCATACCTTCAAGGATATTAACAGAACTGCGAAGGGAGATAGTAGTACCTCTGGCAGCCATGTTCACTGAGTTATTCAACATGAGTGAATTGGAGGAAGGTACATGTGGTCCCTCTACACAAGTCCGGCAGCAGGGAGGAGGCAGGGAACAATAGGCCATTCAGCCTCACCTCAGTAGTGGGGAAGATCATGGAGACATTGCTTAAAGAAAGGATAGTGGGGCATCTAGATGCCATTGGAGCCCAGGACCACAGACAACATGGATTCACAGTGGGGACATCATGTCAGATAAATCTGGTTGATTTCTTTGACTGGGTGACAAAGGAAGTGAATCAGGGTGGGGCAGGGACAACGCTACCTTGATTTCAGCAAAGCCTTTGACACCATCCCATTTATGAGGCTGATAAACTAGCTGGGTAGGCTGGGCATGGGGAAAGGGTGGTAAACTGGGTTAGAAACTGGCTAACAGACAGGAGGCAGAGAGTGGTGGTAAAGGGTGTGCAGTCTAGGGAGGGGGGCGACCCAGTAGGGTGCTGCAGGATCAGTCCTGGGGACAGTTCTGTTCAATGTCTTCATTAGTAATATTGCAGAACGTCTGAAGGGAATTTTTTCACCAAATTTTCAACATAGCCATTTTAAGATCTCTGCTCATGAACAGTGTCACTGTGATTTTCTTTATCTGTCCCAAACATTGATTGCACACACCGAATGCGTCACTGTGCAGTACATGCACAGAAAAACATTTTGGGTGACATGTGAAAAATGACAGCTGTACTGCTCATACGGAGGTGTGCTAAAATGGCAATGTTGAAAATCTGGAGTGCAAGTATTAAAAATCCGCGAACTTACGAGTGTACGTAGGAACTGCGCAACGCACGCTCGTAAAACAGTCATTTTTAGGAATTTTTTTACCAATTTTCAACATAGCCATTTTAAGACCTCTGCTCATGAATGGTGTCACTGTGATTTTCTTAATGTCTCAGACATTGATTTTCAAGACACAGACTGCGCCATTGTGGCGCTACACGACGGAAACATGTTTTGGCGAGAGGTGAAAATGACAGCTGTACTGCTCATAAGGAGGTGTAGTAAAATGGCAGTGTTGAAATCCTGGGTGAAAATATTGAAAATTCGCAGCTTCTGGTGTCTTGTGAGACTACAGCATGTGCTAAATCAAAACAGTCATTTTTAGAATTTTTTACCAGACCTTCAACATAGACTTTTGAGAGCCTGCCTTATGAACACTGGCAGTGTCATTTCATTAATTGGTCCTGAAAGGTGATTTCACACAGTGACTGCAAAATCACCCTTCGGCCCGATTAATGCCATGACAGTGCAAGAATTCATGAGAAGGGTCCCAAAACTCCATGTTGAAAATTTGGGCCAAAATTCCAAAAATGCCTGAGATATGCAACAAAGTTGAAAAACTCTATCTATCCCATTATACAGCTTACCGGCATTTCCTAGTTCCAGGTCGGCTTTGAAGAGTGCAGACGTGTTCCAAGTCCACAAAGATAGTCGTGCCGAGCTCCGGAGGTAAGTATGGGTGGGGGTGTGGGAGGTAGGGTGCGAGGGTGGGTGGGTGCGGGTTGTGGGACGGGGCAGGGAGAGGCACCGAGGGACAGTTTTGTATTTACAGGTTTGTTTTTGTTTAATAAGACTACGAGGGATGTTTGCCACGCTGGGGTGGGCTCCCAGCGTGGCAGCTGAGAAAAACTGTTGGGGGCTGGAGCTGATGGGGGAACTGGGCACCCCGCCGGCACTAGCATCGTCGCCCCAGCGTGCACCTGGATGCTTGGGGCGTGCAGCCGACGGGGATTGGGCACCCCGTCGGCCATAAAACATTTGGCCACACTGAGGTGGGCTCCCAGCGTTGCACCTGGATGCTTTGGAGGGAGCCGACGGGGATTGGGCACCCCGCCGGCCGCACAGTAGGGGAGGGGAGGCGTATGAGACGCAGTGTGCGCAGTGGCGCGTGTGTGGTGAGGGGGAGCTCTGCTCAGTGAAGCGGAGCCTTTCAACTGTATGAACACTGCATTTTCAACTGCTGTCATAGACAGCTGGAGCAGTGATTGGGGAACTGGGGCCGCGCCTGCAAACACACTGACTGCATTGGAAGACGGGTGCCACACCTCTGAAAACTCAGGTGATGGCACTATGTTTCTTGCACATGCGTGCAAGCAACATAAAAACTCTCTGTTTTCAACCTGAACTGGCAGCTACTCTCGCTGGCAATTTATAGAACTTATCAGAGGTAGGATTACAACACTAAAAGATTCAAGACCTGCTTAAACTCTACAAAGTGTATAAATCTGCCATCATATAAGGTGCATAAACTATTAGTGAAGAAATCTCCTGTATCTAATTTTACACACATTATTGGAAATCCAAACTTCCCCACTTGTTGGCTGGATAATACAGTCATGGTCTGGAAAAATAAGAGGGTTACACCAGCTTAAAGACCTTTATGATGGAAATTGACGCCTGGCATTTGTACAACTTAAAGACAAATGTAATCTTATGGACAGTCATGAGTTTCAATACTTACAGCTCAGGACTTTTGTTTGTAAAAGAATGAGATATTTTAACACAGTTCCTTTCTCTGCTTTAGAAGAAGTATATGTCAGTCTGACACTGAAACACAAATTTATTTAAAGGGACACTGTCAATCCCCTTAGGACTCAAATTGTACCTAGTTAAAAAAAAAAAACATTTTATGATTGCTCACATTCTGTAGAACATGGTGATGTAGCTGGTAGTTTGACCCTGAGTCCTTTTCTTTTCCTTAAAAGTGAAAAACTGACTGCCCACCATAATGGTATTACCACACCAAAACATATTTGTTTACAGTCCTTGATCAATTTCCACTGCTTCTTTCCTGGACTTAGGAACATGCCCAACTCAGTCTAGACACTCAGAATGTAATGAGGGGATAGTAGCTATTGCATCATGAGTAGCTACACTGTTTGGGGATGTTCCTGATGTTCAGGCGGTATGCAATTAGAACAGATCAAGGATCTGAAACAAAACAAGGTTGGGTACAATGACACCATTTGCATGCATTTTGGTTTTACTAATTATTTTATTTAGTTTTTGTTGACCGGGTAAGTGCACTAGACAAATCCTGCCTATTTTCAGGCACGACCCGGGGGAGGGGGATACAGATGAATGGCAACTGACCTTGAACCAGATTAAGCTGTTGGTGGCATTTTTAGTGAATGAGGGAAATTTGGCCAGGACACCGGGGAAATTTCCCTACTCTTTTCGATAAGCGCCATGGGATCTTTAACATCCACCTGAACTACCACCAGTCCAGGCAGATGGGACCTTGGTTTAACGTCTCATCCGAAAGACGGCACCTCAGAAGTGCAGCACCCCTCTCATGCTGCACTACAGTGTCAGTACTGGGATATTAACCCAAGTGCTAGATGTGGGAACTGAACCCACAGCCCTCTGATCTCCCGGCCTCAGAGGTGAGTGTGCTACCTACCGAGCCACTGACACTAAGAAATGAAGCAGTTAAAACAACCAGCAACACCAATGAATTTTAGAGAAGGTAAGCAATCATGAAATGTGGGTTTTCAGCAAGAAATAATATGAGGCATAAAATGTTGACAGTGACCCTTTAAACGATATACTGATTATTTTTAAAAAATGCATCTGAGGTTGAGCTGCAAGGTTTGAAAGCAGCTTGGGAAAATTATTTAGGGCATAGTATCACAGTGCAATATTGGATACAGCCTACACTTTTTACTGAGGTAGACACGAAATGTAATAGACTAAAACAAATCTATATCAATACAGTCCATTTAACTTATCTCACCCCTTCTAGGATCCATACATTTGATCCCTTCACCTCAGAAAGGTGCCAAAGATGTCAAAATGGAAAAAGATCCATATTACATATGCTAGTATCCTGTTTAAAAGTAAGAGAATTTTTGTCTAAGGTTTTCATCTTTTTTTGGTTTTGTTTTGTAATTCCGGGCCATGATTTTCCTTTTGATCTAGGGATTGCAATTTTTGCCATACTGGATCAAGATAACTGGAACAGTAATGAGTGTCTTCCAGTAGATTTGGGGATTATAGCAGCAAAGAAGGTACTATTGTTATACTGAAAAGGACACAGCTTCACCATCAATTGAAGAGTGGCCCAGAATTATGCTAGACCTGAGTAAGTTTGAAAAAACATTTCATAAGGTGGAAGTTAAATGGGATCTGTTTGATTGCATGTGGTCCCCATTGAAAAATTATATGCAGAATTCAATTGCCATGGATTCTCTGTTACTTAGGAGCTGGATGCCTGAACAATTCCTTTAAAGATCCTTGTTTTATTAGCCCAGAATCACCTTGTTGCATTGAAGCAATCAGCTTACATAGTGGCAATTTTGTTTTCCTTTCTTTTCTTTGTTTTTCTTTTATTCCATCATCTTTTTTATTTTACTTTAATTTTTAGATCAGAGATAGTTGGATAACACACCAGGAACTTATAGAAACAAAGGATCTCTCATCAGCTAAGGACCACTGGGCCCACCCACTTTGCACAGATTGCCCCTGCCTAGTCTGTGTCTGCAGAACCTACCTGGTTTCCAGTGACCCTCCCTCCTCCCTGCCTATTTACTAATATTCTCCTATGTCTGTCCCATGCATGCTTGAAGCCCGTCACTGTTTTTGCCCCTGCCACCTCTGGTGGCAGTCTGTTCCAGATGCCTACCCCCTCTTTCAGTGAAGAACTACTTCCTCACATCCCTCCTGAACTCCCCCCCCCACGCCCATCTTCACTGCATGCCCTCTGGTCCTGGTGCTCTTCCTCATTTGAAAGAGACTCCTCTCCTGCACCTTTTTGGATCCTATAAGATACTTGTAGGTCTCTATCATGTCCCTTCTCACTCTCCTCTCTTCTAGGGTGTACATTTTGAGATCCCTTAGTCTCTCCTCCAAGGGCTTTTGATGTAACTCATGCACCATTTTAGTTGTTCTCTGGACTACCTCCACTCTATCTATGTCCTTTCTAAGGTGCATCCTCCATAATTTGACACAGTACTCCAGGTGGGGTCTCATCAGTGACCGATACAGTGGTAGTGCCACCTCCCTCCTTCTGCTGGTGATACCTCTTCCTATGCATCCCAGCAGCCCACTGGCCCTCCCCACTGCTTTTTCACAGTGCCTTGCCGCTTTGAGGTAATCAGATATGATTACCCCCCGGTCCCGTTCATGCTTAGTGACTATCAATACCTCCCCCCATCCTATACTCAGCCCCTGGGTTTCTATGCCCTAGGTACATGATTTTACACATTTTGGCATTGAAACCCAGCTGCCATACCCTTGACCACTCCTTGAGTTTCCCAAGGTCCCTACACATTCTCTCCACCCCCCTCCTGAGTATCCACCCTATTACAGATTTTGGTGTCATCTGCCAAAAGGTATACCTTTCCTTACAGTCCTTCTGCAGTGTCATTTATGAAAACACTGAAGAGGACCAAACCCAGTACTGAGCCCTGCAGCACTCTTCTGGTTGCTTTCCCCTTCTTAGAGTCAGTGCTGTTTACCACCACTTTCTGTTGCCTCTCCATTAACCAGTTACGTACCCAATTTACCATTTTGGATCCCACCTCTAGATTGCTCATTTTCTTTATCAGTCTGCAGTGGGGCACAGTGTCAAAGACCTTGCTGAAGTCCAGATAGGTCATGTCCACTGCCTTCTCCTTGTCTATTTCCCAGGTCACCCAGTCGAAGAAATCAGATTCACCTGGTATGACTCTTTCACCCTCACCCTGTGAATCCATGCAGCCTTTGGTCTTGTAGCCCACTGGATTCAACATCATACCTAGAAATGAGTCTTGGCTCAGTGTGCCTTTCCCAGTTACCAATTTTTAAATGAATGAATGATTACATAAATAAATAAAGATACTCTACTAACCTCTCCTTTAATAGGGGTTCCCTTTAGTTTCCCTACCAGTGATGTGAGACTGACAGGCCTATAGTTGCTAGCCTCCTTCCTGCTGCTGCTGTTATGGAGTGGGACCACATCTGCCTTCCCCTAGTCCTCTGAAACTACACCTGTTTCCAGTGACCTGTTGAACAAAGCCATCAGTGGTGTAGCAAGTATCTCCCTGAGTCCCTTAAAACCATCAGTGGTGCCACAGGCACCTTCCTTTAGTACCACTGGGTGTATTCTGTTTGGTTCCATGACCTTGTCCACTTTCAGATCTGCAAGTTCCTTCAAGGCTCTTCCCTTTGAAAATGGACTCATGTCCACTTACGCACCCCATTTTTCCTGCTCCTCCCTTATGGTAGGTTCTCTCTTCCTACTGTGAAGACTGAGCAGAAAGATCTCTTCAGGATGTCTGCTTTTTCCTGATCCTCTTCTGTACAGTCTCCCTCAGGCATATTCCTAAGCCTTACTATCCCTCCTTTTGTTTTCTTTTTCTCACTTATGTACATGAAGAAAGTCTTATCCCCTTTAGCAACCTCTTTGGCTATCCTTTCCTTGTTATTCGCCTTTTCTCTCCTCACTGCCTAACCTGCCTCCCTGTCTTACTTGTACACTTCTCTGTTTTCTTCCCTCTGCATTTCTTTGTACCTCCTGAATGCCATCCTTTTTTCTTCACCACCGTGACCACTTCCTTAGATACCATAATGGGTTCTTCCTTTTGCTTTTGTTGACCTCTGTGACAGGGTTGAATAGGACCCTGTACCAGTTGTTATGTAGAAAGAGTTTAAATGCAAGGATCTGTTCTAGTCTCTTCTTTTCTGTCTCTTCTCTGTCTGGTTGCACAACCAAATTTTCTCGTAAGACCTAGGATTTGATCACCCTGATGATCTTGCAATTCTCTGCCTCTTGCTATCTCTCTACCTTCTCTTACTGTTCTGTCTTTCTTCCCCCTTACATATCTGCTGGTATAAAAATATATGCGAATCATTATGGTGGAAATGTAACTGATACTGGGATCCCTTTGTTTAGAAATGTATATAGTTTTACTGTTGAAATGTATATAGTTATAATGTTGAAATGGTTGCAAAAAGCCATTTGAAACTCAAGGGATTAACCTGAGAAGCTAGTTTACAAACTCTCTGAGAAGCTGTAAACAGGAGGTCAGTTCTGGGTCGCAATGCTCTTTTTGCTGCACCTGCATCGAAACTGACAAGAACATTCTGTAAACTTACAAGAACACGGTGTGAGAAGCATGCTATTTTCTTAATGAGCCCCTGCACATGCTTATAAAAAGGAGATGCAATGTTTTGCAAGAGAGAGAGAGACACACACACAGAGACTGAGAGAGAGAGAGAGACTGAGATTGGAAATTGAGTAGAAAAATAACTCTGCTTTCTGTGTACTGCCATTGTAAATAGTTATTCTGAACAATTTTTATTTTTTATTTTGCTGTTATTGAGAAAAACAAAATGCTATTTGCGAATTTTACAACTGCTCCTGGTTTTCCTATGCTTCCTGACCTGTGCCTCGATGACACAGCCTCCTTCACACAGAAGTACTGATTACCTTAATAATGCCCTCCCTTATTTTTCCCACTATTTCTCTACCCTTTCTGGTAATCCTCCCCTACTAGGCAGCTTCTGAGGCAATCCCCAGTTTCTTTAAAATCTGCCTTCCTAAAGTCCAGGACCCTCGTCTTCATGTGATTTGCCTTGGCACCCATCTTAATGCTGAACCACATTATACACTAATCACTGGACCCTAGGGGACTGCCCACCATGACATCTGCAATGCTATTCCTGTTAGTAAGCATGAGGACCAGCACTGCCCAGTCCCTAGTTGGTTCGCTGACTAGCTGCCTGAGAAATGCTCCTTTCGGGAGTCAGGGATGGCCCTGCTTCTTGCAGAAGCTGCATCTGGAAGGTTCTAATCCACATCTTGCAGACTGAAATCACCACCTAGCAGCATCTAAACCTTATTTGCCATCCAAATTATGTCTTCCCCTAGTGCTTTATCCAACTGCTCTCCCTGTGAGTGATATAAGTTGGATAGTGTTGTGGTGTGCAACACAGTGGTTATGATAATGTCCAAAGCTCATATGTACTGAATGAACCACCCACCCATCTGTACCCCAAAAAATAAATACATAAATATTTCAGGCCTTATCCACGCTGGGCACCAGATACCATGTCTCATTGGAGGTGCTGAATAAGGGTCATTTTGGAAAAGTACATTAGATTGTTGCAGCCCCTTCTGTTATTTGAACTGTGTTCTGTCAGTACTATTGAGGTAGGAGTTGGTGTGCAGGCCTCTGGACTCTGTACAGTCTCTCTGACCACCACCACTAAAGATCCAGCCATCTTTTTTTCCCCATGAAGATGTTTCTTGATTTTAACTCTCTTTATTTTTTATCCCATATAGCAGCTGCCTCAATCTGTGCACAAGTCTGCAACCTCCCAGCCCTACCTTTGTCTTCTCTGTTGCTTACCCAGCCCCCTCTCACTTCTGACTTGCCCTTCCAAGATGGGATGATGGGGAGGTACCCAGGCTCTCCATCAGCATACAGCTCTGGGGGGATGGGGAACAGGCTGCCATTTATTTATTTTATTTATTTATTGATAATGTTCCACCAGTAAGGCACACTGAACAACAAGTTGCTCGTCTCCTGGTGCAACCTGAGGGAGGGGTTAAAATTGGATGAAGAATTAGACATACAGTTAGACATACAGTTTACCATTTAACATACACGAGAAATTAAACATTCAATTACATTTGTAACAAGACATACAGTTAAAAAATATAAATAATCATACAATCGCATTTATGACATAACATACAGTTAAATATATCATACCTGCGGAATATGCATTTAATTATAAGTGACATATCTGAAGAACATAGTAAGGAATTTAATGTAACATTGGAGCCAAATCCTTACAAGAATGGATCACAGTTAAGAGGCAGATAATTTAGCAGTTATTGAATGAATGAGGTGCAGTGAGGGGACATCAAGGAGGGTAGAGGGGTAGACAGAGAAAACCAGTTAGGGGAAGGAGAGGATAACGATGGGGGGAACATTATTTATTATTTTTATTTTATTTTATTTAGTTCATAAATCAGATTTACAACCTTTGAGTCACAGACTCATTTACAAAGGCACCTCGTCACAGGGAGGGGAACAACAAATAGTGTGGCAAGACAGGGTGGAACAATACAGGTGTAATACATACATTATAGATAGCATAAAACATAGGTAATTTACCAACGTGCAGAGCAAAAATCATTGGTAAGTCCTAGCAGGTCATGCAGGCAATAGCCAGAGGAAAATGGAGTGGGGTAGGCTTTCGAGCCTGGGGGACAACGGCAGGCCTTACCATAGGCATGTACACTTCCGAGTGCCAAGTAGGTGGTTGCGTCGGGCAGCTTTGAACTGACCAATTTTAGGGGTGATTGAGATGTGCTTGGGGAGGGAGTTATACCAGGATGGTGCTCTGTAATAAAAGGACCTTTGGGCAAGGGAGGTCCTGGCTCTAGGCACCTGGAAGGCGGCTTTGCAGGCGGTATGGGTGGCGGCTGAGTGGGAAGCAAGCTGGAGTTGAGCAGTGACACCAGGGGGACACAGTCCAAGAAGAGTCTTTTTTGCTAGTATACCAGTGTGATATTGCAGGCGTTCTTCCAGATTGAGTATGCTCGTGGTGGTATAGAGCCGGCATGTGTGGGTTCCGCTTGGGGCACCGGCCAGGAGCCTGCAGGCTTTGTTGATGGAGGTCTGGATTTTGGTGAGGGCAGTGGGGCCAATGGCTGTGTAGATGGGGAGGCCATAGTCAACTAGTGACAGGGTGGAGGAAGTGATGGCCAACCGTAGGGCAAAGCCAGGGAGGCAGTCTTTGTGTCGATAGAGGAGCCCAATCCAGGTGTTCATGGCAGAGGATAGGGCACTGATATGGGCATGGAAAAAGAAAGCCGAACCAAAGGTGATGCCCCAGATATTTGTATGCTGACACCTGCTCAAGGGGATGGAGGGTGTTGGAAGGATGGAGAGGGGGGCATTTTTGGAGCTACTTTGGTGGTGTGCAAAGATCATTGACTTTGTTTTCTTGAGATTCAGGACCAGGTGGTGGTTGAGGAACCATTTTTCAGCTTGGCTGAAGGAGGATTGCAGGCTGTTCTGGAGAGTGACCGGATTGGGGTGCGAGGAGAGTAGGACTGCATCATCTGCATATAATAGCAGCTTTCCTGCACAAAAGCTGGGAAGGGTGTTCAGGAAGAGACTGAATAATGTGGGGCCCAGAATGGAGCCTTGTGGGACTCCTGAAAGTACAGGCAGAGCCGAGGATAGGCCACCAGTTAGCTTGATGCGTTGGGATCTACCACAAAGGTAGCTGGAGAACCAGGCTAAAAGGGCCAGATGATAGTCCTACTTTACAGAGGGTGTCTAGCAATAGTAGGTGGTTCACAGTGTCAAAGGCCTTGGACAGGTCAATGAATACTGCCCCAGCCAACTCCCTGGCATCTAATGCAGAGTGTATATGGTGGGAGAATTCCAGTAGAGCTGTGGTGGTGCTGTGACCTGGGCGGAAGCCATGCTGTTCAGGGCACAGAATGTTGTGGCTGGAGCTTTGGAGAGGGGTGGAGGATGGAGATGGGTCTGTAGTTATTTGGTACAGTGCGGTCTCCATTTTTATGTATAGGGATGATTTCGGCCTGTTTCTATGCCTTCGGGAATTGGTCGAGACACAGGGATCGATTGAGGAGGTCAGTGAGGGGGACTAGCATGACATCCAATGTTAGGCGGAGTATCCAGGAGTCGAGGGGGTCATCACTCGGGTTGCGGGAGGAGAGAGCATTTTGGGGGATTGGCTTCGCATCCTGTGGGGAGATAGTCCTAAAGAGAAGTGGGGGGTGAGCAATAGCTGGATTGTTGCAAACCGGTATGGGGTCAAAGAAGTGGGCCGGGAGAACTGAGCTTAGATCAGTGAAGGTTTCGTTAAGGCAGTTGGCAATACGGGAAGGGTCCACATTAACAGTGCCATTTATGATCATCTGAGAGGGAGGAGTGGAGCAGGTCGTCCCGTTTAACTCTTTCACATTCTCCCAGAAGGTGCGGGCATTGCCCCAAGTGGATGTCAAGGTGGATTGGTAGTGGCTGGCTTTGGCTTTTCTTATGGCCCAGGTGCACTGGTTGCGAGCTGCGTTATAGGCCTGCCTGTCAGCTAGTTTGCCAGTATTGACAGCAATGTGCCATAGGTTATCATGTTGCTTCAGTTGTTGGATCAAGGGGGTGGATATCCAGGCAGCTGAGTGTCTCTTGGTACGGGTGCGGGTGACAGAGGCAAAAACATCACAGGCCTTGCAGAAGGCATTGGTGAGGAAAGCAAGGGCGACGTCTATATCCTTTGCGCGAGGGAGATTGGGGACCAATCAAGTTGTGCAAGGTGACGCTTAAGTTTGCGTAGACCTCCGGGGTGAAAACGGTGACAGGGGGTGGCATGGCGTGCAGTTTTGAGTGTGGGGGTGGACCAATGGCAAAGAATTGGCGAGTGGTCATTGAGGGAGTTGGGTAATACATTAATATCCTTTATTTTGTGAGGGCGGTTGGAGAGCACAATGTCAAGAAGCGTGCTAGTCCCACTTGATTGGTTAAATCTGGTGGGTTGAGTCACTAGTTGGGATAGATCAAGGGCTGTGAAGTTATCTTTAATTTGTGCTGAGGTAGCACTGAGCCAGTTGATGTTGAGATCACCCACTATGAGCTGTTCCACCTTGTGTGGCAGGGTAGTGAGGTACTCAGTGAGGGAGCGGATAGCTTGGTTTTGTTCTCGTGGGGGTACATATGTCATCATGAGGTAAAGAGGGCCACAGCCTGGGTCAGGGGAGATTTTTAAGGTGATTGCTTGGGCCCCATGATCGAGCTTCGGGGTACGCAGGGCATGACCCAGGAAGGAATTCGTTAGGTAGACTGCACAACCCCCCCCCGTGCTTACCCACACGATCTTCTCTGAAGAGGGAGAAGCCAGGAAGGGAGACCGTCGAGTCCGGGGTCAACGGTGAGTGCCAAGTTTTCACTAGGGCAAGGACATTGGGCTTATGTTGGGAGACCCAGCATTGGAGTGCAGCAGTCTTTAGGTAGACTGCAGATATTCATGTAGGCAATGCGAGGCCATGCCCTATGGAGGGCGGTGACCGGGTCCTGGGCCTGGGTTGGGTGGACATTACCAGAGAGCAAAGAGTAGGATGGTGAGCCGGAGTAGGGACTGCGGCTGTGACGGTAGTGATGTCTGGGCGTCGGGAGGATTTGTGGGGGCATTGCAGGGATGGGCAGGGAGCTAAGAGGGCAGGGCTAGCACAGGGGATGCCACCAGCTATTGTGGGCTCATGGAGGGTATGGGTACTGGAGGGGGGTGAGATGGGGCAGTTGGGCGAACCAGTGTGTGTGGGGTGCAGGTGGAGAAAGGGGGGTAGAGGGAGGGGTTAGAGGGAGTGGGGGGTGGACGAGAGGCTAGCATAAAAACATATGTCGCAGTGTCAGGGAGATTTAGAACTGTGTTTTTTTGTAACAGGGTTGGGGTGAAGAGGAGCAGCATGAATAATCCAAGACCTAAAGGAGTCATTATGTTATATTGCTGCTAGAGAGATAGGAGGGCTTAGACAAGCAGGGTCCCTCTAGTGTTCAGCAAGTATAACCTGCAGATGGCAAAGTGGGCTGATTGGTTCTACAGCCTCACGTGATACTGGCTATAAAGTGGAGAGCTGGCCAAGGGTGGTGGTGGGGAGTGGGGAGCCGGCACGCAGTGCCGGCGGGGTTAAAACAGGGAACTTCAGTAGTCCTGTACTCCGCGGTCTGCCGTACCTGTGGTCCGGGGGGGGGTGAGCGAGCGATCCGGTCCCCGCTTGGGCTGCTGCTGCTGGGGAGGGCGGTCTCCTCCCTGAGCCCTCGCGACCCACTCCTAGATCTGGGGAGAGAGAGAAGGGATTAAGTACTGGACTTGAGGAGGCGGGCCAGGTAGGACAAAGAGCAGATGTAATTTATTCAGCGGTTTTTGTTTTCTTAGCAATCGCGATTCCTAACTTTGTCACCGCATGTCTACACAGTAAGAGCAATCTGAAATACAGTGCTAGAGTTACTTAGTAGGACTGTTTTACACTATCAGTAGTCGCGATTTAAGATTATTTAAAAAAAATGCAAGGCTACACAGTAAAAGTAGTTCTAACAACAGCACTCCAGTTAGTCAGTAGCCTATGTGTGGAGAATAAGCAAGTCTTTGATTTCAGTTGCAGGCGCTATGCAAAAGTCCAAGTTTAGGCGCCAAATTTAAACAGGGAACTTCAGTAGTCCTGTACTCCGCGGTCTGCCGTACCTGTGGTCTGGGGGGGGATGAGCGAGCGATCCGGTCCCCGCTTGGGCTGCTGCTGCTGGGGAGGGCGGTCTCCTTCCTGAGCCCTTGCAACCCACTCCTAGATCTGTGGTCCAGGGGGGTGAGCGAGCGATCCGGTCCCCACGTGGGCTGCTGCTGCTGGGGAGGGCGGTCTCCTTCCTGAGCCCTCGCGACCCACTCCTAGATCTGTGGTCCGGGGGGGTGAGCGAGCGATCCGGTCCCCGCTTGGGCTGCTGCTGCTGGGGAGGGCGGTCTCCTTCCTGAGCCCTCGTGACCCATTACCAGATCAAGTGAGCAAAAAATCAGTTGCGAGGGGTAAGTTAACACAGGGCTAGTGCAATCTGGGAGCACCTTAGACAAAACAAAATGTGCAAGTTATTAGCTCAAGTGAACTAATTCCTTAGTTTAAGTGCAGGGGGTAGAGAGGGGAGCAGGAGGGAGGTGGGGATAAGAGATAGGGTAGGGAAGGACAAATCATACCTGGAACTGGCCCCTTTAGAGTGCGGAGATAGCTGCCAGTGATGGAATGAGGCAAGAACTTAGAATAAGGGACAGGAGTAGGCAAGGACAAGTTGGGCAGAGATAGTAGAGGGGATGGTAAAGGGAAAGAGGAGGAGGGATGGCTGAAACCTGCCTAAGACTAGGCCTTTTCAGGATGCTGAGAACTCTGCCAGAGAGCACAGTCAGGCAAGGACAAGTTAGATAGAAAGGATGGGGGGGAAGGGGGAGGAAAGGAAGAGTCATTTCCCAGTGCTGGAACTACTCCAGGATGCTGTGAACCCTGCAAGGGGGCAGAACTAAGTGAGGACACATTGGAGAGAGAGATAAGAAAGGATGAAGGGACGAGGAGGGAAAGAAGAAGCTTGCCTATGACTAGGCCACTCCAGGATGCTGAGACCCCTGCCAGAGTGCAGCATCAGGCGAAGACTAGTTGGGTAGAAAGGCTAGAGGGAGAGTGAAGGAAGAGTAATTGTCCAGTGCTGGGCCCCTCTAGGATGCAAAGAACCCTGCCAGTGGATAGAATTAGTAGGACAAGTTGGGCAGAGGGAATTGGGGGGGACAGAAGAGCTAGTCGGTTCCCAAGAGTACCTATAGCTCTTCAGTCAGTGGTGTTCCTGGGCTGTTTCTCGTTTGGTTTTGTCCCCTCCCACAGAGACACCAGGCAGAGCATGGTGACGCACTGAGACGGTCAATCAGTGTCTCGTCCCTCTCAAATAACATCCCTGCCTGCACCACCACACAGTGACAGTGGCAACCCTCCTCCCCCCGAAGAGGAGAGCATTGTGTGTGTATTCCTCTGTGGAGTCCGCTGATACATCTTAATAAAATGTGTTAAACTCTCCTACAAAACTACACCTCCAGCTGGAACTGACCTCTTCTTTTCTCCCTTTGGTCCCCAGATCCATGGAGTTCAGCTGTGGGTAACTGACAGGGTAGATCTAAAGCCACACAAGGCATCCATGGCGGGACTTAAGTCACAGCTCCTCCAAACTTTGCAGCTATTGCCACACAGCTTGATCTGTGATCCTGGTCCAGAGCTGGACTGTGAAGGACCAGGACCAGGCATGAAGAAGCACCATTGGGCATGCAGCAGTCCCCCAATCCCTCAACATGGGATTTGGGGAGAGAAATTTCTAGAGCACCCGCATCAGAGAACTGTACACATGTGCAGCACCAGTGATATCAGAGGCAACAGAAAGAGCAGCTCCACCTTTAACTTTTTTTCTGACTCTGCACTGAGAAGGGCGCTCATACCACACATTTTCCTGACCCCTGCGTAGCAAGTGGGGCCACGAACAATAAACTGCAGCTGTTCCAGGCACAAAAAGCAGTAGGAGGCTGCTCACAGAGGCTAGCAATATGGAAGATAGCAACAGGACTATTTAAGGTAATAAGGAAGGATATTACAAGAAAAATCAATAAAAATGCTACTTAAAAAACAAATATGCCCTTTTTAATGATTTGTTTTTAAGTTTAATTTGCTACTAATTGTGTAATCACAGTAACCCACTCCAATATGTGAGTTGTGCTAGGATTCACCCACTTCTGATGTGGTTTGGTCACTTGGCCTGCAGCCTTGTGATCAAACCACACTAGGCATTGATAAATCCCAGCATAACCCACACCCTGTGGTGGATTATTGTTTAAATATATTATACCGTGGAGTATATTTAAGTGATAACATTCATTTAGTTGTAGTATACGAAGTAATAACTGGCTTCTGTGGTTGATTAAATGCGGTGACCGAGGTGGTACTAATCACAGAAAGTCGGTTATTGAGTATACTCAACTAAATGAATGTTATTACTACTATACAAGTTGGAGTGTATGCACTGTTGTCTACTATAAAAAAACTACAACACATTTTGGGGCTTAAGCTACGTTAAAGCTTTTAGTTAAACAAAAAAAAAAAAGTTGGTCTTGGTGCCGCGGTCTTACTTTTGGTTTTGTCGGGGACTCTGCTCGACTCTAGTACTGTTACAGGAATTTCAATGATTATAGGTGATTAAATAAAACACAGGATGGAAACATTCCCTTTTGTGTGCAGTGTGATTAGAGGCAAGGGATGGGGAAATCATTCAGAATGCAGTTTAAAAACTTTTTCATCAGTGGGACACTTCAGGCAACAGCTTGGTGCCTCGGCTTCTTGTTTCTGTTTTTGGTCTCAGGTTTGAATAACCAACTGTAGATGTGACTGGAAGCTGATTAGCTCACTGTGGGCATGGCTAGAGTCTGATTAACCGACTGTAGGAGGGGTTTAGATGAATAAACGACTCTGGGGGATCTCCAATGTAGTTTGTGGGACAATAACTGATGGCAGTTCTTTTGGTTTACTTGGTATTTAAGGTACAAAAGAAGGCCAAAGCCCATTGGGATTGTCCCCCACAATCAATGTGGCACATTAGTTTAAATCCAAATTGTCATCCAGCCATTTATCAAGCCTAAGTTTAAAAATAGGAAAAGAAGGTGAATCCACAATTTCTTGTGCCAAGGTGTTCCAGAGTCTAGGTGTTCTAACTGTAAAAAAGTTTAGTCTTATTTGTATTAGCTTTGGATACATTGATTTGCTTGTTATGCAGTCTGGGAACAATCCATCTGTTACAGAAATTTATTTTTAATTGTTGCATTAACTCAGGTGATTGCTGGACTTTATAGAGAAGGAGAAAGGCCCCTCTAATTCTTCTTTTTTGTAAGGAATATAGTCCTGTAGCATGTAATCTTTCAGTATAGTTTTTAGTTGCCTGATGAGCAACTAGTCTGGTTGCTCTTCTTTGGGTCTGTTCCAATTTCTGGATGTCCTGCACCAAACAGGGATTCCAAAGCAGGGAACCATAATCCAAGTGAGGCCTGACATATGTTCTATACAAGAAAGGACCCATAAAGTAAAAGCTGGTGGCCTCTTTTCTGCATCCCTCCCAGTTGTCATGGGAGTCCCACAAGGCCCCATATTAGGTCCCATACTCGTCTCCCTGTACATCAATAACCTTGATGCACATATATCCCAGTTCCATCTGTATTTCTTTGCTGACGATACTGTACTGTACTGTACACATCAGGCCCTACACTGGCTGAAGCGAGGGATGTACTCCAAGCCAACTTTCCACAACTAGAAATCAACCTAATCAATGCCAAACTACTCCTCAATGCCAAGAAAACTCAGGCCATGATCTTTGTCCCAAACACCACCTCCACTTCCCTTGCAAACACGCACAAAGAATTCATCACTACCTCCCTAGGTGAACCCCTTGAAATCACCTCCAAATTCAAATATATTGGTATGTGTCTAGACAACAAGCTTTCCTTTCATGATCACCTAGACAATCTGGCAAAGAGGCTAAAAATTAAGCTAGGTTTCTTCTTCTGTAACAAGTCCCTCTTTCCACTGGATACCAGAACTAGGCTGGTCCAGGCTACTTTCTTGCCACTACTCGACTATGGAGCTCTAACCTATTCCTCCACAGCAGCCTCAGGACTCAACAAACCAGATATCCTCTATCACCACGCCATACAGTTCATGACAAACCTACCCTACCAAACCCACCATTGCAATTTGTACCTAGCTGCTGGCTGGACATCACTCTCAACTAGACGCACACTTCATGCTGGTATCTGGACTCTTAAGCTACTCCTGAACAAGCTCCCAAACTATCTCACAACCCTTTTCCATATTTCCCACAGCACCTGCACTCTTAGGAAAAATTACCTCCTCCTCCACGATGTACCGAGAACTCGCACCTCACTCGGCAAGCAGGACATATCGAGCATACTCCAAACTATCTGGAACCAGCTCCAAGGTTTACTGAGGCTTCCCAGTACTGTCCCGGTCAGCCTATTTTAAAAGGTTGGCTGCAGCAAAAATAAAAGATATGTGCAGCTGTTTCTAAATCCCAGCTCACTGCTCTAACCCTAGCCCACTGTTTCCTCTTACTTACCTACAAATTAGCTGCCTTGATACTCCGAAACAAGCACTTTGTACCTTTTTACTGTCTTGTATTTTTCTATGTCATTGCAATTTTTATGCAACATGTTAATGCTTGCCCATAATTCTGTACTTGAATTTGTACTGTTTTTTTCGATTATGCAATCTGTAACTACCTGTCTGTGAGAAAGGATCTCCTTGTAAATGAGCTTGCTCAATGGAGTTTTCCTACAATAAACTTGAACATAACTTGAACAAGGGAATAATACATTCCTCGGTTTTAGTAACAAAAGTGTGCTTTATGCACATAAGTAATTGGTTTGAGGTTTTAACCGCCTTGGTGTATTGGTCTATATGCGAGAGTTTATTATTAATCAGTATTCATAGGATTCATAGGTTTAATCTGAGCATAGAAGACTTATGTCCATAGTGCTCACCTAAGTATTCAAAAGTAACCTCCAATACCCTTACTTATTAAGTAAGAATCTAATTTTTTTCTTAAAAGCATTCATAGTCGAACATGTTACTACTTCATTTGGGAGAGCATTCCAAATACTTGTCACTCTTATGTTGAACCAGTATCGTCTCTTTTTGGTATTAAACTTATCCTTGTACAACTGGAAGGGGTGAGCTCTGGTGTTATGTGAATGTTTATTTAGGATTAGGCCAAGCTGTTCCATCAATTGTACATCCTTAAGGGCCATAAACATCCGGCACATATCTCCCCGCAGTCTACGAAACTCCAGAGAGTACATTCCCAAGCTTAGTCATCTCTGTTCATAACTTTGTCCCTGGACGTCTCTGATTCTCTTGGTAGCCCTCCTCTGAACCCTTTCCAGGGCTACAGTATCTCTCTTATTACCTGGTGCCCAAAACTGCACACAATACTCAATGTGGGGGCGCACCAAGGAGGTATACAGGGGAACTAAGACCTCTTTATCTCTGCTTTTGATGTGTTTGTGTATACAATATTATATACTACTTGCTTTTTTAATTACCTGCCTGCAATGCATACCAAAATTAAGTTTACTGTTAACTCTTATACCCAAATCTCTTTTGTCTTGAATGACCCTAAGTTCTCTACCTCCAAATCTATACTTAAAAAGCTTGTTATGTTTTCCCAAATGCATAACTGCGCATTTTTCATGGTTAAATATAGAATTCTTGTTTAAGGCCCATGCATCTAGATCACTTAGGGCTGCCTGTAAGATATTCGCCTCTATTAGACTGTTTACTGGAAAACCCAGGCGAGTATTATCCGCAAATCTGGAAAGCCACACCCCTGGTTGAACATGCACTGAAGAAATATATAGGTTGAAAAGACATGGGCCCAAAACCGATCCCTGTGGTATTCCACTGGTCACATCTGCCCACACAGAAAATTCACCCCAATACACACCCTCTGTTTCCTATTGCTCAGCCATGCCTCAGTCCACTGGACTAATTTGTCATGGAGTCCTAAACTGTTAAGGGCTTTAATCAGTTCTTCATGTGGCACTTTATCAAATGCCTTTGTGAAATCCAGGAAGATTACATCAACTGAGTTGCCCATGTCCAGTGCCTTACTTGCCTTATTATAAAATTCAAGAAGGTTAGTTTGGCATGACCTGCCCCTGGTAAACCCATGCTGTGTATTGTCAATAGCCCCTGTCTTTTCCAGGAAGTCTATGGTGTTCTCCTTGATAATACTTTCCAGAATTTTCCCCAACACAGAAGTCAGGCTGATAGGCCTATAGTTAGTTACCTCCTGCTTAGAGCCCTTTTTATAGATAGGAACAACTACAGCCTGCCTCCATTCTTCTGGGACCCTGCCTGTATCTAGGGATTTTTGGAAGAGACAGGTAACTGGGTCAGCTAAACTGTCCGCCAACTCCTTAATTACCCTGGGATGCATCCCGTCAGGTCCCTGTGCTTTATTTGAATCAATATCCTTTAATCTTTTTGCCACATCAGAGGCATCAAATGTAATACTAGGGCCTAGGGACTTGTCTCTGTTATGGTAACTTTTTATTTGCGTCCCCGTATTGAAGACAGAAGAGAAGTATTTATTACATACTTCCGCCATATCCTGATTTGATGAAATCATATTACCATCGGGGTCTTTTATAGAAGTAATTGTGCCACCACCTCTCCTTCTACTATTAATGTAGGAATAAAAGCTTTTATAGTTATCCTGTGTCTTGATAGCTAATTTGTGTTCATAATTTCTTTTAGCTGTGGCAATACCGTTTAGAATTTTTTAGGCAGATCTTATATTGATCCCAACATTCACTATCACCACTCTGCTTAGCCTTTACATAGGCTATATTCTTGTGCTTAATTAATTTTTTGACTGTTGGGGACAATCATGGTGGAAGGGGGTCTTTTACTTCTATTATATTTATCTATAGTGGGTACAAATTTTTGAACTGATGAGAATATTTTATTATTTAATTTCTCCCACATTTCTCCAGCCATTTGATTGGCAAAATCTAGTTGCCAGTTCCAATTAGACATCTCACCTCTCATTAAATCAAATTTAGCTGTTTTGTATTTATAGATTTTTGTATTACCTGTACTGTTTTTCAAGACCCCTAGGTACTTAAAACTTACCACAGCATGGTCGCTTGACCCCAAAGGGGGCAATATTGTGCAATTTTGGATATTATTATCCAGGTTGCTTAGTACCAAGTATAATATATGAGTACCCCTGGTATTATTTTGCACATATTGTTCCATCCCTGCTAAATTAAATGTATCTAAGTAGTTAGTTTCCATAGGGGTATTAGCTGTTAGTATATCCCAATTAATTCCAGGTAAATTTAAGTCACCCAGAAGTATAACATTCTCTGTCATACCTGTTTAATAAAATCTAATAATATGAAATCATCAGAGGCCCCAATAGATGGTGGTCTATAAACAAGACCAGGTAACTATAAACTGTAATACTGAGGTTGCAGGGCAGGTTGAGATTGAAATAAATAATAGAAATGATTTTGTTGCTGATATAACAGAAGGAATAACAGTAACAAATAGATTTGATGTGTTGGGGGAAATAAACCAATCTACCATAGTGGGAGATGGTGGAAATGAAAATAATGATCAGATGGAGGAGGGAGGTGTGGTTAGTTCAAGGCAGGTTATAGTAATTGGTGATTCCATCATTAAGTATACTGATCAGTATATTTGTAAACATGACAAAGCAAATAGGATGGTCAGTAGTTTCTCAGGTTCAGGGGCTATTGATTTGTGTAACATGGCTGACAATATATTTAAAGGGGCAGGGAACCATCCATTGGCAGTGATTCACGTGGGCATAAATGATATTATGAGAAAAACCCTGCCTGAGATGCAGAAGGACTACAGTAAGCTAGTGGAGAAATTAGAAGAGAAAGGTTGTGAAATAGTGATTTCGGAGATACTTCATGAACCTAGGACAACTTTTTACAAGGTGAAAAGGACTGCACTGGCAAATAAATGGCAGTGTAAATGGTCCAAAAATAGGAATTTTCAATTTATTAAACATTATGGAACTTTTGATGGAAAAAAATTATTTGTATTGTAAAGATGGGTTGCATCTGAATTTTAGAGGAAGTAGAATATTGGGAATTAGATTATGTCAGGTAATAGAGAATTGTTTAAACTGAAAATGAAGGGGATGAGGGGAAATGATGGGGTTCGAAATGCTCCTGTGGCAAAAAAAAGATAACAATAGGTTATCCAAAATAAAGGCCATGTTTTGCAATGCCAGAAGTTTAAATATATCAAGTATGGGAGAATTGGAGGTTATAATTACAAATGAGTGTTTGGATATGATAGGAATAATTGAAACATGGTGGGATAATGAAAGTGAGTGGTTACAATACATTCCAGGATATAGAGTGTTTAAAAGAAATAGAGAGGAGAGGAGAGAAGAGGTGGTGGTGTGGTTCTTTTTGTTAGAGAAGGAATAGAGGTTATGGAACTAGAACAATGTGATAATCTGGAAATTGAAAATGTTAGCATTGAATTGTTGGGGATAAAGGGAAAAAAATGTTGAGTCTCTGTCTTTTATAGGGCTCCTGATGTTGGTATGGAAGAAACTGAGGCATATATTAAAGACATCGTAAATCAGGCCAGGATAACTAACATTATCCTCATGGGGAATTTGAATATGCCCAACATTGAGTGGGGAAAAAAAAACAACCTGGTAATCATTTAGGATGTAGAGTCCATGAGGAGCTGAGTTCAGGTGGCATTAAACAATGTGTAAAAGAGGCAACTAGAGGCACTAATATTTTAGACGTTTTATTAACTAACGTCCCTGATGTAATAAAGAATGTTAATATTCAACCTCAGTTAGGCAACAGTGATCATAAGTCTATTATGTTTACAATGGATTGGGCATCTAAACCAGCTAAGGGGAATACAGTGCAATATTTATACAAAAAAGGAAATTATATAGCTATAAGAAAGGAATTGGTAGGAATCAATTGGGAAAAAGAGTTTGAAGGTTTAAACATGGCAGAATCTTGGAATTATTTCTTGAATACATTCAATAATTTGAAAAAAAAATACAACCCTTGTAGAAAGGCTTATAATCATAAGGGTAAAAAGCCACCATGGTTGAATAAGAAAATATTAAGAATGTGTAGGAAAAAGAAAATAATGTTTAATAAAATGAAATTTAATGGATTAGAAAGTTCTAAACAGAGCTATAGGAAAGTACTGAGGAATTTAAAGAAAGAAATAAGAAATGCTAAAAAAAGTTTTGAATTTCGACTAGCTGTTAATAAAGATAAAAAAAGTTTTTCTGCCTATGTAAATAGTACAAAGGGTAGTAGGGGGACAGTTTGACCTTTAAGTATAAATGGAGTCATGACCTCTGAACCTACAGATATGGCCAATGAATTTAGTAGAAGTTTTGGAGCTGTGTTTAGGAAGAATGATGTTGATATTGAAAGGCATAATATGGGAAACTGTAATCTGGATTCCGAAAATATTATAACTGTAGAGAGGGTAGCTAAAAGAGTAAGGAGACTGAAGCTGGATGGGACGGCCGGACCAGATGGTATTCATCCATATTTTGTGAAGGAGCTGAGTGATGTGATGATACCTGTTATTACTATACTGGGTCAAAAATCTTTAAGTGATGGTGAGGTGCCTGGAGAGTGGAAGTTGGCACATGTTGTACCTATATATAAGAAAGGAAAAAGGAGTGATGCAGGGAATTATCATCCTGTTAGTTTGACATCAGTGGTGGTAAAGATTATTGAAGGAGCTTTGAGTGGTGCTACTTACAAAAGTATGTTAAGGAGGGGAATTGTGGACCAGAACCAGTATGGTTTCATGCCTAATAGGTCGTGTGAAACAAATCTATTGACCTTTTATGAGTTCGTCAGCAAATGTATTGATGAGGAAAGTAGTGTTGATGTTGTAATGCTCGATTTTAGCTGAGCATTTGACACAGTTCCACATTATAAAATAATAGAAAAACTTATAAATATGGAAATCAGTGAGAACATTGTTAGATGGGTAGAACAATGGCTAAGTAATAGATTACAGCAAGTAAAGATTCAAGGGTATCTGTCTGATTTAAATAGTGTATGGAGTGGAGTTCCGCAGGGGTCAGTATTGGGCCCACTACTGTTTTGTATATTTATAAGCAATCTAAAATTATTAAGTAATAATAAATTAATTAAATTTGCTGACAATGTTAAAGTTGGAACAGTGGTAAACATGTTTGATGAGAGACTCATTTTTGGTCAGGATTTGTTGTACATTGTCGACTGGCCAAAAAAAAAAACGGAATGACGTTTAATAAAGATAAATGTACCATCATGCATTTCGGTAGACAAAATATAAATCAGATCTACTATATGTATGATCTGAAGCTTAAGGTATCGGAATGTGAGAAAGATCTGGGTATCTACGTCCAAAATGATTTAAGAAATGAAGTAAATAGCAGACAATCGTCTAACAAAGCAATGCAGATTGTTGGTTGTATTAGGAGAGGTTTTCAATCAAGGAGCAGAGAGGTTTTGATGCCATTGTATAGACATTTGGTAAGGCCTATATTGGATTATTGTTCTACAGTTGCAGGTCTTTTATTGATGAGGGATATTAAATTAATGGAAAGACCACAGAGATCCCTTACAAGGTTGATTTCAGGTTGCAAGAAAGAGTCATATGAGACTAGATTGGAAATATTGGTTTGTGGTCTTTGGAGAGTAGAAGGGCAAGAGGGGATTTATTATTATTATATAAATCTCTGAAGGATGAGGTTATTAGAGCACAGTTGGGATTGGTGTATAAGGAAAGGACCTATCATTTGAGAAGGCATGATAGGCAAGTGAGTGAGGAACTGAGCAGGACTGAGTTAAGGAAAAGGTGTTTTAAGTGTCGAACAATAAGGACATGGAATGGACTGCCCCAGGAGGTGGTGGAGGCAGAAAGCTTAGATTATTTTAAGCAGAAACTGGACAAGTATCTAGAAGAAGTTGGTGCCATCCACCACTACCACTGAATTGTGGGGAAAATCTTTATGGGCTATGCCTTCTGATTTTCTTATTCATCCAGTATGAATTCCAGTATGAAGACCGATATTAATTTTTGATGCTTTTGAAATCTTTATCCACAGAAATTCAGAGTTACCCCATCTTGAAGTATCTAAATGTTCTGAGGATATATTCTCAGAAATATACAGGGTTACACCCCCACCTTTGGCCCAGGTCCTATCTTTATTGTAAAGTGTGTATTCGGGGATGGTTTTATCCCAACTATCCTTTTCATTCCACCATGTCTCGGTAATGGCACATATATGTATATTGGAGGTATGCAATAACAATTGCAACTCATCAAATTTACTTGCAAGGCTTCTGGCATTAATTAACAAACAGTTCCAGTTGGATTGAATGTTCTTCCTGGTGTGTATGACATTAGGTTTATTATTATTCCCAGATCTTTTTCGCATACTGAAACATTCAAAGGGATATTATTAAGGGTATAAGTCTGTAATGGATTAGCTTTACCAAAGTGTAGCATGGTGCACTTGTCTATATTAAAGTGCATTTCATTTGTTTGGGCACAAGTTTCAATTAGTTTCAGGTCATTGATTACTGAGGATCTCTTTAATGATGAATCAACCCTCCCCCCAACTTAGTGTCATCAGCGAATTTTGATAGATGGTTGGTAGAGCTAATCTGCATCTGCATGTCCCCGATAAAAATATTAAACAATAAGGGTCCAAGCATGGACCCCTGAGGGACCCCACTTGTCACCTGACCTTCTTCAGATAGGCTGCCTTGTATCTTAACCTGCTGGCTTCTATTTGATAGCCAGTTGTTTAGCCATCTAACCAAGATGGGAGAGAAACCTGCCGATTGAAGTTTTCCAATAAGTTTATTATGAGAGACCTTATCATAGAAACATAGACTTTGACAGCAGATAAGGACCGCTTGGCCCATCTAGTCTGCCCATTTCCTTACCTACAGGATACACCACAGATCCTAGTTAATCAGCAGCCTATTTCTTCCTACCCCCCACAAGAACTGCCTTATGTCTGTCCCATGCATTCTTGAATTCTCCCATAGTTTTAGACCCCACAACCTCCTCAGGAAGGCTGTTCCATGCATCCACTACCCTCTCTGTGAAAAAATACTTCCTCACATGACCCCAGAACCGCCCTCCCATCTTTAAATTGTGTCCCCATGTTCTTGCACATCTCTTTTTCTGAAAGATGCTACCCTCTTGGACTTTGTTGATTCCACTGAGGTACTTAAAAGTTTCTATCATGTCCCCCCTCTCCCTTCTTTCCTCAAGGGTATACATATTATGCTCCTTTAGTCTCTCCTCGTACGGCTTCTCTTGCAGACCTTGCACCATTTTAGTTGCCCTCCTCTGGACTGCCTCTATCCTATGTCCTTGCGGAGATGGGGTCTCCAGAACTGGATGCAGTACTCCAGATGGGGTCTCACCAACTGTCTGTACAGAGGGATAACAACTTCCTGTTTTCTGCTGGTGATGCCTCTCCCTATACATCCCAGTATACCCCCAGCCCTCCCTACTGCCTTCTCACATTGCTTGCTAACCTTAAGGTCATCTGATATGATTACCTCCAAGTCCCTTTCCTTTTTTGTTGTTGTTACTACCTCCCCCATTGTGTAATCTTCCCCTGGGTTATTGTTCCCCAGGTGCATTATTTTGCACTTCTTTGCATTGAATCCTAGCTGCCATACTTCTGACCATTCCTCCAACCTTGCCAAGTCCCTTCTCATCCTTTCCACGCCTCCTTGTGTATCAACCCTGTTGCAGATCTTTGTGTCATCTGCAAAGAGGCATACTTTTCCTTCCAGTCCTCTGCAATGTCACTTATCAAGACATTAAAAAGGACTGGAACCAGTACTGAACCCTCATGGTACCCCACTAGTAACCCTCTTTCTTCAGAGTGGACTCCATTTACAATTACCTTCTGTGTCCTGTTGTCCAGCCAATGTTTTACTTCCAGGCTACCACCCTGGGACCCACTCCCAGGCTGGTTAATTTGACTATTAATCTTTTGTGTGGGACTGTGTCAAATGCCTTGTAAAGTCTAGGTAGGCCATGTCCACAGCCCTCCCTGGTCTACTACTTTAGTCACCCAGTCAAAGAACTCTATTAGATTTGTCTGACATGACCTTCCTGGCTGGAACCCATGCTGCCTTGGGTCCCAGCCCCACTGGCCTCAAGGTACTCAACAATTCTTTTCCTTCAGAAGTGACTCCATCACTTTCCCTACCACAGAGGTCAAACGGACAGGTCTGTAGTTTCCTGCCTCTGTCGTGGTCCCACTTTAGTGAAGGGGAATCACATCCACCTTCCTCCAGTCCTCGGGTACCATACCATCCTCCCATGATTTATTAAAAAGAGTAGTCAGTGGTTTCACTAGTTCCACCCTTAATTCTTTTAGAATTCTGGGGTGAATTCCATCAGGCCCCATTGCTTTGTCCACCTTCAGTTTTAGGAGTTCTTGCAGAACCCTTTCTTCTGTGAAAGGGCTGATCGACTCTCATCAAGAGTGCTTCTGTTAATTGTATTAGGCACTTCTCCTCTTTGTGAATACTGAGCAGAAATTTCATTCAGTATCCCTGCTTTTTCACTGTCCCTCTGCCCACCCACCATTCATTCTATTCAGCCTCACTATCCCTCCCTTTGTCTTTCTACGCTCTCTGATGTACCTATAAAAGGTTGTATTCCCCTTATTAACTGAGTTGGCTATCTTTTCCTCAGTTTGGGCCTTTGCTATTCTGACTTCCCTCCCTGCTTCCATCTGCCTTAACTGGTACAGCTCTCTGTCCTGCTCCTTCTGTGTTTCCTTATACTTCCTGAGTGCTATCTTTTTCTCCCTGACTTTCCCAGCCACCTCTTTTGAGAACCTTAGTGGCTTTTTCTTTCATTTTGCTTTGTTTATTTGCTTCATGCAAAGGCTTGTTGCCTCTGTGATGGCAGTTTTGATGATTACCCATTGTTGCTCCACCCTTCCTTCTAGCCTGTTTGCTAGTGCTTTTCTGAAGCACTCTCCTGTCTTGCCAAAGTCAGCCCTCCGGAAGTCCAGTACCCTCACTTTTGTATGGCTTGACTCTGTAGCTGAGTTTAACATGAACCACACTGTTTGATGGTCACTTGTTCCCAGAGGGCAACTCATTTCTAGATCTGAGATCCTCTCACTGCCCGCATTTGAGAGTACGAGGTCTAAGATTGCTCCCTCACGAGTGGGTTCTGAAACTAGCCGTCTGAGGCCTGCCACCTGTAGGGCATTGAGAATGGCCCTGCTCTTGGATGTTGCTGCAGCAAATGTGCTCCAGTTAACATCTGGCATATTCAGATCTCCCATCAACAGTATCTCCCCTTTCTCTGCCATCCTAAGAATGCCTTCTATCATATCCTTGTCCATTCCTTCCCCCTGACATGGGGGTCTGTACACAACCCCTGTGCAGACTGTGGTGCCCTTTCCAGTCTCCAAGGTGACCCACAGTGCCTCCTCTCCTCCGTTTACTCTTTTGTTCAGTTACTTTTATCTCTTCCTTTACATAGAGAGCTACTCCTCCCCCTCTTCTCTCCTGCCTGTCTCTCCTGTAGGTTATGTACCCTGGTATGTTAACATCCCAGTCATGGTTCTCTATGTACCATGTTTCTGTGACTGCTACGATATCCAGGCACCCCTCTTCCATCAAGGCCACCAGCTCGGGAGCTTGTTGCCCAGACTACGGGCATTGGTATTCATTACCCTCCATTTCCTGATGGCCTTACTCCTTTTTGCCCCATCTCTGTCCTTCTTGCCTTTGCCACTTTCCCCATTTACCCCTGCCCTTCTCCCTATTGCCACCTCTATGTTGGTGTTTACCATACTTATTACCGTGATTTTTAAGGGGGGGCTAGGATTTCCCTGCTCCTTTCCAGTTCCTCCCCCCTTGGCTAGTTTAAATGCTTGCCAATGAAGCATTTAAACCTATCACCTAGGATCCTGGTTCCCCTCCTGGACAGATGCAGCCCATGATGCCAGTATAGGCTTGCATCACTCCAGGAGGACCCTCAGTCCCCAGTGAAGCCAAATCCCTGAACTCTGCACCAGTTTTTCAACCACTGATTGAATTCCATGGTGTGGAGCACCCTAGCCTCTCCTACACCACAGATGGGCAGCACCTCCGAGAAGGTTACCATGCGTGCTACTTGTCTAAGGTCCCTCCCCAATTCTACAAACTCTTCCTGCACTGCTCTAATCCCTTTCTTAGCCAGGTCATTTGTCCCTATGTGGACAATGACATCCAGCTCCCTCCCCTGTGCAGCTGCTCCGGCAATCCTGAAGATTCACTCCCTGTCCCTCCAAGCCATGGCGCCAGGCAGGCACCTTACCTCCCTCTCCCCTTCCTCCCCCAGTTCTACCTTCCTAACAATAGAGTCCCCCACCAGGAGTTGTTTCCTTCCCCTGTGGGGTCCCATGCCACCCTCCTGTGGGTCTCCTTTGTGGAAGTTTCCAGCATCCTCCTTGGTCTCCACTGCAGGTGCCTCCATAGAGGAACCACACTTTGCCAGAATGGCATAGGAATTGTGAAGAGGTACAACTGGAGGGATGCACCTCTGTTCCACCACCCTCACCCTCCCTGAGCCCACTGTGGTCCAAACGCTCCTCTTTCTTGGCAACCTCTGAGGCAACAGCAGTGGCACTGGTGGTCCCTGGATGGAGGAGGAGGTCCCACAAATCCTGGTCAACTCATCCTGGAGATAAGCAACCTCCTCCCTCAGCCCAGGGAGGTGCCTGCAGATGGGACAGCACCGCATCCTCCAGAACATCTCCCGGAAGACTGCTGCTCCACAGCCACTGCACTGCACCACTCCCATCATGTCTTATTTCTGGCCCCTTAACTGTTGTTTGGAATCCTTCTCTTTCCTCTGTTTTTTTTCTTTCTCTTCTCTCTCTACTTACTTTCTGCCTCTGTGCCCTTTAAGCTCCTGATTGTCCTGTTCTGTGACAAGAATATCCTGTATTTCTCAGTAGACCCTTTACTTGCTCAGAGGCAGGTCTCCAGCAACTAGAGGCGACCAGAGAGCAACTCTTGCCCTTCTAGGATAGTGGGTCTTTGGTGGCTCTGTGATCACTCACTTCCTGCTCCCAAACAGGAAATTCCTGTTGTCAGTCAAATCCTGTGCCTATAAAAGTAGAACTAGCTTTGGGCAGGAGGGTGGGCAATCACCTGAGCTTTACTGTAGTCCAGAAGAATTACATCTTGGGGGCAGTTAAGGTCAAGACCTTGACTTATGGTTTCATAAAATGCTATTAAATTAGTGGTACACGAAAGATCATGTTTAAAACTGTGTTGGGTTGGATCATTAAGTTTTAATAAACCCATTTCCCTTTCAAGAAGTATATTAATAATCTTTTCCATTAGCTTAGAGAGAATGGATGTTAGACGAATAGGTCTATAGTTTTCCAGTTTTGATCTATTCCCTTTTTTGAAAATAGGTACTACAATGGCCTTTAGCCAATCCTTGGGGACTGTGCCTCATAAAGAGATTTATTGAATATAAGGGATAGGGGGAGCATTAAGGCTTTAGATGCTGCATGTAGAAATCTGGGATTAATACTATCCGGTCCAGGGCTAGAAGTCTTATTTAAAAGTTAAGTGCTGACAGTATATCTGCTTGGGTTATTATGTATTTATTGTTACTAGATACAGTAGAAGGGGTCAATGTGGAGGTTATTTTTGAAGTAAAAATGGAACAAAAGTACTTAAAGGAATTTGCAATATCTATGTCCGTTGTTAATAGAGAGTTGTGTACCATAAGTGGACCAATTTATCTAATGGAACCTCTTTTGTCATTGAGGTATGAAAAGAGGGATTTATGACTATCTTTGGAATGAGCAAGCCTAAATTCCAAATTCCTTTTGGATAGTAGTATGAGGTTTTTTAAATCCTTAATTGCGTCTTTATATTTTAGTTTAAGTCCTACATTGTTCTTGTTGTTACACTTCTTTATATTTCTAAAAAAGCTTTTCTTTTCTTTTGATCAGTTGTTTTATGTTTTTTGTTGAACCATAAGGGTATCTTGCCTTTTGAGTTATATTTCTTTTTGGTTGGGACAAAAATATGTTCTAAATTTAAAATTGTGGATTTTACAAAAGTCCAGGCTTCTTCAAGTGACAATGGGGATAGAATATCATACCATGCTATTTTATTTAGGTGTTCATTGATCAGTTTGAAGTTGGCCTGATCATAATTTTTAAAGAGAGAATGGTAGTGGGGTGGTTGATATTGGTACACAAGAGAAAAGGAGATGGCATAGTGGTCACTACTGCCTAGAGGATCCTGTAGGGAAATACTAGACATATTATTAATTAGGTTAGTAATTACAAGGTCCAGAATATTATCTCCTCTCGTAGGTTCTTTAATAATTTGTTCCAACCCTAGTTCAAATAATACAGATATGAAGTCTTTCTCGATATGAGTTTTGCTAGTAAGGTTTTCCCAGTTTATGGAAAGCAAGTTGAAATCTCCCAGGAGAATGACATGTCCTTTGTCAGTCAATGTTGAAATGTCTTTTATTAATGTGGCTGAGTATTCATGGGCGGCTGAGGGAGGCCTGTAGCAGGAACCTACAACAATTTGAGGTTGCCCTACAAATTTAATATTAAACCAAATACTTTCAGTGATGGTATTGTATGGGATTTGATTGGATGGAATATAATTTCTGACATATAGACAAACCCCTCCACCAACTTGACCTTGTCGGTCCTTATGGTAAAGCTTGTACCCTGGTAATTCTTTGATGCAAGCTGAGTTAGAGTCCCACCACGTTTCAGTAATGGCTATAATGCCATAATTACATATCCTACATTTGGCTTCTAATTCTGCTATTTTGGTTAAATTTAAGGAGCATGTGTTTAGGGATAACACTTTGCAGACTTTATGATTATTTAAGGTGAATTTTGTGTAAAGAGACCTGGGAACATTGCCATTTTCCCCCTGGAGTACAAGTTTAAATGTTTATCAATTGCAGACAGAAAGCTTTTTCCCAATAAGGCACTACCCTTTCTGCTAAGGTGTAGTCCATCCCAGCAAAACAGAGAGGGTCTATCTTGAAAGTTTTCCCAGTGCGTTATACAGGTGAGTCCCTGCTGGTAACACCATTTCCGTAACCATTCGTTTAAGGCCTTGATTTTATTGGAAATGACGGGAGTTGCTCTGGGAACTGGTATAATTTCTGAAAAGCAAACTGTGCAGTCTCTTTCAGCCAGCACATTGATGAGAGCGACAAAATCATGCTTTAGATTTTCCAAATCAGTCTGATTTATATCGTTAGTACCAGCATGTATTATAATCAAGGAATTTTCACCCACACTTTTGAGTTCTTTTTTAGCAATATTTGTTATATCGACTACCCTAGCCCCTCCCTAAGACTGGAGCAAGTAAGGTTGAGTTTGTCTGGATTACATATAGACCAGTCAATATATTTGATCATAGAATCCCCTAGCACTAAGATTTGTCTAGGTTCCTTTATACTGAAAAGAGATGCTAGTTACCGATAAGGTGCAGTCTAGAGTCCTAGAAGAGGGGGACGTGGACACTTTAGTCTTGGGGCTAGAAGGAGAGTTAATTATGGGTCATAAAATGTTTTTTATTTCTTTTCCTGTCCCTATAGAACTTTTGGGTAGAGTAATGAGAGACTCATTCTGAGAGTGGGGATTTTCCTCGATTGGTAGGCCATCATATCTGTTATATATAGGTAGTGTGTGGGGTTTGTTAAATATCTGTCCTCCCCTTTGCTTGGTTTTGTGCTTAGAAACAATGGACAAGTTGTTATCATCCTGCTGAATCGAAGGGGGGGCAGGGGTCACCTAGGGGTATACTACTCACTTCACTGTTGTTAATTTCAGATCTGGATAGGGCACTTGTGGAAAATAATAAGTCTGACATTTGGTCTGTGAAATGTTCAAGGGCTTCAATTTCTGGGTTGGGAGATGAAGCCCAACTATCTCAGATTGCAAAGTCTGTAGTAATGTACACTTTTCACAGATGAAATTATCAATTTGTTTCCCCTATCCAAACATCTGACAGGTGCTACAGAAATTATTAGGGACATTGATAGTTGGTGTGAGGAGTGAGGCAGTAATGTACTGTCTTTTTCTGTTTAAACTTGTCACTTACTTTATGCTGGCACACTATCGTGGCCCTGTCCCCGTTTTCCCTGCAGACACAGCTGACATGCACAGATGCGCATGTCTCTGCATGCATCTCTGCGTGCATCCCCGAGCATGCTCACCCCGCTCACTAGTATGGGCCTGAAGTAGTGCCCGAAACTGAAGGTGTTTGAGTGACATCCAGTTTCACGCTAGGGCTAGCGCTATAGCAATTACTGTGCAAGTCCAAATAAAACAGGCTAAATAAGCCTGATGTGAGCAGAACAAATCTGTAAAACTACTGCAGCCTGCCATGCTTGGTTGATGCAAACTGGGGGCAAACACAGCAAATTCGGGACCAGGGTAAACTGGCGAAGTTCACTAGTATCCCAGGAGTCTCCATTATCCCCACCAACAATGTAGCAGAGCAAGAGGATACCCAGTCCTAGTAGCTGCAATCAAGCATATATATGGTGTAGTCATACACAATACAGAGTAATAAATTCAAATGCATATAAAACGGTGCATAGGTTGTGCCTTCCACCAGCAGTGTGAAGGGCAGAGTTTCCTATAGTAATGAATGCCCCGCTCACTGGTGTGAACCTGAAGTAGTGCCCGAAACTGAAAGTGTCTGAGTGACATACAGTTTCACGCTAGGGCTAGCGCTATAGCAATTACTGTGCAAGTCCAAATAAAACAGGCTCAATAAGCCTGATGTGAGCAGGACAAATCTGTAAAACTATTGCAGCCTGCTGTGCTCGGTTGATGCAAACTGGGGGCAAACACAGGAAATTTGGAACCAGGGTAAACTGAGGAAGTCCACCAGTATCCCAGGAGTCTCCACTATCCCCAAAAACAATGTAGTAGAGCAGGAGGATACCCAGTCCTAGTAGCTGCAATCAAGCATATATATGGTGCAGACAAAGAACCTCTGTGCGCAAACACTGAGGCAAGGGTTACCCCAAAGGGCATTTGGCTGGGAAGCCAAGTTTCAAGAAAATACAAAATCACACATGCCTACACAATGCAAAGCATCATGGGCTGCATATGCAAATCACCACAGAATGTTATGCTGGTTCAACTTTAAGCAGAATTGCATGGTGCTGAAAGGCCTCTCACACAGTTTGCAAAGGGTGCTAACAGATGACACAGACACGTGTTTCATCCTACCAGGACTCATCAGTATGCCTCATCTGTTTGACACCCCAGTGGAATGAACCAGCTACCCTAAGACGGTCTCTCTGGGTTATGTTGTGGTGAACCCATTAAAATAAAAAACTATTTAAAAGACAAATAACCTCTGTGCGCAAACACTGAGGCAAGGGTTACCCCAAAGGGCATTTGGCTGGGAAGCCAAGTTTCAAGAAAATACAAAATCACACATGCCCACACAATGCAAAGCATCATGGGCTGCATATGCAAATCACCACAGAATGTTATGCTGGTTCAACTTTAAGCAGAATTGCATGGTGCCGAAAGGCCTCTCACACACAGTTTGCAAAGGGTGCTTACAGATGGTGTAGTCTTACAAAATACAAGATAGCAAATTCAAATGCCTATAAAATGGTGCATAGGTTTTGCCTTCCACCAGAGGTGTGAGGGGCAGAGTTTCCCATAGTAATAGTTAATTTTGATTGGCTGAGAACAGATGCCTCTCGTATAATCAAGTGATAACATTCATTGACTTGGAGTATAAGAAGCAATAACCGGCTTCTGTGGATGATTACATGCTGAGGCGAAGCCAAGGCATTTAAACACCACAGAAGCCAATTATTGTGAGTATACTCCAACTAAATGAATGTTATCACTATTACATGAGTTGGAGTGAGTTTTTAAGTTCTTTTCATATGTACAGTACTGTAAAGGGTTACCAGCAAAGAAGACGGCAAAGAAGAATGTCAGTCACACGGGCTGGCTCTCAACAGCCCACTCAGATGGAGCTCCTCCCACAGACATGCAGATTATTCCATTTGAGCCTTCTTAAAGAAATAAAAAATAAATAAATAACCACCAGGGAATAAAAAACTAACCAACATTTACATCCAGAACCACAACTACAAGTATGAGGTCTAAGTTACTCGCTCCTGCATTTTCTCTCTCTCTCTCTCTCTCTCTCTCTCTCTCTTTCTTTCTCTCACAGCCGGCTCTCGCTACTGTATTGTCTGTCAGCATTCTGTCCATTTGAGAAAGAAAATAAATACAACTACCCTTTTTGACTGTTCAGTGTTTGCTGCTAGGCAGTCTTTATGCTTGGTAATGTAATCCCCCTGCAAATGGGGGTTCCCAAAAGTCTTCCAGGAGCTTGCCTGAATGCTCCAAGTCTGGGCGGTGTTCGGTGTCTGAGCTGTTTAAATGTGGTTCCAAGTGAGTGCTATTTGAGCCTCCACATACTGTCTCTTTAAGAGCTGTCTGCTTGCAGACTTAATTAGTTTGTATGGGGGGACTGTGTATTTAATGCTGAAATCCCGCCCAAGCTGCTGTCAATTCGCTCCGTTTCTGCCATCGCTACATGTGTAGAGGAAGCCTTGTTGAAAGATATAACTGTTTGCCAGAAATCTGTTAGAGTGATAATGAAAATACAGTTTGTCTAACCTGCTTTCCCCTCAGCAAAAACTGTTTCAGTGTAGCTCTTTCATTTTGGTCCTGAATTGCTGACTTGGACCAATCAGGATGATAGGGAGACCCTAAAATGGAGCCTGTGGACGAATCGAAACTTGGACTCTCAATTTTGAGCCAGCCACAAGGGTATTGTATGGGCAGTGACTCTGGGAAATGTAGTTTTTACCTTGGCACCTTATTCCACCAACAGAGGGAGTCTTATTGTGAGGACAGCCGAACCAGCCAACAGAATGGTGTGGAGCTAAAGGAAATGCCCCGCTCTGTGACTGGAAAGGTCAGATTAGTTGTGACAGTGAAGAGAGAAGGAGCTCTGTGCTTCATGGTGTATATTTCATGGAAGCGTGGTGTGAGGCCCTGAGATTCGGTCTGCAGCCGTTGTAAGCACTAGTTTGGACTGAATCCAATTTGTGAGGAGAAAGAAGGAAGTCTGAAAGGTAGAAACCAGGCTAACCCTGTAGAAGAGTGAAGAAATTGTTGAATCGCGCACAGTCTGTCAGGAACTGACACTGCTCTGTGTGCTCCCAGGTATTTTGCAATAATTGCGGTCGGGATCTAGGAGCAGCCTGCCTGGTATAGTACTTTCCTTTTACATATGAATGTGTGTAGTGCTTGTGGGGAATCGCTATTTCCAATCCCCTGTGCTGTGTGCTGTGTGTTGAAGCTGGAAGCAAACCCCAGCTTGTCTCGGACTAAATCTGTTTGCTATCTACTGCAGTGGGGTCCAGTCACAAGCACCTTGTCTCCATGCCCTGTTGTTCTGGCAACCCAGAAGAACATCCACCATCCAGTTCTCAGCTTGGGTATTGTGAGTACAAATCAGGGTATTCCCCTGCAGCCTGTTTTCAATTACAAGTGTGTCATCTAATTCTTGTTGTTTCACTTCTTCATGGACTGAGCCACCCGGTTCTGGATTACAATTGGGTGTTGTGCATATATTTTCTTCTACAGGGCCCTGTCTATCTGCACCTGCCGGCCAACCCCGGGCAACAGACCTGGCCAGCTGCCCCCAACCTGGGTACCCAGAGTGTGACTTTTCAGATCCTGTATGTGTGCACAGTACTGTGATTTAATTCTGCCAATTATCCTGCTCTCTCCCTCCCGTGTTTTATTCCCCCTAAATACACCAGATTTGATGTTGTTGAACCTTAAACTGTCTGAAGTGTCAGTACCTACATATCAAGCATTGTATTGGTTTGTGTATGTTGTGCTAGATCATTTAGTTTTATGGCACCTACCCTGTGGAACTCTCTACCTCGTCAGGTGCGAGACTGCCCGACCGTCCTTAGTTTTAAAAGGGAGTTGAAGACCCACCACCTTTTTAATATTGCTTTTAAGGATTTCTGTTGATTTGATTTATTATATTTATTGTCATATTTATTTGTACAGGTGCTTTGATTTAAGAAAAGCGCCTTTTAAAAATAAAGTTGCAATTGAAATTGAAATTGAAAATTAACCTTATTTTACAGGGGGTCCCCAGTGACGAACCTCAGAATCAATCTCAAGGGTAAGTGGTACTTTATGAATGAACAGTGTGTACATGTGGGGTATTGAGACTGTAACTGCTGTGCATTATGTGAACCACTAGAGGGAATAAAAGGGGTTCTCAGTGTCCCAGAGGGCTGTGACCAAGCTAGTCTAACCACTACAAACCCTGACCTCTGGGTGGAGGCACCCACCATAGAACCTAGGCCCCTCAACCTGTCAGTAGTCGAGCAGGCAGAGATAGTAGCCCTTGGGATAGCACCACCTGGGGGTTACATCTTGGAGGCCCATCACTGGGATTTTGTGTCCTCTAGTGGCCACATTTACGAACCACTGTTAAAAAAAATAAATGAATACCCCGACAGAAGTGGCTGTGCACCAGTTGGTGGAGTGGTGTACTCGGGAGGAGCTCGACCCCCAAAATGCTATGCTTATCTTGGACATCCCCCTGGGTATCAATATGGACACTGTACAGGGAGTACTTTCCAAAGTGGAAGGTTTACAAAACCCTGCAGTGGTGGGTCGACATGCTGATCTGCTCACCCACACTTTCATGGCCCTAGTAGAGTATAAGGACCCCACAGATAGCTCCAAAGTGCCACAGACTATTACCCCAGAGGGAGACCTCACTGCCTGGAGAGTGATAACTAAGGACAGTAGAGACCGGGGAATGAGCCCCCCCCCACTATCTGAAACTTTTGAGGAGAAATTTGCCAAATTGTTGCTGGAGGAAGGGAAAACTGTGGAGGATTTAAAGAAACTATTTTTGCCACCTGAGAACGTTCCTCCACCAACATCCTCTCCCCCTCCATCACCCGTTATTGCCCCTCCTTCTGTGCCAGTGCTAGCCCCTATGTCTGTACCTGCCAATAGTCATGACTCTTACCACAGGCTGAAAATTTTCTCCGGCACCCTCCCCACCCCACAAGGGGAGGATGACTGGGAGACATGGATAGACTATGTTGCCCCTCAAGTGCTAGAATGGCAATGCTCGGAAGCAGAAAAGCAAAAGAGGTTAAGTGAGATCCTCCAAGGTCCTTCCCTGGCTACCATCCGTGCCAAACAGGCCAGTAACCCTGAAGCGACTGCACAGGACTATCTTGAGGCCTTGGAGAATGTGTATGGGAGCCCAGATTCCGATGAGGACCTGTGGTGGAGAGTAAGAAATGCACAACAGTACCAAGGGGAGTTGTTCTCTGTGTATGTATCTCGGCTGGAAAAATTGTTGCAAGAATGCCTCAGAAAGGGTAGTTTGTCAGCAACTGAATTGGACCGAACCAGGCTGAATAGGATCCTTAAGTCTGCCCCCTTCTCGGAACTGCTGTTGCTTCAGTTACACCTGGCCAATTGACTGGAATACCCACCCTCCTATGATGAGCTAATGAGAGAAATTTGAGGGGTTGAGAAAAGGTGACCCCGGGAGGGACTTGCACCAATAGCTGCTGCTACGACCCAAGTGACTGAGGGTGACCCGTCAAGTGAAGTTCAGGGGCAGAGGTTGGCAGTTAATGAGTGCTCTGAGAAGGAAAAGGGTGTGCCACCCTGGGGTGAACTGCTGAGCGAGTTCAGGGAAATAAAAAAGTCTCTTTATGAAGGCCGCTCCTGCAAGTACAGGCCCTGACCCTCATCTGACTGCATCTGCTATGGGGTTGGGGGTACCCACCCATGCATCTCCTGCTGACAACAGCTCAGAACTCAATGTCTTGACCATGGAAGTGGGGAAATTGATGAGATGTCTCCAAATGCTTATCACGCTACAGACAGAGATGGCACCAAGGTTTTCTGTTGGATACATCCCAGATTGATTAAGGAATTGGCACACCTATTGGCTGAACCACTGACCCTTTTATTCCAGGCCTCTTTAGATCAGGGAGAAGTTGTACAGGCATGGAGAGAGGCTAATGTCACCCCCATTTTTAAATAGGGCACTAAACATGAGGTAGGCAACTATCAACCAATAAGCCTGACCTCTATACTAGGGAAAGTATTAAAGGGGATTGTAAAAGAATATATAGAAGCAGATTTGCAAAATAGGGGAGACATTGATGCATCACAGAATGGTTTCAGGCATGGAAGATCTTGCCAGACAAATCTCTTGGAATTTTACGGGGATGTTAGTAGAGCTCTGGATGAGGGACATCCAGTGGATGTCATATTTCTGGATTTCTCAAAGGCCTTTGGTAAAGTGCCCCATGGAGAGCCAGTGGATTCCCTAATATAACATGGCATCCATAGTAAGATAACTCGAAGGACTGGTTCCTGGCTTTCTGATAGAAAACAGAAAGTGACAATAAAAGGAAGTAAATCGGGTTGGGTACAAGTGACCAGTGGTGTTCCGCAGGGATCAGTCCTGGGACCCTTTCTCTTTAATTTATATATACATTCTATGACAACTGAAAAGGATATTTGAGTAGCCAAGTTTGCTGATGACACAAGGATTGGTACCATAGTGGAAAATAGCTTAGATACTGAGAAATTACAGGATACCTTGATCAAACTCCAAAAATGGGCTGACACTTCAGGATTACCCTTTAATGTAGATAAATGCAGTCATGCATTTTGGCAGAAATAATAAAAGGGCCATGTATAGGTTAAATAGCAAAATCCTTAGAGAAGTAATTGATGAGAGGGATTTGGGAGTGAAGGTTCAAAATGACCTGAAGTTCAACCAACATTGCAGCCAGGTAGTAAAAAAGGCAGGGAATATACTAAGCTGCATTAGTAGACATATTAAGTCTAGGAAGAGTGAGGTGTTATTGCCACTTTACGGTTCTTTGGTACGACTACAGTTGGAGTATTGTGCTCAGTTTTGGTCCCCAGGCTACAGAAAACAGATTGTGGCATTGGAAAGGGTCCAAAAAAGGGCCACACGACTGACTGATGGAAATCAAGGTTGTGATTGTCAAACACGTTTGCAAAAATATGGACTTTACACTCTGGAGTACAGGAGGTTGCGAGAAGACATGTGTTTGGTTTATAAAGTGCTCTCTGATATTAGTTTAAGGGAATCATTGGGGTTAAATTTAAGAGAAAAATGATATCAGACTAGAGCACACCCTCTACAATTGAAAATGGAAAAATACAGAGCTACAAGAAGAAAGCATTGGTTCAGTGTCAGAGTGGTACCGATATGGAACAAACTGCCCTAGGAAGTTGTATCCAGCTGCACTATGCAGGATTTTAAAACAAAATTAGATAAACATTTGTTAGGAAACAGTGTATTGGGATACTAATTAATTTATGGCAAGCAGTATGGACCAAATAGGTCTTCTATGCTTTGTTGCAACTTATGAACTTAAGTACCCCCTCCCCGGCTCCCATCCCAGTGTGATGCCTTGGCCAGCTCAATCTCCGGAAGGTATGTTTTGCTATAATTGAGGGAAGGATGGGCACATGAAGAGATAATGCAGGTCCCCAAAAGACACAGACAAAGTTGTATACAGGCTACAAGGAGAGCTTCAGAGGACAAATCAGTGGTTGAGAGGTACACAAAATGATCACAGTGAGGATCCCAAAAATGCTAACTCACGTTCCTTTGTGGCAAGGTCAGTTGCCCAGGCCCCTGCTACCGTCTCTCCAGACTGGTCTAGAATAGTGGGTCCCTCCATGGAGACCACTGTAAAGGTGAATGGAGTGTCTACAAGAGCTGTATTAGACAGTGGCTCCCAAGTGACAATCATGTTCCAAGACTGGTATCAGAAGCATTTGTCTGATGTGCCCTTACAACCATTGGAGGGGCTGCATGTCTGGGGGTTAAGTGAAAAGGCCTACTCTGGGTGTATCCGAATTTGGCTGTCTTTTCCCACTTCCATGGCTGGAGTGGCACAGCAAGTAGAGACCCTGGCCTTAGTGTGTCCCCCTACTGGACTGTATGATGGGGTTCCTCTACTAATTGGGATGAATGCGCATATGTTTGGATGGTTGGCGCAGTTGTGTTATGAAAAACAGGGGCCAAGGACTAGTAGAGCTTTAAGAATTCCGTCCTTGATCAAGAAGGCCTATGAGGCACAGAGAGATGCTGAAAAAGTGGAACCAGAGGAACCAGTTGTAACTGTCTGGAAGAAGGATCCTGAGTCTCTGATCCTGGCGACAAATGCCCAGTGTACCCTACAGGGGGAAGTCCGTATCAGAAAGGATGTCAAGAATAAAATCCTCATGCTGGATGCACCAGGTGATGGGAAGTTGCTGGAAGGATTGCTGGTCAAGCCAAGTATTTTGCCTGCCAGAGCTCATGCTTATGCTAGAAGGGTAATGGTCCAAGTTCATAATGTGTCTGATAGAGAGATTCGAGTAAATAGAGGTTGCACCCTGGCTAATGTACATTGTGCAGATACTGCAGTGCTACCCAGTAACAAGTGTTTGGGGGAAAATGACAGGGTGACGCCCGACCTGTTTGATTCTGGGGACTCCCCGTTGCCAGCTGAATGGAATATGAGAATCAGTATAAAGCTTGCCCAGAAAGACCAGGTGTTTTCTTTAAAGGAATGGGATGTAGGATGTGTGCAAGGAGCTGAGCACCACATCTGGCTGCATAATGAAAGGCCATTTCATGAGAGGTCTCAACGCCTGGCCCCTGCTGACATACATGATGTGAGACGGCATCTGCAAGAGAAGCTAGCTGCTGGTGTAATACAAAAATCCAGAAGCCCCTATGCTTCCCCCATCGTGGTAGTGAGAAAAAAGAATGGGACAGTAAGGATGTGTGTGGATTATCACACTTTAAACTGGCGGACTATCCCTGATCAGTATACAATGCCCCGCATTCAGGATGCTTTGGACTGCCTGAACGGTAGCAAGTGGTTCTCTGTGCTGGATCTTTGCAGTGGGTCCTACCAGATCCCGATGGCCCTAGAAGACCATGAAAAGACAGCCTTTATCTGTCCGCTTGGCTTCTATGAATTCATGAGGATGCCTCAAGGGATTTCAGGTGCCCCAGCCACTTTTCAATGACTGATGGAGCGTGCAGTGGGGGACATGAACTTATTAGAGTGCCTGGTATACCTAGATGATGTTATTGTGTTGGGCAGCTCACTGGAGGAACATGAGAACAGATTATTCAAGGTGCTGGACCGACTGGAAGACTTTGGCCCGAAACTGTCCATCGATAAATGTCAGTTCTTCCAAACCTCTGTAAAGTATGTGGGGCATATAGTCTCCATCAAGAGAACAGACACCGACCCACGTAAAGTTGAGGCTTTGACCACCTGGCCACAGCCCCACAATCTAAAAGAACTGCAAAGATTCCTGGGATTCTGTGGCTACTATCGCCGTTTCATCAAGGACTATTCAAGAGTAATCCGTCCTTTACTTAATCTTACTCAAGGTTACCCTCCTACCCACAAACAATACAAGAGGTCAATTCCCCCCTGAGACTGAGAGAGTGTATTTCCATCCTAATGAAGTTTTGGGGGCACGATGGACACCTGATTATGAAGCTGCATTTCATGAGATTATATATCAATTTACCCACACGCCTGTCCTGGCCTATGCAGATCCAGTAAAACCCTATGTCCTACACACTGATGCTAGTTTGCAAGGTTTGGGGGCTGTGTTGTACCAGGAGCATGAGAATGGCCTGAGACCAGTGGCCTTTGCCAGCAGAAGCCTGACCCCCTTCCGAAAAGAACTATCCTGTACATAAGTTAGAGTTCCTAGCTTTGAAGTGGGCTATTGTTGACCAATTCCACGAGTACTTGTATGGGGCTAAGATACTAGTAAAAACTGACAATAATCCTTTGACCTATATGCAGACTTCAGCTAAGTTGGATGCTACTGGCCATAGGTGGCTCTCTGCATTATCTACATACGACTATGCTGTTGAATACAGAGCAGGCCTGAACCACATAGATGCTGATGCTCTCTCCCGGAGGCCTGTTTCTTGAAATGACTGGGTCAGACTGTCAGAACCTGATATTCGAGCACTCTGCCAGAAGTTTGACCGAGAGGAGCAAGTGGTCCCAGACCCAGTGAACTGTATGGTGGATTGTTTGGGACCCTCTGAGAATTGCATACCTGCTGCTTATTGCCACTTTTCCACAATAGACATTGGTGCTCTGCCTCAGCTGGACAATGACAGTATTCAGCGGGCTCAATCCCGAGATCCCATGATCAAATCAGCTCTAGAAGCCCTCTACACAGGGAAAGATGTATCCAAGTTATGCTCCACTAATTTGAGAACTGCATTGTTAATACAAGGAAGGTCCTAAGTTGAAACTGATTAATAGACTGTTATCGAGAGAAACAGTAGACAGAGGGGGACAAATAGATAAACAACAGCTAGTTTTGCCTACTGCCTTTCGAGATTTGGTGCTGAGGTCCCTACACAACCACATGGGGCACCTTGGCATAGACAGAACACTTGACTTGGTAAGATCCAGATTCTATTGGCCTAAGATGGGGGCTGATGTTGAACAACACATCCGAACTTGTAGTCGCTGTCTACAGAGGAAAGCTTTGCCCCAGAGGGCTGCCCCCCTAGTTAACATCACCACCAGCACCCCCATGGAGCTGGTCTGTATTGACTTTCTGAGTCTGGAGCCAGATCAAAGAAATATCAGTAATGTGCTAGTGGTCACTGACCATTTTATGAGATATGCCCAAGCTTTCCCAACCAAGGACCAGAAGGCATCCACTGTGGCCAAAGTACTTGTAGAAAACTTTTTTGTTCACTATGGGGCGCCACAAAGAATCCATTCTGATCAAGGGTGGGACTTTGAGAGTCGTCTGATCAAAAAGATGCTTTCTCTGTGGGGAGTGCGAAAGTCAGAACCACCCCTTACCACCCCCAGGGGACCCACAGCCTGAACGATTCAACTGCACTTTGCTAGAGATGCTAGGCACCCTTCACCCAAAGGACAAGCCTAGATGGAGCCAACAAATTAGTGCCGTGGTACATGCCTACAATTGCACAAAAAGTGATGCCACTGGGTTCTCCCCCTATTGCCTGATGTTTGGAAGAGAAGCCCGACTACCGGTAGATGTTTGTTTTGGAGTTTTCTCCTGATGGGGTTTGAACGGATAACCATTTACAGTATGTGCAGAAGTTAAAGGCCCAACTAAATCATGCGTACCAACTGGCTCAAACCATGGCTGTCAAAAGAAATCTGGCCAACAAGAAAGGTATGATAAAAAAGTGAAAGCACTGGAACTCCAGGAGGGAGATCGGGTGTTGCTAAGAAATCTGGGACTGCATGGCAAACACAAGATTGCTGATAGATGGCACCATCTTCCCCACATTGTGGTAGGCAAACTAAATGATCTGCCTGTGTACAAAGTAAGGCCAGAGAATAACTCAGAAGATGTGAAAACAGTACATAGAAATCATTTACTGCCCATTGGACAAATCTTGATTTGAGTCTAAGCCCCCAGAAAATGCCCCCTCTGGACCAGTGACTAGAGCTGCTGCTAAGCAAAAACCAAGAAAGCCTGCACCTACAGAAGCTGAGTTAAAGTGTTCCTCTCCACAAGTCCCAGTTGAACATGACTGTCAGTCCATGTCAGAGGAAAGTGAGTGTGGCTTTGAATACTACCCTTCTTATGAACTGAGTCAATTGTTTCAGGGCAATCCCCTAGTCAATCCTGGAGATGAAGCTGGGCCTTCTGGACTGTCTAAGCCCCTAGCTTTGTCCCTGGAGCCAATGCTCCCAGAAAGTGAAGTGCAAAGCATCAAGTCAGATTATATGGAATCATTGTGTATGGTTGAACTGTTTGAGCTTTCAAAGGAGGAAAATGATGGACTGGGACAAACTGGTGAAATACCAGAATAAGAAGAGTGTGTTAAGTGCCCTGATAGTTCACTGCCAGTGTTAGAAAACTCCCCATGTGAGCCAAGTGTTGTGGAATCTGAGATTGCAAATCATGGAGCCGAAAGTGCCCCAGGTTCTTGCCTCTCTACCCCCAGGGAGACTCCCCTGGCAAGTAAAGACAGTGCTGAAAGTGAGTTTAAAAGTGCAGAGACTGTAACAGTTCCCCCTAGAAAGACTGGTCGAGCTGTAAAGCCTGTAATGCGCTTAAGCTATGATTCCCCTGGGAGGCCTGTGGACTTACCTCTCAATTTTGTCCATAAAGGAGTGTATGTGTCCCCCACTTCATTGCCCAAACTGAGCATAAGTGCTACCTCCAAGTTAATTGTGTTGCCCTCTAGGTATGATGCCCCTGCCCCATCCAGCCCCAAGGTAGCTGATAGGGAAGGGCCCCCTCTCTTCAGGTTTCATGTACAGGAGGTAATAACCTGAGTTACGGTACAATGTGTGTATAATACTGTGTAAAAAGTGATGTACTGAAAAGTTTCAGAAATGTGTTTCTGGTAAGGTGATATGTTGACTGGTGATTACATGTATAAGCCTAATGTGATATTGATGCAAATGTATATGGTTGTATTGCAATTTATGGAGGTACTTACTTGATGCAGACATCAAGTTTTTCCAGGCCAGGAAGGGTGTAACCCCCCCCTGCAAATGAGGGTTCCCAAAAGTCTTCCAGGAGCTTGTCTGAATGCTCCACGTCTGGGTGGTGTTCGGTGTCTGAGTTGTTTAAATGTGGTTCCAAGTGAGTGCTATTTGAGCCTCCACGTACTGTCTCTTTAAGAGCTGTCTGCTGGCAGACTTAATTAGTTTGTATGGGGGGACTGTGTATTTAATGCTCGAATCCCGCCCGAGCTACTGTCAGTTCACTCCATTTCTGCCGTCGCTACATGTGCAGAGGGAGCCTTGTTGAAAGATATAACTGTTTGCCAGAAATCTGTTAGAGTGATAATGAAATACAATTTGTCTAACCTGCTTTCCCTTCAGCAAGAACTGTTTCAGTGTAGCTCTTTCATTTTGGTCCTGAATTGCTGACTTGGACCAATCAGGATGATAGGGAGACCCTAAAATGGAGCCTGTGGACGAATCGGAACTTGGACTCTCAATTTTGAGCCAGCCACAAGGGTATTGTATGGGCAGTGACTCTGGGAAATGTAGTTTTAACCTTGACGTCTTTTTCCACCAACAGAGAGAGTCTTATTGTGAGTGGCAGCCGAACCAGCCAACAGAATGGTGTGGAGCTAAAGGAAATGCCCTGCTCTGCGACTGGAAAGATCAGATCAGTTGTGACAGTGAAGAGAGAAGGAGCTCTGTGCTTCTGCGGTGTATAGTTTCACGTGGGAAGCGCGTGTGAGGCCCTGAGGTTTGACCTGCAGCCGTTGTAAGCGCTAGTTCGGACTGAATCCGACTTGTGAGGAGAAAGAAGGAAGTCTGAAAGGTAGAAACCAGGCTAACCATGTAGAGAACTGGAGAAATTGCTGAATCGCGCTCAGTCTGTCAGGAATTAAGCTGCTGAGTGTGTGCTCCCGGGTATTTTGCAGTAATTGCGGTCGGGATCAAGGAGCAGCCTGCCTGGTATAGTACTTTCCTTTTACATATGAATGTGCGTAGTGCTTGTGAGGAATCGCTATTTCCTGTCCCCTGTGCTGTGTGCTGTGTGTTGAAGCTGGAAGCAAACCCCAGCTTGTCTCAGACTAAATCCGTTTGCTATCTCCTGCAGTGGGGTCCAGTCACAAGGACCTTGTCTCTGTGCCCTGTTGTTCTGGCAACCCAGAAGAACATCCACCATCTGGTTCTCAGCTTGGGTACTGTGAGTACAAATCAGGGTATTCCCCTGCAGCCTGTTTTCAATTACAAGTGTGTCGTCTAATTATTGTTGTTTCACTTCTTCATGGACTGAGCCACCCAGCTCTGGATTACAATTGGATGTTGTGCATATATTTTCTTCTACAGGGCCCTGTCCATCTGCATCTGCCAGCCAACCCCAGGCAACGGATCTGGCTAGCCCCCCCCCCAACCTGGGTACCCAGAGTGTGACTTTTCAGACTCTGTATGTGTGCACAGTACTGTGATTTAATTCTGCCAATTGTCCTGCTCTCTCCCTCCAGTGTTTTATTCCCCCTAAATAAACCAGATTTGATGTTGTTAAACCTTAAACTGTCTGAAGTGTCAGTACCTACATATCAAGCATTGTATTGGTTTGTGTATGTTGATTAACCTTATTTTACAGCGGGGTCCCCAGAGACAAACCTCAGAATCAATCTCGAGGGTAAGTGGTACTTTATGAATGAACAGTTTGTACATGTGGGGTATTGGGACTGTAACTGCTGTGCATTGTGTGAGCCACTAGAGGGAATAAAAGGGTCTCAGTGTCCCAGTGGGCTGTGACCAAGCTAGTCCAACCACTACAAACCCTGACCTCTGGGTGGAGGCACCCACCATAGAACCTAGGTCCCTCAACCTGTCAGTAGTCAAGCAGGCAGAGGTTGTAGCCCTTGGGATAGCGCCACCTGGGGGTTACAGTAATATATAGCCATCTTCTTTCAGCTATGCGGTCTCAGTCATTTGGTACCTTAGAGTGAAACAGCTGATGTGGACAGTGTCTGTGTTGACGGTATGAATAACCGATTGTAGGCATGGCAAAAGTTTGATTAACCAACTGTGGGAGGGATTTAGTTGAATAACCGATTCTGGGAGCACTTAGATGTAGTTTGTGGGGATAATAACCGATGGGTGTTCTCTGTTGTGATTGGATGACAACAAATAGATCTCATACTGTATAATATTGCTTAACAACAGCTTGTCACCGTTGAGAGGAGCTAGGATATCTGGGAAAACATTGAAACCTATTGTTTAGACTCACCTCTGCTTTTAATTTATACATTTTCTGTAGTTCTCTTTGTTCTATATTATTGAGGACATTTGAATAACAGGATTTGTGCCCCTTAAAAGTTAATCTACGCTGCCTGATATATTCCTCAGTTGAAGTTACTGTGATATCACAAGCAGGGGATAATAACCTCAAACAGAACTAGTGGTGCGCAGCAAAGCCTCCACAGATGCAGTCAGTCAAAATAAAATATGCCAAAACAGACTCCCAAGTTTAGAACATGCTGCAAAAAGTGATAACATTTGTTTATAAGTGCCAGAATGAGCACATTGCAGGATAGGGAACTACCTGGGGTGCAGTCGAGGAGGATTGTCTGTACACTGCTCGTTCTGTTTTTTGGACTCCTCTGTCTGTCTTTTTCCTGTTGATCAGGCAGCAAACTGATATTCAGTGCACTGGCATCTCTGTATTTTGTTGATTACCAGGGAGGTGCTAAGCAGCTGAAGCAGATCAACTCTTAAGGACAAAGATCCTGTTTTCATATACACGTCTTCAATAAGTAGGAATAGGGGGATAAGAATGCAGAAAAACGGTGTACTGTAAACTGAATTGTGTCAAAATATTATGTTTTCCAAACTTTTTCATAAGGTTTCAGCAGCTCTTTAACCACTAAATATATGTTCTTGTTTCTACAGGCTTTATGTAACACTAGACTATTAGAAACATGTAGAATAGTGTGTGGACAACATACACAACAAGGCTGTGTTTCTATTGAGGGGTTAAGATGGCAGCATGATGGACTTCAAGAGTGAAGCTCGAGAGGTCCATGCTTCCTTCTCAGCCCCAAGATGGAAACACAGACAAAGTTGTGATGGTTGCCCACATCCTGTTTTATATAGTCGTAGTTTATTATTTATACAGCACTCTATACCAGGGGCTCAGAACACTTTACAATAATATACAAATAATATAAAGAAACAAATTAAACAATTCCAGTTCATCACAGTAACCAGAAGCTACTAAGTTGAACCAAAAACCTCAAATTACAAGGCTTTGAATCTCTTCTTAAACGCATAGATTTTTGAAAGGAAAATATGACAAAAAAGAAGCAGTCTAAGATTTTTCTTTAAGAATTTTGTGAAGCTTTCTGTTTTTGCCTCCCACACTAAAGTTTGAGGTTGCTCACTTTATATCTTCTGCTTTTATTTGCGCTGTTTGTTTTCTTGCTGTCTGTGATGAGATGTCTTTCTGTAAGGACTTAGAAAATACTGTCTCAATCATGGTTCACTCTGTTCAAAGCCACTGAGGAAACAGAAGTTTGCAGCTTGAATGAGCCAGGCAACAAATGTTGCACTGTTTTTTTTTTTCATTGCGCCACAGTTGTGACATAAGAACTATGGTACAAGGACTTTTGAAAATCCTAGATAATAGTTCTGATTCACAACTGCAACACAATGGTGATTTTGAGTTCACAACGAAAACTAATTTGTCTTAGCTAGTTGTACACAGTGGCTCAGATATTCAAAAGGGATGCACGATGCGCCAGCGCAAGTACGAAAATGCACCATTGTGCGATATTCAGCGGGAGGAAGCTGCGCCACACAAGTTGCAATGCGCAAGCATGCAATAGTAATGAATGCATGTGCAACCATAGGGGGAGGAACCATGAATAAATGGCGCAGTGTGATATTCAACAGCATGCGCCATGCACAATAGGGGAGCTAGCAGAAGTTGTGTGATAGCGGAAATGATCCAAAGTAAAAAGGAACAAGACAGAGGTGCAAAAACGCTACAGGGCAGCCAGAGGTGGGAGCGAGGTGACAGCAACAAGGCAGAGGGTAGCAGTGAGCAGGACTGGGAAGGAGCAGGACAGAGCACACCTGGAAACAACCAGGAACAGGACAGGAGTGGGGAGCCTGTGCTACTGTGCAGGAGTGAAAGGGAAGTGCCACAGTGGACTGAGGGCAGTGGCAGTAGGCAGGACAGCCAAAGGCTGGAGGTGTACCAAGTGCAGGGGGAGCATCACAAATGGACGGGGGGGAACAGGATAACAGCTGTCAGGGGGACACCAGCCAGGGACATAGCCAGTGCCACCTTCCAGATGGAGGTGGTAATGAGGGGTGGGCAGGCAGCAGGGGGGCATGGCCATGGAAGAGCCCATTGACATTATGCCCCCAACAGGCAGTACCGAGCCCGCACCACCTTCGAACACTATTCTGACACAAAGATTGTGGGCCAGTACTGCCTGAACCGGGCGATCCTGAGGCAGCTCTGTGAGTTGTGCAGTGATGAGATGGAGGCACCCACACAACGGAGCCATGCTCTGTCAGTGGAGACAAAGGTGACAGCTGTCATGTGCCTGCTCACCACGGGCACCTTCCAGAGACCAACAGGGGACACAACAGGCATAACCCAGTCGGCCGCGTCACGCCTACTCACACAATTCCTCAGTGCACTGCTGCCACATGCTGCGGAGTACATCCATTTCCCCAGCACACAGGCAGAGCACACAGCACACATACAAGAGTTCCACAGGGTAGCACCTATGCCTGGCATGCTCGGAGCCATTGATTGCGCCCATCTGGCCATCCACACGCCACCTGGCCTGGATGGTGTGTCCTATATTAACCGGAAGGGGTATGCCAGCATCAACTGCCAGGTGGTGTGCGATGCCAGGGGGCGCATAACCACTGTCTGTGCCATGCACCCTGGGGGAGCACATGATGCCTTCATCTGGCACTAGTCCACACTGTGCCACAGGTTCGAGAGTGGGGACATCCCCACTGGCCACCTAGTGGGTGAGTATGCACATCACTCAGGACAACATGAGCAGATGTGGGGGGTGCATAGTCAGAGATGCCATGGGTACCAGCCTTGATGGCCCATGGCAGAGCGACGCAGGCCACCATACTAATGTCCACCCTCTACACACAGGTGACAGTGGATACCAACTCCGTCCCTGGCTGCTCACACCATACTGGCGCCCCACGACCCCATCACAGCTACAGTACAATGAGGCACACGCCACAACACGGAATGTCATCGAGCGTGTGTTCGGGATGCTGAAGGCACATTTCCAGTGCCTGGACACATCTGGCGGTGCCCTACAGTACAATCCCTCGAAGGCCTGTGGGCTATTCCTGGCCTGCTGCATCCTGCACAACATGGCCAATGACTGTGGGATAGCCATAGAGGTCAAAGAGGAGGACAGCGATGGGGACGATGAGGACACTGGTCCAGACGGTGATGGGCAGACACCCCCTGGGCGAAGGGACCCCTGCCTGATCCAGATGTCACAGCTGTACCAGGACACCATCACAAAGGAGCACTTCAGCCAAGACAGATAGGTCACGGGGCCATGTGCAACCACCAATGGCAAGGACACAACCCACAGACAGGCATGGATGAACCCCAGGGGTGGATGGCGGCAAGGGAATGGGTCTGAGCGTGGAACCATACACGCCACCAGGGATGGGCAGGGCCAAATGTGACACGCGCTCACACACACACACGCACACCACAAGACATGCACAAGGGGCAGGAGGCACGCCAACCCCAAATGCAACCCCTACCCACACACAGATCCACACTCAACCATGCCCAGTGGCCATCACTGTGCGTGTCTAAGACGCTGGGCACCATTGCACACTGGCAGACAGCGCAATCCAGGCATCATCATGCACACACCACAGTGGCCAGCAGCCGAGAGGGTGTGCACAGGGACCGTGTGTGTGCCGGGCCAGGTACCCCACCCATGCATCGCATGATGCACAACACACTGCATACAGGGCAGCGGCAGACAGTGGCCATGGTGGGAGACAGGTCAGTCATGCGGCACAGTGCCTTGGCCGCCACAGATGCATGGGCAGCCCCACCAAGACCTGCCAACCGTGCCAGGCTGATCATTGGCCTCATGGGGTGACACAGACGGTCCCCCAGGGGTGACGCTGCGAGAACGTGACCGTGTTCGCACAGGGGTCTGCAGCTCACCAAACATGCCCGCGCCAGGCATGCTCAGTATGCCCAGAGCCGAACCCAGTGTCAACATGGAAGGTGTCACACGACGCCGGGAACCGGGGGTGGACATGACACTGCACAGTGACTGCGGCGCATGGGCAATGAACTGGGTGCCCAATGTGGCCATGACAGCTGTGAATGCACGTGTCTGCCTGTCAATGGCAGCGGTCACATCCTCCTGCTGCCGGGCCATCTCTGCCAGGAGCAGACCATGGTCTCTGTTGCACCGCTCCTCTGCCTGGCGCAGAACCACACTGAGTGCATCCACCACCATCACAAGCCACAACTGCTGAGCCACTGAAGCCTGGAGTAGACGGCTGTGCTCATCAAAGAGGTCATCTGCCGGTTTGGCATGCTGTCCCTCATGGTGTTCCTGGCCATGCTGGGCAGCACCCCTTGACGATGGGCACTGCACACCAGAGCCATGCCGGGGCACGTCCACACGCAGTGCACTGATGCCGCCCCCCGACACTGTCCCCCCGTCGCCATTGGCCGACTGCTGGCACTGCTCCTCTGGCCGCTGATCACCAGGGCTCACCGGTGCCACCACAGTGGCTGCAACAGTCCCACCGGCCTGGACGCACACCAGTGCTGCCCCACTGGGGCATACAGGCGCAGGCTGGGACTATGAAGTCACACAGGCCTCCACAGCGGCACCACCCATGGTTACGCCCATGCCGTTTCCTGCTGTGGGACCATCAATGCGTCCCACACGTATCACTGTCCAGGATACTTAGATACTTAGACAGTGTCGGCAGATAAGGGTCTATGGCCCACCTAGTCTGCCCATTTGAGTTTGTAACTTCAGTTTGTTTTCCTAGAACTCTGTTGCCCCTTACCCCTGACCTCCAGAATTCCTTTATGTCTATCCCATGCATTCTTAAATCCCGTGATTGTTTCAGCCCCCACCACTTCCTCAGGCAGGGTGTTCCACTTGTCCACCACCCGTTCTGTGAAGAAATTCTTCCTCACATTTCCTCTGAATCATCCTCCCTCCAACTTCATCCCATACCCTCTAGTCCTGGAACATCTTTTGCTTAAAAACAGTGTATTCTTGCACCCTGTTCCTCCCTTTAAGATACTTGTATGTCTCTATCATGTCCCCTCTCTCCCTCCTCTCCTCCAGGGAGTACATATTCAATTCCTTCAACCTGTCCTCATAGGACTTGTGATGCAATCCATGTACCATCTTTGTTGCCCTCCTCTGAACCTTCTCTACCCTATGTCCTTACATAGGTAAGGTCTACAGAACTGTACACTGTACTCAAGGTGGGGCCTCACTAGTGTCTTGTATAGTGGAATCATGACCTCCCTTTTCCTGCTGGTGATGCCCCGACTATGCATCCCAGCATCCTATTTGCTTTACCTGCTGCCTTGTCACACTGTTTCCCTACCTTGAGGTCAACAGAGATGATAACCCCAAGATCCCCTTCCTGCTTGGTGCACACTATACCCTCACCCCCCAACTGATATATCGTGCCAGGGGTTTTGTGCCCCATATGCATTATCTTGCACTTCTACGCATTGAATTGCAACTGCCAAATCCCTGACCATTCTTCAAGTTTCTGCAGGTCCCTTTTCATTCTGTCTACACCCTCTGGTGTGTCTACTCTGTTACAGAGCTTTGTGTCATCGGCGAACAGTGAAATTCTGCCTTCTAGGTCCTGTGCAATGTCACTGACGAAGATGTTGAATAGGACCAGTCCCAGCACTGATCCCTGTGGTACCCCACTGGTCACTCTTCCCTCTGTGGAGTGACAGCCATTTACCACCACCCTCTGTGTCCTGCCGCCCAGCCAGTTACCTACCCACCACACTACTGTCCTGCCCAAACCCATATTCCCTAGTTTGTGTAATAGTCTTCTATGTGGCACAGTATCAAAGGCCTTGCTGAAGTCCAGATAGGCCATGTCCACTGCCCTCCCCTGATCCACCTCCCTAGTCACCCAGTCAAAAAATTCAATGAGGTTGGTCTGACATGACCTCCCCCTGGTGAAACCATGCTGCATTGGATCCTGCAGTCCATTGACAACCAGATGTTCCACCAATCTCTCCTTCAGTACTGCTTCCATGATCTTCCCCACCACTGAGGTGAGGCTGGACTGGTCTGTGGTTCCCGCCTCTTTGTTCCCATTTTGTATAAGGGGACTACATCTGCTGTCCTCCAGTGTTTGGGTACCTCCGTTTCCAGTGATCGGCTAAACAGGATAGCCAGAGGTTCAGCCACCACCTCTCTGAGTTCTTTAAGGACCCTGGGGGGGCACCCCATCTGGCCCCATTGCTTTATCAACTCTTATTACTTCCAGTTCCATCAGGACCCTTTCTCGTGTAAAGGGACTTGTGTCAATTTCTGCACCATTCTCACCCCTTGTACTCATTTCAGACCCATTACCCTCCTCTTCCTCGGTAAAGACTGAGCAGAAATACCTGTTCAATATGTCAGCTTTACTGTTGTCATCCTCCATGTGGCCCCCATCCTCCCCTTCAGTCTCACTGTCCCTCCCTTTGCCTTTCTTTTTTCACTTATGTACCTGTAAAAGGTTTTGTCCCTCTACCCACTGATTTTGCAACGTGCTCTTCTGTCTGAGCTTTGGCTTCCCTTACTGACCTCCCTGCCTCCCTTTGCTTCTCCTGGTACTTCTCCCTGTGTCTCTCTTCTGCCTGTGTCTTTTTGTATTGCCTGAATGCAATCTTTTTGGCTTTCACTTTCTTTGCTACCTCTTTGGAAAACCATAATGGTCTCCTCTTCGTTTTCCTCTTGCTAACCTGCTTTATGCATAATTCTGCTGCTCTTGTAATCCCCGTTTTAAATACTGCCCACCGTTACTCAACCCCTGATTCCTGCCCCAATCCCCTTAATGCCTCTTTCAAGTGTCTCCCCATTTTCCCAAAGTCTGCCCCCCTAAAATCCAGGATATGTGTTTTTGTGTGGTTTGGTTCTGCTCCTTCTGTGATTTCAAACCACAATGACTGGTGGTCATTGTTCCCCGGTGCTCCCCCACTGTTACCCCCATCACACTGTCCCTGTTTGTGAGCACAAGGTCCAGTATTGCCTTCTGCCGAGTTGGTTCCATGACCAGTTGCTTGAGGAAGGCACCCTGAAGGGAGTCCAGAATAAATCTGCTCCTAGTTGATGCTGCTGCTGGGATGCTCCAGTCCACGTCTGGAATACTGAAGTCTCCAACCAGTACTACCTCACCCTTGTCTGCCATCCTTTGGATGGCTAGCATCAGCTCTCTGTCTGTTTCTTCCTCCTGGGCTGGTGATCTATAGACCACACCTGTGTGGATGGCTGGCCCCATTTTCCTTTCCAGCTTAACTCACGGTATCTCTCCCCATTTGTTCCTCCTGGATCTCTGTGGCCTTATGTCATTTTCACATACAGTGCCACTCCTCCTTCCTACCTGCCGGTCTCTTCTGAATATGTTGTAGCCAGAAATGGCCATCTCCCAGTCATGGTTATCATTACACCAGGTTTCTGTGATGGCCACAATGTCCAGGTCTGACTGCACCATGACAGCCTCCAGATCTTCCATCTTGTTGCTAAGGCTTCCTGGCATTGGCACACATGGCTTTCCATGATTTTACCTCACTAGACTGTTTAGCTGTTCTACTCCAGACCCTTTCCTGGTTGTTCTTTATCCCTGGTTCTCCTTGCTGTCTGCCCTTCTGCTGATTTTTGCCCCTTTTCTGCCTATCCACCTCTTGGGTGCTAATCTCCATCTTTTGCACACTGCTTTGTTGAGATATCCACTCCTCCGGTTCACTGGTTCCACTGCTAGCTGTGGGGGGTGAGCAAGTAGGTACGCTCCTTGCTGGCCTGCCACCCCACTTGGCTAGTTTAAATGCTTGTCAATGTAGCATTTAAACTTATCATTGAGGCTTGGATTCCCCTCCAGGATGGATGCAGGCCATCAGGCTTGAACAAACCTCCATCCCTCCAGGTGGGTCCCCAGTCACCAATGAATCCAAACCCTTCCTCACAGCACCAGTTCTTCAACCATGATGTGTGATCCATCATCATCGATGCCTGCTCTGGCACCAGTCCGTGTCCCAGCATGCTGGAGTCCATGGCCTCTGTCACGCTGGGACACAGGCAAGGTCTCATCCGCACCAGCACCACCATCTTCAGTTCGGACAGACAGGCAGGTATGCGGTGGTCCTGACCCTCAGACACCTGTGGAGGTGGATGGGCACTCCTCCGTGTCCAGGGCATCACCCTCAGTGCACACACCTACCACCGCTGACCCATGTAGTCGCTCAGGAGCTGTAAGGGAACACAGTAGCATTAATGTCTCCGCCCTACCCTGTGGCATTCCCCCCACCTCCCACACAGTGACAGCACGGGACCTACCATGCAGTCACGGGCTGCCACCCATCTGGAAGCCACCACCTGGAACACACTCTATGGCACAACGCTGCATGCTGCCTGCCACCCGCTCATCCTGTGGCATCAGGTGTGGTACATCCAGCTGTCCACTCCAGTTGCAGCACGTGCTGCCCTGACGGCAGCCACCTTGTCCTTAATCCTCCTCTTGTCCGTGCTGACCTTCTTTTTACATTCCTGCATGGACTGCTGGCGGCTGCCATGCTGGTTCATGGGACGTGCAACCTCACCCCAAGCCACAGCACGGGCCTGTGGTGTTCCACGTTGTCCGCTGAGCAGCGGTTCCCTGTCGAGGTAGGCTCGAACAGGGCATCTGATTCCGCCTGGGTGAAGTTGGGCCTCCTCCTTCTTCCACGTCCCTGTTCCTCCTCTTCCTCACGTTCAGTCATTATAGAGCCTGTGGGAATGACAGGTGTTACCGTTGATTGCGCAGTCCCATGCATCTCTCACACACCACAGTCCACACTTCCAACCAGCATGCAACCCACCACAATAGACTGCAATACCAAACTATGTCCTCTGCAGCTCCATGTCACATTTATATGGTGCAAGGCATACAAATGAGGTGAGGCGCAACTTTAAGTGGATGCTAATGCAGTGGCTGTGCCATGGAATTGCTGATGATCTGATTTGCATGTGCTGGCTGAATATCGCGCGCTGTTGCACCTTACGCAATTGTGTTGAGCATGCTCAGGCAATGGCGCAGCTCTGTGATGTGTGCAGTAGGCACCGCACGGCACATGCCCGGGGTGCTGACACTGATGCCTGCTGCTCTGATGATGTGCTGAGCATGGGAGGCAGTGCAGGGCACAGCCACCATTGTGCCAGTGGCACTAGTGCACTGTTCTCACGTGTGGCACTCGTGCCCTGGAGCGATGTAGGCGCCATGGTACCACAGCGCAGTAGGCCACTGCAGGGCATCACACACAGGCACCCTACCGTGCTACATGCAGGGAGTCCCAATAGTGCTGTGGCAGTCTGTGCGTGACAGACTCTTGATCCTGCAGTCGACCTTTGCCCCCAGGTGCCATGCATTCGCATGGGTGCACCCCCCTATTGCGCTGTTTGGTGACAGCACAATGGGGACTGGCAGTGCTGTACCACGCTGCATCTGCATGTGGGGGACGTGCACTACAGAGCACCATTTTGTGATCTGGCCTGTATGGATGATGGCACGCAGGAGAGCACCACAGTGGAGCGCGCTAGAGCTGGCCAATCTTGTGGCCATTGTTGAGCCCCATGCTGGGTCCATGTTTGGGGAAGACCCATTGGACAGGCCAAGAAGCGCTGTGTGGGAGAAGGTGGCAGAGGCCATGGAGGAGGCCACTGGGATTGCCTGTAGTGTAGAACAGTGTTGCCACCACTATGGGGACCTCCGGCGGAGGGACCCAGATAGGCTGGGTCGACTACCGGCATGTGCCAGGCGAGGCGCCATGCCATGGCCAGGTAGGTGCTCCATCCATACACTGGTAGCGTCCGTCCATCCGGGTATCATGGTGTGCATGTGTCCACCACGCAGGGGGGTGGGGGCTGTCCAGTGTGGGCAGTGGTGGTGGTGGGGTTGCGACATGGCTGGGCTGTGTGGGATCAGTGGGGGGGGCTTTGCTACTGGTTTGTACTGATGTTTCCCTCTCTGTGTTTGCACCCTAGGCCCTGAGAAGCAACGCCGTGCTCAGGAGGCAAGAGCACAGCATGAGAGGGATGCTGCACAACAACAAGGACATGGTGGAGGGGCCTTGGTACAACAGCGCCTGGCTGTTGTGGACGTAGGTGAGTGCCTTTCTTCAAATAACTTCTCTGCATGCTGTGTTGAAGGGTTGGCAGCGGGGCATGGCCACCAGCCCTTGGCACCACCGCTGTGCACGCCACATGGTACACTCAGCACTGTTCTGTGGCACTGCATGTGTGGATGTGCATTGCTGGTGGTCCATGCGTGCACTGGGTACATGGCTGTGCCACTGCCTTTGCACCACATAGTCATGTCACTGTACGGCCACGATGGTGCTGTACGGGACTTGGGCAGTGGGTGTGTGCAGCGGTCCACATGGCTGTGTGCACCTGGGTAGGCAGGTCTTGTAGACATGGTCACTGTGGGTGGTCGCACACCATCACAGGGGCATGGCCCATGGCTGTATGCCATGCACAATGGGTGGGCTGCAGGGGGATGGGCAGTCACACCTATTGACTCTGTTCCCTTGTCCTAGGTAGACATCGCTGGATTCCGATTGAACATGGCATGCAGGAGCTGCTGCAGCTGGTGCGGGCATCCCTGGTGATTCTGGAGAGGATGGAGCGGGACGGTGTCCAGAGACACAGTACCCGGAGGCGCCACAGGAGTGGAGAGTGAGGCAGGCAATAGGCCCTCCATGCCTCCTGAATAACCTAACCCCCCTGGACCCACCCTCACACCCCTTCTTCCCTCTCCCATTTGTTCACCCCTGCCCCATGCCCGCCTCCACCTGGTTTGTGGCCCTTTCCCCCCACCCTTGTATATAATTGTACGTAAGTTTGATTGTTCTCATTGTTCAATACACGCATTTTGTTATGACAACTGTGGTGGTCTCTGATTTGCAGTGGGCTACAGCTGCTTGGCTGCAGTGGTGTGCATGGCGTCAGGGGTGGTGCAGGCATGGGCGTTTGTGTGTGTCCGGCATGGACCCACCTATGGTGTGGGTGAGGGACTCGGTCACTGTCTGTGGTATGTGTGTTGTTCTCTGTGCACTGGATGCCTGTGTGCAGTGGTCCATGGTGCATGCACTATGTCCATGGTGCCCCTGTCAGACTGTCCATGGCCTGTGCAGCTGACACCCTTGCATGTCTGTGCTATGCACGGTCTGCTGGCATGTCAGTGGTGGCTGTCCATGCTGGACAACCACTGTACCCGGCACAATGCCAGATTGCCTCCTGTCACTGGTATGGTGCACGTCTGCCTCAGGTGGCACTGTGGCCTCCGCTGTTGTTGTCCCCCCTCCATGCTGTCACTTGCGTCTGTTGCAGGGAATGTGCTCCAATGTCTGTCACTTGTGCTCCAGCCACATGCTGGTGGCGTACAGATTCATGGTGCATGCGCAGGGTGGCTGGTACACCTGTGCCATGGAGGGGTGCTGGCCATGGGTACATGGCTGCTGTGGCTGCATGCCAGCTAGTTTGTTGCCCTGCTAATGTGTCCCTGTGTTGGTGTGCCCTTGGGTATGGGTGGGTGTCTGACCATGCACTGTGTTGCATCCTGTGTGGCGCATGCTTCCGTGCACCACTGTGGGTGTCTGTGCTGGCTATTAGGGCCAGTGCTGGGACAGGGTGTGTGCTTGAGTGGGTGTGTGGAGTGCTGTACCACTGGTGGTGGGGTCCAGGGCAGGTCCTGTCGCATGCGGGGTACCTTGTGTGCCGATGCAGGGTCAGTCTCTCGGCTGTACCTCTCGGAGGCCGTGCAGGTTGGCACTGTATCTGCAGTTGTTGCATCTGTGGCTGCTGCCGCCCGCTGCAGGGTACTCTCAGTGGGGCTGCCTTGCATGGCTCCATGGTGCACAGGGTTATATTGTCACAGTGGGGGTGGTGGCATGCATAGGGTGACATGCACTGTTGGGCAGTGTTCCTGGGCAGGGTGTCTGGGGATCGCTGTACAGGGTGTGCTCTGCATTGGTGGGATGGTGTAGCATGGGGTGGCTGGACCTCCTTGTGTTCTGGTCACAGCTTGCCAGGGTGTGTGCTGGGGCACCATGCCCCAGCTGTGGGATTGTTGCTGGTGTCCACGGGCTGGTGGTTCTTCCAGCTCTCCTCAGGTTGTGGGGTTCATGGGGTGTGGGGGGCGATGTCTGTTCTGCTGCGTGCTCCTATGCCCATGTCTTCCATGGGTGGTGAGCCCCTGCATCCTGTCCCTGCACATCCCTGGTTGTGCTACTGCACATCAGACCTGCGCCACTGCGCATCCCTGGTTGTGCCATGGTGCGGTTGGAGCGATATTCAGCTGTGTTGCGCAAGCGCATCTTGGCCTGCGCAGTGTTTGAATATCATGCATATTGCGCATAGGCACACTGCACTTGCACCTGCTCCTGCTATTGCGCTACTTTGTGGTGCAGTTTGACTATCTGGGCCTGTATTTATTATTATTATAAAAAACAAATATAACGGGACAAAAAAATCCCTACCCCCATGGATGACCTCTGAGATTAAAAAAATAATTAACAAAAAGAATAAAGCATTCAAAAAAGCAAAACATAGTGGGGAAAAATTAGCCTGGGTGTACTACAAAAAATGCTTAAAAAATGTGAAGCATAACATTGCCTCAGCTAAGGGTAACTATGAGTTAAAATTGGCCACTAGGGTTAAGGACAATTACAAAACATTCTATTCATACATAAATAATAAAAAGGGCTAAAATAGCAACATCGGCCCAATAAAAGCAACTGATGGTACTCTAATAACGGACCTTACTGAGATGGTGGACCGGTATAATAATTACTTCTCCTCTGTCTTCAACAAGGGTGTACCTCCAAATAATGATATATGCAACAAAGACTGCTCAGATCCTATTTTTAAACTTGATATAACCAATGTAGCTAATAGACTTAGCAAAATTAATCAAAATAAAGCACAAGGGCCTGACGGCATGGGATGATCAAGGAGCTCGCACATTTTTTAGCTAGCCCAGTCACTCATCTCTTTCAGAAATCTTTAGAAAAAGGTGAATTCCCTATGGACTGGAGACAGGCTATGGTTATGCCCATTTACAAAAAGGGATCAAGGCAGGAGGTGGAGAATTACAGGCCTATTAGCCTCACTTCTGTGCTGGGTAAGATCCTAGAGGGTATTATAAAAGATTATATTGGTGATTTTATGAGCTTGAATGGAGCCGTAGATTATAAACAACATGGATTCACCAAGGGGAGGTCCTGTCAAACCAACCTGTTGGAATTTTATAGCAAAGTCAGTAGAACCCTGGATGAGGGACATTCTGTAGACATTGTCTTCCTTGACTTTGCCAAGGCTTTTGACAAAGTCCCACGTATTGAATTGGTTAACGCTCTAATTGATCAAGGCCTTAATACACATATAGTTAAATGGGTCCCGTCATGGTTATATGGGAGACGCCAGCGAGTGTGTATTGGGGTAAATCCTCAGGATGGGTAGATGTCAGCAGCGGAATCCCACAGGGCTCAGTCTTAGGCCCCTGTTTGTTTTATTTATATATTTCCTCAATGAATACACATTCTGGGGTATGGCTAGCTAAATTCGCCGATGATACTCACTTAGGTTATCCTGTAAATAACCAAGAGGACAGTGACATCTTGCAAGAGGCCCTCATTGATTTAGAACTATGGGCTCATAATAAGAAATCAAATTTTAACCTTGACAAATGTATTGTTATGCACATGGGCAAATAAAATAAAAAATTCAAGTATACATTGGAAGGCACGGCACTTAAAGTTGTCATGGATGAAAAAGATCTGGGTATAAGAGTCAGTAATGACCTTAATTTCAAAATGCACTGTAGCTAGGTTGTAAAAAAGGCAAGCAGCATACTCCATTGCATACATAGACATATCAAGAATAGGGACAAGGAGGTTCTTGTTCCACTCTATAATACTCTGGTACGTCCCCACATGGAGTATTGTGCCCAGTTGTGGGCATCTGGTAATAAGGGGGATATTAAAGCCCTTGAGAGGGTGCAGAGAAAGGCAACTAGAAACATTAGTGAAGTCAGAGGCCTAAATTACGAGCAAAGACTACAACAGTTGGATATGTTTACACTAGAATACCAGAGACTGAGGGGGTGACATGTGCCTGCTCTATAAGGCCCTAACTGACGCACAAATGTGGGAACAATTGGGCTTGATATTAAGGATCCAGCCACATAATACTAGAGCTCACTGCTTTCAATTGTTCAAGGATAAATTTACTACAAAAAAAGAAAATTTTAGTTTAGTGTCAGAGTGACAGAGATCTGGAACACATTACCTAGCATAGTTGTAAACAGCAAAACCATGATAGAGTTTAAAACAAACCTTGATAATTTTCTTATCAATAAAGGCATTCAGGGCTATTTGTAATTTATGGCGAGCTAAATGGACTAACGTCTTTATATGCTCAGTACAACCTATGTTACCTATGGTGGTTACTTTTTGCTGATCACTAACCTGCCGCTGTGGCTGTTGCCATATGTCTGTGTAACCATTGCTCTAAACTTCTGTTTTTATGCATACTTGTTTGTTTGACTGACATGACTGGTATACAAACCAAGTAGTTTGTTACTCTATATCTCTTCATCATATACTTAGTGTATTTACTGCTTTCTACTTCACTTCATATATACTGTTTTGTATGTGTGATCAGCATGAGTCTGTGACTATATTCTTCTGGACTGTGGCAGACAATAGGCATATTATTGTGTGACCTACCTGGTAAACAAAAACTAAATAAAATAAATAATGATCCTTTGATTTTCTGGGCATAATCCTGGAGCAACAAACTAAGAATGTAACGGTGTTTCTAGCCCCAAGAATCCCTCACTTATGGTTTCCCTCTATGCATCAATCACCATAGAGATAGATGCCCTGGAGACAGAATCTATCCTAAGAATAGACTTTAGAATTTAGAATAGCTGTTTGAAAAACTCTGCTGCCAGCTTCCACCCCGGCAGTTGTTAGATTTGTTTCTCCACCTGGAGGGAAAGGTCACCCTGAGTATAGCTCCAGTACAACTGGGTCTCCAGTTGTCTTATTATTTTAAAACAAACATTTAGTAATTTTAAGTGTCTAACTCATTTTATTATTAGGGTATTTTAAGACACTGGGCCTTCCAGCTCCTGTTTCGATTCCCAGGAACCAGAGACCATTTTTTGTCCACCCTTTTTTATTTTTAGCTATTTTTGCCTAATTTTACCAAATTACCACTTACCTAATACTAAGGTTCATACTAAGGTACAAATAGGAACATAATGGCCACAGGCCCATTTGAGTTCCAGCATCATCTGTAATACCTTAAGTCAGCACCATCTAGAACATATTTATCTAACCTATTTTTAAATATATTCTTGGTTTCAGCTATTATAATGTACAGTGGTAACGAGTTCCACAAATTTACCACTCTAACAGTATAGGAATACTTCCTAATATTTGTTTTAAACCTCTTTCCTTTAATTTGTAATGGATGTCCCCTTGTTTCCATATTATTTTCTTTAAAGCTTATATCCAAATTGCACATCAGTCTAGGGTCCTGAAGAACATCGTACCGGAACAAAAGGTCCCCACGAGCCCTTTGTACTTCTAAAGACATGAATCCCAAAGAGTGTAGTCCTTCTGTATAGGTCATATTGCTATGGCCATTAATTCTTTTTGCAAAACAATGCTGTACGTGTTCTATCTTTTTACTTTCAGGTACTTTATAAGGGTTCCAAATCTGAGATGAGTACTCAAGATGGGGACGGACATATGCCCTATACAAGGGGACGAGGACTTTACTAGATCTGGACACAATATTTTTCCTTATAGACCATAATGCCCTATTTGCCCTGTCAGTGGCTTCCATAACTTGCCTCTGTGTATTCAAGTTGTCACACATATATATATATCCAGATCCTTTTCACTAACTGTTTGACTAAGTAAGATATTATCAAAGAAATAATTCAATTTATCATTTTGTCTTCCCAAATGAAGTACTTTACACTTCTCCATATTCAATTTCATACCCCATTCTTGGGTCCAAAGTAAGATAGTATTTAAATCTTGCTGAAGTATTGCCCCATCCACTGTGTTAGTACAAGGGCCACCTAACTTTAAATCATCTGCATATTTTACAACTGTACTGTTTAGTTTTTGAGTGATGTCAGACGTAGAAACATTGAAAAGTGTCAAACCCAGGACAGAGCCCTGGGGGACTCCGCTCGTGACAGAACCTATACCAGACAAATGACCATTTATTGTAACACACTGTGTTCTCATAGACAGCCAATCTATTACCCATTTGATTGTTAAAGCAGGGATACCAATTTTTGTCGTTTTTTTCAGCTACAGCCCAGTGTGGAACTCGGTCTTTAGAAAAATCCAAAAACATCACATCACATGGTATGTTATTATCCAAGTGTACGCTTATGTGTTCATAAAAGACTAGCAAGTTCGATGTACACCCTCTACCCTTAATAAAGCCATGTTGTTTTGTTTCTAATGTTTTGGAAAAAGTGGTCTTATTTGTTGAGAAACAGAAGCACTTTTACTTTTCGTTTCAGACTGTGCCCTTTCACCGTAATCAATCACTTCCTGTACAAGAAGACACCATTTGACCGTTTGCACTTTTTTAAGGTAAGCAATGTTTTTGCTACTGGGCTCTTACATTTAGGCAATTTTTAGCTGTTGTTTGGAATAGTTTTTCATTTCTTCCTAGGATCTCTCTAAATTGGCATAGCAGAGAGTCCTAGGAGATTCACAGGCTAGAAAGATTTTATAACCTGTTTTCTAGCTCCTGGCAAAAGTAGACTGCCAAGGGCTCAATTTAAACTGATTATGATCAGATCATAACTTTATTTTTTGTGAATTCTGCATTGTTTTGCTCAAAAGCCACAATATAAAAGCACAAATAAATTAGGAGTCAATATGGTTTCGCAGTCTGCCTCCTTGTCACCCAAAATATAAATAAATAAGAAAGGCACTGAGGGAGTTCTCTATGATGGTGAAAATCATGCAGCAGAAGGTTCTGTCATCTCACGTTTAATAGAAGGAACAAAAAATGTAAAGGGTGACAAGAAAAAAGATAAAGCTGCTCAGTCATCTAAAGGGCATGGTAAAGCTGGATGAGCTATCAGGGCATCTGAAAGGGGAAACATAGAAGTTGATAGCAGATAAGGACTGCTTGGCCCACCTAGTCTGCCCATTTCAATACCTACTTCAGAATTACACCCCCAATCTCTGGCTTGCCCTCTCTTTCCCTTTGTTACGGTTCCCTTATATCTATCCCATGCATTCTTGAATTCCTCCATGGATTTTGCCTCCACCGCTTCTGCTGGGAGGCAGTTCCATGTGTCCACCACCCTTTCTGTGAAGAAATATTTACTCATGTTACCTGAGTCTACACCCTCCAGTCTCCCATCATGCCTCCTTGTTCTTGAACATCTTTTTTTTCTGAAAGATGCTACCCTCTTGTACCTTATTTATGCCCTGGAGGTATTTGAATGTCTCTATCATATCCCCTCTATCTACTCTTCTCCAGGGTATACATATTAAGGTCCTCTAGTCTCTCCTTGTATGACTTTTGGTGTAGACCCTGCACCATTGTTGTTGCCCTTTTCTGAACTGCCTCTACTCTATGTCCATCCAGAGATGTGGCCTCTGGAACTGGACGCAGTACTCTAGATGAGGTCTCACCAATGATTTGTACAGGGGCATCACCACTTCCTTTTTTTCTGCTGGTGATCCCTCTCCCTATGCATCCCAGCATCCCACTGGCTCTCCCCACAGCCTATTTACATTGTTTGGTCACCTTTCAGTCATCAGATATGACTACCCCAGGTCCCTTTCCTGTTTGGTGGTCATCAGTACCCCCTTAATCAAGTACTCCTCCTCACCTGGGTTTATGTGCCTCATAGACATAATTTTGCACTTCTTTGCATTGAAACTTAGCTGCCACACTGTGAATCACACATGATATGACTTGTGAATGGGGACTAGCAACCTCCTTAATGGAGCCATGTCATGCCCACACAGCCTCTGCAAAAGGACTCTAAAACATTGGATGCTGTGTCCCTGAACCATGACTCAGTTAATGGCAAAACTATAAATTAAAGAGCCTCTGAGCAGACACTGGAAACGGTACCTGCTAAAAGAAATTTAAAGAAAATAAATGTCACTGGCGCTCCTCCTGAACACAGAAAGAAGCAGGCAGATGATAAAGACAAAATGTGCTAAGCAGAAGACATATCAAAAATGTGGCAATTTTTCCATGACATCGAGGCTATTGGAAATTTTACTAATATGAGTTTGAAACCCACCATCATGGATCAGGTCCCAACCTATCTGACTGCAGAGGAGGAGGAATACTACTACTACTTCAACAGGAGGATGGTGATCCCATGGAATCAGACGGTGCACTTAAGCAAGATTTTGTCTCTTCTCCATGGCATTTGTTTATTTAGCTTTTGTTAACCAGGTAAGTACACTAGGCAATCAATGCCTATTTTCAGATATGACCTGGGAGATTACATAAAAGATACCATACCTGGTGATACATACAGTAGAATACATTGAAATATAATAGGCAACAAGGGGAGAAAACATGGCATAATGATGACTATATATATTTTCCTCATTTGTCAGACCTATGCTTGGTACTGTAAATATTCACCTTCAGGAAACTGAAGAGGATGAAGAGGATGCTGAATTTATGGACAAGATGGGTATGCCTCACTTAAGGAGGTTGCTAGTCCCCATACACAAGTCCCATAAGGAGGCCATATCAAAAGTCATGTCTGCACCTACTTCAGCTGCAGTCATTCACAGAAAGATTGATAGAAAGTACCAGGTGGACAGACAGGAGGCAGAATACCTGTATGCCTACCCTGACCATCAAGATGTAGTCCACACTGCTGCTTGTGAGAGCGCAAAACTCATACTCTCTGCACAGCCTCCAGAAAAGGACTCTAAAAAATTGGATGCTGTGTCCCAGAAAGTTTATACTACAATTTATCTGCTCATTAGGCAGGCAGCTTATTCAACATAGATAGCACAATACCAAGAAAGCACTGTGGAACACCGTTCTGGCACTTGCTGATAGAGCAGACAGTGATCTGGCACAGGACTTGGTTTCCACTGCAAGATCAACCCTGGACACCACTAAATACCATTTCCACACTGCTGTGGACACTAATGACACTGCAGCTAGAGTTATAGCTCATGCAGTGTCCTTAAGAAGATTCTCCTGGTTAAGGACTACTATCCTTTCCCAGGATACCCAAGCCAAAGCTATGGATTTCTCCTTTGAAGGAAATTCACTTTTTGGTGAAACCCCTGACGGTTCCACCCAAGTCATCCATCCGTTGCCAATGGGAGGAAGATTGGCTAATTGTTTTCAGGAATGGAGAAATATTACCTCAGATAAATAGGTTCTGGAGGTAGTGGGCCACGGACTGTCTCTGCAGTTAAAAAAATTCCCAAGACTGCAGAAACACAAACATTTTCCAGCACACTCCCACAGACAGAATTTAAGCTCCCCTAGAGGTGGGAGCATCTCGAGCTGCTCCTCCCAACGCTATATTGCCCCACTTTGAAGTCCCTTATTTACTCCTTTATGAGGTAATACTGCCCAGATATGATGCGGATAGATAGGGCTGGTGATTCCCCAATTACCCCACTTCACACTTTTTTAATATGAATAATCGTTTTCCCATTGGAAGCCCCCAAAATGCAGCCCCCCATCACTTTATTTCATAAGCTGGCTGATCCTGCCTTTTATGCTGACATCAGGACATCCTAGCAATGTCTGTGTCAGCCAGCATGCTCCCATAAACATGCCCTGCCTGATGCTACCTGGAGGACTGCTTTCTTCTGCCCACAGGTAGCCACCTATTTTCTATATATATTTATTTATTGTTCAGCCCCTCTGGGCTTTGCTGCTGCTGCACTATTTGTGTGGGCTCTTCCCTAGCCCAAATGCTCTCTCTCTCTGTTTTTCTCTGTTTCTCTCAGTTTCTCCCCCCCCCTCGCAGTTTACATATATATTCCCAGCCCCTCGGGGCTCCCACAAAGCCACCATGTGGCTCTTTAACTTATTTCTCCCCTTCCTTGCCTGTGTCCTGCAGGCACTTAAATAATATTTAAAACACTGGCCCCTCTGGCCATTCATCTAGCTGCAGTGCAGCTTTTAACTTTTGTGGCACTCGCCGCTCTCAACACCCCCCCCAGGCTTTACAAGTATGCGGTGGTACAGCTGTACTTCATGTGGTGGCTCCTGCCGCCCTCTCACACTCTCTGGGGACCCCCCCTGACTCTCTCTAATGCCGCGGAGTGGCTTTTACTTAATGCAGCATCTTTGCTGTTCTAGCTGCTTCTTCTGCCTCCGAGCTCTCCTCTCAAGCCCCATAGGGCATAATTAATTAAAATACTGCCACCAGTCTGGCCCGGTGGTGCTGAGGGTTGAGGTGCTGGATGCCACATCTCGCGCCAAACCAGCAACCCGTGTTCGTGAGTGAGCAGGGGTCATCGTGGGTCGGCGGGGGGGAAGAAGAAGAATAATCAGCATTTATATAGTGCTTTTCATACACAGTATCCCAAAGTGCTTTACAAGCAATGCTAGACTGGTAGTGAAGTGACTGAATGTGTGGTGGCGGCCATATCGCACATCATCACACACACACAGCCTGGATAATTGCATGAACCGGTTTATGGGAAGGGGAATGTTGGCCAGGACACCGGGAATGTTCCCTGCTCTTTACGAAGAGTACCCTGGGTTCTTTTGCTTCCACCTGGACACCCACCAGGACAACACCAGGATGGGCAGAAGGGACCTCGGTTTAAGATCTCCTCCGAAGGACGGCACACCCCAGCAGTACAGCACCCCCAATACTGCACTTGGATGCCAGCAATTTTTAGGTGCAAGTCCATCCCGGTGTGGGATGAAAACCCACGACCTTCTGGTCCAGAGGCGGATGTGCTACCAACTGAGCCACGAAGATGGAGTGAGTGTCTGACAGACTGCTCTCCATTTTCAGGGTGGAAGGGAATCTTGGTCATTGTGCACCTGACCCCTAGTGGAGGCTGGGGGTCAGTGACATGATGCCATAATTGCAGGGATGGAGCTCATCAGAAGCCTGAGGTGGTGCACACGGGTGCATGCGTGAACATGTCATTGGCATCGCCAAAATCTACAGGGGTCAAAATCTAGGAAGGAAAATGGGGTCCTGGTTGCAGCGGCTTGATGGCCATCTTATGGGTGCCCCAGCTTCAGAATGGCATCGCTGAACTGGATCCGGTCCTCATGGGACAGAGGTGGGCTCCCCACTGTAGGGGGTAATCTGCTGGGGAAGAGGGGATGGCCACTCAGAAGAGGAAGCCGGGGGACTGACTGGACAGTGGCTGGATCCACGAAGAAGGATGCCTTGATGAGTGGTGCCAACCAGGAAGCCAGCAAGAAAGAAAGTAAGTAAAATAAAAAAATTAAAAAATACTGCCACTGGAGTGGCGATCAGGAAGGTGGGAGGAGGCACTTCACTCCTGGCTCCTCCACCTCCCACTGGCTGCTTTGCTGCCCCCCCTGACTCCCACCCATGTGGAGTTGGCCGCAGCCTGCGCTCCATCCGGGCTGGGAGTTCTACAGTGCCTGCAGGCACTCTCTGTAGCATGGTTGTGCTAGCAACAGGCTGCAGAGCACCCCACACTTGCTTCTTCTGCTGCCTGCCACCCAACCATCACCCACAGCAACAAGAGGGCTTAGGCTAGCCCCACTAAACCCTAGGGAGGGTTTAAAACTTTTATTTAAAACAATGCTGGCCTCCTGCACCTAAGTGATAGCCCACTAGACCACCAGGATATATTATCTTAAATTTGCCTCCCTCAGGGCATTTCCAAGCCCCCAGGACCACCCATGCCACCTTTGTTTCTCCAAAAGGCTACTAGCCCCCACTAGCCTTCACTAGCCCACTTGGGCTACAAACTATGTTACTGTCCACTTGACCTCCACTAGGGGCAAAAGAGTTTTGCTGAGTCCCCCTTCCCCAAACCTCACTCCCTTTCTTCTGTTTTTTTCTTTTTTTACTGTTTCTTTTCCCCCTAACCTCTTTTCTCCTTTTATTCCACTGGTCTGATAGGGTGAGGGATCCTACCTATCAGATAAGTATTACTCTTATTTCTATCCTGCCCCTTCCAACTTGTGGGACCCCCTAAAGAGCTGTGGATCCTTTGTGAACCCTTTCCTATCTTTTATTTTACAGGTACCTTGGGGTCACCCCTTCGGACTCCTACTCTGGCACCCTGCAACAGGTAAGTCCCTCTATTTTATATGTTATTTTGATGGGTTGACTGTAATGGAGTGGTCACATCCATTACACACTCCCACAGAAAGAATTCTGCTGAAAGTAAAAAAAAATTGATGATAGCAGAAACTGCAGAAAAGGCCCCTGCCCCTCAGTGGGGCAAGGGCCTATTCTCAAGTTACTTCTTCACACACAAGAAAGATGTGGAGTGGTGACCCATTTTAGATCTCAGTTATCCAAACAAGCAGATAAAGAAAGAAAAATTCAAGATGGTCACACTGAGAATCGTTCAGGACATTGACTGCAATCACTGGATCTGAAAGATGCCTATTTTCACATCTCAGTTAAATCATCACACTGATGATGTCTCATGTTCAAGCTAGGAAACTGCCAGTACCAGTTCATAGCTCTTCCTTTTAGCCTCACCTCAGCACCAAGGGGTTCACAAAGTGCTTAGCGGTGGTGGCATCACACCTGAGAAGGCAAGGTATGTTAATTTTTCCCTACCTGGATGACTGACTAGTCTCAGGGAAAACAGAACAGGAGACATGGTGCTCTCTACAGACTATACAATGCACCTTGGAGTCTCTCGGATTCCTGATAAACCTGCATAAGTCCCAACTACAACCTGTTCAAGTATTGGACTTCGTAGGAGCAGTGCTAAAAGCCTTAAAGCTTCAAACCCCAGGAATCCCTTATTATGCTTAACTTGTGCATTCAGCCCAGCAGCCCCAGAATTCATGTAATTTATGTAAATTAGATAAATGTGGAACACTATTCAGACTCTGACACACAGTAGCACTGTGCTTTTTTTCTCTGCCTCAGCAAGCGAGTCACCCCAGGAGCTCTCTCCTGCTCCGTTCCAGCTTTCTGATTTTATTTATGGTAAAGTTAAGTTGTTAATGGTTTTCTGTTTCTTTCCTGTGTTCTGCTGCTCTTATTTTGTTTCTGTTTTTTCTATATATATTTTAGCGTTTTTTTCATTTTTCTCCCCGTAACCAGTCCCCATACCTCGGCCACGTGTGCACATGTGGAGGCACGCGCACACCGCATCTCAACACACCCTCCCAGTACATGCCACCCCCTCTGCCTATGATGACCACCAGACCTCCACCCGGTGGCAGCAGGACTGGGGGGGTGGCCACACCAGGAAAGGGAGAGCTGCCTGTCAGCTCCTCAGTCCTGCTCCCACCCTCTCCTCATGCCAGCTCCCCGATGACCCAAGTCCTTTCCTGAACCCAGGTCACCGGCATGGTGCAAGGTAAGGCGTACAGCACCTCAGCCCTCTGTGCCACCGGACCGGCTACTTATTTTGTTTTTAATGGTTAATCTAGAATTTATTTAATCTTGTCCTATTCCCCTGTAGTCCCAGGAACTGGAGAAATCCTCATTCTTTTTGCTTGAGCAATTTCATTTTTAACTGCGTTTTACACAAACTTTTCTCATATTTTTCTTGTCTGCTGCAAGTTATTGTATAGTGCCTCAATTTCTGATATCATGAAACTGAGCCATTTGTTTCTTCTGGGCTTTACTGTGTGTAAAAATATGAATCAAAGTGTTAGCCCTTTTTAATAATGGTCCTGCTATTCCTATAGGAGCAGACCGCATTTCTGCTTTTTTCATTCATGTGAGTTGTTTCTTGGGTCTGTCTGTTTATTGGCACTCAGACAGACCCAACAAAGAAACAAAGGTCCTCCTAGTAGGTAAAAAATAGAAAAAAAATTGTGTGAAGTTTGTAAACTCTTAGCAGATTGCCACGAGTTGTGTTTAAAGATCATGTGCAAAGGTTTTAGCATATTGTTAATAAAGACTGAATTCAAGTCCCTGTGTCATGATTAGTGTTTCCTGAAAAAGTCATGCTGTTTGGTTGTGTGGTTTATGCCATATAGTGTTTCTGTTTGTACACATACATGATGTATTTTCACACAGAAACCACCAAAGAATCAACATTTGTGAGTTCAGACAGTACATGTGCTTGAAATAGTAGTGTGTGACAGGCACTTGTTTGTCAGTCTAACATGAAAAAAATGTTCTTTCATGAATGTATTTATGAAGGCTACATCAAAGACAAACTATTTCTATGAATGAACAACATTTAGATTTAATTTACATTTATTAAACAACCCTGTGTTATATACTTAGAAAAAATCAGAGTTTTGATGAGGAAGACCTGAGAGCTGTGATACAGACAAGCTGATCTTTCACAGAGAAAGATTTCCACTACTTCAATTCATTATCGAAGCTCAGATGATCAACTTTTTATAAGAACAGAATGATAGATTTTAAGATAATCTATTTAAACACAAGCAACAGACTGAGTTTGTAAGAAACCTGGTGAGCAAACCATTAACTCTACAGCCTGAAACAGAAATCTTATTGTTTAACTTTTCCCCATCCCCGCAGTTAAAAAAAAAACTTTCGATTTAGGTGGCGTGCCACCAAAACAAAATATCTAGGCCTCCATTTTTCTACTGAACCTGGAGTTTTGGAAGTGATTAATTACGAACCCCTTACAACCCAGATTCAGGCTGATTTAGACAGGTGGGCCACAGCATACACTCCATTTCACCAACGAGCTTCTATAATTTGTATCGATGTCCTCCCGGAATTGTATACCTACTTTCAGACCATCCCCTTCTTCCCTTTCGAAATTTTACTTTACATCCTGGAACAGAATGATACTGAATTTCTTATGGGGAAAGAACCACCCTAGAATTAAACTCACTATCCTAAAACTTTCCCTATCTCAGGGAGGACTGAACCTCCCAGACTTTTATTTATATGCCCAATCAACATTTCTAAAAACGTTGATCCTGTGGCTGACCGACACATACAAGTCACCTTGGAAAACTATAGAATTTCATTTAAATGATCTACATGATATTAAGAGGATCCTCTTCTCATCTGCTGATAGGTCACTTAGTCCTTCAGCCTTAACAAGAATTACAGCACAGACCTACAAGATATGGAAATGGATTAGAAAATCCAGACCTCTCCTTAAGACATATGAATATTGTAAACAAATATCCCAAGATGAAACATTTACTCCTATATATATGGATCATACCTGCTGTCTATGGTGAGATATTGGGTTGACTCATGTTTACCAGTTTCTCTCTCCGGAGGGAATTATCCCTTTCGACAAACTTCAGTCCCTATTTCCCCTAGATAATACAGACAGATTTTGATACTTACAAATTCGAAATCACATTCTCCAAAATAGAATAATACCCCCAGCCCTACCCTCCCCAACCCCGGACATATTAAAACTTTTCATGGAAGAAAATAAGGGGAACCTGGAATCTCATATAATAGGTCTCATCTATCGTGAACTGAGAAGTGGGCTTCCAACCTCCATAGCCTCTATTTTAGAGGCATGGAATAAAGATCTTGAAATGGAGATACCCATTGACGTTTGGTCTTGGTCCTCTCTAATTGAGTTAAAATCCGTTATCTCCCCCCACTGGAGGGAATTTTCATGGAAATGCTGCTCCCGATATTTCAGGGCCCCTGCAGTCCTTCTGAAATACTTTCTGGAAGAGTATGGGGAGGTGCTGGAGGGAGTGCGGTTGCCTTGTTACTACTTTGGGTCATATGTTCTGGTCATGTCCATATCTTATGCCCTTTTGCCTTACATTTCAAAATGAGCTAGCTGTTTTGTTCTCAGAACAGATAGAACTCACAGCTGAATAATTTCTCCTGGGGATTTCTTTATTTTTATTTATTTATTTAGTTGTTGTTAACCGGGTAGGTGCACCAGCCATAAAATGACTATTTTCAGGCACGACCCAGGAGAGTACAACAAAAAGAGAACAGCTGAACAACATCAACATGGGTACAGTAATACACATAGAGGAACAGTACAGCAGTGCTACAAAAATACAATGCGTAGAAACAACAGAAAATAATGGCAAGCATTATACAGATAATGGCAGTAAGATATATAATAAGTGCTGAAACCACGGACCCGACCTGTGGAGTGAAAGGGTTAATAAGATAGTAAGGTTATATAGAGAGAAATGTGAGGGATGTTCAAACATAACAAGAAAGACTAACAAAAGGAAGGTCAGGGGTGGTAATTGGCAAAACAACAGTGGATAGTCAGCAACAAGGTTCGAGAAGGAAGAGAGCTAGTAGTCAAGAAGTTATTTACAAAGAGAAGGAAAAATATGGGGAGGGGAAGAGGAGACAGTATTGATGCTGGATTAGAGCAGGAGTGACATTTATCCAGACCACGCTCCCCATTGGGGACGTACCATATTACTGATATGTTTTATTACAGCCAAGAAAGTTATCATGAGGCATTGGATAAGGACCCAGATCCCAACTGTTCAGGATTGGAAGCTAATAATGTCAGAAATATATAATTCTGAAAATTTTAATGCTGAGCAGCAGGGAGGGGTCACATCATTTACCTCAAAATGGGGGTGATGGATACAATATGCATCTACAGTTAGAGTAGGCTTATGTCCACGATGAACAATAGTTAAGTACTACCATGAGGAGGGATTGATCCAGATTAGGGAACAGCATGTGGGCAGAGACCCTACTGTAAATCTAATTGCGCCCTACCACAATAAACATATGGAGGGAACTGCTGTCCACGGTTCCACTGTACAAGGTGAAGTTTCATGACAACTATACCTATCATTAATATAAACGATACATGGAATCAGAAGCCTTTACAGAACTTTTTACCTTATGTAATGCATAAAGAAATAATGATATGTTCATTTTATATGTATGTGGAAAAACTCTTTTAATAAAAAGAAATGTAAAAAAATCTCTACAGCCTACTGTGATTGGGAATCTGAAGCAACAAGCTACAGTACTCCAAGATGATGCCATCAGTCTCCAAGCCTGATTGAGAGAGACAGAAGTAACTCCACCGTTTTCAACCACTGTAGAGCAAGTTAAATGCTGATTTAAAGAAACATGCAAAACCAAACAGCATGAAATTTTCAGGAAACTCTAATCATGACACATGGACTTGAATTCAAGCTTTATTAACAATATCAATAACCTTTGCACATGATCTTTAAGTTGCCTAGGTCCTCAACATATTTTATGTGGTGGTGAGATCTGCAGCACTTTAAGTAGTGCCCTTCCTTTCTTAACAAAAATAAGGAATGACCCCTCGAACATTTATATGATTCTAGTTTTGATAAAGGGAACCCTGAAAGGTTAAGACACCACAGACCATCACAGCAGGCTCCAGATTTGGTTCTTGTGGGGAACAAAAATGTCACTGCCCGTCCTGCTGAAAGGCAAAAGGATACACTGGTGGACAAAGAAATGGCTAAGCATAAAGGATCATCTGAGTAGGTTCCGGATTTGGTTCCTGCTAATAACAATGAAAAAAAAAGAAGCACGTCACTGTCCCTCCTGCTGAAGAAGCGGGAGCCGCCAGTGGACAAAACAAAAAATGACCTCCCATGAGGACACAACTAAGCCGTGGCAGCTTCCAGGCTTTTCAGACTATGGGTACCTTTATGGGTATGCTGGTTCCTCCACTGGTTGCCTGGAACTGGGGAACTTACTTTATTATGTACAGCAGGAAGATGAAGGGGAACCTAACAACCCTGATGGTTCCCCTGATCAGTAACTTGGTTCCTCTTCCAGGGTTCCAGAGAATTTTCCTCCCACTATGCCTTTGTAAAGCAAATGGTAACATCCTTGACATCACCACTCAGGAATTGGTGGAGAATGAGGAAGAAGCCAAATTATTAAATATCATGGGAGAGACCCCCTACCAGCGGTTGCTCCTGCCTCTCCACAACTCCCTCAGAAAAGTGACCCAACAGCTGTTGCAGACCAGGGACTGATAAGAAGGTGGAGCAGAGGTTCCAGCTGTATAGCACCAATACTAGTATCTCTCTACTCAAATCCAGATCATTTAAGCAGATTCGCCTGCCTACAGAATACTAATCTGTTCCAATACACCCAGGAAGTGTGTGGATTTCCCTTGTGAGAATAATTCCCTCTTTGGTGATAAGGCAGAGACATATATGAAGAAGGTGGAGGAGTTAAAAAAAATACCTACAAAAACAATTCTGCTAAGGAAAATGCCTCCACTTCCTTTAGGCCCCAAGGCACAGGCATGGGTTACTAACCTTGGGCTTTCATGGGGGGGACCAGAGAGCCAGCTTCTAGATTGGATGCCTTCATTGAGAGCTCCACATTGCTGCACAATATAATTTAAAATTACTTTGTTTGACTACTGGGCAGCTTTGTTTTCTCAATGATCTTGGATTCCTGATCATATGAGCTATTGAACAAGCCTAAATTTAAGTATGGGGTGGCAGAAAAATCAACCTTCAGGACCTCCAAAGCAAACCACGCAGCTACCTACTATGGAAGGAGGACTGGGTGGACTGGCAGGTCTCGGCACAACAGAGCCATCAGCAGCAACTCCTTGGCAAACTATATTGGATTCAGTCAAAACAATGGATTCTAAAATAGAGAAAACTCTCTCAAAGCTTGAGTCTCATGATGTAGCAATAAAAGATTTACTCTCTACAGTGGCTGCAGCAGACAAGAGAAGCACCACCATGCAAGCAACAGTTGCCACCTTAACTAAAGAAATACAGCGCTAACTAAAGAAATACAGTGCTATGAGGGCGATTAGAAATGCTGGAAAATGAAATGAGAGCTGGCAATTTGCGGGTGGTGGGGCTCCCTAAGTGAATCAAAGGCCCTAACTTGCTAAATTTTCTAAAGGATTGGCTCACAGCAAACGTTTTGGTACTAGAGGATTTCGAATGGTCTCTTTGAATCCTTGGGTTTGGCCTAGCACCTCCAGTCAACCACAAACTGTCTTGCTGCGCACAATTGGTCCACAGGTCCAGGATGTTTTGCTATCTGCTGCAAGGACTGCCTATCCATTATTGATCCAGGAACAAGACGTGAAACTTTTTCCAGACTTATCCTTTGGGACCTGGGCCCAATAGAAACAATTTGATGCCATTCATCAGCATCTCAGTGTTTTAGGTGTGATCCACTCCTTTTTAAAGCCTGCCAGACTCCAGATCTTTTATGGGGGAAAAATCAAGGCAGTTTTCATATCCAAAGGATGTCAGCCGCTGGCTTGAAAGAACTGAGGCAGAATTTGTGGCGCGGCATGGCCTGCAGCAGACTCTGCGATAGGAGACTTGGAACATGAAGATGGTTGAGTGGACACTATACTGTGTGCAAGTTGTTTAATTTGTTTACCCATGCATCTCTGAGTTCACCTTGCTAAGAGTTTTGCTATTATGCAATCTTGCTATTTAACTTGGGGCAGCCTTCATGGGGGGATTGTTGGCGTGGGTGCATGGGCTATTTTTGGTCATTGGGGCCTGCAGTGCTGATCACGCAGTAGCCCGCTACATATATTAGATATATTATATGTGTGCCTGACACCTGAGTGCCTGTTGCCCCCTTGATGTGATGCCACGTCAGAGTTGCTATGGCTTTATTGGGACTGTTTTATGGGTTCAGTTTGTTATATAACTTCCATTTTTGTACTATTTGCTGCTCTTTATTGTTATTGTGCTGGATGGAGGGGACCTTGAGGGAGCTTACTTTACCTTGTTATAACCTTTTTTTGATGTGGGTTAATAACACTGTAATAAGTACATCTATATTTCCTCTGTATGCTACCTGATGGACAATACCCTAGTCATTGAAGCGGCCAGCACTGTTGGGACTTATTTCATGGAGTATGAGAGATTAATTTATTTCCATTTTCCCCCACTCCTGTTGTACCAGATAGCAGGATGTGTGTTTGTGTTTATCTATAATGTGGGTATGCGGGCTTTTTCATATTATGTATTCCAGTTTCCTGCATGAGCTTGTATTCTGCATTGTTATTTCTTTTAAAATAACAATAAACAGAAAGTTCAAAACCTCGGGCTGTCATACCATTGCCCAAGCCATGTAACTGCTCTCAAGTAAGAAGTTTTTTCAGAGGTAGGGGCAAGTGAGCTTCCAAATGGGCTGACCCTACACCAGCCCCTAAGGCTCAGCCCAAACAGAACTCCTTATGGGTCAGCCCAGGTCAGCCACCCATTGCTAGTGGGAGAAAGGCTGGCTCATTACTCCCAGGAATGAGGTGAACATTGCCACAGACAGGTGGGTCCTAGAGGTGGTGAGCCAGGGTCTCACTCTTCAGTTCAAAAGATTCCCCAAGTTACAGGTCCATAGAAGTTTCAAACCTCCTACCCCAGCAAAAAGATTTTTGTTAGAGTTGTAGGTTGAGAAGTAGCTGCAGGCAGAGGGAGTAGAGAAAGTTTCTCATGGCGGGGGGGTCTCCCAAGGTACCTCCTCACTCACAAGAAATATGGGGAGTGGTGACCCATTTGGGATCCTAGGTTCTGAACAAACATTTGTAAAAAAACCCAAGTTCAAGATGATCACTCTGTCCGCAGTGATTCCATACCTGTAACAAGGAGTCTGGATGGGGTCTCTGGACCTTAAAGATGCATACTTCCACACTCCAGTCAGGACCAGTCACAGAAAGTACTTGGGGTTCAAGCTGCCAGTCCTCCTTTGGGTTTCTCTTCTGTTTCCAGGGTGTTCACAAAGTGCTTAGCTGTAGTGACATCATACCTCAGGAGGCAAGGGGTGATGTTTTTTTTCCCTTACATGGATGGCTGGCTAGTCACAGGGAAATTTCTTCAGCAAGTCAAGGGCTCTCATTGCTACTCAGAGCACCTTGGAGACACTGGAATTTTCTCATAAATCCCCAGAAGTCTCAGACAAAACCAGTGCAGGTGCTGGACCTTTTTTCTTCAGCTCCTGACTGATATGCTTCCATCAGAGTCAGAATTAATGATATCTTGTCTGATTCGGGTAGTGTGACAAGTGGTGTACCACAGGGGTCGATCTTGGGACCAACATTGTTTAATCTCTTTATCAGTGATTTACAAACAGGGCCAAATAACTTCATAGTTAAATTTGCAGACGATACTAAATTGGGGGGCAAGGTTAATAATCAAGAAAATATTTCTGCATTAAAGAAGGATTTGAAAAAATTAACACTTTGGGCAAATGAAAATCATATGCAGTTTAATCAAGACAAATGTTTAGTAGTGCATTTCGGTGTAAATAATCCAAAAATGATATATCATATAAGCAGACTACCACTTCACTCATCAAATTGTGAAAAAGATTTAGGGATATATGTTAATAATAAACTTGCATCAAATGATCACTGTGTTAGAACTGCTTGCATGACCAACAGACTTTTGAGACAAATAAAACGCACTTTTGTTAATCGCACTGAACAATGCCTTATTCCATTGTATAGGGCATACATTAGACCATATCTAGACTATGGCTCCCTTTCTGGAATCCAAACCAAAAAGACATAGCAATTCTTGAACAGGTTCAAGGAGAGTAACTAGAATGATTCCAAGAGTAACAAACTTGGATTATCAGAACAGATTAAAAGCTACTGGTCTCTTCTCTCTTCAAACTAGAAGATTAAGAGGTGATATGCTTATGGTTTTTAATTTAATAAATTCACCAGATCTAATGGAAAAATGTGGTCTAACACTCTCCAAAAAGAGATATGTTCTGAGACTGCATAATAAACAGTTTGAAGTAAAAACTTCTAAAACCAGCAAAACAGGAAACTTTTTTCCAATAAGAGCATCCATTGTATGGAACACCTTGCCACAAGAATTGGTAGAGGCAACTAGTGCCACTGTCTTTAAAAACAAATTAGATGTTTGGTTGAGGGATAATAGATAAATAATGTCCCACATAGTGTGGGGAACAGTCTCGATGGGCTCTGGCCTTCCTCTGTTCTTTCATACCAAGTAATCACAGCCATGCTGCCAGGGCCTAGATTTCAAATAAGAGACATTCAGTATCACTTAAGGGCCCTCTGGCCCCAAAAACAACATTTCCTAGCAAGGCTGGTGCCTGTAACAAAAAACTCGGTTGCAAGCTCTGAACTGGTGAAAGGAAATGGACAACCCCAGGGAGGGAGTGTCCTTTTCAGCCAGTCTCCCACAATGGTTCTCACCCCAGATGCCTCCCCTTTAGTACGGGAATCCCACCTGGACAACCTAATAGCAGGTGGTGTGTGGGCTCCTCGGGAGTCCAGGGAGCATATCAACCCTCTGACACTAAGGTCTGTCTTCCTTACCCTCCAGTCATTTGTTCATCAGATAAAGGGCAAGCCGGACCAGGTCAGGACAGACAATACCACCACGTGATACATCAATGAGCAGGGGAGGCACAAGGCACTCAAAGCTGTGCTCAGAAGCTATAAAGCTCTGGAATCTGGCTTACTCACTACAGGTGCAGCTGTCAACAATCAACCTTCTGGGAAAGGACAATGCCATGATGGATTCCCTCAACAGGATAAGCCAGGATCATCACAGATGATCCCTGAACAAGCAGGTGTTAGCCACAATCTTTTGAAGATAGGGTGCACTAGAAATAGACCTATTCACCCCCAGAGGGAAATTTCTAGCTCTCTCCTTTGTTGCAGGCCTCTGACAGTAGGCACAGTTCCCTTGAACACTCTGGTCCCAGGCTGGCCGGGGAGGTTGCTGTTTGCTTTTTCCTAATTTCTTCTACTGCTACGGGCCTTCCTGAAATTGAGGAGTCAGCCTGCAGCAATGTTACTGATAGCACCAGACTGGTCCAGACAATCCTGGTAGCCCCTGCTTCTGGCCTTCCACACCAAACAGTCCATGTGTCTCCCTCTGAGACACAACCTCATGACCATGTCTCAGAGTAGGGTAACCTTTCCAAACCCCAAGTCACTTCACTTCAAGGCTGGTTCTGGAAGAGTTAGAATATTCTGATTTTCAGTTTTCAGAAGAGGTCCATGGGGTACTCAAGGTTCCCAGGAAGCCTACCACCATGAAGATGTATGCTTCCAAGTGGAAAGGGTTTCCCCTGTGGTGTTCTTCTAAACAGGCCATCCCTTACAGGCACACCTGCCTGTCATTTTGGACAGTCTAGTGAACTTGCCAGCTTTCAGTCTCAGGCCTTCTACTCTAGAGTGATGTTTTGCAGCTGTGTCTGCCTATGTGCCAGCAGGCAAACAGAAAACAGTGACTTCTCAACCCATTTTCAAGGGGTTCTTTAAGGGTCTGCTGCACCTTTATTCCCCTGTTAGGGAGACAGTCCTTTCCTGGGGGGGTTGAACCTGTGCATGGCCAAGCTCACGGAACCTCCATTTGAGCTTATGGCCACTGCAGACTTGAAGTATGTCACCTGGAAGTCAGTCTTCCTGTTTGCCATAACTTCTGCCAGGAGGGTGAGTGAGCTGCAAGCTCTCTGCATTGACCTTAACTACATTATATTCCACAGGGACAGCATAGTCCTTATGACTTACACAACATTTCTCCCCAAAGTGGTGTTTGAGTTTCATTTAAACCAGTCCATCACTCTTCCAGTGTTCTTCTCAGAAGAGTCCAGTTTTGGTAAGCAGAAGCTGCACAGTCCACACATTAAAAGATCACTTAGCTTCTATCTGGATTGTACTAAGGACCTCAGGCCTTCCCACTCACAGCTGTTCCTCACAAATGGTGATGTGGGAAAAGGCAAGTCAGCTCATGAAAGGACCACTGCCCGCTGGATAGGCTCCTGCATTCAATTCTGTTACTCTAAAGTTGGCAAACAGCCACCCCAAGTTCTCAGGGTTCTTTACTCATGGCACTGCAGCCTCTGTTGCAGCTGCATGGGATGTCCCCTTGCTGGAAATCTGTAAAGCAGCTGCCTGGAAAACTGTACATACCTTTACAAAGCACTATTACCTGGAATAAAATCCAGGAGAGATACCAGGTTTTGCATTGCTTTCTTGCAGACCTTCCTCCCAAAATAGGTTCTGTACCCGGCCTCCCAAGGTACTGCTTTGTAGTCTGCACAAGTTAAGTGTAATGAGTTAAGGTTGTAATGAGTTAAGGAGTTGTCATAGCAAAACCTGCAGTGTGAATTGAAACACAGACAGCCTTAGGGGCAGGACATTGTTTTCAGACCAAACAGTGTTGTATTGGAACAGGAAGGGCTGCATCATAACCATTGTCAACAAATTGCCCTGGGTGGAGATATCCAGACTAGATCAGATTACTATAAGTTACTGGAGGCTGCAATTTTTAAAGACACAAAGCACATTTTCTGGACCTGGAAGGACAGTAATTCTTTATTCAACTGCGAGCTGTGTGAGAAATTCTATATTGCACTTGATATCTGCAACAAACGTGCACTTTTGCTTAATTCTGTGGGAGGTGAAACTAACTACCCTTGGTAATTGCTTTTTATTTACATATTTATTTAGTGTTTAACCAAGAAGGGGCTTTCAAACTCTGTTTATCTTGTTAGTAACTTCAGAAGGATTTAAATACTGCATTTGGGTAGATCCTTGGAGGTAGCTAGATTGTCTACTAGGATTTTCTGACAGTTAAACTATTTTTAAATAAATTACAGGTGGCTGAGGAGTTGAAAAAGAAGCTGCAAACTCTGCTTATCTTGGAGGTAACTTCATAAGTGTTTGAATACTGCATTTTGGTTGTCCCTTGGGGGTAGCTGGATTGACTACTAGGATTTTGGGACAGAAACTGTTTTTAAACAATTTACTGGTGCGTAGGAGTTTGTGACAGTTAAACTATTTTTTAAAAAGTTACTGTGGTTAAGGAGTTGTCATAGCAAAACCTGCAGTGTGAAACAGGAAAAGATAGTCTTTCAAGCAACAGAGGGAGGTGGATCTAGGTTTACGTTTGTTTGTTACAATTCTTAACATTTTCAGTGCAGGAAGAGTTTAAAGCACAGCTGACTTATTTTGGGGCTGACAGCTTTCAGAGCACAAACCACCAGGCCTGTTTTGGGGCTGGGGAGGTTTACCTGTGTCTGACTTGGATGCGTGAATTTTTCTCTGTTTGATTAGCAGGATATTTTCTCTGTCAAATTGTTGTGTAGGGCATCTTGCTGACAGGAAGGCACTCATCGTAGCGGTGGGTCAGAGCTTTTAGCTGATTGTTTTGTGAGGGCACAGTTTAGGCCCAACCCCTTCCCACCCCTGGAAATAGTTCCTTTATACCTGGGGTTCTGACATCATTTCCTCAAGAATGCAAGGTGTATATCACTGTCATATCCTCTCTAGCACACTGCACTGACAATATAAGCATACACATTGTATTATATATATTTCTATATTACAAACCAATCACATACACACAAAAAAAAAAAATGTGGGGAGTAGTGCAATGTAATGGCTGTGGGGCAGCAGTCTTCCGGGAATCTTTCTGGAGGCTGAGATGCTGCCCTATTTGCAGACAACTCTCTGCCCTAAGGGAGGAAGTTGCTCTTCAGGCCACACTGGACAGTAGTAAGGGGGACCTTCCCCAGGCCACACTGGACAGTAGGAAGGAACCTCCCCATCCAGGGAGCACCAGAGCCACCACCACTACCTCAGAGGTTGCAAGAAAGCACAGCAGTTGGACCACAGTGGGCTCAGGGAGGGTGAGGATGGTGGAACAGAGGTACACCAGTCAGTTGTTCCACACCACAATCCATATCATTCTGGGAGCATGGCTCCCCTATGGATGCACCTGCAGAGGAGACTAAGGAGGCTGGAGGACAACTGTCACAAGGGAGGCCCACAGGAAGGAGGCAGAGGACACCACAAGGAAAGGAAGCAGCTCCTGGTGGGGACTCAATTATTAGGGATAGAACTGGGGGAGCAGGAAAACTGAAGTAAGGTGCCTGCCTGGTGCCATGGCTTGAGAGACAGGAAGTGCATCCTCAGGATCATGAGAACAGCTGCACAGGAGTTCGAGCTGGGACGTCATTGTCCACCTAGGGACAAATGACGGCTAATCATGAGATTAGAGCAGGCGGAAGGACTTTGTAGAATTGGGGAGGGTCTAAGACAAGTAGCACACACATATCCTTCTCTGAGGTGCTGCCTGTCAATGGCATGAGTGAGGCAGTACTTTGCACCATGCAGTTTAATGAATGGTTGAAAAATGGTGTGGAGCACAGGGGTTTGGCTTCATTGGGGACTGGGGTTCCACCTGAAGGGACACCAGCCTATACTGGCAGGATGGTCTGCATCTGTCCAGGAAGGGAACAAGTCTTTTGAGCAATTGGTTTAAATGCTTCATTGGCAAGCTTTTAAACTAGTCAAGGGGGGAGGCACTGATAAGCAGCAGGAAAATCCCAGCCTCTCCCTACAAAACAGGGTACTAAATGAGAAAAAGATCGAGGTAGACAGGTCAGTGGGGGATGCTGCAAAAGAAGGTAAAGCCATCAAGAAATGGAAAGCAATGAGTACCAATGCCCATAGTCTGAGTAACAAGCTTCCTGAATTAGTGGCCTTGATGGAAGAGGAACATCTGGATATCGTGGCAGTCACAGAAACATGGTACACACAAAACCATGACCTGGACATAAACATACCAGGATACACTATCTACAGGAGGGACAGGGAGGGTAAAAGAGGAGGAGGAGTAGCTCTTTACATAACGGAAGCAATCAAAGCAACAGAACAAAATGGAAAATAGGGAGGAGAAGAAGCACTGTGGGTAAATTTGGAGACCAGCAATGGCACCACAATCCGCACAGGGTTGTGTGAACCCCTTCTCAGGGGGAGGAAATGGACAAGGAAATGATAGAAAGTATACTTAGAATGGCAGAAAAAGGAGAGATATTGCTGATGGGTGATCTGAATATGTCAGATGTTAACTGGAGTGCAGTTGCAGCAGCCACTTAAAAGAGTGGGGTTATTCTAGATGCCCTACAAGGGGCATGCCTTAGACAACTAGTATTGGAGCCCACTCAAGAGGGAGCAATCTTAGACCTGGTTCTCTCAAATGGAGATGAAGAGAGGATCACAGATGTAGAAGTGGTAGCCATCTGGGAACTAGCACCATCTAACAGTATGGTTCACAATAAACACAGCAATAGAGTCAAGCCATACAAAGGCAAAAGTACTGGACTTTAGGAGGGCTGACTTGCCAAAATGGGTGAGTGCCTAAAGAATGCACTAGCAAATGGGCAGGAAGGAGGGTGGAAGAACAATGGGGAATAATAAAACTGCCATCACGGAGGTAACAAGCCTTTGTGTGAAGCAAATAAACAAAACAAACGATGTAAGAAACCACTATGGTTCTCAAAGGAAGTGGCAGTGAAGGTTCAGAGAAAAGAAAGCATTCAGGGAAGTACAAGGAATCACAGAAGAAGCAGGACAGGAACTGTATCAGTTAAAGCAAAGGAAGCTGGGAAGGCAGTCAGAACAGCAAAGGCCCAAACCAAGGAAAGATAGCCAACTCAGTTAAGAAGGGGGGATAAAACCATTTATAGGTACATCAGGGAGCGAAGGAAGACCAAGGGAGGGCTAGTGAGGCTTAATAAAGAGGAGGGAGGGTGGGCAGAGGGTGACTGTGAAAAGGCAGAGATACTAAACAATTATTTTTGCTCAGAATTTACAAAGGAAGAGGGGGAGGTACCTAAAACAAACAGTAGAAACACTCTGGATACAGAAGTTGATACCAGCCCATTTACAGAAGAAAGGGTTCTAAAAGAACTCTTAAAACTGAAGGTGGACAAAGCAATGGGGCCTGATGGGATTCATCCCAGAATTCTAAAAGAACTAAGGGTAGAATTAGTGACACCACTGACTACCCTGTTTAACAAATCATGGGAGGATGGGGTGGTACCCGAGGACTGGAGGAGGGCAGATGTGATTCCCCTTCACAAAAGTGGGAGCAAGGCAGAAGCAGGAAACTACAGACCTGTTAGTTTAACCTCAGTGGTAGGGAAATGATGGAATCACTTCTGAAGGAAAGAATTTGAGTATCCAGAGGCCAGGGGCACAGGACCCAAGGCAGCATGGATTCACAGCGGAAGGTCATGCCAGACAAATCTGATAGATTTCTTTGACTGGGTGACCAAAGTAGTTGATCAGGGAGGGGCTGTGGACATGGCCTACCTAGACTTTAGCAAGGCATTTGACACAGTCCCACACAAAAGATTAATATACAAGTTAGCCAGCCTGGGAGTGGGTCCCAAGATGACAGCCTGGGTAAAGAATTGGCTGGAGAATAGGACACAGAGAGTAATAGTAAATGGAGTCCACTCTGAAAAAGGGGGGTTAGTAGGGGCACCGCAGGGTTCAGTATTAGACCGATCCTCTTCAATGTCTTTATAAGCGATATTGCAGAGGGACTGGAAGGAAAGTATGTCTCTTTGCAGATGACACAAAGATCTGCAACAGAGTTGATGCACAAGGTGGAGTGGAAAGGATGAGAGAGGACTTGGCAAGGTTAGAGGAATGGTCAAACGATGGCAGCTTAGATTCAATGCTAAGAAGTGCAGTAATGCACCTGGGAAACAAAAACCCAGGGGAAGAGTACACAATGGGGGGTGAGATACTAACAACAACAAAAATGGAAAGGGACCTGGGGGTAGTCATATCAGATGACCTAAAGGTGGGCAAGCAATGTGAGAGGGCAGCAAGGAGGGCTGGGGGGATACTGGGATGCATAGGGAGAGGCATCACCAATAGAAAACAGGAAGTTATTATCCCTCTGTACAGACAGCTAGTGAGTCCCCATCTGGAGTACTGCGTGCAGTTCTGGAGACCCAATCTCCGCAGAAAGACATAGACAGGATGGAAGCTGTCCAGAGGAGGGCAACTAAAATGGTGCAGGGTCTGCACTGGAAGACATATGAAGAGAGACTTAAGGAGCTTAATATGTATAGCCTCGAGGAAAGGAGGGAGAGGGGGGACATGATAGAAACTTTCAAGTACCTCAAGGGAATCAACAAAGTCCAAGAGGGTAGCATCTTTCAAAAAAAGAGGTGTGCAAGAACAAGGGGGCACAATTTGAAGATAGAAGGGGGGCGGCTCAGGGGTAATTTAAGGAAGTATTTTTTCACAGAGAGGGTTGTGGATGTATGGAACGGCCTTCCAGAGGAGGTTGTGGAGTCAAAAACAGTGGTGGAATTCAAGCATGCATGGGACAGTGATAAGGCAATTCTAGGGGGTGGGGGTAGGAAGAAGTAGGCTGCTGGTTAACTAGGATCTGCAGCTTATCCATCAGGTAGGGAAATGGGCAGACTGGGTGGGCCAAGCAGTCCTTATCTGCCGTCAAATTCTATGTTTCTATGAGGGATTCCTGGGGGTTTGAAGAAAAAAATACTTACCTTAGTAGTATTGTTTCTTCCAAGGGATTCCCTCATTATGCTTAAATCTCCCACCTACCTCCCCTTCCAGAACCTGGAAAAGTTCTACAAGAATCAGTGTTCTCTTGTTTTTTAAAACTTACTGCATAAGCATTTTCTTGTTCATCTACAATCAGTTGCTATAGTTTGGTTTTAATCTGCCATATTTTGGCCTGAGGGGTTAACCCTTTTTGTTAGTTTTGGGATATTAATTATTATAACTATTCAGTATATTGTAGGTTAGGGTGGTAGGTCTGTAGCTATTGCTTTCTAGGCCTTCTAAATAGATCTGCCATTGTCCAGCAGAGCACAGCGCCACCGCATGTCAGCGTTTGAATAGCATTCCACATTCATCTTATTTACATAAATTCCACATGCTCCGGGGCATTTCAGCCTGCCAGGCTAAATGCACAAGTTAAGCATAATGAGGTATCCCCTGGAAGAAACAATATTACTATGGTAAATAATTTTTTCTTTCCTCCTGCAGGCCAAAGTTTCAGCTCTTCACAGTATGTCAGCAAAGACCTGCGAAGGACTTCCTGCAATTAGCAGAACACATGGCCGCATCCATAGCAGTGGTTCCATGAGCCAGGTTCCAAATGAGAGAAAGCCACTACTACTTGGAGACAACTGGGCGGAATCCACTCTCAAAACTAGTGCCAGTGACAAATGCACTGCTGATATCACTAGAGTGATGGAAGAAGTGAGCAACCTCAGACAGGGCATTCCCTTCCTTCAGCAATCCCCATGTGTTCTTACTACAGTTGCCCTACTCCTTGGGTATGGTGCCCACCTACAGGACCTCACAATGATTGTCACATGGAGCCCAAAGGAATCACTGGAACACTCCAACCTCCCGGAGAAGAGGAAGGGGGATGTTATTCGCATGAGGTAATCTACAGACCCCCAGCACAGGGGGAAGAAGTAGATGAAGAATTACTGGAGGAAATTCAGAATATGGCTCAAAAAGGGGAGGTACTAGTAGTCAAAGACTTACCAGATGTAGGCTGGAGTCGGCCTGCAGTGGCAACTGTCAAGAAAGCAGGGGCGGCTGGCCCAGTGGCACTGAGGGTTGAGGTGCTAGATGTCACACCTCGTGCTACGCCGACAACCCAGGTTCGGGAATGAGCCTGGGTTGTCATGGTCGGAAGGGGGGGAGCAGGACTGAGCAGCTGAAAGGCAGCTCTCCTCTCCTGGGGAGGGACCTTGTTGCCCTCATAGTACAGTTGCCCCCAGGTGGAGGCCTAAGAGTAGTGCAGATGGATGGGTGGCATGATTAGGGAGGGTGCTGCGGAACCACGGCATGCACGTGCCTCCACACACGTATGCATGCCCGTGGCAAGGGCAGGGTGAAAACAAGAAGAAAATGGTGTCAACCGATAGGATGATGCAAGTTCCCCACAGGCTCCACGCCTGGCTAGTTGGGCACCTTTGTGCCATTGAGGTACATCCCAGTGGACATCAAGGTGACGGGCTGGGGGGACCAGTTGGCACAGAAGGTGGTAAAATGTAAATAAATAAAAAAACAGGGCATACTCAGTTCTCTACTAGGGACCTCCTTCAGGCAACTAGTACAGGAATCCACCAGCAAGGGGGCAATGCTGGACCTGGTGTTGACAAATGAGGACACCATTGCGAATGTCACAGTGGGCGACCATCAATGAAATAGTGAGCACCGTACAGTGTGGTTTACTATTAGGATTGAGGAAATTGTAAACTGCACTAGGACTGGGATTCTTGACTTCAGAAGGGCCAACTTTGAGGCAATGAGGGAATATCTCAAGGATGCACAGGTCGGTATAGAGGTACACGAGTGAGTGGAGAGCCAGTGGGTTAACATAAAGGGGGGTATAAACAGGGCTATAAATCTCTGTGTCCGACAAGTTAGCAAGGCTAAAAGAAAAAAGAGACCACTTTGGTTCTCAAGGAAGGTGGCAGAAATGGTAAGGGCAAAAAAAAAAAACAACCCAAAAAACGGGTCTTTACAAGATACAAAATAACTCAGAAGGAGGAGGACAGGGAGATCTATCAGGAAAGGCAAAAAGCAGCAAGGTGAGCTGTCAGGAAGGCTAAAGCACTAACAGAAGAAAACACTGCCAAATCACTGAAGGAGGGGGACATGACATTTTTTAGATACATAGGGGACAAGAGGAAGGCCAAGGGAGGGATAAATAGGCTGAAGGGGGAAGGAGGCGTTTGTGTGGAGGAGGATTTGCAAGAAGCAGGCATGCTAAATAGATACTTCTGCTCAGTATTCATGGTGGAAGGATCAGGTAGTGGACCAGTGATAGAAAATAAGGGCACAAAAGTGAAGGAGATGTACACAAGCCCTTTCACAGTAGGTAGAGTCCTAAGGGAACTATCGTGTTTAAAAGTGGGTAAGGCAATGGGTGCTGAGGGAACTCAGGGAGGAGCTGGCTGCACCTCTGGCAGCCCTCTTTAACCTGTCTCTGGAAACATGGGTGGTTCTGGGGGACTGGAGGAGGGCTGATGCAGTCCCACAGCACAAGAGTGGAAGCAGGGAGGAGGCAGGGAATTACAGACCTGTCAGCTTGACTTCTGTGGTGGGCAAGGTTGTGGAGACACTGCTGAAGTTGGCAGAATTCCAGGAGGCCGATGGGCTGCAGGATCCTAGGCAGCATGGGTCCACAGGGGGAAATCCTGCCAGACCAACCTGATTGAGTTCTTTGATGGGGTAACCAGGGTAGTGGATCGGGCGTGGAGGGGGTGGTAGACGTGGCCTACCTGAATTTCAGCAAGGCTGTCGACACCGTCCTCGCAGAAGGTTAGTGAACAAGCTAAAAAGCTTTGGGGTGGGCCCGAAGGTAGTTAGATGGGTGAAAAACTGGCTAGGGGCTAGAAGTCAGAAGGTGGTGGTAAATGGGTTACACTCGGGGGGGGGCAAAGTGACTAGTGGGATGTCACAGGGGTCAGTGCTAGGCAGTACTCTTTTATATATGTGTATATATATATACATATATATATATATATATATATATATATATATATATATATATTATGGTAAAGGAGCCATTTACATGTTAAACCCAAAATGTTGCACCTTAATAACTTTGCAACCGTTTGACGGATTTGCCTGAAATTTGGAATATACGATCAAGACCCATATACCTTGGGATCTGTCATGTTTCGTACCAGTTGGATACACGGCTGCAGAGTTATTAAGAGTGATCTGCACGTGCGTTTACGCTTTTTCTGGAATTCTACGGTCACGCCTACAGGTTGCACGGTTTGCGTGACCGGTTCAAAATCTTCAGGGAACGTGCGTCCGGGGTCCCCGAAGTGCCTTCTGATGATTTCGTGAAAAAATATTAAACGGTTCAAAAGTTATTCAAAAAACAATTTCCCATTATAAGTCAATGGGAAAAGTTAACAAAAAGTTTGACAGTGTCGCAAATGCACTTTTTACTGTCGCAAATAGCCCTTTTACTGTCACAGATCCGCCATTTTGTTTTCAGTTAGTGATCAGAAAAATGCTTGGCATTTAAAATTGGCACCCTCTAGCAACCTAATTCTTTTTGTATTCACCTAGTCGGGCCCTGAGGATGCTAGCCATGTCTTTATTTTGGGGTAAAACACCCCAGAAATATGTTTTTCAAATCTCTGGAAAAGTACTTTCGCAAAGTAGTGTTGCACTCATTTAAAGTGCCGCAAATTTTTGCGAAGCTTTAGTAAATTGCTACAGTACTTTTCTAGGCAGGGAAAATGACAGCAACTCTTTGGCACCCTGCTGCAAAAGAACAGTTTGGTGCTTTGGCCTGAAATTTGGAGGGAACGCAGCCAACATCTCACAGATGTGCCTTTCAGTGTTGTGTTGCAAAAATATTACACGGCGCCAAAGTTACGACACTCCAAAGTTGACACTTTCTCCCATAGGATAACATTACAGCATCTGATGCATTGCAGCAATCCTTTGGTGCCCTGCTGCAATATAATGGCTCGGTCTGTTGGGCTGAAATTTGAAGGGAAGACAGCCAACATCCCATAGATGTGCCTTTTAGTGGTTTGGTGAAAACATATTACAGGGAACCAAAGTTATGGCACTCCAAACTTCTCTTTTTTTCCCATAGGATAACATTACGGCGTTCGCCGCGCCTTTCAGGGCCCATATCTCGGAAACTGTGCAAGATACGAACTTTTCATCAAAAAACACTTAGCCCCCTGACTAGCCAGGAAAGTCATAAATCATATGACTTTTTAATTTTTTTTCTACGTCGTACGGTTCCTGAGATATAAGCTATTTAGTATTCCAACTCCTCATTTTCTGCTCCGAGACCCATTATTATGCAAACATTCTTTGTACTCACTGTCTTTCTCTATGCAACTTTTGGGGAAAACCAGCCTGTGCGCTTACATTACTGTTACCGTTGCCCTTTCCGCTTGCGGTTCCGTACCCATTTCACTTACTGTTCACGTCTACGCCACCATGTGCGTTATCCTTTGCATTTTCATTTGCTCTTGTGTTTCCATTATTTTTTGCCATTTGTGTCTACAGTACTGTTTCTGTTTCGCTTTGCGTTACTATGCCCATTGACATTTCCGTTTTCGGGCACCATGTTACTATGTGACAAGACATCACGTGGTGGACTGTTCCCGTCTATGCCACCATGTGCGTTACCCTTTCTGTTCTCATTCATGCTTGTGCTACCATGTGCGGCACTGTTAGTGCTTCTGTTTGTGTTGCTGTTCCTGTTACTATGTCACAAGACATCACATAGCAGGAGCTCCGGCCGCTGCATTACATTCACTATTTCTCGTTATCATTCTCAAAAAGAAGGCAAATTAGAGGCAAAAAACTCTGTCTAATGCATCAGTTAGGGTTGTTCCACAGCTGACAAAGTGAGGAAATTGATTGTTAGGGTTGAAAACCCCCTTGGACCCCCAGCCCACCCCCAACCGGCATTGGGGTGTTAGGTCCTAACTCTCACCCCATTCTCCTATACTTTTGCTGCTTTACATGTGATGGGGTGAGAGTAGATGGCGACCCCAATGCCGGGTTGGGGGTGGTGGGTGGGGGTCCAAGGGGATATTCAACCCTAACTCCGAATTTCCTCACTTTTGTCGCTGTGGAACAACCCTAACTGATGCATTAAACAGAGTTTTTTGCCTCTAATATATATATATATATATATATATATATATCAGTAATATTGCTGAAGGGATGGTCGAGGAGGTTTGCCTGTTTGCAGATGATACCAAAATCTGCAACATAGTGAATACTCTGGGGGGGTGGAACAAATGAGGGAGGACCTTATCAGGCTGGAAGAATGGTCCAGGGTCTGGCAGCTGAGCTTTAATGCAAAGAAGGGTAAAATCATGCACCTGGGTCTCAGGAACCCCAGGGCTAAGTACCATCTGGTTGGGGGGGGAGAAGTGGCAGTTACAAAGTAGGAGAGGGACATGGGGGTAATTATTTCTGATGACCTGAAGGTAGCTAAACAGTGTGACAAGGCAGTGGGGAGAGCTAGTAGGATGCTAGGGTGCACAGGAAGCGGGATTACAAGCAGGAGGGAGGTAATAATCCCCCTGTATGGGTCACTGGTGAGACCTCAGCTCAAGACGGGGACAGTGCCTCAGAAAAGCACTAGCAAACAGGCTAGAAGGAGGTGTGAAGCAACAATGGGGAATTATCAAAACTGCCATCACGGAGGCAACAAGCCTTTGTGTGAAGCAAATAAACAAATCAAAATGAAAGAAAAAGCCACTATGGTTCTCAAAAGAGGTGGCTGTGAAAATCAGGAAGAAAAAGATAGCATTCAGGAAGTATAAGGAAACACAGAAAGAGCAGGACAGAGAGCTGTACCAGTTAAGGCAGAAGAAAGCAGGGAGTGAAGTCAGAATAGCAAAGGCCCAAACTGAGGAAAAGATAGCCAACTCAGTTAAGAAGGGGGATAAAACCTTTTATAGGTACATCAGCGAGTGTAGAAAGACAAAGGGAGGGATAGCGAGGCTGAATAGAATGAACGGTGGGTGGGCAGAGGGGGTCAGTGAAAAAGCAGGGATACTGAAAGAATATTTCCTGCTCAGTATTCACAAAAGAAGAAGAGGAAGTGCCTAATCCAATTAACAGAAGCACTCTTGATAGGGGGGGGTCGATCCCAGTCCTTTCACAGAAGAAAGGGTTCTGCAAGAACTCCTAAAACTGAAGGTGGACAAAGCAATGGGGCCTTATGGAATTCACCCCAGAATTCTAAAAGAATTAAGGGGGGAACTAGTGAAACCACTGGCAACTCTTTTTAATAAATCATGTGAGGATGGTGTGGTACCCGAGGACTGGAGGCAGTATAGCACAGTGGGTTAAGGCTCTGAGCTACAGATCTGGAGATCTGGGTTTGAATCCCACAGCCACCTAAGTGCATATTGTGTGATCCTGAGCAAGTCACTTAACTTTCTTGTGCTCCCAGGTCGCATCTGGAAACAAGCTTCGGCTTAGTGTGCTACTCCTGGTTAAATAATGTTCCCTGGAGGAAGGCAGATGTGATTCCCCTTCACAAAAGTGGGACCAAGACAGAGGCAGGAAACTACAGACCTGTCAGTCTGACCTCTGTGGTAGGGAAAGTGATGGAGTCACTTCTGAAGGAAAGAATAGTTGAGTACCTAGAGGCCAGTGGGGCACAGGACCCAAGGCAGCATGGGTTCACAGCAGGAAGGTCATGTCAGACGAATCTAATAGATTTCTTTGACTGGGTGACCAAAGTAGTAGACCAGGGAGGGGCTGTGGACATGGCCTACCTAGACTTTAGCAAGGCATTTGACACAGTCCCACACAAAGATTAATAGTCAAATTAACCAGCCTGTGAGTGGGTCCCAGGGTGGTAGCCTGGTAAAACATTGGCTGGAAAACAGGACACAGAAGGTAATTGTAAATGGAGTCCACTCTGAAGAAAGAGGGGTTACTAGTGGGTACCGCAGGGTTCAGTATTGGTCCAGTCCTTTTAATGTCTTCATAAGTGACATTGCAGAGGGACTGGAAGGAAAAGTATGCCTCTTGCAGATGACACAAAGATCTGCAACAGGGTTGATACACAAGAAGTGTGGAAAGGATGAGAAGGGACTTGGCAAGGTTGGAGAAATGGTCAGAAGTATGGCAGCTAAGATTCAATGCAAGAAGTACAAAATAATGCACCTGGGAAACAAGAACCCAGGGAAGAATACACAATGGGGGTAGTAACAACAACAAAAAGGAAAGAGACCTGGGGGTAATCATATCAGATGACCTTAAGGTTAGCAAGCAATGTGAGAAGGCAGTAGGGAGGGCTGGGGTATACTGGGATGTATAGGGAGAGGCATCAGCAGCAGAAAACAAGAAGTTGTTATCCCTCTGTACAGACAGTTGGTGAGACCCCATCTGGAGTACTGTGTCCAGTTCTGGAGACCCCATCTCCGCAAGGACATAGACAGGATAGAGGCAGTCCAGAGGAGGGCAACTAAAATGGTGCAGGGCCTGCAAGAGAAGCCATATGAGGAGAGAATAAAGGAGCTTAATATGTATACCCTTGAGGAAAGAAGGGAGCGGGGGGACATGATAGAAACTTTTAAGTACCTCAGTGGAATCAACAAAGTCCAAGAGGGTAGCATCTTTCAGAAAAAGAGATGTGCAAGAACAAGGGGACACAATGTAAAGATGGGGGGGCAGTGCAGGGGCAATGTGAGGAAGTATTATTTCAAAGAGAGGGTACTGGATGCATGGAACAGCCTTCCTGAGGAGGTTGTGGGATCTAAAACTGTGGGAGAATTCAAGAATGCATGGGACAGACATAAGGCAATTCTTGTGGGGGGTAGGAAGAAACAGGCTGTTGGTTAACTAGGATCTGCGGCCTATCCTGTAGGTAGGGAAATGGGCAGACTAGATGGTCCAAGTGGTCCTTATCTGCCATCAAAGTCTATGTTTCTATGTTTCTAAGTACTGTGTACAGTTCTGGAGGCCCTACCTATGGAAGGAGATAGAGTGGGTTGAAGGGGTTCAAAGAAGAGTGACCAAGATGGTATATGGCCTGCACCTGAAGCCCTATGAGGACAGACTCTGAGAATTTCCTGTACTTCCTTCTGTACTCCCTGGAGGAAAGGAGGGAGAGGGGAGACATGATAGAGACATATAAATATCTCATGGGAGTGAACATAGTATAGGAGGGGAGTGTTTTCCAGAGAAAAAGATGCAGAGGAACTAGGGGTCACACAATGAAGCTGGAGGGGGGCTGAGGGGGAATGTTAGGAAGTTCTTCTTCATAGAGAGGGTAGTGGAAGCTTGGAACAGACTCCCAGTGGAAGCGGTGGAAGCTAAAATTATTACAGGCTTCAAGCACACATGGGATATGCATAAAGGAATCTTAGTACCAAAGAAAACATGGGGGAAGCTGAGAATGAAAAGAGGGCTGAGGCAGTACTATAGATAGGAATAACAAGGCAGACTGGGTGGGCATGGGCCAGTTGGTCCTTATCTGCCAACAGTTTCTATGTTTCTACATCCTGAAGCTCAGGGCAGTGCTACTAGCAATGTAATCATTCTCCCAGCTACAGGGTCAGACAGTCCACATCAGAACAGACAACACCACAACAATGTATTGCATAAACAAACAAGAAGGGACAAGATCCTCAAAACTGTGTACAAAAGCACTGAGGATCTGGGACCTGGCATATACCTCAGAAGCATACATTTATGAAGGGAACTTTCCAGGCAAAGACAATGTCCTGGCAGATTCTTTAAACAGAATCCAGGAATTCACGAATGGGCCTTGAACAGGCAAGTTCTGACCACAGTGTTCAGAAGATGGGGCACTCCTAAAATAGACCTGTTCGCTTCTTAGGAAAACATATCAGCTTCCACATTTCTGTTGCAGACCACCAGCATGAGGGATGTTCCCAGAGGACGCCCTAATCTTAGACTGGACAGGGAAGTTCCTGTATGCTTTCCCACCAATTCAGCTCATTCAGAAAGTCCTACTGAAACTCAAGAGGGAATCTGCAGAAGTGATCCTAATAGCTCCAGACTGGGCCAGACAGACATGGTATTCAATTCTGCTGACCCTGTCCAGCAAACCTCCAATCATGTAAAACACAATTAAATTGGACACTTCACCAGCATCATAAATAGAGGACTCAGAGTTAAAATCTGTTTAAAACATTTATTTAAAAAAACAAAATGACCCACAGTGAGCACTGTGGGTTGTTTTTTCTAAATTAAAGTTGTAAACTAATTTTAGCTGAGTCCTCTGTTTATGATGCTGGTGAAGTGCCCGATTTCCTTGTGGTTTTCTATGAAGTTTGCATGATCAGCTTTATTACCACTTTTGTGAATCGGGGTAACAGTGGCCATTTTCCATTTGTCTGGGAATTGGCTAGAGGAAAGAGAGAGAGAGATTAAAGATCTTGGTGAGGGGCCCAAGTACCTCGTCAAGCGTTAGGGCCAGTAACTTGAGGTCAAGTGTGTCATTGCTTGTTCTAGATTTGCTGATGGCTTTGGCAATGTAGTTTCGGACTTGATGTTTCTTTAGTGCTTTTAAAGTAGAAAGGTGGGTGACAGGCGTGGGTGGAGAGTTGGGGGATGGGAGTTGACACATCTTGGAAGAAGTGGAGGGGAGAACACTGCTAAGGTCAGTGAAAGCGATGTTAAAAATGTTCGCAATAGTTTTAGAGTCGAGTATAGTGTGCCCATTTATGTTGAGTATGTTCGGCGAAGATTTTGACTGCTTCCCAGTGACATCTTTAATGTTTTTCCAGAAATCCCTCCCATTTCCCCAGGAGTTAGTGAGGGCATTTTTATAGTAGTCAGATTTCTGTTGCCGAATGGATTTGGTGCAGTCGTTCCATGCCCGTTTACAATTCTGGATGTCGAGTTGCTTACCGGAGTTTCTAGCCAGTTCCCAGAGGTGGTCCCTGGATTTAAGTTTTTTTAGGAGGTCTCCTGACAGCCAACGGTTACCGAGCGATTTAACTTTATGCTTTTTGAGGGGGGCAAATTTATTACAGGCTTCATTGAAAATGTGAATAAATTGCTCCAGTGCAGTATTAGTATCTGTTGCCTTGAAGATGGGGGACCAGTCCTGCAGACTGAGGTGCGATTTGAGGTGGGGTAGCTGATCACGGGGTAAGACTCTGCTGGTGATGATTTTTAGAGGAGGCTTACAGAATTTGTTTGACCAGGTACAGCTGATGGGAGAGTGGTCACTGAGTGAGTCAGGGAGGACTGAGATTTTCGTGATCCGAGAGAGGTGGTTGGTTAGGATCCAGTCGAGTAGGGTGCCGGTCCCAATTCTGTAGTTCTTTCTGGTTGCATAGTCAACCATTTGAGTCAGGTTAGCTGATATAATGGAGTCCTTAAATGAGCCACCTTCAGATGAGAGCCAATTAATGTTAAAGTCACCAAGAAGGATGATTTCAGAGTTCAACGAGTGGGATTTGACAAAGTCAAGGACAGTGGTTAGACCAGGTCCCTGTTCCTTAGGAGGTATGTAAACAGTGACAACTGTGAGGGCCTTATTGTGGGCACCTAATAGGAGTCTGATGGGAAGAATCTGAGCAGGTGTTGCTGGAAGATTGGAATCAATGGGGTGTCCTCGGAGAGTGTCTTTCACATATAAGGCACACCCTCCACCTGTTTTGGACTTATGATCAACCCGGAAGACATTGTAGCCAGGAAGGGTGATTGCCTGGTCTGGAATCTTTGGGGTGAGCCAAGTTTCAACTACTGACAGAACATCCGGGTTGTGTTGGGTGGTAAAGGCTTGCAGTGCATCAAGCTTAGGAAGTAAACTGCAGACGTTCAGGCACATGATTGAGAGAGTACCTGCTGGTTTGTTTTGGTTGGAGGTGTTTGGTCCAGGGTTAGGGTGAACAGTTCCTAATAGCAGCAGGAGGAAGAGCACAAGTTTCAGGGTGCATAGGCAGAGTTCAGACAGAGAGAGGTTGCATTTCTTTTTTGAACAGTAGTATGCCAGGTGGTAATGTCAAAAATGCAACATTGGAATAGTTGTATACAGTCCTAGTACATGATAGCAGGACTAGTTAAGGAAAATATCACTAGCCCCATTCAAAATCTACCAGAATTTGGCAAATGGGCCGGTGCTGGATTCGACCCCTAGTACTCCTTGGATTTAATAGAAATTTCCTACCTAAGGTGGCATCTGAATTTCACCTGAACCAGTCAGTGACATGTCCTGTGCTTTACCCAGAACATTCCATTCCAGGTGAGCAAAAACAGCACAGCCTTGACTTAAAACTAGTTCTGAGCATCAATATGGACTGGACAAAAGATGTCAGATTCAAAAACACTCAGTTTTTTGTTACCTATGGTGAGGTTGGCAAAGGTAAACCAGCTTCTAAGAGGTCTGTCTCTCACTTGCTAGTCTCTTGTTTTTAGTTCTGATATTAAAAGCAAGTACAATGACACCCAGAGGCTTAAGACTGCGATCCTCAGGGGGTAGCTCTGCTTCTGTGGCATCCTCAGGGAGAATCCCTTACTAGACATTTGTAAAGCAGCTACCTGGAAAACAGTAAACAGCTTCACAAAGCACTATTATCTGGCCATACAGTCCAGAAGGGATGCCAGCTTTGGAACTCCTGTATTGCAGAACCTTTTTACAAAGTGGGTTCTGGAGCCAGTCTCCAAAAAGTACTGTTGGGTAGTCTGCATACAGTGAAATCATAAGTGAGGGATTCCTAAGGTTAGAAGGAAAAAAATGCTGAACATATTAATGTTGGTTCTTCTCAGGGATCCCTCACTATTATTTAACTCTCACACTCTGCCTCCCCTTCAAGAACCTGAAAGTAGGTTCTCACAGTAATCACTTAGTTTTACTTAGGTTGCTTAAGCATAACTATTGCAGTTTGTCTCATACAGTTGTAAGTTGTGTTTTCTCTTTATACTTACATTTTTACATTTACATGTCTGCTTTAATTTTTTTTTTTTCCTCAAACATTTGAAATTTGCATACATTTTTGGTAGCCTTTTAGCTAGATTCAACAGCCACCATTCCTCTCTGGCTATATAAACAAATCTGACAACTGCCAGGGTGGAAGGTGGATGCAGAGTTTTTCAAACACCTATTCTAAGTTACATTCTTAGAAGAAGGTCTTTCTCTGGGCATCTATCTCTATGGATATTGATGCATAAATTGAAACCACAGTGAGGGATGTCTGAGAAGAAATATTACTACAGTGAGTAATTTTTTCTTCTTCCACTCTGCAGATTTAAAGTTTAAAACTACCCCAGCCACTTACTCACTTTGTGACCCTGAGCATCTCTCAGTGCTTCAATCATCCAGTTGTAAAAAATGGGAAAAAGCAAGATCCCACTGAAAACGAGATACTGTATCTGATTTGGACTACCCTGCATAAGAAAACAAACAGCAGAAACAACTTCTGGGGGTTCAGTGGGGTGATAAGGGTCAACTGTTCCACTACCAATATCAGGCAGCACGATAACAGAGTAAATATTTGTTCACACAAAAGATGGTAACATAGTAATTTAATGTTGAAAGGGACTCTAAGTTTATCAGGTCTACCATTTGCTTCATAAGCAGGGACTTATAACTTACAAGTACGCTATGCACACATAAACAACACTACTTTATAGTCCCCCATACCCACCCTACCCAGGGTGAATTGTGATTCCCTTGCTAAGCAGAAATTTGTCCAGGGTCATCTTGAAGGCCTGTATTTTCTTCATGTCCACTGCTGACATTGGTAGGCTATTCCATAGTTTCACCATCCTCTAGGAGAAGTGCTCCTTAACACTGTCCCTGAATTTACCACCTCCGAGCTTCAGGGTATGTCACCACATCCTGCTGGAGTACGCCAGATCAAACATCTCTGTTGGAACTTGCAATACCCTTCAGTATGTGGAAGACACAGATAATGTCCTCCTCAGCCTCCTTTTCACCAGTTGAACATGTTATGACTCATTTGGAATAGCCTCTCACCTGATAATAGTGTAGTATGTAGATACTGTAGTATCCATAGCAGCCTAAAGCAGAAGCTGAGGTTCTATATTGCCCCTTCTAACCAAAGGAATCACTCACTTAATGTTTACACTTTATGCAGTCATCTCAGCTGAGAGTGACACCCTGGAGATAGAACCCATGCAAATTTTAGAATTTGGAATTTAGGTTCAAACGCTACATTCATGCTCCACTCTGGTCATTGGTTAGCTCTGTTTCTCCACCTGAAGACAGCAGTTGCCTCATAGTGAACTCTGGCAAGGGCTGGTTCTCCAGCTAGGATTTTACTCTGTAGTTATATCAGAAAGTGTACAAGTCTGTTTTTCTTAATTACTCTGTGTTTAGATAGGATTTTCCCTATAAATTAAGGTATCTCTGTTTCCTGTTTGATTCCCAGCAAATGGAGAATATCCTACTTGGCTACCATGGCTATTTTTGCCAGTAAACCACATTCCTTTTTGCTGAATTTAGTGGTTTACTATTTTTAGCTATCAAGTCTACAGAGAACAGAGCATTTTCACTTTCCTTTTCTGTTTGTGCGCTTTCACCTTAATCAGTTCCTGTTACAGGAACTGAGAGTTGACCTTTGGCACAGTTTCTTCAGTACAAGAGTCATTTTTATGTTTGTTTGCATGCATGTGCAAGAAACATAGTGCCATCATCAGAGTTTTCCAGAGGTGTGTCAGCCTTTTCCAATTCAGTCAGTGTGTTAGAGGGCTCAGTCGCAGTGTGCCAATCACTGCTCCAGCTGTCTATGACAGCTGAAAATGCAGTGGCATACAGCTGAAAGGGAGAGCTCTGCTTCAGTGAGCAGAGCTCCCCCCAACCGCATATGCGTGCTGGCGCGCTCCCCACGCATATACTGTATAGCCGACGGGGTGCCCAATGCCCCATCGGCCCACGCCAACCTGTTGGTGCCACGCTGGGAGCTCACCCCACAAGTGGGCATTGGGGTCCATATGGCCGACGGGGTGCCAACTCGCCGGCTCCAGAACCCCAAACAGTCTGACAACTGCCACACTGGGAGCCCACCCAGCGTGGCACAAGCCCATATGGCCGACGGTGCCCAACTCCCCGTCAGCTCCAGCCCCCAAACAGCTTTTTCAGCTGCCACGCTGGGAGCTCACCCAGCGTGGCAAACGCCCCACGCCATCTTAGTATAAAAAACTGTAAATTAAAAACGGTCCTCGCAGTCTCCTGTCCCCACCACACCACCCACTGTGCACCCTGCCTCCCACACCCTCACCCCATACTTACCTCCTGAGTCCAGCGCACGACCTTCGGTGGACCGGGAACACATCTGCACTCTTCAAAGCTGACCGTGAACTGAGGAAATGCCGGTAAGCTGTATAATGTAATAGGGTTTTTTCAACTTTGCTGCATATCTCAGGCATTTTTTGGAATTTCTGCACCAAATTTTCAACACAGGGTTTTTGGGACCCCTTCTCATCAATGCTGTCACTGTCATGGCGTTACTCGGGCCCGAAGGGTGATTTCGCAGCCACTGCGCGAAATCACCTTTCCATAATGATTAACAAAACGACACTGCCAGTGTTCATAAGATGGGTTCTCAAAAAGCCTATTTTGAAAATTTGGTGGAAAAATTCCTAAAAATTACTGTTTTACGAGTTATGCAGTGTTCCTACACACGCCAGAAGTTCGTGAATTTTCAATATTTTTCATTCCAGATTTTTCAACACGTTGTTTTACCACACCTTCTTATGAGCAGTACAGCTGTCATTTTTCACATCTCACCCAAAATGTGTTTCCTACCATGTAGCGCATCAATGGCGCAGTCGGTGTGCTAAATCAATGTATGGGACACATTAAGAAAATCACAGTGACACTGTTCATGAGCAGAGGTCTTAAAATGGCTATGTTGAAAATTTGGTGAAAAAATCCTAAAATGACTGTTTTCACAGTGTGCGTTGCAGGTTCCTCATACGCTCGTCAGTTCAAAAATTTTCAATATTTTCACTCCAGATTTTCAACATTGCCATTTTACCACACCTCCTTATGAGCAGTACAGTTGCCTATTTTTCATCTCGCCCACAACGTGTTTCTGCCTAGTAGCGCATATGCGCAGTCGAAAGTAAATCAATGTATGGGACATATTAAGAAAATCACAGTGACACTGGTCATGAGCAGAGGTGTTAAAATGGCTATGTTGAAAATTTGGTGAAAAATTCCCAAAAATTACTGTTTTAGGAGCGACATTGCGCAGTTCCTACGGCGCTGGCAGTTTGTGTAATTTGTATATCTGCCTCGGATTTTCAATAGTGCCATTTTGCCGCACTTCCTTATGAGCAGTACAGCTACTATTTTTCACTATCTCACCCAAAATGTGTTTCCACATTACGTAGCACAATGGTACAGTCGGGTAAAAGAAAACAATGTTTGGGACAGATTAAGAAAATCACAGTGACACTGGTCATGAGCAGAGGTCTTAAAATGGCTATGTTGAAAATTTGGTGACAAAACTCCATAAAATGACTGTGTTACGAGTGAGCATTGCGCAGTTTCCACGCACCTTCATAAGTTCATGAATTTGTAATATTTTCAGTCCAGATTTTCACCAGTGGCATTTTTCCACACCTCCTTATGAACAATACAGCTGTCATTTTCCACAACATGGCCGAACTGTGTTTTCACACTTTTAGCACAGAAATGCATGGTCGCTGTGGGAAATCATTGTTCGGGACAGATAAAGAAAATCACACTGACACTGTTCATGATTGGAGGTCCCAAAATGCCTGTGTTGACAATCTGCTGTAAACAATTCCCAAACTAATTACATTACGGGTGCACGTTGCATAGTTTCTATGCACGCTCGTGACTTCACCAGTTTTTTTAAGATTTTCACAGCAGATTTTCAACATTGCCATTTTTTACACCTCCCCATGAACAGTACCACTGTCATTTTTCACATCCTGTTCAGAATGTGTTTTTGCACCTGTGGTGCACAAATACCATAGTCGCTGTGCAAAAGCAGTTTTTATTAACAAACTGATATGCCACTGTTCATGAGGTGGGGTCACAAAAAAACCATGTTGAAAATTTGGAGTGAAAATACCAATGAATGCCTGAGGCGTTAGGGTTTCTGACCATAACGCCCACCCTGAGAGAATGACAGGCATCAGGGTGTGACTTGGGATTCTTGCCTGTCATGCTCATACCATTCCACCTCCACTCACACCCTACAGCCAGTGAGAGGCATCAAGGTGTGCCTTGGACTCTTCCGGCCCAAACTTCACCCCATTCTCCTATACCGCACCCATCTCACTGTATTTCCTGATGGAATGGGGTACACATAGGGGCCAAAGACCCCAAGGCACACCGTGACACTTGTCAGTGTCTGCAGGGTTGGGTGTGGTGAAATGGCGTGGTCGTTATGCCTGACGACCCAAAGGCACACCCCAATGCCTGTCACTCTCTGCAGGGTGGTGGGGTTGGCTTCAGTTCAATAATTCACTCCCATTTCTATTATGCAGCTCTGTAACTTCTACACTACCAATGCCAGTGCCAGCAAGCAAACATTCGGCATTGACAAATGCTTGTTTGCTATTGGGCTGTTGTACTGCATAAGTTTTTTTGGAATCATTTTGCTTATTTCAAGATTCTAACTAGCTGGCATGTCAGAGAGACCTTGTGGACCATCAAAAAAAATGTACATCTCCTGGCAAGGGCAGACTGTCACGAGCTTTAAGGTTTTTTGGTCCATAACATGACTTTATAAATTGTAAGTCCTGTCATATTTCTTTCCCCAAAATACTCTTTTAAAAAGGTATTTTTTTTTTTAAAAGAAGTATGTCTTCTCAGTCTGCCTCTGTCACCTAAAAAATAAGAAGGCTCTGAAGGTGGTCCCAATGCTGGTGGAAAGCACTCATCTGAAAGATCCATCTCCTCATGTACAGCAGCAAATAATGCAAAAGGTGACAAGAAAAAAAAGAATAAGATAAGACTGCACAGCCATCAGGAAAGCTTGGTAAAGATGGTTCAGCTAGCAGGGTATCTGAAAGGGGGACCCCTGAAACCAATGATGGCAAAAATAAAAATACAAGTGCTTTAGAGCAGGTACTCATTTGTCTGCCAAAAGGAAATTGAAAAAAAAATAATGTCACTGCCACTCCTGCATGAAGAGAGAAGCACAGAAAAAATGCCCTAATCTGAGGACATATCAAAAATGTAGAATTTTTCCAGGTGGTCCAGGCCATGGGAAATTCCAATAAATACCTGACACCCCCTCCTCAGGCTACAACCTATCTGCCTGTGGAGGAGGAGCAGGAAGAAGAATAGTATGTGTACATGAAGGAAAGTGACCCCATGGAGTTAATGGGCATACCTCAGTATGATTTTTAACCTCCTACAAGGCAAATTACTCACCTTTTTCCTCTTGTGTCAGACAAATAATTAATACCCTCAGCATCCCCCACTAAACACAGAGGAGGATGATTTTATGGATATGTTGGGAGTAGCTCCATCAAGAAAGATGTTACTTCCGATACATAAACCACTTAAAAAGGCCATAGCAAAAATCACGGCTGCACCCACTTCAGTTGCAGTCATCAACAAAAAAATTGAGAGAAAACATCAGGTGGACAAGCAGGGAGTGGAAGATCTGTATGCCCATCTTGATCATCATGGGGTAGTCCAGGCTGCTGCTTGTGAGAAAGCAAAAAGAACTCTGTCTGCACAGCCACCTGAAAAAGACTCTAAAAAATAAGATACTATGGCAAAAAAAAAGGTTTCTACAACAGCTTCCCAGCTTATCAAGCAAGCATCTTATTCAGCACATATAGCACAGTACCAGAAAGCCCTTTGGAACACTGTTCTAGCACTTGCAGAAAGGGCAGAGGATGGTTTGGCACATGACCTGATTGCTACAGCAAGATCAGCCCTGGATGCCACAAAATGGAATTTCCACACTGCAGCTGACACTAATGACACTGTTGCCAGAGTTTTGGCTCATGCAGTGTTTTCCTGGCGAAAGACTACCATCCTTTTCCAGGAACCTCAAAACAAAGTCATGGATTTATTCTTTGAAGGATGAAACAAGCATTTGTCAATGCTGAATGTTGTCTCGCTGGCAGTGCTGGAGTTAGAGATGCACAATAGGAATGGCAGCGAAGCATTGAAGTGACTCCAACCCCACCCCACCCTGTAGATACTGACAGGCACCGGGGTGTGCCTTTGGGTCATCAGCTATAGCGCTCATGACATTGTACCTCATCCTACCCTGTAGACACTGTCAAGTGTCGTGGTGTGCTTTGGGGTCATTGGGTATTATACTTACCCCATTCCATAAGGAAATATGCTGAGGTGGGTGCAGTATAGGAGAATGGGGTGAACTTTGTGGCCTAACAGTGCAAGGCACACCACAATGCCTGTCACTGGCTGCAGGGTGGGGGTGGAATGGCATAAGCATTACAGTCGATCCCAAGTCACACCCCTGACGCATGACAATCTCAACAGGGTGGGGTGTTACAGTTGGAAACCGTAACACCATAGGTGTGTGTTGGTATTTTCACTCCAAATTTTCAACATGGGCTGTTTGTGAGCCCACCTCATGAAAAGTGGCACTATCTGTTTGTTAGCTGAAAGGTGGTTTTGCACAATGGCTATGCCATTTGGCGACACAGGGACGAAAACACATTTTGGGCAGGATGGGAAAAATGACATCTGTATTGTTAATGAGGAGGCATAAAAAAATGGCAACGTTGAAAATCTGGAGTGAAAATATGAAAAATTGGTGAAGTCATGAGCATGCATAGAAACTGTGCAACACACGTCCGTAACCCAATTATTTCTGGGAGTTTTTTAGCCACACTTTCAACATAGGCATTTTGGGACCTCCCCTCATGAACTTGGTATTACTTGGTTTGATAGAACAGAAGAAGGCCAAAGCCCATCGAGACTGTTCCCCACACAGTGTGGGACAAATGTTAATAATTTTCCTAAATCCAGGCACAAAGTTTATTCTTAAAACTAAGAACACTAGAGGCCTCAATTAGATCCTGAGGAAGAGAGTTCCATACACATGATGCCCTTACTGTGAAAAAGTTACCTCTTCTAGATGTTTTATATGGTTTAATCACTAACTGTTTATTGTGTAGTCTTGGAACTAATCTCCAATTGGAAAACAGCAACCCACATTGTTTCATAAGATCTGGTGATTCGAGCAAATTAAAGACTAAGTGTGTATCGCCTCTCAATCTTCTGTTTTGAAGCAAAAACAGACCAGTAGCTTGGAGCCTGTCTTGATAGTCCAGCTGAGCTAGTCTGGGTACCATTTTTGTTGCTCTCCTTTGGACCTGTTCCAGAATCGCAATATCGCCTTTTAGACTGGGGTTCCAAAAGGGGGATCCATAATCAAGATGCGGTCTAACATAGGCCCTAAAGAGAGAAATAAGGCATTGTTCAGAGTGGTTAATAAATGCTCTCTTGATTTGCCTCAGGAGCCCGTTAGCCACGTGCGCAATTTTGGTGCAGTGATCCCTAGACGTAAGTTTATTGTTGATGTAAATACCCAAATCTTTCTCCCAAATAAAAGACTGAATATGATATCCATAGTTTGGATTATTTTTGCCAAAATGAATGACCATGCATTTATCTAGATTGAAGTGCATGTCATTTTGTTTTGCCCAGAGCACAGATCTTTCCAGATCAGCCTTTAGTGATGCCATGTTGTCATAATTATTAGCTTTACCCCCTAATTTAGTGTTGTCTGCAAATTTAGTCACGTAATTGTTAGGCCCAGGTTGTAGATCATTAATAAAGAGGTTGAATAATGTAGGACCCAATACTGATCCTTGAGGGACACCACTCGACACCCTACCCAAAACAGAAAATGCATTATTAATTCTAACCCTCTGGGTCCTATTAGTCAGTCAATCAGATATCCAGTTGACAATATCAGAAGAAAAGCCCAAATTGTGCATTTTAATTATAAGTTTATTGTGAGGTACTTTATCAAAAGCTCTACTAAAATCGAGCAATATAATATCAGAAGGGATACCCGCATCCAGTAAAGCACTTATATTATTATAAAAAGATATCAAATTTGTGGCGCATGAGTGTTTAGGACCGAACCCATGCTGAAGAGAGTCATGGATACCAAGTTTTTCACATTCTTGTTCAATTAGTGTCTTCATGACCCTTTCCATTACTTTACCAACCACGGAAGTCAAACTGATAGGATGATAATTCAGAAAACAGCCCCTGTTACCCTTTTTAAATATTGGGGTAACAGTAGCTGTGCGCCAATCATCCGGAATTGAGTTTTCTTCCAGAGCTTTATTGAAAATAAGCTACAAAGGAGTTGAAATGTTAGTAGAGGTTTCAATCAGAAACCATGGATGGATATTGTCTGGTCCAGGGCTTGTAGTTCTTTTTAATTTCTTTAAGGCTAGTAAAATATCAGTTGTAGCAAATTTATGGAAACCAGTTCGATGAGGGTAAATCAGGGTGGCAGATGTTTGCTGAGAAAATACAGAACAAAAATAATGTTTAAAAAGATTAGATGTGTCAATATCAGTTAGTCGAGAACCATTTTGAATAATGGGATTGACTGACCTAAAACTACCCTTTTTTATTAATATAAGAAAAAAGTGCGCAGCAGTAGGTTTACCGCTCACAGCGCCAGTGACCTGGGTTCAGGAATGGACTCGGGTAACTGGAGGGCCGGCCAGGGGGAGAAGGATAGAGCGCCCATCGGCCACTCTCCTTCTCTGGGTTGGGGAGGATTGCCTGTCCTGCTACTCTACCGCCACCTGGGTGACCACAGGCATCAGTGCAGCTGGGAAACTCAGTGGGGAGGGGAGGACGCAGACCGAGAGTCGGGAGGAGATTGCATGTCAATATGTGCCTCACCCATTGGCTCTCCTCATGTGTCTACGTCCTCAAGGGGGGAGGACACCAGAAAATCAGGAAATACCCTGCAGGACTCCCAGTAGACAGAGCTCCTGGCCACAATCCCCAATGCCCCTACTGGCACCAGTACCAGCATCTTCCGACGAAATACAGACACGTCGGGGTGTAAGGGCCCCACCCCATACCCGCCTGAGGGGAATATCCAAGGCTCCATGGGGGGGGATGAACTGCACTGGTCGCCAGCTAGCAGGAGCGGAGACAAACAAGGCCATTGGAGACTCCTGAAGAAACGGGAGTTCAGCGTCGAGAAGGGGGCATAAAGAGAAAATAAAAATTAAAAAAATAAGAAAAAAGTGATTTGTGACAATCCTTAGTATGAGCTAATTTAAATTCAAGTTTACTTTTAGCTATTTTGATTGAATATTTCAATTTTTTAACAGATATCCTGTATTTCTGTATCAAAGTGTTATTAGGTGAATGAGAGCTTTTTTTAAGTTTTCTAAAAAGTTAAATTTTCTGATTTATCTGTTTTTTAATGGAATTATTAAACCACGGGGGTATTTTACCCTTACTATTGTACTTCCTTTTATCAGGAATATTTAAGTGTACTAAGTGATGGATAATATTTTTGAAGATATCCCATGCTTGTTGTGTTGTAAGGATGAAAAAAGGGAGTCCCAGTTAACATTGGCTAAATATTTATTAATTTAGGAAAAATTAGCCTTGTTATAATTTTTAATGTTAGATGTTTTTCTTGGTGTAATGGTATTGTTTTAGATTTCAAACATTATAGAGGAAAGATCACTGGCTCCAAGTGGGTCCCATATATGGAGATTACTAATATCAGCCTCAATATTAGTAAGTAGCAAGTCCAAAATATTAGAACACCTGGTCAGTTCCATAATTAGTTGTTGTAGTCCAGTTTTAGTTATCACTTCTATTAATCCCCTCTCTGCACCAGAATGACCCGAGAGAGAATCCCAGTTGATATGAGGCATGTTAAAATCTCCAAGAATAACAGTGTCCTTGACTTCAGAGAAACTCTGCATCTCATTACACATATTAGTTGTATAATCTGAGTCAGCGGAAGGGGGTCTGTTCATATTCCCAATGGTAACATAAGAGTACCCGTTTAGCTGGATTTTAACCCAGATGCTTTCTGAAAAGGGAGGAGAGTAAACTTCATATGAGGGAATATAGTTTTGTACATACATACAAACCCCACCACCTTGTTTATTAAGTCTGTTTTTATAGTAGAGTTTGTAGTTTGGGCTTTCTCTAGACCAAGCTGAAGATGAATCCCACCAGGTTTCAGTAACTCCCACAACTCCCAGATTTAAAGTTTTACATTTCACCTCCAGTTCTGTCAGTTTAACCTGATTTAGCGATCTTGCATTTACAGCAAGAAATTTACATTTATTTATGTTAGTTTGTTGCTGATGTTTTAGAGACTTGGGAAGATTCCCATTCTCCCCCAAAGATTTTAGTTTAAATATTGGTTGATTATAGCAGTGAAACTTTTCCACAAAAGTGTGCTGCCTCTATGATTGAGATGTAAACCTAAAGCAAAACATGGAATTCCGATCCAGGAATGTTTCCCTGTGAGTAATGCAAGGAATATCTTGTTTCCAGCACCATTTCCTCAGCCATTCATTAATGGCTTTGATCTGTCGTGTCATATATTAAGAGTCGCCCTTGGAACTGGTAAAATCTCTGATATGCAAACAGAACAGCCCCTTTCAATAAGAATGTTACATAAGGCAAGATAGTCCTGTTGTAATTGATTAAAGGAGGTGTGATTAATATCATTAATGCCAGTGTGAATAACGAGGGGATTATCTCCAGCCTTATGTAGAATGTTTGGTATCATAGTTGTAATTTCAGATACCTTGGCTCCGCAAAAGCTGGAGCAGGTACGATTGCCTTTATCCCCGTTACAAACTGCACTGTCAATGTGTTTAATTATGGAGTCGCCCAAAAGAAACACTTGCTTGGAAAGAACAGGGATCTAGGTAATACTGTATGGTCGGGATCAAGTGGTTTACTAGGTAATGGGTTAGTATGAGGGGACTTACTAGAAGAGGTGTTTGTGGGGATAAGAGTGGATTTATGCTTGAATAACCTCATAGAATCTATATTATCAGAGGAGAGTGATATAGTAGGTGTATCATCAGAAAGGGATGATACAGTGGAAGTATCATGGACTATATCACTCCCTAATTCTGTCAGGAGTTCAAATCTATTGTGCATTTCAACAGGCATAAGTGGTGCTGTGATTTTGTTAACCAGTCCCAAAAGTTGATTTCCCACAGCGACCACGCCATTCTGCACCACAGGTGCGGAAACACATTTTGGGCAGGCTGTGAAAAATGACAACTGTCTGTTGATAAGGAGGTGTGAAAAAATGGCAGTTTTGAAAATCGGGCATGAAAGTACAGTATTGCAAATTTGTGAAGTTACAAGGGTGCGTGGAAACTGCGCAATGCACACTTGTAACACAGTCATTTTATGGACTTTTGGCATCAAATTTTCAACATAGGCATTTTAGGACCTCTGCTCATGAACAGTGTCACTGTCATTTTCTCAAACTGTCCGGAAAACTGATTTCGCACAGCGACTGCACTATTCTGTGTTGGACATGCAAAAACACATTTTGGCCAGGATATGTAAAATGACAGCTATACTGTTCATAAGGAGGTGTGGAAAAATGCCAATTTTGAAAATCTGGAGTGAAAATATTACAAATTCATGAAGTTAGGAGCGTGCATGGAAACAGTGCAACGTACGCTTGTAAAACAGCCATTTTTGGGATTTGTTCACCAGATTTGCAACATAGGATTTTTGAGAGACTCCCTCATGAACAGTGGCACTGTTGTTTCATTACTCTGCCCTGAAAGGTGATTCCGCGCAGTAACTGCAAAATCACCATTTGGGACCAAATGACGCCAAGACAGTGACTGAATTCATGAGTGGGTCCCAAGAACCCCATATTGAAAATTTGGTGCAAAAATTCCAAAAAATGGCCGAGATATGCACCAAAGTTGAAGAAACCCTATTTATGCCATTATACAGCTTATCGGCATTTCTTCAGTTTGCGGTCGGCTTTGAAGAGTGCAGACATGTTACCGGTCCACCAAGGATCATCGCACCAGACTCCGGAAGTAAGTATGGGGTGAGGGTGTGTGTGGAGGCAGGGTGCGCACAGGGTCGGTGCGGGTTGTGGGAGGGGGCAGGGAGACCACGAGGGACCGTTTTCTTCTTTTAGAGAGGCTAAAAAAAAGCATTGTGGGACGGTTTTTCTTTTTATGGGGATATGGCATGCTGGGGTGGGCTCCCAGCGTTGCCACCTAAGTGTTTTGGGGGGATGCTGTAGCCGATGGGGGATCGGGCACCCCCGTCGGCACACAAAGCGGTGGGCAAGAGCTGAGGGGAAGTGGGCACCCCCCTCAGCACATAACAAATGGGGGGGTGCATGATGCTGATGGGGAGTGGGCTCCCCCATTGGCACACACATTGGGTCAGGGCATCACGACAGGGGGATTGGACACCCCTGAAGTCAGCATTATGGCAGGCAGTGTGCCGCCATGTTTTTACTTTTTCACCAGGGCAAGCACATTGGGAGGTGCCGGTGAGTATGATGAGCTTTGCTCGCATTGCAGTGGATCTTTTGTTAGATGTGCTCGCCATATTAGGTATTCAAGGTGTGGCGCAGGCATGCAGGCTTATTGGGGAATGAGGGACGCACCTCCTGGTGCATGCCCCGCATTCTCCCAACGGTGACTGTGCCTCCAATTCTGCTGCTACCGCCATATGTTGGCTGCGCATGCACAAGCCAACATAAAAAGTGGATGAATACAAAACCACTTTCAAAAGTAACAATGAGAAGGAAAAGGCCTCTACCTCCTGCAAGTCATAAGGAAGGGGAGGCAGAAGCAGGGGATACTTCCCAAAAGCCTATGTCTCTTATGCTTCCTATAGGTACCAATCTCAAAAAAGGTTACTATACAGGAAGGGGGGAAAAAAGGACTTCCAGGCATAATGCTGCAGCTCTAGCACCTAAACCTGAGCCAAAACAAAAGCCCTGACAATTTTCCTCAGGTAGCGCAACCATTGCCAGTGGGAGGAAGACTGACACACTACTTCCAGGAATGAGTAAACATCACCACAGACAAATGGGTACTGGAAGAAGTGGGCCGGGGTTGTGTCTGCAGTTCAGACACTTTCCACACCTGCAGAAACACAGATGTTTTCCAGCTCATTCTTGCACAGAAAACAGCGCTGGCACTGGAAGTAAAATAAATGGAAATGACGACTTAATGTAATTCTCAATCTTCTGGGAATATAGTCACCATTAAGTCACACTAATGGGTCTGTCAGGGAACCAGAACTTTCAGGAGGCTGGTGTGAGATAAGCCATGCACATTTGGCACCATGAGTGGCTTGCAGCTTTTCAGGCTTTGACACCAGCCCCCAACCGCTTCTCAGTAACTTTTTACCAAGGAGGTGCAGTATAACCTAACTATTGGTTATGCACTTATGCTAAGGGTATAATGAGCCATGATGACCTGCGTAAGAGTGGTCAGTATGAGAGTAACAGTGTCTTCAAAGTTCAAGCCTTGAACAAGAGAAAAGATCAATAAGGTACTGGAGTGAGCTTGGGGGATGGCGGGTGGGGGTGGGCATGTAAATTAATGGTGAAGATATTCCTAGAAGATTAAGAATTATGGTAAATATGTAATTTTCATCTTTCAGGAATGAATCTTCACCATTAATTTTCATTAATGGGTTAGAGTACCAGGCTTAGATGAAATCCACCAGTTAGGGAGGTAGGAGTGGAGAGCTCACTCAGGACCAAAGTACATCCAGGCCAGACTTGCCAAAGCTGGCATACTGACTGTCGATGACATCCAGAGCAGAGAGCATAACCAGGGCACACTAGGGTGTAAGTTACAGCTTTGCAAGGTATCACCAACAGGCACAAGAGGGCCCGTGTGAAGGATGCGACAACTATAGTGGTGAAAAAGATGCAAATCTGATCTTTCAACATGAGCTGCGCCATGGCACAGCAGAGATGAAGACAGTTTGACATCCAGGCAGAACACACCCGACTGAAAGAGAATGAGCTCTAAAATGGGTGCAATGGAGACCAAAAGCTACCTGGATAGCTTGAAATCCTGGATCTATCCAGGTGAAAGTGGGGCCCCCCCATCCGAACATAGAGAATGGAGGAGAGATCTCTCTGTCACTCTGGAGGCTGGCGAGAAGGTAGGAAGCAAAGTGGTTGTTGCAGAGGAACCCTGACGCCATTAAGGAAGGAACTTAATGTGAGCAGAGTACTACCTCGTCCCTATGAAAAACAGAACAATGGGGATCTGCAATCAAAGGATTGAAACAGATACTCTGTCAGCAAAAGAATAGCTAGTTGAGAGGTGCCGTCCAAGTGAGCATCCATAGAAATATAGACTTTGACGGCAGATAAGGACTGCTTGGCCCACCCAGTCTGCCCATTTCCCTACCTATTGGATAAGCTGCAGATCCTAGTTAACCAACAGCCTACTTCCTCCTACCCCCACTGTAATTGCCTTATGTCTGTCCCATGCATTCTTGAATTCCACCACTGTTTTTGACCCCAAAACTTCCTCAGGAAGGCCGTTCCATGCATCCACCACCCTCTCTGTGAAAAAATACTTCCTCACATTGCTCCTGAGCCATCCCCCCCTCTATCTTCAAATTGTACCCCCTTGTTCTTGCACATCTCTTTTTCTGACTTTGTTGATTCACTTGAGGTACTTGAAAGTTTCTGTCATGTTCCTTCCCCTCTCCTTCCTTTCCTCGAAGGTATACATATTAAGATCCTTTCGTCTCTCTTTGTATGGTTTCTGGTGCACACCCTGCGCCATTTTAGTTGCCATCCTCAGGAGTGCTTCCTTCCTGTCTGTGTTCTTGTGGAGATGGGGTCTCCAGAACTGCACACAGTACTCCAGATAGGGTCTCACCAACTGTCTGTACAGAGGGATAACAACTTCTGTTTTCTTCTGCTGATGCCTCTCACTATACATCCCAGTATCCCCCAGCCTTCCTTACTGCATTCTCACATTGTTTGCTTACCTTTAGGTTATCTGATAGGACTACCCCCAGGTCCCTTTCCACTTTTGTTGTTGTTAGTACCATCCCCCCCATTGTGTACTCTTCCCCTGGGTTTTTGTTTCCCAGGTGCACTACATTGCACTTCTTTGCATGTCACAGGTCACATGTCGCAAGAGGCTAAAAAGGCTTGCGGGTGAGTATGGACAGCACAAGATTGATATTGAGGAGGCAGAATAGCGCAGTGGTTTAGGGCTCTGAGCTGCAAACCTGGAGACTTGGGTTTGAATCCCACAACCCTCACTTGCATACTGTGTGACCCTGAGCAAGTCACTTAACTTCCTTGTGCTCCCAGGTCACACCTGGAAAGAAGCTTCGGTTTAGTGTGCCTTTCCTGGTTAAATAATCCCCCTTTCCCTTTCCTATATTGCTGAGAACCAGCAGCTTCCAGGAGAGGGGCCTTGTGCAAAAAACTTCCCTAAAGTAACCTCAAAAGAGGTAGTTGGGCCAGATAGAGAGACCAAGGGCTCAAGGCATGCAGATAACATAGAAGCAGACCTTGACTGTGGAATCCTGCAATCCAGTATCAGAAAGGTCCAGCAAGAGCTCCAGAATGCAGCCAGGTAGACACTGGAAGGGTTCTATGCGAGTTCTGGAGCACCAGGTGGAAAACTCTTCCAAGTGCCTATGTAGGTTTTCCTAGTGGAAGGCTACAGCCAGTAAAAAGTACTTCAAAGATATACTGAGATACTTTGCACTTATTTACATTCTTCTCTTCAGGAGCCAGGCCTGAAGGTGAAGGAGCGCAGGTTGGGATGGACTAGGAGACCCTGGGCCAATTGCCCAACCTGAGAAGAAGAAGAAGAAGCCTCTGTTTACTGATTGATACGAACATACAAAAACTGCTAGCAGAAAAAAGCCTTAGTGGTCTATGAAGTATGCTTGATTGTGCAGCTCGGTCTATTTTACTGGAGCTGCCCCACCCTCCTCTTGCTTCTAAGAGTGATCCTTCCCCCTTTCCCCATCCCCCTCCTCCCTCCCGTTGCCACTCCTTTTTACCCTGTCCCACCCACCCCCCTTAAAACAACAGAGGAAACCATATTTGTCGAGGTCAGAAGGGTGCGATCAGGATGATCATGCCCCTAGTACCTGTGGCTTAAGCAATACCCTCTGCACTGGGGGAAATTGAAGGGATGCATACAGAAGATTGCTGCAGCAGTCTAACACATCTAAAGGGAAAATGCCATGTCCTAGACTTCTGGAGGCAGTTTGGCATAGAGTGGGCATACAAAAGGGCCACATCTGGGATGCCCCACTATCGACTAGTGATCTCACCGAGTTATTCACAAAGATTGGCCTGAGGTGGGCCGAGCTCATCTGCCAGAGTATTCAAGACTCCTGGCAGATAGAAGGCCTGGAGAATGATTCTCTGCTCTAGGTTCTATTCACGCACTCTCATAACTTCTCTGTAGAGGTGCTAAGAGTGTGCTTTTCGTTGTTTGCTTGTGTACATATCTCAGACTGTTATCTGTTCGGAAGAAGACTGTTTTGTGGTTGGCGAGATCCACCAAGACCCACAGGCCACACGAAAGAGATGGCACCTCCAAATACTGAAGTGGAGAGGAGCCAGAGTCGGGTTCCAGACACCTTGTGTGTGGAGCCCTGATAGTGGGTTACCCACCCCAACAGGGAGGCATCTGAAGAGAGTGTTACCCGGGGCTCTGGTTGGGAAGGGGCATACTGGAGGAGACTGGCCTCCATTCTCTATCAAGTGAGAGATAGAACAAGGGGCCTGACTACCTGCTGGAAAGTAGCCTGCATTGCATGGAGTAAGCTTAAGATATTGTGTCTCAAAATCTGTCTGGAGGAGCACCTGCATACTGACCTCTGGAACGAAGCTGAGCTTAAATCACAGCTACAGACCCTATGAACAACTGTTGCTGTAAGGGTCAGAGCCAAGATCTCCAGACTGCACAGAGCTGCAAAAGAAGGGACAGAGGAAACCAGGAACCCTAATTCCTCGGGTGTGCAGGAGCAATGCAAAGCACAAGCATATCTAAGGAGCAACCCTAGAGATAGGATTAGAGTTCGCAACTGCTAAGGCTACAGTCTGCAAGTGCAGTTTTTCTTTTTTTGGTAATGCCAAAGGGAAAAAGCTCAAAATGGACAGAATACGGAAAATAAACCTAGGAGCTAGGAAAAAACTGAAGGCGAGATCTGTGGAACAGCAAAAGGTCCTATGTCCAGAGAGACCAAGCCAGGAGTCATCGCCATTCTCAGGGAGATGAGGACGGGGTTATGCTCACAGTCCAAAAGACCCCCTTGCAGGGAGACAAAGGAGGGCCTCGATGCCAAGAACCCCTAGGGAGGACCAGGTGCCAGACAGGGCATCAAATTCAGCACCAGAGCACTGCTGGATGGTGTTTCACACCCAGGGATAGAGATAGTGCCAGATAACATGCCAGACATGGCCCTGGACCCCTGCTAGGTAGCACCGGGCCAAAAAGACACCAGACACTGTGCTGAGCCAAACATGGTGCCAAGCAAACACAGCGCCAGGCCAACATGGCACCGGGCTAATCACAGTGCCAGAACAAACATGGTACCAGGCTAAACACGGCATCGGGCCAACATGGCACTGGGCCCAGCACCATGCAGTAGAGGCACTGAACCGATACCAAGACAGGAGAGAGAGATAGAAACTCTGGTCCCAGGGAGATGCCAAAAGAGCTGAACGGCACTGGAACCCAGGCTAGGAAGGCACCATGACAGGCCTAGAAGGCCAAACCTGGCACCGATGCCAGCTCCATAGCACCAATGACCCCAGCATCACTGAGGTGACCAGAAAGGTACCTGACCAGTCCTACCAATTGAAACAAGGTAGTGGTGTGGCAAACAGGGCAGAAATCGGCAGTACAGTCACCGACAAGAGCAGAAGGCTGTTGCCAGAGCCAAATGCTCTACCTGGCTTGGGGGCCTCACCTGTGAGTTCAGTGCCACCAACCTACAAGGGCCAGAGACTGGATCCACCAGCAGCGACACCCCAGTCGGATGCTACACCCACTGCTCTGAAGAACTGCCAGGGAAGACTGCCACTGGGGAACCCCTAAAAAAGGATGGGGGGGACTCCAAGCCCAAGGTCTAAGTGTCCTGGGACCAAGGCCCATGGCGACATGGATGGTGCCAAAAGGGCCTCAGCCCCAGAAATTGAGAGTCTCATGGAAGACTTCCTGGATTGTGACCAGAACCAGACTGGAATCTGGAACCAGCCCACTCCTTCATGCTCTGAAGGACTACCCTTCCCCTGAGCACAGGACCACCCATGGTCAGAACCCCTTTCTTGTGGGAAAGTGGACTGGACATGGCCCCTGCTGCCAAAGCAGTCTGTCTGAAGACTCCGTACCGTAATACTGCAGAGACATCTTGAGGCAGGCTCAGTAGGGCTGAGAGAAAAACTGACAGAAAGTTTTTTATAAAATCACTAAACTGAAACAAAATTAAAAAAACTCTAGCTTTAAACAACTAAAAATGAGACGAGCTGAAAGCGGCTATCATATAGATGTGAAGTTCTGAATCCCAAGGGCAAGCGACATGTTCACTGAAGTGTGGGAAAAAAGGAACTGAGGCGGTTGGGGGCTGGTGCCAAGGTAAGCCTGGTGTTGCAAGCCACTCTCGCGGCACTGTGCATACGCACGGCTTGCCTCAGTGCCAGCCCTCCTGAAACATTCTGGCTCCAGCGGGGTTCTAATGCCTCCAGCACAGACCCATTAGTGGGAATTAATGGTGAAGATACATTCCTGGAAGATCTATTAATATCAAAAGCTATGGAAAAAATCCCTGCCTCCCAGTGTGACAGGGGCTTAGTCTCAAGATATTTCCTGACCCACAAGAAAAATGGGGAGTGGCAAACTATTTTAGATCTCAGGTTTCTGAACAAACATGAAAAAAAGAAAAAGTAAAAATGGTCACACTAAGAAGAGTGATATCATCTTTGCAAAAAGGTAATTGGTTGGGATCCCTGGATCTGAAAGATGCCTGTTTTCATATCCAAGTCAGATAATCTGACAGAAAATGCCACAGCTTCAAGCTGGGGAACTGCCAATGCCAGTTCATAGCTCTCCCATTTGGTCTTACCTCAGCTCCAAATGTTTTCACAAAGTGCTTGGCTGTGGTGGAGGCACATCTGAGAAAACAAGGTGTGGTGGTTTTCCACTATCTGGACCAGTGGCTAGTCTCAGGGAAAACAGAACAAGAGGCAAGATGCTCAGTTCAGTTGGTAAAAAGCACCCTGGAGAGCCTGGGATTCTTGATAACACTGCAGAAGTCCCAGCTAGAGCCTGTTGAAATACTGGACTTTATAGGAGCAGAGCTAAACACCATGCAGGGGAAAGCTTTCCTCCCACAGGCCAGAGTTACAGCTTTGATAGCAACAGCAGTCTTTCACAGCAGGTCAGCCAAGACCTGCATAAGACTTCCTACCATTGCTAGAGCACATGGCCGTAGCTGTGGTTCCATGGGCTAGGTTCCAAATGAGAGACCCCAGTACTTGTCCCAAAGATGGGATCCACTTTCAAAGTTAGCGCCAGTGACAAAAGCACTAATGGAATCATTACAGTGGTGGAAGGAAGAAAGCCACCTCAGAGAGGGCATTCCCTTCCTTCAGCAGTCACCAACAAGTATTCGTACTATTGATGCCTCACTCCTGCAGGGCCTCACACTGAGTGGCACATGGAGCCCACAGGAGTCACTGGAACACATAAACCTCCAGGAGTTCAGAGCAGTACTGCTAGCAATGCAGTCTTTATCCTCCCAGCTACAGGGTCAGGCTGTCCAAATCAGGACAGAGAACACAACAATGTACTACATAAACAAGCAGGGAGAAACAAGATCCTCAAACTTTTGTACAGAGGCAATGAGGATCTGGAACCTGAAAAAAAAAAAGTACAGCTTCTGAATGCTCAAAAAAACTTTAATTTGGTTCACATGAGACAAGAAAGATACCCTGGTGCTTTGAGGACTTGCTGCCTCTTCATCAGGGGGTAGAGTCACACAAGCAGTTTCTTACTTTTATACACAGGTGTAACAGATGTTTAAATATTTAAAGCAACACCCACACAGATTAAAATCACAATTTCCAGTAAACTGCCACATAAACACTTAGCATAAAACAACTTCGAAATGCACTCAAAAGCTACTATAGTTTCAAAAGTAGCTAAAGTGACCTTACTGCGTGACCACAGTTAAATGCTATCATGAGGAAAGTGAGTGGTGGGAAGGGGCAGAGTGGATGGTAAGGGAGAGATTCCCATAGTCTGGGGAAACGGAAGGAGAAGGCAGCTTGACAAGCACTGAATTTCCTTGAGGGGAATATGTGAGAATGATAGCGAGAATTGTGAAGGGGGTAGGAAGTGGCTGGGGGGGGATCACTTCCCCTTCTCTGCTGGTCACACCCCTTTTGATGCACTCTAGTATCCTTCCAGTTGTATGGCAGTAAGGAGGGCTGGGGGGATACTGGGATGCATAGGGAGAGGCATCACCAGTAGAAAACAGGAAGTTATTATCCCTCTTTACAGACAACTGGTGAGACCCCATCTGGAGTACTGCATGCAGTTCTGGAGACCCAATCTCTGCAAAGACATAGACAGGATGGAAGCTGTCCAGAGGAGGGCAACTAAAATGGTGCAGGGTCTGCACTGGAAGACATATGAAGAGAGACTTAAGGAGCTTAATATGTATAGCCTTGAGGAAAGGAGGGAGAGGGTGGACATGATAGAAACTTTTAAGTACCTCAAGGGAATCAACAAAGTCCAAGAGGGTAGCATCTTTCAAAAAAAGAGGTGTGCAAGAACAAGGGGGCACAATTTGAAGATGGGGGCTCAGAGGTAATTTAAGGAAGTATTTTTTCACAGAGAGGGTTGTGGATGCATGGAATGGCCTTCCGGAGGAGGTTGTGGAGTCAAAAACAGTGGTAGAATTCAAGCATGCACGGGACAGTCATAAGGCAATTCTAGGGGGTGGGGGTAGGAAGAAGTAGGCTGCTGGCTAACTAGGATCTGTAGCTTATCCATTAGGTAGGGAAATGGGCAGACTGGGTGGGCCAAGCGGTCCTTATCTGCCGTCAAATTCTATGTTTCTATGCCACTGGTTGTTATCCATTAGCCCTTTGTCTATTATGACCACTAGCTCCTTTTTCTCTTTCAGTGCAGCAAGAGGAATTCCCACCTAAGTGTAGCACCTTGAATCTGGCTACCTTAATTCCAACACCCCAGTGCTCCATTTTCAAAAGATGTATGCCTTAGGCACAGAGTGGGAGTAATCCTTTTGAAAATAGGGCCTCAGTTGTCTTACCAATCACCCAGTTTGTTCAGCTTCTGCATTTTAACCTGTCCCCCATGGGGTAACTAGAGTATCCCCCTTGGGACATATGCACAAAGCCTCTGATGTCCCATACACAGTTGTACTGATTTGCTGCAAAGTGCTCACAAGGTCCACTTTGTGGCACAGTTCATCCTTGAGTCCCTTTGTGCCATAAAAAAAAGGGGTCACAAGGCTTTCCCTGTGCTGGCAAAATGGCTATGATGTTGGCTCTAGGAATTGGGCAGGGGCTCGTAAGCTACTGAAATATTGTGCTGTACACATTCACTTCCTTGCCCTCATGCCTGCTGCCACATGCCACAAACTGTGGCACACTTGTAGAGCTGCTGAAAGCAGTTCCACGGGGCTGCCACAGACATGTGGCAGGGGAGAAAGACACCACCGAGGTGGCAACTTGGGACAGAGATTATAGAGAGACCATTGTTACAGAACATTATACGATTGAACAGGGATAAGGAGTTGGGTTCCGCTGGACACCACAAAGGGGTTAACCAACGGGAACAGTTGGGGGTCATTAAATCACTAATGCAGAATGTAATGCGACATGTAGCTATTAAACAGCAGTGACCCATAAGGTACAGCGTGGGGGGGGGAGGAAAATTGAGGTGGTAGAGCCTCTGCTACAGACAGTTGGCATGGTAGCATACCAAGTGACTGGTGCACTGCCATACCCAAATGTCTGTGGATTCCACAAGTCCGAAGCATTTGCAGTGGTAAACCCAGTTTGCGGTCACAAACATCTGTTAGAACACATTTACATTGAGACCAAGCCACTAAGAAGACTCCACACCCAGCAGCTTGGAAGACCCTTTGTGTATGGCAGTTTTCTTGGGTGGTGGTACAGGGAGCCTTGGTACTCCCCCGATGCGTGCCACCCCCTTACTGTGATTGTGTATGGGGCCCCCAGATGTCTTGTCTAAAGTAAAAGAATAAAACAATTAAATTACAAGTAGTGGAGTCTCGAGGATCAATTAAATTTTTTTTTGTTACAGCCTTATGAGATTAATTTTACAGCTTATTTAACCAGGATTGCCCAGCTGAGGTGTAACATCTCTTTTCAGTTGAGATACTGCTTCTACCTATTTTGCATGTGGGTGGACTGGAACACTGGGAAATTAATAAGATTTGCTCAAGGCCACACAGTAAGTAAAGGGACTCTAGAGCAATGTGAGCAGCTATCCTGCTTTCACTGTTTGCTGCTGCCTCCTTGGGGCTCTAATGGAATCCAGATGCTTTTCATCTCACAAGGCTTTTCCTGAATACACAATTTTAAATGCATTTAAATAAGTACATTTTCCCAGTCATGGTATCTATAAGCAACATTTTCCTTTTTTTTGAACTTTCTATTTCTCCTCCTTACCCCCACCCTGGAGCTGCGCTTCTTGGGGAGACTCTATGTGCCCCCCTATGACTAACCTACCTGAATCCCAGGGATTCCCCAAGGAGCGGTGGCTATATCTCCCAGGTGGGTACAGGGCAAGGCCTGGAAACCCCAATATCTTCTTGTCTTGTCGGGTCTCCCGGTGGTCAGGCAGGCAGTCACAATCAGGGCTGGCACTGGAGCTCTGTCTACCCACGCTCCAGCTGGGCTTTTTCCCCTGTTTCTGTGTGGTGTGTGCCCTGACGTCAAGGCATTACGCCGACATCCACCACACAGCTCCCCATTGGTCTGTCCTACCAGCTTGCTGTACCTCGGGCCTCCACCCAGGGTGGGTCAGACAAGCTGCAGATCCTGTCCCTCCCCCCCCAGAGAAGGCGAGCAGTCCATAGGATGCTAGAGCCTTCTCCCCCGGCCGGCCCTCCAGTGACCTGAGTCCACTGGGAACCTGGGTCGCCGGCATCACAAGCAGAAATCCAACAGCTGCACTGACGGGCTGGCCATAAGCAAAATCTAAATGCCTTATATGTGAAAGATAAATTGTTTGACTTTTGTGCATCCCTCTTAACCACATGCTTACTCTAAAACCTTAATCTTGATGCTAGGCATCATGGGTATGCAAATGCTTGTGCAAGGCAGATTGTCAAGGTTTCCCCAGAACAGACACTGCCTTTCAACAAGTTTGTGCATCTGATCAAGCAGAGGCTGCAAATGATCAGTGAAAGACAAATGATAAAATGTGCTACCATTTGCTAATGGCTCCAGTCTGACAGCCAGGGGTGTTTCTCCATGGGGAAAAAGTTCAAACTGTTCAGCATAATAGCCTCCTGTGCGATAAAAAAAACAGGTGGGTATTGCAGTGGTGAGCTTTGGGGACTGTTGCCATGGTTTGTAAGCACCACATGAGCTGTTTGTTGCTGACTTTGTACACGGGGATTCACCTGTAGATTAAATGAACCTCACCTGTGATCTGTCCTCTCGCAGCATTCATTTCAGCAAGTGTGCTCTCTTCTCTACTTCACAGGAAAGGTTTCTGGTTCATAATTCGGGTCATTTCCAATACCATTCTGCAGCTAGTTAATTCTTCTAAATAGTGTTCTTGGATGCAGGACAATCTTATATTTTAAATTTTGGTTTCCAGTACCTTTCTCCCTCCTTTATCCTCATTCTTGCTAGACTGTCTTACATTGGTCTTGTTTTGTCCTGCTAAGTTACAGCACCGTACCATGTCCTGTCATGACTAGCATCTGATTTTGTCCATCAATGCTGCCAACACCTTGCTTGTCCAGATGAGTCACTTGCACCTTGCCACATCACCAGTACCTTACCTCGTCTGGACATGTCCCTGGCAACTTGTCTGCTCTGCCCACATCACCAACTGCACCTTACCTGTTCTGGCCATGTCATCAGCACTTTATCTTGTCTGACCACATTGCTGACATCTGACCTTGTCCAGCTATGTCACTGATATCTAACCTTGTCCAGCCAGTTCACTGACAGGTTATCTCATCCAGCCAAGTTCCTGGTGCCTAACCTTGTTCAGCCATGTTGCTGGCATTTGACCCTGGCACCTTACTTTGATCATTTGGGTGCAGGGGACAAGTCTCAGTATTGGCATGACTCATTTGGTAGCACATCCACCTGTGGGTCAGAAGGCCATGGATTCTAGTCCCACACCGGGATTGGGCTGAGATCATAAATGCTGGCATCTGAGTGCAGTTCTGGTGGGGCTATACTGTTGGGATGTGTCATCCTTTGGATGAGATGTTAAACCAAGGTCCCTTCTGTTCCTCTCTGGTGCTGTCCTGGTGGGTGTCTAGGTAGAAGTAAAGGAATCCAAGGCACTTTTCGCAAGAGCAGAGGATTTTCCCTGGTGTCCTGGCCAACATTCCCTTTCCTATAAAACCAGTTCATGCAACTGGTCAAGGCTCTATGTGGGTGTTGTGCAAAAGTACTGCCACTACACATTTAGTCACTTCACCACCATTGTTTGCAAAGCACTTTGGGATACAATGCGCATGGAAAATGCTATATAAATGCTAATTCTTCTTATTCCCCGGGGACAATGCCAAAAGTTGCTCATGCTGTGCAGCAATGCATGCTGAGCACTTGCACTGGAGAACGAATGCATTACCTCCACAGTGCATCTACTCTCCACCAACCCAAGGTTGCCCTTGGATCCTTCAGGATTCCCGTGTTGCAGTAAAGCCAATTGGCTTTTTTTTTTGAATTTTAACAAATTCTTTTTATCCTCCTACATCCCCTCGGCCCTGGGGGCCCTCCCATCTGGTCTTGTGGCCCATTCCCCAGCCCCACAACCCTGTCTTCACCTAGGATGTACTTCGCGTCTTCAGGATGACTGCAACCCCATCCAGACACTTAATACTCCAGACGCAGGCAGGCTGCCTGGCTTGACAGGTGTGGGGCCTGCTGGAGTGGTGCACATCATGTGTGGGGGGGAAGGATTATTCTCATTTTCTTCACCTCCTCTGAAGACAGTATCAGTGACATCATCGGATGTGCTAGTGCACTAAGGCACATTGCAAGTCAATGTTGGCAGCTTCCACCCCATCCCAACAGACATCGTCAGCATGTACCCCCCCCCCCGTGGTCACCCAGGAGTGGTGTTACTATAAGAATGCATTCCCTCCCTCCTCCCAAATTACGTTTCTGTAAATGAGATGTATACACGATTGGCTGTACCAAACTCTATTGTTAGTCTGTTTTTTTGCTTCCCTTGTATCGATTTGGGAATGAACTTACTGAAGACATTTGATTACTTACTGGAAGCCTAGGGTGTGGATTTATTGCCCCGTGAAATATATATTTTGTTGTGTTTAATATTACAGTCTTGTACTTTCCTCATAGGTTTTTGCTCTTCTACATTATTTGATTTAATATTGTCGTTTCTGATCATTGTATATATATATATATATAAAGACAGAAATTAGAACAGTTACAGAGGAAATTCACCACATGCATTTCAGGTATGGCAGGTTTTGGCTATCAAGGCAGACTGGAAAAGCTGAACTTAATGTCTATGGAAACTAGAAGATCAAGAGTAGATCTTTTTATGTATAACACTGCAGGACTTTAGGCTGTTAAATTACTTGGGGATCATTTTTAAACAGGATGGATGTAATACTAGAGCTCACCCATTACAATTACAAAGTCAAAGGTTTCGGACAAATTAGAGGAGATACCTCTATGCAGCAAGAGTTGTCAATCCCTGGAATGCACTACCTGAAAATGCTATTATTAGTGAAAACAAAGCTACATTTAAATTTAGACTGGATCAGTACTTATTGAATGGGAAAATTCCACAATATTATTAAATGTATACAAGGAGCATATATGGGCAACTGCCTACTGGCTCCAAGTATTCCTCAGTATGAACTTCAGTATACTGTATATAGTTAATAGATGTTTTAATTTTATTCTGTAAATCACACCAGCATTTTATGTATTGTGGTCTTGTGGTTTTACAAACCAGGGCAGCAATCCATTCACCTTTCTTAGTTTCCATCAGGGGCTAACCTGCCGCATCCCCACCCTCCTGCCCCTCCTACTGCTCCTTGCTCTCCCCATTTACTAAGACTAATTTTGGGTATACTATAATGAGACCTCTCTTACTGTTTACTACATCTTTCAGATTTTGCATTTGGCTTTGGTTTTACCCACTGTATTATATACATTTTCATTTGGATACTGTCCTGTTCTGACGCTTACTGTTGACATCATACAGTAGCATGAAAGCTATGAATGGGTTACCTTCACCACCCCCTGATAAAGCCTCATTCTACAGAAGTGAAATGCCATGGTATGGTCTGTTTCGTGCTTTCTTTCTTTATGTAAACTGACCATTAAATACTTTTGCCAATACAGGTTTTCTGTACCTTTATCTCACTATGCGTGCTGCAGCCTGTGTTTCTGCATTTGACGTTCGGTTTTGCAGCTTGCACTCCCAACTGATTTAGTGCCCCATATGTTCTGTGTTTGCCTGTGAACAGGGTTCCAGTGGGGTGTCTCTTTCAAATGAGAATGAGTACCAGGAACAGGGACCATGCAATGAAGCTGGGGGGGTAAGAGAGAGATAAGGAAATATTTCTTCACTGAAAGGGTGGTAGATGCCTAGAACAGACTACCAGCAGAAGTGGTAGAGGGTAGAATAGTGGGGGGCTTCATGCATGTATGGGATAAACACAGGAGTATAACTGGAAAGAGGCAGACAGGCGTGAGGGTTGCTGGACACCAGACAGGGTCTGCAGAGGCAGACTAGGCAGGGAACATCTGGGCAGACTATGGGCCAAGCAATCCTTTTCTGCTGACAAATTCCATGTTTCTAACACCTTGACATTCCATAGCTTTGTCCAGCACTGAATTCCAAAACCACCACCTGTTGCATTCTAAAGTACAGTAACATGCATTTGAACATTCTGGAAATACATGCACTGCTTCCAACCCTGTATCCATTTTTGTGATGATTACTACAACTGCAGTTTCTTAAACTTTGGCACAACAAGTCCTATAAGGTTGCTGACATGGAGAACTAGGCTGTGTGTTCTGGGTATGACATCAGTAGTTCACTGAAACAGGCTTTTTTGAACAAGGAGCGAAATCAGGGTCACAAAAATGGCTCTTAATGTTTGAACAGAGTAACTTAAAGATCTAGTGTTTTTATGAAGCTTACCAGGGATATGCTGATTCTAGTTCTGCATTGTAGCTCTTTTGGCTGGACTCCCTCTTTACTACTTTAGACTGTGTATATTAGGTCTCCTAGCCTTTGTGTACAAGGGATTCTGCTACCTTAGTTCATGAAGTTAACACTGCTCTTATAATTTTGTACTTTTTACATCTTTAAATAGTGTGGTATGACACCATAGGTTCCATCTTCTGTACTGCTAACTATAGTGGTCATTGTTGCCTGTTTAATGCTGTTTATCTTGTATAACACTCAACAAAAATAAAGTTAAAGAATCTGGAAGTGAAACACAAAGTTTAGGATTTTTTCTGACAAATGTGACATGGTTACAATCTTTACCCTCCCTATGTAGTCTGTTCCCCGCTATGTATTCTGTCTCCCTCCAAACACACTTACATCAAGGGAGCTACTTGGGACCCGATTCTCACAAACATGTTGTTTATGCAGTTGGTCCCTGTGGACTGGTGAGACTAAATACACTCCAGAACCACACAAAAGATTAATACACAAGTTAGCCAGCCTTGGAGTGGGTCCCAAGGTGGTAGACTGAATAAAAAATTGGCTAGACAACAGGACGCAAAGGGTAGTCGTAAATGGAGTCCACAGTGAAGAGAGAGGTTACTAGCGGGGTACACCGGGGTTCAGTACTGGGACCGGTCTTTTTAATGTCTTTATAAGTGACATTGCAGAGGAACTGGAAGGAAAAGTATGTCTCTTTGCAGATGACACAAAGATCTGCAACAGGGTTGATACACCAGATGGAGTGGAAAGGATGAGATGGGACTTGGCAAGGTTGGAGGAATGGTCAAATGTATGGCAGCTCAGATTCAATGCAAAGAAGTGCAAGGTAATGCACCTGGGAAACAAAAATCCAGGGCAAGAGTACACAATGGGGGGTGAGATACTGACAACAGTAAAAATGGAAAGGAACCTGGGAGTAATTATATCAGATGACCTAAAGGTGGGCAAGCAATGTGAGAAGGCAGTAAGGAAGGCTGGGGGGATATTGGGATGCATAGGGAGAGGCATCAATAGTAGAAAACAGGAAGTTGTTATCCCTCTGTACAGACAGTTGGTGAGACCCCATCTGGAGTACTGTGTGCAGTTCTGGAGACCCCATCTCCAAAGACATACACAGAGTGGAGGCTGTCCAGAGGAGGGCAACCAAAATGGTGCAGGGTCTGCACCAGAAGACATATGAGGAAAGACTAAAGGAGCTTAATATGTATACCCTTGAGGAAAGGAGGGAGAGGGGGACATGATAGAAACTTTCAAGTACCTCAAGGGAATCAACAAAGTCCAAGAGGGTGGCATCTTTCAGAAAAGAGATGTGCAAGAACAAGGGGGCACAATCTGAGGATAGAGGGGGGACGGCTCAGAGGTAATGTGAGGAAGTATTTTTTCACAGAGAGGGTTGTGGATGCATGGAACAGCCTCCCTGAGGAGGTCGTGGAGTCAAGAACAGTGGGGGAATTTGAGAATGCATGGGACAGACATAAGGCAGTCCTACTGGGGGGGAGGAGGAAGTAAGCTGTTGGTTAATTAGAATCTGCAGCTTATCTGTTAGGTAGGAAAACGGGCAGACTAGGTGGGCCAAGCGGTCCTTATCTGCTGTCAAATTCTATGTTTCTATGTTTCTAAAGCTGATATGCAACAAAGCTTTGGGGCTTGGGACCTACTCCATCAAAGGTGCTGATGGCCTGAAGGACGACAAGCCAGTCTGCTCAGCTGTACTACCAGTTGAATGTGATGACCCTAGTGGCCGTTCACCCAGTCACTCTCTTTTGTTTCTTCCTACTGCCTTTTTCCAGTCCTATCTCTCTGTCCCACCTGTGTTTGAGTCCCTCCACTGATTTGGTAGACTACTTCCCTTGGCTGTTTGATCCACTTTTCTACCACCCTTTAGGTGAAAAAATATTTTCTGATGTCCGTAGATCTCCCTCCTGCCCACTTAATTAAGTTGCCCCTTGTGCATGTGTTTCCACTCAGTGAGGACAGCTCTCTGCTGTCCACTTTGTTTATTACATAAAGGTACTTGCATGTCTCTATCAGGTCCCCCCCTTTTCTTTTTGTTTTCTAAATAAACTTTATTGAAAGAACAGAGCAATCAACTAACCAAGTCACAGACAGGTGTGGTTAGACATGAATCAGTTACATTTATATGTTTCTGCAGAGTTGCAGTACAGTTCATTACCCAACATAAAGTTTTAACGTACTAATATGGCAAGGTATTTGGTCTTATTTCATTGGTGCTCCTCTAAATACAGCACATGTTCACCACGCTCAGTGTATAACTTATTACTCAGCATCCACAAAGCATTCCGGCCAGTCACAGATACTGGGCTGGATATTCAAACTGCGCCCAAAAAATGCGCAAAAGCAGGAGCAAGCACAAGTCCATTGCGCCCTTGCGCAATAGACGTGATATTCAAAAAAGGAGCAAGCCAAATTACGCCAACAGCCAACGTCTGAATATCGCACAACTTACGCCATAGCGCAACTGGGAAGAGGAAGCTGAGCAGATAGGATGCGCTATGGCGCAACAAGGGCTGACCAGCTGAGCAGCCCAGAGACGCCATAGCACAAGCAGGGAGCCCCCCAGCAGCAGAGCAATGTAACTGCACAACCAGGGAGTTAGGTAGGGGCCCACCACCCATGCCACAGATGGTCACAGGAACACACTGCAGAACTGACAATGCACCCCTACACCCCAAGCACAGCACAACTGGTGGAGGGATGGAATATCCACCGGCCCATGGGGACAAGCAAACAAAGCACAGCTGGGCCATGGTGCCCCATCACACCCACTGGCAAGCTGAGACTGCCACACAAGGAGGGCAGACCACCCCCCCGTGTACAGCACACCCTGCACCGTGACCCCAAGACACCCCCCATGAGCAGTGACCACCACTGCAGGAATCCCCATGCATACCACCCCCCCCACTGTCACACTGCAACCTCGTGTACCACAGAACCATACAAGCCAGACCCACCATGAGCACCCAGCAGTGGGTGGCAGCACACGGCAATGCAACAACGGCAGACACAGTGCCAACACGCACAATCCCCCTGAGGCACAGCTGACAGACCGAACATGTGTCACCACAAGAGGTACCCCACACGGAAAAGGGCATGCCCCTGACACCACCGCCATTGATACAGCACCCTGCACAGTAGACAAGTGTCACAGCGCGACCCACCACGAGCCACAGCAGCCAGCACAGACACCCACAGTGGTGCATGGAAGCATGCAGCACACTGGATGCAACACAGTGCAGGGAAAAACACACACCCATACCCATGGGGACACTAACACAGGGATGCAATAGTGTGGCAACCAAGCCCCCAGTGTGGGCCCATGTAAACTGTGTACACACAGCCTGCAGTCCTCCATGGCACAGGGGTGACACCCACCCTGTGCATGAACTGTGGCCCTGTACGCCACCAGCATATGCCTGGATCACAAGTCACAGACAGTGGTGCACAGCCCCAACACACACAAGCCACAGCAAGGAGGTGGGACAGCAACTACGGAGGCCACAGTGTCACCAAGGCAAACATGCACCACACCAGTGACAGGAGGCAACCCAGCATTGTGACGGTCTCAATGGATGACCTGCAGTGACAGCCACCACTGACAAGGCAGCAGACCTCGCAGGCCACAGACGTGCAAGGGTGTCAGCTGCACAGGCCAAGGACAGGTTGACAGGGGCATAATGGACACAGAGCAGGACACCATGGACCACTGGACACAGTAATGCAATGCACAGAGAACAACACACACACCACAGATACCGACTGATAGCCACTCCCACACCAGAGACACTTCCCCACGCACACACACACACATACCCATGACTGAACCACCCCAGATGCCATGCACACCACTGCAACTGAGCACCTATAGCCAGCTGCAAATCAGAGACCACCACAGTATTCATATCAAAATAACTGTATTAGAAAATATATAACTACAACAACAACTATTTACAAATATGTACAAACATGGGGTGGAGGGACAGGAACAAGGTGGGGGTGGGTAAGGGGCAGGGGTGAACAAATGGGAGAGGGAAGGCGGGGTGTGAGGGTTGGTCAAAGGGGGGAGGTTGTCTGTGGTCACTGGCAGCCAGCTTGGTCCTCTGCTACCTGGGGCCGTTCCCTGGGTCACCTCCTCCTCCTCACCCCATGCCAATGAAGATCCCTCAGGATGGTAAGGGACTCTTGCACCACCCGCACAAGATTCTGGATGGACCGCTCAATTCGCAGGAGTATCCGTACACCTAGGACAAGGGATCAGAGTCAATGGGTGTGACTGTCCATCCCCCTGCAGCCCACCCATTATGCATGGCATACAGCCATGTGCCACGCTTCTGTGATGGTGTGCACCCACCCACAGTGACCGTGTCCAAAAGACATGCCCAACCAGGCAGCAACAGCCATGTGTACCACTGCACACACACAACGCCCATGTCCAGCACAACACAACCAAGGCCGTACAGTAACATGGCTATGCGGTGGGCAGGCAGTGCCACAGCCATGTGCCCAGTGCACGCATGGACCACCATTGACGCACTCCCAGACATGCAGTGCCACTGGACAGTGCTGACTGTCACATGTCGCATGCATGGCAGTGGTGTCCATGGATGGTGGCCATGCCCTGCTTCCCACCCTGTCACACAGCATGCAATAGCAATCATGGTGTCATGGCACTCACCCTCATCGGGTTGTTGCTGGCATTGGGGTTGGTCCCTGACATGCCCCCGTGCAGCGTCCCCCACCCTCTGCTGCTGCTCCGTAATCCTCCTCCACTCGGCCACGCCTGTGGGAGACAAAAGGAGAGAAACACATCAGTACAAACCCAAAGCATATTCCCCCTGCCCCAATGTGTGTGCCCATCCACCCAGCCAGACCCATCCATCCCATACCCTGTAAACACCGCCACAGCCAACCCTAGACCATCCCTCCCCTATGTGCTGGACACATAAGACAGTGTTACCCATATGGACCATACAAGTGCATAGATGTATCACCCACCTGGACGAGGCACCACGCCCCTCCTGGCACGCGACCGCAGACGTGCCAGTAGCTCTGGCTCCCTCCGTCTCAGGTCCTCATACCGGTGCTTACACTGCTCGGCCATCCTCCTGCGGCCAGAGGCCGCCTCCAGGTCAGTGGCCACCTCTTGCCAGACCTGAGTCCTGGCCCTGTCCAGCGGCACCTCAGCAAACAGTGGGCCATAGTGTGGCTCCACAATGGCCACAAGGTTGGCCAGCTCAAGGGCACTCCACTGAGGGGCTCTCCTGTGTGCCATCGCTAATGCTATAGTAGGCAATATGGCGCTCCGCAGCGCGGCAACCCGACGTGGAAGTGCTGTGCAGTACATCGCCGCCATTCCCTATCATGCTGTCGGTACAGAGCCGCCATTCCCTATCGCACTGTCACCGTACAGCACGATAGAGCTGCAGCCATGCCAGACGTATAGCGCCAAGGGGGCAAAGGTCGGGCACAGGGTCATGGGTCTCTGGCGCAAGGCCACGCACAGCGCCATCAGGCGTTTATGCATCTAAGCGGATTGGTGCCTGTGTCGCTATACATGAATTATTGCGCAGTTGTGCCACAGTGCCATGTATCGAACCCTGCGCCATAGCGCCAATGGGACAATGGTGGCCGCGCCCTGAATTGCCTACCACGCACAGCACATCATCAGTGCAGCAGATGCCTGCGTAAGCTACCTGGGCATGTGCAGTGCAGTGTACTACGCAGGCCACAGAACTGCGCCATTGGCTCAGCACGTTCAACACAATTGCGCAAAGCGCAAAAGCGCGATATTCAGACGTCATATGCAAATCATCCAATCAGCCATTCAATGGCGCAGCAGCGTGATTTGCATCTCATTAAAGTTGCTCCACACCTAATTTGCATGGATTGTGCTATACAAATGCAACACTGTTCTGCAGTGGCCATATTCGGTTACTGCAGTTTATAGGTGAGTTGCATGCTGTGTGGTGCTCTGGACTGTGGTCTCAGGGACTTGCTTTGTACTGCACAGTCACAGGTAACCACTGTCACCCTTATAGGCTGAAAAATGACCGAGCGAGGACTGGGTGAGGAGGACGATGGTGGGCAGAAGAGGAGCCCAATTTTACTAAGGCCGAGATGGAGGCACTCTTCGAGGCCTACATCGATCAGGAGCCACTGCTCAGTGGACGGCGGGGCACCCCTCAGGCCCATGCTGCTGCATGGGAGGGGGTGCCACGTGCCGTCAACCTGCATGGCAGCCACCAGCACTCTGTGCAGGAGTGTAAGAAGAAGATGGGTACCGACAGGAGGAGGGTGAAGGAGAAGGTGGCTGCCATCAGGGCGGCACGTGCTGCAACAGGTGGGGGCCAGCCGGAGGTGGTGCAGCTGACTCCGGCAGAGGACAGGCTCGCTGCAAGCATGCAGCGCAGTGCCATTGAGGGCATTCCAGGAGGTGGCTTCCAGACAGGTGGTAGCCCATCACTGCATGGTACGTCATGGTCTGTCGGGGGGAGGGTAGATCACATGCACTAACGTGCCCTTACTTTCTGTTACAGATCCTGTGTGTCTGCAGGGGTCAGCGGTGGAGGGCCTGTCCACTGCGGACAGCCATCTGGAGTTGGAGGAGGGACCATCCACCTCCGCAGGTAGCCGGCGTGCATTGCAACAGTGGGTCCGCCTGGCTGTCAACACTGATGTCGTTCAGACAGGTGTGGAGGAGGCCCTTCCTGTGTCTCAGCGGTCTGGCGTCTAAGCATGCCAGCACACTGTGGCTGTGGCACAGACCTGCACCATTGACGATGCAATGACCATTATGGGCAGTGACATGTGTGTGTCATGGAATGAGCACACAGCAGGCCAGCTCACACCCATGGACCTGGCTGGTTCCGACGTGTGTGCCAGCATGTTAGCATAGTCCCAGGCTGCACCTCTCAGTACCGGTGGGGCAGCACTGGTGGCTGGTCAGGTCAGTGGCACTGTTGTGGCCACAGTGGCGGAACAACTGATCCCTTGGGCACAGCAGGCGGAGGGGCAGCAGCAGCAGTCATCCACTGGGACTGGGGGTACAGGGTTCAGCGGTGGCGTCTGTGCACCGCCTGTGGACTTGCCCATACCTGGTCCTGGTGAGCAGCGCCCACCCTCAAGGGGTGCTGAACATCAGGCCCTTCCATACCCTGAGGGACAGGTTGCTGAGGTGGCAGACGACCTCTTTGACGAGCACACCCGCCTGCTGCAGGCATCAGTACAGCAGCAGATGCGGCTTGCAACGTCCGTGGAGGCACTGTGTGTGGCTCTGGAGCGGGTCGAGGAGCGACACAGCAGGGACACCGATAGGATCCTGTCATGGACTGACCAGTTGCGGGAGGATGTGACCACTGCCATTGACAGGCAAACACAGGCATTGGTCGCTGTCATGGCCACAATGGGCACACAGTCAGGTGCCCATGTGTTGCTCACACTGCGCAGTTTGCAGTTTGACCCCATTCCCAGCGTCGTGCAACACCCACCCTGTCGACGCCGGGTTCAGCTGTGGGCATCCCCAGCACTCCTGGTGCAGGTATGTTCGGTGTGCTGCAGACACCTGTGCGGGCACGGTCGCGTTCGTGCAGTGGAACCCCTGGTGGATCATCGGTGCCACCCCATGAGGCCTGTGCTCAGCCTGCCAGTGCTGCTGGGTCTCGGCGGGGCCACCCACGCATCCGAGGCGGACGTGGCCCTGTGCCGCAAGACTGACCTGTCTCCCAGTGTGGGCACTGTCTGGTGCTGCCCTGTGTGCATAATGTGTTTTGGTGGGCAGTGCACTGGTGGGTGCCCAGCCCTACACGCAGACACACAGTCCACCTGCACACCCTCCCGACTGCTGTCCACAGGTGCGTGTGCATGATGATGCCTGCATTGCGCTGTACACCAAAGTGCGATGGTGCCCAGCATCTGACACATGCACATAGACAGTCAGTGGATGTGGTGGCCTGTGGACATGTGTGTTGCTAGTGTCTGTGTTCCAGCTCTGTTTTGCACCTGACCCCTGTGCACTTGTGCCTATTGTGTGCGTGTGTGTGTGTCCGTCCATGTGGCGTGTTACTGTTCACCCCTCCCTGGTTGTATGTGTGTGCTTCTGTGCCCTGCCGCTTCCCTTGCCGTCATGCACCCCTGGTGTGTTTCCATGTGTGTACGTGGGTTGTGCCCTAGCCACTGGTGGTTGCACATGGCCCCATGACTTACCTGTGTTGGCTGAAGTGCTCCTCTGTGATGGTGTCCCAGTGCAGCTGGGCCAGCCGGATCAGTCAGGGGTCCCGTCATCCAAGGGGGGGCTGCCCATCCCCATCGTCACCGGCGTCACCATTGTCCCCATTGCTGTCCCCCTCTTCGACCTGTACAGCTATCCCACAGTCTTTGGCCATGTTGTGCAGGATACAACAGGCCACGAATATCCCACAGGCCTTTGAGGGTCTATACTGTAGTGCACCGCCAGAGGTGTCCAGGCAACAGAAACGTGCCTTCAGCATCCCAAACACCCGCTCAATGATGTTGCGTGTGGTGGCATGTGCCTCATTGAAGCGTTGATGCGATGGGGTCATGGGCCGCCGGTAGGGTGTGAACAGCCAGGGACGGAGTGGGTATCCACTGTCACCTGTGTGGAGATAGTGGAGGTTAGTGTCTTGTTCAGGCTCAGACTGCCCCAAACCCTGTGTGCCACACCCATGGCACCTCTGGCTAACCCCCTTGCCCACGATTTGTCAGTTCTACATGCATACTCACCCACTAGATGACCTGTGGGGATGTCCCCACTCTCAAATCAATGCTGACTGGTACCAGATGAAGGAATCATGTGCTCCCCCAGGGTGCGTGGCACAGACATTGATGATGCGCCCACTGGCATCACATACCACCTGGCAGTTGACACTGGCATATCCCTTCCGATTCATGTAGGCAGCCCCATCGGGGCCAGGTGGTGTGCGAATGGCCACATGGGTGCAGTCTATTGCCCCTAGCACGCCAGGCATACGTGCTACCCTGTGGAACTCCTGTATGTTTGCTGTGCGCTCCGCCGTGGTGCTGGGGAAATGGATGTACTCCGCAGCATGTGGCAGCAGTGCACTGAGAAATTGGGTGAGGATGCGTGACGTGGCCGACTGTGCTATGCCTGTGGTGTCCCCTGTTGGTCTCTGGAAGGTACCCATGGCGAGCAAGCACATGCAGGCTGTTACCTTTGTCTCCACTGACAGAGCATGACTCCGTCGTGTGGGTGCCAGCATCACATCACTGCACAGCTCACAGAGCCGCCTCAGTATTGCCCTGTTCAGGCGGTACCGGCCCACAATCTTGACATCTGTGTACAGCTCAAAGCTGGTGCGGGCTCGGTACTGCCTGTTGGGGGTGTACCGCCGACGGGCCCTTCCACGGTCATGTCCCCCTGCAGCATGCCTTCTCACCCCCCTCATTACAGCTTCCATGTGGAAGGTGGCACTGTCCATGTCCCTGGCTTGTGTTCCCCCCAGCTGTTGTTGCTTTGTTCCCCCCGCTGTCCTGACTGCTACCTCCACTGCACCGGGTACACCTACTGGCCTCTGCTCTCTGTGGCTCCACACACCTTCCCTTGCCCCTATTCTGTTGTCTTGTCTCCCTGGCCTGCCCTCTTTCTCCCTCTAACTCTGTCTCTCTCCCTGCCTCATGTGGCTTCCCTGTAGCGTTCTTGTGCCTCTTCCTTGCTCCTTTTTATTTTGGCTCATTTGCGCTATGGTGCAACTTCTGCCTGCTCCACTGTTGCGCATTGCGCAAGTCTTTGAACATCGCACTGCGCATTTTATGCATGGTTCCCCCCCTTCAGTTGCGCGTGCCTTCATTATCATTGCGCTGTTGCTCAGCATGTTTTCAGTGGCGCAACTGCCTCCTGCTGAATATCGCAGAATGGCGCATTTTCTGACTTGCGCTGGTGCAACCCTATTGCGCATTGCGCAACCCTTTTGAATATCCGGCCCACTGGATCTAGTTTTGTACTCATTACCTCCTACTTGGGAAACTTGTCCTCCTCAGTAGCTATGAGCAGGGGTTCCCATAAATTTTCACCAATCTTACTCTAACCATTTGCATTCTGTTGTATACATTCAAATTGCATACATGACAGAAGGTTATTTGTAGATGGGTCAGCATTTGCTCAGTTCTGGGATAGTTTTTCATGCCTTAACTAAGGAAATTTCACAAAGCTTACTTTTGCCCCGAAACTTGCCTGGTGAAATATCTGCCCCAAGCAGTAGTTCCAGGGGGCTTTTGGGCAAACTGCTGTTCATGACCCTCTCCATAGCTGCACGTACTTCATGCCAAAAAGAAGCCACCTTAGGACATAATAGTGATGTGCAAAAGAATCACCTTCCTTCACCTGTCATTTGGGGCTCTCCTTACTTCTATCTGAGTTGTAACTGTGCAGCCTTATAGGGGTACAGTAGGACTGGTACAAGAAATTTAACTGCAGCTGCCTCAGCCTATTCAATTTAGATCAGGAATGCACATGTCTGATGGCAGCCTTCCATATTTCATCAGTGATCGGGACACCCAGATTTTTGACCCATGCCACCCATAAGAACTTAGAATGTAGTATGGCAGTGTGTAGGGATGGCAAATAAAAAGGGGGAGCAGTATGGCCCCAAATGCCAAAAAGACCTTAAACTACGTGGAGTGGGGGTATATGCATGAGACACTTAAAAGGTTTGGGGTAAGGTTTAATAAGGTGGATACAAACATTATATACAGGCCCACAGGCACAAAACAAATGATAAATGGGTGCTAACTAAACCATTCGCACTCATACGGGGTTGGGTACACGTCAGGGTTGCTTCTTATCACCCCGCTGTACGTAATGATATTCAAACCAACTGCAGCTACAATCCAAGTAAATGATAACATTCATGGCTTAAAAGTAGTAGTAGTAAAATCTTTATTTTTATACAGGAAATTGGAAACTTACACCATTAGGACCAGAGGACCTGTTTTCAAGGTGATCCTGTTTAAACTCTGAGTATAGTTACAATCACAGATAAAATACTAGTACACTTGTCACTTATACCAGAAAACGTACATTCACAATATATAAAAAAATATAAAACTTAACAAGTATCATACGATTTAAAATTAATTTCAATATGAAAGGATCTGAACTTGTTTCCGTTCTTACTTAAATACATTCAGTTCCAAACAAATTTGGGTCAATTGAAATTAGGTAAATATACCTGAATTGCACAGATCTTATCCAATGATTAGTTGGTCTATTCCTTCCTAAAAGTAAGAAACACGTACCATAAAGTGGAACTTTTCTCCAGCGATCTGTTGCTCTGTCTCAGAGAACCAGAAATTAGTGTGCCTGTGATTCATAGCCTTTTGGTTGAATATGGACGCCTAGCTGGATATAAAATAAACTGGGCCAAAAGTGAAGTGCTTAAGCTGGGAAAACATACTACAAAATATTTTGAGAACAGCCCTCTCCAGGTCAAGATTGTACAGTTCCTCACATTTTTTTTATTCTATTTCTGCTCTACGCTGTAGGCAGGGACACTCCCCAACTCAGTCCTCTTCTTACCTCACACCGGCATCTTCAAGTATATGCCCTTGTGAGCTATGCTTTCTCTCCTGGAAAGCGTTATTTTTAGTTGCTATTACTTCTGTTAGAAGGATTTCCGAGCTCCAGGTGCTCATCTGTGAGCAGCACTATTTGATGTTCCACAAAGACAGGGTGTCTTTGCATACAAATCCTAAGTTTCTTCCTAAGGTGGTGCCTGAGGTTATCTTGAATCAGTCCATCAACCTGCCTGTTTATTCTCTGGAGCACGCCAATCCAGGGGAAGTGTTGTTCCACACTTTAGATGTACATAGAAACTTGTGTTTCTGTACTCATTGTACAAAGGACTGTAGGAATTCCTCACAGCTTTTTATCTCTTTTGCCCCTGGGAAAGAAGGCACACCAGTTTCAGAACAGTGCTTGTTCAAATTGTTGGCTAGCTGTATCACCTTTTGTTACTGGAAGTATGGAAAATAACTTCCTGTGGCTGTTAAGGACCATTCTACTAGGGGCATGGCCACTTCGGTTGCCTGCTTCAGGGGTGTTTCAGCAGCAAAGATTTGTGCTGCTGCAACTTGCAGTACTGTCCACACCTTCACAAAGCACTACAGTGTAGACGTCATGCCAGCTTCAGCCTGGAAGTGTTGCAGGGCCTTCGGTCTTAGCTCCCTATTTTTTGCCTCACTTTCTGGTCTCTCCTGCAACACTGCTTGGGACTCGTTAATAAGATGTGACCTGCTGCAAGAGATATCCTTGAAGAAGATAGAACAGTTACGTAAGAACTTACTGTAGCAGCAGATCTTCAAGAGAATATCTTGCAGCAGGTCATGCCGTCCCTCCCTCCTTCCCACTCTTTCTTTTCCTGGTTCTCCTCTCTAGGTCTAGGATGGTGACCTTTAACTCACAATGCTCCTTCTGGCAGGGCCTTCCCTCTGTTCCTTCGTGGGCCCATCCCTACAGGATGGTTTCCAGCAGGGAAACAGGAAGGGCCTGGGGTCGCCTACGGCTGTGTGGGTGGATGTTGATGTGGTGATGTTGTGGGCAGCCCCGGTTGGACTGCTTGCAAGGAGGTTTTCGTGTGGTCCTGGTGCCTGATGACTGAGGTTCCTATGGTGTGACCTGCTGCAAGAGATTCTCTCGAAGATCTGCTGTTACAGTAAGTTCTTACACAACTGTTCTTTATGTTCCCAGCTGATCCAGCCTGTTCCCCTATAAGCCTGTGCTCTGAGTCCCAACTCCTAACATGCCTGGGACTTCTCCTTGGCTCCTTGTAGCTGCATGGCATACCCCCATGGTGAAGCTGCTGGGGTTGTACAGAATTGCCCCTTTCATGACCGAATCCATATGTGGATGTGGAGCCTGGTTTGTGGGTTTGGGTTCCTGTGAGGTGGTAGTTTCATCCTCCTCTTCCTCCTCCTCCTCCTGGCTGGCAGTTTTTCCCCTGTTCTCCCTCCCCTTGAATGGGCAACATGAACGTGAGTCTGCATGCACACAGCAGGCAAGCGCAGGCACAGTGTCCGCCAACTCACCCTCCCACTGCTGTCCTCTCTCACAGAGCCGTCTGTCCAACCACAGGAGGCGCTGTGCAGTGACTTGGAAAATACCCTCTCCCTGAAAGGGTGAGTCTCCATTGGGACACTCAAACCATCTCCCCCGACAGCCTCTCCACTTATTCAGACTCGTTCCCAAACTTGAGACTTAGGCACCACGAGCACTAAAGCTACCACTGCCCCGAATGGCCAGCCCTTAAAGAGCATAAAAAAAAACTTTGCTGTTCATAAAGGGAGAGAGGCAAAATGTCTAATGTGATAATTAAGAGGCATGTACTGTTTGTACTTGCATACAAATCTAGGTTTTGATGCTAAAAATAGGCCCCAAAAAAGCGGTACTTGACTGATCTGTGAGATTGACCTATCTGCAGGGTTTACAATGGTAAACCAGTTTTGCAACTCTGCAACCCAAATTTCTGCCCAGTTCTGGCCACAAAGATAGATTCTGTGCCTGATGGTTACTAAACAGGTTTTTTTCCATCCAGTTTGGGCAACACAATAATGTCTATATTATTGCTAAAATTGAGGTTAAGGTGGTCGACTAATAGGCAAGTATATACCATATTTTAGTTTGCTTTAACTTTAGGCATTGTATTTTAGATACTGAGCTGCATGGACCAGGCCCTCTATTTTGGGGCTAGCATTCTGGGTACCCATCTGCCAAATGCCAATTCCATAGAAAATACCCATAAAATGCATCCTGTATCGTGTCCCTTGATATATTTAACATGTGTGCTGTCAAATGGAGCATGATTCTGTGATCTGCCCTTGTTCTGCACAACACCCAGTTCCTAGATTAATGACAGTAAAAAGACGTCCCTGAACTGGGACAGCATCCTACAGCATCCAAGTCTTTTCTTTTCCATATGCAGGCATGATCTGTTGTATATGACACGAGTTTCATCCCCACACGTATCCATCTGCCACCTTCAAATTGTAGCTGCATGCGTTCCTTCAGTGGGGCATTTATCTGGAAGCTTTCTGTTGAGATGTTACACATTTATTGTCCCTCATACAAAAAGTAAGACAGGAATTTGGTTTCACTTGGCACTTTTCATGCCCGTTATATACAGCATTTAATTCATGAGAACACACAGAGAGATAAAGGAGTGATACGGGGAGAAAGCTTGAATGGGGCTTTGTACAGGGAAGGAAACACTGAGTGAGTGAGAGCAAGAGGGAGGGGAGGTTGCTCAACATCACAGAGTGAGTAAATGGCCTCAAAACTGGGCTGCACTAACTACTTGGGTGAGAATCCCTAAGAAATGCAAACAAAATGTAAACATCAACTGGGGACTGTTGTATAGGAAGATTAATATGTTTGTTAAGCAAAACCCCATGGCATTGGCTCTCTGACCCAGCCTTCATAGTTTGTTCTGTAGAGGACTGATGTCCATACTGGAGATGATTAAAGCTAGAGCGGTGTAAAGGCATTTATGTTTTGAAAGCAAAAATCTATAGATTGCTGCTACTGGTTTGACTGGCCTAGTACTGTGGCAGTATAGTTTAGTGCTGCTTTACAATGGATCCAGTTGTCATTCAGTAAATTCACAAATCAGCTGGCCTATCATTACAGCGGTAGTGCTGCCGCTCGCGCGTCAGTGACTTGAGTTCAAAAGCGAGCTTAGGATGTTGGAGGGTTAGCCAGGGGGAGAGGATCAAGTGTCCTATGGACTGCTGTCTGGGGAGGGTGACACGTGGTGCCAGGCACAAGCCCGTATCAGTGACACGGACCATAGGAAGCTGGGAGAGGAGCGGGGGCTGATGATATCCTGTTAGTCGAGCAGTTACTCTGATTTATTTAAATCGCAACATTAAATAGTGATAAGCTGTTTAAGAAAATCAACCCCCATTCAAGTCAATGAGGTGTGCACACACAGCCTTTGTTTTACAACATCACAAAATGGGGCTGCATGTGCCTACGTGGGGTTGTGTCGGTGCATTACGGAACTGGCTGCGTTTCTGGCTGTGGTGCTTGGTGGGAATTTTACGAGTGTTCTAACTTTTTTTTTTTTTACGGCAGCACTAAGGATAATAAATTATGGATTTCAACTAATAGCCTACCTGCTACCTCAACAAACAGAGCAGTATGCACTCCCATCTGCTGTGCAAGGAGGCGCTCTGCATCTAAACCCTCATAAGTCGGTTGGAGGCGGATCTCCTAGTCATCCATGTGGCAGGAGTCTCGAACCAACTGGCAGATACTCTCAGCTGCATAGGCCAGACATCCCATGAGTGGTTTCTCCATCCAGAGGTAGCTTACAGTCTGTTCTCCCATTGGGGCAAACCGTTGGTGGACCTGTTTGCCTCTAGGGAAAACACCAAGCTGAGACTGTACCATGCCTGCCCCCCTCAGCAGGGCTTGCTGCAGGGGGATGTCTTCTCGAGACCATGGACCCCAGCCTCCTCTACGCCTTTCCTCCATTTCCCTTGATCCACAAGGTGTTACTCAAGGTGAGGAGGGACAAGGCAAAGGTGATCCTAGTAGCCCCAGATTGGCCCTGCCAGTTTTGGTATCCAGATCTCCTCAGCCTCAGCTGCAGGGCCCCAGAGCAGCTTTGTACATGCCCGGACCTGATATCACTCAACCAGGGGAAGGTATACCATCCGGACCTTCAATCCCTGTATCTTACTGCCTGGTACCTGAGCGACTAGAGTTCCAGGCTCTGGGTCTTTCTGAGGATATCTACACCACGGTGGAGGCATCTCGTAAGGAATCAACCAGAAAATGTCATGCCTTCAAATGGAAAAGGCTTTCCATTTGGTGTCAGACTAACAGTCTGGACCCCTTATGGGGGGTTATGGCTAACACTCTAGACTACTTTTGGTCTCTCTCCAAAGGGGGTCTACGGTTATTGACCCTTAGGGTGCACCTGGCAGCCATTTCAGCTTACCGGGCGTGGGCCGGTCAGCCGACTCTGGCACAGGAAACAGTGGTCAGGCACTTCTTCAAAGGCCTGGATCACATATCCCCTCCGGTGCATGAACCTCCACCTCCATGGGATTTGTTGCTGGTTTTGGCAAAGCTCATGGGCAAGCCATTCAAATCCATGCACAAGTGTGAACTCTTACACTTATCGTGGAAGATGGCCTTCCTGGTGGCTATCACGTCAGCCAGAAGGACAGGGGAACTCCAAGCACTTTTGGAGGACTCCCCTTATCTGGTCTTCCACAGGGACAAGGTTTTCCTGTGCCCCAACCCGAAATTCCTTCTGAAGGTGGCGTCAGAGTTTCACCTTAACCAGGTCTTGACTCTGCCAGTATACTACCCTAACTACACCTCGGAAGCCGAGTACAGGCTCCATACTCTGGACCTGAGACGTGCTCTCTCCTATTATAAGGAGAGAACTGTGGACATTCGGGGAGAGCTTCGCCAGCTGTTTGTCACCTATGCTGAAGCCACTTCTGGCAGACCTGCAGCCAAACTGACCATTGCGAGATGGATTACATCATGCATAGGTCTGTGCTATGAGTTGACAAGCAAGGAGCCTCCCAGAGGGATAAGAGCTCATTCTACCCCCCATACTGCTGCATCGGTGGCTGCTTCCAGGGACATCCCTATCTAGGAGATCTGTCGGGCTGCTACCTGGAAGTCAGCAAACACCTTCATTACCCACTACCACATCGACCTTGAGTCACGCCGGGATGCTGGTTTTGGGGCCTCGGTTCTCCAATCTCTATTTCCCAAGTAGGGGGTGTGTGCCTTGCCTCCCTTCTCCCGGAGAACTGCTTGAAGTCTACCAGAGAGTGTGGATGAACAACATATCCATGCTCCTAGAAGAACAGTTTACTCACCTGTAACAGTAGTTCTAGGAGTGGTATATGTTGTTCATCCACAAGCACCCACCCAACTTCCCCGGCTTTAGGCGCACAACCTTGCTTCCAGCAGGCTAAGATCTGGCGTCATGGGGCGGAGCCGAGGTATTTATTATCCGGGTGGGTGGGAGGAGCCAGCGTGAAGACTTCCAGCAAGTTTAAAGGGGAAAGGGACATGCCAGAGAGTGTGGGTGAACGACATATACCACCCCTAGAACTATTGTTACAGGTGAGTAGCCCATTCTTACTCACTTTTCTAACTCACATTAAACTTACAGTTGAATAGATTATACATTTATGCAACAGGAAGACCTAGACAGAGTCTCCTCCTGCAAGACTGGACCTATCTCTTTTTTAGATCATGCCCCAGTTATAACGGAAAGAGACCTGGGCCTTCTCCGTAAAAAGACACACTGAAGAATGGACCATTTCTATTTGAAAAATGCAGAATTTATGGACGTGGTTCGTGACCACGTTAAAGAAACACTTAAAATAATAATAATAATAATAATAATAAGCTTTATTTCTCTGCGCCTTTCTTAGAATCAAGGCGCATTACAATAAAATACAAGATAAAAACATAATAAAACAGATTAAAAACCAAATTAAATACAGAGCATTAATCGGCATCCAAATTATCTCCAAATGCCTTACTCCATAAAAAAGATATTAGGCCCTTTTTAAAACCCTCCACCGTCATGCACTCTCTAATCCAACGTAGTAGAGAATTCCAGAGGGTCGGCGCCACGAATATAAGCTCGGGCAGGAAGATTTTAAAACTACCCTGGGATCGCTTAGCAACCCTCTTTGGCTGAGCGGAGTGGTCGCGTCGGTAGGTAAGACACCAGAAGATCTTTCAGGTAATCAGGGCCCAAACCGTGTAGGGTTTTATATATCAGCAACCCGACTTTAAAGGTGATCCGCCACTGAACCGGCAGCCAGTGCAGATCTCGGAGCACCGGTGTAATATGAGAGGAACGTGAAGTCCCCATTAACAACCGGGTTGCTGAGTTCTACACTAGCTGCAAGCGGCGGATATCAACCCCGGGAAGCCCAAAGTAGAGGGAGTTGCAGTAGTCCAGACACGAGGTCACAAAGACGTGGATCAGCATGGGTAGGTCGCCGGATGGAACAAGGTGCTTGATCCTGGCGATGTTCCTAAGATGGTAAAAGGATACCTTAACAACCGCCGACACTTGCGCACGCAATGTCAGCTGATCGTCAAGGATCACCCCCAGGTCTCACACCCGTTCAGAGGTCGGGAGCTCCACATCCCCCAGGAATAAACCAGAGGTTTGAAGTGCCCCCAACCCCTCAATCCGGCGGCCAAGATCCACAACCATCACCTCCGTCTTCCCAGAATTCAACTTCAACCAGCTGGACCTCATCCAATCTTGGATCTCGCTGAGACAGTTGTTAAACACTGAGAGTGCTCTATTCTGGTCAGGCTCAAAAGACAGATAGAGCTGGGTATCATCGGCATAACAATGAAACTCCAGCCTATATCGTCTTACAATGTCTCCGAGAGAAGCATGTACACCGCAAACAACATGGGGGACAGCACAGAGCCCTGAGGCACCCCACAGGTCAGAGTGGTAGGATCGGAGGAAAATATCCCCGATACCACCCTCTGAGTTCTACCTGTGAGGAAGGAGGTAAACCATCTGTGCACCAAACTCGACAACCCACAGATGCATCTCAGGCACTCAAGCAACACCCCATGGTCTACGGTGTCAAATGCTGCTGACAAATCCAGAAGGACCAAAATGGACCATTTTTTCTGGTCTCTCGTCATCAGGAGATCATTGAGGACCCAAACCAGTGCAGTCTCAGTGCTGTGCCTCTTTCGAAAACCTGATTGAAGAGGATCGTAGATGTTATGGATGGCTAAATGGTTGTCCAACTGGGCTGCCACCACTTTCTCGATTACCTTCCCAACAAAGGGGAGGTTCGAGATGGGTCTGTAGTTTGCTAGGGAGTCGGGGTCCAAGGATGCCTTTTTCAACACTGGTGTCACCACCGCTTCCTTCAGGGAGCGGGGATATTCACCAGTGTCTAGGGAACACCAGACTATCCTAGCTAGAACCGGGAAGATAACCTCCCCACAGCCCATGATCAGGCCAGTGGGACCCGGGTCTAAACTACAGCTTGTGGTACGCATACCCTGGACAATCCTCATAACATCCTCGATTTCAGGCCTATTGAAGGAACTCCAGGTGAACAGTATGCTTGTGACCGTGGGCTGGACCGCCACAACTCCCATGGAGGGAGAGGCGCAAATCTCGGCCCTGATGTCGGCCACCTTATCTGCAAAGAATTGAGCAAGCTCCACACACTGCATCTGTGAAAAGGCTCGACAAACCTGCACACAGGCTGGGTTGCACAGCCTGTCTACAGTTCGAAAGAGCTGGGCTGGTCGATTCTGAGCAGCAGCAATTTCTCCGGACAGGAACACTGCCTTCTTATGAGTAATTGCTGACTGATAGAGTTTATAATGCTCTAGGAGTCTAAGATGGTCGGCATCTAAGCCGGATTTCGCCAGCATCTCTCCAACCTGCAACCTAATCACTGCACCCTCAGATCCCATCAAACCAGGGGATCGAGGGCTAAGGGAGAGGTCGACACGGGTGGGAGCAATTAAATCCAGCGGAGGTGACAGTCTTATTATAGGCTTGCACCATCACTTCGGGATTTAAGCTCAACCCAGAAATTCTGATAGGTCAAGAACCGCAGTTAGACCATCGGGAGTAACATCCCGTAAAGGGCGGTACTTGACCATCTCCACTGGGGTAGGCCTACGCAGGGGGGTGCAAAAATTGAACCTCACAGTGTGGTGGTCAGACCATCCGACTGGTTCCACCCCCACATCGGAGGCCTCCAACCCCAGCAGGAAGACCAGATCCAGCGAATGGCCATGTTTATGAGTGGCAGAGGTAACCACCTGTGAGAGGCCCATTGAACACATCAATTGGAGGAAGTGCTGACCAAATTGCGAGAGTTCGTCCTCGATCCAGGCATTAAAATCACCCAGCACCATCAACCTGGGCGATTCAAATACCAGGTTGACGACGAAGTCTGCCACTTCCTTTAGAAATAGTTTCTCGTCACCGGGTGGACAATTGACGAGCGCTATTCTATAGCCCCCACCTGCCTCTACGACACATTCAAAGGATCTGGTCTCCTTCACTGGAACACTAGCGAGGTCCAATTCGGTCTTGAAACAGACCACAACCCCCCAACCCCTGCGATCCAATCTCGGGCGGTGTATCACCGAATACCCAGCCGAAACTGCTGCCTCAAGTACTGGGGCAGCATTACTATCCAGCCAAGTTTCGGTGATGCAAGTCAGGTCCGCTGTGCCTACCAAGTCTGCTACAATGGCAGTCTTGTTCCCAATGGACCTGGCATTGCACAACATCGCCCGAGTTGGACAGGACTCCTGGGAAGCCCCGACCACCTGCCCACCATTAACGAAAGTGGTGCCCTTGGGTATGGGGACCAAACAGGAAGGTCCACGTTCAGCACTCCATTTCGCCCCAGGCCGCCTTCTGACTTAACCACTGAAGCTGCCACACCTCATCCATCCCCGCTGTTCACACCCACCCGTCCGAAACCCCCATGAGCAATTCCCAAAGCCCTACAGCGTTTGTAAACAGGGAAAAGCAAAGGAGGGCAAAGAAAGGGCGGAGGGCATGAAGAGCTATGGACGTATTGCGTATGACGGGGTGGAATACAATATCTAACGTCATCCACAGACATCAGACCGGTAACAATAATCTCTAAGATCCCTATAAATTCCCTATAAAATAAAATAAAATGCTAAAAACTTGAAAACACAAATCTACTTAACATAAATTAGACTATACAATCAAAATACCTAGATGAACATACAATAACAACAATAATTAATTAACAATAATAACCAGTTCAAATGAATTTTAAAAAGTCGTTTTGAAACAGTGGAGCTCCCACCTTCCACCGCAAAAGATGTCCAGATATAGAACCACAGACTCTCACTCCATGCTTCCATAACCAGGAAAGCAAAAGTTAAAATTAAAACAAAAACCCAAAAAGGCTCCCCCAATTCAGACCCCCCAAGGAACTCTCACCACCCAAGTGGAATCAATAAAGGCAGAAAATTATCCAAACAGTGTGCTGAGGTCGGCAGATCCCGGAGAGTTAATGAGAGTACAGAGTACAATGCTAGTAACAATCCTTCGAGGGCTCTCACCACCACGATGAATTACATCTCAAACTGTCTCTTTTAAAGAGCCCCACCGGAATCAACTCCACCTCTAGAAAGATTAAGCAGCAGCAGCGTAAAAAGGCAAAGATCTTACTTTGGTGTAGACTTTTCAAAATTAAATCCACGGAGGAAAAGGACCAAGGGAACCTCTGCCGATACCAGGGACTCACCCCAGGAACAACCCGCCTCACTACGGACCTTACCACCTCCTGGTCAGCTCTCCAGCTGTTCCAGTGTGGATCAGAAGTGCCAGGAGGCCTGCCGCCAAATAGCCTCAGCCTCCTGGCCCACCACCTTCCACAGGACAGGTGTCTGAAGCGCAGCCCCCAAACACAGACAGGAACCCTGTAGAAAGGCCAGGAGCTTACTAGCCCGAGCTCTCTTCTTCTCCAGAAACGGGGAGGCTCAACACAAATCTGGACACCGATAGGGGAAGTTCCTTCTCGAGTAGGTAAATCCGGGAGGCAGCAAAACCTCCAGACAAAACAGCTCCACAATCCTCAGGTGCGATCAAACTCCTCGGTTCCAATCCTCCGCTCCGCTGCACAAAAGAACCAGTCCCTTAATCCGGAAAGTTAGTCCTCTTTCAAACCACAAAAGGACCGACGCTATTTCAGATGACTGCCAGCGCTTAACAGAATTGGGGAAACCTGAACGACAAAAGAAACTACAACCACGAATGAACGGAGAAATGAATTCAGAGGTATAAAAAAAAGAAATAACTACAAACATACAGTCACCGTAACTGAAAACTTAAACTTAAAATGCTAAAAGACAAAGTTTCACGGGAGCAGCATAACAACGCTCAGAGATCGTGGTACAGCACCGCCGCCATCTTGCCCCTCCTCCTCCAGAAATACAACCAACATTCTTATGGGACAAGGTAAAGGTGGTACTTAGGGGACACCTGATCAGTTATGCAGCACAAAAAATGAAGAAAAGCATATAAAAAGAATTGAATGAAACCCTCCTTTTTCTGCAGCACCAGCACCAAGTAGGCACACTGGCGGACCCTAATGAAACTGAACAAATAAAAAAACAATCAGATAACATAGCCTTGCAACAGACAGAAAGAGCACTTATGTACCTTCGGCAGAAATACTATGATGGATGCCCTAGAGCAGCACAGCTCCTGGCTCACAGACTAAGAGGACACAGTTTGAGAGCAACTATACTATAAAAATCCAACATCCAGTAACAAGACAGGTATAAAAAGGAATTCAAAAAAAATAACAGAAGCATTCGGCACTTACTGCAATATCACTAGGAAGGAACCATATTTTTTATTTTTATTTATTTTTCTTTTTTTAGTTTTTGTTGACCGGGTAAGTGCAGTAGACACATTCTGCCTATTTTCAGGCATGACCCAGGGAAGGGGGATACAGATGAATGCCAACTGACTATGGACCAGATTAAGCTGTTGGTGGTAGTTTTAGTGTATGGGGGGAAATTTGGCCAGGGCACTGGGGAGATTCCCCTACTTTTCCTGTAGGAGGACCATGCTGTTCTGAGCAAGAATGGCAGATGGTGTGTGTGGAGCAGAGGAGTAGGATGTGGTTTTGCAGCAGCAGCAGTCCAGTATGCAATCCCCAGCTAGGGCTGTGGAATCGCAAGGGGATTATATGCACAGTGAGAGCAGAGTCGAGACTGGAGAGACCCGAGGAGATATGCATGGAGTAGCCCATGCAGCGGGGAGAATTTCTTTCAGAATTATATCAACAGATGAGGCTGGGATTCGAACTCATGATGTGAGTTCTGTGGACTCTCAAGGGTTAACATGCACTTCAGAGGAGCCCTTGACTGGGGTGGGTGTGGCCTTTCAAGCTCCAAGTGAGGCAGCAACAGCTGAGCTGCAAAGGAATAAGGAAGCAGGGCCTTCCAGGATACACCCAGTGACTCACACAGAGACTATGCAGAAACTTCAATTGGCCCAGACTGCTTTCCCTAACATGACATGGTCCAAAGAAGCTGCTCTGTCACAAGCAGGGTGGATACAAAATGAAAACAGGCAGTGGATACCGGATGATAAATGGATTTCATTTTCTTCTACTGATGCTATACAGCAGGATGTTCCAAGGGCTTCTACACCTCAATCACAAACAGGTCAGGCTACTTTTTCTAATAATAATGCAGAACTGCATGTGGAAGAATATACTGCTTTACCTGACAAGTCTGAGTCAGAAGGTCAGACTTCTGATGTCTCTGCCCCACCATCCCCCAACAGGGGTTCTAGGAAAACTGGGCCCCGTTTTTCTGATTTATTTCACCACAACAAATTTGACCAAGCCCCATGGCGAAATATAGTGCGTCTGCGTTATAGGGGTGGGCTAGAAGAACACCCCAATAAAACTTTTGTGGCCAAAAGTTTATTAAAAGACTCGATGCAGTTTCAAGTGTCAGATATATATATGCACTTATTAATAGAAGGGGTGAAGATATGTTTGATGTGAGCTTCAAGACTTCTGCTGGTTTGGACAGATTTTGGAAGAAGCATGAGACATGCAAATATCAACCTTTGTGGACCCCCTTCTGGGCTATTCCCATCATGAAGCCCATTTTTAAATCCATAAATATTATGTTTAGAAATGAAGGGGTCAATGTAAATGATATTCTATTCTGGCTTGAGAAGAAGTGCGAGGTTCTGGGCCCACCAGAACCAATTATCGACTCAGAAGGGACTTGGACTGGGGGCTGGAGATTTAAAATTAAGCTGCAAATGGTGGGAAATGAAGTGCAACATATTCAAAACAGCTTTTTGGGGGGTAAAGATGGGGGGATATGCTTTTACCCCGGACAGCCCAGAGCTTGTCACAAATGTGGCAGCCCCAGACATTTAAGTACAGTAGTGTTTGTGATAAAGTAAAGTGTGCCCTGTGTAATGAATTTGATCATGATAGTGCAGTTTGCAGAAACACTTTTAAGTATAATCTGTTCGAGGAAGCAGGACACGCATACCACCAGTGTCCTTGGGCTGGCCAAAATAGGCCTGGGGATTGCAAAAAGAAGATTTAATAAGGCCCAAGAAAGATTTAGACCGGCAGAGCAGGAAGGGGAGGATCAGAGGGCTGAGGACACAGAGGTTAGAACACCTAACACACAAACAAACACTACATACATGAACACTGCACAGTCAGACACGGGTCTTAGGCAACACAACAAGGATCAGATTGAAGATAAGCCAGGTTCTTTTTTAAATTCCCAGATTATGGGCAAGGCCCCTAGAATTCTGCGGCCGCGGAATTTTGCGCAGAACTTGCAATCTACCTCAGAACTTCTGCGGTGCCGCAGAATTTACTCTTCTTGGTGATTTTTTTGATTAACATTTCTGTTTATACATAGAATCTGGTTCTCTTCCCCTCTTTTTATATCCAAAACCCCCTATATGTTCAGAATGTGATGTTATCATTGCTATAACATCGTACATTAGCTAATGAAATGGCTGCATTCTGCAACAGAAATGAACAGTCACTTATCTACCACAGCTCCCACTGCCAGAGACGGTGGCACAGCACATCATGCATGGTGATATTTGCTCAACCTGCACTACAGCCTATTACAATTTTCAGTCTTACATTGTTGCACTAGGGCCAACTTAAACAAAACCTTGTCAATAGCACAGACCTGTTAAGTCCATACTTCACTTTGTACAAACCTATTTGGGCCTTTAAGGTATAGAGATGCTATCTGAAATGAATAACTGGTAAAATGAATTTAACTGTCTAAATTTTTAAGAAAAATAAAGCAATTATGCCCAGAAAAGTGAAATATAATAATGTGTATACCTGTTGAAAGAATAGACCTGTTAAATAAATAATTGCATTGTATGCATTTTTGCCAGGGTTATTTATTACATATTGTCATTGGTTAATGGAACCACCTAAAAGTTATTGAGAAATGTTGTGTGCAGGGACAGCTGTTGGGCCAGAGGGTAGCATGCTGTGTTTCTGTGCCGGCAACTCAGGTTCAGAAATTAGCTTTGGGAGCTGGCCGGGCAGCACAAGGATTGGTGGAACACATCACTGCTCGGAGCCTGGGAAGGTGTGGTGCAGTGTTCTGTCACATGGCGGACACATTGTGATGGGCCGGAGAACTGTATCTCACAATTGGCTCACATGCATAGCATGGCCTGATGATGTTACGCAGTGTGTCAGGGAAAGCAGGTTGACGTGAAAAATGAGTCTTGCAATAACTCCTCTATTCCATTTCCAGTGGGACCTGTATGAATGAAGATGCAAGTTCATGGAAATTAAAAAAAAAAAAAAAATATATATATATATATATACAGTATATATATATATATATATATATATATATACAGACACACACGCCACATATACAGTAGTTCTGTCTCTCTCACCACACACACACACACGCATGGTTGTATTTATGTTACAGATTGCATATAAACATATAAGTGATACACAGTGGGAACCTCATGAGTGATGTAGAAAGCATATACACATATATAAGTGATAGACAGTGGAAACCTCATTAGTGGGATAGATATCATGCATATAGAAATACCTTATTTATCACATAAGAGCCCCTCTGCATATGTCATTTATGCAACAGGCTAGGACCTTAAGGGAGAGACACTTGTTTTGCTTTTTTAGGCATAACATTATTTTTATAAGTCTGTTATTTTTTGAACTAGTGTTACTGTGCTTTCCACCATCCTGATTGCTATAACCACTGCCATGAAAGTGAAGTCAGGATGACAAGCTGACACTGTTATGTGGTAGTTTGTTAGTGCCGTAGAATTTCCTCAGAAATTACAAACCACCGCCGCAGAAGTTCTGCGGCAAATGGTAGTCTTGCCGCAGAACTTGGTCCCACTGTGCCGCAGAAAAGTAGGGGCCCTGATTATGGGCTCCCCCCAGTTGGTGAAGAATCCTAGGGCTAAACCCAGTTCTGCTGCATCTACAACAGATTTTCAGGTGCCTTGCTGTAAAAGAGTAACAAGAGCTTCCAGTAAACAGACCCCTTCTAGCGCCCCAATTGTTACAGCAAATGCTTTTCAAATTTTAGAAGAGCAGGAGGGAGATTTAGAATCTGATCTCTCTACTAGATCTGAAATGGTCTCCGAGATGGAGTATGAGGAGGAAGCAGTATTACAAAATGAGGAAGACAAAAGGAAAAAAGGGAGGAAAAGGAAAAAAGATAAAGAAAAAAACTTAAACTTTGCCCTTCATGTCCTCGATTAGCGTTGTTTCTTTGAATACCTGCAGTATAAAGAATTTAAAAAACGGATAGCAGCCCTGACTTTTTGTCAGCATTTAAAAGCAGATATTTTCCTGCAGGAAACAAGGTTCAATACAATCCAGGATATTAATCAAGCAAAGAAAGTTTGGATATGGGGCCCTTCCTTTTGGGCCTTCAGGCCTGATGCTACAGACGGGGTGGGGATCCTATTTAACCATACAGAGGTTATGGTGCAAAGGCTTTTGGACATTGTTCAAGGAAGGGTACTACTAATTTATTGTATCTTTAAGGGATTCCAGCTCCGTTTAATAAACACCTATACACCACAAGTAAAAACCGCAAGGATTGATATTGTTAAGCAAATAAAACCTTGGCTATTTACTTCAAAACACGTTATATGGGCAGGAGACATGAACTGCTCTTTAGACATTAAAATAAAGAATAATGTTCAACAGAAAGTTTATTGCAATTCCCATGCTTTAGCAAGTACAATTAATGTAGCTAACTGAAATGATGCATGTAAATATCTTTATAATGATCCTGGTTATACATACCAGAGAAATATTTACTGTTCACGTATAGATTATATATTTTTATCAAAACATTTAGTCCCACTTCGATGTATGGTTATACCTTGTGAATTCTCGGACCACAAGGTTTTAAAATATGAAATTGGCCTTAAAAATGTCCCACCAACGTTTCCCATGGTGGAAAGACACTGGAAACTGAATTCGATCTTATTAAATGACAAGGCGATTAATAAAGGACTTCAGGATGTTCTTTTGTTAATGAAATCTATGACAGATTTTTATGATGATTGGGGCTCCTGGTGGTCTGACACTAAAATGGCTTTCAGAGATTTTTTTATAAAGCAAGGAAAGAAACAAGTACAGCTGACTATCTGCAATATCTACAACATAGGAACCAGTTGTATCATCTACTTTCAAACCCAAACAGAGCTGATTCCAGGTTAAAATTGCAAATAGATGAAATAAAAAAAACAAATGCGTAAATTTCAGTACGACAGAGGCATATCATTCCAGGCTGAAATGAAGTTTGGGACAGGAAAAACAACCTTTTAAAGATCCATTTTTTTGCATGCGAAAAGCAAATGGCGTCAAAACTCATGGAGGTTTTAAATGATAATATGGGAAATAAGAAATTGACAGCACCAGGGATGTTACAAGTCATTCAGGACCATTTCAAAAGTTTGTTTGTCACGCCCTTTCAGGCACAAATTCAGTGGGACGATTTTATTAGTTTTCGGTACCAAAATTGGACACAGGAAAAGCCAAGCTTTTAGAACGTGAAATTACTAAAGGTGAAGTTGATTTGGCAATTTCAAGCTTAAAAAGTGGGGTGTCTCCTGGGTTAAATGGACTCACGAATGAGCTCTATAAACATTTAAAGGATGAGCTAAGTGAAATATTGCCTAATGTATATTTATTTTTTTATTTATTTAGATTTTGATGACCGGGTAAACCCACTGAGACCTCTGGTCCCTTTTTCAGGGGCAATCTGGGGTTAAATTACATACAGTAATATTACATACATCAGACAGTAGTACAAGAATTGAAGTTGAGACAGCAGCAACTGGAGAGACAGTAATTACAGGTAGAAAAATCAGGTGAAGCAATTGTAACAGTACAGTGTTACCATATGTCAACAGGGCATGACAGAAGCATTAGGTCTGATATAAAACAAGGAAAGAAAAAAAGTACAGCTGACTATTTGCAATCTCTATAACACAGGAACCAGTTGTATAATCTACTTTCAAACCCAAACAGATGAATTGCTTTTCGATGGTAGGGTCTGTACAAATGTCACAGAAGCATTGGTAATTTTTCTTTTCAAAACAGGGGACCACTGTGATATTCAGAACTGGAGACCCATAAGCCTCCTGAACACTGACTATAAATTGTTATCAACAATATTATGCAAAAGGCTACAATCTGTGGCTGGTGACATTATTCATCCAGCACAGACATGTTCAATCCCAAATAGATCGATTCAGCAGAATTTAAGATTATTGAGGGATTTGTGTGAATTTGGCAGACAGAGCAAGGTACAAGGCTTTCTATTGACAGTGGACCAAACTAAAGCTTTTGATAATGTGGCACACAGATTTTTATTTAAAGTTTTAGAGAATTATGAAATTCCCTGGTCAATTGTTAATGGGATAAAACTCCTGTACACTGAGGCCACATTACGTCCTACAGTAAATGAGGTTATGGGAGATGTGATAACATTACACAAAGGGGTCCGCCTGGTGTGCCCTCTCAGCCCCCTTTTGTACACTTTTGCGTTGGACTCCCTGATAAGAGCTATATATTATGAACATAGAATACAAGGGATAACTCCATCTTTGTTGTTTCCCCCACATAAAATTCCGGTATACGTAGACGATCTCTGTCTTATAATGAAAAACTCAGAATCAGGGGTACAAGCAATAAAGAAACTGGATTTATATTAAAAAATAACAGGTTCAGGAAAAGCTCAGGGATTAAGTTAGGACATGCAAGTAGGGAACAACATGCAGGGGATATTGTAATATCAGAAACTCCCATCAAGATTTTAGGTGTTCAGTTTGGGATAGGGGATTTGGCCACCCTTAATTGGGAATTAGCCATACAAAAAGGGGAACAAAAAGTCCAGCAATGGAAGGCCTGGTCTTATTCAAAAAAGAAAATAATTCTAATTATAAAAACATTTCTACTCCCACTTTTAACACTTGACGCAGTATACTCCATTCCCCTGGGTTTAGAAACCAGATAATTAAGCATATTTTTTTCAAATGGTCTGGGGAAAGGGACTTAACCCCGTGAAGAGAGACTTCACCTATTTACAGGTCAGACAGGGCGGTTTGGGGATGATAAACCCGATTGTTTTTTTCTTTTCATTTTTTTATAATGCCTCATTTAAGATTAAACAAGGAGATTCCTTACATCCATGGGAAAAATGGACACAAGTTTTATTTCAACAGTTCTTTTGTCATTGGGACGGGGAAGTGCCGAAAATATAAAATAATTTATGTATTCCTGAGTTTGCCATTTCAGCTGTTAAAAAATTGAGAATATGGAAGGTGCATAAGGATAGAATACAAACCCTAAATCGTAAATCTTTATATGCTGAAATAATGGGAACTAATTAAGGGTGGACTTTCCAAAATGTCTCTCATCAAAATTACCGCTTGCATGTAAATTATTGAATGATAAAAGGGTACCTACAGAAATGTGGGATGTAGCATGGTTGAGCTGTCACAGTAAACTGGGGGTTAAGGGTAACTTTAAACATTAGTCCACTGCAGAAAGAGTATGCATCAGACCAGATTGCATTGGTCTGGAAGAAATGCAACAACATTTATTTTTTACATGTGGAGTGGCAGTACAGTTTTAGGCTGATCTTATTTGTAAGTGGAAAGGATCTCCCACTAGCCATGTGTCCTATGAAAGTTTAGTTCTAGGGGATTATTCAGGTTTTCTACAAAGATATAACTCAAGTACTTTAAATATCATTTTTGCTAGAATAATATATTACATGTGGCAAACTTGATGCCAATTTTCATTGCAACATAAAATTGTACCAAACCCTATAATTATTAAACAGATAGAGTCCGCTATTGTGAGTGTAAAACAGAATGAAAGGGAGCATTTAGAATATGGTCATTTCCAGAAATTATGGAGAAATATTAATGAGGACCTTACTCAGTCACTTTGACTTTCATGCATTAATTACCCCTTCTTGCATTGATTCTGGAATTGTATTTCATTACTGTCTGCTGCAGTTAATTTTTGCATTCTGTGCTGCTAAAAACTGCGGGGTGTACCAGAGCTTCTATAGCAAGCCTGATGTTGCTGTGGGCCTAGGGTTATACTGCTGACATTATTGTAGGGCACAGTCAATTTCACAAAAAAATACATTTTGACAAGGCATTTAGATTTGCTTGGGGAAGGGGGAACACAGCATGTACACTGAGTACTGGAAGGTTTCCCTTGCAACATTGTTGCAATCGCATGGTACTACAAAGTGTGAGTCACTCCTCTACCCTACAGTGATGTCATAAGGTGGCAGCAGCCCAGCAGCTGAACAGCAAAGGCAAGTGCAGCATGGCTCAAAAATAAATCCAAATTATGGAAGGTAGAGTAAACCTTGGCCAGAAATAACAAATGCATAAACCTTTTCAGGTCTAGTACTGCATATAATGACTACAAGCTGTAACGTTTTGGACCATCGGGGAAGGTCCTCTTTAACTGGCTGTGAGAAATGTATTGTACATATTGTGAAAGTAGGACACATGTGTCAGTGAGGTCACAGTGCCGGTGATGGAGTGGGAGGAATAGAACTAGATATGTCAATTGCCAGACAGAGTGTAATTCCACACGTCCGGCATATTATCACATAAGAAACTTTCTAATGATCAAAAGGAAAAATAAAAATAATTCAGAAATCTTTAGTTTCAACTGACTACTTCTTCAAATTCTAACCATTTTTCTGTCTGTTAATTTTGGTTCCACTAGTTCTTTAAATAATAGTGTCCCTGGTAATCCAGTGGTCCCTCTCTCCTCCCCATTTTCCAATAGCCGTCCCGTTATTAAATAATAATTTCCCTGGTGGGGGGACACTGCTGAGCAGCTGTAGAGGAAGCAGCATTTCTCCTGAGTGCCCAGGTGTTTGTTATAATGTTGTTCTTAAATCTGACTTTAACTTGGCAAAAGTGTTTGATGGGCTATCGAATGAGTACTAGTTTGGCAGTATGGACAAAACCCTTGGGAACAATGCCTCTGCTGCAGTTTTTTGCTCCCAAAAAGCACCAGCCACAACGGAAGGGGTGGCCTACTGCTTCTGAATGTGCCACGAGACCTGTGGATACATCAACCGGGGGGATGACGTTATCTTCCATTCAAGCTACTCTCAACCAATTGGTTATGTCTGTGCAAGACTTGGACAAAAAACTCAATGATTTGACCCCCCACAAGTGACTGCCCTAGAAGCAAGAATGAATAACTGTGAGCAGATAACCCAATGCTCTGAGGTATCAGTTCTTAAAGCCTGTGATGCCATGACGAAGCTCATTAAAGAGAATACATTGCTCCGACAGTGATTAGAAACTGGAAAATCAGGTCAGGGAAAGAAATTTAAGAGTGGTTGGGCTAAGGGAGGCAGTAGAGGGAGAAGACTGCCTCTTATTTGTTTGGACCTCTCTGCTAGCCTTATTGGGACTTTTGGAGGATGATCCCTCCCTTTCAATTGAAAAAGCCTACTGCATTACTCCAAGACGTGCAGTGGAGGCTTCTGGGGTGCCTAGAACCATGATGGTGGTCTTTACCAATGTGGGCGATCGGAATTGTGCTCTGACACTGGCCAGGAGAAGACAGACCCTTCAGTACGGTGGAGATACTGTGATGCTGTTCCCAGACTTGCCAGGCAAAGACAATATCCTGGCAGACTCCCTAAGCAGAATCAGCCAGGGAAACCACAAATGAACTCTGAAGCAGCAGGTTCTGGTGATCGTTTTCAGAAGACAGGGCACTCCAGAAATAGACCTCTTTGCATCTGGGAGAATAATCAGCTCCCAATGTTTTGTTGCTGGCCACCAGCCAAGGCCATAGCCTTAACCCTGAAGTGGATGAAGAGGTTTCTGTAGGTCTTCCCACCATTTCCACTCATACAGGGAGAGCTCCTGAAGCTCAGGCGAGAGCCTGCAACAATGATCCTAATAGCCCCAGACTGGTCCAGGCAGGCATAGTACACAATGCTCCTGGCCCTGTCCAGCAAGAATCCAATCAGCCTGCCATTGAGTTACAACCTGTTGACCCTATCTTGGGACAGAATAACATTCCCAGATCCCAGGACTTTACACCTGAGGGTCTGGTTCTTGAAGAGTTAGAATAGTCTGGATTGAATCTATCAGAGGAGGTCCTGAGGGTGATAAAGGTTTCCAGGAAACCAGCAACCAGAAAGCATATTCCTTTGACTGGAAGAGATTCTCATACTGGTGCCTTTCCAGAAAGATAATTCCAGTGCAGGTAGGGTTGCCCACAGTCCTGGACTACCTAGTGCACTTGCAGTCCTTAGGCCTGAGACCATCAGTACTACAGGTGTAGCTAGTAGCAGTGTCAGCCTACACATCAGCAAGCAAGAGAAAGTCACTAGCCTCTCAACCTATTTTTAAAAGTTTTTTTAAAAATCTCAGCCACCTCCTGTGAGGGACCCAGTCCCCCCATGGGACCTGAATATCTGCCCTGCACAGCTGATGGTGGCCCCCTGTTATGCTAGGTCCCTACACTCTGACTGGATACCCACTGTGCACCTTAGACAGTATTTATGATATATTATGATACCGAATGTACTATTATTTAGGGTGTTGGCACTTACCATACAAGTGTAAGTTGCCAGGGATATACTGTGATTCTTATGCTGCTTTTGCTAAGAAACATATTGCAAGTACTGTACCAAGATACACTTGTGTTCTCTGTTTATCCTTCTGAGAAGTTATTGTATAGCTTGCACTGCCACTATACAGATTTATGTAATACTGCACTACATCTTGTACCTTGTATGAGTCCTTTGTTCTAATATTTAGCTGACCTTACAAATAATTCTAACATACTAAAATGCCAGCAGAATAGGCCTAATGGTCTCTCGAGTCTGCTCAATTTTCAGCACCTGCACTGAGGGCCGATTTTAATGTATAAATGTATATCTGTAGATGACACTGTGGAGCCACATAACTTTTAGCCAACAGGGACTATTTTATGTATCTAGTCTTTGGGTAACTATAGTAACTATCAGAAGTATATAACCAACTGTATTACATATTCCCCTCGAGACCATCTCCACTCCTAGGGGTATCTGGTAAACTGCGTCTCCCAGTATCTAATGGCAAGACTTGTTTTAGGGCAACTGATACCTTTGTGTAATAAACAAGTTTATTACCAATATGCCACTTGTCCATGTATCTTTTGCTAATTCAGTACTGCCAAGAATCTGATCAGGGCTAAGCACCCTAACATTGGTGACCGTGTGCAGGTGGATCTGGATTAGCAAAGTTTCTCAACTTGTTGGCTTACCCTTCCCTTACGGGTAGTAACTAGGTGTACATACCCGTATCACCTCACCTGTACTTTTAACTCCGTAGCATCCTGTAAAGTCTGGCTGCTTATTGGGTAAGGTTGATGCCGTTTCACCTTGCTCAACAGTAGTTTTGAATTGCAGGATTGCGAGAGTACAGTAGCCTGACCATCTGTTGGTTCAATCACTGTGGCTCTATACACAGCAGGGTAACCACTGATGGGTTCATTTTGTGTTTTCCAAACCTTTTACTGGTACCACTATGTCTAATATCTGTGCAGATTTGAGACTCGACGTCTTTAACTTTCTTACCTCCCATGGAGGCTGGAATGATTTCGCACAGGATGCAAATTGATTAGAAAACTCCGTACTAGGGATTTCAACCCCGTACTCCGAGGAGAGGCAAACAACCAAAAAGCATGATACTAAAGGGCTGTTGGTCACGGCTCTCTATGCTGCTCTAGAAGCCCTGAATTGAGGTGTCATTCCCTTGAACTGCAATTCTCCTCTCTTAAGAAAGAGATGGGATTGCAGGCATCTGAAAGTTTGAAAAGTGAGCAGCGGCTTGAAGTGAAACTTCAGTCATTACGTAGTAAGAACGAAACTCTTTTGCACTGTTCTGAAAAGGGTAATGATTGAGTTATGCACGTTGAGGGATGAATGTGATGGGTTGAGGCAAGATAAGAAACAGATGCTACAGATGAATGATTTGCTGAGTGATACCAATGAGACTTTGCATGAGGAGATGAGAGAGGACCTGAAACGGGTAAGTAATGAGTTGGATAGGAGCTTAGGGACAACTGCAAGTTAAGCATCGTGTATAGACTGTTACAGAAAGAAGTTGTGAAAGGTGTTGAACAGGACATTGCAAAAGTTAGTCACAAAGCATGTAGACTTAAGAGGGCGAAACTGCACCATCAGCAAGAGGTGTTGGCTGGTCACGTCAAAGCGATGGGCAGGTTTCACTACCCACCCACTGACCTTACGTTACCCAGTGATGATGACTCTGGTGACGACAACTGCCAAGATGGCGCCAAGTCACTCCCTTGCTGTGGCCTAGTGTCCTCCTGCCACCCACAAGATGGTGGATCCCCACACTATCACAGCACAACCTTACGTTATCAGCAGAATGATGGCTATCATGTGCGACACCAAGATGGTGGCCCCCCTGATGGGGGGAGGCTGAGGCCTAGGTACAGCCCCTTCGATTGCTGCTTTGACCAAATGCAACAAAACAGAGATTGATCAAATGATAGAGACCACCCTCTGTTGGATAGAGATGACTGAGGAACAAAGGCAACTCTTCAAACAGCACTCGGATGCAATGATGAAGGAAGCCGCTGCCCAGCCATCTGTCATCCGCTCTGTGGCTGATGCCCCAGCGGAGGCCGCCCTTCATGGTGCACAAAGTCAAAATCCCTTCTCTGAGTGCCCAGCAGCTCAAAATAATCCCAGTCAGATGACCAACTCTGTATAGCAGATCACTGACAGCATAGGCCGCATGAAGCCCAGCAATAATCTCAGTTGTCATTTGGAGAAGGTTCATTCCAAATGTGAGATGCTCAGTCTATGATCAGCCTACTAGGTACAGATCCTTTGGCAGACTGTAGATCCTCGCCTCTGGTCAAAATTCCAAGAGGAAATTCGTCAATCCACAGACACAACCTTTGACGAGGTTGCCGCGGTCTTTATTTCCATGCACACCCCAAATATGGTTGACGTTGTAAAGCAAACCACCAAGGAGAGTCCAGTGACATACCACCAAAGGCTATGGTGGTCCTACCGCACTGGCAAAGTGCTTTCGGAGGAGGGTGCGGATACTGACCAAATTGAGTACAGAAACTTGTTTCTTTAGAACATGATTCCGGCTGTCCGTGAAAAAGTCGAGCTTACAGTTTTCCCCAGAATGGACAGATCTGCAGATATTCTCCAGAAGACTAAGCGGGTTTACCAGCTCTACTTCCGAGATCTGAATTCCATTTCAAAAAAGGTGGCCGTGGTACAATCTACCAGTGAGCCCATGGCCCACTATACAGTGGAGGGCAAGGCCCAAGACAAAAAGGCCGCGCCCTCGGATAACAAACAGCACTACCAGTCCAGGAATGGGAACCAAAATTAAAATAGGAATAACAGGCAGAATTGGAAGAATCCTAATTCTGAACATCATAACCAGCAGCATGATAATCGAGGCAATCGAAATTATCGATCAGGCCCGTCTTATCGTGAGATAGTGGAGGAGAACAATAACCTCTGCAACCTTCTTGAACATGTCCAATCAGCAACAGATTCAATCCTGAAGCAAACCGTTGAAGCATTAACTCCGGTACACCAGGCCTCACTAGGCCAAGGAGACATGGAAGCCTCCTCGGACCAGGCTGCATCAGGCCTGAACCCTAAGGTCTCACACTTCATAGCGGCTACACAGGACCTGGAAGAGGCCTGGCAAGAACAGGCCAGTCTACTTTTGCTGGAACTTCCCGGCAGTAACTCAGATTGACAACTACAGGCCCCAATCCATATTGTGAACAAGCTCACCCTTGACACAAAAGGAAGGCTTTATACCAAGGCTATGGTCGGGGGCCGCTAACTGACTATTTTGCTAGATGCAGGCTGTACTGCATGATGAGGATACAGCAAATTCCTCTTGGTCCACCAGATGGAGGACCAGTACACAAGGTGTGGATGGCACAAAGCTATACACCTATCACTTTACTGTACTTCCTGTGGTGATTATCAGCCTCAAAGTAAGTCACACTTTTGACCTGATGGAATTACGTAGTCATCCCAGCATCCTGGGAATTGACTTTCTCGCACTTCATGGCTGTGTGGTGGACTTGGCCAACATGCTCTTGATCCAGATCAGGGGACAATACCATACAGTCATGATCTCTGATTCGCATGTGGTTGCAACTATTACCCCAAATGACAAGGAATATGACATCATACTCTATTCCAGACATATGAGTTTTTCAAGAAACTCCTACCCATCCTGCAGAAGCATCTGAATGCTTCTGCTGCACACAAGCATGATTGTGGGAGAATGCAGACTGTTATCGAAATTCCAGGCCCAGTACATGACAGGCAAAGGCAAAACCCCTTTCCTGCTGATGCCTTACCATCACTCAGAGAAACCATTCAGTCACTCCTTAAGCAAGGTGTAACCAGGCCTTGTGTCTTGACCGCCAGTTCACCCATTTGGCCAGTGAAAAGGCCCACTGGATCTTGGAGGCTCACTATTGATTATAGGAGGCTTAATCAAGTGACTCCTAGCTGCTCCCCTACTGTAGCATCAGCACCAGATGTTTTCAAACTGCTAACACCAGACCATAGGTGGTTCAGCACCCTCGACATCTCCAATGGCTTTTGGTCACTGCCCCTAGCTCAGGAAAGTCAATAAAAGTTTGCCTTTACCTTTGAGGGTCGACAGTACACTTGGACCTGCTTACCCCAGGGTTTTCACAACACCCCTTCTCTTTTCCATCTACACATGATGGACACCCTGCAGGGTTTCTCTGCCCCACAATGTCTTCTGCAGTATGTGGATGATTTAGTGTTAGCAAACGCCACCAAGGGGCAACATTTTGACCTCCTAAATAAACTACTGACTCTGTTACAGAGAGCAGGCCTCAAGTGCAATCCTGCAAAAGCACAACTATGCCAGAAGGAAGTCATCTTTCTTGGCCTGCACATAACAGAACATGGCATGAGCTCGGTCTGGAAGAGGACCCAAGGCCTACAAGATTTGCCACTACCCACCAGTGTGGCAACACTCAGACATTTCCTGGGAATGGTCAACTATTCCAGGGATTTTATTTGTGATTTTGCACAGACGGCCGCACCTCTATATGAGCTTCTGAAAAAGGATGTTCCCTGGACTTGGGGTCCAATTCACACTCAAGGTGTGATGCTTCTGAAACAGACATTGGCTTCTGCTCCAGCTTTAGTGAATCCCAATCCAGCTCTACCTTTCCATCTGGAATCAGCTACTCCAGAGATAGCCTTGTCTGCAATCCTTGCTCAGAAAGTGAATGATACTTTGAGACCTACTGCTTATGCATCTCAACTGCTGTCTCCAGTGAAACATAAGTACAGTCTTTGTGAAAGAAACCTTCTGTCTACCTACTGGGCTGTCAAGCATTTTCTGTATATCATTGGGTACTCACCTATCATTCTGAATATAAATGACACCCCCACAACCTTTCTGCTATCAGACAGAGTAAAGGATGGATCAGTATCTAATACCAGACTGACTCACTGGTCCCTTCTTCTCCAAGACCACGATATACAGGTCCACCCTGCCAAGACACCGTCAGTTTTAGCCCATGGTTTGTTATACCAAGGAGCTCTGCATGACTGCACACTCCAATCCCATGATTTGCCTGATCCAGGCCCTTTTCTTCCTGCTACTCCAGCACTCCTTGCTGACACCTCACTGTGTCATGTCTTTACTGATGGCTCCACCTCGTACTATCAAGGAGAACTGATAGCTGGATTTGGAGTGCTCATCATGTACCCCATTGGTAACACTGTTCATGCTTCCAAATGCTACAGTGTTGTATCATCTCAGTATGCAGAGTTGTCAACGGTGGCCTGTGTCCTCGAACTGATACAACATGGTGTTGAGGACACCGTCCTCTTTAAAGACTGTAACTGGGTCTGTTGCTCTCCGACTACATTTTTACATTTCTGGCAGAAGAACTCCTTTGCATCTTCTGATGGCACCCCTGTGAAGTACAAAGTACTCTTTGTATACATTCACGAATTGACTCAACAGTTTAAGCATATACTGTTTATTCACAAAGTGAGGGCCCACTCAAAATCTAACTCATACCATTCTTTCAACGATCAAGCAGGTGCTCTTGCCAGAGGATGCTCGAGGGGGGAGACATGAGAAATGGCTCACCCTGATGCTTTAGCAGCCGTACAAATAGTTGCCATAAAGAAAAAACATGAACCTTTTGTGTCACTAGACTTGTCCACAGTACAGAAGTCTGACCCTTAGCTACAAGATGTATTCAGATTCCTTGACAAAGGAACTGAACAAGAGTTGCCTACCTATAACCCTTACAAAAGACATGCAAACTAACTGCATCTGTCCCAGGACAGTAAACTGATCTGGTATCAGTCTGACGATTCAAACTACAAGCTGTGTGTAGTCCCTGAATCTTTGAGATCTGAGTTAATTCATCAGGTCCACAACCCCCCAACTGGTGGACACCAGGGGGGCAGAAAATACACTCCAGAGACTGAAATCTGTTGGTTGGCGGCCTGGCATCACAAAGGATGTCAAGTACTACATAGAAAACTGCCTGATTTGTGCTCAGAACAATCTGGCCCCAACTAAACGAAATGCCAAACTACTTCCCCAGAGACAATCTGGCCCTTAGCATGCAATCCAAATCGACTTTATTGGTCCTCTGGCCAATACCAGCAAGAACAAGTACGCACTTGTGGTTACTGACCTATTTTCCAAGTGAGTTGAGGCCTTCCCCACTCAGAAATATACAGCCAAGGCAAGTGCAAAAGTCCTGGTAGAATAATTGTTCTCCAGGTGGGGCCTACCTCTTAAGGTAGACTCTGATCAAGGAACCAGCTTCACAGGTGAGTTGATGCAAGAATCACCCCAACTTCTTGATGTACGCCAGAAGTTCCATATACCCTATCACCCTCAATCATCAGGTCAGGTAGAAAGAGCCAACAGACATATTAAGCAGATGCTTTCCAAATTTATCAAGGACAATCCCAAGGACTGGGATTCCCTTTTACCTTTACTCCTTATGGTAATTAGGGGTACTTCTTCAGCCACAACCCAGTTAACACCCTTGGAGGTGATGACTGGTAGAACCATGAGATTACATGAACACCTGTTGATTGATCTGAACCCACCCACTGTAGACACATATGCTGCAAAAATCAGAGATGATATTATTAAAACTCACTTGTATGCTGTACACCGTATGGGCAAGGCCCAACAACAGTCCAAGATTCACTTTGACATACACGCACAAGAGGTGGATTGGCAAGTCGGGGATCAGGTAATGGTTCTCAGATTTGCTCACCCTACACATCCCTTCTCCAATAAATGGGAAGGACCCTACCCCATTGTTAACAAACTCAGTCCCGCAGTCTACCAAGTTAAACTCCTTCACCAAAAGAAACTTACTAAGAAATGGTTGCATGCTAACCAATTAAAACTGTATAAAGGAGAATAATTACTTTTCTGTACCCCATTGGGGGGAATTGTATCTACTGACCTTTTCTTTTTCCTTACAGGTATTCCTGCAAGATGGCTATCTTGCATCTGGCTCGCCTGCTATTAGGAGCACTCCCCTTTATCCATGGCAAGGATATGAACACTATATACAAAAGCACTCATCATCTAAGGCAGTGCCTTCCACTACTTGATCATCTTCAGGGAAGATACATGACCCCAGCAGACAAACCTACCACCATCCTTGAAGGAGTTAGCATAGATATTCCCAACAAATTGTTTACTGTTCAGGAAGCCTACCTCACTGCCTCAGTTGTGGCTCCTGACAAACCATCCCTCCAAACTGAATGGCACAATGACAACAATGGACAGACACTCCCCACTGCCCACCTTGCCAAAGGCACTTTCCAAGGTTGGCCCAATACTAAAATTGACCCAAATGGTACCCTGTCCGTTCACCAAGCTAATCACATACATTCTGGTTTATATAATCTTACTACTTTAATTGACCCTGCCTTTTGTGAGAGGTTCCCAGAAGACTACGCAAAATAATTTTGTAACACCATTATAAGGCTACAGCAGCTATGTTTCTGACTGTAGTACTTGCTACTAAAGCAGAACTGATTGTCCTCTACAAGAACCTGGTCCAAACACTGGTCTCACCGCCACCTCCCTTTCAGGTACCCTTGTAAACAATTTGCAATATATGCATGTCCCAGTTATTTTTAATCTCACTTATTGGAATATGGCTGAATTTGGTATGTGTCTGTGGTAGGGCGTAGGTGTTCGTGGGCAACACAGGTAGCGTGACACAATGGCAATCCTTTATACAGTTCAGTAATTTATTTTATAGTTCAGTAATTTATTTTATAGTTCAAAATTTTTGTCAGTAGCAGGACACATTTCATACAGTGAACACTTTCAACAGCACTTCGTGTGACTAGACAATTGCATTAAGTTAAGCATGACACATCTTTATAGCATTTCACATTATTCCCTGGATTTCTCTCCAGACTCTTGTTCCTCAGATCCTCCCTGATCTGTCTCATAGTTTCATCTAACATCCCTAAGTGATATCTATTCTTTTATACCATTCAGCAGTCAGGTGGTACATTAACTCCACCCACCAAAACATTTTCAATATAATTTCCTTACACACTGAATCAATATTTAATTTAAATAACATAAAAACATTCTTATTACTTTAATAACTTACATATTATCAGCAGAGTGAATTACAGTCTTTTAGAAGTGTTTGTTTCCACTCTCTGGCATGAGGAAGAACCACCCCTTCTAGCAACAGTACAAAAGAATTCAGGGAGCGACCGGCCAGCTCCTAGAGAAGAGAGCTGGAGCTGACCGAGGATAAACACAACGCTCTGCAACGATACCTGAAGCTAAAATGCCCTTGCTCCAAAAAGCATTCCAAGACAGCACACAGATACTTTATTTTAACCTGGGAGGGTATGTAGAATACTAAACCCTTTATTTTACAGAGAGAACTCAACGCTAAAGGAAATTGGAAGGTTAAATACCTTCGTGACTGTGCGCACATCCGAGCAGGTATAGAATTACTGGAGCTCATATGTGTGCATGTTCGCACAGGATTTCAACGGCTTACTTTTACCAGAAATGCCACAACTCTTATCAAAAGGAATACTTCAGAGAATAAACTAAAGAACCAAGTTATGTTTTATATTTATTTCTATGCAGCAACTTGCAATTTAGCAACAGAGGGTTCTTCAATATCTCCCTCAACCAAACAGGCTATTAAACCAATTATTTAGAAGGGAACCAGCCTGTGGAGCAAACAAAACAGCTCCAAATAACTATTTAATTCAGACACAGGTCATTTTCAAAACGGCAAAGGAAAAAGAACAAGAAAGGGAACCCAATGGTTCTCAACATTATTGCAAAGCCTGCAAAACATAAGCAAGCCTATTTCCCGACGTCTGACATTTCAGCCCGGCGCCATACATTTCAATTTGGCCATATTTTTCTCGGGAGACTGACTCACCCTATGAATATAACTTATTTTAAATTTTAGAAAAAAAAAAAGGAAGCACAATGTGGGGGGTTATGCAGCGTCCTGCAATAACGTAAGTGAGGTTTGTTCTTTATCTCCTCAACTGACCGGGTTATTACCAGGAATACCCTGCCAAGCAAAACCAATTTTAAACACTCCTTTTTCAGGAGAAAACAGGGCTCTTTTTTCTACAAGGGTCACAATCAGATTATAAATGTATTTTGTTTTTAAATTCAATGCGCCTTGCCTTGTCTATGGATTATGCTCCAACTAAAGAAAGGGGGAGGGGGGAACTTAAACCTTCAACCATAACCTGGTTTGATTGTATACTGATTTCTATAGCCAATTTTAATTTGCCAAAGTGCAATACAAGTGCTTTCACTTTGTCAGAGTCTTTTAATATGACTCTCTTACTACTATTATTTGGGACTAGCAGAAAACGAACTGTTTCTTGTTACTCTGTACTCTACCCTATTATTTTACCTTGCTTTTAAATTTAAATCCTTCACTCATATGTATTACTTTTGGAATTTAACTATCTTGTCTAACATATAGGACAAGAAGAAAATAAATATCTAACCCAATATTTTAAAGCCCCCAACTCTCAAAGAGCCACTCTGTGACAGTGTCATAATACAAATACCTCCAAGTTTTTCAGTACTATGCTACTGGATAGTCTTGCTGCAGACACGCACACAAGACCCCATGGCTGGTACCCATACTATTGAACATTCAGGTTTATTTAGGCCTAGATCTAATCCTGATACTAAGAAAAATGCCAAATCTTCTTCCTCACGTAAGAGGCGAGACACTGCGGATGTCACTGGTGCCACCGGCACTATCTCCTGTCTTTTTGGAACCGGCATGTCAATCTGGATCAGAGCAGACATTGCCTCTATCTCCAGCCAAATAGCCAAATTCCAAGATGGCATGAAAAATAATAGCTTACCACCCTTACTGCATGGTGCAGATGGGCTTAGTCAAGAAGAGCGCTTTACCATGTATAACATGCACAATATTGCCAAGAGTTTTACAGGTACTACGGATCAAATTAATGAATGTGCTGCACAAAATAACAAGGAAGCAGACAAGCAATATATTGCCAGGGAACTTCTGTGCTCTGCTTTTGGCTCTTATGTCATAACCACTGTCAATAATCTCTTCCGTGATCTGGAATCTGGACATATTCCAGATATTATTCATGACAGGAGACTTGCTAAATGGTACTGTCCACATTGTAAGTCCACTACTTGTGTCACAATGTGCACTTCTATGTCACTATCCATATCTATGTCTACTGCACGTAACCTAGGTTACGTTACCTGTTATCCCAGTAGGGGACCATGTTATACTGCTAATCGTTGCACCATCAGAGATACCATGTTTGTTACTTTCACTGTGTCTTTACCATGTTTTGATCCCACTACAGTAATTTTTGATCAGTTCGCCTCCATTCACTCCATTGGGCATCTCAACTAGGATATCTACAGAGAACGTATTAATCTTCCACCTCTTCTGGTTTATCATCCCACCCTTGAAGCTTGGGTGGTTCCTCATACGGACTATTATGCCAAAAAGGGATATCACTACTTGTGTTGCTGTAACGTTTTTGACATCATCAAGCCGGTGTGTGGTTATTTCACTGGACAGCACTGACTGGTCATTTACTATGGATATTAATTACAATAAAACTGATAACCCCAGGACACCACCAATGGGCAACACTGGAGGTTTCTACAAGTACTATGCAGAAGAGATTCATCGCCTGATTACACGACTCACGAATCAATCTTTCACTTCTCTAATTCAACTGCAAAAATGGAGGGTTCCTACTGTTAAAATGTCATATAACTCTGATGGTCAGTATTATATTGTCACAAATTATAAAACTTTCTCTTACAGCCTCAAGGCCTGTGATTTACAATATCCTAACTTTAGTTTTACTCCTCATCAATTGGTCATACAGTGATTACTTCTGTTCCCATCGTGGAACCAGATGTTATTGACAGTGACCTGGAATATAAGCTTGTTTTCTCTCAGTATTTACCCATTTTTAATGTCCACATGGACCCACTGACATTAACTTTGAAACCCCTTTTGGATAGAAAGGATGCCAATCTCATCTACAGCAGCAATAATAAATCCAAAGCTGGAGATTACCTTAATACCCTTATCCATGATAGTGATTTAAGTGCTGCACTTTCAAATACTTAGTTAGGATTAACTTTTAAAGGTTTTGTTATTATTCAAGCATTTTAGATTGTCTTTTTGATACTAACACTTTGTTGTTTAAGGCGCATGCTCAGACAACATCGTGAACAACTCAAGTTCCTTTACAAGGCTCATGCATCGGGTCTGTGAACGATGCAGATTGTTCCCACTACTTTCCCATAGTATTGTTGCCTTTTTGGTAAGGCAACGCCGGGGGGGTATGTTATGCTAGGTCCCTACACTCTGATTGGATACCCACTGTGCACATTAGATAATATTTATGATATATTATGATACCGAATGTGCTAACATTTAGGATGTTGGCACTTACCATACAAGTGTAAGTAACCAGAGATATACTGTGATTCTTATGCTGCTTTTGCTAAGAAACATATTGCAAGTACTATACCAATGTGGATATACTATGTGGATTTATGTAATACTGCACTACATCCTGTACCTTGTATGAGTCCTTTGTTCTAATATTTAACTGACCTTACAAATAATGTATATCAGTAGATAACACTGTGGAGCCACATAACTTTAAGCCAATAGGGTCTATTTTATGTATCTAGTCTTTTGGTAACTATAATAACTATCAGAAGTATATAACCTACAGTATTATGTATGAAAAAATTACTCACCATATTAATGTTGTTTGTTCTAATGGAGTCTTGCTGTATTCTGACTATATGCAGTTAGCCCCAGCACTTGAACTGCTCTGGAGAGTAAAGGGTTAACTCTATGCCAATGCATAGAACGTTGAGCTCGAGCTCGGTTTTCAAACCTCTGTCTGTGGTACTCTGAAGTCTAACCATCAGATTCTCACGAGCACTAAACTAATTAACTTACTAGTTAGAAATTGTTTCTAAAAATTTTAATGCCAGCAGGCACCTAACAGATTTTTTAGGTCAAAAGACTCAAGTCGAGAACCCCAAAAAGAATATAAGCAGGTAGTGAAAACAATCAAAACATTAATAATAAAACCTCCTAGAAAGATAGGGCATACCAAGTACACCTCTGGGGTGCAGCACTGTGCCTGCCAGACCACATACCAAAATGACTAGGTTCCAGGAGGGGAGGCAGGGGGAGGTCAGAATACAGCAAGACTCCATTAGAAGAAACATTACTATGGTGAGTAATTTTTTCTTCAAACAACATGAAGTCTTGCTGTATTCTGACTATATGCAGACTACCAAGCGTTACCCCCTTGGAGGAGAGAGTCACAGAACCTATTTTGGGAACAAGCTCTGCAGCACAGCTGTGCCAAACCTAGCATCACTTCTTGACTAAATGTCCAGACAGCAGTGCTTGGTGAAAGTGTGAACAATTTTCCAGGTGGTTGTTTACAGATTTCCACTAATGGTATGTATCTAGCTGCTGCGACCGAAGCAGCTGTACCTTTAGTGGAGTGAGCCCTCAGGCCTGAGGGAGGCTCTTTCCCCAACTTTGAATAGCAGGACTGGATACAGGAGACAATCCACCTGGCAATAGTTCTCTTAGTGGCAGGTTTGCCCTTTCCCACCTCCCCATAAGTGAGAAACAACTGAGAACAGCCATTTCTATGGGCCTTAGTGTGTTCCACATAGTAACTAAGAGCCCTCTTTACATCAAGACTGTGTAATCTTCTCTCCCCAGAGGAAGAATGGTCAGTGAAAAATACAGGCAATGACATAGACTGATTCAAATGAAAGTCTGATACCACCTTGGGAAGAAACTTTCTGTTGGTTCGAAGGACCACCTTATTTATCCCTCTGAAATGAAATGAAGTCAAGTTCTACTGATAAAGCCTGTAATTCACTGATTCTCCGGGCAGAGGTAATGGCTACCAGGAATACAGTTTTCCAAGTCAAGTACTTTAGCTCAGCTGAAGATAGAAGCTCAAATGGGGGATGCATAAGCTGTGTGATGCAGATATTCAGGTCCCAAGAAGGGGTAGGCTCCCAAAAGGGAGCATTAACATGCACCAGGCCCTTGAAAAATGTCTTGAAAACTGGATGAGATGCCAGGGAAGAGCCCTTACCAGCAGAAAGGAAGGCAGACACAGCTGCCAAATGTACCTTGAGAGTAGTAGGCCAGGGGCCTAAACTGTTAAGATGCACCAAATAGTCCAATACAGTGGCAATATCAGCCAGCTCTGGCAATACATACTTCTGGGAACACCAAAACTCAAATCTTTTCCATTTGGAGTTGTAAGTCTTTCTAGTAGCAAGTTTCCTGCTAATCTTTCAAATGTCCAAGACTGATTGGGAAAGATGCAGCCTGCATATTCTAACTCTTCAAGAGCCAGGCTTTGAGCCTGAGAGTCTGAAGGCTGGGTTAAAGAATCCTCCCCTGAGAGGAGGTAAGGAGATTGAACTGTCTGGTAAGATACAGAGGCATTGTCACTGACAGTGACAACAGAAGGGGGTACTAAGGCTGTCTGGCCTAGGCTGGAGTCACTAAAATTACCTTGCAAGGCTGAGACCTGATCTTGATCAGGACCTTGAATATCAGAGGGAAAGGAGGAAATGCATAGAGAAACCTGCTTGTCCAATCCAACAAAAGAACATCCTGAGGGACAGGACCCAGAAGAGGTGGACTGCAGCAAAAAAGAGGAAGTTGGTGATTATCCGGGGCTGCAAAGAGATCTATCTCTGAGCGCCCCACCTATTGAAGATGACCTGAAGAATTAGAGGATTCAAGGTCCATTTGTGGTGACCCTGGGAAATCCTGCTGAGAGCATCTGCTAGAATGTTGTCCTTCCCTGGGAGATTCATAGCCATCAGGGAAGCCTGAAGGGAATAAGCTAAATACCATATTTTCATGGCCTCTGTGCACAAGGTCGAGGACCAACTGCCTCCCTGCTTGTTGATGTACCACATGGTTGTGGTATTGTCTATCCTGATCTGCACCACTTTTCCCTGGACAGCAGTTGAGAATGTCTGAAGTGCTAGAAAGACAGCTCTCAGTTTGAGAAGGTTTATGTGTAGGACAGACTCCTGGTGAGACCAGGTTCCCTGAGCTGTAAGCTGATCTAGGTGAGCCCCCCACCCCAGTAAAGAGGTATCTGTGGTGAGAATCACTGAAGGAACCCAATTGATAAAGGGGACACCTTGTCAAAGATTATACTCCTCCAGCCACCACTGGAGGGCCTGAACTAGGGTTCGAGACACAGGAACCAATTTGGAGAGAGTCTTTTATCTGAAACCAATAAGATCTGAGATGAAACTGAATATATCTCATCTGAAACCTTGCTCCCTGGACCACTGCTGTGGATGCTGCCATGTGACCCAGCAACTGTAGAAAGTGTCTGGCTGGATGAGAAACTAGAAGACGAAAGCAGGAAGCCAGAGTGACAAGGGACTGAACCCTTGAGAGAAGGAGAAATACTCTTGCCTGAATAGTGTCTAGTTCACTCCTATGAAAGTGAGAAGCTGGGCTGGTTCCAGAACAGACTTTTCTAGGTTCAGAATGAAGCCCAAGGAGTCTAGAAGCTTTTGAGTGACCTCTAAGGCTGACATGACTTGGTCTGAGGACTGGCCCACTAGGATCCAGTTCTCCGAGTATGGGAACAGAAGGATACCCTGTCTCCTGAGGAATGCCACCACTACTTCAAGACACTTGGTGAACACCCTTAGAGCAGATGTTAGGCGGAAAGGCATAGCTCTGAATTGGTAATAGCCTGAGGGCAACTCGAACCTGATGTACTTTCTGTGGGAATGTCTGATAGGTATGTGGAAGTAGGCATCCTTGAGATCCAGAGAGGTTAGCCAGTCTCCTGGTCTCAGAGAGAGAAGAATTACTCCCAGAGTCACCATTTTGAATTTTGGTTTTGTTAAAGTGTTTGTTCAGGTACCTTAAATCTAGAATGGTTCACCACTCCCCTGTCTTTTTTGGGGTAAGGAAGTATCTGGAGTACAGTCCTTTTCCCCTGTGACAATGATGTACCTTCTCTACTGCTTGCAGAAGCAGAAGAGAGGAGACTTCTGCCTCTAAGGCCTTTGTCTCCAAGGGAGAGGGAGGGAGGACTGAAGGACCTTGCTCTCATTTTTGGGAACCTTTTGAATCTGAGAGCAAATCTCTGGCTCACTACTTCCAGGACCCATCTGTCTGAAGTAATAGACTCCCAGGCCTGGGAGTAGTGAGCCAGCCTGCCCTCTACCGGAACTGGGGAGGCGACCCTGACCAACACCGCAGGGTGTCTGGCAGGGGGCTTAGACTGTGTTGAAGATGGGGTCCTGGTCATCCCACGCCTGCCTCTTCCCCTAAAGAACCCCTCTGCTGGAAAGAAGAGGAGAGGGCCTGAGCTTGGTAGAAAGGCCTACGAAAAGACCAGCTCCTGCCAGCCCTGAATTGCTGCTTCTGAGGAGTGGCCTGCTTTTCCTTGGTACTCCTATAGGTGGTCCTATACTCATCCATCTTCTTCATGTAGTTCTCTGTTTGCTCCCCAAACAGAGAATTACCAGTTACAGGGAAATCCATGGCCTTATTCTGGGTATCCTGCGAAAGGTTGGTACATTTAAGACAGGCAAACCTCCTCATGGAGACAGATGTAGCCATGACTCTAGCATGCACATCATTCGAGTCCACAGCAGCATGAAATTGCACTTTGGATGCCTCTGTATCATCTACAGCCACCTGCTCCAGATCCTTGGCTAGCTGGGGAGGGGCATTCTTGCGCCAGCTCCAGAACCATATCCTACATAGACTTCTGGTACCTGGCTGTATATGCCATATAATTTGATTGCCTGAGCCTTAAAGAGGATGCCAAGTACTGCTTCTTAGCCATGGCATCCACTTTCCTGGAATCCTTATCTGGGGGGTGAGATGCCAGGGGAATAGTAGCCTTGTCACAGGCTGCAGCTTGCACTACCCCAACATGGCTGCAATGTGCTAAAAGGAATTCCTTGCCAGGGCCTGATAAAGCATACCTCCTGTCCATTTTTTTATCCACAGGAGGAATGGATGTGGGAAATTGCATGATTTTCTGTGTCTGTTTCCCCAGGGATTGTGCAAAGGGATATACACTCTCTTTGACTCTAGAACATCCATTATTTTCACATAATCAGGCTCCTCCTGATCTGCTCAGCCTATTTGATAGGAAGCTGAAGAGTCTCAGACACCTTCTTCTAGAACAAGAAGTGGGAGGGGGACTCAGAAAGCCTTTAAGGGGAAACATTGGAAGGCCTGTCTGGGGAGATGCCAGGCTCGACTGGCTCATCCAGGCCTTCAAACTCTCCTTCTTCATCCTCTTCCTCCTCCTCCTCCCAATCGCCCTCATAGTATGCCTCCAGATCAATATCTGAGGCAAAAACCTCTGACTGAACTGATCCCCTTTGAACCGATGTCGGTTCGGTTGGAACTGGGCAAAGCGATTGCACTATGGAGATCGCTTTCACTATTTCCTCAGCAGTCGGAACATGAATTGTTGGATCCGAACCAGCTGATTTTCTCTTTCTCTTTGACAGAACCGACTCCGCAGAGTCGGCTCTCCTTTTACTCGAAGAGGTATCACCTAGGTCAGTAGGCACCCCTTCAGGTTCTGTAGCAACCGAACCGGGCTGGCCATCCGGATCAATGAACTTCTCGGCCTCCCTTTCCATCAGCCTACTCAAGCATTTTTCAAGAGTGGCCTTAGAAAAGTTCTTACAAATTTGGCAGTCTACCTTGAGGTGGTCAAACCCTAAACAATAAACACATACGAGATGGGGATCAGCCTTAGCAAAGGCCTACCCACACTCGGTACAGTGCTGAAACCCAGTGAGACCGGTTTTCTTTTTTTGGTTTCTCACACATGCCGAAAATCAGAAAAGTCACCCTTGTCAGCTTTCAAGCCAGGTAACTAAAACCTATCAGTTCCAACCGTGTCACGGGTCGGTTAAAAAAATCCTACGAAATCCGAATTTTTTTAGAAACCGATAAGTACCAGAAAACCACAAATATTTTATAATAGAACAGAAAAAAACAATAGGTTTCGGTTCTGAATTGGACCGATGGGAAAAGAACCGAAGACAAAACAATTTCTAACAATGTCACAAAATACTACTAGCTGCTACTAGCACTTACTGTTACCAAGACAGAGGTAAGAATACCGAAGCAATTACGAACTGCGAATGAAAAAAACAACCGATTCGAACTTTTACCGAACCGAAGCACAGGAGGGATCTCCGGAGCGACTTCACAATTAGGTGGAGTAAGAAATCTGACGGTTAGACTTCAGAGTACCGCAGACAGAGGTTTGAAAACCAAGCTTGAGCTCAACGTTCTATGCCTTGGCATAGAGTTAACCCTTTACTCTCCGGAGCAGTTCAAGTGCTGGGGCTAATGCATATAGTCTGAATACAGCACGACTTCATGTTGTTCGAATCCCCTCAAGACCATCTTCACTCCTATGGGTATCTGGCAAACTTCGGCTCCCAGTGTCTAATGGTAAGACCTGTTTTAGGACAACTGATACCTTTCTGTAACAAGTTTATTACCAAATATGCCACTTGTCCATGTCTGTTTTTTTTTTTTTATGTTATTTCTCAGGAGCTCCAGCTACGCCCCCCCCCCCGCACTCCGCCCGTTCCTCCGGCACCATCCGGACATGAAACCCCCTCCTTTCCAGCACCCTCACGACACCCGCCGTGGCAGGGTGGTGGGGGCGACTCAACCCACCCAAGCAGGCGACGAGGGAGCGGCGTCATGCTGCCAGGCTCCATTTTTCCCGAGTTTTTCTCCGGAGGCATGGTACGGCACAGCGACTGAGTCTTGGCGCGCAGCTCCCGATGCGTGCACTAGTCAAGCGTCTGCCGATCCCGCCTCCCCTCTGTCTCTGCAGCTGCGTGCTGTTGATCCCCAGCCTCCGCTAGGGGTCAGGCAAGCACCGGCCGCCCGAATCCCCCCACCCCGGAGATGGAGAGCAGTCCTCCAGACGCTCGATCCATCTCCTCCCCGCTGACCCCCGACAACCCGTGCTCGTTCCCGAACATGGGTCGCCGGCGTGGCACGAAGTGTAGCGACCAGCGCCTCAACCCTCAGCGCCACCGGGCCGGCCGTGTCTGTTTTGACGATTTAGTACTGCCAAGAATCTGATCAGGGCTAAGCACCCCAATACCCCTTTGAGCCAATGGCTACTGCTGGCCTAAAATATGTGACATGGAAAACCATTTTCTGAATTGCCACGACATCTGCTAAAAGGGTAAGTATGTTGCAAGCCCTCTGCACAGAATCAAACTACATAATCTTCCACATGGACAAGGAACTCTTTAGAACCAGTAGGAAATTCCTACCTAAGGTGGTGTCAGACTTCCACCCGGACCAGTCAATTGCCCTTCCTATACTCTATCCTAAGTTTTCCAGCCCAGATCAGTGGAAATTGCACAGCCTGGACCTGAAGCAGATACTGGGCATCTACCTGGACCAGATAAGGAACATCAGATCTCAGGTTACTCAGCTTTTTGTTACCTATAATGAGGTGGGCAAAGGTAAACTAGCAACCAAGAGGAAAATCTCTTGATGGATAGTCTCTTTTATACAGTTTTGCTATGACTATGCATGGGATAGACATAAGGGCATTCTGGAAGTCAGGAGTAAGGGGCAACAGACTTCTAGGAAAACATAAAGTGAACTTACAAGCTGAAATGGGCAGACTGGGTGGGCCATAGGCCCTTATCGGTCAACAGTGTCTATGTATCTGCGTATCTATGACTAAGCTGGGAAAATACCCTAAGGGCACATTTCACAAGGATTATCTCTGCCCCCGTGGCATCCACAAGAGGCATCCCACTAATGGATGTTCGCAAAGCAGGTACCTGGAAAACAGTGCACACCTTTACAAAGCACTATTGCCTGGGCATATAGTCCAGAAGGGATGCCAGCTTTGGAACTGCTGCCCTTTTTCTTAAGTAGGTTCTGGACCCAGCATCCCAAGGTACTGCTGTAGAGTCTGCTAAAGTGTAAATAATAAGCAAGGGATTCTCTGGGTTAAAAGAAAAAAATTACTCACTGTAGTAATGTTTTTTATTCTCAAGGATCCTTCACTGTGTTCAAACACTCTAACCCTGCCTCCTCTTCCAGTACTTGAAAATAAGTTCATACAAAAATCAGTTATTTTCATTGTTGCTTGAGCATTACTATAGCAGTTCCTTGACAATTGTAAAATGTGGTCGGTTAAATAGTTTTAAGGAGGCAGTGTATAGCGCAGTGGTCTAAGGCTCTGAGCTGCAAATCTGGTGACATCCAGCAGACCAGACCTGGGTTTGAATCCCACAGCTTCCACTTGCATACTGTGTGACCCTGAGCAAGTCACTTAACCTCCTTGTGCTCCCAGGTTGCTCCTGTAAAAAAGCTTTCAGCTTAGTGTGCTATACCTGGTTAAACAACTAAATTAAAAAAAAAATTAAAGAAAATAGGCCTGCAGTTCCTTGGTCTCTGACTGGCTCAGCACCTTGCCAAGGTGGGCATTTATGTGGCAACAGAGACCGGAAAAAACAAGTCCCTATTTCAAGTACTATAGCACATATATCAGTGGCCACACAGAATTTTAAAAAATGAACAGCAGCCATTTGTTTCCTCAGTTACTGAGAGATTCAGCCCCCCTCCCCACCGACTGTATCTCCTTTTTTTTTTTTTACTTAAACTGGTCTGCACAGCTTTCTAAACCTTGCCTGTTGGTCTGTTGCCATTCTGCCATCATCCCGATCCCCCCTGCCACCACCTGTGACAGGGAGCTCCTGCCACTATTGAGGACCGACCTTTTTTTAAATCTGCTTCAACAGTTCTTCTATTTCTTAGTCTAATCTATTCTTTACAAATTCTAGTCCATAAGGTTGGCCACCTATGGGCACCCCCTTCCCTTTCTTAACTATGCTATAGTGTCCTCTTTAATTTTCCTTTTCCCTCTCAGGTCCTTGTACAAGGAGGTTATTAACATACTAACATACTAAAATGCCAGCAGAATAGGCCTAATGATCTTTCGTGTCTGCTCGTTTGGTCAGCCCCCACCCTGGGAGCTGATCTTGCTGCCCCCCTCACCCTCTCTGGTTTCTCCCTTCCCAGTCCTGGATATTCTCGCTGCACTGGACTTTGCTTCCAGAACCCTTCCCCTGTACCTGTCTCACCCCCTCTTGAACCCCTCCACCATCTCGGCCTCCACCAGCCCCCTGTGCAGCGTATTCCATGGCTTCACCACCCTCTCAGTGAAGTAGCACCTCCTCCTTTCTACCCCGGAATCTCGCCCCCTCCAGCTTCCACCCATGCCCTCTAGTTGCCCCCCTCTCCTTCCTTCGGAGTACTCTGACTGCTCCTCCCCTATTTACCCCCTTCATGTACCTGAAGACCTCTATCATGTCCCTCAGGTCCCTTCTCTCTTCCAATGTGTACATATTTAGCTCTTCGAGCCTCTCCCCATAGGTCCTGTCCCCCAAGCCCCAGATCATTTTGGTTGCCCTCCTCTGGACCCTCTCCTGGAGTTGAATGTCCCTCTTTAAGTGTGGCCTCCAAAACTGCACACAGTACTCTAGGTGCGGCCTCACCTAGCAGTTATACAGAGGGAGTATCACTTCCCTCCTTCTGGAGGTGATCCCCCTAGCGATGCATCCCAGCATCCTGTTGACCATGGCCGTTGCCCTCCTACATGTCTCTGAGTTGTTCATCTTGTCATCCACCACCACCCCTAGGTCCCTCTCAGCCATTAAAACTTGCAGCATTCCCCCCCCCGGGTGTATGCTTGGCCTGGGTTTCTGGCTCACAGGTGCAGTACCTTGCATTTCCCTGCATTGAACCTCAGCTTCCACTTTCTAGACCACCTTTCTAGAGCCTCTAAGTCCCCCTGTAGGGCCACGCTCCCCTCCTCCCCATCCACCACTGCCCTCAGTTTTGAGTCATCCACAAAGAGACTCATCTCACTCCTGATACCCTTCCTTATGTCAGAGACATAGGCGTTGAACAGGAGGGACCCAAGGACCGATCCCTGAGGGACCCCACTAATGACCCTCCTTGGAGATGAGACTAACCCGCCAACCACGACCCTCTGGGTCTGGTCCTGGAGCCAATTTCCTATCCCTCTGATCATCTCGTTCCCCACCCCCATTTTTCCCAGCTTATTCAACATGCCACTGTGAGGAAGAGAGTCAAACGCCTTGCTGAAGTCAAGAAAGAGGACGTCCACCGGTCTACCCAGGTCCAAGGCACTTGTCACCCAGTCATAGAACTCCACAAGGTTTGTTTGACACGATTTCCCTGGGACGAATCCATGCTGTCTATCATCCAGGCACCTCGTCTTTTCCAGGTCCCCCCAGCCTCTCTTTGACATGCCCTCCATCACCTTGCCCACCACCGATGTCAGGCTGATGGGCCTGTAGTTCCCTTCCACCTCCCTTGATCCCCCCTTGTGGATAGGCACTATATGTGCCACCTTCCAGTCCTGCGGCACCCACCCTGTCCTCAGAGAGATGCTGAAAAGCTTCGCCAGGGGTTTCGCCAGGACATCTGCCAGTTCCTTCAGCACTCTGGGATGTAATTTATCTGGCCCGAGTGCTTTCTCCGTCTTAAGGGACCTGAGGGCTTCCCTCACTCTCTCTGCTGTGATTTCCATCTCCACTACCTCATCCTCCTGCTTTGCCTTCCCCCCTCCTGCCAGTGATGGCCTCCCCCTTCTCCCCAGACCCGCCGATTGGTAAGGGTCCTCCCCCCTCCTCAGTTTCACCGTCTCCTCCCATGTATGATGCAGCCCCCCCATTTTCCTTGGTGAAAACTGAGGTGAAGTATTCACTTAGTATCTCAGCCTGCTCCCCTGGGTCTTGTACCCATCCCTCCCCTGTTTTAATCCTGCTAATCTGCCTCTTCACCCTTCGTTTTTTCCCTAATGTATCTAAAGAACCCCTTGTTCCCGCTCCTAATTTCCCTGGCCAGGTTCTGTTCCTTCCTTGCCTTAGCCGCTCTCACCACCCTAGTGGCCCTTCTGGCCATCAGCTCGTACTCCCCTTGATCCCTTTCACTCGTTGAGCACTTGAAATGCCTATAGGCCGCCTTCTTTCCCCTCACCACCTCCTGAACCTCCCTGGTCCACCAGCAGGGTTTCCAGGCCCTACCGCATTTTCATCTTACTCTTGCACAGGTACTGGTAGCATCCTGCAATCTCCTCCTGATAATTTCCCACCTACTGTCAGCGTCCATGTCTGGCCCAATCCCATCCAAATGCTCCTTAAGGATCCCTCCCATTTCCTTGAAATCCGCCCCCCTTAAGTCAGTCACCTCCATCTTTGTGCAGCCTTCTACCCCTCCTAGATCCAGGCAGAACCAGACCATAGCATGGTCACTCCCCGCCATCAGGTCCCTTCCCTCCAGGCCCCCAATCTGGTCACTGTCTGCCAGGACCACATACAGTATCCGCGCCTCCCTGGTCGGTTCTCCCACCTGCTGAGTTAGGAACACGTCCCAAAAGACATCCAACAACCTCTGTTCCCTGGCCACCGAGGATGTCATAGTCTTCCCTGGCATGTTTAAGTCCCCCAACACCACCACCCTTCCCCTGCCCAATCTGCAGTGTCTCCCAACATCTGCCACCAGACTCTCCTTCAGCTCCTCCGCCAGCGCAGGGGGTCTATATACCACCCTTATTTTTACTCTCTTGCCCCCTTTGTTATCAAGGGGACCCAAATCGCCTCCACAGTTTCCTCTGCCTCCTCCACTCCTCCTATGCCAATGCAGTTTTTGACTATTATTGCTACCCCTCCTCCTCTTCCCTCCCCCTGTCCTTCCTGAACATGGTATAACCCTTCAGGTTCAGGTCCCAGTCGTACCTTGTGGAGGCTCAGGTCTCAGTGACCACTGTCACATCCACCTCTCCCTCTCCCTCAGTTAGCATTGCCTGGAGCTCAGGCATTTTATTGCTCAAGCGCCTGGCATTTAGCAGGACTACCTTCCACCCTTTCCTTATACTTCCATTTCCCCTGCTCGCGTTCCCATGGGGATTCTGTCTTCACCCGGTCTGCACTTTACCAGTCGGCCTTTTCCTTTGTTCCTCCAGCTCCCCAGTGGGGTGGAGACAGAGTCCTTCCTTTATCGGACCTCCCTCGACAGCCTTTTCTCCCATCCCTCCCCCCTTCACAAGTTTAAACCCCACCTTTCACCAACGAATCCCTCTATTTTCAACTTAAGGATTTCCCTCCCCTCCAAATTGAGATGGCGCCTATCTCTAGCATACAGCCCCTTATCTTCCCAGGTCTCCCCCCAATCCCCCATCAACCCGCACCCTCTGGCCCCACACCACCCCTGAGCCACTTGTTTATCTCCCTGATCTTCCTCTTGTGTTCCCCACTAGCCCTTGGCACCGACAGGATTTCCGAGAAGGAAATTGCACATCCTATGTCATGACAGACCCAGCAAGCTCCTTGAACCCTGCCTGTATCTCTAGCTCACTATTTCCCTCAATGTCACTGGTACCCAGGTGGACCAGTATGTCCGAGGAACCTCCACAATCCTTTGCCAGCTGATATACCTCATGCTTGGCCCTGTACACCATTAGTCCAGGGAAGAATTTTGTTCTAACTGGGCAGGCTTCCCCCTCCCTATCACATTTGATACCCCTGATCATGGAATCACCCAACAGGAGCACTCTGACCACCCCTTTTCCTCCATTTCCCCCCTTCCATGTCCCTCAACCTTTCTACTGGCTCCTCCTCCTAGCCGGCTCCTTGCTCCTCCCCCTATCTGGGTGCCACCTGCCACCCCCTCCTTATTTACCCAGGCCACCCCTCCCCTCCGATCCTATGCCTCTCCTCCTCCCAAGTATCCTTCTGTACCCCGCTACCCCCCAATCACTGCTTGCACCTGGTCCTCCCCCATCTGCTAAACTAGCCTGGCTCATCCTCCCTTCCTTCCCGTCTCCGTCCAGCCCCTCCTTGCCTGTCATGCTCCCCTGGCCTAAACCCTCAGCTCCCTTTACTGTATTCTCCTTGTACTGCTGGTCTTCTCCTTGCCCTTTCCTCCCAACTGGTCCTTCTCCTTGCGCTTTCCTCCCTCTACCCCCTCCTCCTGCTCTGATCCCCCACTCCCCCTGTTTTCCCCCTTTCCAAGTTCCCTCCTGTTCTTCCTGCTATCTGGCCCCGCCTCCTGCCCCCCACTCCCTTTCCATCTCTAACTGCCGCGTCATGGCTACATCATCCCCTCATCCCCAAGCAGAAGAAGAGAATTGAAATGGTTACTGAGCTTAAGGTCCGATCCACCTCCCCATCTTGCTTCCTTCTGTCCAGCCCTAGCCATCTGCCTACTTCCCTGAGAATGTCCTCCCTTTGGCCCCCACTGTGAGGGTCTCCATATACCTACCTGCTTCCTTGGTAGTGTCCTCCTTTACGACCCCCTCTGTCAGGGTCCCTATGCAACCCCAGACTACTCTCCTGCACTTCTTTCCCTATGCCCCCACCCCTAGTTCTTGGTGCAATCCTGTGGGAGAGCCCCTGCACTATTCCCCAACCATACCTCCCCACTCCCTCCAGCTGTCTCCTAATCCCCTCAACCTCCTCCCTAAGCTGTGCCAGCTGGTAGCACACTGGATAACCACTGAACTTCCAAGCCCAGTCCAGTATCATGGCTGCCCCACACCCTGTGCACCCCACCACCCTCCCAAAGATGCTGGCCCTAATGACATGTGGTCCCATCCCCTCCAAGTAGGTTTCCTCGGGTGAACCAACAGGTTCCCCACTAGTCCAAGATGCACCCCTACCCACTAATCAGGTCACCCACTAATCCTAGATACAGTCCCACAATAAACAGGTACCCCCGTTATTAGGTGCAGGACTACACAGTAAACTTATAGAGGAAGTGTACAACTCCCTAAGCTCCTCTCTCCTGGCCTTTAAACCCAACCCCCAGTGGCTAGAACTGCATGAGCTGCACCTGAAGCCTTTTCCTCCAATTGCAGGGCAGGCGTTCCCCTATAAAGAAGCCGAGCTGAGGGAGGGAGGGGGGAGGATGGGATTAAGACCCACACCCGACTCTCACGAGAGGATATCAGCCCTGTGTCTGCCCCTCACTGCACCTCTAGGCACTGCAACCTCCTCTGGAGGAAGGTCCCACATAAACAATGTATTATACAAGTTGCACTCCTGCCCTAAAGTCCACAGACTGAAAAAGAATGTAATATTTATCCAGCAACTAAATCCTTTCCCCACCTGCTCAGCAAAAGAAGGTTCAGACAACCTCTGCCAGACCCTAACTGCTTCTTCAGTTAACAGACATCAAATACAATTTCCAACACATCGAAATGGCAGCTAAAAAACTACTTTACATCAACTTACAAACACCCTCAGCAACTAAAGGCCCTTTCTCCCTCTCCTCTATTTTTGTGACCTCTGAGCTGATATAAAACAACAGGTTGTGTTCTTCGTTGTTGGATTTAGTATGCAATGGCACTATGTCATAAAATACACTAATGTATATACCTTATGTGTATGAAACCTATAAATGTTGAAAATACTATGGCATTAGGTATTTTTGATAAAGGTAAAAAGTTACTAGGGGACTGTATTATAAAAATTAAGTTAGTTGTGCTATATAAAATGCATGTAAATTGCTGTAAGTTGAACACGTCTGAAATGGCATGGTGATTTGCATATATCCCAAGATGCTTTGCACTATGGAAGTATGTGTGATGTTGTGTTTATTTGAAACTTGGTTAATTGTCAATGCCCTTTGGGTAACCCTTGTTTCAGTGCTTCTGCACTGAGGTTCTTTGTCTTTAGCTTTTTTTTATTATTATTATTATCTGAGCCCCCACCATCCAAGCGAACAAGCCCCGCATAGGGGAGGCTAAATCTCAACAGATAAGTTAGATCAGAGATCAGTGAGTCAGCAGGTGCTGGCTAAGTGTAGAGGAAAGACTTGCATAGTCTGTTGCTACAAACTGATATACTGAAGAAGGGATATGCCATTGCTGAAGGTTATCTTCTGCATTTTGAATAGATAGATAGATAGATAGATAGATACTTTATTTATATAGTGCCCCTTTCCAGGGACTCGGAGTGCTTCACAATTAAAACACAATACAGCAATTTTAAAATATCCCTAAAATACAAAGTTGGAACAAGCAGCAATATCCAACCAACATAATACATATAAAACTACCTATCCAATCAATTAAAATCTAATTCATACTATCTACAAATTAAAAGCCTGGCTAAATAAATACATTTTTAGTCCTGTTTTGAAGGTATCCACTGAGGGTGCCTCCCGCAGTTGTTTAGATAGTAAGTTCCATAGGGTAGGTGCAGCCACTGAAAACGCTCTATCACCAGAGTGACGCAACTTAGCCCTAGGAAGACTAAGGAGACAACCCTCGGTGGAACGGAGAGCCCAGGACGGACACTAAAGCACAAGAAGATCTTGCAGGTAGACTGGACCCCCTTTGTGTAGGGTTTATAGGTCAGTAACCCGACCTTGAAGGCAATCCTCCACCTAACCAGCAGGCAGTGCAGTTCACGGAAGATGGGTGTAATATGATCATACCTCTGTACAGACAGTTGGTGAGACCCCATCTGGAGTACTGTGTGCAGTTCTGGAGACCCAAGCTCTGCAAAGACAGACAGAGTGGAGGCTGTCCAGAGGAGGGCAACCAAAATGGTGCAGGGTCTGCACCAAAAGACATACGAAGAAAGACTAAAGGAGCTTAATATGTATATCCTTGAGGAAAGAAGGGGGGGGCATGATAGAAACTTTCAAGTACCTCAAGGGAATCAACAAAGTCCAAGAGGGTGGTATCTTTCAGAAAAAGAGATGTGCAAGAACAAGAGGGCACAATTTGAAGATAGAGAGGGGATGGCTCAGAGATAATGTGAGGAAGTATTTTTTCATGGAGAGGGTTGTGGATGCATGGAACAGCCTTCCTGAGGAGGTCATGGAGTCAATAACAGTGGAGGAATTCAAGAATGCATGGGACAGACATAAGGCAGTCCTAGTGGGGGGTAGGAGGAAGTAGGCTGTTGGTTAACTAGGATCTGCAGCTTATCCGTTAGGTAGGAAAATGGGTAGACTAGGTGGGCCAAGCGGTACTTATCTGCAGTCAAATTCTATGTTCTATGTTTCTACACGCATCCGTCAATAATCTTGGTGCCTCGTTCTGCACCAGCTGCAGTCAGCGGAGGTTACCTCCAGAAAGCCCTAGGTACAGGGCATTGCAGTAATCCAGTCTATATGTTCCGAAAGCATGTACTAGTGAGGCTAGGTCCTCAGGGGTAACAGGTTCCGAATCCGGGCAATGTTTCTGAGATGATAGAATCCACTCTTAACAACAGTCGACACCTGAGCATCAAATGTCAAGCCGCTGTCAAATATCTCACCCAGATTCTTCACCCGTCTAGATGGGGTCAGCGACACCCCCCCAGTACAAGACTAGGGGGTCTCCACAAACCCCCATCTCCCCCACAGTGACCCGGATCCACCATCAGCACCTCTGTCTTGTCTGGATTGAGTCCCAACCAGCTATGAGACATCCAAGTCCAGATCTCAGACAGGCAGTTGTTAAATACAGAGTCTGCCACCTGGTTACTTGGTGTACAGGACAAGTATAGCTGGGTATCATCTGCATAGCAGTGAAAACCCAGCCCATACCGCCTGATAATGTCTCCCAATGGCAACATATACACTGTGAACAATAAGGGTGACAAGACCGATCCCTGCGGAACACAACAGGTTAGAGGCTTCGGGCTAGATGAGGCTAACCCCTTCACTACCCTCTCTGCACTCTACCTGTCAGGTATAACCTGAACCATTTGATGACCTTACTGGACTGGCCACACCAGAACCACAGTCAGTCAAGCAGCACCTCATGGTCCACAGTGTCAAATGCTGCTGAGAGATCCAGGAGGACCAAGATGGAACAATCTCTCCTGTCTCTTGCCATTAGGAGATCATTAAGCACCTTCACCAGGGCGGTCTCCATACTATGCCCAGCCCTAAACCCAGATTGGAAAATCTCATAGGTGGAGGACGAGGTGAGACCCTCCTCAAGCTTACTTGCCACCACTTTTTCTATAACCATTCCTAAAAATGGAAGGCTAGAGACCTGCCTGTAGTTGATGAGACAGTCCAGGTCCAATGAGGTTTTTTTTTAATAGGGGTCTAACAAGGCCTCTTTCAAGGCCATTTGGAAGACCCCACTCCTCAAAGAACTCTGGACGATCTCGGCAACAATGGGTCCAATCAGGTCCATATATCCAACCAAAAGTTGTGTTAGACCTGGGTCCAGATCACAATGTGTTGGCTTTGGTCTCGAGACAACCTTCACCACCTCCTCCACAACAACTGGATCAAACTCAACCCAGACAGGAGGAGTGCTCCAGAACGCCTCAGAGTGGATCCCACAATCCCTTTGAGTGATGTTGGAGGAGATCTCAGCTCTGATAGTGGACACTTTGTTGGCAAAAAACAGAGCGAACTCCTCACACCTAGTGCTTGAATCCGCTCCCCCAGGCAGGATGCAATAGCCCATCCAACGTGCAGAAGAGCTGAACCAGTCTGTTCCTTGCTGCAGCAATCTCCCTTGACAAAAATGCTGCCTTCTTACAGGAGATTGCCCCCTGCTAATCCTTATAATGGGACATCAGGGCCACCATCACACAGAGACTGTGTGTTGAACTTGAGGTTCAGTATCTGGTCCATCTGTTATTCCATAACTCCTCCACAGACTTGGTGTTAGAAGTGGGATAACTTACTGGAAGCATCTGGACTGGCCAAAGGGGGATGTTTTCTGGTGGATATCACTCAGATATCTCAGGTGGACTGATGCACCAGGAGTTGCCAGAGGAGAACCCGGAGAAGAAAGTCAGTGGAATTCTTACCAGAACCATGGCTGATAGACAGAGAGAAAAAGCTGCCTGGACTGGACCTGGAAGCTCAGAGGAAGGCCAAGCCTGAAGATGACGAAGAGATGCAAAGGGATGAAGAACTACCGTGGGGTCGAGGCAGACCAGAGATTCGAAGACAACACCCAGGAGGTGGAGACCCTGATGAGGATGATCCACTGGATGAGTAGGCAATGGCTGGAGGCAGACCGACTACGTAGAGAGGCAGAACACCAGTGCCAGGTGCTCGAGAGGTTCCTGCCGGAGAGTTTGGATAAAGAGTCGGAGGAGGATTTTTCATTAGCTCAGTTTGAGGAGGACCCCCTGACTGAGCAGGATATTTTTTTGTTGCCTTTGATCCTAGGATGTTACCTGTTGGAGGTCGGAGATGCAAGTATGGAACTTGAATGTGAGACCCCAGGTAAGACTGTGCCTAGTGATATTGTGCTGGGGTTGAAGACTTTAAGCAAGCAAGAAGAAGCCTATGAGACTGAAGGGACTTTTTTCTTGTACTGACGCAGCTAAATCTATAAAGAGTATTGACTGAGGTATACTGAAGGTCAAAGATGCTAATGTTGCCAAAATGTTACAATGTGCTAAGAGTCTGAGGTGGTACGTGTGTTTTATTCTTTTCTGAGGGAAAACCTACAAAGGAGGATGTGGGTGGAAAATGGATAGGAACCTGTGTTGGGGTAACACCTAGAGTGTCTACCCTCAGGTGCCTGTATCAGTAGCAAGTGAAATGAATGAATCAAGAGACATAGTGGATTTATACAGAGGGACTGAGCCTAGGACTGGGCCCCTGCTTAAAACTGACATGTCTGGTGGAGTTGAAGCAGGTAATTACTCACCCCAGAGAAAGTCTTTCTATGGTACTGGACTTTATAGCCATCCAGATTTTTGGTTATGAAACATGACGGACTTTCCCTAAAAGGAGATGAGAAGGTACCATAGTCTCTGTTGAGAAACGTGTTAATGCCTCAGGGTAAAAAATGATGATATCCACTATGTTTATGATAGAATGTTTATCGTTAATAGGGACCCTGAGACAGAGCTTCTGAAGATGGATGGTGGAAGCTCCATCCCTTTCTGGGACAGGAAGGTGGTAAGCAGTCTGCAATAACTGCTTCCCTCTTAAGGTGGGGCATATGTGACAGGGAGCTCCTGCCACTCTTGAGGATCAACCTTTTCGCACTCTGACACCCCAGTGCACAGCAAAAGCGGCACCGGTGACTTGAGGTTTTAATGTTTTATGCGGGGGCTGCACCCCCACTTAAATTCTCAATTCCAGGGGATGCATGTCGGGGGGGGGTGAAAACATTAAAAAAAAAAAGGTTCAGGCCGGGCACAACAAAAACGCACCAGCGTCTGGACCTGAATCCAGTACCCTGCCAACCAAAGCTGCCAACCCAACCACCACGCCACGGGGTCAGCTCAGCAACCCACTGTGGTACCACCCCTCACATTCCCTCCTGCCCCTCGCTGTGCATGCTCGCTCTCCCCCCGCACGTACGTATAGCAACATTCCGTCGCTATATTCGCCGACCCCCACCATCTGGCCACCCTACCCTATAGTAGCCCTCGAAACATGCGCTGGGGATTGGGTCGCCGTTATTGTAGGTGCCTAGTCCCTAGCATTATTATATCATGCTACCGTAAGAAACCTGTAAATGTTGAAAATACCATGGCACTAGGTGTTTTTGATAAAGGTAAAACGTTACTAGGGGACTGTATTACAAAAAATAAGTTAGTTGTGTTATTTAAAATGCATATAAATTGCTGTAAGTTGAACAAGTCTGAAATGTCATGGTGATTTGCATATATCCCATGACGCTTTTCATTACGGAAGTATGTGTGATGTTGTGTTTCTTTGAAACTTGGCTTATTGTCAATGCCCTTTGGGGTAACCCTTGTTTCAGTGCTTCTGCATTGAGGTTCTTTGTCTTTAGCTTTTTTAATTTTTTTTATTTAAGCCTCCACCACCCAAGCACACAAGGCCCGCATAAGGGAGGCTAAATCTCAACAGATAAGTTAGATCAGACATCATACTAAGATCATCATACTAAACAGATGAAGGGGCTAGGAGGCTGTGAGGCCCACAGATGCTCCAATATACTAATAACAACAAATCTTAGCTCCTGAAAGTATATATTTATCAAGACAACACTTGAAAATGTCTTTTGATCCACTAGCAATAACTTCTATTGGTGATTTGTTCCAGGGGTTCACTATTCTCAAGGTAAAGAAGAATTTGCGTTGGCCCGGCGGCACTGAGGGTTGAGGCGCTGGATGCCACACCTCACGCCACGCTGGCAACCTGGGTTCGGGAATGAGCCTGGGTCATCAGAGGTTGGCCGGGGGGGAGAGGACTACAGCAGGCTGCCGGCTGGCAGCCCTCTACCTCAGGCAAGGGTTACAGGTACCCTTGGAGCTTGGCCACCCACTGGTGGAGGCCGGAGAAGCAGCATCACTCCAAGGACCTTCGGTGCTAGGCTGACTGGGGAGTGAGGAGGAGACCCCATCTGGAGCTGTGGTGCGCATGTGCACCTCCACACGTATGTGCTACCACTTCTGGGGGTCTTGGGAGTAGCAAGTTCACGGGAGAAAATGGAGGAAAGTGTGGGGGGGGACGCCAAGGATGATGCCTCCGGACCGGCTCTGGGGATCTGCCAGGGAATGCATGGCACTACAAGCCCCTGAAGGATCCCGAGTCCGGTAGGTTGGTGGACGGCGAAGGTGGACCCGCCACAGGAGGATAAAGAAAGTAAAAAAAAAAGTTGTATTTGTGTGGCATCAATCTAAATTTTCTCCCATATATCTGTAGAGGGTGAGCTCTGGTGTTATATTTATCGTTCTTAAATTCAAACCCTAGTGTGCTTAGTAAGTAGGGATCCTGAACAATGTCATACATAAACAAAAGATCACCTCTGAGATGTTGGGCGGTTAGGGACATAAGATTCAGAGATTTAATTCTTGATTCATAAGAATCATTATGCAGTCTCTTGATTTGTTTGGTGTATCTCCTTTGTACTTTCTCTAATACATTAATATCAGATAAGATCAGTGAGTCAGTAGGTGCTGGCTAAGTGTAGAGGAAAGACTTGCATAGTCTGTTGCTACAAACTGATGTACTGAAGAAAGGATATGCCATTTCTGAAGGTTATCTACTGCATTTTGAATAAACATCACACAGAGATTGTGTGTTGAATTTGAAGTTTGGTGTCTTGTCCATCTGTTATCCCACAACCCCTCCACAATGCCCAACTAAAAATTAAAGTGATAGGAGCAAACTGTGATTTTTTTCTCATAAAGTATGCCCCAATAACGTAACTCACTTTTTCTTTCATTTTTTTAATGTGAGCTCTATAAGCAGAGGCAACACCCGGTACTTCTGCAATCCATTTTTAAATGTGAGCTCTTTGGGCAGAGGCAGTGTGTGGTATTTCTGCCATCCGTACTGCTTACAGTCACTACTCTACCCCCAGCCCTGACTGTCACCCACAAATGAAGCAAAAGAAATTATTTCAGTGAACACACATAAATAAGTGATCTATGCACCGCTGCTGTCTGTCACTTGTTCACAGCTGGTTTACTGTCTGTGTGGGGAAAAAATGCAAGGCTATTGTGTGTGTGTGTGTGTGTGGTTGTAAGGGGGGAGGTTACAAAAAAGCTGAGAAAAATGCCAATGAGGAGGTGCTCAAAGCAAGCAATAAACTGATTTCTACTTTCTATTCTGTGTGGCAAAATTATAAAACAAAATTGCATTTCCAACCCCACAGTTTGGGGTAAGCATGGGCAGGGGAGACTGACGTTGGGGGATGGGGGGAGGATGCAACCTTCTACAGGCTGGCATAACACAAAACATAACAGCACCCACTATTGCCAATGACAGCAGTACATGGACTACTTAACATAAAAAAATTTATCAACATAGATATTTACAATAATGTTTTAAAACGCTAAACTTTTTTTCTACTATGCAGCCTAAATTCAATTTTCTAAGTGCAATAATACCCTCCAGGGTGGGCAGTATGTGCTATACAAGATCTTCCAGGGGCTATAAGGCCCTCTGCCTGCGATGTCAGGCCTCATTATGCTACGGGGTGGTCTGGTACAGCCCAATACTGCCTATCCTCAAGTATAAAGGGTCAGAGGCTTGTAGAGGGAGTACAAAGAAGAATAATGAAAACAATTAAAAACTGCACAGACAAACCATATCAAGAAAGATTGGAAAACCTGGGATTGTACTCTCTGCAGTACAGAAGGCTAAGGGGAGATTTATGTATGATTTTCTGGCCAATAAACAATGAGGCACTGATGGAAAGCATTGGATTAACATGGAGAACAGTATCAAGAACAACTAGGGCTCACAGCTTACAGTTAAAAGGGGAAGTGCCAATTACAACTAAAAGAACTAAGTAGTTTACACAAAGAACTATACCCACATGGAATTCGTTACCAGGTTGGGTTATGACATGTGAAACAATGGAGGCCTTCAAACTGGCCCTTGATAGACACACGGATCAAAGTAAATATAACTATATCCACTAGAAATAGTGGCAAGTTTTTTCTTTAGGTCTATGACCTCCAAACTTGTATCAGTTCTATCAGTCTATGAATCCTGTCAGGTATTATTGCTTATACAACTTACATACACATTTTCAACATGTCTGTCTGTTATCTGTTTGGTGTTTTTCAGAATGTTTAGAACTTCTTTGGGGGGGGGGATTTTTGGTAGCCATTTAGCTAGTTTTGGCAGTCACAGTTCCTCTCTAGCTATGAAAACAAATCTGAGCTAACTAACAAGAGTGGAGTGTGACACCAGTGCAGAGTTTGAACCTTAGTTCTAAATTCTCTAATTTGCATAAGGTTCTAGCTCCAGTGCATCTCTCTGAGCGGGGAAGAGATGCTAAAGTATAAACATAGTAAGGGATCCCTGAGAAGAAAACACATTACTATGGTAATTTTTTTTTCTTGTCAGGGGCATTGTGTTACCATATCATTGCTAGGGACGGTCTCTGGGGGCCAGGACAGCATAGTAGCTCATGGGGGTTAATAGCTCTGACAGCATGGAGGTACTTCATAAGCAATAATGCTACCCCAGGTGGAGGCACTATGTCAACAAAATAATCGTGCACCCAGTGTAGCACAACACAAGTAACCCAGGAGAGCCTCCTTGGAGAGTTGGGAGAAGAGGATCCTGAGGGCCGTGTATGAATGCTATACCAATATTTAGTTGCTCTTGTATCAAGAAAATAACTTCCAAAGATTCTCACCCATGGTAATTTCACTGCCTAAGACTCAATAACAACATGCAGTCATGTTCATCCTGCTATGGTGTGTTATATAGGACCCTCAAGGAGAGAGCTTGACATTTAGAAATTGACCCTCCACTTCTATAAATCAAGTTACACCAGTGTATGTGCATCAGCATCTAGGCAGGCCCTAGTAATTTCCTTTGTCTATTCTTTGTCACTGTTATAGGGCTGGGGAGATGATGACAATGAACTGACTATGCAGTTGGAACAGGTTGTTTCAGATTCTGAGTATCATCTTCCCTGCATGGTTCATTCTTAGACATATCAGGGCATCATCCACCCTAGAGGGCCATAAGCACAAGCCTTCTTTTGCTGTGTGTTCAAAGGCATGTAGCTCTCACTGTCCTAGGAGGACAAACTTCACTGTAGTTACCGGCCCCTAATATTTCTCTTTCTTCCATCTCCTTGAAGGGATCAGAGTCTTCTGCCTATGTTCCACCATTCCCCCAAGAGGATCAGAATTTCAGTGAAAATTATGACAGGATCCCTGGATTTCCAGCTTTTATTTGAGGTGAAATCCCAGAAAGAACATCCTTGTTTTTTTCAATTTGCTGTGCCCAGACCAGCTTGTGGTTCCTCATCCAACCTGATCTGGTGTGGGCAGCTAAGAAAGCATAGGAGCATCCTTGTCTTCCTACCATCGGATTCAGAAGCATCACATTTTCATTATCTCACCTGTAAGAGTCAACCCAGCCATCCAGTGCAGCTGTCTTCTTTTTGTCTCTAAAAAGGTCTGCATATGGTCTCTCCATCCACCAAGCCACCAACTCTTGAGTCCAAGAGACTTGATGTCCTTGGTAAAAAGGTTTACACTTTGACTTTTTACCTATATCACTGTTTTGTTGTATGGTTTTGTAATGCCTCGTAACCCTACAGATTGCGCCTGAAAATAGGCACTGTGTTTGTCTAGCAGGCTGACCAGGTCAATAAAAGCTTAATTAATTAATTAATATCAGGGGGTGTGGCCTAGCCGAGCACTGTGATGGATGCTTAGATCGGGAGCTCCTTGCCCATCCATTCTATATGAGCCATACTACAATCTACAGAATTTTTTTCAATCTAGAAACAGCCTCACTACTATCCTGAATGGCATCTTCAGTGAAATCTGCAAAAAAACAAGCTCAGATTAATTTTAAACCAGTAGGGGAACCTACCAAGTTGTCGGACCCAGAAGCGCCACTCACCCGAGCTGCCTCTTGTATGGGTGCAGCAGAACAGCAAGGCCCAACTCGAGTCATGGAGCTGCCACAATCTGCGGTAAAACCTTCTTTAGAGTGCTTGCTGCAAAATCTAAAATATGAACTCACTACACAAATGAGAGCGGGTTTTGAAAATATAAATGCTCAACTAACTCTCCTTCAGCAGTCTGTGAACTCCATGAGTGACATGCTGGAGAAGCATGGCAGCAGGCTAGACGAGCTGGAATCTCAAGTAAGCAAGCAAGAAGATACTATGGCCCAAATGAGCTCTTCTTTGAAACAGGCCTTGCAGGAGATTGATCACTTAAAGAATATTTTTGATGACCACAAAAATTGCGAGCGGAGGTGCAACATCTGAATAGTGGGCCTGACAGAAGGGATGGAGGGCAGAAACTGTGTGGGCTTCATGAGTGCATGGCTCCAAAAAACACTCCAGCTTACTGAAGTCTCCTTGCTGGAAATACAATGGGCTCATAGGTCACCAAGTCGTCGGCCGGGTCTGGAAGAGAGACCGAGTCATCTGCTAATAAAATTCTTACGTTATCAAGATGGACAACAAGTGCTGGAGGTGTCGAGGAAGTTGGGCCCTATTTTGGTGCAGTAGAATTGATTCAGCATGTTCCCAGACTATTCTCGGAAACTTCAGACAGAGATACAAGCGTTCATAGAGAACAAGAAAAAGGTCCACAAATTGAATTGGCCCTTCTCCCTTGTCTACCCAGCAAGTCTGATCATCCGTTGTCAGAGCCAGGGATCCAAAGCCTTCACAGACCCTGACGCGGCTATGACGCTTATAAATTTGGAATTGGCGGCAGCGGAGGGTCGCTCTGCCTCTGGAAATAATAATTCCATGACCTGATGTGTTGACCAGCATTGGTGTGATCTTTCTTCACATCTAATGTGGATTTTCTGGGGGAAAGGCTAATGGGGGGCAACAGTGGGGCTCGATGTACAGCTTTTGCCCTTGGGGCCTGGGCCATATACCCTCTTCCTGGAGCTGGAGCATTCTAACTGTAACTGCAGACCTCAACATGGGGCTCTTAGCTATTTGCCTTACCCAATGTTTGCACTCTATCCTGTTAAAACTGTGTCTAGTATATTTTCCCTGCTCCAACATGGTATAGTGCAGGATTCTGTCTCTAATGTGCCCCCCCCCCGCCATGGAAGGTCGCATCAACATGCTGAACATTTATTCTATCTTTCAGAATACTCACGGGAAGGGGAAAAGAACGGACAGGGAATAGAGGTTTTGACTCGATCTGCTTCCACTAAATGAGTGGGAGAATGTTCCTGTTTTCTCCGGATAAGCCTAAAATAAAATATAAATCTGTACCCTGGATGACCGTTGGAGAGACTTTCTGAGATTACACCAGGGTTTTCACCAACACACAAGGTTATCTATGCTTCCAATAGCATGCTTTGGCCCATCAGATGTCTAACTATTAATGGGCTCCTGAGAAAACTGGCCACTCCTCTATGAATCAGGAGAGATTACCTGGGCTATGACTGTTTGTTTCTTCAATTAACTGTTGGGGTTGGCTTTTAAATCAGTTGAGTTGTTATATCCTTTTCAAGTAAAATGCTTTTAATAACTTAAAGGACTTTATATACTTCTGACATACCCGCTGGTACATCACCTCAAACTTTCCTGAAGGGCATACCTCTCCTCACCCTAGACCCATCCCTAAGAGAAGACCTCGACCAACCGGTGATACCCCAGGAAGTCAAGCAGGCCATCTGGAGTTCTAGACCAGGTAAGGCCCGAGGACCAGATGGGATACCAGTGGAATTCTACCAGCTCTTCTGGGCAGAGTTACACCAGCTAATGTGCCTGATGGTGCAAGAGACTCTGGAGGGGGGTCATCTGCCCCCATCACAGACCTTGGCCACCATTACTGTCCTCCCAAAACCAGGGAAGGATCCCACTAAGTGCGGTTGTAGATTAATGTAGATTATAAAATCATCACAAAATTAATAGCTCCTGGGCTGGAGAAGGTTCTCCCGGGATTGGTACATCGAGACCAAGGAGGGTTTGTTAAAGGGCACCAGGTGAAACACAACGTTCGGCACACCCTAAACATCATGGAACAGTGGTCATCAAGAGGGATGGTCAGTGGTCAAGGTCTTCTGGCCCTCAATGCAGAAAAGGCCTTTGACCATGTCGAATAGTCCTTTATGTTTGCTGTGTTGGATAGCTTCGGTCTGGGGCCTTGCCTTCGCTCATGGATCGCAACCCTATATACATCACCAAGGGCACAAATGCTGACAAATGACACTATCTCTTCTCCCTTCTGCCTCACTAAAGGAACAAGGTATGATTGTCCCCTGTCCCCACTTTTGTATATATTGACTACTGAAGCCCTAGCCATGGCTATTCAAAATTACCCTGATATTCAAGGATATGAGCAAAATGTGGTTAACCATGTGATTTCTCTCTTTACGGATGATGTACTGTTGTTCCTTACATGCCCACATAAGGCTCTCCCAGCTCTAACTGAACTCTTTAAGACACACAGCCCTCTATCTGGCCACAAGATTAACTGGGCGAAATGTGAGTGGTTGCCTATGAGAGTACCTCTATACAAATAAATGAAATAACTGTCTTCCCCTCTACAGACATTAAATATTTAGGCATCCGCCTTCCTGGGAAGCTTTCTAATCTAGGGGAACTCAACTATAAACCCCTAAAGCAAAAACGTCAAGCAGACTGTGAAAGATGGAGCTCCCTTCCACTGATACTCCTGGGTAAAGTTAACCTAGTCAAAATGTGCCTGTTACCTCAGTGCCTTTACCTATTCCAGACCCTACCAGTTCATATACCAAACAAATATTTTAAGGCCCTTAGAGGGTGTTACTACCCTTTAACGGTGGGGACGAAGACCACGAATAAAGCAGGAGGTGCTATGGCAGCCAACGGAAAACGGGGGCTTGGGCCTCCAAAATTTTCATCTATACTACCTGGCAGCCCAGTTGGCTTTTCTGGAGGATCTGATTCCAGGGGAATCCCCTAGAAGGGCTTGGGTACGTTTGGAGGAGTCTGCTTTCGGTGCCCCACTAGATACCTCTCTCTTTTCGCATCGGCCTTGGCAAAAAGGCAGTCAAACAACTTAACAGTCCTTTCAAAAAGGCTTCAGCCCAAGCCTAGCTAGTTGCTCATGCACAGTTAAAATATTCCTGTATGCTGTCCCCCGAAGCTTCTATAAAACACACGCTCTGGGAGGAGAGTTTACTACCAGGCCCTATACAAATGTAGTAGACATTTGGGAAAAAAAGGGGTTTCACTGATTTCATTGATATTACAGAGCATTTGAAGACTAGAGTCCACAAGCTTGCCACACTGTACTTACAAATAACCTTTAATGCCTTTATTAGTGCAATATTTATCAAACTTTGTTTTGAATTCAGATATAGTTTTATTTTCCACCACCTCAGAGGGCAATGCATTCCATATTTGTGTTACCTTATTATTAATCCAATATCTCCTTTTATTTGTTCTAGTTCTTTCTTTAGCCAATTGGTGACCATGTGCTCTTGTATTATGCCCGTGGTCCCTGTGCACTAGTCCCATGCTATCCCAAAGATAAGTGTCCGTATGTGCCCTAAAAACCAGACACATATCCCCCTCATCCTTCGATATTCCAGTGAATACAGCCCCAATGACTGCAACCTCTGCTCATAACACTGTCCTTCCAAGCCCTTTACTGTTTTTGTGACCCTCCTCTGCACTCTCTCCATTACCCCCACATCCTGCCTCTTGTAGGGTGCCCAGAACTGCACACAGTACTCCATATGGGGCCTCACCAGCGCAGTGTACAATGGGATCACCACTTGCCTTTCCTTACATTTAGTATGTCTTTTAATACAACGTGCTATACTACTAGCCTTTTTCATAGTCTTGTTACATTGCATACTGAAATCCAAATTACTACTAATGTTAATCCCCAAGTCCCTCTCTTCTTGTGATACCTTTAATGCTGTGCCCCCCAAGATATATTTATACTGTTTGTTATTTTTACCAAAATGCATAACAGAGCATTTGTCAGTGTTAAATATAGATTGTTTTTGGGAGGCCCAAATGTCCAGGTTGTTTAGGGCAACTTGCAAAGTGGTGTGTTCAGCTGTACTATTTACTGTAAACCCTAACCTAGTATCATCAGCAAATTTTGAAAGCCAAACCCCTGCATCAACCTGCATTGTTGATATATATAGATTAAACAGGCAGGGTCCCAGCACAGATCCCTGAGGGACACCGCTGGTCACTATGGCCTGGCCAGAGAACTCTCCCCTCACACATACCCTCTCACTTCTATTCGCCAACCATGCCCTAACCCATAGTGCAGTCCAGCTAGAGAGATCTAATTCCAAAATAACTTTTACAAGCTCCTCATGGGGGACCTTATCAAAGGCCTTCGCAAAATCCAGATAGATGACGTCAACTGGATTTCTCCTATCAATAGACTTACTGACCTTATTATAGAATTCTAAAAGGTTAGTCTGACATGACCTCACTTTGGTAAACCCATGCTGTGTTTTATCTGCTTTATCTAAGTTTACGAGGAAGTCAGTGATAAAGTCCTTTATTATGCCTTCTACTATCTTTCCCAACACAGAAGTCAGGCTTATGGGCCTGTAGTTAGTCACCTCCTGTCTTGATCCTTTATGTACAGGGACAACCATGGCCTGTCGCCATACCTCAGGGACTTCCCCGGTTTCAATGGATTTCTGAAACAATTACGTCACTGGGTCTACCAGGACGTCAGCCATTTTCTTAACCATTCTTGGATGGATTCCATTGGGTCCCTGTGCCTTGCTGTGTTTAACTTGCTTAAGTCTTTTGAGTACATCGGCACGATCTATCCTATAACTACAATTAATTTGCATTGTGGCTATTGCATCCTGGCTGGATTGTGGACTTATATTGAAGACTGTGGAGAAATAGTTATTAAATTCCTCTGTTAATACAATATTATCTGTTATAGTCGCCCCATTGCTGACTTTTAGGGGTCCAACAGTTGTGATTTTCCCTTTTTTACTATTAATATATGTATAAAAGGATTTATAATTATCCTGCACTTTAATAGCTATGGTATACTTGTAATTCCTTTTTGCCAAAAAAATACCTCTTTTTGTCAGCTTTAGACTTTTTTTGTAGATCTCCCAACTGTCCTCAGTGTTTACCCATTTCGCATGGTGGTATGATCTGTGTTTCTCTTTAATTAATGTTTTAACTGATTGGGTCATCCAAGGTGGAAGGACATTTTTTGCCTCATATTTCAACTCTTCCTAAATGGTAATATAATGTCCTACCAACAGCTAGCCAAACTTTTAATCTGAATCCATCAAAGTTTTTCACATACCTTCAGAGACGGTCCAGAATGGAGAGGGTGGGAGGTGGTAGAGGCCCCCCCCAGGTGTTTCCCCTGGAGGAAGTGCTTGCTGGCCTAAAAACTAGGACCACTGAGCAAGGGCTATAAGACCCTTATGGGGGCATTAACTGACCCACTTATAAACTGCGAGCAAACTGGGAAAGAGACCTAGGACATGAAACCTTCACTAAGGGAGACTAGGTGGGAGCCTTGAAAAAAGGAATGACTTGCTCAGTCAGCAATAGACTACGGCAATTCATTATAACGAATTACATAGTACGTACTTCACCCCAGTGCTGACCCCATAAACCCCATAAAAATCAGACAAATGTCCTAAATGCAAAGTCCAAGTGGGAATCTTCTTTTACATGGTCTGGAGCTATCCAAAGATAGTGCCATACTGGCAAGCTATAGCTACCTTGCTGCTTAAGGTGCTTAATGCTTCGCACCCGACTGAAGTGGAAGATGTATTATTAGGGATACCCGGTAGGAAACAAGCCATGGCTCAGCACTGGTGTTGCAAATCAAACCACTGACTACCTCACAAAATACAGCCTTCTCTCCGACACCCAACATGGTTTCTGTAAAGGCCATAGTATCTCCACAGCTCTTCTTAAATTTAATACTGATGTGCTTACCAATATAGACACTGGCCAGCTGACAGGGGCAGTTCTTATAGACCTTACAAAGGCCTTTGATCTTGTTGATCACCCCTTGCTCCTCTCCACTCTTTGCAATCTGAGCTTTTCACCCCCAGTTGTTGCCTGATATGGAAGCTGTCAGATAGAACTCAAATTGTGAAATTCAACTCCTCCTTATCTGATGGTGCTATCATCAATATTGGGGTCCCCCAGGGCTCTATTCTGGGACCTTTTCTTTTCTCACTTTTTATCAATAACATAGATGAGGTTTTTCTTTCATGCTCATCTATTCTCTATGCGGATGATCTTGTACTCTCTTCAAGCTCTGCTAAGGTCACCAGCATCAATGCATCCCTTTCCTCAGATTTCACGAATGCACAAAATTGGCTTTCTGCACATAAGCTTGTACTTAATGTTAAGAAAACCCAAGCAATGTTACTTAGATCTGCCCCTAAACTTAGGGCATGTCAAACTCCCCTGTTGGTGCAAGACCGCAGTGGCGTACAAATATAATGCGTTACTTCTTTTAAGTACCTGGGAATTCTTCCGGACCAATCCTTGGACTTCAGCCTAAATATACAATCCACCTGCAAGGCAGTGAATGCTAAACTGGGGGTCGCTTATAAGTCCAGTTTCATGCTAACTCCTTCTGCTAAACTTGCTATTGCCAGAGGTATATTACTCCCCGCCCTCACCTACGGCACTCCGACCTTTGCTGCCGCATACAAAACCATCCTTCAATATCTGTTGGTATGCTTCCTCGTCACCACAGCTTAAGCACCACTGGCAACTGTACAGGGACCTGAGCTGGTTATCCCCCTCAGCTTGCCATCAGTACTCTCTTGGCTCCCTGACTGACTCTATACTCAGAAACCAAACCCCTTCAGCGCTCACAACATTGCTGGAACCTCAAACCTCCTCCTATCGACTGTGCTCAGTAGATAAATCCCTGCTGAATGTACCTAGATGTAAAACATCAAAAGGCTCTGTTGCCTTGAGTCACTCTGCTCCTAAGCTCTGGAACCTCCCCCAAGCACTTCGAATATCCAGATCCCATGGCAGCTACAAAATGGAGCTGTGCCTACATCTATCTCTCGCTGAACTCTGCACTTGTTTTTATCCTCCTTAATCCACTCACCTGCCAGATGCTTCCTTGCCTAACTTTCACCTCCCTACCTCATAGCACTTCTTACTCTTAGTATCTCCTTGAGGGCTAATCTATCGGGGGGGGGGCCCAGCACATCTCAGTCTTTTTTTTTTTTAATTCAAGTTTATTGACATCAAGCAGGTACAACATTTTTGTACATTCTGTTAATATCCATACATATCTCCAGTAATAATTTCATTCTTAAAAATTTCTATTTAGTTTGTCTCTGTTATCCCAATACTTCATTGATTACCATAGTATTATTATCTATAGCAGCAAGGTCTCCTTTTTTTTTCTCCCCTTCCCCCCTCACCCCTTTTTATCTCCAATTCCCTTTGACTCATGTCGGCTCACATCCAGCCCCTCCATGTCAGTTTTAATCTCTTCAATCCCCCATCCCTCCGCCCCAGCAGCAGGTTCACCCTTTTTTTCCCTTCCCCGCCCCCTCCTTTAACGTCTTTCAAGTATTGTATCGTTGTAGGAATGCCAAATCTCCCATCTAGTCCATCTATTCAAATAAGTGGGAGTTTGGTCATTAATTTTATAAGTGAGTTCCTCCAGTACTGAGATTATGTTTATTATTCTTATCCACTCCTGCATGGTAGGAGGAGCAGGGTTCATCCACCTTTTTGTGATAGCTTTATGTGCTGCTGTTGTTAATATAGACCAGAGGTAGACTGAGCCCACATCCCTTATCTCCTCAGGTGGGTGCCCTAATATCAGCATGTGCCACTCTAGTGGGGTCTGCACCAAAAATATTTAAGTGCCCCAGAGATTGCACCCCAAAAGGTCCGGAGAGCTCCACAGGACCAGAAGACATGCAAGTGGGTAGCCTCTGGTGAGCCGCAACCCCTCCAACACTGAGCTGCAGCATTTGGGTCTCTCTTACTTATTACGTGAGGCGTCAAAAAGTAGCGGACCTTAATTTGCCAGGAAAATTCCTGCCAATACATTGACTGAGTCTTTTTTTAGTTAGGGAGAATATTCGGTCCCAGTTAAGCTCTCCTAAGTCCTGGGGGAACTCTTCCCTCCATTTTATTTTTATTCTATTGAGTGGATCCCCTTTCAATGTCGATAGGGCTTTATAAAGAAAATAAATCATCCCTCTTTGTGTATTAGCTCCGGTACTTTCTTGGATGGCCCCCAAGATCTGTTGGGCTCTAATGAAGTCTGTATCTTTCTTCTTTAGTGTAAGGATGTAGTTTCTGGCTTGCAGATACTTAAAATGGTCTGTGTTTTGCAGGCCATATTTGTTTTTAAGGGATTCGAAGTCTAGAAAAATCTCTCCCTGCCAAAATTGTGATAAACATCTCAGATCCCTTCCCTCCCATGTGTGGAATCCCCTGTCCAGGCAGCCAGGTCGAAAGTCTGGGTCCCATGCCAGCCTTTTTAGGGGCCAAATGGAATTCTTAAGCTTATATTGCTGCCATATCCTATGGACCAATCTTACATTATCCCTAATCGAGGTTAATCTCGGATGTGGGAATCTATTCATGTTGGAGATCAGCAATCTGGTTTCGAGGGCGTATGAACCAGTTCCTCTCTCCTCTATTCTTTCCATGAGTTGCCATCCTGCAGTGGTATTGGGGTTAGAGCACATTATGACATTTTTTAATTGAGCCGCTAAAAAATAGTCTTCAAGATCCAGGAGGGACTGTCTGCCTTTTTCCCTATGCGTTTGGAGGATTTTTAGAATTACTCTAGGCTTCTTGGAATTCCAAATGAATTTGGTGAGCATTTTGTTCCATGTTTGAAAGGTCGATTTATGTATACAAAATGGGATACACTGGAACAAATATAAAAACCTAGGGAGCACATTCATTCGTAGGGTGTGGATCTTTGAATACATGGGAAGATTCAGCAGAGACCAAGTCTTTTTGCAAGCTATTCACTAGAGGTGAGTAGTTTGCAGCATACAACTGGGAGTATTGTTTTGTGATGTATGTCCCCAAGTATTTAATTTTACTCACCTTCCAGTTTAATGGGAAGAGGTTACATAGCTCTATAGTTGGTTTGTAGAATAAGGTAAGCACCTCTGTCTTATTTTTATTAAGGGAATAACCTGAGTGTCTACCAAATTCCATCAGAATTGTCCATACTTGTTTTATGGATTGCTGGGGTTGTGTAAGACTCAGTAGAACATCGCCTGCATAAAGTGATATTTTTTTATGCAGATCTCCCACTGTCACTCCTCTTACTCCCCTGCTCTACTCACGGCTTCCGCCAGCGGCTCGATATATAAAGCAAATAGGAGTGGGGACAGGGGACACCCCTGCCGCGTACCTCTACCTAGGTGAAACCTTTCTGATATTCCACTGTTCACGAGTACGTAGGCCTGCGGTCTAGAGTACAACGACTGGACAATGTCTATAAATGATTGGGGTAAGCCTCTATGTTCTAAGACAGCAAATAAGAAGCCCCAAGAAACTTTATCAAAGGCTTTTTCAGCGTCTAGGCTCATTAAGCATGAGGGTGTGCCGGATCTCTGGATAGTGTCTATCAGATTTATCGCTGACCTGACACTGTCAGGAGCCTGACGACCTGTTATACAGTAAATCCCGTTTGGTCCATATGTATCAACCTAGGTAGTATAGGGTTTAACCTGGAAGCTATTATGGCTATAAAGATTTTATAGTCTGTGTTTAATAGAGATATGGGGTGGTAGGATTCACAAAATGTCGGGTCTTTCCCCTCCTTATGGATGACTGAGATGGTGGCATATTGCCAAGAGGGAGGTATTGGTTCAGTCCCGGACCACACCGTCGTGAATACCTCTAGGAGGACAGGGGCAATCTCTGGTTCAAAGGTTTTATAAAATTCTGCACCAAACCTGTCTGGTCCTGGGCATTTTGCTGTCTTTAAGTTTTTTATTATGTGTTTAATCTCTTGCTGGGTAATGGGCCTAGTAAGGGTTTTTGCTTCAATCTGGGACATGGGAGGGAGGGAGGGTAAGGGAGTCCAGATAGTCCTTTTTCTCTTGGGGGGAGGTTTCCTCATTGGGTGAATATAATTTGGTATAATAGTCCACGAAGGCTTTTGCTATTTGTGAGGCCTGGGTTACTTCCTGACTATTGTCAGGGGAAGTAATTTTGGTGATTGTGGCCCTTGCTATGTTTTGTCTGAGTCTTTAAGCCAATATTTTGGTTCCTCTAGGGCCCTCCTCATAGTATTTTTGCTTCAGGTAAAATAAGGCTTTCTCCACTCCTGTTTTTTGTATTTTTTGTAGGTGATTCTTGTCTTCCATTAATTTCTTGTCCCTTTCTGGGTCCCATTTTTTTTTCTGTTCCCTTTCCCCATCTCTAATGTGGAAAATTAACTCTTGTTGCTTCTGGGCTATTGACTTCTTTTTATGGGTGGCTATTTGTATCAATCCGCCTCTGGTAATCGCCTTGAGGGAATCCCATAAAATCTGGGGGGATATCCCCGGCGTATTATTTTCCTCGATTGCTCTTTTGACAAGCTGTTTAAGCTCTTTGACCACCTCCTTGTCTTGGAGAAGGGAGGTGTTCAATCTCCAAAGGTTTTTTTTTGGGGGGGGGGGCAACCCCATGTCTATTTCTAAGAAAAGCGGGCTGTGATCCGACAATATTGTGGTTCCCACCCACATTGACGGGAAAGAAGAGAGGTTCCTTGTGAAGGTAAAAAACATATCAAGCCTTGAATATATATGAAACCTCGAGGAGTGGCATGTGTACTCTCTGCTGGTGGGGTACATTTCCCTCCATATGTCAGCCATACCCAGTTGCTGTAATAGCAATCTAAAAACGTTGGCCCTGTTAAGCTCTGGTTAAGGTATTCGAGATGTGGTATCCATCTCTCTATTAAGAATTATGTTAAAATCTCCACCCATTACCATTATACCCTTCGCCTTCTCAGCGACTAGTTGTAGTAGAGCTGAGTAGAAGGAGGTTGGGGACCCCGGGGGTATATATACATTAATCAGGGTGATCACCTGATCTTGAACTGACCCTATGACAATAAGGTACCTTGCACCAGGATCCTCTATAACCTCCTGTACCTGGAAAGGCAACGTGGCGGAAAGCAGAATGTCCACCCCTCTCTTCCTACCCCCCGCTAGGTAGGAATGGAAGAGCTGGTGTAGTGTCTTACTTTTTAACTTCTGAGCCTCTCCAGGAGTAAGATGTGTTTCTTGTAGGAATACTACCTCGCATTTCTGGAGGCTTAAATATCTTTGGAGCCTTTTCCTCTTAACAGGGCTCGTACACCCATTTATATTAAAGGAGACTACCTTTGAATAGTGATTAATCATTTGCACATATTTCTGTCCCAGCTGCTAATCTCTGATGTATTACTTTTTTGAGATAACCAATTTGGAGATTTGAAGTACCTTTTATAAACATGAACCATATAACTACATAATATAACACTTTTTGTACTACGTTTAACCATAACTGCATTAAACAAGTGAACAAGTGCTTCGGCCTTATCCAACATCGAGCCACAAGCAAATTTGATGCATTAATGGTCATGGCCAGGAAAACTCGGTGCCATGATACCATGTATCTTTTTAGAGGACTTCCTAGGCTTAGTTGTGCGGTGGTCCTCATTGGTGGAGGAGATGTCCTTCCTGGACTCACAAGGGAGCTCAGTAGTGCAATGAGACCTCCCTTTGGCTCTACCAGAAAGTTTCTGCTATGTCCATTCTCCTTCATGTCACCTTTGTGCCGTGGCACCATCCCAGTTACCACTTCCCTTCCCCCAAGTTTATTCTTTCCCCCCTCCCCCAAGCTCAAAGGGATAAGAGAAGTAGGAGGGAGGAAAACGAGCTATACATCACTCTCAGGAAAATAATTAAAAATCCTTTAGGACCTGTTGTAGCATCTCCATCTCCTAAGGAGTCTCGCAAGTTTTGCCCTCAAAACCTATATTTCTGCATTCCCACACTTCTCCCTTTATCTCCTTGGTAATCCCCTTCCTGGGAAGCACCCTCTGCCCTGTGGCTATAACAGCGGGTCCAAGGGCCCCTCAGAATCTTCCTGCCTCTCATAGCAACAGACTGTCTGCCAACAATTAGCCTAGATCCCCCGCTCCCATTGCATCCTAACACTGCTAAGCTATTTTTTCCCTTTTTTTCCCTTCCCCCTCCTCCTCCTCCCCCCCTTGGATCTACAGCTAAGGGTGCACGGCAGTCCCTTTTCTTGCATGTTCTGCTTACTCTGGGTCTCTGGAATTATCCAGAGACCGAGGCCCATACTCGACCTCCCTGGGCCTCCATCTCATTTTCACCTTCCATGAGGTCTTGCTGAGCGCCCCACACCGTGTCCTACTCCCTCATCTGCTAACAAGTAAATGCCCATTTCGGGACCTGATGGCCCACCTCTCCTCCACTTGCTTAAGGGCATGAGACCTCCAGGAGTAGTCAGAAATTGGAGGTCTCCATCCCCAAGCCCCGCTTAACCCCTCCATATCCTTGCTTTATGTGTTCGGGGAGATCTGAGGCAAGACCAGGGGGGCCATGTCAATAAGGCAACCATATTTTCTCTTTTTTTTTGGGAGGGGGCTTTTCTCCGCCCTCCCACTTCATGCATAAAATTTTGCATGTCCCATAGCCCCAGCCTTCCTCTTCGGTCTACCCAACTTCCCTCGCCCTTCTCATCCTGAGCTATAGGTTTCTCTTACTTCATTTGCCAGTTATTTTTGTCAGGGGAGGGCTGTGGTTTGATAGCTCCTGCGTGGGCCAATTATTCCATTCGTCCCTGGTTCCTCGAGTCCGAGGAGGCACCGCCTTAAGGGCTGTAGTCCTGGGACCTAACCAAGGTGACCATTCTTCAGGTTTGTTTCCCCTGAGGCTCAGAGCCCCACCCGACTAGCCAGGCCCTCCTTTGCCTTTCGAGCGCGGGCCCCTCAACAACATATCTTCGGTGGAACACCCCAACTTGCTCGGAGGTCTGAGGATCCCAACCTGTAGCTTCTCCTCCAGCCTTCAAGTCGTTGAGGTCCCAGATTTAACCCCTCAAACCTGTGCCCATTCCAAGTTCCATCTGAGGATTCCTTCATTTCACCCCCCCCCCACGGTCAGGGCCCAGGCCAACTGAATCTCCTCCAGTGAAGGCGCATGACTTAAGTCTGGCCTGCACCGTTCTCCGCACTCTATACTGGTAACCCACCCCCCGCACAGCAGTTTCGGCATGTCTGTCTCCCCTCACTTCTAACGGGTTTAACAATTAAGTCCTTCATAATTTTGTTTTACAGCACAGAGTCTAAACATTAGCAGTTCTGTTGAGCCATTTTTCAGTTCTCTTTTGTCAGGGAATAGTAAAATCTTCTGTGAGAAGTATCACTGCAGGAGCAGTCCCAAAAGCAGATCGAATCCGGTGGTTCTTATTCATTCCCTCCCCTCCACCACTCCCTCCATCCCAACATCCTAGGCTTTTTTAAAACATTTTTACGATATGTAGTGCTAGTACAGTCTGGGCCATCCGGTGGGGACCTCCCACCCCCCTGCACTTCAAGTCTCGTATGTACTTACTGATCACAGGTTAACTCAAGGCCTATGAATCACTAAGCTAATCACAGGGCCAAGAGGGAGTGTCCAAGAAGTCCAAGGATTCTCGTGTGGGTCTATTCATGTGGATCACAGGTGTGGTAGAGGGATCCTTTGGATTTCTGGTTAAACGCAAGTCATCTGGGGCTCTGTTGCTCTTCCGTCTGCATTTCCTCAGTTAATGGGGTTTCCTTTTCTGATCGCTCTGGTGATTGGAGATGTCTCGCTCCCTTGTTTATCGAGGCCGGATCACCATATATCCGAATCATCGATGCAATGTCTGCCCGGAGATTTGTCTGTGGGTTTCTTTGCATGGAGCCTTTTTTGATTGTTCCCTTCTGCACGATTGCCCATGCTGAGGAAAGAAGGTCCTTCTCCAGCTTCTCTTTTGTCATTGGTGGTGTGGAGATCCCTAGATCTGCCAGGTAAGGGGCTGCTGCCAGGAGGTCCTTAAAGATCTTATTGCCTTGCTGGGTTATGATCTTGAGCTTAGCTGGGAACAGGACTTGTGCCTTAAGGCCCTTAGCTCTCAGCTGTTTCACCACAGGCCATATGGTCTTCCTCGCCTCTTGAACCTCTGATGTATGATCGTTGTCCAGTGCGATTTTGTGACCCCTAAAGGAGAGGGTGTTTTTCTGCCAGGCCCTTTTTAGTATGTCTTCCTTCCTCCTGTAGGATGCTAAACGTACAATGAATGATCTGGGTCTTGCACCAGAATCCCTAGGCCGCGGGACCAGAGACCGGCGCGCTCGGTCAATTTCAAGATCAAGCTCTTTTGGTAGGTTGAGAGATTCCCGAAGGAAGGTTTGTATGAATGAGATGTCAGATTCCTTTTCTTCTAAACCCTCCAGGATCCCATATATACGGATGTTCTACCCATCTGGTGCGTCCTTCAAGGTCATCCAGCCGCCTACTCAGCTCCCGATCTCTGGCCAGTAAGTAGAGAATAAGGCGATCTTGTTTGTCGGTCTGTTCCACTGCCTGTGTGAGGCCCAGCTCCAACTGCTCAGTTTTGTGGTCCATTTGATTGAAGTCTAAGTGGAGGTCGGTGAGGGTCTGGTCTATTTTTGCCACCGTTCTCGCTGTTTGCGTTATCATTTTGAGAATGTCTTCTGGCGGTTGATCACATTGCGGTGAGGCCTGCTGAGTATCTGGTTGCAGGCCTTGAGGGTCTGGATATGCCTCGATATTCGCTTGCAGCATTTCTCTCAATTTTTGTATAGGAGTGGTCGGGGGCTTCCCCGGTTTGTTCCGCTTCTGTTTAGCTAGAGATGCCATTTTTAATGAGCGATTAGGATGGATTATTGTTCGTGGGGTCGAGGAGCTCCTCGATCAAGGCGCCATATCGTTCGGTGACGTCACCGGAAGTCAGCACATCTCAGTCCTGTCTCGGAGGCCGTGATAATGTATCCTACCTAGTCAGGAATTTGCCCTTGCCTTGATTCGCTGCCTATTTGAACCTTCATTGTTGTAACTAATTTGACCAATATTTCTTTGCTGCTATGTTGTTGTATCTCCTTGACTATGTGGGTTTTTATGTCCCAAATTCTACATGAATTTCATTGATTGTTATTGCCCTGGCTGCATGTATTCATTACTACTGACTGTTTTGACCTATACTATTGTAATTTCACTGTACTCATGCTATGTACCTGACTTTGATTGTTGTACTCTCCCGGGTCGTGCCTGAAAATAGTCATGTCATGGCTAGTGCATCTACTCGGCTAACAAAAATCTAAATAAAAAAAAAATTTACAATGCATCTTAGTAAAATTTTTGGGGTGGCACCTAGTGTGTGAGCCTCTTATTGGCCAGAGCACACTACATAAGTAATAAAGCCAGGAGAGTGGTTTTGCAACAAAAAATACAGAGAAAGCAGGGGGACCTCAGCTCTGTAAGGCAAGTTAAAATGTGATGCTTTTTTCCTGACCGATGGAGGTGGTCACATTGCCAAAGTTGTCAGGCTTAATCATAATTCAGCTGGACGATGAGACCAAGAACCCCTCCAAAATGTATGACAAGTAAGAACATTGGAGTTACTTTTAAAAAAAATGCAGGCTTTGAAGCAGCAACAAAAGGGGGGGGGGGCAGCTCCAGTACCTTAACTATATGCCTCCACATTATGCCTTTGCCGTTATATCTGGCTTAGGCTTTCCGGGTTGAGTGTTAAATATCACAAAAGGCCCTGTATTTCCCCTTTCACAGGGTTTCCCTTTTTGATAAGAAAATTGTGCCTGTTTTTAAATGCTTTGACATTTTGCCTGTGTTCTCACCGGGCACCACCCTTAAAATTAGAAGACAGCCATGCACGCCATATCGTACCAGGTCACGTAGCAGTCCACCTCCCTCTATCAGGATGACACATTCCCAGTTAAACAGGAAGATCCCCTTGGGGTAATTATTTAGCAGGAGGAACAGAGTCCCATCATACTAATTCTGAGCTTCGATACCACTACTTTGCCATACTCACGACCCTTTACCATCAAGCGGAGCGTCTACTATTTACCAGTTACCTGGTTTGTTTCTGAAAATCAGCTGCATTCTGCCTTACAGCTTACCTAGACTGATTCATCTCCTTTGGCACTTAGTTCATCATGCCACATTCAGCACTGAGACTTGCCTAATTGTTCTGTGCACCAGTCTGATTAGCAGGGGGGTTACTGGGCAGTGGAGGCAGGTCAGCTGTGCAAGGGGCGGAGACTGAAAGTTCAAAAGCACAGCCATGTCAGCAGCTGCCCACATAGTGGCTGCATGTGTGAGTGGCTCATGCAGGAGTGGCATGAGTCACCCACGTGAGTCTACAGCAGGAGGCTGCGGGAAGGCTGCTTATAAAATGTTCTATGTGGTAGCCAAGAAAAGGTATAAGCTTGTAACAATGAAGGTGGATGTTCTGTCATTAGTGGGGTTCTTATATTTGTGTGGGGACTGCTTAACTAAAACATGGTTTTATGATAATGGGGAAATAGATGGTCTAATGTTCTTATTTAAAACAACAGAGGTTGACAGTATGAGAAATGTTGTTTTTAGGAGCCATTTCTGTACAGAATGCAGTAGTGACCAGTTGAAATCTCAAAACACATTCCTCACTGTTGTCAACTGCTTTGGCATTTTTTGGAAGATCAAGTGGGAGGACAGGTGTATTTAGAAGAAGGTTGCTGAAAGTCCAGATGCATAATGTGTGGAAGATGATTTTGTGAATACTGATTGTTTCATTGGGGATGTGGAGCTAAATCCACGACCTCAAGTCTCTGAAAAGCTTTTAGGGTGGTAAAAGGGAACGCAAGTACCTAAAGAGTTGAATATAGCTTATTTAAACCAGCAGTGCAACGAAAAAAGTTATTCCCAAAAGCTAATTGTCTGCTATGACTATGCAAAATATTGGCAGAACTGTTGATTTGGGGTTTCTGGATGCTTCCTATACTGTGCACTGTACATTTGCATTTTTGTCTGGATGCTTACTATCCTCGAGTCCTCAGTATTATTTCTGTGCAAAAATGAGGCGCCCATCTTTTTTTCTTGAGAAATAATTAGTTTGAAACTTTCATAAAATTCTTAAATAATAATGAAAACTGACAATTTTACCACCAAAATAAACTGGAAGACATCTGGTATCTATTAGGAAGAAAAAAAGCTGGGGTTGAATTTTAACCCATTTTCATCACACTGTTGCTTTAAATACACGTAGGCCTGGATATTCAAACTGCGCCACAAAGTAATGCAATAGCAGGAGTAGCCGCAAGTACAGTGTGCCTATGTGCAACACGCGCGATATTCAAACACTGCACAGGGCTATATGCGCTTGTGTCACACAACTGAATATCGTGCTAACCGCACCATGGCGCAACCAGGGATGCGCAGTGGTGCAGGCCTGATGCGCAACAGCACAACCAGGGATGCGCAGTGGAGCAGGGTAGCAGCACGTCAGCACAACCAGGGATACTCAAGGACAGGATGCAGTGGTCCTCCACACATGGAAGATATGGGCTGAGGAGCACACAGCAGAACAGACATCGCTCCCTACACCCCATGAACCGCACAACCACCGGCCCATGGAAACCAGCAACAATCCCACAGCTGGGGTATGGTGCCCCAGCACACCCCCTGGCAAGCTGTGACCGGCAAACAAGGAGGTCCGGCCACCCCCTGCTACACCATCCCACCAACGCAGAGCACACCCTGCACAGCGTTCTCCAGACACCCTGTCCAGGAGCAGTGCCCAACACTGCAGGACACCCCATGCATGCCACCACCCCCACTGTGACAATGCAACCCTGTGCACCAATGAGTCATGCAAGGCAGCCCAACCGCGAGCACCCTGCAGCGGGTGGCAGCAGACACTGATGCAACAACTGCAGACACAGTGCTGCCCTGCATGGCCCCCCCAAGGTACAGCTGAGGGACTGACCATGCATCGGCACACGAGGTATCACACATGCGACAGGGCATGCCCCAGACCCCACCATCAGTGGTACAGCACCCTGCACACCCTCTCAAGGACACACCCCGTCCCAGCACTGGCCACAACAGCCAGCAAAGAAGCAGACAGTGGTGCATGGAAGCATGCGCCATATAGGATGCAACACAGTACATGGACAAACACCAACCCATACCCAAGTGCACACCAACACAGGGACACAGCAGCCGTGTACCTACAGCTAGCACCCCTCCATGGCACAGGTGTACCAGCCACCCTACGCATGCACCATGAAGCCGTACATCACCAGCATGCGGCTGGAGCACAAGTGACAGACAGTGGAGCACATCCCCTGCAACGGACACAAGCAACAGCATGGCAACAAAAACAAAGCAAGCAACAAAAACAGCGAAGGCTACAGTGCCACCCAAGGCAGACGTGCACCATATCGGTGACAGGAGGCAACCTGGCATTGTGCTGGGTAGAGTGGTTGTCCAGCATGGACAGCCACCACTGACATGCCAGCAGATGGTGCATATCACAGACATAGAAGGGTGTCAGCTGCACAGGCCATGGATGGTCTGACAGGGGCACCATGGACACAGAGCATGCACCGTGGACCACTGCACACAGGAAACCAGTGCACAGAGAACAGCACACAAACCACAGACAGTGACTGATTCCCCCACTCACACCATAGGCGGTTCCCTTCTGGACACACAGACACACCCATGCCTGCACTAACCCTGACGCCATGCACACCACTGCAGCTGAGCACCTGTAGCCCACTGCAAATCATAGACCATCACAGTTATCATAACAAAACATATGTATTAAAAATAGGCATGAAACATAACTATATACAAATATATACAATGGGGGGAAGGGCCACAAACCAGGTGGGGGCGGGTAAGTGGCAGGGGTGAACAACTGGGGGAGAGAAGAAGAGGTGTGAGGGTGGGTCCAGGGAGATAAGGTTCTTCCAGGGGCATGGAGGCCCTAACGTCCGCCCCGCTCATCACTTCTGTGGCGCCTATGCGACTGCCGTCTCCTGACCCCGTGCCTCTCTATTTGCTGGAGGATCTCCAGTGACGTCCTCACTAGCTGCAGTAACTCCTGCAAGGCCCTCTCGACAGCCATCCAACGCCGACCACCTAGGACAAGGGAGCAGAGTCAATAGGTGTGAATGTCCATCCCTCGGCAGCCCACCCATTGTGCATGGCATTCAGCAGTGTGCCACGCCCCTGTGATGGTATGCGACCACCCACAGTGATCGTGTCCGCAAGACCTGCCCACCCAGGTGCACACAGCCATGCAGACCGCTGCACACACCCACCGCTCAAGTCCCGCACAGCACCACCGTGGCTGTACAGTGACATGACTATGCGGTGCGAAGGCAGTGACACAACCATGTACCCGGTACATGCATGGACCACCAGCGACGCACACCCACACATGCAGTGTCACAGGACAGTGCTGAGTGTACCGTGTGATGTACACGTCAGTGGCATCAATGGATGGTGGCGATGCCCCACCGCCTACCCTGCAACACAGCATGCACAAAATATCCTGGAAGTAAGGTACTCACCTGCATCCACGACATCTGGGCGCTGATGTGGAATGGGCTTGCCATCACGTGGCTGTTGCTGGGCAGCCTCCTGCTCATGACGTGCCCATGCCTCTCTGACTCGGCGCCTCTCCTCAGGGCCTAGGGTGCAAACATGGAGAGGGGAACATCAGTACAAAACAGTAGCAAAGGCCCCCCCGATGTGTGCGATCTCTCACAGCCCAGCCATGCCGCAGCCCCATCACGACCACCACTGCCGACACTAGACGCCCCCCCCCGTGGTGGAGCCCGGTTGGATGCTACCAGTGTATGGATGGAGCACCTACCTGGATGGGGCACTGCTCCTCACCTGCCGCATGCCCATAGACAGGCAAGCCTGTCTGGGTCCCTCCGCTGGAGGTCCCCATAATGGTGGCGACACTGCTCCGAACTTCTGGAGATACCAGTGGTCTCCTCCAGTGACACTGCCACCTCCTCCCACACAGCACTCCTTGCCCCTATCTAACGGCACATCCCCAAACAGGGCCCCAGCATGGGGCTCTACAATGGCCATCAAATTGGCCAGCTCCAGAGGGCTCCACAAGGCTGCTCTCCTCCGTGCCATGACTACTGCAGCTAAAATCACAAAATGGCCCTCTGTAGCACACGTCCGCCACGTGCAAATGCTGCACGGTACAGCACTGCCATTCCCCATCGTGCTGTCGCCAAACAGCGTGATAGGGGTGCACCCATGCGAACACATGGCGCCTAGGGGCCAAAGGTTGACCGCAGGGTCAAGGGTCTGATGCACACGGACCGTCACAGTGCAATTGGGACTCCCTGCATATAGCGCAGTCGGGTGCCTGTGTGTGATGCCCTGCAGTGGCCTACCGTGTTATGGCACCATGGTGCCTATGGCGCTCCAAGGCACAAGCACTATACGTGTGAACAGCGCACTAGCACCGCTGGCACAGTGGTGGCTGTGCCCTGCACTGCCTCCTGCCCTCAGCACGTCATCAGCGCAGCAGGCGTTGGCGTCAGCACCCCGGGCATGCGCCGTGCGGTGCTTACTGTGCACGTCACAGAGCTGCACCTTTGCCTGAGAACGCTCAACACAATTGCACAAGGTGCAACAGCGCGATATTCAGCCAGCATATGCAAATCAGGTCATCAGCAATTCCATGGCACAGCCAATGCATTAGCATCCACTTAAAGTTGCGCCTCGCTTCATTTGCATGCCTTGCGCTATATAAATGCAACATGGGGCTTCAGAGGTCATTGTTTGGTATTGCAGTCTATTGTGGTGGGTTGCATGCTGTTTGGAAGTGTGGACTGTGGTGTGTGGGAGATGCATGGGACTGCACATTCAGAGGTAACACCTGTCATTCCCACAGGATCAATAATGACCGAACGTGAGGAGGAGGAGAAACAGAGACGTGGGAGACGGAGGAGGCCCAACTTCACCTGGGCAGAATCAGATGCTCTGTTTGAGGCCTACCTTGCCAGGGAACCGCTGCTCAGTGGACAGCGGGGAACACCACAGGCCCATGCTGCGGCATGGGACAAGGTAGCGCGTGCCATCAACCAGCATGGCAGCCACCAGCGGTCCATGCAGGAGTGCAAGAAGTTGGGCACAGACAAGAGGAGGATAAAAGATAAGGTGGCTGTTATCAGGGCAGAAACGTTCTGCAACTAGTGGTGGACAGCCGGATGTGCTATGCCTGACGCCACAGGAGAAGCGGGTGGCTGGCAGCATGCAGCGTTGTGCCCTAGTGGTGGCTTCCAGACAGGTGGCAGCCCGTCACTGCATGGTAGGTCCTGAGCTGTCACTGTGTGGGGGGTGGGCAGAATGCCACAGGGTACGGCAGAGACATTAATGCTACTGTGTTCCCTTACAGCTCCTGAGTATCTACATGGGTCAGCGGTTGTGGGTGTGTCCACTGAGGGTGATACCCCGGACACGGAGGAGCGCCCATCCACCTCCACAGGTGTCCGAGGATCAGGACCACAGCATACCCACCTGTCTGTCCAGACTGAAGTTGGTGGTGCTGGTGCGGTGGAGGCCCTGCCCGTGTCCCAGCGTGACTGTGTCCATGGATGCCAGCGTGCTGTGACACGGACTGGTGCCAGATCCGGCAACGATGATGGATCACACATCATGGACAGTGATAAGTGTGGGCTGCAGGATGGCCCCACAGCAGGTAACAGCACGGGCATAGCTGTGGGTGGTGCCGCCGTGGAGGCCTGCATGACATCACAGTCCCAGCCTGTGCCTGTATGCACCAGTGGGGCAGCACTGGTGTGCGTCCAGGCCAGTGGGGCTGCTGCGGCCGCTGCGGCAGCACCAGTGAGCCCTGACGAGCGGCGGCCGGAGGGGCAGTGTCAGCAGTCGGCCAATGGCGACGGGGGGACAGTGTCAGGGGGTGGCATCAATGCACCATGTGTGGATGTGCCCTGGCATGGCTCTGGTGTACAGCACCCTTCATCAAGGGGTGATGCCCAGCACAGCCAGGAACACCATGAGGTGAGCATGTCGATCCGGCGGATGACCTCTTTGATGAGCACAGGCTTCCTAATCCAGGCTTCCGTGGATCAGCAATCGCGGTTTGTTAGGGCGGTGGATGCAATCAGTGTAGTTCTGCACCAGACAGAGGAGCGGCGCAGCAGAGACCATGCTCTGCTCCTGGCAGAGATGGCCCGGCAGCGGGAGGATGTGACCACTGCCATTGACAGGCAGACACGTGCATTCACAGCTGTCATGGCCACATTACGCACCCAGTTTGTTGCCCACGTGCCACAGACACCGCGCAGTGTCACGTCCACCCCCCATTCCCGGCGTCATGCGACACCTTCTATGTCGATACCGGGTTCAGCTGTGGGCATACCGAACACGCCTGGCGCAGGCATATTCGGTGAGTTGCAGACCCCTGCTCGAACACGGTCGCGTTCCCGCAGTGTCACCCCTGGGAGACCGTCGGTGCCACCCAATGGTCAGTCTGTCACGACTGGCAGGTCTCAGTGGCGCCGCCCACGCATCCGTGGTGGCTGTGGCACTGTGCCGCGTGACTAGTCTCCCACCATGGCTACTGTGTGATGCTGCCCTGTGTGCAGTGTGTTGTGCAATGTGCGACGCACTGGTGGGGGACCTGGCCCTGCACACACACACACGGTCCTTGTGCACACCCTCCTGGCTGCTGGCCACTGTGGTGTGTGCATGATGATGCCTGCATTTCGCTGTCCGCCAGTGTGCAATGGTGCCCAGCGTCTGAGACAAAAACAGTGACGGGCACTGGGTGTGGTCGTCTGTGGACCTGTGTGTGGCTAGGGGCTGCAGTCGGGGTCGGTGTGCCTTCTACCCCTTGTGCATGTCTTGTGGGTTGGGGGTGTGTATGTGTGCGTGACCGCGTGTCGTGTTAGGACTTGTCCATCCCTGACGGCATGTGTGGTTCCACGCTCAGCCAATTCCCTTGACGCCATCCGCCCCTGGGGTTCATCCATGCATGTCTGTGGGTTGTACCCTTGCCACTGGTGGTTGCACATGGCCCCAAGACCTACCTGTGTTGGTCAAAGTGCTCCTCTGTGATGGTGTCCAGGTGCAGCTGTGACATCCGGATCAGGCGGGGGTCCCTTCGCCCAAGGGGTGGCTGTCCATCACCGTCTGGACCGGCGTCCTCATCGTCCCCATTGCTGTCCCCCTGTTCGACCTCTACAGCTATCCCACAGTCGTTGGCCATGTTGTGTAGGATGCAACAGGCTAGGAATAGCCCACAGGCCTTCGAGGGGCTGTACTTCTACGGTACCACCAGACGTGTCCAGGCAATGGAAACGTGCCTTCAGCATCCTGAACACCCGCTCTATGGCATTACGTGTGGTGGCATGTGCCTCACTGTAGCGTTGCTGCGATGGGGTTTCGGGGCACCGGTATGGTGTGAGCAGCCAGGGACAGAGTGGGTAGCCACTGTCACCTGTGTGTAGAGGGTGGACATTAGTATGGTGGTCAGCATTGCTCTGCCATGGGCCATCAAGGCCAGTACCCATGGAACCTCTGACTATGCACCCCCAGCTGCCCATGTCATCCTGCGTGATGTGCATACTCACCCACTAGGTGGCAGTGGGGATGTCCCTACTCGAACCTGTGGCACAGTGCAGACTGGTGCCAGATGAAGGCATCATGTGCTCCTCCAGGGTGCGTGGAACAGACACTGGTTATGCGCCCCTGGCATCGCACACCACCTGGCAGTTGATGCTGGCATAACCCTTCCGGTCGATGTATGCTACACCATCTGGGTCAGGTGGCATGCGGATGGCCACATGGGTGCAGTCAATGGCCCCGAGCACGCCAGGCATATGTGCTACCCTGTGGAACTCTTGTATGTGTGCTGTGTGCTCGGCCTATGTGCTGGGGAAATGGATGTACTCCGCAGCATGTGGCAGCAGTGCGCTGAGGAATTGTGTGAGTAGGCGTGATGTGGCTGACTGGGTTATGCCTGCTGTGTCCCCTGTTGGTCTCTGGAAGGTGCCCATGGCAAGCAGGCACATGACAGCTGTCACCTTTGTCTCCACTGATAGAGCATGGCTCCGTCATGTGGGTGCCTGCATCTCATCACTGCACAGCTCAGAGAGCTGCCTCAGGATCGCCCGGTTCAGGCGGTACTGGCCCACAATCTCTGTGTCAGTATAGTGCTTGAAGGTGGTGCGGGCTCGGTACCACCTGTTGGGGGCATACCGCTGAAGGGCCCTTCCATGGCTGCGCCCCCCTGCTGCCTGCCTTCTCACACCCCTCATTACCGCCTCCATCTGGAAGGTGGCACTGACCATGTCCCTGGCTGATGTCCCCCCCCCGGCAGCTGTTATCCCGTTCCCCCCCACTGTCCATTGTGATGCTCCCCCTGCACCGGGTACACCTCCAGCCTTTGGCTGTCCTGCCTACTGCCACTGCCCTCAGTCCACTGTGGCACTTCCCTGTCTCTCCTGCACAGTGGCACAGGCTCCCCACTCCTGTCCTGTTCCTGTTTGTTCCCAGGTATGCCCTGTCCTGCTCCTGCCCAGTGACACTCACTGCTACCCTGCTACCCTTTTTCCAGTTGCTGTCACCTTGCTCCCACCTCTGGCTTCCCTGTAGTGTTCTTGTGCCTCTCTCTTGTTCCTTTTTATTTTGGATCATTTCCGCTATCGCGCAACTTCCGCTTGCTCCCCTACTGCGTATGGCACATGCTGTTGAATAGTGCACTGCGCCATTTATTCAAGGTTCCTCCCCCTATGGTTGCGCATGCATTCATTACCATTGCGCTCTTGCACATTGCGACTTGTGCGGCACAGCTGCCTCCCGCTGAATATCACAGAATGGTGCATTTTCGTACTTGCGCTGGCGCATCTCTATTGTGCATGGCGCATCTCTTTTGAATATCTGGGCCATAGTATACAATTACATTTCAGTGAGATTGAGATATGGGCCCAAACTGAAAGATTGGACATAACTGGTTTAAGTGAGACCTGTTTTAAAGAGCAAGCAGCAAATGAACAACAACAGGTGAAAGGGTATGGGATATTTTGTCAGGATGGGGAGAGAGGGGGAAGGCTACTATTCTATATTAAGAATTCTTATATGGTACAGGAGCTAGAAAAAGGTGTTTTTAATAAAGCTATAGACTATATAACTGTCAAAATGATGTTTGAAAGACAGTGAGTAAAACATATTTATTTAACTTGTTTTTATTGTCTGCCAAAATGTACAGATAGGGAGTTAACATTTTTCAGTATTTGGTAGCAAAACTTAATAATCTTAGATAATATATTATGATAGGGGATCAGAACTTGGATTGGTTAAACAGTAAACAAACAAGGAGTGAAGTAAGATTACAAGCATTGGACCTATACCAGCTAATTGACCAACCTACTCATTACAATTACAAGACAGGGCATCATACAGTTATAGACTGGCTAGTGACCAACCGACCGAATAATACTCCTCATTGGGAGGTCCAGGTAGGCACAATTTCAGACCACTGTTCCTTAGTTTGTGTAAGAAAATACTGTAAGGCATGTATTCCACCAAAGATTATTGAGACAAGAAGTATGGCTAGGATGGTCGTGCAAGGTTTTAAAAAGAATTAGCAAATCTAGATATGAGTTCAAGATCCCAATCAGCCAGCCGAGTGGTTAACATAAACACTGCTTAAAGCATTGAGGCTCGTACACTACTTACTAAACAGAGAATCAAAGGAAGTTATTCCCCTTGGTTAACTAGGGACTTAAGACATCAAATGAAAGAGAGAGATAGAGCAAGGCAAAATTATCTAAAAACCAGGGATTCCATTCATTTAAATGAATACAAGCAAAAAAGAATTAACGTGAAGAAGCAGATTAAGGAAGCAAAATCACATTATTACAGGCATTAATAATTGGGAAGCTTGAAAAATCCTAGAACATTTTGGTCCTCTTTTCGAAATTTTTGTAGCCCTAAAGACAGGCAGGATATTAACTGTCTAATGGAAGGGGAAAAGTTGATAGTAGGAGAGAAGGAAATTGCAGATTGTCTAAACAACTTTTTAATTAGTAAGGCAGGGAAAGTTGATGAGAGGGATAGTGGCGATCAGCATCATAAAATACTGAACCCTAGAAGTATTAAAAATATAGGGAGGATTTTTTAATTTAGTCCTATTCTCAAACAAGATGTTTTAGCAATGCTGGAGTCATTAGATGAAAGTAAAGGTAGAGGCCCAGACTTATTGCATCCAAGGATGCTATGACTAGCGGCTGAAGATATTGCAAAACCTATGACCTACTTGTTTAACCTGTTTATAAATAAGGGGGTGGTACCTACTATTTGGAAGGAATCCACTGTTGCTCCCATATATATGTCATGAGAAAGGAATAATGTGGCTAATTATAGGCCCATTTCACTGCTGCCTGTTTTGGGGAAACTTCTGGAGAAAAGTGTATTTGGGCAGTTGGTGACATATTTGGATGGGAAAGGAATTTTGGTTTAGCAACAACACGGATTCAGAAAGGGCTTCAGTACGATGACCGCTCTGGTTGGATTAACGAGCACTGTACTCAACGCCTGTGATAAGCGTTTGATGACAGGTGTGGTGTTCATCAACGTAACCAGGGTGTTCGATATGGTAGATCATGACATACTGCTCATGAAACTGCAATCCTGTGGTCTAACTGAATAAAGTCTGTGATGGTTTAAAAGTTATTTACCTTCCAGAATACAGAAAGTAAGAATAGGAGATGTTTTTTCTGAATCAAAGCAGTTTAAGACAGGGGTCACCCAGGGCTCAGTATTATGGCTACTGCTTTTTTCTCTGTTTGTGAATGACTTGCCAAAAGAATTCTGCAAAGCAGAATGTATATTATATGCTGATGATACAGTCTTCTTCACCTTGGGTCACTCTGTACATGAAATACAAGCAATATTACAGGGGGAATATCTAAAGCTAACATATTGGCTATCTTTGAATAAATTAAAATTGAATGAGAGAAAAACAAAGGTTATGTTGTCTGGGACGGCGCAGAGGTTGGCCCATGGTGGGGTGGACTTGTGTATTAAAAGTAGCAAAGGGGTACAATTATCAAAAGTTGAGAGATTTAAGTACCTGGGTATACATTTGTATTCCACACTGTGCTTTATGGGGCACTTAGAAACTACTGGAAAGAAAATTCATCAAAGGTTAGGCTTCCTGTATAGGAATATTAGTGCTTAAATGGATAAGGCAAGAATGATTATAGTTAGACAAGTTCTACTGCCCATACTGGATTATGGGGCACCTTTGTTTGTTAATCAAGGGAGCTTATTTATGTCAAAGTATTGGCTGATACTGAATAATATATGTTGATTTGGAGTAAGAGTCCCGACCAGGACCCACCATTGTCTCTTGTATGAGAGGATGCATATTCTTTTACCAGAGCTCAGAGTAGAATATAATGCTGCAGTTTTGGCATATACAGTTTGGCATAATAAATCTCCAAGTTGTCTTTTTGGGAAATTTATAAAACATCCTGGTTTATTTCTAAGAAGACACGGTACGGAAGTTTTATTCTATCCAAATTCACCTAAACTATCAATGGCAAAAAGCTCTATTACTTGGTTCGGTCCTGCACTACAAAATAAGATATCAACGCAAACTCAATCAGCTAAAAGTATTAAGCATTTGAAAACCATGCTGACTTCTTATTATGATTCTCTGAATCACTGTTTCTGTAATAACAGCTGATCTGTGCTACTGCTTTAATATTATATTTGTTGGGCAGGATTCACAAAACAGATGCGCCAAGTGCAACCCAGATGTGCCGATGCAAATCAAAAATGTGCCGTAAGCTGATTCAGTAACAGGGAGGAAGCACTAGCCCAAACGAGATGCCCTGCACCAAAAAACATGCACCAGAGGTGCAACATAATGACATGCGGTGCATGTACAGGGGGCGTACCCATGCATACACAACGCAACCCGAACTACAAAGCACAACCAGGGCGCATCTATGGGGCAAAGCCAACACAAAGCCAAGATGCACCATGGAAAAATAAGTACAAAAGAAGGAGACTTATGTCTAGCAAACCAGCAGGCTGTGAATGGAACAACCACTGCAGCACAAAGCCACAGCCAGTTAGGAAGTGGAACCAGAGAGAAGGCAAGGCAAAGCAAGTCAGCCTGCCAGCAACAACACCAGGCATCAAACCACACCAGAGGGCCTCAGTGACAGAGAGGATGAACCCGGCAGCGGTTGCCATAGCTGGTGCCCTAATGAGGAGGAGGAGGAAGCAGGGTGCTGAAAGGCACCGTAAGCAGCCAGCCCCACAGCGGTACCATGCCTGGCCATCCTTCGAGCAGCTCACAGAGGTGGAGACAGTTGGGCGATACCGCCTCAACAGGGCCATGCTGAGGTAGCTATGTGAGCTGTGCCATGATGAGACACAGGCACCCACCGTATGAGGTCATGTCATCTCGGTGGAGACCAAGGTGACAATGGTCATGTGCCTGCTCACCACGGGAACCTTCCAGAGGCCTACTGGGGACACCACTGGCATATCACAGGCCTCAAAGTCCCACCTCCTCACACAGTTCCTCACTGCACTGCTACCGCATGCTACGGAATACATCAAATTCCCCAGCATGCAGGCAGAGCGGACAGAAGCCATGCAGGGGTTCCACAGGGTGGCACACATGCCAGGTGTCATAGGGGCCATCGACTGCACCCATGTGGCAATCTGCACACCACCTGGTTAGACGGGCATCACATACATGGACCGGAAGGGGTACCATTCAGTGAACTGCCAGGTGGTGTGTGATGCCACAGGGCACATCACCAATGTCTGTGCCACACACCCTGGGAGCACACATGATGCATACATATGGCACCAGTCAGCACTCTGCACGAGGTTCGAGTCTGGGGACATCCAAAGTGGCCATCTGTTAGGTACATGTGACTGTGTGCCAACAGCGTAGAGTGGCACCATGCCCGGGACACCTGGTATGGGCTGTGTGCAGCCAGAAGCAGGCGCAAGGGCACTGGGAGAGCAGGGGTGCAACAGGGTGCATAGATGGATGCAGGGTGGCATGCAAGTGCTGTGCACCACATGACGGATGGGGGCAGGCAGGAGCAGCCGAGGTACGGAAGCAGGACAGCCAGGTATGCGGCTGCATGGACGGGGGAGCAAGACAGGGGCACACACACAGAGGGTGGGATGGGGACAGTGCACAGGCCACAGTGTATCACAACGTACTAATGGAGACATGTCTGCCCCCACAGGTGACACCGCATACCCATTGAGGCCCTGGCTCCTCACCCCCATCCGACGACCCGGAACAGTGGTGGAGGAACGCTACAATGAGTCACACATCATGACACGCGCCATCATCGAGCATGTCTTCGGCATGCTGAAGATGCGGTTCCAGTGCCTGTGTCCAGGGTGCAAAATTCCTATACCTTAGGTACCCCAGGGCAGGCACTTTTGCTTCAGGACACCTACAGCTGTTAAGTGCCTGCCCCTTTGGGCACCTAAGGTATTTCTGCAGGCTTCTGTTTTTTTCTGCCCGTCTCCAGAACTTGACTTTTTTTTTTTCACTTTCCCTGGCAGTGGGGTAGTTGCCCGATGCGTGCAGATGCAGAGCTGACATCTCTGGACCCAATCATGACTGTGATCTTCTGGATGTCAGCTGACTGCCTGTCTGCTTCACCTGCGAAGGAGAGGAGCTTTGTGCCAAGCCACCCACACAACTGAGTGGCACAGAGATCAGCCAGTCAGGTCTTCAGGGGTCCCTCGGACATGCTTGGAGGTGGGTTGCAGCACGAAGATGCACCAATAGGTGCCCTTTTGTGAACTAGTCACCCAGCCCCTCCGGACAGCATGACACGAGGACCCAGCATAGCGCACCATTCTATGGCTTGCACTCGGGCATAGAGGTCGTCCTGCAGCAGTTGTCTGGTACTGCCAGCCTTTTCAAACGCCGATCGCGATTGCCAGTTTAAAAAAATAACTAAAAGTTCTTTTAAGGGCTGATTCAGTAAATGAAAAAATAAACGGAAGGCGGGGAATATAAGTAAGTAGGGGCAGTCAGGAAGGAGAGGAGAGGGGCAAGTGTGTGTGAGACCGCGAGGGTCTCTCCAATCAGGAGGGAAAGTAAATCAGAGAAAAAGCAATAACTTTAAAAACAATAACTAAATCTGAAGGTGCAAAAAGGAGGAAATATAAGTAAACAGGGGGACAGCCAGAGAGGAGAGAAGTATGTCTGTGAGACTGAGGATCTGGACTCAGGAGGGAAGGAAAACTGTGGGAGAAAAGATAGTGAAAGAAAGCAAACCTAGGGAAAAAAAGAACAGTAACTAGCAAAGCAGACACAGTCCATAGACATTTCTAACTCTAATAAAAGTCTGCTCAACTGCTCTGTGTTGATTTGTTAGCTGAAAACCAGAGGCTGCCAGTCTGTAATAAGAGGGGGTATGGTACACTAACTGCAGACTCTTGATGAAGCAGTGCAGACACCGAATGAAGACTAAGCTGTCTCTCTAACTACACCACCAAACCAGCAAAATACATTAAAAGTGCTCAAAAAGTAAATAATTATGTTGTACTTCTGTGCTAGATTTTTTGAGACAGTACTAGTAACTCTAATGGCAAATACATAGAGAGAAAGGGGACTTGGTCTCAGTAGCCCACTCAGATTACAGCAAGGCAAACTGAAAAGGAATCTACAGTTACTGTTATACATTACATGGCCATATAAAATAAATATTTTCTTGGATAGTAAGGTGGCTGGGTGACAGTGTGACACTGACTATAATATTTTTAAGAATTAAGACGTTTTTGTGATAAAGGAACT